>CM020033.1:21147051-22607508 GCA_009769605.1 Bucorvus abyssinicus
AAAAAGTTTGACAATACATAAACTGGTGGTACCTTGAGATGATTTGCAGGTCACATTGTACAGTATTTTCTTACTGTTGCCTTGCACTCCCCATGTGTCTGGATCTATCTGTTTTCTGTTGTCTAAAATTTGAGTTATAAGGTCTTTGGGACTGCAATATTGTAGACATATTCCTGTTCTGTGTTTGTACACATTTAACGCAGTGGAGTTGTGGTCCCCGAGCAGCATTTCTGGGTCTACAGTAATAAAAATGGTTATCGATACTATGCTACACAATACTATAAATTTGCCTGATGCTTCTAATTATAAATCCCTATTCTGGTTATTTATAACTTTGTGAATTCTTATGCTGGGTGTCTGCCTCTGCTTAGATTTTTTTTGGAAAGTTTCAGCAAAAATAGTTATGCTATTTCCCAGAAAAAAGATTAGGAAAAAAGACATTGTTTTGACACTGTTAATGAATTGGTTGTAAGAATTCTTTTTTGGAAATGCTAGTTTCTCCATGCTTTGACTTGAAGGTTGGCAGGCTGGAAGTCTCCTGGTGCCAGACACATAAGCATTTGCCCATATTTAGCTGGGTTTTAAACCTTATTCATTAGTAATATGGTAGAGTTTGGCAAATAAATTCCTCAAAATTCCTGTCTGTCCTGAGCATGTGCTACCTTTTGCATGCCAATTGCACTATCTCCACAGAGTGACTTGAGCCTTCTGCATCCTTACCAACCCAGGATTTCCAGGCAGATGTTTTTAAAAGTAGCAGCAAGCTGGCACATGGCTTGTGCCTCCTGTGCCCACACACTGCCAGATTAACAGAGAGCAAGAAAGCATCTAACTTGAGTCCAGGCAAGAAAAGACCAAGATCTCAGATATGTGGCCAGAGAAGACCTAGAGGCTGAGCTGGAAAAGAATGGGAGCTGGTGGGTGTTGTTAAAGGGAAAATGAAATGGGAAACTGGTTGGGCAAGGATACCATAATATAAAATCAGTAAGGAAGAACAATATGAAAATCTGTGAGACGGGCAAGATTAGAACAGAACAAAGGCAGGAATGAAGAAACTCCTGCTGGCTAGATGAAAAGCCACAAGGAAGGATGAGTGCAAGGACATAGGTCACCTTTAGACACTGTTGGGATGAGGAAGTAGTTACAGAAGAAAGCAGATCAGATGAGAAGCCAGTCTGGACAAAGAGACTGAGGAGGGAGGGATGACTAAGCAGCCTAAGGAGAGAGTTAGGAGTTAGTGAGACCCGATTGGAAGAAAGGAAAGATTGAAACAAAGACCCCAAGTGGGAAAGATGATGGCAAGCAGGCTGACTAGATACAGAACTGATTTGAAGAGGTTGAGCATGGAGCCAGGATCATGAACATGGAAGAAAAGAAGAACAAGGAAACTGGGGACAAAAAGCAGAAACAGGGGAGACTACAGGTGGGAACAGAAAGTTTAGTGTTAAGTTAAATAACGTTTGAGTAGGACTTCCTATGCAGACAGACAGGAAAGAGAAGCTTTGAGATAAGAAAGGACTAGAGAGAAGAAAGCAAAAAAGGTCAAGGGAGAAAAGAAAAATAAGAAAAGACTTATGAATCAGCACACATGATCTGTGACCATCAAGACATGTTATTATACCCAGTTACTGAGACTTGCCATTTGTCTACATATAAAAAGTATCTGTGAAATTTACTTTCAGACAGCGTCTCACGTTCCCTTAGAAAGCTGGTCCACCCAAAGGTGACAGTCTGGTCTCACTCTCTCTGGGTAGAAGTTCCAGCCCTGTCAATGACCCCTCCATCTGTCAATATGATTCCACACAGAGGAATTGCTGAGAGGATTTTGTTGGCTTTTCAAAGAATCTTTAAAATTGCAAACAAAACCCCCTTCATATAAAGAAAGCTAGCTGTAAGACAGGCTCTCAGACATTAAGACGCATCAAAATCACGGATATCGACTGTAATCTTAATTTAGTGTCCTTCTGATAGCTGCACACAGAAGCGCTCTATTTGGAATTCACTTTCTTACTTTAATTTACAACACTCTCAGCCACATACAGATGTATACATACAGCTCATAAGGAACTTTGGACTATGGATAATTTAAAAGTGAATAAGCATGGTAGAATAGTTTTACTGAGCACTAGTTTGTACTGTCCTTTATAGAACACAGTGGTGTGTGGCATTGTACCTGTATTTAGAAGTTCATGTAGAAGTACTGTGTCTATCTGTAAGAGTGAGGAAAGTACCCGTGGTAATTATTTGCAGTGTTTCTTTTGAGAGAGGAGATTAACAGGGTTCTAGTCTAGAATCAATTTGTATTACTCTTGATCCCATCTCAGCTTTTGTTATGAAGACACTGGAAAGATTAGGGAGGAACATTGACTTTGGTGAATCCAATTCACTGATGACTTTCAGCTTCTACATCACTGTCATTTAGGACATGGATGATGAATGATGGACCACTTTGATGAGCTTAAGTCCTGGCTGAGATCTCACCACTCATGGCAGACAGGATAAACTGGATAGGAAAAGGAGCCAGAAGAGATGGCAGAATTTATACCAGCACTCCTCCATGAGAAAGAATGACTGACGCTTACAGAATGTTGTAACACAGCACTCAGCGCATTCCAGTTGTGTACCTGGACTCTCCAGGAGCAACTCTGGCCAAGAGAAATTTTTTATGCTCATGTCAAGGCAAATATGACTTTTTCTGCCAGATGCAAACCCATCACATCCATCGACATTTTGGCCACCGAAAATGAGGTTGCTGAAATGCTCCTCTGATGTCGAATCATAAATAAACTGAAGGTTATGAAGAATGCTGAGGCCTGTTGAAAGGAGCTGTATATCAAAGGCTTATGAACTAACTGGTGAACCAGAGTATAGGTCCACCCTTAACTGTGATTCTCTATACGCTGCATTTTTCTTGCTTTTTCTTTCTACATCTTCCATTTACAGACTTTTCCCATGACTCGGCCAAGCTGAGAGACTCTACAGGTTCCTTAATGAGGTACCTGGACATGTATGTGGATTGCTTGCTTCTTAGATTTATGGATTTTTTTTTTTTTTAAATTCATTTCATGCCTCACAGACACTTTCATTCACCTGCTGTTTGTGGAACATAGTTTGCAAAAGAAGCATTTCGGAACTGGAGAAAGGAGGATCTAGGCCAGGCCTTGCTTCTAGCAATGGTGTCACGTTCTTCATTACAGTGTAGGAAGAAATATTTCTGGTTTCTCACCGGATGTGAAATCAAAACACACAGCCTCATTTTGCTCTGACTGGCCTTCCTGAAAAATCTGAGGATTCTTGCCCTAAAAGAAGCAGGAATGATCTGTGTAGTAGGGAGATAAGCTTTGTGAGCAACTGTGTGGTAGAAGGGAAATTTAAGAAGCCTATAATCATGATGTGGAAAAGTGGTGGAGACATGGTCTAAGGATTTCAAATGCTATACAGAAACATGAACAGCAAACTCAGCTTGCTTAGGAAAACCTGAGCCTGCTTTTGCTTTGCCCTATGGGAACCAGGTTAGATTGCTATCAGAACTTCAACAAACCTCCCCAGTTTCTCTTCTCGCAGTGTTCACAAGAGCTTCACAGCCTGGATGCAGGGGCCGCTGCCAATACATGGGCTCCATGTCACAGGAGGGATAACAGTAGCAACCTGGAGACTGGAGGTGGCAGAGCCAGTAGCTGCTGGGCAGCACTGCTACGACCTCACTACTCCTTATGTGCCCCTGAAAGCTGTCAAGCAGCTTGCAATACCAGAGTCTAGCAGTAGTTGGTGACACCTGGAAGAGGCTGCAGCTCCTTATCTCATGTCTCTGGCTGCTGCGTCTGGAGCAGCAAGTGAGACTGGCTGTACATCTTAGGTTAGAGTCTATTTTTGAATGCAGCCCAGTCAAAAACTCATTACTTTGGTCCTAAAGCAAAACCTTTCAGGAGATCTTAGGTAAAAGAGGTAATTCCCCTGAGAGTGCTTTGCAACATATAATACATGAAAAAATAAAATTTGATAATTTTGGTGGTGTAACAAGAAGTTATGACAAGAATAGTGACAGGAGATGTAGCTGAGGGTGCCTGTCCTTTTTGACCTGCTTGAAATGTGATGATTGCTTGGATCCCAGCCACCAGAAGTCATATGGCAGCAATCTCATCCTCACCAGAATTTTTTTTGTCATTCCACCAGAAGATGGTGATTGATTGTTTTCTTCACATGTGGACTTTGTAATAATGATCTGAACTTTTCCTCGTAAAACTGGATTACTGGCCTGAGAGTTTTCTGTGAATTCCTTAGGGCCATACTGAAAGACCCATATACTTATCTGAGAGAGCGTGGGATGTCCTAGCAGTTGCAACACCGGACAGAGAAGCGTCCTTAAGGGGACAAATGGGTATGGGACAACAAGCACCAGCAGCATCTGGACAGTTTTAGACATTCAGAAATTAAAATAAAGATTAAAAGATGGTTTGCTGATGAGAACAAGGCTGTCAGTAATCACAAACGCTTTTCCCCTGTATTTCAGTGACAAACAATGCCATCAGACCACAGGAAATCAGAGGATTTAAAAGGCAAGAGTTAAAAGCAGATACAATCGACAGAAGGCGGTTGTGCACATTACATTGTGCAAGACAATATTAATGAATCATAAAGGATTTAAGCACTTACACCAAATCTGGACCTCTCTGTCCACAACAAATACAGGAGGTCAGAGAACCTTTATATCTTATGGAAGGGTACAAACCTCTTCGTTATGCAACTTAGACCTAGGAAGTGGTATGGGGTTGGTTTTGGCTTCTTTGACATGGTTTTGGATAAGATTTTGGTATGTGGGCTTAAATGGAGCTCAGATTGCAAGCTTCAAGAATTCATCATTTTTAGTGGCTTGCAAAAGTGGTCCAAAAATGAAATCCTGTGGCACAGCTGATGTTTGAAGAAACGCCACAATTAAAAATGAAATAGGGAACACGAAGTAGTTATTGGAAAATGTGGTTCATTTTATAATATGATTGAATAATAGAACAAACGCTTACGATCCCGCAACTAAGCCTGAAAGTGTGGGACACAGTTTTAGATAGAAATAATATGCTGGCAAGTGTTTCAGAAATAAGTGAAATGCTGTAATTGGTGAGGTCCTGAGATGCGTGTGCTGCCAGTTTTTAAATGCACTAGGCAAACCTGAATTTGTATTTGTTTTGACTCAATCCCCTGAAATAAATTTGGATCAGATATTTAAAATCCAATTATGCTATCTGCCATATTTCAAATGCTAAAATAAACCCCCCAAAAGGAAATAAGGTCTCCTTTCTGCTTTCAAGTGGGTATTAGTGCTGGGAACAACCGAAGAACACTATCATCTTGGTATCCTCTTGGTTAACACGATGGTTTCACTTCACTTTTGACTCCCACTGAAGCAATGGTATATCGGAAAAAAAACACAGGAACTTCTTTCTCCCCAGTAAAAATATACATGATGCTCATTAAAACTCAAATAGGTTGCCAACGCACCCACATGCGTTATGGTTTGTGTTGTGTTTTTCTGAAAGAAAACTTCTCAAGCATTTGAAATTGAAAAAACAAATTCCTTTCCTTTTTTTGTTTTTTTGGTAGTGGATCTTAAAAAACCCCAAAGGACTGGGGCAAGTTTTCCATAGTAAGCCTGTTGTCCCCTAGCTTGAATTAAAACAACATTTATCATGTACATGACTTCTTCTTTGGGACCAATAGTTCTCACGTACTTTGATAATATTGGAAATAGAAAACCAAGGAAATCAAGAGGCCGGCGTTTCATTCCTTTTTTGGTTTGTGTGGGGTTTTTTTGTTGTTTGTTTTTTCAGCTTTGCTCTCAAAGGAATTCAGTGATGGTCCTCAGGATCTTTTGTCCATAGGTGTGAAGAGGACGGTAGGGAATGCACACTAAAACCAGCCAGATACACTCTGAAGTGCAACTCCCAAAGGAGGTCACATCCATTGCACTGTGCTGTCTTGGCAGGGAGGCCTGGAAGAGCTCTGGAGTGTGAGACAATAAGCTACTCTGCTTGTCCTTCCTAGTTTGCTTGGGAGTATTTTGCTGTCATGTAAGTGTTTGTCTCATACAAAAATCTCATATGAAAAATCATTTTCCTTGTGAGGAAAAAAGTATTGATGGCTAATTCAGTATATGAATTGTAGAGCTTTCACTCAGACTAAGAGGGGCTCCTGATATTGTTCTGCATTGGATTGATTGCTTCAGCTTTCCCCTATTTCTGTATTGTGAGAGGAACAAAGGATTTTTTTAAAAAATGTAACAGTTATTTTTCTTTACTTTCCTGGGCTCAGCAAGAGTACCATCTCATAGCTGCAATTTGCCAGTTCTCACAGTCCTCTCTATGATAGCATTGATGGAAGTCTGCAGAAATGTGAGTTGTCTCTGGATTTGAGCACTTATTTCAAATTTGGACCTGTCTGGGCTCAGTTCTGCTGCTGTTGCCTTTCCCTGTTTGGCTTTGTGGTGATCTTTCTGTGGATGGAGCCCCAGGCTGAGAGCACCCTGCTTGGTCAAGGTCCTACGCCACCCTCTAGGTAAACAGTGATCTCACCCCAAGGTCTCCTATGATTTATTTGGCAGGAGTGAAATTCTCCCACCTTCTCTGCACTAACAGTCTGAAATGTTTTCTTTCATGTATTCACTTGCAGTGACGAATTCGTCTCTAGCTCCTGCATCCTGCCTGCTCCAGCCTGGCCCGTGTCCGCAAGCCATACTCCATGTCTGGGCTGTAAAATTTTCTTTCTTTACTGGCATTTCTAATCAAGCTCTTCCTCAGCTCCAAGAAATCCACTTACTATGTCCCAGGCTTGAAGAGTCCAATGGCCCCAACCTCCCTCTGACTGTCAGTCTTGCTGCTGCAGCTCTTTCTGCTTTCCTCTTTCTTTTTTGCCCCAATGACCTGTGGGGCTTTTAAGTTTTGTACTATTCAGGTGGAGTCTTAGATGTCAAACAAGAGACCATTGTTAGTATTGTTTCATACCTAAAACATCCTCATACTCTTTCTTCACCTTGTTCTGGAAACTGTGAGCTGTAGTGTGGAGAGCAAATCCTTTCCTAGTATTTCTAAAGGTTGAAACAAATGATGAAGTCTAGGCTGGAAAGGTTGTCATCCTCACCCAAACTTTCCACTCTGGAATGACAAATCATTTTGTGTGTTTATTCCATATGAAATCTGGGCAGAGATTTTGTGCAGCTTTCTTCCAACGACTTGCAATCAAATGCTTGAGCCATGTCACCTAACATCTGTGCCACCCACACCACCCTCCCAGGTGCCCCAACACTGCTTTCATGGCATGTCCAGTCGTATACCAGCAGTCTTTCCCCTAAAGAAATTATTATCCTGCAAACTCAATGTTAGTACCCCTGAAGCTCAATGACTCCAGAACTACACAACTTTTCTACAGGCACAAGGATCATCCTTCTGGTTTTTAGTTCTGAATAGACATGCAACAAACCCACTGCATGCTGGCAGCCTGTAATCCCAGATAGCCCCCTTTAGGTCACCACTTCCTTCCAGATTTTTGTCATTGGACACAAGCAGAAGAAGCAGGTTGTCTCATAATCTGACCTTCCACATCTTCTGTGATAGTAATTTTTATCTGACTCACATCTAAACGTGGGTTGGCATCCAGCTAATTTTATGCAAAATTTGAAAATTCCTCAAAGCAATTTCATTTCATTTGGAGCCAAGCCAATAAAGCCTCTCCCTCTGTCATGCTCAACTTGATTGCTCAGATCATTTTCTTGCCATTTCCAGCATGGGCAGGGGAGGGAAGGAAGGAAGGAAGGAAGGAAGGAAGGAAGGAAGGAAGGGAGGGAGGGAGGCAGGAAGGCAGGAAGGAAGGAAGGAAGGAAGGAAGGGGATTTGATCAAGCTGTACAGTAATGTAATGCAAGCAATAATTCTTCAGGATATTGATCCATTTCTGGCAATTTTTACTGAGCAATGATCAGACCATGCTAGGTGGCTGCACTCAGATGTTCTGAAGGTGATGTTTAACCTCTTGTGGGTTGAACCATTTTATGAAGCATGAAGGAGTTTTCTACAGTGATTTGACCAGGCTTATCTGCCCAGATGGTGTTGAGTGAACATGCCTGATTTTAAAGGTAGGGCTTAAGTGGTCATTGATATAAGAACCTCACAGCTTTAGTGAAGCCTGCTGCATAGAAATACCTATGCCATACACATGTTTTTTCATACTTTCTTATTTTTTAAACTTCCTGTATTTCAAATACCTAGAAGGAGCAATTCCCATGTTCCCGAACTTATTTTAATATTTATACTATTTTTTTACCCAGATGAAAGATAAGGCTCTCTCTGTTCATTAGGAATAAAAAATATTGGCACACATTTAAAGCCCCAAGAGCTTTCAAGAAATATTAGATCGTACCTTTAATAAACTTGTGACTTATTCTAGCTGACTTCATTATCTGAGGACTGCCTTAACTGAGCATCTAACCAGAAGCATTATTAAAAAAATCAGAGCTTCTACACTTCTGACTCACCTTTTTCTAAAGTTCTTAGACATGCAAAAATGAGAACTTCCACAATGTTATCACATCATCATGAGAACATTTTACTGCATCCACTTCACATGAGGGCACTGACACACAGAAAGTGGAAGTGACTTGCCTGCTAACAGCAAAATCTTATTTGCTGGGGGGTGGTATAAATACAATTAATTTATTCTGCTTTCAGTAAAATGATTAATCACATTCTTTATCTTAAAGACATTGCTGACTTTAAAGGGACTACTTTTGTCTTGAGTAGCTGCCCAAGTAGTTAGCAGGACCAGGCTTCCACGGGATAAATCCCTTAGGGGAGGGTCCTATAGCGTTCTTGCCTTGCCCTCGCTTGCCATGGCAGAAACAATAACTGGACCCCAGCCTAAGGCTTCTGACTTCCCATATTTGGCTCTGTGTGAGACCTCACCCTCTCCAGAGACTGGAAACTATGAAAGTGAGCAGCGAGCGATCTATCAGGAATGCTGTGTGTCGTAAACACGGCCAGTGCTCCCGGCTGGGCTCACAGACCTCATTCTAGGGATTGACGCAAAATATTTCTTCATCACTTCTGAATTTTAGAGCAAATACAGAACGAGCACATGGTCTCTCCAAACCTCAGACAATTTTCTTTGGCTACCAATACACCCACAGAAAGAGTTTTGCGATTTATATATTTATCCTTTCCTTACTTAGTATTGATTCTAAATAAAGAAGAAACCATGCTTGACGGGAAACCTATGAGTAAGGACATATGAATTAAAGAGTTTGTTTTATCTACCCACTTTCCTTTTACTGCTGCCAAAGAAAAAGTTTTCTTCTTTGTAGTAAAAGTAATGATGCTCTGCATATAATCACGATGATATGGATTAAGTAGAAGATTCTTTTTCAGTCACTGAGTACTGAAAAACTATTAAATTATTATTCCTACTCCATTATTCATATTTCATTAATCTTATCAAATCTTCCCAACAAGGAACATGTACTGACAAGTATTCATAAAATTCACCTTTCTTATTTGCCTATCACTACAATCTGTCATTTTATACATCTAATATATTTAATTTAAATTTGTCAGATTTTATGGCTGCAGCAGAAACAAAAAGGAGATAGTTCTGTGATGGCAAGTATCATGGAGGAGATTCATCTGAGTAGACAACACTTCTATGTTTCTAAAGTTCTAATAATTTAATTTTACATCCATATGCTTCTATCACTGGTAAAATGCAGCCATTTTTCCTCAATGGCTAAGTTTAAAATAATATTTTTGTTATGTCTGTGGAGAACTATAATAACTTGAACCAGCACTCCAGATGCAGGTTGCACTATATAATTAGGTACTCTAGATAAACATTACTGTAGAAGTTAGAACTGAATGAACTTTTAAGGAATGGAAAGAAAGGGAATTATGATCCAGTGGTAAGAATACACTTCAGGTGACGGTCATGTAACAATGTTTTCCTGCTGATGGTTTTACCAATTTGTTTTAGTAAATAAGAAAATACACTTGGAAAAAGAATTAGGGCCTTTTTTAAATGCATGCTCACTCCTTGTTTTCAAATTTCAGCATGATACATACTACTGCAAGATGGGAAGAAAAAGCCCTAAGCACTTGTTTGCACCCACTTTTCAGCTTCCTTAGAAACTGCACTGTTTAGCTTAACTGATATAATTTCAACATTTGTCACTATTTTACTTTATAGAAGTGGCCATCAGGCATATGTGGGACCTGATGATATGGCTAATGGGAAGAAAAGGCAAAATACTCCACCGAGAAAACAAAACACCCCAGGAAGATGCTAGCAGGATGCAGAACCAGCTGTACTTTTTATACATGCCAGGTTATCTGTTCTCCATCCAGGGGTATGAAATATGGGTGGCTGCTTCTGTGCAGCTGTGGCTTGGGGTGCAGGTGATAAACTTGCTCATCTAGGCAACAAAGATTAACAGAATGTGATGGTGCTCCATGCAAGTGAAAATGACTATAACTATTGCTGTGGCATTGCCAGTCACATGGACACACTTGCATTGAGGCCAAAAAATCTGCTCAAGTCAATCCTGCTGATTTCCAGAGGTTTTGGAGGTCTACACGGATGAATGGTCCTTCCATGTGTCCAGCCCAAATAAATAAAGAGGCAATTTTTTACTCCTTGGCATGAGTCTATGAAGTTGAAACTCAATTTTAAAAATTATTATTTCCTCCTATGCTAAAATAAAGCTGCCTTAATGGCAGCTCTGAACTGGCTCGTCCTGTTGATGATGAGGCTTCATGGCTAGTAACGGAGAGCATCTACTCCTCACCAGTGCTCATACTCTGCATACCATTTTCCTTACTCCTGCTTTCATTTTAGTTCTGAGAAAGTGGATGATACCTAAATTGGACCTGAAGGAAATGGGTGCCTGCAACAAAAAGAAGACTGTAAAAGGAGAGAAACTTGAGATTAAAAAAAAAAAAGGGAGTGGGGGTGGGGAAGATAATGCGTGTGAATTAAACAGTACCAGAGGTATTCTCACTAAACTTGAGAAGCAGATGTAAGAGGATTTCTGAAGGGGATATGAAAACTCTGGTTTAACTTCTGTGAACTGTCAGGGGAGAGCTGGTCCATGGCATAAATCTACAAGTGACACATATTTAGCTCAGTTTTGGTGGATGTTTAAGGATGGATGTCTAAGTCAGTTGACTCCAGTGTGTTAATGTGTACCAGTTCAACCAAGATATAGAATGGCCTATAAACTACCTCAGGCTCCTAAATTAATAAAATCAAAAGGATGTGCTTATAGTTGATGTCATTTTTATCCAGGAGAAGAGCAGTGAAGTTAGGGGCAGAGCATAGGGCTGGGAGTGACCACCTGCTTATCACAAAAACTTGAATAACTTACCCAGCCAACAAGAAATAGATACACACAAAAGCAGGTACTTTAGCTACAGAAATGACTATAGCAATCACTAAAGCTACTTGTTGCTTTCCCCTTCTTGTACAGTAAGTAGTCTGGATAGTCTAACATCTCCCAGGTGCCCCACAGTGCTGGCTTTCTTGCTTTCTTTTTTTCCCCCCTTTTCCTGTTTTTCTTTCTAGTCAGATTACTTGGAAATGGATTTCTGAACCTTGATGTATATTGTCCTTTCTTGATGATGTATAAAGGCTTCCTGATATAATCTCTTCTATTTTTTCCCTTGGAGCAGCAATTGTCATCCATCAGGGCCAAATTTGCTTTAAACCTATCACACCACTGCCAGGAGAAACACACACACACACACACACACACAGACACAGACACACACACAAAATCATAGGTCTGGAGTTTCTGAAAATCTTTTTCAAAGTCTTGCTGCAGTGACAGGAGCCTTTAATGTTCATTCCACCCTTAACCCTGTGCCTCTCTGAGTCATGATTCCCTTCAAAGGAGATGATAAAAAGTATTGAAATTGCCTTCAGATCAAAAAGCAACTTGAGAATCTTTATTTCTCCTGTGGGAAATCATTCATTTTCAAGACAGGCTCATCTGCCAAAATAAACTCTGGTGGCATTTAAATACTATTCCTTAGTAATTATGTTTCACTTTGCAGTTTTGTAATTAGTTGTTAATTCTAAAAGGCAGTGGCTGCAAAACTTTACATGCTCATAACTCATGGTTGAGGTCCTGAGACAGGACATTTCTTTGTGTGGAGGGGAATCACAAGTACTTCTGTCTTTCTAAATCACAGGTTTGGTGAGCAGTGAGCAGCAATTTGTTGGTGACTGGAATAGTGTGGCCTGAAGGCGAGGTGCAGAAAAGGTGATCTGTAAAACACAATTTACATTAATGTTCAAAAAAGCCCTTCATAATTTTTCAATAGACACTACAAATATCTACAGTGCAAATGATTGGGGTATAAGTAACTACAGGGCAAGAAGAAAAGTCTTGGCAAAGACTTAGAAATGGTTACACAGGGGGAGGTCTGTTCCTTAGCACAGAAAACAAATGAATTGCAGTGTAAAGCCAGGGACCGTTTCCGGGACGGGGGTATCTCAGGCACTGATGATCTGCGGCAGGAAACAGGCAGTCAGCTAATTAAAGTCTGCTGATGACTAAGTTGTTTTCAGTAATAAAAACTATGGAGGCTTGTGAGATGCTAGATGGATTTATATGCATTGAATGTTTCCCACAGGATTAACTTGTGTAAATAATTGATGGCAACGTGCTTTAAACAGAAATACCTTCTCCAGTACATATAGGACCTAGAAATTCCCAGAAATTTTTAGGGAAGAGCTCAATGACATAGTGACATCCTCCTTGATGATCTGAAGAGGAAATCTGTGCCTTTACTGCTGCAGATCAAAAAACCAAGATGGGTGCCTGTGTGCCTGAAAGACCAGGGGCACACCTGGGTCTCTTGCACAAGAGCACATCTCCAGCCTCAGAGCTGGAAGGAAATGTCTGGTGGGACAGAGGGATACCCTGCACTGGTGGCTGCAAGTGTGCCCAGCGCCACCCAGGCTTACCCACAGCATCCTCGCAATGGCATCATCGTGGCAAACAGAGAAACCCAAAGAACCACGGTGTTTGCCTGCAACTTCACTATGCATGTTGTGACACCACAGTAAGGTCAAGCAAACTGGACGTCCATTTGGCTGGCTGCCTACTCACTCAGGTAGAGACCCATCACCTCAACCTCAAACTTCAATACCACTTTTAGCTGGTGTCAACGGGAAACAGCCTCTGACAGTGAGGTGGCGTTGCAGAAGGAGGCTATATATAGGTGTGTACTCAGAAATGGTGTGTACTTTTGGAGGGCGAGTTCAAGGAATGGGGATAAAAGTTTCCACCAAGCTAGGAGGAAATGGGGAAACCTGCAAACTGGTCTGAGTCAGGCCTTCGGGGAAGCCTTGGGGAAGCAGCCCATCTGGACGCTCACTTCACTTTTCTTGCTTCTTTGTTGCTGTCGGAAGAAGGTTTTTCTCCGTAAGAGGTGGCACCGGAGCAGACAGCTTTGCCTGAGCCATGGCAGGGCCTCTCCTGCTAGCAGGGTGCCCAGGGCAGTCCCAGGGCTTTGCTGCCCACAGCATCCTCCAGAGAGTTCTTCTTTCCTTGTAGCCTTTTGACTACCAACCCTTTTGGTATGACCACCCATGTCCTTTCCATGGAGATGATCTATTTCACAGGAGTTTTTGTTTCAGATTTCCAGTTTGTATTTGTGTTGCTTGTATCTGGAATTTCACTCAACTGGCAATGCAACCCATGCAGGGCACTTATTAAAGAAACCTTTACTAACTCCTTCCTTGCTGTTCTCACAAAAAATAGGAGAATAGGAAATACAAAACCCTGTTTAGACTTCATAACTATAGTGCTTAAGCAGTGGTAAAGCCTCGAGAACATCTGAAATCACTGAAAAAGCTAAAGAAAACAGACAGGACTTGTTTTCCTTCACAAATACCAATACATTTTTATTTACTTCTTTCTATTAACTGGGTTTCCTTGACTGTGTCCACAGCGATTTCAATTGTAATTATGTAGCAGTTAACCTGTTCCCCATGCCTAACACAACCCATAATTAGTTGTCTCGTGTCCACAGTTTATGACTCAACTCTGTGTGGTTTTTCTATATCAAAGGCTTGGTTACCAGATTTTTTTTTGCTTTACC
Organism: Bucorvus abyssinicus; assembly: GCA_009769605.1. Taxonomy (NCBI): domain Eukaryota; kingdom Metazoa; phylum Chordata; class Aves; order Bucerotiformes; family Bucorvidae; genus Bucorvus; species Bucorvus abyssinicus. The sequence goes on from CM020033.1 coordinate 21,161,189, forward strand.
ACAGTACTTGTGCCTTCACTGGCAGAGGGCAGCAAAACCTGAGCACATCTGTTTTGTTTGAGGACAAAACCACCAGAAAACCAGACAGTTTTATGAAGATCTTACTTGGGTGCTTTCCAAATACTACATAATCTTGTAGGAGAAACTGTTTTCTTGAGGAATGACCCACATATTTATACATTCAAGTTGTCACTTGGACATAGAAGTAAAACCTTCTCAAACCAAATTCTATCTTTGTGCCTCATCTAGAGCAAGGAAGACAGAAATACCCATCTTGAGATGGGGATGAGCTATTCTTCTCCATTGACAGGCAAGAATTATATATAATGAATTCATAAACCTCTACATTAATTATGTTTCACGATCTTTTAGGGCTCCTCATGTGAACACGTAAGATCATTCTGTATGATAAAATAGATTACTTTGATAAATAGATAGGTTTGCTGAATAAGAATGAATGTTTTAATAAATGTTTAGGCAAGTTTTCCATTTGATTAATTTTGCAGTGACAAATGGGCAGAAGAGATGTGCATAAAACAAGCAGGCCATTTAGAGTCATATACGAATGCAGCCAATCAGTAGTCAAGAATGGTTAGATGAGAACAATTAAACGAACTGACTTAAATGTTAGCTCTGAGGTCTGCGTAGGAAGGCAAGCTTTCTGACTACCGTGGACACGGCGTGCTCAGCTGCTGCATCCAAGAGATGGTTGCAGCAGAAGAGTGTTGTCATCGGCACTGAACTCTGTCCTTCCACCAGACTGGAACAGATACTGCTGGGAAAGTTTCACGTTGTTTATCTTTGCAGAAGGGATGTATTTTCCCTCATTATATCACAGCTGGCGACATTATCTCAAAGCTGAGTTGTAGCCATTGCCCAGTAGTCCTCATTAACAAGTCTTGTGGTTAAAGGAGCAGAGCTGTTATAAATCTCTGATATCAGATAGGAAACAAAAGTGCACTGGGAAGGAGTACTTTTTCTCCAAATGAGCGGGCAGTTTATATGAGATTTGTTTGTTGAAGTCTCACATTTGACCATCAGGGCTGTGTGCTTTTGTTCAAGGAGATGATAAGCAAAGTCTGATGTATGCCTTCAATGCTTTTACAGAATGGGAAGTCTGTCTTTCCCTGATTTTCCATTTCCAAGTATAGTTCTTCTGGCAACAGAGCAATGAGTACAAAGTCCCTTGTACAGTTTTCCTGGCAGCAAGGAATAAATGATGTACTTGGCTCTTGAAGGATTATTAATTAACATACGTGAATAACTGAATTGTACTTCAGTAGAAGGGGAAAATACTGTGGCAGAAGATTCAGTTAATGCAGCCCAAATTATCTTACCCCAAAATATTTATAAAAAGTTTAATGCTGATGAACTTTACACGAGTATAACCGGATCAGAGCTGGGACAATAGACCTCCAATTCTTCCAGCTTCTAGCCACACTTCAGTAGGACCCACTCAGAAGCAGTGGTCCAGTTATTCAAATGAAAAATCTACTGCACATTGCAGATCCCTTTGCAATGGGGAGGGAGGGAGCTGACTAGTCTTGCATCAAAGTTAATAGTAACCAGAAGGACAGACCCTTTGAGTTTAACCTATGAGCAGGTTCTGACAGAAACCTACAGGCAAATTCCTGAGAATTGAACATACCAGAGTGAGCAAGAGTAAAATCAGCCATTAATTTCTCTTAAAGAAGCTACTGCTGTTTTTCAGTCAGTTTTAATATCTGTTTTAATAATTCCACACAGCAGATTTTGTATTTAAAATCTGAAATGAGGGATTGCTGGTGCTCCAGCTTTTCCCATCTCAAGCAAAAATGTATGTTTACTGTCATCCTCTCTCAGTATGGTCATGCAAGGCATCCGTGTATGCGTAAAGGGCGGTGTAACTTTTCACAAGCAAAAATAGAAAAAGGACTTCCTAGTGTAGAAATTTTGCAGCTTTGGCTTTTAAATAAGTATCTAGTTCTGCCTGTTTCCTGGTTAGCAAAACTGAAAGCAGGACTTTTCATTAATGACAGCATGAGGTCAAATGTCGTTATCATATAGTTTTAGGTCAGCCCTCTAATATCTGCTGCATTGATTCCTACTGGCTAAAGTAAATGTTATTTATATCCAGGGGGAAAACCTATGACAAATCAGACATGACTTTTAGAACTTCTTTCCAAGGGAAGATTTTTCTTGTAAGGTTTTCTGTTTCTTAGGTCATCAGATATTTTATAAACAAAACCAAACCAATCAAAACCCAGGACCCATAATTTTTCAGTTGGAAAAGGCTAAGAAATCAAACCAGCCAAGAAATTGTAAGAAAACATTTCAGACATAAAGTGAACCAGAAGGCAGAAATTACTGGTAGTTCATGGATTCTTACACAGAGTAGAGGAACATGAATAAGACTAATAAACTATAAAATTAAAAGACACATTGATATGAGAGCTTGATTGTGGGGAGTACAACTTAGGCTCTAGGAAGTGGTTTTTTTGCTAAAATAGAGTTTGATGTGAGCCTGGAGGATGTATTTTAGCAGTTGTGTTTTCAGCCTTTTGCAGATGGCATTTGACCATGGGTGTGGATTTTATTCCTTTGCAGTCCTGGAACTGAAGGACAAGGAACAATTTGAGATCATAAGTATGCATTGCATACCTAACCTAAGTACTTTTGTCCCTTTTCTGTTGGTCAGTTTTCTTATGGGGAAATGGAAATAACGTTTGTTTTCTTCACAGGAGTCTGATGCATCTTTATATATAAGAACATCTTTATGGTCTTCATACGGGGGGCACTTGAGAGTAAAATTGTGCATAGAAAGAGAAACATTCATGAGCTGGATCGAGCTCACCTAACTTAGGCAACTAACTTGTGGCTAAACATTGGATAACTTTTAGGTGACAATATTTCTAGTACAGTAAATGGAGAGAAGCAGGTTTTTGAAGGCCCTTTGGATGGAGATCTTCCTTGCTTAACATTATGCATCTACATTAGATGGAAGGATTTTCTTTGGGAAGTCTTCCGAGGTGTCTCCTTTACTTCATGGACAACTTAGGCACTTAAGGGATAGCTTTTTTTAGGTGCTGAAATAGTAGCACAATTTCAAGGTTTCCTGGTTGTGCAGGAGGGGTCCTACCTAGAGAACTGCTCCTTACAAAGTTAACTGCTAAGTCTTTGAATGTTTGTCTGTGAGATGGGTTGGTCACAGCAGAGAAATGACAAGCAATAACACCTGGGGTATTTTTCTTCTGTATTCCAAGCCCTGAAGTGAAAACTTTTCATTAGAATATTCAAAGAAAAGCTTGAAAATAAGACAACCTGTTTTATTTGATCATTGAACTCTTCTTTTCATAGGTGACTCCTGCAATAAGCAAACTCTCCCTGTAATTGTGGTAGTGCACAGTCACTGCTCTCTCAGGCTGGTTGGCTCATTCGAGATGCTGCCTGTTTTAGCTTTTAATCCCAATAGTTTAGCACAACCACAGTCTTATAAGCATATAATTCATCTCAGCTCCCTATGAAAGTTTTAAGGATTTTCACGGTCATCCCAGTTTTCGAAGATGAGCTTTTCAGGCCCTGATGAACACCCCTTCATACATCTCTCCATGTTTTCCACCTCCCAGATTAGATACTTTCTGCTGTGTTGCTTGTTGTAGATGCCAATACCATCCAACTTCTCACTTAGCCCTCTATTTAGAGGTCTGTGTTGGCCAGTCTGGCTTTCAGCAGTGACGCAACTTTATTATAATAATAATACATTTTAATTTATGGGCATCCACGCCTGAAGGATACTGGGCACCTTAACAAAAACAACTAAAAACTAAATGACAATAAACAAAGGCAAAAGGCCTATAAAAAGAGAGCTTGGAAACCAAGAGCTTAAAATCCCTGCACAACAAAACAAGAAAGGAAATGAGAAAGTCAGAAGCCCTGTCTGCAAATGTGTTCTGGCATATGTGGGAGACAGCGCATTCCCGAGGTGAGGGAGGAGACCATTTCTTTTGACCTTCCAAGTGGAATGGACAATGACCAATACCATCAGCCTAAATTGCCGAGAAAGGACACAGAGCTGCTGGAATTGGCTTCCTCTTACCCTGGGACAAGGAACTTGGTTGGAAAAGCCATGCTATTCTTGAAGTTATGTTGCCTCTCTTCACTTCTCTGAAAAGGTTCACCGAAAAAGTGTCTTCCCCTCTGGTTTTACTTCCATTTGTTTGAAGAGATGGCACCTGATCTCTCACATGGCTGCTATGGTCCTACAGCATTTGAGCTTAAATTGGCTCATTTTGGAGAATAACTATACTGTACTATACATGCGTATGTGTAACTAACTACACTACACATATATCACTAACCACACTGCATGCACGCTAACTACATGAGAACCCAAAGGATTAGTAGTTTTAAGAAAAATGCAGAAGGCATGTTAACTTTGCTTTATTTTTGTCTCTTCATCAGCCTTTTTTCCAAATCTTATTATTTCTGTGCCTCAAGTGGCTGATCTGTGAAGTGAAGATACTGATCTGGTCTGATGGAAAATACCATAGACATGCTAAATCTCCTCTTGTTCGCTTACCTCTGCCTGCAGCAAATCCTAATCTCATCATGGATATCTGCCTTGTGGCACATAGGGTCCCCTCCAGCATCTTTTGGGGTACATTGATTTTCCTCGGTCTTATCAAATTTGATCAAAGCCCTTGACTGGAGGTTTTGTCCCTGCTTTGGAGGAGCTAATAGCAATTTAAAAAAAGTCCACTGAAACAACTTTAAAAATCGGGGCTTTTGGTTTTTCAGTCTGTAATTACAGCATCAGTTCCCTTTAATGCTTCTAAATTACAGACGAGCAAGCTGCCCTGTTTTCTGATGGTTTATTATTTTAAATTACCCAGTGGCTTTGTGGGGAAAGAGTAACTGAATATTTTTGCTGGTGTTACATAGGTGACGCCTTCCCCATTAGCTCTTGTGATTCTTCCTCAGTCCCTCAGGTTCAGTGCAGGGGGAATGGAAATTAATTTGCTTCAAGAGAAATGGTAATAAAGAATGTCCCCTGTTCGTGGTTTAGTCAGCTTGAAACAAACTCTTAAAAATGTGCACATCATTTTTAACAGAGGCTTTGCCTTAACCAGGATTAAGCAGGCTCTATTCTTGCTTCAAAACATAATTTTCCGGGTAGTCTTGTAGCATGATTGGTGTAGGCCTTGGCGCAAGGAATGAAATAGTGCCCTCGGGCCAGCCAGCCATAAATGTCGCCCCCACCTACCCCTACCAGCTCGTTCCAGCTTGGCACCCATGCGCCCCCGTATACGGGCCTTGGTCCAGCTGCGTCACTCCTGCAGACGCTGCCGACTTTGCTGGATCCAGCTGTATCCTGAAGTGACATGTTGGGATGTTTTTAGAGGTTATAGGAATCACTGATCCGTCTTTCAACAAAGGTCAGCTGTGTTTCAACTTTTCCTGGAGCTCCCGCCTTCTGCTATTATTTTCCCTCCATCGCTCCACTTTGAGAGTGTCTGTTTTTCAATTTTTTCCCTTTACAGTAAGGATTTGGATTTCAGCTGATTGCCCATGACAGAGTGTCTCACAGTTTGCACCAAAACTCATCCCTCCAAGTCACTGTACCACTGCAGAAGGGCTGGGTGGCTGAAATTGGGTTGGCAATGAGACTGAAAAAAATTCACAGTGCCTTTGTGTTTAGATATTTAATCACTTCATCCAGAAATTTTCCCATCTGGGAATCTGCACGCTGCTGATAGAGCACACAGCAGGATCCCTGAGCATCCATCTCATCAGTTCACCAGGCTGGGTAGACTAGACTAGATTAGACTAGACTAGAAAAGACTGTTTGTGTTGGAAGACACCTATAGATGATGAACTATCATCTAGTCCAACAGCCTGACCAATTCAAGGCTGACCAAGTTAAAGCATGTTGTTAAGGGCATTGTCCAAATGCCTCTTAAACACTGACAGGCTTGGGGAATTGACTGTCTTTCTAGGAAGCCTGTTCGATTGTTTGACCACCCTCTCCTAATGTGCAGTCTAAGCCTCCCCTGGTGCAGTTTTGAGTCCTATCACCGGATACCAGGGAGAAGAGCTCAGCACTTCCCTGTCCACATTCCCTCCTCAGGAAGCTGTAGGGAGGAATGAGGTCACCCCTGAGCCTCCTTTTCTCCAAACTAGACCAGCCCAAAATCCTTAGCCGCTCCTTATAGGACATTCCTTCCAGCCCTTTCACCAGCTTTGTTGCCCTCCTCTGGATGCATTCAAGGACCTTCACATCCTTCTTATTGTGGGACCCTGAACTGCACATTGTACTCAAGGTGAAGCTGCACCAACACTGAATACAGTGGGATAATGACCTCTCCTGACCAGCTGGTTATGCTGTGTTTGATGCCCCCCAGGATGCAGTTTGCCCTCTTGGCTGCCAGGTCATGCTGCTGACTACTACTGAGCTGCTGTCAACCAGCACCTCCAGATCCCTTTCTGCAGGGCTACTCTCCAGGTACTCCTCTCCCAGTTTATACGTGTGCCTGTCATTACTCCATCCTAGCGCAGTCTGGCATTTTGACTTGTTAAATTTCACCCCATTCATCACAGCCCAGTGTTCCAATCTATCTAGATCTCTCTGCAAGGCATCTTGCCCTGCAAGAGACTCAACAGCACCTCACAGTTTAGTATCATCAGGAAACTGGGCTAATGGTGCATAGAACTGGGCATTAAACACAAATCTGCTCAAACACGTGCTTGTGCTGTGTGCCCATCTTATTAATGAACCGCTATTCTCTGCCGTGCATTTCCTAATTTTTAAAGCCAGTTCTGTACAGGCCTTTGTAACCAACAAGTCACATATGATGTTGCTCAAATGCATTGTGGGCCCATAGCCATGAAATTGTGCCTATTCCGGATTTTTTTGCCAGCATGGAAAATGAGCAAAATCATAGACTTGTCAAGTAAAGAGTTGTCTCAATTTACTGCTTGGTTCAAAGAAAAAATGAAACATTTCAGAGATTCTAATTTCTAAAGAATTTCTACAGTAACTCATGGATGAATATTTATTTGTGTAACTGATCTGATTCATTTCTGCTGTTTCTTACCCAAGCTGTTCTGTTGTACCTGGAAGATGATCCGGACAGACCACTGACTTTAATATGGTCTAGCATTGTCTTTGGACTCCAGACTTGGAGATGGCAAAAATGATCACTTTCTACCACTTTCAGATTTTAATTTGCTTGGGCTATAACACACATTTGAATTTATAAAAACTACTAACACAGCGATTTACAGTCAGGCCTCCTTATTCTGTTAATTTTCTTCTGATTCTAAATTTACTTTATTTTTTTGTACTTAGTTTCCAACAGTGAGTGTAGATATAGAGACACATACTCTAAGTCCTGCTTCCTCCCAGAACTAACTTAATATTATTTCATTTCAGCCTCATAGAAACAATGCTAGATGAAAACTAATCCAATTGTTGTTACACACAGGTCAGGAAAATCTCATTGGCTGTGGAATTCCATTTTTTCTGGGATTATTAGAATTGTATTATGAATGATATTGCACTGTGTTGAATCATATATTACTTGTAATGTGCTTTTGATTGCCTTAGTATGGCTAGATAGTGGTTGAGCTAGTTTCACATATTTTGTGGTTTTGGAGTGGAGCAATAAAATGTGAAAGAAGCAAACATTCTCTATGGTATCTTTAATAAAATTTGATTTTTCCTCTGAGATCTTCAAGGAAAAATCACTATTCTCTGTCCATCTGGCTTGCTACAGCAAAAAACAAATCCAAAACACCTTTGGGTCATTATGGTCTGTTGTTGCAACACTGGAATTAAATTTTGACCCAAATAGCAATTATTCAGTCCCATGTAGAAAACAAGAAACAAGAGAGAGGTTTCACAGCTGTAGGTAGGGGAAACATTTGAATTTTGGCCTGCAGAGTTTGTAGAGGTGAGCTTCCCCCCACGGTGGTCAGTGCCTCCTATGCAGAAAGGGGTGATTTTGGCTGCCCAGCCCAAATGCCCAAACGTCCGTTCGTGCTGTGCCTGCATTCACCCTGATCACACGTCCATGCTCCCAGGCACATCCCTAAGATGGGCATGGTGGGATGCAGACCTGCTGCACACAAGAGAGAGGAGAGCCAACACAAGCAAGGCCAAAGAGCAGCCCTGTGCTGTGGCTGCTGCACCAAGCACAGAGCTCACTGAGCAAGCACCTCAGGGCTATTTTGGCTGAACCAAGAAATGTGTGTTGAAAAGGCTATTTGCGTGGGTGGTTCTTGACTACTTGTCCTCATATAGATCCCATGCAAGGTTCTACAGGTGGGCAGGGTCTCCAGTGATGATGCAGTGTCCAGCCCTCTCTCTGGTGCAGGGCGAGGGCTGGTAGAGAGGAGGGAGCTGAGAGATAAGAGATATTGTGGAAAGACAGATTTTGGGGGCACATTTGGATTAGTTTATCTGATATACCACTGTTATCATAAACTCAGATTAGTTTATTCAGATTATTGGGGCAGGGGATTTGTGACTAGTGTGTTGGGAGGGAAAAATGAAAAAGGTGAGAGGGGTGAGGTGTGCAGGTTTCATCTGGGCTTGAGGACCAACTCTGCAAGTAAGTCCCTGGGCCATGGGCCAGGGAGGAAGAAGCAATAACATGTGGCTGGGATGGGGTGAACAGGGATGTGAAAGAAAACCCATGGACCTTCCCTTGGGCGTGAAGGGAAAATGCAGCAAGCAGTGGCAAAGAAAAATGCCTCCAAAGCCAGCCTTCTTGGGTCTGATATGGAGCCACATCTGTTCTATTAACACCTGGAAGTGTGTTATCTGGCAAAAAATAAGCATCTTCATTGGCCTTTTTTGAACTCACAGGAAAAGGAACTCTAATGTTCTCTCGTGGTGCCTTGGACAAGGAATCCTTCTCCGTTTAACAGGTGAACTCCCCTTCTGTCCATACAAATACTTTAACTGTTTAGCTTTGTTAGACTTGAATAGTTGCAGTTTTGTTGCAGGGACACTTAACACAACTGTTTTTCTTCTCTCTGCATGGCACTCTACAAGATGGTGACACCTGCATGACTGTTAGTGGGATGTGGGTTCTTGACATTTTTCCCAGTTGAGTTAGGAACCAGATGAGTCAAATATGACATCAGGTGGGAAATGGGGCAGAAATTATGAACTTCCTTTACTTCACATTTCTATAGCTTTAATCTGGCTAGGTCAGGTCCAGGCATTGCAGTCAGAGGCAGCAGATGATGTGTCACCTTTGATCTAGCTTCTTTGACTGAATTACCACCTGGATTATAAGGGAGGGTGTGAAGGACTGGTTATAGGGTAGACACCATTTCCATAGAAGATAAAAATTTGGTGATCTGATGAGAAACTGAATGGGATGTGGAAAGATGAGAAACAGTACCTGTGAGAGGGCACTTATCTAATGGGAATCCACACAATCCCATGGCAGGGCGAGGGCGGGGGGATGGGAAAGAAAGCCACCTGCGAAGATGCTGGAGGATGGGAATGTACAAAACATATTGGTAGAAAATTTGTTTATCACCACTTTATTCTCCCAAATTAATTCTGGGTTCCTTTTTCTCATCAATAGTATTCCTTTTGTTTATAGGCAGGCTTAGAGCTTGTGAGAGAGGAAGTATAGCCTGTTATGGTATCTGGGGAAAATACCTAATTTTTCCAGGTGTCTGGGTAGAGTTTAGGGTGTTTGTTAATTTTAACAGAAATCCCTTGGTATTTGCACCTGTCCATGGTTATTGCCAACGGACTGAACACACAAAGGCCATGAGAAACATTTAGTCCCTTTAGCCTCTCTGGTAGAGAGAAGATGTGTGGTGCTGGGAGCTGTGCTACGCTGCCACCTGGAACATGGAAAACCATGAAAATAACTTCTCTTTCTGGGGTATTTTACTCCATCAATTGTGTTCAGTTACTGTACAACACAGACATTTGTCTTTGGATATTCCTCAGTTAATGGGCAAGCCAAGTAACTCAGTGCTTCCACATCAGTCTTACGTTAGGTTCAGTAAGGTTAAAGCTTTCCATATCCTCTTCCACCACTGTTAAGTCCAGGCATAATGCAATGCAAGGAAAGGAAATTATTTGATTAGGAAACTATGCTATTTTAATTTACAAAGGAGGACTTTCTGGAAAAAAGATGAGACAGGTCACATACACTGTTAACACAGGACCTCCTCCTCCTCCTTTAGAGTCTTATCCTAATGATTTCCTTAGCAGGACTGGTGATTTACAATGAAAGCATAACTAAGCCCATATGTATTTCAGTACATACAGTGAAAGAAGGTATTTAGCCATGTTTTGGGGATATGGATTCAAGAAATATCATTCAGTCTTCTTCCAATATGATACTTACTTATAGGGGAGTATGACATGCCACTAAGAAACCCAGCACTACTCTCTGTTACAGTTCTAAAATACAGTTTAAACTGATGTTCAGACCAGTGTCTCATTGCTAATGGAAGACACAGAGTGGGAGAAACTGTTGTCTGGTGCCAGGAACATCTCTTGATTACAGTGTGATCCAAGTGTTCCCAGAAAGATGCCCCTTCTGTATCTTTTCAAAGATACAGAATTTGGGTGTGGTATGAGATTGAGTGAGAATCGGATGGAAGAAATAGATACTTTCTTCCTGGCAGAAGGGAGATCTGTTTTGCAGGATGGCTCAAACTATGACTCTCATCAGACCTTCATGCAGTAGCAATTGGCATAGTCTGTACAGACTGTGTCTACCAGTTTTGACTATCAAGAGGACAAAGAAGAAATATGCAGATAGCTTGATTCTTCCAGATTCCCAGATGTAACAGAGCTGTCAGCAGTTCAGAAAATGGTTTTATTAGTTTTCTTCTTGCTGTAGCAATTCTGTTCTTTCAAAGATTCAAAGTGGATGAGATAAATAGAAGTGGCAAAGGGAGGATAAGAAAACTAAGATATTGCAGTGGACAATATGGTGGAGTCAACAGATTGTGTAGCCCTTCACATTAAAGGAAAATTTTATGTTGATGAGTAGATTGGTTATCATTTGCATGTGAAGAAAATGTAATAGACTTCTGTTTTGCTGTTGTGATAAATGGCTCTGCAACAAGTTATTTGTGTCTCTGTGCAGGCATGTGTCACTGACAACAGTAATCAGTACTTTACTGGGAGCTAAGTACAGTAGTACAAGCATGAAATGTAGCACCACAGCCTCCGCATGGTTTGGTTATTGGAAGAGCTGACCGAATTATCTTTTGGAAGGAGCTGAGAAACACGCAGACACAACCAGCTCAGACTGAGATGGACACAACAAATTAAGCCATGCCGCATTTCTTGAGGGCATCTCAATAGAAACTAAATGAACATCAGTACTAATTGACAGCTATGCCATTAAGTTCAATTAAATTTATATCAGTTCTTTGTGAAACACACTGTTTAAGGACTTCCTAACTAAAAAGATAATGTCAGTAACATCAAGGCTGTCATAAAAGCTTTGTCATCACAAGTACATCCAGCTCTTGGCTCTCAGCTTATGCCGTTTCTGAAGTCTTGCCTTCTCAGAGAGGAGTAATTTCAACTGTAGTCTGGCTTGTTGTTCATTTGAGTTCTATTCTTGCATAGAAAAGACATTAAATCCCAAAGTGATAGTGCACAGTGGGCACTATTAAGGAATATTGGGGAAGGTTACACTGGCAGTGTAGAGATGTTTTAATACCGTCACTTTGCACAGCTGAGAGATTATTTTGCACTCTAGTCATGCCCATGGAGGTCAGTTAATTCAGATTGTAGGTGGTGTTGAAAATGTTAATGTTCTTTACTGAAATGGACTACCATACTTCAACACCTTGGAGCCACATGAGATGTGGCAGACTTCAGTGAACTCTGTATTTTGTATTCAGACCATGGACATGAAGATAGTTCTTCTCCATCATAAATGCCTTCATGCCACATGATTGTCTTTTTTCAGTAAGGGCTCTCTGTCTCTCCTTTTGGAGCTATTTTCCTTCATACCACCAGTGGTATCTTGGAGCCAAGAACTTGACTCTGGATCTCTCACACCCCAGGTATGTGCCTTGACAAACAGGCTGTCATGAAGACTGAACAGGCTGTTTTCACTGGAAATTCGAGGTAGACACTGCAAAATTATTCCTGAGGAAGCTGGCATGTGTGCTCCTGCTGAAATGGGCTAGTTTTGACAAATACACTCTTTCCAACAAAATGGAAAATTCCATGCCGGTCCTCTACTTGCAGAGATGCCATTAAGTGCAGTTTACTTGAGTAGACAGTGCAGTAGTGCCTAGCACCTCAAGAAAATGAGAAGGAAAAAACCCCAACCCAACCCCAAAAAACAAAATGAAAGAGAAATGCAGACAGAGCATTCATAATATGCAGAGCCAAGAGCATTGTGGTCAATGAGGAAGACAAGGTGACAAGTCACCTTTCTGTCTGAAGTTCATGCTCACTTCTGATGAGCAAAATCACACACAGTGTTGGTCTGTTCCCACCTTTATTTGTCAGGAGTTCATCTGCAAGTCTTTGGTAACCAGATCCTTGGATCCTTCTGCACCAGGCAGGCTGCAGATCTTTCTTTCCTCCCTTTTTGTCTCCCAATTTTCCAAATTCTGATCCAATTTTCTTTGCTCTGCTTCTCTCCCTGCCTCATCAGAGGCTACATGCTGCTTGGGTTGGGGACATGCATACACTGACACCTGGAAACAAATTTTATGTCAAAAGAATGTATGGGGAAAAAGAGTCTCAATGGACAGCGGTAGCCTTTCTCCTCCATACTCCAGATCTTTCTAGTCCATTTTCCTCTTCTCTTGCCTGACCCTACTGCTCTAATCTGCAAATGATCTTCAAGGGCTATGCAAAGCACTACAGCATAAGAGCAAATAATCAGCGGACTGTTTAACTTGGAAACAAATAAGAATGAACAGTCAGGTAAAGGACACCTTATTTGCTTTCTTGCAAGAACAAGGAGATATTCAATCATGTTTAAAGCAGTGTAGTGTAAATCTTACCAAAGGGAAATGATTTTTTATTATGCAGAAGCATTAATGCACAACCACAGGATTTAAGTAAAGCCAAGGTCAATAGGAATAATGAGGGGAATTCAACATTTGTATGAGTAATAAGACCATAATATTATGTCTGATGGGAATTTGTGTTTTGTTAAAGAAACATTAAAACAGCATGTTTTTAAAAACCATCTAGGGGTGTTATTAAATATAACTCATAAAGAGAGCTGCTGATAAATGGAGGAAATAACGAGGGGAAGGGGGAAGTGATTTAATTCTCTTCCAGAATCGAAACCTGCAGCAGGACAGTACAGAGCTCCAGACTCCTCACTTCCATCTGGTCTCCGTTTGCCGACCAAACGGCTGGCATGAGCTGCGTGGTCATTCGGTGCTGTCCCATGGCTCTCGCGGAGCGCTTCAGTCCAGTCAAGGTCACAATTCCCACAGATGGTTAAGTGGGAGAAATCCCTACCACCATATTGGAGAGCTTTAGATTTGGGGTCACTGTGCCAGACAACAGGATTTGTCACATCTTAATAAACAGAAATTTCAACAAAAGGTCCATGGTGTTGCTTTCTCTAACGTCTTACAGAGCTGTTTCACTTGAATTCTTAAACCATCTTAATTCTTGCATTTAATTTGTTCTTTATGTAAACAGATTGGCAAGACTTAGCCGCCTAATGAGGTAGAATCCCTTCATCTTAAATCTCTGGAAGCTTCCACTGTCTGGAAAAAAGGCTTTTGTGAGGAATTATTTAATTCTTAATTCATCTTTATCACTACTTTATCTTAATAAAATAAAGAAAACATGAAAGTATTTTAGATATATTAAGTGTGTTTAATATAAGCAAATGAGGGATTTTCTTGTAAATTATATTCACCAAAACTGGAAATTTGAGGATTATTTAATAGTAAAACCAAAACAAACAATAGCCTAATTATCATACACCTAAGTGTGTACTTTGGAACATTTTGCTGAACGCATTATATAAATCTACATGAGAACTGCAGCATTTGAACTGAAGAATTACAGACTACGAAGTTCAGCAATCGCTCCAACCAAGCTGAAATTTCACATTAGTAAAAAAGTGAAAACCTTAAAATAAAGCCAGGCTGTATTTACCCATCTGTTTTAAAGCAACTTCTCGCACATGCGTTAACAAGGTAGACAGTGCTGTCAGAATAACAATCATCATGAGTTCTGGGTGTGTAACAGGAAGGAAATACTTTTTTTTTTTTTTTTTTGTCCAATGGAGAAAATAGAAAGATTTGCCCACCCTGATGCTAAAATTACAGAATAATTATCAGCTGAGGCAAGTGCACTTCTGACCTAGGCATATATGCACACCATCTATTTTCAAGTCTGCTTTGTTATAATTAACAGATGAATTTTTCCTGAAGTACAGACTTTAAAAGCAAATGCAGGTGGCTTTCCTGAGGAAGAGGAAACCAGTCCCAGAGGAGCAGAGGAAAAGGCAGTCCTTCAATGCCTTGTTGTGCTGTTGCTTCCACGGCGGGATGAGAGCTCTAAGACGTGCCACAGTTTCTAGGGAGATGGTTACAGGTGATATGGGCCTCAGTGGTATAGCCCTACACCATTTACAGCCTCTGGTCCTGGTCAAAATCCAACAGGTTTCATAGCACGAACGTACCTTGTGGCATTCACAGATTCACAGGATGGCTGAGGATGGAAGGCACCTCTGGAGGTCATCTGGTCCAACCCCTGCTCAAGCAGGGCCTCATAGAGACACTTGCCCAGGACATGTTTCAAACGTCCAGACATGTTTCAAATATCTCCAAGGATGTAGACCCCACAATCTCCATGGGTAACCTGTTTCATGGCTCAGTCACCCTCACACTAAAAAAAGTGTTTTCTGACGTTCAGAGGGAACCGCCTGTGTTTCAGTTTGTGCCCATTGACCATTGGGACAGTCTGTCTGGTATTTTGCTATTGTGAAGTCTCTGAGTGATCTCAGCTATTAATAGAAGCTGATTCCTGATTTTTGATACACTGTAGGGTAATAAACAGCTTTTCTGGTTTCCTGAGTGGATGCTGAACCTTCAAAAATCCAGGAGTCATATCATCAATGAAAAGTATATAAAGTCAATGCATATTCACCTTGTGTATTTTTGGTGAAAGAAGATGAAATTTGCTTCTTTCTTCCTTCCGCTTGGATTCCGGTTCAGTTTGTCAGTATGTGTCACTTCTGCTTGCTTCCAGGTTTTCCTTCTCAGGTTGCAATCGTGGTCTTCACCTCCAAGTCACCAACAGCCCCCCTAGGAACAGCTCTTTTATGACCAACATAAAATCAGACATAGAAACACGGAGTCTAACATGTATGAGATGTACCTCGTGAGAGCTAGGACACAGCGTACTACACCAAACCACTCCTTTAATTATACTGTTTTCTATTTTATCCTACTTACTCCTTCACCATTGCATACTCATCTTTCTGATCCCTCTTTTTGTGTTCCTACTCTCCCCCACCTCCCTCAGACCTCATCTGCTTCTCAGCCATTTTATAACAATAGATTATTTAGCCATGGAGCTGCTGCTCAACATGGGCATTTGGATGAACTGCCTGCAGAAGACGCATCTCACGCTGCTTCTCCCCATCTGTGAATCCAATGAGGCTTCAGACTAGAAGTATGTATTTGTTCTTTCCCCTCACTGAGGAACAAATGGGTGGGAGAGAAAAGGGAGAGAGTTTGGTGTACTCCATCATAGGCACTGGGGTAGAGCTAAAGGCTGGACCCTAATCACAACGGTGCCAGAATCAAAAGGTGGCTCGGATGCAGGATGCAGGGCTCAATTGTCCTTAGTGTGTTGGCTCTTAGGAAGCCTTTCCTCAGAACACTGTTCCTCACCATCTATTCCAGTACCATGGGAAGAAGGACAAGTTACACTTCCCAAGAGTAAAGACCCTTTTTTCTTCGGGGCCATATGAATGCATATAGGCTGCTAAGGCAGGAACATCTGCAGTTATTAAGAAACGAAGGGCCTTTCTTCCAGAAAGGACTAAATAACTGATTTCCTCTTTGCATGCTCTTTCCAGAATTTCCACAGAAGTCACAGTTATTCATTTGTGCCATAAAACAGAGAGTTGCATTTCTGAGTAACAGACAATCTTATACAAGGTCAAATAAAAGCCGCTTTCACTGTTTGTTGAACACAAATCAAGTAATTTTGTCTGAAAAAAAGTAATGGATAACCCAGGTGAAAAAAAGCCAAATAAGCATGTCTGTCTTTGAGCTGTTTTGAAGGTAATCACTTCAACACCCGGCTGTTGCTCTCGCTTGGTAAGAAAAGCTCCTTTTAATGCTTTCTGCCAAGTCTCTTAAAAGTTTGGCTTCTCTTCTGAAGAGATGCAGGAGTGCAGGCAAAATCCTTCTTACTTTGCAACTTTGGGCCCTGTTTGTTTTGGATATGATGATTAGTGAGTTTGATTTACTAATCTGACTTTATTAAGGGGCTGTACACAGTTATCCCACAAAGAATAGCCTGCAAGACAGAGAGACAGGGACGTGCCAGGGCAAAAAGTGGGACAGGGGACCTATACGATTCCAGTGTACCATAATAGAACAAACTGGGGCCTTTTTAAAAAAGAAATCTAAGCCAAGTGGAAAACAAGATGCACTTTGTTCCCCACCACCCTCTCAGACAGAGGACGGAGACAACCAACAGAACAGAGCTGCTACAGTCAGGAACCTAAGGATGCTTTCAGTCCCCGTTTTCTCTAGTCCTTCATAGTAGGCTGGTTTAGGCCAGTACTTTCTGTCATTTCTACATGGAGGAGCTAAGTAGTTCTGTCCCTGTCCCACAAACTGTTTGTGACAGAACCTGCTAAAAGAAACGGTTTTTTGCATCCTTTTAATATCAGAAAATATATGCATAATATATTTACACAGTATAAGATAACACTTTATTTTCTGTCTCCCAGTTTTCTAAGCAGTCAGATCTAACCATTCATTGTATAACCATAAACATGTGACTTAATTATTTCTGAAGGTTTAAACACATTTTTTTCCCTGATTTTACAGCCTTTGTGTGAACTGGAACCATTCCACCTACTGCAGTCAAGTAGGGTGGACATCCATGTTAGATAAGCTCGGGTCTTTTGTGCTTAAAAAATAAAATTAAGAGTATGAAAATAATTTTTTTCTCTTTTGTGTTAATTTAAAATGCTTTAAGTTGAACATATTATATTTGCTTTTGTTTGTTTTGGGAGAAAGGGGAGAGAATGGCCTGCTTGACTTCAAACAAATTCATCTCTTCAGAAGGAAAAGCTTAGTTTAACCCCTGGCTTTGAATTTGAGAGTGCTTTCAAATTTTCCCATGTGAATGATCTAAACCCTTTGACTTTCACAGCTGGCGTTCCCTCTGTCCTTCCTGACAGTGTAAGGAGAATTTTCACATCGGGTGAAATGCTTAAACCCCTTTGGGCTCTACCCATCCGTGGCCGTAGCGGGCTCTGTAAGGGAGGTGGCTTTGTGGCTGTGGCAGAGGAACAGAGCATCGTGCCAGACAGATACAGTTAGCAAATAACCAAGCCAAGGCTCGCTTTCTTGCCATATTTAAACCCCGGTGCCAAATCTTTTTGAGCACAAAGGCGTTGGACCGAGCAGCAAAATGTGAAGTGTTAACTGT
The DNA here is from genome assembly GCA_009769605.1 of Bucorvus abyssinicus. Classification (NCBI taxonomy): domain Eukaryota; kingdom Metazoa; phylum Chordata; class Aves; order Bucerotiformes; family Bucorvidae; genus Bucorvus; species Bucorvus abyssinicus. The sequence goes on from CM020033.1 coordinate 21,178,836, forward strand.
AGATGACAGAGACAATATGGAATACTTTCCTTCTCCACTTGTAGCATATTGATATTATTTTAATCAAGCATTTAAAAGTAAACCAAACTGTTGACTCAGCATAACGCTGGTGCAGTGACCCATGGACTTAATCTGAGATTATTACTCTTTATTTGCTCTTGCCTTCAGCAAGCAGGCACTAACCATTTCCCTTGATCATCCTGCTGTTTCCAGTAGCAAGTAAGCCTTGGTAATAGAAGTTCTCAGATTGCTGCTCCTAGTGGTAACCCCTGTTTTCTCCTTACCTGGAAATGCATCTCCAGGAACTAGGTAGCTCATTTGCTACTCTTTCATATTGTCCGTGGTCCCTCTCCACTGGTGGAGCTGTAGCAGCATGAAAACAGAGGTTGACCTGCGGTAGGATGCAGAACCCGGTCATTCTTTTATGCTTTCAGTAAATAAAATAAAACTCCAAATCAATAGCTGTGCAACACCAGCAAGACCAGAATAAAGCATCCACTGAAAGACTCAGTTTCTTCACAGAGAAACTCACAAGAAAAGAGGAACTGAAACATGATTCGCAGAAAATCTGAGGAGACCAGACTGAAACCAGACACATTAGCATAACCCAGAACGTCTTTGGGCAATCAAGTGCCTGTCTCTGCAGGCTCAAAATTCCCCTGCCGAACAACCAGCAAGCACTTGCCTGGGAGGGAGAAGTGAAAAGCCAGTGGATCTGAAATCTGAGCTTCCACAAGAATTTCTCTGGTTGGTGCTCAGCATTGCATTTGTGGGATTAAAATGGCTGCGAGACAGGATGCCGAGTGGCTGGGTTAGCTGCCAGTGGCTGCAGTTATTGCTCAGGTAATCCCGCACCATACAGATGAACTAAAACTAAGTTGTATCCATTTCTCCTCAGCCCATCTTTCCAGAAGCAAGAAGATTTTCTTGCTCTGAATAAACATGAAAATAGCGTTTTCCCTTATAATTCTTTGACTGAAGATTGTAGCTGTCATACTGAAAGTATTTCCTTTCAGAGCAATGACTATCCTTGCTGGCAGTGGTGTAGACTCACTCTATTTTACTTGCCTGTGGCCATTTCATTTTTCAGTAGCTCCTTTCTTTAAAGGATTTACAAATCCAACAGAAAAAAGTAAGCCTGGACATGCGAAGAATACCAGGCATAAACCTTAAATCATAATTAAAAAGAAATTTAAAAAGTAAGACGCATCTTTTCACACGTGACATGGGTCTGAAGCTTGCCTTGTACTTTTGGGCGTAAGCTGTCCGACTGAAGTCACAAGTGGCACCACACCATAAAATCAGATGCCCTCCCACAAAGGGTGGTTCTAAAATGTCCATTTTAAGTAAGTGTTTTCTCTTCCATTTCAGGTTTTACTCAGAGAAAGGAGGATTTCATGGTTTTCAGAGTGTGGTGGAGAGAAAGGAGAGGAAGACTTTCTTCATGTCTTGGGAAAAGAACAGAGCTAGATGTGCCACAATTTAAAATGTAATATTGACCTTTTTATTCCTTAGGCACAACACACAGAGAAGCTGAATAAAACAAATTAATGCAGATCAGCTAAACCCACATATGACAAATGAGTATTAACCTCACCCATCTTACATTATGTCTTCAATCATAAGGAAACATAAAATTGTCTTTTCCTCCCTTTGCTTTCCCATTTCGATAGCTTTCTTCTTCCTGCCTGAATAGCTCCACTGTCCTATTTCTTTGTATCAGAGCTCAGTATTGAGCCATCAGTATCCATGAGTCAGCCTCTTTTCCCACAAGATTCAGTACCTGGGATTTTTCAGGGAAACACTGTCAGCTTGTTATGCCTCAATGGGAATTTTTTTGGAAAACACCTTACATTTGGAGCATGAAAAAACCCACCACTGAGCACTATGTAGATGATGGCCAAGGACCCATTACTTCCCCAAAGGAGACCTTACCAAGAAGGCAGTAAACTGCTCAGGAGGTGGGAAAATTACTCCAAGCCTCCCTCCAGTGTTGGCAAGAGGTTCTCTCCAGGCACCTCTGTATTGAACATTAACTTACTCTGGAGCAAAATATCTCCAGGGCTGAATTTGAAATTCAGTATTCTCCTACAAAAGAGGAACATGGGTGGTTATTAAAGGATTTTGGAAATTTTTATTCTTATTACTGTAATTATTTTAATTTACTGTTTAATTAGCCAATTCTACAAGTATACATTTATTTCTACAGTTAAACTTTCTGTGGGAATGGTATCTCTGAGGCATGAGAGCAAACCCAAGAAACTGCTGATTACGTACTTCCCATGCTGAATGGGCTCGTAGGCATTTTAGCCTTAAGCAAGGCTGCCCAGGCAACAAGACTAATGCTTTTTTGGTGTGTGTCAGATTTATTGTTGCTCCAGCAAAACTGAAGCACATGTCTTATAATACCTGCACCGTGGGAGCAATGATGATTCTTCACAGGACTGTATTTTCCTAGCTTAAGGGTTTTCCTAGTCATTACCCTTCATATAACCCAGGCTTTTTTGGTTGTCAGAGTCCTTTTACACTGTATTCTGTGGGTGTTTGAGTTTGTCCTATACCCTTCAGGATTACACTGCGGAATGTTGCAGTAACCACCCTCTTACCGTGGTGTCAGAGGGAGCAGGGAGATTTGTGTGGAAATAGGTGCAATTTCTGCACTTCTAAAGCAGCTTGTAAATACAGAGTAGTGCAGAGCAATAGCACGGTGCTTGCTATCCTATTCGCCACTGGTGAAGCCTTTGCACTCTCTTGTAGGGTCAGTTATTTGTGATGGGGTGGCTCTGGGGTTAATGATGCTCCTTGCAGTCTCAGTTTGTGCCTTGCAGGTTTTCTGCATGGCAACATGAGGATGACAGAACGGCTGGATGGGAGAGGAATAAAATGCAGTGTAATAGTAGAACCATTTACTCTGCCAGAGCAGAGGAAGGAATTGCATCAGTAAACTGCGAATGGCAAGAAAGCAGCAAGAGTGGTAAGAGGGCTATTGCGTGGTCAGAACAGTTTTAAGGGAACAAGGACGATGGCACATGAACATGTGTACGCCTCGCCCAACGTTGTTCTTTTTGAAATGTTTCTCTTTGAGCACATAGAAACACTCTACAACTAGTTCAGCTGAAGAGAACCCTAGATTAATGGTAGCTGACTCGGGGTTTGGATTCACAGAGCTGTACAGAGGGCGTCTGGTACTTCCTTGGGTAGGACTAGCTTTAAACCTTGGGCCTCATTACAGACTCTCCCGGTACCGCGTGCTTAGCCTGCCAGACAGCTCCCTGCAGATTGTCCTGAGAGGGGTTTGATGTGCCACACGACTGCAGGGAAAGATTCATTTCTTCTAAGAACTTTTTTGGGGTTATTCTGAAGTTATTATGCTCATAATAAAAGATTTTTTTTCTTCATCTTTGAAAGAAAAAGGGCAAACCTGCAGGCCTTTCGGATTTGTGCAGTTGGTTAAAACATAGCATTTGACCCCCTGCTGCAAACTCCTACATTAGGATATAAGAACTCCTCTTTGTGTTGAGTAAAACTTCACAGGCTACCTTGGAGAGGACATGCTATATGTCAGGGAATTATTAATAAAAATTGAATATGTGGGGTGGTTTCAGGTTTACTGTCATGTTAGGGTTATAAAATTAGCTATAGAGATCGACTGTTTACTCTGGCTGATAAAGGAATCCACCCCTCCTTGAGGGAAAGATATCTTTCCTGCCTCTGAAGAACTGCTGGCTGCTCACGCTCTCGGGGATAAAATTTCTTCTTCATATGTTTTTCTTTTTCCATTGATTTCTGTGGAGTCACTTCAGATTTGTGCAGACACAAACACAAAAGACGTGGCGGGTACCAGGTCTTCTGGAGATGCAAGGCATTTGGGGTAAGCATGCGTCGCCACATGCACCCACCCATCCTTGGGCCACAGGCATAGAAAGCTGCATCCTCACCACGGCAGGGTCAGTGGCCACAGACCTCCAGCCCTCGTTTTGGAGGCTGAGCCACTGTGTGTATGGTAAATGCCCGAGTGGTGGGGTATGTGGGGAGGGACACCTCATAGCCTGCAGATGCGGCTGCTTTCCTCAGAGGCTGGGAAAGAGGAGGGAGAATGTTGTGGGTCCTGGCCATCACTTTCTGTCTGTGCAGGCACTTTTTCTATGCCTGTTTAACACAAAGGCAGCCTCTCCCTGCGCTTTTCTCTATGCCTGTTTAATGCAAATGCAGTCCCTGCTGGCCCATTTCTCTACCAATGCTAAATACGCACTTGGCTACTGGCATGGCCCCATTCCAGGCTGGAGGCTGGTGTGTCCTGCCCTGTCTTCAGGCTGAGTCAGGGCCCCTTCCCAGCAGCTAGTGGGTAGGACACCCTGAGGGTGGGGAGAAGGAAGTCAACCGCCTCCCACCTCCCAGTCTGTGTGTGCTGTTGGGCAAGGAGAGGTGGGCACCAGCAGCTCCAGGTGTGGCAGGAAAGTGAAGCAATTATCTGCACCTAAAGGGATCACTTGGGTGAATCGCATCACAAGGGAGAGCTAGGCTACGAGACCGTGTTTCACAGAGACACCTAAGCCAGTGATGGGGTGGGGAGGGAGGGACACAGTTTCAGCACGCAGACCTTTGCGGCAATCTCCTTGGTGGGGCTGAGCATCCTTGTGCCGAGCTTGAAGTGTCCAAGTCTTTACAGGGTACAGAGGGAGCCTGCCAGCATCACTGGGTCACCACTTCTTCAGCTGGGCATTGAACTGCTTTGGTGGTGCCATCACTTGCCTGTAAGCACCCTCTGACAACACAAAATCACCCAAACACTGCCATGGAGTCTTCATCATTAGCTGTCAAAAAGATCTCTTCTTTTCTTAGTACTTGGTTTTGTGACTCAGTCAAGAGAGAAAGTCTGATTTTGAGGCTCAAAGTGTAATTTTCTTGCATGGTTCCTCCACCTTCTTGAGGTTTCAGAATTTCAGTCTTCTTAGACTTTTAGACTGTCTCAACAGCAGTAACTACCCATTCCTTGTATCCCTGTGTTGGCTCCCAACCCACGCGGTATAAAACCAAGCTACTCTTCTCTACCTCGCAGAGACGGGAATAGCCCGGTTTCCCGCTGGCTTCACCGGCCTGCCAGCCACTCTCAGCTTATTTTGTTGCAATCCAAAAAACACACCCTTCTTCAAGCGTTGACACATCTCCCAAGTGTGGACGCCCTTCCCGAAAACGTGGGTCTATGTTAGTCTTCCCTAATTCCGTCCAGGAGAGAGAGGATCCTGCAAGCTTGCTGGTATTTAGGCGCCTTGATCTTTGATGTCTCTGTCTGTCCCCTTCAAAGAATGCAAAGACCTGACCAATCTCTTACCGCCACTGAGTTCCCATTGCATTATGTGGGAACAATCATCCTTAGGCTGTATGATTTCACTCATCTTAAGTGCCATAAGCAGAGCTGAAGCACGACACAAATACCAAACCATCGATACTGCCGATATAGACAGAAATCTTGTTTTGTGGGCTGATAAAGTTCTGCACAGCCGGAATGATACATACCCTAGTTGCCAGAAAGTTATTTATTTATTTAAAAATGGATGAAGACTTTCCTTCTTAGATAAAGAAAAAAAGGAGAAAAGTATTCTCCAGAACGCTCTGCCTTCACTGTTATTGAACCACGCCCTGTCCTCTTCATATAAGAAATATTGCCAAAGCCACAATCTTTCATCATGTGGTTCCTTTTAAATAACCTCCTAGGTACTAAAGGTCAGGACGATTTTGAAAAAATAACCTGAAAGAACTTTTTTTACATGTGAAAAGACAAACAGAGGAATCCTACGCAAACTTGCCATAAATATAAGGGATGAGGATGAGGATGAGTGGAATAAACTACGTTCACATTGTGTTCACCTGCTTTACTTTGTCTCAAATTTTGTTCAGTTCAAAACTCTAATATAAAAATAGAATTACTCCATTCGTTGCAATTCTTAGTCCATTCTTGTAGCCCTTTCCCATAGATTTGTCCTTCAACTCTGCTGGGAATAGTCACTTAGATAACGACTGCACCCTTAGCTTTGTAAAAATTCTTACCCCTCCTGACTACTGAGCTTATTGCCAATATTGGTTCTACCAACTAATTTAGGTGAAGCAAGAAAAACATAAAACTCTTCTTTTTTTTTTCAGTTATTTTTGTCTAAATTTTTTACTTCTCCACACTATTTGAATGAAGAATAATTTTGGAGGGTGGATATTTCCTCTGTTTGACATTTGTCAAAAGTTGAATAGTTTCTGATAGTCCGCAGAAATTGCTACTTCTTTTTTCTGTAAATATTTGCTTATTTCTGAGCCACAGTTTTGAATTACGTTATGGCTGAAAATTTGGGCACTTTGAAGGTGATTCACAAGGAAACCAGATACCTCTGCCATGGAGGTGGCAATGCTGACCCACACCAGGATGGGCAGGATGGGTGTCTGAGGGCAGTGCGGGGTTTGGTTGAACTGAATTCATCACCACAGCCTGTCGAAGCCCCCAGTACAAGTTGTAGTCATGGTGGGTGGTGTGTGTGAGCATGTGCAAGAGCGTGTGGTTACAGACGTGTACGTTCCTATCCAATCCTTTGAACTTTCGTTATCTGGCTTTCTAAACTTCTTAAGAGCTGTGTAATACCTGGCTTTATTTTTAAAATGTTCAATCTATAGCAGACTATACTATTGATTGGTAATTTTACTATGAAAGCATCCATGAGTCACAGTCAGGGACCAGGAATCTGTTGTGCTTGGTGGTGAGCACAGCATAAAAAAGCTTGATTAAAGAGCTTAATATCTAGTTTCTGCTTTAATTTCCCTCCTACTCCAAAACATGGTGTGTTCTCTGGGACCCGACAGGCTGCCTCGCTGGAGGACAAGTGTATATAAAAAAAGATCTAAAAGAAAGGGCTGTAGAAGATTTTGAAATGGTAAGGTTCTGCTTTAAAGCCATGGTATTTTTTTGGTAACTGAGGGTTGTTTCCACTCTTTGAAAGCACAGCTGGACAGGCAACAGCTGAAGAACCTGCCTTAAAGCCCATCTCACCATCTCCCTCAAGTATCCCTGAAACTGCTTTTCCTTTTTCTCAGTGGAGACGGACACCACAGGACAAATCACCAGCCGGGGGCAGTGAAGGCAGCAGAGGCAGTGCAGGCAGCACACTCTTCTACCTGTTTCTCTCCTTTCCACCCCAAGGCAGGGGGTAGCCTAACCACTAGCCAGGGGCTGGCAAAACATTTGCCTTCCTCTGTGTCTGGCCACAGCCAGGCTGGGAGGAGGGTGAGTACTGGTACCCTGGCAGGTCAGGGTATCCTGAGCACAACATCCCTCTTTGTGTCACCCCCTAGGCCCAGCTCTGGCCGGTTGTCCCCAGCCCTCGCACCTGCCTCCTTCCCCCCACCTCTGCCTCCCCACAGTGCATTTCCTCTGGGACCCCTCTTCCACCTGCTGCCCACCACACACCTCCTCTTTCCTCCTGCAACCTTCCCTGAAAAACAAACTACCACCCCCAAACCCACATTTTTTTCCAAGCAACCCTCCCACTTTCTGTTTGCCTCACTCTCTCCCTCATTATCCTGGGTCTCACTTTTGTTTGTCTTGGCTATTTTGGGCTGGAGGTTCTTTGGGGAAGGGAATACAGTTTAAGTGTCACCTGCTTAGGATATGAAGTTTTTGATATCTTCCAGCTGAGCGAAGCTGAATTGATAAATGAGGCACAAACTGGCTGAGAAGTGTCTACCTGCGCACGGTTAGCTGAATCAGCTGTAACAGTATAATTCATTAAACAGGCATAACTTTACGTTTAGGGGGGAAAATCCAATTTTAAAAGGCACAGGTAATAGTCTAATGCTGAAGTTTCCCAGGAAATCCAGTCAAGGCTATGCTCTGCTGCAGTGAAGTATCGTGTGTTCATATGAAAACTATAGCATAAACTATACTCCGTGGATTTGAGGATCTTCTTCAATACTGTCATTCATGAAAGATCACAAACAGTTAAGTGTTATTTACAATGAGAGTTACTTAATTTAGCTGCAGTATGAAAGTATAAATGTGTAAACTAAAAGCAGTACCAGTGCTAAGAAGCAACTGTGTTTTTCTCCAGTCAGTAACTCTGTTACAGTGATTCTACTGATAGGTTTTTTAACTATAATACTACTTGATACTATAACTATACGACCAATTGCTAAATTGTTGTATTAACGGAGCTAACATAGAAAGGATTGGGATGGAAATATTTGTAAGAGGTGCATGGGATCCTCTTCGTTTCACTGCCAGTAAGATTATTATTCTTATTTTAACATCTACAACACCCCGAACCTCCACACCTGGCAGAGTCATGGAAACATCTGGTCTCGATTTTGCAAATTAGAGACTGTTGTTATCTTTTAACTATATGTAAAAACAGTTTCTGTTATAAAAGCACGTACCTTATTTCAAATGAATCAACACAAAACTAGGAATTTTTTGTGTGTATTCAGGCCCATTTCTCAGCTACATTTATAAATGAGACGCTAGTAAATAGCATGTGAGCTATAAAAGGGAGTTTATTCCTTCTGATACAAAAGCGATGTGAGAATTCAGTGAAAATGAAACCCAAGTATTTTAAAGCACAATGTCCCGTTTGTAGTCTCTGATAAGCACCTATCATGTCTACCAGGAATCTCTTTCTCACTCTTTGCTTAAGATCCTCTTGTCTGCCATAGAGGATTATTTTAGAGGCTAATTGCTGATGGCTTCTCCTTCCTTTACACAAGCAAAAAGAATACCTTGAATACTTAAGCTCTGTTTGCGTGGTTTAAAGAAAAAGCCAAGAGTACAGTTTCCCTCTGCATCCACTGAAGCCTTTGGCTTGCACTGCGAATGATCACTGGTCCTTAAAATTATGTGAACTTTTGATAACGACGCTCTTACACTTCCTGTTCCCTTTTCTGGGGGCCCATCTCTTTGTAGGTGCCTCATTCTGCAGCTGAGGGCAATGGTAAATGATTTTATTTTTTTATGTGACCTCTCTGTGCTCTCTTCCTTTAAACATAGTGGCAATATGTAAGGCTTTCCAAGCCCATCAGGGCCATGCATCATCTTTCCTCCATGAAATTACAAGCTGTGGTTAGGGCAAAGGTTGCAAGCTCTCCAAGAATGACACCAGGCCAAGAGTGATGCTGGGCCAGATGCATCTATGGAGTTGTAATCGGTTGTATCGCAAGCACCTGGGCCCTCTGAACTAGAACCTTTAACACCTTTTACTTTCTTTTACACCTGTACAGTGACCCAGAAAATCCACTGATGGTCAATATTTACTCAGCTCACATATTAACTACTAGACCAGACAGGGAGTAGCAGAGAACCAAGCCCAAGATAAGGCACAAAATCCACATGGTCTGTCTTTGTTACTAGTTCCTACTTAAGAGACAAGAGAAAAACACCAGTCAAAAAGTAAACTGAAAAATTTAATTGTTTTATAAAATAAGATTGTGAAATTCTATATAAAAATCCATCTTCTTAAATATGGTACATTCACTTCCTCACAGAATATTTAAATATTCAGGTCACTTACACTATATTTTCACCATATCTGAGTTAAAATCATTGGATAAATTAAAACATCCCTACCAAAATATACCACAACTTATACAAATAAAACTAAGCAATAATACTTTTTTAAATACAAAATGTAAAGAAATTAATAACTCTTAGAGCATGCTACAAAATTTTGCCAGAAAAATATATGGGATCATTTTTGTTTAGCTAGAAAATATACAGTGTGCTTTTCATTTCTCTTCCTAAAATTCAATCATCTCATACAATTTTCATTTAACTTAATAAATATGTACAACAAAAATGTTTATTCCTCAAAGAATATAAATAGCAAATACTGTAGTAGAGCCTGGTCCGGCATTCTTTACTGGTCTAGTGACGATAGTGGGGCTTTTCAACTCTGAATATGCAAAAATGCAGAATCAGGCTCTTAGTGTTATCAACAGGTTAATAGCTTTTACAAAAGTGATTTTATTTAAAAGAACCCTTCAAGAACACTGCAAAAGGTGTAGAGCTATTCCAGTCAGGCATTTCTATAAATAGTAAGATAATGTAGGGAAACAATGTTCCAGTTTAATTACTGCTGGCAGTAATTACAGAAAAAGAGTCACTGGAGAAAGAAAAATACCTTGAATTAGACACATCTTACTTTCACTGATTTAACATGGTTCCCTATCATTTCTAAAAAGAGTTTCTGGTATAATCTATACATTGTAAATCTGTGAAGAAACTTAATCACCTTCCTCAGACTTTGGATGGTTCTTTTTGGAAAGTGGTAGGTTTTCAAGTGCTTCAGTCCATACGTTAAACCTTTAATGGTGTCTTGGTCACCATTCTTTATTCTCCACAGATTGAGAAGCTTCAGAACTTGCTGTGTCGGTTGACATAGTTTCATTGTGCGCTCAATATCTTCTTTTCCTACTTTCTTGCCCGGTAAGCTTGCCATCAGTGTGTTGAGATGTTCAAAGGTGAGATTTGGGTTGCCAATATGCTTTAAGACACTGTTTTCACAATGATCGATATCTATAGAGAGTGAAAAGAAAAGACAGGTAAGTACAATGCGTAACAACTTTACCATGGCCTGCCAAAAAACTTCCAAAATTTCAAGGTGAATATTCCTTCCCAATTTTTTTTTTTTTTTTTTTTACTTTATTTCAAATACTTGTCTCAGCAATATTTTTTTTAGGCTCCAATTATGAAAAGCATTTAAGAATTTAATTAACTTTGCAAATACAAACAGCCCCAAATTACAAACAAACTTCATAGCAAGTATTTACTGCTACACGCTTGTTTCATCTATCTTGTAAAATGTTTTGTGCATATGATAGAACTCCTATCGCTTGGTTCCAGCAAATGAAAATCTTGCTCTTCTTTTTCAGATACGTCTAGGCAAGCTTTGCTAAAATAGGTATTTGGGGTTTTGAAGTATTCTAGACACTTCACAGTCTGACCTAAGCATACATACTAAAGGGGTAAGGGGGAAAAAAATATTTTTTCAGCAGCATTTTTTAAATCTATTCTGAGTGGAACAAAAGGCCATTCAAATGTGGCAGTTGTTGATGGCGGCTTACATGAAAAGAGTTGGCCTGACCCTCACAAAAACCTTGGTATTAACGTTGCAGCACTGTTTCACATTTGACGCCCATCTTGGCAGATTTAGCACAAATAAAGCGGTGACGTGGCATGACAAATAGCTACCAGAAGGGAAAAAGAAGGGAAAGCCTGTCTGTGTCTTCCTCACGTCCATGCGTTCCCATTCTGTGAATAGATGTACTAGTCCGAGCTGTCAATCTCCACTTTATAGAAAACAAACTGCACTCTCAGGTGCAGGCATCCAGCTCCCTCTAACCTCAACACTTCCCCACTTTCAAACATTTTCCCCACATGATCAAAATTCTTCACACGTTGTGCAGTCTCAAAAAGGGATATTGGCTGTGACTCCACAGGTGCTCCCAAGGGGGCTATAAGTCTGGGAAGAATTCAGTTCTCAACTGATCAGGGGAAGCTGCATTCTCTTCCTGCCTCCCCTCGACTTCTCTGTGCTTACTGCATCAATAAATCTCAGTCCAGCCCTGCAGGATGTCCTCAAAGCATAAACACATCACCAGGAGGTGTTTGATCCCAAGCAATTTTTAAAAAGCCTTTTAGAAGATTGCTTTTATTATACATGCTATCAAAATAAGGTACCTTGAATAATCTTCTTGACCATATCCTGTTCTTTGTTTTGCTGCTTCCATAATTTCAAAAGCTGGAAGGTCTGCTCTTGAGAACTGTGCCTTTGTTTAATCCTTTCGATACTTTCTGCGCTAACCTTTGTGCCAGGCAAACTGTCTGCTACTATGTTTAGCCAGTTAGGTGTGAGCTGAGTAGGAACAGCAAACCTGAACAAAGCCTCCTCGCACAGGGTTACATCTGAAATGAGAAAGAAAAAAGAATACATCAATTGTTCTGATCTGTTACCCTGCTTATCTCAGAAAAAAGAGCAAGCAGCAAGGATGGTAAAAAATGTTTAAAAAAGAAACTAAAGAAGTGGTTTTATACTGCTGCTGCTGCTCTCTGTGTTCGAGTTCCATTTGGTCTGACCTACAGTAATTACAACTCTGCTATGGCCATCACCATAGCAGGCAAATGGCTAACAAGCTAGAGATTTTTATCATAAATGCTGATACATTTATTTTAACTATAATTAAAGGTGTGTTTTCAGAGCACTCTTCCTTAATGTGACACGTACCTATTCCACATTTTTGAGGTGTCGTATCTGTATTTTCCTGACAGATGTTGTCACGAACTGCATTTCCCTTCAATGCTGTTTTGAACCCCAGTGTACTACAGTTTGTGTGCTTTCGACAGGCTGCTTTGGATGATGTTTCATTTGAGAAAAACCCTTCTGGACAACTCTTACATACAGTGTCACTCTCAGGGGTACCTGTGGAAACAGGAAAACAATGCATCCAATTACATATAACCTCAACTGTGAAAAAAAATAACCCGAAAACAAAACCAAGAATAAGAAAACAAAGAAAATATTCCTGTCCAAATTTTCATGCTTCTGCTTTTCATATTTCAGATCTATGAAGGAATTACATTTAGAAAAAAAAAAAAAACCCTCTTAATTTTTAAAAACAAAAGAGATGCTTTATGGGAACGATGTTCCTACTGGAGTAACCGAGTAAATATTACTCTTACATACACTTGTTACCAGCTTTAAAATCAGTAATTACTGATTAAATCAGTAATTTAGTAAAGCAATATCTTTAAATATCATTAAATCAGTAATTTTTGAGTCTATTCAGACATTACACGATGCCTGACCTTCAACCTTCAACTGTACATATGTTCTGTAAAATAATTAAATGGCACAAGAAACTGCTTTAAATTGTACTCTGTAGTATCTGCCCAGAATCTTACTCGAATGGGTTATTTTAGTTCTAGCTAAAACTCTAACTCAACTATGTACCAACTAAAGACCCTCATACAGGAAAATATTTTCCTGGGCTTGAATAAAATGTTAAGAGCAAAGAAAGTAGATCGTCCAGTATAATAAATATATTTAACACACATACATATGTTTTGCTTGGTCTTTTACTTTTATAAGGCATAGTTTTACTTCAGAATTGAATACATGATACAACAGAATGACAATGCATGGGTCTATCACATTGACAAAGAGGAAAATTAATGCCTTAAGTCTGAAACAATGCAAACAGTCTAAGTACCAGTGGCAAAAAATAACAGCACCAATAATTGCTGTATATTCACTCTTAATTCATCTTTTTCAGCCAATATTTAAGCTAGTGCCTGAAATCTAATATCTAATATTGCATTATTGGACATGAACTTAAGCACATGCTTAATTTTTTTTTAAATAATTGGAACTTATATTTGAATAACAAAATGCCTCCATCTAGTGTATTTTGGAAGTATTTACATGATGCATATTTTACATGAATGCATTTTTTAATGCTAGCTTTTAAGTAAATTTTATTATTTTGGGCATTTCCTTAGCAAGAGAGTAGGAATCTCGAGTTTTCAACTGGCTGTGAAATAAAGAATGCTACTTGCATACATCTGACCTAGCACTTCTTTCATCACACAACAAGTGAAAACAAAGGAGAAATCCTAAGTTGGGCATCTGAAAAATCAGAGACCCTATGTATATTGCCAACACACACACCACACCCCACACCGCCCCAAATCCTCTGCTTTCTGCAACCAGCGCCCAACCTGCAGCAAGAGCATCTGCCCCTATGTTTTCTTGCACAACATGTGCTCCCTGTGGCTCTGGGCTGTAGAAACCCCAGCAACACCTTCACCTAGGTGGGCAGCAATTAGCTTTTCTGAGACAGCTGAATTTTTAGCAACTTTCCCTGCTGCAGATACACTGCTGTTGTGTTCTGGCAGCAAGCAAGTGGAAGAAAGGAGGGTCCCTGCGAATGGTGCATCGTTCTGCTCAGAGCTTCCTGTATAACCCTTGCGGCGCAAGACAGAAATAAACCGGGTAATCTGTCAGCTTCTCAGGGTTGAACACAAAGTCACCTCCCAGCTTTGCTAGCTTCTTCTTTGCTGCTTATCTGGCCGCTCTTGTTCAGGGCACAAACTGCCGCAGCCCGGCCGCCCTTCAGCCGCTCCCTCCAATTCGCCTGGAATCCCCCGTTCTCCCCAGGGAGACTGCAGCCGTGCTGGGAGATAGTGCTGCCTCATAGCAGCACTGCTTCCCCAGCGCCGTGCTGCTAAAAACTCTGCCACGGACAGGGCCAACCATGGCAGAAAGGAACAATACCTTAACCTGCACTCATAAAAGGGGACTACTGGGGTAAACTGATCTGCCCAGTGTAATCATGAGCAACCAGCAGTGGGGAAAGAGATTTCTAATGCTTGAAGCTTTGAATGAGGCGCTGGACCACACCACCTTCCTGTGTGGCAGTGGAAGCATATTTTCCTACACTTAGGTTTTATTTCACCTGAATTTACATCGTTACACAGCTCAAGGCTATCGTATGGCAGAAAGTGAGAACACAGTGTGGTCCAGGCTTATTAAATTCTTAGTTGATGCCTCACCTCAAAAACTGACTATTGACACAGGGGGATGCAATTATTTTTACAATGTTTTCATTCCTTGTTTGAGGTCTGCTTGGGTTTAGCTGGTTCATTCTGATGGTCTTCTGGAAACCAACTTTCCAATAAATTACATGATTCAACAATTTATCTTCTTCCAAAGTTTGTTTCATTTTGAACTGAGGGATTCCAATTTGTGTGCCACAGTTTCACTGTGCTCACAGGGATGCAGCAGCCTGGTTGCTCAGACAATTCATACTTCTTTATTCATCTTCCAAATGGTCTTTCTGAGAACTTTGTTTCTGGCCCCTTTTGACTTGCTGCTGAGGTCGGTTGGAAACTCATTAACCCAAGCCCCTGGGTATAACAATTCAGGTTAATGAAGGTTTATAACATGGAAATGCGGTAGCTGCCAGTAGAAATGCTTAACAGCGGCAAGGGCGTCAGGGCAATGCTTAGTTAAACAATTACTCAGGGACTAGTGAGCAGCTACAGCAGCGACAGTACTCCTTGCATCAAAGTTGTTCTCCAATGAGGTGTTCATACTCCAAGAAAGGACTCCCAGCCTGTCATTCAGCACGGCTCTAAAAAGTACAGGCCAGTCCTAGTGTTTCTCACTGTACAAACATAATTCCTAGGGAAGTAATTAGGTAGTCTGGAGACTGGTTCCCTATGGGTTTATCACTGAGACACTTTGATTTTCTGTAGTCCCTTCCTCAGTGCTCTTTTCCAGGCAGCTATCAATCTCCGGTACAATGACAGTTTTCAGGCTGTATTAAATACTGTAGCTAAACTGGGCCATGACATTTGCCAAATGATAGATGATGTATTTTGTTTCGAGAGAAGAACTTATTATTGGTTTAACAATTTCTGTTGTCTTAAATGAAGAATACACTCTGCTGAAAAGCACCGCTTCGCCCCATGTCCCCACCAGGCGTACAGCACAATGCCAGCCTGCTTGACTATGAAACAGTTGTTTGTTTGATAACAGTAACAGTTTCCCTAAGAGTTCCACTTAGGATGCTGATAATTAATTATTACCACATAGGGCTGTGATGCTAGAACTATATTAATATTGTTATAATTATATACTTGGTGTCAAACATGTAGTGCTCCTGGTGTTTGTCAAGATACACAGTTGCTTGAAACAGCAGATTTCAAAATGAAAAACACTATTATTTATCACACACACAAATACTACATTCCAGATAATGTTCCTTTAAAAGAGGCAATCCATCACATTTCTCATTAGAGTGCAATTTGCTACATTTGCTACTGCCATTAAGATATATATTACAGTAGGAGCAGGGTATTCCACTGAGAAATGTTCCTTTGGCTACAGTCCAAATGATGCAGACTAGAAACAGGTTCAATTGGCTTTACAATTTACTGTCCTGTAATTTCATCTGGACGAGCCTCTTTCCTAATCTTGTAGCTGCCACGAGTTGATGTGCGGTAGAGCTCTAATTAAGTCTATGCGTATTGACGAGCAGAACATACCTGGCTGTGCGACACCGAATCCAGGAGGACACTCCGTGTGCTTTAAACAAAACTCAAGCTCCAGGTATCTGCCTTCGACGCACTCGCAGATGCGGTTCTGCGTGCTGGTGCACTCCTGCTTGACATACTGCAGCTCTTTGCAAACGGTGCTGCAATACTGGCATTCATCATTGCTGTTCCACTCCTCGGCGTAGTACTGATCCGGACACGGGGCACACTGCGTCGGGCTGGCGGCCGTACAGTGCTGCTGTACGTAGGTCCCAGGAGGGCACTGGTCACAC
The DNA here is from genome assembly GCA_009769605.1 of Bucorvus abyssinicus. Lineage (NCBI taxonomy): Eukaryota > Metazoa > Chordata > Aves > Bucerotiformes > Bucorvidae > Bucorvus > Bucorvus abyssinicus. The sequence goes on from CM020033.1 coordinate 21,195,192, forward strand.
AGCAGTTGACGAGATGTCCCTGGGTCGTAATGGGGATACTTGTGGGGAGAGTCATCCTGGATGGTCCACTGAACAGAAATGTCCAAGAGCTAGCAACAGGAAAAGAAAACATTGCTCGCTTTAGCTCCGGGGAGCACCGTGGTCACAAAGAAACCCACATTTTAATGAGTTTGCATCTAATCATGTCACTATCTTCAAAAAAATGTTTGCGTTAGAAATGTACAAAACATTAGCCAGCTTTCGGACTCTCTCATGTCTATCTTAGAATGGGAAAATTTTAGGATCTTATTCAGCCAATCTCCCTGACGTAAATAGTTCCTTGTTCTTCCAGAGATGTAGATACTATTCTTTTCCAATTTACACCCTTTTAATAAGACTAGGCAATGGCCTTTTACCACCTGGCACCAGAGAACCTGGCCTGTTAGTTTTATGGCAACACGCTCAATGCACAGCAAGGAGGGGATTGTGCTCTCCTGTGTTCTTACATATCAATCCTTCAGATGCAGAAGAAATGGTGTCTGAGCATACAGATCTGACCAGCGTACTGCACCATGACCACAGATTCCTTTAAAGGTCATTCATTACAATATATATGAAAGACTGGTTACGCTTAATGCCTTCCTGAGAGACATGCTTTAGTGGTGACCTGGCAGTGCTGGGTTAACGGTCGGACTTGATGATCTTAAAGGTCCCTTCTGATGAAAACGATTCTGTGATTCTCTTTAATCTTGCACTGAAATGCAGCAGCTCTGGCTACAGTAGCAATGTATGAAGTTGCAGCTTCAGACAGTGGTAAAGAATGTTGCAGTTTATGATGGGTACATGAAGGACTTAATCACACAAGCTGGAAGAGGCCAGGCTAATGCTTTCCCTTCCTGTCTAAAACCACCAGCTTATGGCTGTCATGAGGACCTGGTTGAGTACTGGCACACGTCATGACTGCTACACTCCTTCTGCTTCCTGCAACAGTCTACTTTGCTGGAGTGATTCGGGACCTGGCAACTGGACGTGATCCTGCCCTTCTGCAGAGACAACCTCCATATCATGTCATTTTGGCCTTGTAACTGAAAATTTGGTTCTGTGATTCCACCAGTTTATGAAAAAATAATTCTCAGGTTTACTCCCTACGTACCACGCCGAGCCCCATGAGGTCCGCCAGAAACTCACTCTCCCCACTGAAAACCCGGCCCTGTTCCAGTGCTGCGTGACCCATAAGCCACTTCTCCTCTAAAACTTGTACGTTTTATAAAGATGAACTGGCTCTGAATGAAGATTTTTCCCCTATGTATCCATTCAAATTATAGACACAACTGACTTGTCTTTGTTGCTATTTTAATCCCAGACATCTAATGCAGAGTTGCCAATTCAATTTTAAGAACATATTTTTCTCTTTTCCAGTGCAGCTGTCCCCAAAGTTTAAGTGGAATTAAGGCTACATCTACGGGCCTCGCTTCTGCCACAGCACAGCGCTTCTTAAGTGATGGTCTTATTAAGGTTGGAAAGGACAATTTAATCGTCCATCTGCATTAACAAAAGCCACAGCATTTGCACCAAGTAATATTAGGTGCCTCAATTAGGAACTCTTACTGCTTAAGAAAATATTCTTAAGTGCATTCTCCTGTTGCCTGCCTATGAATCCATTTTTTATACAGCTATACTTGTACAGGCTGAAGAACAGAAGTATGATAGTACGGATACTCCCTGCAGCCTCTTCCAGTTATCCTTGAGTAAGCCCTGTAACTTGTCCAATCTGTGATTTCTGCAGGTGAAGATTCCACTTTCTCTTCTGGTCTCAATGCACAATCTCTTCCATTGTGAATTCCTCATTAGTCATTTTCTTAAATGACTGGGCCTGTTTCATGTGGTCTATTTAACAAGTGGGTGCAGCACATTTTTTAATAGTGAATGAATTTCCGTTAATGAAAAATGCACCCACCCTTGGTAAATCTACAGCTATTACTCTAGTAATAAGTAAGTCCTGGTAATCCCGTTAATTGCTGGTGTGAACAGCCAGGTTTTCTTCTATGTTTTTTATTCAGTAATAGATAATGCAGCATCCCAGAGGCCAAGTCTTGCATGGACACACACATTCCCTTCGCAGAACGTAACAGACTGCAACATGCGGCACAGATGCTACAAACATCCACCCACATTTCACGCAGATGGCTGTGGAAACCCAAGACAATACCCAACACAGATGAAAATCCGACACTGAAAATTATTAGGGACAGGAACCAGACATGAGGGCAGCATGCCCTTGTGCAGAAACACCAGCTTTCCTGCTCTGCAATGCACAGCTCACAACAAATCCCAAGCTGTCACTGAAGCAGAGTCTGCTCATCTGGGTTCACCTCTGTCCTTGGTGACATTTTTTCAGGGGCTGAATGGTGGACCTTCATGACTGCTCAAGTCTGCTCTGCAACAGGCAGGAGCAAGAACAACAAGATTTTCTCTATTTTCCTTACTCAACCATTTAGACTGGAAATCATATATAAGGCAAGTGAGAGGGGATGATTCAGCATTTAAAATAATTCAAATTCAATATTCAGGGTATGAGAACATGGGGTTTTGTAGGAGAAAATGGAGGCACCTGCTTCCTGAAGAATGTACAGTTCTGTGAAGCAAGACAATAAAAATTGAAAACAATTCGACACAATTTGGGAGGAATTGATTCCAAAAATTGAGAAAAAACCAAACAACTTGAATGATATGTGAGTGAGATTATGCAAAGCTCTGCCTTTGAAAGTATCGATAGCTTTGAACTGTTAATGGCAACCAGAATACTGTTAATCTAATGAGCATAACCAATAACCATAATAGGTTAAACCAATAGGATTAATAAGTCAGTATCACTAGAAGGATGATCAGTCTTGGCATTTGATTTTTTTCTTGGTGTTTTCAAAAGCACATCACACCCTTCTTTCCCTTCATCCCTGGAAACACACATTATGTAGCTGCAGTAATCCATCGATCGGTGGCTGAGCCATAGGAATGCAGGATCCAACTCTTCTATTTAGTAAAGAATTATGACAGAACATTCTTCAGTCAAACTAAAGCTATAAATACAAACGATATCTCAGTATTTTACCAGAACATTTTATACGTAAGTGTCAACATACAGCTAGATTACCATTACTATTACTCTTGACTACTGTGATCCTATTAGTACAGTGAGCTGCGCAACTCATTGCCACAGGACATTGTAAATGCTTGAGTTTAAAATGTTACTTGACATAGTAATGGAGGAAAATAATAAAGGGCTATTAAACATAAACATCACACTTTGATCAGGAAAGCCAAAACCACAAATTGCTTGAGTCTGGAGGACCATTTTGGAAAAATGTCACTATTTTTCTACCTTTTTCTTCCATCTCCTCTATGTACCAGTTATCAATCCCTGCCATAGACAGCACATGGGCCTTTCCAGGGCATTTTTTTCTGGATTTTGGTTTTTTTTCTTAGACCCAGTACAGCCATTAGTATGTTGTTAAGTACACTTCCAGACTCCGATCCCCAATACCACACTTCTTCATAAGTAGTAGGTCCCTTAAAAACACTTAAGAGAATAGATCTGCAAGGTTATCTTCTCTGCAGACTGAAAACACCTACAGCGCATGTGACTATTCTGAATATTAATATGCAACCTGAAAATCAGAAGTTATCCTTGAACGTACAACATGTGCCAAAGAAAGACACCATGAATTTGTGCTTACATTAGCAAGCTGGATCACCTGTTACAGCAGATTTGTAGAGCAAAACAGATGGTGCCGAGCACCTGACATCCACATTATGCATGATTCAGAGGGGGTATTTTGGACTAACTTCAGTCTGCTCTCATGGACTGAGCATGCATTAGTGGTTAGAGTGCATCTGGTGCATCTCTGGAGTCTGTCTCCGGATTTACTTTCATCAATCCAGTTTACTTTTGTAAATCCACTTTGTGCACTCTAAATCTGCTCTGATGTGCAAACTAAAATACACTAAATAAGGATGATCAGAAGAGGCCCTTCAAAAGCATGTTCCCAAATCAAAGTAAAACGGTAATTAAATGCATTTTATGTCATTCCTGACATTTCTTCTCCTAAACTATGCCATGACCAACTGAGCAGATTCTCAGCCTCACAGAACCTCTGATTGACCTGAATGCCCTTACTTAAAGGTGGGCTATGTACTAAACACCTGAATCTCTGCTGTAGGAAATAGCACTACCTGAGCACATGAAAATGCCATGATCGGAACTTACTAGTTCTGAACACTGCCTTCCCAAAAGCTTCACAGAAAGCAGGATTTCTCCTATAATCATGCTGGCACTGGCCTGTTTTGCTTTTGCTGGAGAAGGAGACATGTGCCAGTGTTAAAGGAGAAAGAAACTAGAAGTAGGAAGAAACTGGGTGTCTTCAGTTTACTGGAATCAGAAGTAGGGGCAATGAGCATGTTCACCCTTTAGCCCTGAAGAAACCAAAGCTGGAGTGTATCAGTGCTACACTTAGACAAAGTCATGAAATTGTCATTCAGAAGATTGTGTAAAATTGTTCATCCTCATTTAGGAAAGTTAATTCAACCTGAAAGAAGTACAGAGAAAGTTCAGAAGAAAATGGAGAGCTTCATTTTGAAGAGGATCTTGACTTGTTCAATAGCTTGGCAAGTCAAAACAGTACCTATAGATTCAGTACAGATAGACAGTGAACACACACACAGAGAACATTCTCCATTAAAGGATAATGCTGGCAAGTGAAAAGGGGATTGTCTCATTACAGGAAGCTTGACAACAGCCTTTTACTGAGACACAGGTGCAAGAGACCCAAGTAGGTTAAATATAACTCTCAATGCACTTCTGAAAGCAAATACACCATTCGGCTTCCTGGAAGAGCTGGGGAACAGGCTGAAAAGATCTAGGCAGTTTCTTTCAATTTTAAACCCTAAGCAAATCTTTTTGATCCCAACACTGATGGAAGCCAATGATACTCAATTTCTTGTCCATCTCAGCAATTAACTCAGTCTGATTCAGGGTGCACTCAACTGCAAACAGTTTTCCTGGGGGTAGTGAAATGCAAGAATCAAATAAAAACAAAATCCAAAACGTTGAGGTTTTTTGTTCTATGAGTATGAAATGCTATCAGTAGCAAAATAATTACAACAAGATAATAATAATGATAAATCTATTATAATTAACTACATCTATCAACCTATTGCCTGAAATTCTGTTCTAGTGTCAGGGGCTCAGTTCTGAAAGGATCGAAAAATTCATCTTCCTGGGCCAAATCCTGGGTACCTCTCAGGATGGCTGTCTCTCTGCGAGGAATTAGGATAAACTGTAAATATTGAAATACAAGTTGAGTGTAAGTCAGTGTCATGCAAGTAAATACTGAGAACTTACTCAAAATTAGTTACCCAAGGTTAAAAAGCAATTCTTTGATTGTGTCACTCAACACATTAGGCCTGAAGCTGTATTTTTCCATACCATCTTTATGTCAGCATACACAACATTAGCCTGTGTAGTCCATTTATTTGAGCCCTTAGAAGATGCTTTGGAAAGAGAAATCATGTGATTGTAAAATTTCATTTCAGGTCTTGGGCATGAAAAAAGTACACGCCCTTTTCTTTCATCTTTAAATGTAAGGTAAAGAGCTGCTTGCTTTTCCTTGTTGAATTAGAATTGACTAGAAGACAAAGCACATAAAGCAAAAATCCTTCAAGCATCATCCCTTAAATCACTGCTTTGTGAGAGAAAAGAAAGTGGCTTTTCAGCATATGAAAATATTATTATATAGCTTGGCTTTGTGGCTTTGGGTTGTAGACCAAAGGAGAATGTTTAATTTGCTGAGAAAGATAAATCTGTTTCTGTTTTGCATTCCACAACTAATCTGAAGCATATTTTCCTGCGTGATAAATAACCATTCAAGGCATCTGTCAGATTGCTCCTACTGTTTGCATTGGGTTCAAAGAAAAACCTCGCAACTCTCTGACTTTGCTTTCTACACAAAATACTTGGACAATGCGAAAGCAGGAGGCCTTCACTTACCCTTAGCCCACAGGCAGAATGCCTCACTGAAATCATGCACAGACCCCAGAGGAATCCCAGTGGCAAAATATAGCACTGAATGATAGTAATAAGGTCCTCCTAATCAACAGCTTGTCAAATCAAAACAGTATCTCTAGATCCAGCACATCAGTGTCATGCTGGATCAGATCCACAGCTGTCTACTGCAAATAACCATTGTAAAGTATTTGTCATCTAGGGAGAAATGACTCCCATCCGTCTGGAAGACACTCAACTTTCACTGTCCTCACTCTGCTGTTCTGGGCTGCCTCATGAAATCTCCGAATTTAACCTCTTTGGGCCAACAGCTATGCAGCACTGCTTACCCCGAGAGCTGCTGCACACTCACTTAGAGCACAGCCCAGACAAAGCACTTTTTGGCAGACCACGGCTGAGTGTCAGGTACACAAGAAAAGATAAAATGGAGTCATTTACACTGATTTGAGTTTATAAAGCTTAGAAAGCTGTTCCACCATTTGACCAGCTGCTTCAGTGTAATCCACTCACTTCGGACATAATGGGACCATCTTTTTTATGGAAGATGCTTTATAAAGCTGCTCTTTTACATATGGAATGTAAGTAGTGAGCCATCTGTATTCAAAACTCAGGCCATCGACCACTGTCTTCATTTCTGTCAGTAAAGCAGTATGGCAACAATTCAAATCTCGTAGAGACTTTGTGAGTCACCATCAGTTGTCATTCACGAAGCAATTTAGGGGTCTAAACGATTGTTTCATTTCCAGTCATAGGAAAATGACATTCAGCTGAAGAGCAGTTTTAAATCTTATCAAAGAAGTGCTAAATTGAAAGTCTTCATTTGTATGAGTAACATTGCCTTGGAGCTTGTGGAGGGAGAAAGCAGAAGAGACTAACCAGTTACTCACCAAAAGATGCTTCTTATCTGTAACTCACATTTTGGAACATTATACACCAGAGTGACAGCAAGATTTAAGCTAATCCAACCTGGGATGTTACCACCATGACTACAGTCTGCCTTTGCACTGAACAGAATGACTAACAACCGCCCATTTAGCTAGAGAAACAGTATGTCCAGTACTATATGCAAACAGGTGTTTTTCTCCAGGAAGAGCATCAGAGCAGTAAATCTACTAGCATAAAAGCTAAATACAGAAGGAACAACATTAAAGTTTCTGTTAGATTTGAACAGTGGGTGTTACTTAAATTATAACAATATCTTTTAAAAATTCTTCTGGTAGCCTTGGTGTTTTATTTTTAACCAACACACATGCAGACAGACAGAAAGAAAGTCAGACAGAATGATAACTCCTACCCTCGCGGGCTGCAAAGCCACTGCTGCCTACACACAGCAAACCCAACAGGCAGGCCAGAAAAAGCATGTCACATGCACCCGGAGATCCAAAATAGAGAAAGGCCAAGGGTCAAGATAGTTACGTGACAAGTAACGGGATCTAGCTTTGGGGAATTTCTTTCAGTTCAGTCCGATTTCATAAGGCTTGTCTGTAAGCAGTTTTGGTGTTCCAGCAAACAACACGTACATGCATGCACCACCACAGCAGGTCCCTCTCTGAAACCCGAGCAAAGAGGTCAAGGCTGAAAGTACATCATGTCCAGTGAGTCCTTCTGAGCCATGGTGTCTCCAAACTAGGTTTAAGGTATGTGAGCCAAACATACACAACTTTGAACTGCTGTTGTGACTCCTACCAGTGTTCTTATAAAATAGGTACTAAGCTCCTTTTCTGAGCTCTAGCACATCTGACAGAACTTAAACTTCACTGGTAGTACTTGAACGTCACAGTAACTTCAAATAAATATTGCTTTTACATAACAATAATTAAAAAAAGAGTTGAATGATGAAGCTCTCTGGTATGTACTCCTGCCACTGACATATTCCAGCTCTGAGACTCATCTGCTGGAGGATTATGCTGAACTTCACCAAACGCTATTACTTTATGGGAGAAAACAAACAGGCACATTACATTTAATCAAAATCAAAATACTGATGTGATTATTTTATGACAGCCATAGATAAGAAGTCAAGCGGATAACAGGCTATTGCTGAAATTCCCAGATTAACTTCCAGTGTTTTCATATAGCTGAAGAAGGCACAACATTATACACAAGACGAAAAAATTCTCCTGTGTTTCAATTTGCTGGCCACAAGCCTGACAATATTTTCTTCCCTTGCACCATTAATTACTTTGGGTTTGTTTCTCAAAAAGCTCTTTCAGAAAGTCGTACAGAGACTAATAAACATGGATTACTCATCAGATCCTGGAAATCTCATTGCATTTACAAAGCGCTTTCAGAATAAATGCATCTCAGTTCTAATGCTCTGCCACAACTAATGCCACTGTACTCACCAAAACAACCCAGCAGCAAGTTACTGTGCAAGCATGCCTATCAACCTGATCTGAATATTATTTGTAATGTTTTTCTTTCAAGTTTTTTTTATCCAAAAGATGAAAAGCCTCCAAACAGATGTTACACAGTATCTGTATGCAGTTTTTATACAATCTGACATCATATACCATTCCATAGGGCTAAATGGATTAAATGACATTTTGAAAGATTTACGGCACTGCTAACATCTCTAAATTTGCATCTGGAAGTATCTTGCTAAATCACCAAGCAAAGAAAAACTTATTAAAGCAGGGGCTTATACAACATTTAATAACACAACTTTTTCTGTAATAGCTACTGACACAGCTACTAATTCATCACTTTCTTGCACATGAAGCTGAATTTTCTAAGCCAAAACAAGCACCACATGCTTGTGCTTTTTTTTTTCTGGAGTTCACAGTGGTTTTCCTGGGTAAGAAAGCCAGCCCAGTATCTGAGATTTTGACCAGTACCACTGCAGCAGAGATTACAGAGACAGGCAGGGATGGAGTGTTTGTAAATCAAGAACACCCTAGCCTACAGTTTCTAAATATGTTTTAGTGTTTTGTGTCAGCCTGGTATCATGAAGCCTTACAAAAGGAGAGAGGAAGATAGGAAAAAAAGGCAAAAGAAAAGCAAATCATGCCACTACCTTAAGAGTGGGATGAAAATCCCTGCTGTCTCCCTGCAGCTGGACGTGTCTGATGCACTCCAAACCTCACCAGCAAAGCTCAGCGTGATGAAAAGGGTTTACCAAGAAAGAGGAGAGAAGGCAAAACCCAAACAAAAAAACCCAAACAAAACCCAAACCAAACCAAAAACAAAACAAAAAACCCCAGAAGAAAAGCCGTGTGCCTACAGCCTGCTCTCTGAGGCTGTAACGCATCTTAAAGCCTATCTACCTCTCTGAAGGGACTTACCACAAGCGTGCAGCACAGGAACTTGTTCATTGTGGTCGGTGGAAGAAACCTCAGCGAGCTGGGAAATCAGGCAGCGAGTCAGCTCCCGCTCCAGTCTCCTAGCAGCCTGCTTACACCCCCAACATTAAAGACACGGTATATATATAGTCCCGGTGTAACAGGAAGCTTTGGCCGAGCTTTGATCACTCATTCCCTGCCATGACCAAACTTTTCTCTCGCGCGCGCTCCCTCTCCCCCCGCCTTTTTTTTTTTTTTAAGGAACCTGTAAAACTTGATGACTTAATGGAACCCTTTGAGTGCTGTAACCACAGACTGGAAAATGCAGGAGGGAGTGTCAGGGGCTGGCCAGGGGAGGGTTTAATTGGGCTCTGGCTGTCTGGCTGGCTGTCCCGTCCCCCCCCGCCCCGCATGAGCAGCTGGCCTGGAGGGGACACCCACGCCCGGGGACGACAGCGGCTCCCGCGGCGTCCCCGGCCCACGGGACGCACGGTTCGGCATCGCTGTTGGAGGCCGAGCCCCGGAGCGCCTCGGCGGCGCGGCCGCGCCTCGCAGGGCCCTGGGCAGCACCCGGGGCTGCCGTTGCCCGGGGCGGAGGAGGAGGGCTTCTTTCGGCTCGGCTCCCCAGGGCTTTCCAGGAGTGGGGCTGGCTGGCAGGCAAAGGCCAGGGAGGGGCAGGCCGAGGGGCAGGAGGATCCCCAGCTGTTTTCCCTTCTCTGCTGAGGCAGCAGTGCGGGGAGCGGCCCCGCTGCCCCGCAGCTTGCCACAGCAGGCCTGTGTAACGTGGTGGGTGTCCGGCTGTCCCCGGTGCCCACTGACCAGCACCAGCCCCGAGGGGCTTTGCGAGTGGGGGAGAGGGGGAGTGATTCGGGGCTTTTGCACGAGCGGTTGTGATTTTTCAGTTACGTTCAATGTTTTCAGCAAGCCCTTGCCCAGGGAAGAAGCCCCGCTCAGAGGCCTGTTCTTTCATCCCCCAGTTTTAGGTAGAAAAGGGCATTTTTCTGAAGCCGTAAGGATCGGACCCTGCTGGCCATGCCTCCCTGGATTGCTCAGAGGGCTCCCTGGAAGCCCCAGGGAACCTGGGTGTGCCAGGTGTGGAGCTGAGCACGGCTTTCCAAGCAAAGGTATAGGGAAAAGATTTCTTCTCCCAACCTGGAGATATTCACAAAGTGATTATGGGAAGCTGTGGGATCCCAGGGAAGAAGCCAAACCCAGATGTGCCTCCAGTTTTCACAGATGTTTTTCTCTCCCTTCTCACAGGCCAGACCAAAACCTCAGCTCGGGATATTCCAGCTCTCGAGCATTTGAAATCTGGGGCCCACACTGGCTCTGGGTTGTGCCGTTTTGCCCCTTGGAGTCACAGGTCTGTGTAGGATTGGCGAAAGAGTGAGGTGGAAAAAGCCTGCATATCATTTCACCAAAGGACAGCTACACTCAGTCAGGAAGCCATTGCCTTCAAGGACAGCCTCGTGCATTCCTCCTTACACATCTGTAACCATTTGAACACCCATCGAGCACAACCTCAAATTGAAACAGATGCTAATTATGCTTGTCAGGGTGATAAAAATTCAAGACACTTGAATCAGTGACGAGTCCTTTGTAAGAGGAGATATGAAAACTGGCATGGAAACCCTATCATCCGAGGGAGTATTGCTGGCATCTCTGGGGTAGTAGTCACCACTAGATTGCTGTTGCACCTTGAATGGATGCTGCAACTGTTCATGTAACCTTTTCAGAGCCTGCTAGTACTTTAGCATTTATACTTATATATATTTGTGAGCATACTGCCCAGATAATGGGACGGTAGTGCAAATAAACAGGATTTATCACTACATTTCTACAATTCTGTTGCAGTGGAGGGGGAAGGACTATTTTTGAAATGGCCATCTTTGACCATGTCAGGGTAGCTATGCGTGAGTTTAGTCTCTTCCATATAGAGACTAGCTTTAAGTGACACCCAGAAAGCTATAAGTTCATCAGCAGAAGTTATTTAAGCCAAACTAGCTGTATCCCCTTAGAGGCCAAGAGCTCGATGTGGCAATGCATCTCCTCTGATTGGGAATGGCAAGGCCCGATGTTAACTCAGAGGTCCCTGTGAGGTGGGTGAGGCTGTTTGCTTCCCGTTCAGATACAGCAGAAAGAAAAGCACCAAACGCATAGCATGCTCCCCATTGTAACTGAATTTCAGTGGGCTTTGGATTGGGCTGTGTCTTCTCATTGCTGGTGCTAGCCATAACAATGCAACAGCTGGCTCTTCAGAGAAATAAAAATGTAGCGCATAAGCCTGTGTTTAAACATGTTGATGTGTATAGAGAATATTGTTCATATCAGAATGTTCTAGAGATTGAAATATTTTATGCCGTGAAACAGACCAGAAAACAAATTAAAAAGCCATTAAAATTCTTTAGCTGAAAATGTGGCTGTGTTTAAGAAGTGGCGTCTTCTTTGACACATCTCTTTGTGTATATTTATGTTCAGAGTTATATTTGCTGACCTGCCTGAAAAGATGCTTTACTGCAAAAAGCAGTGAAATAACTAACACGGGTTAAGGAGAAGATAACAGATCCTTCTTGAGCTCATTTGGCTCAGTGGAAGGGGGCCAAGGTGTATCTGTTTCAGTGAGGACAGCAGGTTTGGACAGATGCTAAGGAGCCCATCATCTTAACTGTACGTGAACATCAAAGTTTCAACTCTCTAATCTCATTGGATTCTGTGGAGCTGGCTTTGGATATTAGGAGAGAACTATATAGTTGTACTTGGCACGTTTGATCTGGAAATCACAAATAGACAATAAATACAGGAACCCACATTGCCATTTTTAGTGTCACTTTTCAGAGGAGGACTGTGCTTTAACAAGGTTTAAACTGCAGTTTGAATGTTTTCACAAGTGCTTTACAGTGTTGCCACTTTGCCTTTGGGAATTAGTTAAGATGTGCTTTGCAGAGCATGGAATCATAGGACAAGGCAGTAAACCCTGTAATAAACACTTGTCCATGCTACAACCAAGCTGTTCTCAGCAGTGTTTAAAAGAACCACGTTCGTGAGTACATGCCATAACAGGGAAAGGACACAGCCTGAAATTATTTTTTAAAAGTTAAGACCCTTTACTTATTAATTATCCATAACATTGGTTAGAAGATGTGATAGGAAAAGAAGCAAACAAACAAACAAACAAACAAAAAATCAGGATTCCTTTTTGTACTAACAAACATAAAGTGGTGAGTGTAGCATTAAGTAGTCTGTTCCACATTACAGGAATATGACTAGCTTGTTTTTAAAATCATTAGTTAAAGGGGATGCCCTCTAGCTAACAGAAATGGTTCATTGCACTTGTAATAGTACATAAAACAGGAGAAAAAAAGACCACTTTCATTGGGCAAACTGAAAGTTACTGATACCACATTGCTTTCAATCTGTAATGACGTGCTTCTGGTAGGACATCAGCTTATTGATTCAGTAGTAGACATATTTCCAGACAGGTATTTATCTTTCCCTGGTTTTTATCCTCACTATTTGTATTGCTGTCCTGGATGTTATGATTGTTATAAATCTATTTTTGTTCCCATGCATCATTATAATCACCAGGTCTATAAATGGCTTTGCTCTTTCAGCCTGTCTGCTATCTGGAAAAACTCACAAGTCCAGACCAGTGAGTTGGTGCTGGCAGGTGAACGCTGCGTAGCTGAGTCATCTCAATATATCAGTGTGATGTTTATTGAGCCCAAGCAACAAACAGTGGGAAGACTGTGGCTTCAGGCTTGGGACTCAAAGTTCACCACACATTGCATTTAGAGAACACTCAGAGCTTCGTCATTAACAGATTTCTGTCAAACTGAGGGGAAGAGGGATCTCAAAAAGATCAATGGCCTCTGAAAGCAAACATATTAGTAGCTGCAAGAAGGAAACAATCTGGCATTCTACCATGCTGTTATAGCACTCCCTTAGAAATAAACTGTTTAAATTCTAAGAGCTGATGATCTGAACTATCCTGGGAAAACTTTGAAAATGGACTCTAAGACACCTGATGATCTGCAGACAGCATAGTGGTGCAGGTAGCAGGAAAGCATGTTTCAGATTTGCCGAAGTAGGTGAAAACCCCCTGCAGATATTTCCCCATCTCTTCACTCTCATATAACTGAGAAACTGTAAGGAAAAGATTTCATGCCAACATACACTGGAGGAGGAGAAAAGGTATTTAGTTAATAATGTTGCCAAAAGAAAACTTAAGTGGTTATCTTTGGTTTAACTGAGTGGCTTGTTTTATCTTGTAAATGGTTTTGCCTCATTTTTTTGATTGAGACCTTGGCTCATTTTGTAAATCTGAGGCAGATACAAGGTGCTAATATACCAAAAGGAAAACTCCACTTGTCAAATTGTGTATCCCGAGAAGGAAAGATGGAGCTTGTCCTATCAAAACAGAACTTGATTTGGATTATAGGATTTGAAAGTTGCAATGGAGGAACTGAAAAATTAGTCACAGAATGTGTATAGCGTTACCAGTCATAAACAAACACAAACATCTCCTCCAACTTCAAAGTAAAGAAGGCCATATATTCTTTGCTATTCGGCCTTGCCTACCTAGGGAATTAAGTCAGCCTGTGAATCTGAAAAGTGCTGTTTCCCTGTGCAGATAATATTATTTTCTCTAGTCCTCCATCAAAGTGGATTCATAGCACATCACTCATCTGGTTTTGTGAACTTTTCAGGTTGTGCAAGCAACCTGAACCCAGTAGGATCAGACTCCTAACTTTCAGATGGCTGTAGTTGAGAGTAAGCCCTGGACCTCTGTATGTGGGCCACCAAGCTGCTGCACAGTCAGTTTGCATCCCAGCCTCCTTCACAGTCACGCTTGCCTGTCCTACAGGCAACCAACCATGAACAGAAGGAATGCTGGAGGGCTGGGAAGGGAGAAATGGCAGTTTCATTACTCCCTGGCCTTTTTTGGGCTTGAATTTCTTCCTAACTCAATCTCTGTGGCATCAGGAATCTCCTTGTAAGGATTCAGACCCTTCAAGCACTCAGAAAGCTTTGTCTTCTGAAAAACTCAGTCATAAACCCCAACCATTTGATAAGAATGCATTTATTGTTCCCAGAATCAACACTTCCAGTTAACACCAATACTCCAGAAGAGACAGCACATACTTTACCGAAAGCTACGGAAACTGGAACTGAAACAAGACAAGCTTTAGCCAGTAAGATTTTCTGGCTAACAGGTTTTTCTTTTTTGTCTCTACTAATTTGCTTGCTACTCTGTAATTGAAGGTCACTGGTTAAGGAAAATGGTCCCGTTAGCTCATGAGGAGCGTCTGTAATTTCATTGCTTTCAGTCTGACTTCATTGTGTATATTTGGGTGGTATTAACATAGCACCAATTTTCCCTCCTTCTGGTTTTCCAGATAGGCAAGGATGTCAGGCCAGCTATGATGCCGTGCTCAGCCTTCAATGAATTTTGCATGCACATCTGAGGTGTTTTTGCTGCATGCTCTGAATTTAAATCTCTCAGACACTGGGTTCATTCAACTGTGAACCAGCTATTGGCTTGTGCAGCTTGATGGACAGCCTGTATAATTTACATCCAAATGGTTTCACCACCTGTGGATCACTAGGCTGTCACCTTCCAGCCAGGAAAGTATTTAAAGGCAGTTATCATCTATGAGAAGAAGCCGACTGCTCCTCGGCACAGGACTTTGGCTGCTTCTTTTGACAGTAAACCTGTACAGTACAGCAGGGACTTTGAATGCTGAAAGATCTGAAACACAGGTGAGATAAGAGACCGGATCCTCAAGTGTAGACTTTACTGAGATTGGACAAAAAAATCGCTAAGACTGCAGTCTTTTAGGGAAATCAACCAAAATAAGAATGTTTGGTGTAAAAGCAGTATCGTCCAGCTGCAAGTATCAAGCAATCTGTTTGTCAGTCTTATGAGTTATGTAGATAAGACTACAAATCCAGTAATTTCAGACACATATAGCATTGCTGTTCCCTTATTTATAAAGAGTTTCTGACCTTGCCCTCTGTCATATTAGTACTGTGCTCCTTTGAATTTCTCCAACGGCCTCTCCTTTTCCCACTGAAGTGAGTTAAAGCATCTTGTTCACACCTTTGAGAGATACATGGTCCTTTCCCTTCCTAACTATCTCCGTGTTTTGTATCATGTGGCTTGGAGCCTTCACCATGGGCCAGATTCAGCTTGCCCATTTCCCCACAACCATCTCTCTATCTTCATCAGGACTGTCCTCATTCACAGGTCACCCTTCTTGAATGCAGTTTGAAGACTTTACTTTCTAGTCTATCCACCCTCTGGGAGCAACTCACTGCCTGTTGAGAGATGACTGTCTGAGGCTAGTATAAAGGAATTTTTTTTTAAGTGTATGTAATATATGTGTGTATACATATTATAAAAATTGAATGTACTTCTCTGCCATCTACTTGCTGTACTTTTAAAAACATTTTGAAGTTTCTTAAGAAAATACGCTGCCTTCCTCAGACTTTGTGCAGCACCACCCTCAAAAAGCCCCACTTACGACTACACACAAAAATGAACACAATAAAGTAACAAAATCAATAATGAACACCCGATGTTTCCTCCCCAAAACAGCTCTCAGAATTCATTTGAAATTCCTTGTACAATGACAGCTCTGCAGCTTCTGGCTTCAAAGGAAGTGCAGTCATGCAAGCCAAGAAGAAAAAAAGAAGGAGGAACCTTTGTGAAGTAACACAGAAGAAATATGCAATTTGTGGATGATGGCAAAAGTCACTCAGAAAGCTTGCCACGTCCCTGCAGAAATAGCACACACTCATGCACTAAATGCTCTGAAGCACCTTTTAGGTACTTTTGCTTGTGGCCAAACTTCAGGCATAATAAAGCTTTTGTCCTTTTCTTGGCAGCGAATGTTGAAAACCCAAAAAAAAAAAAAAGGAGGAAGGAGAAGGTGGAAGGAATTTCAGCCTCCTCAGGAGATGTATTCCAGCCAGCGTGGACTGTGCTACATCCTCCCTGGATGCTCCAGCGCATTCCTTTGTTCCCTCTGACCAGACATTTTCTTTCATTTAGTCCGTCAGTGCCCTGCACAAATGTTTTACCTCCTTGGCAATGTGGAGTGCATTGCACAGTCCTTGTCTCCCAGCTCTGAAGTTTTCTGAGATTTAGCATTTTTATCACATGCTGCTCTTTACTCCCTGTGTTAAAAGAACTATTAATTATTGTTATTAATTTCTCTTATTCAGTGTTGAGAAGTGAGCTAAATTAAGCTTTGTTGGAAGCCAAACTAACTGCATATTTATTCTCCATCACCATATGCACAGCAGGGTGGCACCCTGAGAGCAACAGCCCAAATTCCAGCGCTTCACCCAGCAGGGACCAGGGCTTTTAAAGAGATTGCCCAGAGGCAAGTGACTGTTGTCCACAAGGGAATTACTGTTGATTTAAAGCTTTTGTACCTGCCATAATGTGCCTCGTTTAGCACCAGGTTTGCTGTATTTCATGCAATAGGAATTCTAAACATTGGACATTTTACTTCTCTGTGCGTATGTGTGTGTGTGACGTGCACCTCTTCCCTGAATCCACCTTTATTCATCCCTCTATAAAATTCTAAGTCTCCCTCTCAGCTTTCTTCTAAGCTTGTCTGCTCCCAGTGTTTGTGGCATTTTGCTTTTGATGCTCCCTCTCAATTTTCTAGCCTCTGCTCTATTTTTTTTTCTCCATACAGTTTCGTATTTGTAGAGATAGAAGAATTCTGCCCTGCTATCAGAGTAGGCAATACAGCTTCATACTGTGAGACAAGTTTGCATATTACCATATTCCCTCTGAATCAGGATTCAAGAATATCACTACTAGGAGGAATATTAAGGAAGGACTCGAGAGTCAGTAGTGGTGGGCCATGAACCAGGCTTGTCTCAGTGAACAAGAAATTAAAGGATCCTCCCTCCAAGCTATTAGTTAAGAAGCAGATTTTTTCGAGCAGGAGCAAAGCAGAACTTGCTGCTAAAAGCATGTGTAGTAGGTGATCCTGCCAGCTTGATTTTTCATGAAATTTTGCAATAAGTTTTCCTGCAGCCATGATTTCAACTCGAGGAGATGGACGCATGGCTCCTTGGCTAGGTCTGCTCTTGGGCTGGCTTAGGACTCAAGAGTCTTGAGATTCGAAAAATGAAGAAGGAAGGTGAACGTTCACCCTGTTAAAAAGCATTAACACAGAAGAGATGAACATACTTTTGTCTATGTAAAAGCAGATATTGCAAACAAATAATAATAATAATTATAATAATTATAATTATAATTATAATTAATTTTAAAGTGTCCTTTCAATTAAAGAATTCAGTGCTACTGCTTTAAATTGTTGATGCTGACTGCACAAGGAAAGCTAACAGCACTCTGATTTGTCGTGAGAACTTCTCTCTAACATGTAAAAACCTTTCTTATCAGAGAAAGCCTTTCCCTTCTCTGCTTCTGCCATCTTTTTTCATATAGCTATAAAAAGGCTAACAGTAAATGTCAATGAAAATGAAGGAAATGTGGAAATACATGGAAACTGCTGTTCTGTCTTTTTTTCCCCTGTGAATTCTTTTAAATAATTCTGATCTGCATCCAGAGCAGTTTATGGAAGCACAAAACAGTGCATGTGGAACAGCAGGCAAGAATGTGGAGTGAATACTAATGCCCTCAAACACCCTCCCCCAAGCTCTCTAAGCCTGAACAATCCTGCTGCAGCATAACTACCAGATCCTGTAGGGCTTGCTTATATCCTCATGGAGGAAAGTCCTTTAGCATTTAACAGAAAATAATTATCTTTTTATACACTTTTTGAGCTGTTAGAATTTAATACAAAATTATATCCTTGCCATACAGTAGTTTGAGGGGGAAAAAACCCAACCCTACAGACGATCACAAATAAATTCTAAAAGGCTTTTAGGGCAGATTTTGCAGAAGAATAATACTTTTTTTATAGGCCCTGCCTGAATACCTCTTGTTAAATACAATGGGATTTCTTCACAATATCAGACTATTGAACTTAAAAAATTGTTACAGATAAATTTACCAGGACAAATTTTGGCCCTTTAGTGCAAGAGGAGAACAGAAGGGGGCCACCTATGAAAGACAGAAGAAAACTGAGAAAATAAAAACCTGGCTTTTTTCCCCCAAATATAATATAAATTTTGGAAGCCTAAATACTTAAATTATTTAAACCTATTCTGTAGAAAGTGCCACAAAAGGACTTTTTTTCTTCTCATTTCAAAGGCCTAATTGCAATCTGACATACAACCCAGAGGTGCCAGCTGAAGTCGATGAGGTACAAAGGATATGGTTTGCAGCAAACTGGTATCAGAACATTTTTTGTCATTAAACCATTAATTTTGTGAAAGGGACCATGTGATATCTGGCCTGCAACAGCAGAAGACTTCAAAAAGTGACATCCCCTTTTCTGCTCCCTCCGCCTCATATTTCTTATGAAATGGGCATTCATTTTTCCTCCTGTTCTGCCTATAAAATGCCACCCAGAAGGAGAGATGTTAAGATTTCAGCATAAGTATGTGTTGGATGCCTCCCTTCCGTATAGACTCGAACATCTCCAAGGACAAAGCGGCTGCTGTTCCTGCTCACACACGGAGTTTGAAGTTGTAAAGGGCTGAAAAGCATCACAGTTCCATAACTAAAGGCAGCGAATTTACTATTTATAAACCTTGCATGTGGGTGGCATGGGCTGTTTGCAAATGTTTGCTAAATCGAATGTTCGGCCTCGTGCCCACAGGGACTGGGACTGCCTGAGTGTGAATGTAAAAGGAGAAGGGAGAAATTGCACATTACTTCCCCAAGGCCATTTCTCCACAGAAGGATGGGTGGCCCAGTGTAAGGCTCTTGAGAGAGCGGACTTCAGTTCTCTGCTGTGGCACCACCTCACCCACGCACTCCCAGCAAGACATCTACAGTGATCTTCAAGGTTTTTTGGCTCTGCAAGCAGAGATGGGATCTGACTACATTGCAAGATGGAGCCTGTCGTTTATTTTTGACTTATTTTTTTAATTCTGTTTGAGTAAAAAGCCATAAACTGGGATTACTAACAGATTAATACCTCAAATCGGGATGCAGTTAGATTCTGCAGTGAGAAGAGCTATATAATTACCTTGGGTAGGTACCTAAGAAGCGGTGCTGACAGGCCTTGGCATTTAGTGCACTGCCGGTGACAATGGAAAGATTTATTCAAAACTACTGCATCAATTAGAGTCCATATTTTATTTCACTGCAATATGCTTCTTGGTGTTTTGCTTTGTAGCTTATTTAGCAAAATAAGCTCCCTGTTGAATACATCAGCTGACTGTTAAAATGAGTCAAAATCCAGGGCCTTCCACAACAGCCCTCACAGAAAAGAGAAAAGCAAACTAAAGCCAGACATGCAGACGAGAGAGTGGCAAAGGAGATTAGTCAGCCGCTCTGGCAACAGCATAAGCCAGACCGTGATGGTCATCTCCCCATCCTCTCTCTCCCTGCCACGCAGTGGTAGGGCTGGGGTTCGATGAGAAGCGGAGAGTGAATCTGTCCATTTGGAGCAGAACCCAGATCAAGGACATCTGAGCACTCTTGGGTGGATTTCCATTGTCCCACAGTGAAAAGCTGTTTTCTTCCACCCCTTATCTCCATCTCCACCTCTTCAAGCAGCCTTGCTACCTTTCCCTCATCTCACCCACCGTCCCTATCTTCCATCCAAAAAGCAAGAGGCATAAAGCTAGGACGTTGTTTTCTGCTACTACCTTGTTCATTTTCCTTGCATGTTGTGACATTTCTTTTGTATTTTTGCATTTTATACTTCCTGTTTTACGCTACTCACAGTGGGGCTGTGGCCTCTTGAATGTTACCTGAATAAATAAGATCAAGATAAGTTCAAGTATGAGGCAGTGGCATCCCACACACCAGTTAAGAGTAGCAGGCACTATCTGAGACATCAAATCAAAACTTAGGTGAGACTCAAATCGTGTGTGGGTCCCACACGCCCCAGTTCCATTGTATGCCAAGCCCTCATTCCTGAGATATGTAAGCACATGTCCAGCTCCAAGTGTGTCAGGAGCCCACTGCTTTGAATAGGGTTACTCATGCTATGAAGTACCTTCTTGAACTGGTTGAACATCAGAGAAAAAAAGCTTTTAAGATCCATTGAAAAAGTGTTAATTCAAACCCCATGTAAAATGTGAGCTAGTCTGAACCAGCTACATTATTTCTTCAAAAAAATATACAGTCCTCTTGGCAAAGCTCACATGTTATTGAATTCATTTTTATACTGCAAGTTACGGGAAATTAAATAATACCTCACATTTTTCTTTGTTATGGAAACAATGTGAACATTTTTCAAGTTATAAATGCTAACACCCTTTAGCGGTCTTCAAAACATAACTAGAAAATTGACATTTTTCTTTATGATGGTTCTAATTAAAAATCACACACAGACACAACTTCTTTCCCCCTTGTCCTGGTTTGAGTTAGAACAGAACTAATTCTGTTCAGTGATTTTATTTTCCAGCTCAGTCTCTTCTAAGTCACTGCACTGTCTGAAGTTAACGGCGTATTTTTGCAGACAGCGTCTGCTCCTAGTAGTGACTGGGATGCAGAAAGCCTCTTGCTTATTCTTGCTCCTGTGCAGACCAAGGTCACTGCTAAATCCTGTGTCCCACGGTGGGGGTGCAGTGAGTTAGAGGCTGCACCTGTGGGGAGGAGCAGACAGGACGGGTGACCCTAAACTGATCAGCAAGGTGTTCCATCCCATACACGTCATGTTCGGTATAAAGCTGAGGGATCACGAGGGTCTTGCTCTCTCTCTTGCCCTCTTCTTCAATGCCTGGTGTCTGAGGAGGACTCTGACTATTCTGCCTTCAATCCCAATCTGTGCATTCCCAAATCCAGTTCCAGAATCCAGCTCCTGAATCTGGTTCCCATCTGCTGCTGAGCCCAGCCTGGGCCTTGCCCAGTGTCTGCCCACAGCATCAGTGGTGATGGTGATGTTGTTGCCATCGGGGGGGGGGGTAGGTTCCGTATTGGTATTGTGTATATTTGTGTATATATAATTTTATTATTATTGTTTTCATTAAAGCAATTTTAGGTGGTTTTTTTTTTTCAATCCGTAAGTCTCTCTCTCTCTTACTCCCTTTCTCTTTCCCCTTTGCGGAAGGGGTGTGGGGGGCGGGGGTGATAGAAAGGGTCTGTCATTTGTCTAGTGGCTAGCCCAGCCCTAACCCTTGACACCCCTGAAACAATGTGAAACCTTTTTAAGTAGTGCATATCAATGAAAGAAAATGCAAGTAGATGGGTACAAGTTACTCCTGGGAAGATTCCAACTGGACACAGAGGAAGTTTTTTCACAATGACAGCAATCATCCATTGGAATAATCTCCCTATGGAAGTGATGGATTCCCCAACATCGGACAGTTTTAAGATTCGGCTGGACACGGTGCTGGGCCATCTTATCTAGACTGTGCTTTTGCCAAGAAAGTTTGGACCAGATGATCCTTGAGGTCCCTTCCCACCTGATATTCTGTGATTCTGTGATTATACAATTCTAGATATAGATCAAATAGCGTCTATATGCAAGTAGATATAGATCAAGTAACATTTTTGTTTCTTTTATTGCCAACCCTTGTGGAGGTCCTTTGCTTTCTCACATGCTGGATGGTTGCTCGGGTCGTGTCACTCTTTCTGAATTGTGTACGTTTGCCCACCATTGCATTTGCCCCAATGACTTTTCTGTGAAACCACAGTTTGTGGTGCCTTAAGGGTATTCACAGTGAAAACTTTGTGCATCATTTTAGGGGTGTTGAAATGACTGAAATATAGTGAACAAGAGACATACAGGAATTTCCCTCACCAGCAGCAGCTGAAGTAAACAAATAAGAAAATACAGTTTCACCACAAACCCGTAGAGGTCAGAGTTGGGTCACCATGTCAAGCAGTATAGAAAGAATAGCTTGGTTTCCATGTTCATTAAATACTCCTCTCTGCTGAAACTGCAGGCAAGAATTCTAATTAGCACTTGTCACTCTACATTGGACCAGCATTGTGAGATGTCTAAATACTCATCTGGATAAAAATTGGAAGTTTCTTGTGACCTAAGCTGTTTCTGAAGCAATTATTTGGAAGTAAACAATTCTGCTTCTCCTTTTCAAAACCTCTCTTTCCATCTTAAACTGTTCTCATTTTGCAAAAAATGCACAGTTAATTCTTCTAAAAAGCCCAATTATTTATTGCTACAATAATGTTTTGCATGTTGCTCACATGACAGCTGTAAAATTTTGCACTGAAGCTATTGTATTGGCTAGATTAATCATATTGGCCAGATTAATGGACTCCAGAGCCAAAGAGATCATTTTGCTTAGCAAACCTGACTGCTTGTGTAATACAGATCATGCAAATCTGAACTGGCTTAGAGATGATAATGTGGAAATACATCCCATTTTGATTGGAAAATCACTCCCTGCAACTTTAAGGTGTTGTTCCACTGATTAATTACTACAAGCATAAAAAAAAATGTGTGGCTTATCTTGTGTGCATACATACAGCATCGACTTCTCTTTCAGACCATGCAGTTCACAGAACACCACTCCGCTACCTCAGTATTGAACCCAGCAGCTTTTGTCCGCTTTTTCCAAAGAGACATCCAGTCTGTATTCAAAGACATCAAGAAATGGAGAATACACCAGTATTCTTGGTATTTTGTTCCAATGGTTAACCACCACCAAAATTATTTCCTGACTGTTTATTTTCAGTATCTTCTGATTTAAATTATGCAGACAGTTCTTCCTGATGGGATTTTGAACAACTGAAGCCTTAGTCCAACACCTATTTAAATCAAGGGAAACATTCCTATTGATTACAAAGAATATTGAACCAAGCTCTGAATTATATATAACACTTCTCTGTGGTTTATGAGATGAATGTTAAAGAAAGTGTCTCTTAATTTTCCAGCAAAAAGAGAATATGAATGACAGAGAGAATGCTGCCCTCTCATGGTTTTATGGATGAATGTGTTCTCATAATATACTAAAAATACGAAAATAATATTTTTAGGCTGCTATGTGCTCATCTGTTCTCTTTTATGTATTGCGCTGAAAGGCAAACTTGCAACAGGCATCACTCCTGCTACCATAAATGATATAAAAGCACTGAAAAAACAGCCCATTAATGGCAGATGTGGAGGTAATGAAGCACAGGGAGAAAAGGTGATGCAAGAGACAAATTTAGAGTCACTGTCTTCCAATCAGTGTTGTAAGCTGAAGCTGGCCGGGATGCAACTGGGTGCTCATTTTGTTCCCCCTGTCTGAAACTGTGGAACCTCGCATGTTCTCAGGATGAGGACTCATCCATTCTCCAGGTGAAATGTTTCACACATCATGCTTTCCCTGGTGGAGAAGTCATGGGTGCCTCTGAGTGGGAGGGACAGGAAGAACTTTTCTAGTTTAAGAGCAAGTCAGTTCAGCAATGTGCACCCAAATTACTAGAATGTTTTTCCTTTCCAAATGAGTAATCTCCCATGCATGCATACAGAGAGAGAAGTAGGTGCAAAAAGAAAATCAGGGCTTCCTACACATCCTTGATAGCTTTTGAGCAGTATGGAACGTATCCAGCATACCCAACGTATCCAGTGTATGCAGAGCCTAGGACAGCTACGGAACTAACCACAAGATCAGAGCTGACATTGGCCTTTGTGCCCTCCATGTGCTCTCTCTGCCCAGTTGATAATTTGACCTTTATTTTCTTCATGACCAGTTGAAATTTCACAATGAAAAACATGACATCAAAGGAGAAGACTCCATGTGGTGATCTCCCTAGAAAAGGATTCCTGCAGTCTATTCAAAGAAACCTGCTATTTTTTGGTAAGAACTGGATATCATACTGTATAACCTCAGACCATGAACTCAGACATGTCCCACATTCTGTGGAGACCTTCATGTGCAAAATCATGAAAGAAACCACATCAAGATGTGCAGACCACTGACATCTTCGAGTAAGCATTACCCACATTTATCTATCCCTTCCTTACTAGGAATAACCAAATTCAATCTTGACTAAATGCTAAACTATGTTGAATTGGGGGGGGGAAAAAGGCATAAAATAACTAGTTATATTTAAACAATTCATAGGCCAGAATAGACCATTAGGTCATGTGGCCTTGTCTCCTGCATAACATGAGTCATTGAATTTCACGTAATTACTGCCAAAGTTATGTTTGACTGTAACATAATCCTCCAGGAAAGCACTGATGTGAAAATGTCAAGAAAGAGAATTTCTCTTTTGGCAGTTTGTAAAGGCTAAATCTCCCTCATTCTTAAGTGTTTCTCCTTCACTTCTCATTGGAAGATATCTGTCTGTCTTTCAGTCATCATTTTATAGCCTCATTGACAAAGTATATCTGAATTTTACAAATGGAACTTCCCAGAGGGGTTACTTAAAGGATTTTTTTTTTTGAAATGGTGACTTTTTTGAAAAAGTAATGGTTTCATCTCCACAATGATATATCTTAATAGTTACTGGTGTAGTCATGACAAAATGAGCTTCTGTTCCGATGTGGGGTGGTAAACTCCTGAAGATACTGCACTGAAAGGGGAACTTCACCCTTAACACATTGAGAATGATATGACTTACCCATTTGCTCAAAATAGGGCTGGGAGGTTTCAGTCTGGTCATGCTAGGCTAAAAAAATGTCTTGGATACCAAATGTGAGTATTACTTTATTTTGGGGCAGGTTATAACACTGTAATGGAGTGAATGGCAGCAGAGTAACTCTGGTTTCCAGTTGGTCTTAGGGAAGAAAAAATTCTATATCACAGTCAACCATGTGATATAGCCACAGGTATATCCTTCTTGGCACAGACTGGACTTGAGTGTCCTAGAGAAAGTGAGCATCCAGGCTTCCCCAGTTACTCGTCTCTGTCTCTCCCTGGTGCCAGCGTTTTATGTTATGCTAAGCAATTTTAAAATGTCAGAATAAAGGCAGAATAAAAATATACTGTAAATATTTTTTTTTTTTTTTTCTCTCCATTTCTCTGTAACAGTTTTCTGGGCTTCAAGAGTCAACTCACACATAAAACCATATTCAACATATATCCCTGTTATATTTTAACATATTCCCAAGCAATTGCAACCGGGAAAAAAAAAAACCAAACAAGACAAGCTTATGACTCTTAATATTGCTGTATAGAGCAAAACAGGGTAAATATCTGCTTGGTACATGTCTACACTCTTTCATGGGCACCCCCTTGCCGTGGGGAAAGAGCTTGCGTGCCCTTGCGAAGTTGAGAGCTATGCTGGTGGTGGCATATGCCTCCGGTAGGGTCTCCCAAGCCTGACAGGTCTCAACTGAAGGGTCAGACAAAGTGTGTCCACGGGCAGGATGGGCTCACTAGCCTTCGGGCAACCATCCTAGGAGAAGGACAACTCTAACTCCAAACCCGGGCAGATGGAGCTCGTTTAGCCCTGTAAGGCCATCCATCTAAGAGAAGGATACTCTAACCAAACCTACGACCTGAGGACTTTGCTGTCACCGTCCAAGCTCGCTAGGCCCTGGCAGATGAACCTCAGGTGTAAAGGGTGGGGCCAGTCTCGCGCACGCTGCGCCTCACCTAAAAAATCCACCGCGCAGGCTTGAAGGGTGTACTCACGTTTGCAAAGCCCTGTAGCGACAGGCAAGGGACGAAACGGCAGGTGGAAAGATGTCACTGGAAGCCGCAGACCCAACCCTGCATGCAGGCGGTTCAGGACATTGGTCGCTTGAGACTGACCCGGGAGATGACAGTCTCGTTCGGCAGCATCCTGAATGACCAAGCAGCCTTTTTCAAGGAGAGCACTGCTTGCTCCACATGGAGAGGGGCCTAGAAAAGGTGGCCTAACCAAAGCTCATCTCCCTTCCAATCCGGTTGGCTAGCCGCGGCCAACGGACATCTTCTTCTGCGGTCAACCAAAGACAAAGAGACAAAGGCATACACCTGCCTCCAAAGGTGTGTCCAGATTGACACTCGCATGTTGGAACATCAGAACCATGCTCGATACAGCAGACAGTGGGCGTCCTGAACGCCGTTCTGCTATAATTGCTCACGAACTGTCACGACTCAACATCGACATTGCTGCTCTCAGTGAAGTTCGCCTTCATGAGGAAGGCAGCCTTAAAGAACATGGTGCCGGCTACACGCTGTATTGGTCAGGCAAACCCAAAACCGAAAGTCATCATTCCGGAGTTGGCTTCATGATTAAAAACTCCATCGCCTCTAAACTTGAAAATTTGCCAACAGGTCATTCTGATCGCATTATCTCCTTACGCCTCCCGCTACACAACAAGCAACATGTTGTTCTCTTCAGCGTATATGCCCCAACTCTCCAAGCTGACCCTACAGAAAAAGACAAATTCTACACCGATCTGCGCCGCCTTACTCAAAAGGTTCCTGCAGATGATAAGATCATAATCCTTGGTGACTTCAACGCCCGAGTAGGTAAGAACTCTGAAGCCTGGAAAGGAGTACTAGGCAAGCATGGAGTTGGAAACTGCAATGACAACGGTCGCCTCTTGCTAGAGTTTTGTGCTGAGCAGCAGCTTACCATCACCAACACTATCTTCCAGCAGAAAGACAGCCTGAAGACAACCTGGATGCATCCTCGATCTAAACACTGGCACCTCATTGACTATATCTTAGTGCGCCAGAGAAATGTTCGTGATGTCTGTCACACCCGAGTGATGCCTAGTGCAGAATGTCAAACAGACCACCGCCTTGTGCGCTGCAAACTTAACCTCCATTTTAAGCCCAAACCTAAGAGGGGCGGCATTCTGAGGAGGAGGCTCCAAGTTAACAATCTTCAAACAGCTGCACTGAGAGACAGCTTCCAGGCAAACCTTCAAACTAGGCTTGAAGACTGTCCCTTAGACTCTTCTCCTGAAGCGCTTTGGCAACATATTAAAAATAGCATCCTGCAGTCCTCCGAAGAATTTTTAGGGTTCTCCACAAAGAAGAACAAAGACTGGTTTGATGAAAACAATCCAGAGATCCAGGAATTGCTGGCAAAGAAGAGATCTGCTCACCAAGCACACCTCGCTCAACCATCTTGCCATGTAAGAAAAGCAGCCTTTCGTCTTGCATGCAGTAAACTCCAACAGAAACTTCGAGACATCCAGAACAAGTGGTGGCTCAACCTAGCAAAAAAGACTCAACTATGCGCAGATTTGGGTGACCACAGAGGATTCTATGAGGCTCTGAAAGCAGCGTACGGACCCACACACCAAGTTCAAAGCCCCCTACTCAGCGCAGATGGCCAAACGCTTCTCACAGATAAAACCTCCATCCTGAATCGATGGTCTGAACACTTTCAAACTCTCTTCAGTGCCAACCGTGTAGTCCAAGACTCAGGAATCCAGCTCATCCCAAAACAAACGGTGAAAAATGAATTGGATATAGCCCCTACTATGGGAGAGACCCTTAAGGCCATACAACAGATGAAAACCGGCAAGGCAGCTGGGGTCGACGGAATCCCGCCTGAAATCTGGAAACATGGAGGCCAAACGCTCCATGCTAAATTTCACGAGCTAGTTGTGCGCTGTTGGGAACAAAGCGAACTACCACCAGATCTCCGTGATGCCATCATCATCACCCTGTACAAGAAAAAAGGAGTAAAGTCAGACTGCTCAAACTACCGAGGCATAACTCTGCTCTCCATTGCTGGAAAAATTCTCGCAAGAATATTATTGAACAGATTGGTACCCGCTATCGCAGAAGAACTTCTACCTGAAAGTCAGTGTGGTTTCAGAGCCAACAGAAGTACCACAGACATGGTATTCGTTCTCAGACAACTGCAAGAGAAGTGTAGGGAACAGAACAAGGGTCTCTATGTAACTTTCGTTGATCTCACCAAAGCCTTTGACACTGTGAGCAGAAAAGGTCTGTGGCAGATCTTGGAACGATTAGGATGTCCCCCCAAGTTCCTCAAAATGATAATCCTGTTACATGAGGGGCAGCGCGGCCAAGTCAGATATGGCGATGCACTCTCTGAGCCCTTCCCAATAGCCAATGGTGTGAAACAAGGTTGCGTTCTCGCACCAACTTTATTCACAATTTTCTTCAGCATGATGCTCCAAAGGGCCACGGCAGACCTCGACGAACAAGACGGCATTTATATCCGATATCGTACCGATGGGAGCCTTTTCAACCTAAGGCGACTGAAGGCCCACACCAAGACCCTGAATCACCTTGTCCGCGAGCTGCTTTTTGCTGACGATGCCGCCCTTGTTGCCCACACAGAAGCAGCTCTGCAGCGCTTAACATCCTGCTTTGCAGAGGCGGCTGAGCTTTTTGGGCTGGAAGTCAGCTTGAAGAAGACAGTAGTTCTCTACCAACCAGCACCACAAGATGATTACCATCATCCCCACATCACCATTGGCGAGTCAGAGCTTCAGCCAGTCCAGCAGTTCAGCTATCTGGGTAGCATCATCTCCTCAGATGCCACGATCGACAAAGAGATCGACAACAGAATAGCAAAGGCAAACAGAGCTTTCGGAAAACTCCATAAAAGAGTCTGGTGCAATAAACACCTGAAGAAAAGTACAAAGATCAGTGTCTACAGAGCCGTGGTACTGACTACTCTTCTGTACGGGTCTGAATCATGGGTCATCTACCGCCACCATCTGCGACTCCTCGAACGCTTCCATCAGCGCTGCCTCCGCACAATCCTAAACATCCACTGGACTGACTACGTGACTAACGTTGCTGTCCTTGAACAGGCAGACGTCACCAGTATTGAGGCCATGTTGCTGAAAACGCAGCTGCGTTGGGCAGGGCACGTCTCCAGGATGGCGGATCACCGCCTCCCTAAGATCGTGTTCTATGGTGAACTTGCCACCGGCTGCCGCAAGAGAAGAGCTCCAAAGAGGAGATATAAGGACTCCCTGAAACAACACCTCAGCCTAGGCCATATTGACCACCATCAGTGGTCCACCCTGGCCTCCAATCGGGAGATTTGGAGACACACCATACATAACGCTGCTGTCTCCTTTGAGAGCACGCGTAGAATCAAGCTCGAGGAGAAAAGACAGCGCAGAAAGAACCGTGCCTCGACTATACCACCCAAGGAGACCCTCCGGTGTGCTCTTTGCAACCGGTCTTGCCTATCCCGCATTGGCCTTTTCAGCCATCAACGCGCTTGCAATAAGCGTGGGCAAAGCCCTTCCCAAATCTTTGTCCGCGAAGCCAAGCCATGATGATGACATGTCTACACAAGCAGAAGATTCAGACTGGCTAAGCAAGCTTACCTCTTTAATCTCTCTCGAAAGACTCAAGTGGAATACGTGTCTGGCAAAGTTATCAGCTAAGGCCCACTTTGGGGAAGATCACAGACCACAAGTTTCCATTCCACAAAGAGATCTGATGGTGGCAAACAGAAGGAGATCCACCTGAAGAAAATCCACCAATCCAAAGGGAACTCTTCACAGATTTGCATCTTCTCTGATCCGTTTGATCGTGTGAGAGGCTTATGACTCATTCAGACACGCAGCTTGCTAACAAGGCTATCTTGTTACCCATGTACTCTGGGTTAAAATTACAAATGTTTCCCTAATAGAAGGTTACACGGAAATATGATCAGTTTGCAGCTCTCATACTACACTGAAAATGCATATAAGCAATAATACAAATTAAGTAATGTTTGTCAAAAACTACCCTGGCATTTTGATTCACCCAGTCTGCTGGTAAATGTTCTTTCTTCCTCTCTGCAGCTATGCTAAATTCAGCATGGCACATTTTATATATTCAGGCTCAGAAAGCATTTAATGCTTTACATCATGCTTCTTCAGAGTCTTAGCCAGAAATATGACTTGCCAAATATCTATATTTATGCCAGTGGCTAAACCTTATGTTACACAGAACAGCTTCAAAAGACCATGCAATCCTAGCAAACGATACGCAAGCTCTGTAGCCTGAAGCTTTAGAGAAGTGGCTTAGGGGCAATATTACAGTCTCTCCAACTTCCAGCATTACGTGTAGCCAGGCATGACTGCCTCTACCAAAACCCAAGATGAAAAGGAGAATAAATGATGTTGCACCAGAACATATTTTCAGTCAGTATTGACACAGGCCAATAAAGTTTTGGGTCTGTTGCTCTAGAGGTCACAGAGCTACTCCTGAAGGGGCTGAAGGGTAGATGCCATAGAGCTCTCCACCACTGTACACGAATGTAAGTTCTGAGCTAAAAGGAATGAAGAATGGGAAATGGCATTTACTCGTAGTTATCTTTGTGCACACTGAGCCCCACTTTTCCTTCACTCCAGAGCATGATGAGGTGACGGACAGCCTGCAGTGGAGACTGCGTGCCAGTTGTACTAGACTCAGGTGCTCTCACTGCTTTTCAGGGTTGCTGCTCTCCTCTGTGGAAATCTGTTTACTAAAACAGCTGTGCAGCTAAAACAGCTTCATAGCTACAAAACTGAGACTTGCCATCTCCTTTGCACATGTTTTGTATTAACTGTGCCTTGGGCTTGTTTTTTACCCATACCTCATTCTGCCTTATTAGTATGGATGGATAAAGGAGATAATGACTACAGAGATTACAAGATTTTTATTCAGAATCCCTCAAGGGTCATTTTGAGCATTTTTGTAGCTATTTATCTACTCAAAACAGAAACCGAATGGAGGAATGAAGAATTATGCAAAGAAAGGACTGAAGGAACTAACACTGATATCACAAGAGCTGCAGAAGGTATGAAAGCCTCAGGAAAGAACTAGGCAACATTTCTGAAAGGTTTAGGGAGAGGCTGTCCAAGTACACCTGAAGACTTTAGGCCTATTATACCCACTACCACCACACTGGGAGAGAGGGTTAGCAGAGGTGGATGGATGAAGTCATGTGGTTAGAGGACATTTGCTATTGGATGTTTACACCAGCAGAAAGGAAACCAAACGAACGACCTCCTGGCAGAGTTACTAGGGGAGAGCTTTTTATTTATTGTTGATATAGACGTGTTGCTGGTTTGTCCTGCTAAACCTGTGTGCCTTTTCCTCCGAATACAGTTCCAGCAGTCTCCTATAAATTCTTGTACTTGGTGACAAAGATGTATTGTGTATTAGGGCACAATCAGGAGGACTCACAGTCTGCAAGAGAGCTTGAGCTAGGGATGTTGGTTTCAAAAGTAGATCCACCCAGGAACTATTTAAACCTGTCCCTTGTTTTTGCCAGTAACACCAGGAAGAAGGCTTACACACAGAAAATCCCTTTCTCCTAATACTGGCCAGAAGCCTTTTTCAGGAAACAGAAGAAAAATCTCTCCCGGTAGAGTTTCTTTTCCTGTCTCCCTGATGGTGCTTGCCTACTAGGTCTAAGAAGAAGCAAGTGGGTGCAGAATGGGTTTGAAATGCTTGATTAGATATGGGGGAAGCAGCAAAGTGTAGATTTTCAAGGAGCATAAAGTGCAGGGCTGAGTTTGGGGTCTATTCTCTACAAGAAAGCAGGGGATGTGTTTATGCCCACCAGGTGACGAAGTGCAGGGCAATACACCTATGGACTCTTATCACTATAAAATTCATGTACTTAAATCCTCTGAACAGCTTTGCAATGGCAGGGGAGCATCTTTTAATAGACCCTTTGGTCAGCGGAGGCCTTGAGAGGCTGAGACAAACCCAGATGCACATCCAGAACAACAGTCTTTCCCCTGGCTACACCAGTTCCTTCTGGGGAATTAGGAAGCAAGTTCAAGGACGGTTGAGGCTCTGAAATACACCACAGTCCTTTTGTCTAAGCAAGGCACATCCTCTGCCCATCCTACAGGCAGTATCAGGTACTAAATTTCCCAGCAGTCGTGTAGCATCTGGCACTCCTAGCACCCAGTCAATTTTTCTAGTGGGCCTTTTCATCCTTCCCGAGCACTTTAAAGGAAGACTCAGCCTTTTGTTGCAGGCAGACGTCCCTTCCAACCATTTCTAGGATTTCTCTCGTGCACTGCAGACGTGCTGCAGGCTCTGCTCCAAATCATGTTTCAAGGACCATTTGTTTTAGTCATTCCTGGGTTAGTCTGTACCTCCCAGCACGGCCTAGCCCAGGCACTTGCTCTCCCAACACAAAAGTGACTCACTGTGCCAAGACACTGTCTTCTCCACCCCTTCTCTCCTGGGTGAACTCACTGTCCCCGAATCATTTAATCTTCCCATTTGGCTGGAGGATAGCAGCTGCCTCTTCCAATGAAACTAAAGTCACTGGCAACCAAACCTTCATTCCTGGGAGAAACACCAAGAACAGTCCATCCGTCTGTTTCTTGATCTTTTGAGACTGTTTCTACCAAATTGTCAGAGAAAGGAGATGGACAGAAATGTGTTCTTCAGCCACAGGAAATTCAGGGGGCAGGCTTGAGGGGAGGGGAAGTAACTCTGGAGGGAAACAGTAAAACATAAAATAATGAAATGGAATGAAATGAAATAAAACCAAATGAAATGAAATAAAATAAAACCAAATCAGATGTTCAATGTCAGAATCTGAGTGGCATTTATGAGTGTACAGGAAAAGAGTAGTGACCGTGTGGTCTCAATGTTTGTGAGTGCAATAAAGCTAATATGGATTCAGTCCAATCTCTAAAATTCTGCCACAGCATGTTATTGCTAATTATTGAAGATTAAAGCAGCCTCTGGCTCTTCCTCAGTGGCCCAGTATGTACTGCAGGCTGCCAGAAAATAAACAAGCAGTATTAATTGCCCTCTGCGGTGGTGTTTCTTCCAAGAATGGCTGGCAGTATCGCTGTAGTCATTGCAAGTTCTTGCCA
Organism: Bucorvus abyssinicus; assembly: GCA_009769605.1. Taxonomy (NCBI): domain Eukaryota; kingdom Metazoa; phylum Chordata; class Aves; order Bucerotiformes; family Bucorvidae; genus Bucorvus; species Bucorvus abyssinicus. The sequence goes on from CM020033.1 coordinate 21,228,269, forward strand.
GTGGCCACAACTAAGAAGTGGAGGGGTAATTGTGGTCCCTTTATTCTGTTTTCCTATATTCACCACAGGTATATCGCACCACAGTGAATTTGGTATTAAAGATATTAAGACTGCACCATATAAAATGTTTTTCTTCAGGCATTCATTATCTACAAGGAAAGTATTGAACAAGGTATCCCAAGGTTAAACTTTGCCGGTAACTGGCAGGGATTTAAATTCATTAAACAGTGGAATTCTCACTGGAATCACAACAGCCTTCTCCTTTCCTGGGCAAAGTCTTGACTGATGACAGGGTTTTCCAGTAAAGAAACTCAATGGACCTTCAGTCATTCCAGTTGAAGACTCTTATTTGTGAATCAACTTAGAGCTGCATTCCATGGAGCTGGAGAGACTAACAAATGCAAACAATGCATTCCACTCCATATTAAGAGGGTGGGGTTTTTTTCCTTTTTGTTGTTTTGTTTTGGTTTTGGTTTGTTTTCTAAATCAGCGCAGATATTAGCTCAGATACAAGTTCTCTGCTTTCCCAGTGTTCTCCATAACACATTCGTTACAGGAAAACCCTAAGTATCATCTTGGATTCAGACTTCTTTATGCTTATGCTCTTTCCAATACCCAGGGGAAGCAACACATTTGCAAAGCTCCTTCAATATTTATATTTTAGGGGTAATATCTGGTGTGTGAGATCATTGCACACACCTAGCCTTTTCACTTCATGTAAATTACAATAAAGACAATGTGTTCTGCAAACTGTGTTGTTTCCAGGCCCAACAGCTATAACTGTTCACATTTTGGTTAATACTTTACATATATTTTCTCTTGTTTTTAGATAAAATGGCAAGAGGATGCATCAGGTGGGGTGGAATATTGACATAATTTTCTGATGCCAGAAGAAGGGAGGCTTGCGAATAAAATCTGACAGCTCTGAGAAATGATATGGGTAGAAGGGAGAATACGGATCAGAGTATTGAATTTCCATTGCATTTTATTTAAAATGTAAGGAAGGAAAAAAGAGACTGCTGAGACGTGTAAGCTGTTAATCATTGCTGATTACAGCACATGCAAAAAGACAGAAACACTGCTTTGCATCAGATTAAAAAAAGGGTGCAGCTTTTCTCCAGTGTATCCAGTGAAGCTGAGTAAATAACTCATAGTGTACATTGTACTCAAGAAGCTAGTGTTCCGTAGGTCCTGTGAGAATGAACAGCATGTTATTGTATTCCACTTACAAGATACATGTATACTCCAGAAGAAGGTTAATCAGGCCCTGTCCCTGGGAATTTCAGCCTCACAATATTTAATAGCTGCCTGAGGGGTACAACAGGGGACAACAGACCCTGCAGATCTGATCAGCTCATTTCTGGGTCCTGAGTCTCTGCTTTTGGCTGGGCTGGTTCTTTGTCATTACCACTGAAGCTAGGATTTGAGCTGAGGGAATTTCTGGAATTCAGTGTTCATGAGTTATGTATATGCTCTCTTTGCTTTTCGGTAGTATGTCCTTTTCCTGATTCATGGCTCCAGACCAGTGGTCTAAGCAGAGAGGAAGAAAGGAGGGTGTCATTCCAGCCTCAGCAGAAGCTGCTGCCTCATACAGACACAGCAAGGCAATGGCTCCCAGCTCCAATACTGTTCCTCTCACAGCTGAGTGTGTTCTGACTTTGGAGAAGACAATGGAGATCCAGCACACTGGACATCACTGGCGGACTACAGAGGGACTGCTTTGCTCAGCCGTACCCTGTTTCTGCACAGAGCAACCCTCCTGGCTGAGGCTCGCAGGTGGTCGGAGTGCAGCCTGGAAACCTTTGATGGCCATGCCATTCGTCCAGACAGCGGCAGCGTGCCACATTCCTATGGACTTGGAGCACTGCTGGGAAGATTATTGACTGCAGGAGTGACATGAGGGTGTTTGCAGCAGCCATGGCTTCAAGCAGTTTCAGTGAAATCGAAAGCAGCACTCAGTCGGTGAGAGACGCAGTGGTGGCAGTGCTAAGTGTTGTGGCCAAGCACTAGGTTGAGTGGACAGGGGTTCCTGGAGCCAGGGGAACACGAGGAAGAGAGGAGAGACCCACCAGCAGCTCTAATGAGCGAGGCTGACACAGCCTGGGAGTGCCAGGAGCAACCACGGGAGATTTAAATGGCCCTGAGGAGTGTGAGTGATCAGGGCACGGCACGGCAGCCAGGGTGCGGGGCAGCTGTTTGCTCGGGAGGGCACGCAGGAATGGCTCACTCTGCTTGTAGGTCCATAGGCCAGGGGAGTGCTCCAGGTCTCTGACGAAATGGTGGGCACTTGCCTCCAAGCTAATACCAGTGCTGCTATGGAGAAAGCCCCTGTGATGTCTGACGCTTCCACCAGACAGAACTGGTAAGGAAGGAGACTTCAATGCAGACAGTAGGTTGCAATGAGTGCCCACAGCGTTCTTCTTTGAAAGAAAGCAAGTACCTGCACATAGTGTGCACGGGTTGATGATCTGTTACATCAGGTATCTGAGGTACAGGAAACAGTTAAAAAGCTGTGCAGTATTAGAGGAGCCGAGTCATAGATAGATCGGTGGTTTCCGAACCGTGTTCCTGTAACAGACACCCCTGAGAATGAGACACCTTGGACCCTGGTGGCCTACAAAAGCAGGACTCCACCACAGTCACCACCCTCCAGCATTACAACTAAAAGCAGATATGAAGCTTGAACAGCAGTAGACACCCACGAGCAAGGTCCTCAAGCAGCAATTCTATCAATAGCACGCAGTGGATATTGCAGAAAGAAACGACGTGTGCTTGTAGTGGGTGATTCTCTGTTAAAGAGCACTGAAGCGCCCATCTGCCAACCTCACAGGGAGTCACGATACATGTGCTGCCTTCCAGGAGCTAAGATCCAAGATGTTGCCAAGTGGGTGCCACAACTTGTCAAAAGCACAGACCACTATCCATTGCTACTCTTTCATGTGGGCATGAATGACACCGCAATCTGGAACGTGGGTAGAATCAAGACAACAAAGTCCTGGGGGATTAAGTGAAGAATATTTGTGCTCAAGTTATCTTTTCCAGGCAAGGGAGCAGCCAGAAATAGGCGTATAATGCATATCGACTTCTGGCTACATGGCTGGTACCATTGAGAAGGTTTTAGCTCTTATGACAATGGGGTGTTCTTTGCTGGCTATAATCTGTTAGGACGGGATGGAATCCATCTGTCTAGTAGAGGCAAGGGAATCTTTGGCAGCAGGCTGCCCAGCTTGGTCAAGAGGGCAATGATCATGCCATCACATTCAACTGGGGAATAAGCCAGGCCAACTAGAGCTGCAACAAATGTTCCTTAGCTGCCTCCCACAATGAGAACCATAATGTCTACCTCCCCAAGGGTGGGTATGGCTATGGGGACCCCTCTAGGAAAACCTGCATGCTCAATTCCCTCTCTGAAATGCCTGCACACCAACACACACAGCATGGGGAATAAACAGGAAGAACTAGAGATATGTGTGCAGTCACAGGGCCATGATCCCATTGCAGTTACAGAAGCGTGGTGGGATAGCTCGTGTGACTGCAATGCTATGATGGATGGCTACTTACTTTTTAGGAAACACAGGCCAGCAAGAGCAAGTTGCTCTTTCTGTGAGAGCAACTGGAATGCATTGAGCTTTGCTTATGGTTAGATGAAGACTGAGTTGAGAGTTTACAGTTAAGAATTAAGGGGTAGGCTAATATGGGAGACACCGTTGTGGGTGTTTATTACAGGCCACCTGATCAGGAAGAGGAAGTCAATGAGGCCTTCTACAGACTGCTGAAGGTAACCTCATCATCACAGGCCCTGGTTCTCATGGAGGACTTCAATCACCCTGATAGCTACTGGAAAGGCTACACAACCAGGCAGCCAGAGTCCAGGAGGTTCCTGCAGACCATCGATGATAATTTTTTTACACTGGTGGTGGAGAAGCCAACAAGGAGAGGTATACTGCTGGACCTTGTACTAACAAACAAAAAGGATTGGTTGAGGATGTGGAGGCTGGGGGTAGCCTTGGCTTCAGTGACCATGAGATGGTAGAGTTCAGGATTGTGTGTGGAAGACGTAGAACGACAAGTAGGATTACAACCCTGGACTTCAGGAGAGCTAACTTTGACCTTTTCAAGGAACTACTTGGAGAAACCACATGGATTAGGGCTTTAGAAGGTAGAGGGGTCCAGGAGAGCTGGTTAGTATTCAAGCACGACTTCCTCCAAGCTCAAGATCAGTGAACCCCTAAGAGTAAGAAGTCAAGCAGAGGTGGCAGGACACCTGCATGGATAAGCAAGGAGCTACTGGAAAAAGGAAGTTTATGGAATGTGGAAAAAGGGACTGGCCATGTGGTAGGAATACAGGAATGTTGTCAGAGTATGCAAGGATGCAATGAGGAAAGCTAAGGCCCACTTGGAATTAAATCTGGCAAGGGATGTAAAGAACAACAAGAAGGGCTTCTTCAAGTATATCAGTAGCAAAAGGAAGACTAGAGAAAATGTGGGCCTGCTGCTGAATGATGTGGGTGCTCTGGTGATGGAGGATACAGAGGAGTTACTGAATGCCTCTGTGCTTCAGTCTTTACTGCTTACCTCTGGAGAAAGGAAGACTTTCCCTTGGTTGAGGAGGATTGGGTTAGAGATCTGTTAGGCAAAGTGGACACCCACAAATCCATGGGCCCTGATGGGATCCATCCACAAGTGTTGAGGGAGCTCCATCCTCTTTGAAAGGTCATGGAGAACAGGAGAGGTGCCTGAGGACTGGAGGAATACCAATGTCACCCCAGTCATCAAAAAGAGCAAGAGGGAGGACCCAGGAAACTACAGGCCACTCAGCCTTACCTCCATCCCTGGTAAGGTGATGGAACAGCTCATTCTTGAAGTTATCTCTAAGCATGTGAAGGAAAAGAAGGTTATCAGGAGTAGTCAACATGGATTCACCACCATTCATTCATGCTTGACCAATCTGATAGCCTTCTGTGATGGCATGACTGGATGGATAGATGAAGGAAGGGCAGTGGATGTTGTCTACCTTGAATTCAGCAAGGCTTTTGACACTGTCTTCCATAACATCCTCGTAGAGAAGCTTAGGAAGTGTGGGTTAGATGAGTGGACACTGAGGTGGATTGGGAACTGTCTGAACGACAGAGCTCAGAGGGTTGTGATCAGTGGCACAGAGTCTAGTTGGAGCCCTGTAGCTAGTGGTATTCCCCAGGGGTCAGTACTGGGTCCACTCTTGTTCAATGTATTCATCAATGACCTGGAAGAAGGGACAGTATACCCTCAGAAAGTTTGCTGATGATGCAAAACTGAGCGGAATGGCTGACACACCAGAAGGCTGCATTGCCATTCAGCATGACCTGGACAGGCTGGAGAGTTGGGCAGAGGGGAACCTAATGAAGTTTAACAAGGGCAAGTGTAGGGTCCTGCACCTGGGGAGGAATAACACCCTGCACCAGTACAGGTTAGGGGTTGATCTGCTGGAAAGCAGCTCCATGGAGAAGGACCTGGGAGTCCTGGTGGACAACAGGTTGAGCACAAGCCAGCAGTGTTCTTGTGGCCAAGTATGCCAATGGTATCCTGGAGTGCATTAAGAAAACTATGGCCAGCAGGTTCAGGAGGTTCTGCTTCCCCTCTACTCTTCCCTGGTGAGGCCACATCTGGCGGACTGTGTCCAGTTCAGGGCTTCTCTGTTCAAGAGAGACAAGGAACTACAGAAGAGAGTCCAGTGGAGGGCTAACAAAGATGATTAGGTGGCTGGAACATCTCTCTTATGAAGAAAGGCTGAGAGACCTGGGTCTATTTAGCCTGGAGAAGAGAAGGCTGAGAGGGGATCTGATCAATGATTATAAATATCTAAAGGACGGGTGTCAAGAGGATGGCTCAATGGACACAGAGAGGAAGACAGGAAGTTCCATCTGAACATGAGGAGAAACTACTTTGAGGGTGACAGAGCATGGGAACAGGCTGCCCAGAGAGGTTGTGGAGTCTCCTTCTCTGGAAATAGACAAACCCCACCTAGATGTGATCCTGGGCAACCCACTCTAGGTGAACCTGCTTTAGCAGGGGGGTTGGACTAGATGATCTCCAGATGCCCCTTCCAACACCTGTGACGCATTATTTATAATGAGGGCACCGCAGGAAGGCAGCCATGAACTTCCTTGCATCTGGAGTTTCTCCAATAGAGAAGCAAAGCTCCGAAGTTCTCCTAAGTCAGAGGACATGATTTCTGGTTTCTGTTAGTTCGATTCTGAAACTTCTTGAGATTTTCAAGAGAGTTACATAAAATGTTCTGCTGTGAAGAGCCAGGTTCTCACACAGATGTTCATCCTTTCCCTTTCCCAAATAATTTTTGTGGTTTAAACCTTTGCTTAGAAGAGCAGGCAACCAGAAGGTATGTTACAAGTCCTTTCTTGTCTACATTGTTTATCATAATGGTGTCAATAGATATTGGCACATCCTCAGATGCCACAAGGCTCTTCTTCTGATACAATTGTTAGTTTTCCCCTTTTCCCTCCCAGTGTTACAATGGTTATATTATGGGACCAGGACTCAAAGATTTGTTGCTGCGACATTTTCTCTATATAACCCCAGGGAATGTAAGGAAGTGCTGAGTCACCAAATAACTTTTATAACTATTGGGGAAAAAAAAAACCAACCCAAATACAAATCCAATCCTCCTTATCCCAGATGAAATCAGACATATAAATTAGACAAAGGAGGACTTTATTTAGGTTCTTTTCAGGACAAGAAAGATTTTTGGTTGGCTTGGTTTGGGAATGGAGTTAAAGGAATTAAAGTAGAATGCTGTTGCAGGGAATTTTAAAAGGTTAAAATGGTAATATGTTTATTTTAAAATCATAAAGGTAGGTATACACAGGCTCACATACACTGTGCCTAGCAAGAAATTCTTATGGTTTAAAAAGTAAAGCCTTTGAACTAAACCCAAGTGTCTTGCAGCAAAAGTGAGAATAATTTTTGTGTACAGCAAAGGAAATACTTTGTACGTTTTTCTTTAGTGGAAGCAGCACAAAGAACAATTTGTACTGAATTGAAGTTTTGTGGTGTCTCAACTTTGTTTAAAACACTTTGGAGAGTCCAACTTTACTCAGTCTGGTAAAAAATCTATTTTTTCAATCGTTTAGCTGACACAGCATGGTCTCCTTTGAAGGATGCAGAGCAGCCAGATCAGTCAAAGAGCAATTGCCTTAAGACAAGAGCAGGCTTGATTCTTTCTTGAAAGGGCTCATCCTTTCTTTATCGAAATACAGAACATTTCTTAGATTAACTTAGATGAACTCTGGGGCTTGGAAGTCCTGTAAATAGTTTTGTGGGTTAGTATTTGAGGGCAACAGAGAGCTGGAAGAGGCTGCCCAGAGAGGTTGTGGAGTCTTCTCCTCTGGAGATACTCAAAACCCACCTGGACATGATCCTGTGCAGCCTGCTCTAGGTGAACCTGCTTTAGCAGGAGGGTTGGACAGGATGATCTCCAGAGATCCCTTCCAACTCCTGCCATTCTGTGGTCTGAACAAGGTGTATGAATGTAATAATTCACACATTCAGTGACAAACCTTCATTGCAATGAAAAAGTCTCCTAAAATGCAGTAAATGCACAGTTTTGACTCCAAGTGATGCAGGAAAGCTGCATTTAATCCATACATGCACCTGCGGATGGATGGGCATCTCCAGTCGTTACTTCCACTCACAAGAACCACTACCTTGGCTGAGCTCAGCGTTCAGAAGCTGTTCTCCTGTCCAGGGCTGTTTGGGATTCACAAAAAAGGAAACTGCAGCCATAAATTGCTTGATTTGTTGGGTGTGCTCACAACATGAGCAGAGTGCACCGAGACCTTCAGCCACCTTCATTTAAAGATAGTGGGAAGAGGCGAGCTACACAGTATCCTGGAGGTTATGGTGCTTGCTGAAGTAGGACAGTTGGCTTGTGGACCTTCTAAGATGAAGCTCTTGCTTCACAGGAGAAAGCCTAACCATCAAGACACAGGACACTCTGAGTAAGGAGTACACTATTCCTTCTCGTTGGGACACCGCAACCTGAATTTGAGGACCACGGGTCCAGAAAGACAGCAATGAGGAGACCTACAGCTGGTAACTCAACAATGAGGGAGCTCTGCTTCGGAAGCAGGGCTAAGCTTTCAGGTGTTCAGTATCAAAACACTCAAACTGTTTTTGTCTTTTACCTCATGAAAGAGAGTGAATCTTCAGTAGTGCTGCTTCTTTGTAAGAGAGACCAAAGTGTGCACTGAGTAGAACGGGATTGAAGTGAAGAGCCATTGAAAGCTTTAAAGGAAACATAGTTAGGCTCATAAAATTATCCTTTACCCTGCAAAAGTTTCCTTCCCACCTCCCCCCACAGAAAGATTTACATTTCCCTTTACTTTTGTTCGGGGTAATTACAAAAGTCTTAGCGACGGCTGCAGACCACCGATGTGATTTTCCTGCAGTGAGTAAATTAAAACTAAACACAGATCTAAGTCATCATGAATTGTCTAAAAAGATAAACATGTAAAATTCACGGATGCATTGTTCACTTAACGCACCACATAGCCAAGCATTCCTCCCTGTTATTGCCATCTTATTATTGGGAAAATGCCCAACCCTGCTCATTCTGACATCTCAGCAGGTTCTTTTAAGCCAAAAGAGTGTTTCAATGAGGGATGAGCTGGCAAATTCATTTTCAAGTTTTCATTAACTCATTTCATGTGACCTTGGCAACAAAATACCTGTTAAATAATTTCATATGACTGTGATGATCCGTGCAGAACCAAGATTTGCAGACAGTGAGCTGGTAGAAATTGCTAGACCTGAGGTTGAAACAAAGACACTCATTCTTCTAGGGGGAAAAAAGGGATACTACTTTGCCATCCCTCTGGTTTTGCAATAAACTTTTCCATTTGTGCTGTGCTGTTTGCATCTTCTGCACTGGGGACGAGTTAAATTCAACAGACAACAATGACACCGTGCACATTTCAAGCAATATTTTATTTTGGTTTAAGTTTATTGAAGTAGATAGTAATAAAGGTGAATGGATGGAAACGAGCGTAATATGCTGAGGAATCAGCTCCTTTGAAAGCAATGAAGAAACAGAAATTAGAAGTAGTTTGGTTGCAGGCTGGAAGGAGCACTGCAGAGACATGCAGAACAAATGGAGAGCTCATTAGAGACTGACTGCAGTGAGCCAAGCAGATAGGCTGGTTGGGTATTTCCAGCTCCTGATCTTCAGTCATCCAGGGTACTAGAAGAGTGACTTTTCTGAAGTTGTGTCTATTTTGCTAAAGGATCAGCAAGCTGAGCCAAATTAGCAGATCTCAGTAGGAAGAAAGTCCACAAGCAACTCCCCATTACATCCCTTCAACCAACAAACCACTTGATACCAACTGCCTTCACAAAGAAGTGACACCACTTCTGCTACACAGCTTCGACCAGAATATTATGACTACTTAATCTGACTTTGCATCAGTAGTTTGTCATTGTGTCTATGTTCGCAGCCACCCACACATTGCTACTTCCAACAAGACAGTAGTGACAGAGAAATTCTTTCTACTTTGGGGCTGTTTCAAAGACTGGAGTGGCAAGGAACTGATCTGCACTGCCCAGACAGAATATGGCTTGGGATCTTGGCAATGAGAAATATCATAAACCCACAATACAGGTTTGGGTCATCTGTAAGTAGAAAAATCTGCATTTTGGCATCAAGTTTATTCACTTTATTGGACATTCAGGAAAGAGTATAGCTTAGAATCACTGACTTATTCCTCAGTTAGTTCCTCTGAAGAGAAGCTGTTGTTTCTCAGCTTATATACAAAGTAAGCTTTCAGGCTAGAACTCCTATGTCTTGTTTCATTTTCATGCTGTTACATTTCTCTGGGTAAAGCTAGGGACTGCAGGGAGTCCAGCAATAGCTCTCCTTCAGTGGTGAGAATAAGAGAAGCCTTGGCACCAAAACACCCATCAAAACAGAATTCAGTGATGACAAACATAAAGGGATCCATTATCTACTTTCCTGTATATATTACAGACCTTGGATCTCCCTGGTTTTCAAGATCAGAGAGACTAAAATATGTGGCAGGATATGAGACCATAAGTACTATTCAGATTCTCCATGTAGCACTGAAGTAGGGCTGAGGCAGTACCAAATTTTACGCCAGCTTCCTGGGCAGGTGTGCTTTTCACCCTGGCTAAAGGACATAACATTTGCTTAACTCCTGACAATTGTGGAATGCATTGCTAACCTCGCCACAGCCTGCCACAAATTCGAACAGCAACCTACGGCAGCATGACAAACCTTCCTCTGTGTCTAGCTTCGAGCCGCCTTCTTCTTCCAGCCACATGCAGCCTGGCAATCATTCAGTCCCTTACTGTCCCTCACCTGCTTTTTGTGAAAACAATATAATTTCCATTACTGGCATCCAAACCCCAACATTATAAATATAAAAATCAGACGGCTATTCCCTCTTTCTTTATGGGATTTTCCAAGATTGTCTTGGATATATTTAGTATTCATGTGTAATGAGTCAGAGTGTCCACCTGTGGTCTCCATAAACCGATTTTGTAAATAGCATTGACTGATGTGACTCAAAAAAAAAAAAAAGCGCCAGTTTCTGTTTTCCAGTTTTAGTCTGAATTCAAACATTGTTTGCAGTTCCAAGAACTCTGTGGGTTTCATGCTCTGGGTCAGTGGGTGGGGAATACTGGAAAACGCACGCTCCATCCTGTCCCCTTGTTCCGGTGGGCTGTAGGTCTGCAGGAAGGTGACTTTATTTTATAGCACAGCAAACCACCTTTTCATTTATAAACTGTTTAATATGCAACCTGTAGATGAGGTCCTGGCATACATTCTTTCCTGTGTCCATTCCTCACTGGGAGGTTGCCACTGAAAAACATTGAATTTTGATCCAGCACAAATGAATGCATAAAATGAGCTGTGGTCTGGTTTTTATAGATGCTGAAAAGCAGGGAAGGATGTTAAGTCTCACTGACTTTTCAGCAACATTTTGAAGAATATGGGAGAACAATTTGACTTCAGTGTTATGGTACCTAAGCTCAATTTAACCTCATGCTAATGGAGGTGGCCACACTGTGAACTGACACCTGAACTGCTTAGTTTGGACTGGAGTCACCTGTACATGGTGTGAAGACTTCTGGGGCTGCTGTACTTGCCCTCAGTCCTTGGACAGCTGAGCTGTGGGTCAGAAATGCTCCTGTGTGGATTGAAAGGAACTTCCAGGCCTTTTCAGTGCAAGGGAGAATTCTGGGGGAGACAGGAAAAGACTATCAGCAAAAAAGAGAAGACAGCTTGTATCCTTTTAAAAACTGAAGAGCTGTGTTAGCTGAAGCTTAGATTAACCCCTCTGGCAGATCAATATCTCAAGTTAAAAGCATCATCATGCATAAGGTAGGGATATAATATAGATTTGGGTTTAAAGTTAACTAAGGATAACTGAAATCAGCTCTGCAATGCAGGCAAGTCCCATCTCCAGAAAAAATACAGCTGAAATGGGAACACAGGTTCCATTTTAAAACTTGGCATTTCTTAAGATGTTCCTAAGGCTTTTCTTATGTTCTTGCCTTAAGATCTAGTTTCATCTGCATCCTTTGTAATCTTTGCACAAAATGAGCAACTAGACAGCTGTCCTATAGTTGCCAAAAGACAGTATAAAACCAGTTCAGATTAAGGTATTAAAAGGACACACGTAAGTGCACAGGTACCTGCATTAGAAGGCTGTAAATTTTCAAAAATAACCAAGGAAATAAAGTAAGAGGGTATGCTTGCCGAGTGCTTAAATAGTCTGTTGACTTTAGTGGAAGTTTTGGCAAAAGCTAAAGGCAAGCTGGCCCCTTACTAAACAGAACCGAATGAAGTAATTGCTGATTATAGAAATATCAGCTGTGTTTCTTCTAGGTTTTCTATGAAGTGACTTGTGTTTGGGCTTAGAAGGAGACCCCTAACACGCAGCACGGGTATCAAAGGTCCATTAAGACTCACAGAGCTTTTGAACCTGCTCTGAGTTGCAATTTTAATAACACTGTTTCACTCTCTTTCACCAACATTTTATGAAATTTAGCAGTTAGCATGTTTCTATTATGAAAGTTGGGAAATGCGATCCCTTGAAGGATTTTTACATTAAAGCTTCAGAAACACTCGAATCTGGAGCTCAAAGCGAACTTCAAGGCTTGCAAAACCACTTAGGCTGGAATGTATAACTCAATAAAGGCAATAGTTTTGTGGACTCTTTGACAACTGAAACCACCAAGCACCACACAGATCGATTAGGACATGATCCTGCCAGGTGCCAACATGTCTTGTGAGTCACTGTGTTCTTTCAACTCTTTGAAATAAAAAAAAAAAAGTCAAAAGACACTCAGAACTTACTGAGATCAGGTTTCTAACAAATTAGTAAAAGAGTGTTTTCTGCTATATGCTTTGAATAGAAGAAGAAACTCAAAACACCCACTCTCAGACATCAAAATTAATACTACTGCCAAGGAACCAGCATTTCTCATATCATAATGAATGCACAGCAAGCAGCTGAGCTAGCAGATAACATGAGGCATGTTAATTTGGAATTACAGCAGCATGTGATAGCAAGGCGATGGCTAAAGTTGTATCCGTTTTTCCATTATAAACCACCATAAAATTCTACTGAAAGCAGATATGTGGTGTGTGGTTTCTGAACCACAGTCCATCTAAAATTTGCATTTAAGTAGTTTCCATTGAAAAGAAAACAAATCAGTTATAATTACGGCATTCTAGATAAAAATTCAACTCAAGTTTATGAGAATTAAGTTTATTTGTGCTTTTATTGCCTAGCAAACTTTGGTCCTTAACATTAATTGCAATGCTTATTATTTCATAACTGTAAGAAAGAGCTTCCTTATTTTAAAAATAACCTGCAAAGGAGTAGAGTAATTGCTCGGTCTTTATGAGTATGTGCTAAGTGCTCGTGATGTAGATACATGTGGCTGACAATTTGCTGGTAGTGTTAAAATATGCACTAGAAATAAAAAACAATAACTGACTCAAGCCAAGTATGTCTTCTGTGTGGGAATGGCGTCTTCTGTCTAGTGTACTTCGTGCTTTTTGGTGCCTGTGATTCTATGTAAAGATTGATTTATTTACTGGCATAGCGCAAACTTGCAGTGTTCCTCGGGCTAGCAGTATTCTTATTTGGGTACGAACTCCAGTAAGTTGGGCACTTTCCAAACGGGAAAGGCAATTCAGCTGTTGTTGCAGTGGTGTCACAAGCTAAAAAGGCAAGACAGAGAGGCAGCAACTCAGAAATCACTGAAATCTAGCCAGGTCCCCTTAGGCATCAAGCAAATCCAGTCACCCCTAGAAATGCAGCAGCTATTATAGCAGTGCCAGCAACATGACACAGACCAAGGAGAGGCAAGTACAGAGAGAGAACCATAGGCAATTAAAGCAAGCAGAACTTAAAGGTAATTACCCAGTTTGTAATATAGCCAGAAGTCAGGGTAGGTGCTGCTATTCTTGTGACAAGTGTCATCCGGTATTTTACAGCATGGAGCAGTCAGAGCCTCAGTGCGGGGATCTACCTGCAGGAGAGCACCCCAGCAGGGCTTGGCTGACTCAGGGTGAGGAATGTCATCTTCTGAATCACAATGCCACTTCCTGTGGCACTTTGTTTTTCCTTCCAGGATTCCCCCGACTGTAAGATCTTTGGAAAGCTGAATATATCTGAAGTCTCGGACCAAGTTTGTGCCTGGTGCGGTACAGTCAGCGTTGCTGGCTTTGCCTCCAGGTTGCAGCTGAACCATTTCATTTCCTCTAGTCCTTGTAAAGGTAGGAATGGTAGGCCTAATTTTAAAATATGCCCTTGGTTTTGTTAAGTGTTGCCTAGCCTTCCAGTTCCACAGCCATTTAAGGAGCTGTCAGTGTTTCCATTACAAACTCTTCTTTCAGGGATTTATCACTGTAGTACAAACATATTCTTAAGGCAGAAATATACTCTCTGCACAAATTCCCTGGCGAAGGAAGGTAAGTTTAAGCGTCAAAACCTGCTATAGCAGAGCAGGACACAAGGAAAAGGACTAAGGCCTTGATTTTGAAAAGAATGTCAAATGTTTGGTTTTAAGCACCTGAGGAATCTCATTGAGTTCCAGAGCATTGTTTACATTTTTAATAAGCAAGCACAGGGACCAGAGTAACTAAGAGTTGTTAAAAACAATTAAAAAACAAAACAAATAGACAGACACCACATCTATATATGCCTAGCATTCACGCAAATAAGAGCCACATCTCTCCACAGAAGAGAGGACAAAGACCACAATCCCAGTACAGAAAAGGGTGCCCTCGCAGTTGTGTAATGATATTCAGGTGTGCTTTGTGCCCTCAGCTCTTGTTCAGTTTAAGTACTGAAGCTGTTAAGAAAGAATTGTCTCTTACACTCTGAAGGAGATAGGCTTGATAAAGCAGTGAGTCTTGTGCATCTTCCTTTTACCTGCTCGCAATATCTATCATAGATAGATACAATAGGAAAAATTAATATATATGGCAGTTATTGGAAGAAGACTAATGTGTGACAGAGAGAAACTGAATGCTGTTTCTGTAGATAACCAGTTCTCCTGCGGAGTCTGGAACTACAGCATTGTACAATTTCTACAGCAGTAGAAATTGTTCCTTCCCTCATTAACACACTCACAAAACAGTATCTCTTTTGTCAAAAGTATTTCCCTACGCAAATCTAACAAAACTGCCTCTGTATCATCCTATGGTGCAGGTAGAGGCAGACTTCAAATAAAGGCTGAAACTACTGTCTTCTGATACACAGAGCTACCTACTAGCACAAATTTTATTGTGTATATAGTATGTTAAAGGAAGAGCTGAAACACTTACTTATTAAGAGGATTGTTGCAGTTCTAATTATATATCTAATGGATATAATAAAATACTGATTTCGTCTACTGTAGCTACAAAAATTGTGTAAGACATACTACCAAAATTTAAGCGTAGCAGATGCACAATATTACATCAAGGTGAAACTAAGAGATGGAATACAGGACAGATAGTGAAAAAATATTTCCTGAATTTTAATATCATAACTGTAGACCTTGCAAGAAGTAGAGATCAAGAGAAACCGATAGAAAAGCAAACAAAAGCCAGTGAAGAAAGACATTTTGAACATATTTGTAGAGTTACAAATTCAATTCTCTACTGCAGTTACCCACATCAAATATTCAAAGAAACTGCCATACCCAACAGATTTAGTGAGCTGTAGGCCAAAAGCGTATACCTGTGGAAATGAAAGAAAAAAGTTTTTGATGAGCAAGTGTACCAACATTTTATCATCTCCTCTCCTATTAAATGGACCTGTTAAGTACTGATAAACAATAGCAATCATATCTAAAACAAAATCCCACTTTGAACAGCATCCATTAAACCAGATCTTTGAAATTATTTTCTTTTTAGCCCGTGCAGTCCATCTTATCTATAGGAAGATCAGAATAAGAACACCTGTAGCATATTAAATTACTACAGCACACTTTAATTACCCATTCAGGTGCTTTTTAATATTTGCTTCCTGAGTGAAAGGAGGTGAAGTGACTGCAGACAGACCTGCTCCTTTCAGCCCTGCTCATAATGCTGCATCTCTCAGCTCTACTGCTTCAATCTCATTCCATGAACTATTTTTGAAAGTGCTCATTTTTTAAGTAAAATAATTATATAATGTGGCAAAACTGTTACATAATATGGCATGCTGAAACTTACCTTTCCTTTCTTTTTTTTTTTTTTTTGTTTTTTTTTTTTCCAGGAGACCTGATCCAGTTCTTCATATACTGGACTGGCAGCCTTCTGGGAAAAGTACAGAGTTTTCTCCAACTCATTTCCTGACCGAACAGCTCTATAAGTTCAATTTCAGCAGGCTTTGATCAAACCTACAGAGACCTTTCTGAAACAATCATTTTCACATGTTTGGCCTGCAAGGTTTGAATTACCACAAAAGTTAGTTGTAGTAATTACTGACAAATAGTTTTGAATAAACTTATAAAAGACCCATGGTGTTTTTAGAAAAGAAGAAAAGAATATGCTGCAAACAACAGAGGTAGTTCCACAGGTAAAACTAGCAGGGACAGGGTATGAAGAAGCTGGCCGGGCAGACAGACTATGGTGCTCTGTTTTAACTGTATCAGGATTGACTCATATTTTTCGTTTAACATGTAAGCTGGAGAGTCTGAAGAGTATAAAATTGAAAGCACATTTATCTAAACCTGCTCTCATTTCCTGTTGGACTCCTAGTTCACTGGACAGTCTACTAGAGGTGTTCAGGGAAGTGAGAGTCACCTGAGAAATTTTTTAGAGGTGCTCTCCAGGATAGAAAGAGATGCCTTAATAACTAATCAATGTTTTCAACTCATCTTTGTAGCTAAGGGGAAACTGAAAGTAGGAGCAAAACAGATAATAAAGCTGACAAGGAAGAGTTGTTTAACCTGTCCTTGACAGCCTGTGAAATCTGCCAGCTGTAATACTGGACTGACAATTAATAGGTTTGATTTTCCTCAATTAGGTAGAATAAAGGTGTCACAGGCTTTCCACCTGCACTTCCTATGGGGATTTCACTTCAGAGCCAACTTCATTTTAAATGCTGGCTTAGTAAAAGTCATGCAGAGATTTTTATGGATGCGGTACCTATTACATGCACTGGAAGCAGTGCTACCTCTTTTGCCGTGGTGTATGTTTCTCCAAGTAAGGAAACTACCTACTTTAATCTTGTACAAACCATGCCTGATGAAGGGACTAAAGACACAGTTTGTAAGAGTTGCTTTGAAACGTAAAGCAAGAATCTGGAGAAAGCCTCATCCCTTTTACACAGCAAAAGTGCAGTAGCCTGAGTGCTTTGTGAATGTTCTGCACCCAGTCCCAGGAGTAGATGTATTCCTGAAATAACACAGGGGTGCACTCATTTTGCTGAAATAACAAATAAATCAGCTGAGGATACTCTGGAGAACAAAAAAAACCTACTAAAAATTTTTCCTACGGAAGTACTAAACTGTTTCTTTAATACTCAAATAAATCAAAATGGTGCATAGGCACATTTAGTCTGAAATGTTGTAAAGTGCCATGCTGCTTCAGACGAAGAAATACTTTACAGTACCATCTTCTCAATACTCAAGTCACTTTTAACCAGTTGTTTATAGTTGCAAACAACAGGAACTCACATACCTTTGGACACTTGCATCAAAAAGCTTTTACTGAGAAGGGGTCAACACACTCAGACCCAGCAAAGCACTGCTGATGCAGAAAACTTTGTCATAGTCAGCGTGTACAATGAACATGAGCCATTTGGGAAGGGCTCTGTCTTAACAATTCAACTGCATCTGTTCACCTCCATTGGCACCACAATACACAGAACGTCAGAAAAAGATTGTGGAAAAGGAAAAGAATTAGGGTTGAAAACTTGTAATATATTGTTATTATTAGATTATTCTTAAAGGTAGCATCCACATGAAGGAAAATTTGTAGGAAAGGGACTATCTGCCATAAAAGCCTACTTAGTAACCAAGTAAAACACTGAATGTCTGGGTCTGCTTGTGTTATATAGCAGGTCAGTGACAAAACCAAAACCAAGATGTGGGTTTGCCAAGCCTCAGCTCAGCAGCCTGGTGCAAGTCCCAAAATAAAAAAAACCAAAATGTCCATAATATCTAGTCTTCTTTATGGCTGAAGTGGTTTTTTAAAACTTCTTCGTAATTTGTTTTGGGGGCCGGAGGCGTTATCTTCCTGTTGATTTTAAAATACCTGCCAGTTTTCTTACAATTCTGCTCTACTGTTAAGTACAAAGGCTGAATTTCTGCTTACAGCCCACACTTTATTTGCTTTTCTCCTTCCTATGCCTTCGAGTTTATACTAGCCTTTGATTTATGTACTTGAAAAGTGACAGGTACATATGAATGGATGAACCGATCCCTTGAGTGCGGTAACAATGAATTGGTAGCCCCCAGTCCATTCACATCACGGATCCTTTCAGATTATTGGATTGAATGGGAATTTTTCTACACTGTTCATTGCTTATCAGAGAAAGAGCTTTAAGATATTGCAACACTGCCAAAATCAAACTTTGAGAAGTTAGGAAATAACACATTTGTATTTGCCCAGATAGCCTTAATTTTGACACTTTTTGTTCAGGCTAGGCATGAAATGGAGAAGGGCAGGCGTGCAATGTTGCAGACAGAAAGATACTTGGGAAACCCCAGGTTTGGTACTTCCTAATTTCAAAGTGCTGATTTTGTAACCAGATCTAACTTCATATGAATCAGGGCCCTGGGGAAGACAGCCTATGACGAAGACCACTGAAGAACGTAGCAGAACACACAAACACCGGGCTGAATTTGGGTTGGCCAGACAGACAAATATCTGGCATTTCCCAACTTCAGAGGACTTGATTTTCCACCTAAAAAACCAGAAGTGTGAGTTTCAAGTGTGCGCTGCTAATTGTTATGTTAAGTAAAGCCTACTCTGCTCACACCCTGCCACCTCTCCATCATCAGTGGGACATCAATGCTAACTGCTTATGGTAGCTCCACAGAAGCCAGCTGCCAGAGAAACCAGATGAACACTCTCAGCTACCAGCCTCACAAACCTTTTTGGCAGCAGAGAGAAGAGGAGCTGGAGAGGGCTCCTACAGTGGGGCAATGGAGGGAGCCTCTCCTAGCCTCTTTTCCCTAGAGAGCAGCTCCAGCTTCCCTGTAACCTGTCCTGCTGTGCTGGCCGCAGTGGAGCTACAGGCACGCTGGCATCGGCTTGTGGTGCCAGCAAGCTGCCACAGCTTCCCTGAGCTCTGGTAGGGAGAGGTGGGAGACACCTCTGGAAAAACAATTCTGCAAGACAAGGAAAACGTATTTTTTTCTACCCTAAGAGCTCCTTTGGTTTTGTCTTGCTACATACATACATGCACAGTCCTCATACAGCCATATTTCAAAGCCCTGTTGGAAGAACCGAAGAAGTTAAAACTTCTCAGGGTGAAGTAACAAGAACCTTTTATGCTGAAATGGGTCAGGGCTCCCAGGCGTGCAGGTAGGCCAGCAGCCACCCTGATGATTAAAGCAATATAAGATACAGCCTACCACAGAGCATCAGGCTGGAGAAAAATTTCCTCCGGCCTTTCCTCCTTTCCTTCAGTGCGTGCCTAGGTATGGGGTACCCATTGCTGGTCCGGATTATCCCCCAAAATGTGCTGCCACTGACTTCAGGATAAGATGAACCCTCAGCAGGTTTCTTATCTGGTCTCCCTCAATCAATCAGAATTTTAAATGTGCAAAGCAAATGCTGAGTGTCTGCCACAGCTATTACAGGAAGAAACAAAGAATAAAGTCACATAATAGCACATTCTTCAAGAAGCTTTGATGTCAGGAAACAAAATACCCAAGTACAACTATTTTTCTAACTTGTTCATCTTTGGGGGTTGCCAGAGGAAGGTCTTTTTTGCCTCCCAGACCACCACAAAGTTGAGACATGGAGAACAAGTGATCGTCCACATGACTCTTCTGTGAAAGTTCTGGATTTTCCAAATGGCCATTTACAGTTACATGTTTATTCATTTTTCCAGTCAGTGAGCATTACAAAAATAAAGGACAGAAAAACAGAGATTACGCTAATAGTTCCCAAGTGACTATCAAGAGCATGCAGCTTCAGTCTCCAATACAGATGGTAGTAGATTTTCTCAGGAAGCTAAGGGAAGACACAGCCTTGCTCCAGCAGGGGTGGAATAAATTATACCCTGGTTTCCTGTTGGGATGCTGATAATAGATAAGCTGTTCATCAACATTAAAAATGTTTTTGATTTCTCCTTTTTGCAAACCTCAGAAACTTCTGAATGAAACTTGATACAGATTGATGAGCAACACCAAAATGAAAGCACTCATCGACAGAAAACTGTATTGTTGGGCAAAATCACAGAACTGTCTTCAAAGGAAACTTTTCTGCATAAGTCTCACTATCTTTATCATGTTGTCATGTGAATTCACCCACTATTTTTTCTGCTTTCCAAAGTAAGTGAAAAACAATCACTTGGAATGGAAGGACCTTTGATATGTCTGTTCTTATGTTCTACATATACCTGTTCCCATGGTGAGTTTATGTCATTCTGTTGAAGTGAACCTGGTGAAGAGGTGGACTGGGCTCTTCATTTTTAAGCACTCTATCTTCCATGCTGTTTAATTCACAAAGGATTTCATACAAAACTCAGGGAAGTTAATGTGAGTTTTTCTACTTGTCCATCACAGCTCTTTAACTTTTCATTGTCTTTCTGAATGTTCACCTGCAAAACTGCTTCCTTGGAGTCATGCTTTTTCATTCATTTGCATTCAAAGACCCACTGGAGAAGCTCATTCCAGTTCTGTAGCTTCTCTATATTTTTCTCTTTACCCTATTTCTTCCTTTCCACAGAAAGTTAGTTTGGGATATTCTCTCTCTCCCAATTGCATCATGTGTCCTTCCCAAACTTGTCACATGCCTCTCCAGTATAACGAGGTGGGACTATAAGAGCTACCTGGCTTTCTCATTCTCATTTATGGTGGAATTTGTTTCTCCCACATATAGGTACGAAGAAAAATGTATTGTGGAAATCTATTAGAATCAACTCTCCATGCTCCAGAGTTGTGAGATTCCACAGCCAAAGGAAAAACACAGTCACAACTCCTTCTGGACCTGAACTGCTCTTGGGAACAACTGCATGAGCCATACTGTGGCATTGTGCCTAAACTCCTTAGCTTTGCTGGACCTACACTGACTCATGATTATCTTAGCTCTCTCTGTACCCACTGCACTGGTTGACCTGCAAACTAAATCATCTTCCTGTGCATAATGGAGAGAAGACTCTTTGCTTTATCAACCAAACTGGCTGTCTCATATAAAATGTTTTTCAGGCAAAATGTTGAGGTTTTATTGCAAATATGTGAAGTCATTTTTTTCTCAAGAGAGACATTAAGGAGCATCAAATGAGAACAGTCAAGGTCACTAAGGGCAGCCAGGCAACATCTCAGCCACCTCCCTACATGAAAGACAGCAGTAAGACTCAAGTCTGCAACTTAAATCTGTGGAGTTTGTCAAGAGCACCATATGCTGCAACAAGCTAAAAAAGTGGACCTCGGGACTGTCACCTAATGGAAACCAAATCAAGAAACATATACTGCTGTGAGCTGAAAAATTTCACTGGTAACAAGTGTAACACTTCAGGATGAAAGGTGCTCTCTAACTGCAATACACCGTGTCATAATTCAGCTTTTGGGATACAGGATGTAGAACTGGTTGGCATTTGGGCCTAAAATTGATAGAAAGTTGTAAATATTTCAAATGCATTTTTTTATTTAAACAGGCTCATATATTAAATATCCTTGACTAAATATGCATTTCAGGAGATCCAGCAGGCTGCAAAGCAAGGGTAACTTGCCACTGGAACAAGGTAGTTGTGTTTTCATTTGCTCGAAGTAGTTTATTAGAGATGATACATCTTCCCATCGCCACCAGCAGCTGTGAGCAGGAATCGTTCAGTGAAATTCCAAGGCTTATGTTAGGTAGGAGGTTAGGCAGGCTCATCATAATGATCCCTTCTGGTTTTAAAAGCTCTGAATACTATACGTAACCCTTGTAATTAATCTAGCTCCATAAGCTTCTGTTTACGAGCCAGTTATTTTAGCTGTCTATATCAGAAGAAATAACTAGCTGCAGCCAGTCAGGGTTTACTGAGAGTAGGGAATTACTATTTGAAGCAAAGTCTGTTTCTAAAAAGCCTGCTGCATAAGCTTGTGCTCTTTGGAAACACCGAAGCTGATCTCTATGACACATCCTATTTGCCGAAAGTTTACGGTAGATTGACTCATGCAGTTTTATGTTGTGCTCTGTTTAAAATACTATTTTCTTTTTGGTTGAGTGGTAGCTGTTTCAGTGGTTACCTTTTGGTTTGATGGTTTGTTTTTATAGGGCAGAGAAAGTTTACCCAAATTACGAGCAGTTGCCAGTACTGCCTGAAGAAAAATGTCATCCTGACATTGATTTCTTTGGGGAATGAATCATGCAGCTATATAACTTTTAGCCGTGCTGTCTGTCTAGATTTGTGATCTTTTTTCTTTCTTTTAGTACCAAGTTTGTTACCTGAAACAATGTGTGATGTCTCATCTTAAGCATATTTATAGTTTCCCCTCTGTTTACTAACAGTTCTGTTCTGTGTGTCATTTGTGTCTGGCATATGCATCATCAGTAGTTCCATTTCAGTATAGAAACCCATAATTTCACTTTATATTTTGTCCATATGCATCATTTTTGTGGCTATGTTTTGTCCATGATGGGGCATTACAAGGAGGCCTTCTTAATGATAGAAACCATAACGTGTCCCAATATAGCACAATATGGGCAACTGCAGACAGGACTTTCAGGGTATTTTTGGTTTTGACAATTAATGACTGCCTGTATGGAAGTTTTAATGCATTGCATCACATAAAAAACCACCAACAGAAAACCAATGGCACATTCCTTTCGAGAGTTCCCTTGAGCTCAGTTAATCCAAAGAAAATCAAAACAGCCAAATCTTTAAATCAGCACAAACAGAAAATCTAAGTAATGAATACAGCTTTATGGATTTCTTCAGGCCAGATCCTGCTCACTTGAAATGTTCCACTTTGGAGGAAAGGGCTGAGGAATCCCAGGACCAGCAAAATCAAAGCAGCAGATGTTTCCAGTCTGGTTGTAATCCCAGGTAATTAGAATAACGGATAAATCATAACTTCTTGTTTCCTCATCCCTGCTTTCTTTTTAAGATCACTTGATTCTTTTGTTTCCTTGCTCTATTACTGTGTGTCCCTGTTACTCACTATTTATTAGGTGCTGGTTAAGGCAAATCTTTAGAGGTATAAAGCCATCATGTTTGACATTATGTTTAGGGGCTCTGGTCAATAAATCTCAGCTGTTGCCCTCTGCCTCCTTGAAAAAGGACAGCTCAGCATTCAGTTTGTGCCTCCATCACCCTCCCCACCACAGCGCGGAGAGACACTCACTGAACATGTGCCTCTCCGTATGGCACAGCATTACGGCGAGTACAGTCATCACATCTGAGGGAGTTGGCACTGAGTTGTCCACTGGCTCCACTGGCATCCGCACAGAGGGAAAGACTCGCAGTTACTGACTCATTCCATGCCTCAGATCCTCCTTAAAGGAAAACACATGCTGTCTGTGACACTCTTCCTCGTGCCAACAGGCAGTAATTCACTTTCAGATCGATTAGGTCTAGAAATTTTTTTTAAAAAGTTATCATTGAAAAGAGGCCAGTTCCAACTGAGGAACTGGCATAGGCAGCATTGAACAGGATGCCAGTCTAAATCCACTTCCAGTGCTCATCTGTACCCTCATGAAATTGGCTTCCCTCCTCTGTGAGCAGGCACCGTGCCATCCTACTGCATGGGTACCAGGGTGGGCAGCCAAGCGATCGTGTGCAAGCAGTGACTGTGGGCAAGAAGGGCACAAATCCAAGCAACAGCATGTCTGGAGCTTCTGCAGATTCAACAGTTAATGGACTGTGTCAACAGCATGAAGCTGGCATCACCTCCAAGATCAGCCAAATAGCATCCTCCACTGAAGAAAGTAATTTTTGTTGCCAAGGGAGCAGGACATATATTGCACAAGAAAAGAAGAGGGAGGAGAGGAAAGACAAGAGCAGTTGGAGAATTCTTAGTGATGGGTTGTCCATTCAAGCTCTGCCAGCCCTTTGCATAGTCCTCATTCTTTTGATTAGGTTGTTGGTCTTTGGAAAGAAAACACCTGATCTGTGATGCAGCACTGTGCATTCTTTGCATGACAAACCTCTTCAGTGCTATAGGACCAGTTGATATTAGAGGTAATCTCTTACGATTAACCCAGCTGCTCACAAGTTCAGGTTTATTCTTAACTGCTTCTGGCTGATTATGGCACAAGGGGTAACACCTCTACCACAACACTGGACAAAAACCTGCCAGGATCTACTGTCTCCTCCATGAACATGCTGCTCTGACCAAACTGCAAGCACCTAGCAGATTGTAGCAATTTCATGTCCCTTAGACTGAAAGTGACTGTGAATCCCATAAAAAAGCTGGAATCTCCAAAACCCTTGGAGAAATGACAATGCTACATAATGTTTTACTGAGTGTTGGGCATAGTCGAACACTGTCCTTGGAACTGATTGAATGTTACTTCTAAACTCATAAATTCTTTTGAATGCTGTCATAAAACCCCCACATTAAACACAACCATGTACCAGTTTTTGGTGATGAGGAATACTGTGCTGATTTATGTGCCTTTCTTCTATAACTATACTTACATTGCTGCAGTCAGAGAGCAGGTAGATTAAAAAGCAAAGCATCCAAGTAGGTGTCACTTTCTATGTGGGGATGAGACAAACAAAAACCTGACATTTGGGGGAATCCTGCCTTGGGGAAAAATGCTGAAAACTCAGTGGTTCCCAACAGTTCTCATCAATGGCAAAGTAATTACTATTCAGAAATCTTTTTATAAACGCTGTAGCTCAATTTTTCCCTTGCCAGGGGTGGCTCAGCAGTAGTTCCAAGTGATGTGAATTACTCCAAGTGGTAGAAGTCACATGAGTCCTTTTATCCAGTTTGTGCTAGTGCTGTACTTTATGTGTTAAATGATTGTTAAACTAAACCCAGCCATAATGACACCACATTGTATACCTAAGCAAGTATTCACAATTCAGACACGTGCACATAAAGCGGGGACTGGAATCCAGCCTTCCAGTTTCCAAATCACAGGTCAAAAGCTCCAGAGGTACTAGCAATAATCAGAATTCAGTAGGAAAATAGCCTCATTTTTTAAATCTTTCTTCATTACACAAAACTTGAAGTTGTAAAAAGTCTAATTCATTAGAAGTTAAAAAAAAAAAACCCCAAAACCAAAAAGCAAAAACCAAACAGCTTTCTGAGTATGGGCTGAGTGAAGGGTTTTTTTTTTTCCTTTGGTTTTGTTAGGCTGTCAAGCAGAAAATACACCACCACCATCACCCTTCCTCCTCTTCACTAGCAAACAGTCTGGCAGACAGTAACTATGAAGGTGGGAGAATGAGGTTCAAAACTTTCTTTTTCTTGCCAGGAAGACACCCACGCAGACATGAAACCAAAGTTATGAGACACATTACACAACACTGTGAGTCCCCAAACATGAGGGAAGCAACTCAGGAGGTAAGATAAGAGTTCACAGAGCAGGGCATATGTCTTGAGACACATTTGGTAGCAAAGTTCAGGAAGTGACCAAGACCAGGAGCTCTGAGAGCAGCAAGATAGCCCCTTCAAAGCAGTGAGCAGCCACTGTCACCACTGATGGTGTTCAACAGCACAGCAAAAAAAAAAAAAAAACAAAAAAAAACCTCTGGAATGCCTGGTTTAGACTATACACATATTATGACTCCTTGTTTTGTTTCCCTCTCTCTCAACTTCATCACGCACTTGCCTTCCCTTTTGGCTGGATAAGCTCATAAATATTCCAGGGCAGGTAGCTTCCTCCTGAATTGTTGGGGTATCTTTTGCAAAGTGCTGAAGGTGCTAAAAGCTGTTTGGCTCTGGCTCTGTTTGCAAAGTGTGCAGCAGAGTTTGAACTGAAAAAGAAGACAAAAAAGAAGCTAAATAATTCTAAATCTATATATATGTGTGTTCAACAAGAAGGTCAAACAGGTAAGGCAAGGCACAGCAGCTGAATGCCAGGACCAGGAGACTAAGATCCTGTGGAACTGACAGAGCTTGTGCTTTGAAGTTTTGTCATTGCTCTGCATGATAAACAGGTTTCATACAAAATCCACAGGCCAGCACATCACCTAGATACCACTTACTCATTTGCATGTTTTATCCTGGGCACAAGCTTAGCAACTGCCATCTCTTGTGACTATGTCTTCCACCCATCACGTGGCTTTCTCCAGAGCACCCCACAGAGTTCACCGCTTTGTGGAAGGGTTGTGAGAACATTGGCAAGCAAAGCTCAGCTTTGCACTAATACAAAGCTTCATACAAGGCTCTGTCAGTCTGTACTTCAAGGTCAGTGACTTCTCTGTTCTTACAACAAATAGTAAAGACAGGAGGATCAACCTTTTTCAGTTTTTCATGGTGGGGAGGATACCTGCTCTCTTGGGGCAATTTGTGCACAACTTTGCTGCTAATCCCTACTATGAACTTAGAAAGCAAACTCAAAAGACTGCATGCCAGTTCTGTTTCAGTTCACAGCACTGTGTTTAGGTCTAAATATAAATACTTTCATTAGATATACAATCCTCTGTTTAATTGCTTACATGATTTTAATTTTTTTTTAGAGGGGAGCCTCAGATCAGAATGGGAAGGACATAACTGGGCAGGTCAGAAGTGTGATTCCAGGCAGAACATTACTTTTGGTCCCTATTTCTGCAGCTCAAAATAACAACTCTCCACAAAGCATACAGGATGCTCAAGACATAAGGCGATCTGTAGGAGGAGAGTGAAGGAGAATTCTAGACAGAAATGCCTGAGATAAGAATGTAAAAATCCAAGGCTGGGTACATGCCCATAATCTCTCATGTGTAAACAAACAGTTAAATTTGTGTCAGGGAGCAGCATGTTCAGTTTTCTGAAGAAGACATGTTTCCCAGAAGGAATTACATAAATATTTATGAAAATGAAGCAGGAAATATTTTCCCAGGGTAGGACACTGTTCAGCACTACAGCAGGTCAGCAGAAGCCAGTTTTATTTTTCAGTCTTACCCTGGAACTGAATCATTGCCCTCTTGTTTGCAAAAATCTGTTCTGACACAGGAAGAGGCTGCACTTAGATAAACACAATTACAAACCACACTGAGTATTTCACTTTCTATCACATCTCTGAATGCATACGTGAATGCCTTACTTTTTGGACAGCTTCTCCGAGTGATTGCATGGAAAACAATAGTAATAGGTATCTGTCTTAGGCCTCTCAGGAAGGCTGATGCCATGTGAGTAAAGTCAAAGGCATCTTCGGTAGAACTGAAGCCTGCAGGCTAACTGTCAGAGAAGCATTTTCAAAGTGTCCACAATAAAAGTGTTCATAACACATTCACTGAGCCAGTAAATTCTTGCAAAGTGCAGAAGTTAGAAATGCAAAGTTGGAATGCAGTGCTACTTGAGTGAGCAGAAGTTACATACAGTTGAGGTCTGTTTAAAAAACAGGGTACAGGGTTCAGTACTGCACCTCAGAAAGTGTCCAGCAGCTCTCTGAATCTGTGGTCTGCAACCCAAGCTCCTTCTGAGATTTTGGTGCTGAGCAGCCATACTGTTCTCTGGGTACCAGCTGTCTCCAAATCCTTCCTGCCTTGCAGCAAACGCTTCCAGCTGGAATCTGGGTCAGCTATTCGGTTTAAGGGCTAAAAGCTGAGGGGTTTAGGAGTGGAAAAAGAGGGGTAGGAGTATACCAAGAAAGAGTTGTAAGCTATAAAGCAGACCTAAGCTTGTCCTAGACTGCCATCCTTGTATCAAACCTGGGAACGTTCACGCCCATTTCTCAAGGTACCTAACTCAACAGAGAGTCAAACTCACTAACGGGAAACTAGCAGGGAGATCATAGTTGATAGGGGAACACATATTTCTACACTGCTGAGGCTGATGAAGCCCCTCAAATAACAAACAAGAATTATCTAAAATCATTAGAGTCCTACAAGCTGTTTACTGAACATGGAAGCAAGGAGAATTTGGAGAATTTTGTCCTTTGTTTGGTTCTTTTCGTCAGGTAGGTCTAGTCATTGTTTATATCTTAGTCAGAGGAACAACAACGGTAGAGACTGTGTTTACAGGCTCGAGTAGTCATTGCGTGGTGTCAAAACCAAAAATGACATTTTACGAAATAGCCCTAGGATTACTTTCCTCCCTACACTTGGCAAACCACATGTTATTGCTTTTCCCCTTCCACTCTCTCTAAGCTTTGCCACTGTGATTGATGTATCCGGTATGACAGGATGAAACACTCCAAATCATCATGACCTCTGATACCAGAAGAACAGAAACCATCTAGGATCCCAAAGCGGAGAAATATTGAACTTTTTTTTTTTCTTTTGCTTCAGATGCCCCCATATTTATTCAGTACAGTGAGATACAGGTGAGTAAAGTTCACCTTAATATTAAATTTGGGTTCAAAAGGATGCCAGCAGACTTCCAGCACTTCTGGCTGAATCAACCCATCGTGATAAGCAGGATGTATAAACTTTGGAGTCCAACCACAGGATCTGGGACTCTATGATTGGCTGTAGATCTGGCCACCTTTTGATGAACACTATTTCAGGATGTTGTCTGTATTCCTTATAGTCTACTGACATTTAACTACTAATGTCTGAAGAATAAGCAAGTGAAGGTAATACAAATTACCAGGGAAGTACTTGGACTCCAAGGAGGCAATGAACTACACAAAGGTTAGCTGACACTGCTTATCTCAAAGGAACAGTCTTTCAGGATTTTCTTTTGTGTCTTCTCAGGGTTTCCTTGTGAAATATTCACACCCTTAGAAATGTTTGCTTTGTTTTTTGTGTCTGGACAACACTGCCTAGTTTGATTTCCTCTTTTGCCTACAGACATTTCTGTAAGCCCAACTAAATAAGAATTAACACACACAATAAGGAATGCGCCTCATTAAATCTCTCAGCAATGAAGCTGCTTGAAGATTTTTCAATGAAACTGGTGTGATAAATTCCGATTTGCCAAAACCCAAGCTTTTCGTGCTAGTATATCAGTTTTGATGGATTGTCTGTTAAGGCAGGTTTCCCAGCTCCATTACAGGCTTTCTGGTCCAACATACAGGAAGACATAACGGATTAGCAAACAGCCTTGTAATAACACATCTTTAAGGCTCTAGTGCAAACACTGGTTTGAATTAGGCAGAGAAAGAATTTGAATCTGGATGTCCTACATTTTAAGTGCAGCCTTCACTATGAAGTTCTTGGATATATTAAACTTCATTTTTCACTGCTTGTTTAGGGGGGTTGTGACTGTCATGGAGGAAAAAAAAATGTAGTGTCTTCATTTCTTTTCTCATGTGGAATGAGAACATTTGTATATGATCACAGCAATAGTAGTATCCAAAAAATGTTGCCTGCTTAGTCCTGGCCAGTGACTGAAGTGGTTAAACAAATGGTTTCCTCTCTCACTTACACTTACCCCTCTTTATCCCTGATAAATAACAAAGAAGCCATTGTAAGTCTCTCAGTACTTTGGAACAGATAGCATAATTCACATCAGTTTGGCAACATTTCCCAAAATGCCTCCTCCAAAGCTAAGTACACTAGCTTCCCACTCCTACGCTCTCTATTCTTGCTCTTACATTGACCTTCTGCTCACAAAATGGAAAGTGAAGAGAAGAAAAAGATAAATAAAACAGATTTACAGTGTACAAGGCAGAGGCACAGTGCCCAACGCAAATCACAGAGGAACAAGTTTATTCCTGGTATGACTCTATCCCTCTATAATCCCAGCTTTCTCTTTCCTCCCCCTCTAGCTGTGGTGCATCCGTTATCAAGGCCACATTTGAGGGTGTTAGTTAGATGACATTCTTTAGGACAGAGACCACTATTTATTTCTGAAAAGTACTGTACACAGCTTAACAAAAAAGAAAAGTGTTTTGAAAAGTGGGACAGTCTGTGACCAGGCTAGAAAGAAAGAGGGAAAGAGTCTTGATCCCTCTTGGGACTTTGGCCAACATTTAATCCCAGACAAAAGCTGGAAATCAAAGCCTTCCTTCAGCCTGTAAGGAAAGGTATTCCCTTTTATATCAGCGCTACTACTTATCCTGGCTACCAAAAGGGTGAGACTTTGTGGGGCTAAGGAACCAACACTGTCTTAAATAATGAGGAAAGCATCTCAAAGGCTATTATCACAGGAAATACATATTTCGCCTAGAATGGAAAGCAAATGTGCTCTCACACACTAGGTAGTTCCAAAGCTTAGTTCAGCTTTTCAAGTAGCTGTTTCTGTTGTGTGAGAAACCAGAAGTTTATGAAATTCCTGGAAAAATTACAAATACTCATCTTCCCTTTCTTTTTTGCCAAGCTACCCCGAACGGTCTGCTGTCCCTGGTTAATGTGCTCTCCCTAAGAGAAAGCTAGAGTTTTTTTCTAGGAAGGGATTGCACACACATGGGTATCTGTCACAGGTCCTCCCAAGAGGATGTATAGCGGTTTTGCATGCTACGTGTTGCTCTATCCAAGAGGCCTCCTGCACCTGGTTTCAAAGTCCCAGCACCCATCTGAAAACCTGACAGCTACCGCATGCAGATTTGAACCAGCAGCAGCTTCCTGGACAACCCAAAGATGATGTTCTGCTGCGATCTATGCTACACCACTGTCCTGATATATGCCTTCTCCCAGTACAGGGGAAAGGTGACACAGGGGGAGGTACCGCAGTCATTCAAACTCATCCTGCTTTTCAATCCTGAAGTCTGTCCTTCTGTATTATGTCTACCAACATAATCTGGGCTTGGAGCAACCATTATGGAGCAATCTGAAAGCATAAGACCATCATTTGTGGGTTTCTGGTTCAAACACCCATTGATAATATCAGCTTTTCATTTGATACTCTGGGGACTGTGAGTACATGGCACCCAAAAGTTGTGAAATAACACCAATGACTTCCAACTGCAGCAGACTGGCAGCTCATCCATTGTCACTAAGAGTCTCCTTGGAGGAAAGCTTTTGTGGAAAACTCTCTACATGTTATTTGGAGACTGCATTACTTTTCCAGCACACAACCAGCCACAAGTACACTATAAGTAATTAGTACTCACTTGGCTAATAAACCGAAGTCTTTTGTCTCTTGAGTAAGTGAAAAGCTGGGCATGAAGAGTCAGTGCCAAAAGGAAAAAAAACTGACAAAAGAGATATTCCCATATATTGAAGAAATTTTCCATGGCAAAAGCAGCTAAACATCTTACAGATAAGAGGTACACTGGAATAAACAGCTGTCACTGTTAAATAAATATCCTGGATAATGTGCAGGACAGAAATAACTACAGCATCGTCAAACTCCTTTCTTCACTTTATTTAGCTGCTCTTGCATGTAGCTCCCAATCTTTGCACTGCTTCAGCTAGTGGAGCATTTATTTTTGAGTCAGCTACATTTGTTAAGACTGTAACAACGAAAGGCATTTCCTGAGACACTGCAAGGATGAGCAGCAAGAAGGAACAACAGCTAAGAAAATATGGGATCCTAGTAGTGCTTTTTATCTTCCAAGTTCAGATTTTTGGTTTTGATGTTGACAATCGACCTACAACAGATGTCTGCTCGACACACACAATTTTACCTGGACCAAAAGGTGAGGAATATCAGCTTGCTAATGCTGAGAAGATGTACTGGTAAAGGCTGATTTTTAAAAATAGAGACACGGAGGGCTTGTGGCATGGGCTGGGGATGAAAGATACGAATTACTGCAGACTCTACAAACATCTAGGAAAGTGGAGCTGTGATGGGGGAAAGTGATGAAGCAAGGAGATTTGAATTTGCTTTTCTTTAGTTTCAGGAACAGTGTCATATATCCTTGTATAAGTTAGAGGTGTCCTTTTGCATCTTTCTCCAGCCACATAAATCTTCTCTTACTTCTCTTGTATTTCTCACACAACCAGTACAGCTAGCAGGCACAAAACAAGTGACTGTCTAAATGTGGGCATCCATTGTGAACTCTTATTGGTTCACTTTGCACCTACAGGTGGGGAGAGATATGCAATATTTAAAATTACTGAAGTGTCATTATTTCCAAATGTTTACATGTAAACACATTCTGCTGCATTCATCAGACTTGATCCAGCAGCTTTTGTTGAATTGAACAGGACCTTCACTACAGATTTCAACAAGAACTAGATCAGTCCTGGCATGTGCAGGTCTTTTATCTTCAAAACACTTTGCAAATATCTGAAATAAAATTTTCTGCATTAACTTACTTTTTGTGTAACACAACTAACGTCATCAGAATTGCCTGGAGGGTATCTCAGCCAAAAATTAGGTTCACGACATACAAATCTATCTTGCAGTGACATATCTAAAATACATATTCCACACCACAGCTATTGCGGTTCGAACTATTGTTTTCTTATTAGTAATTCATTGTGTTTTTCTATAGGCTACAGACTAAAGAAAAAAAGACAACTGATTTAAATTTTAAGGAGAAAAAAATTATCAACTCAAAAGCACTGCAACAGTCTCATTTGTTTTTATGATGGATTATTCAATTACATGTTGCTTAAAGGACCATTTTTAATCAGCAAGTTAATTTCTTTATGACTGCAATCCAAGCTTAAACTTTTGCTGCCACAGCATAAATGCAGAGAGATGTAATGATCCCCAAGGGAGCTAGTGGGAGTTTGTTTAGTTAGTATCTGAATAATGGCAGGCTGGAGAACAAAATTTGACAGAATTGTGTTTAACAAGTCACAAGGCTAATGAGGTGGTCTGCTGACAACACGAGAGTAGCTGGACTCCAGCTGGTTTCTGTGGTCTAGTTTGTATAGGGAACGTTTAAAGGTTAGATATTACATTTCTTTACAAGCGTGATTCTGAGAAAGTCAGGATTTAGTCACTACCAGTCCTGCTGCCTCCTGGCTGACACCAAGAGGAGCCAAACAGTATATTGGCACAGTCCTCACCACTACTTTAAAATTAGACCACCGTGCCCAAGATCCGTAACTGGTGAAAAGAATATCAAGTAAATCACCTCCAATGGCTCACATTCATTGCAGGTCATCAAATACATTTTGCAGTCTATATGATATGATCCTGTAGACTAATTTCAGTTCCTACCAGAGATGAGCTCATCCACAACAGTTATAAGTGGCTCTCAATGGCACTGGATGTTTTGACTGACAGTCAGCTGGGCAATTAAAGACTGAGCAGGCTGGGTGTGTGAACTACCCTGTTACTCCTCAGGCATCCCTTGTAGTCAAGGATGAAGCATGTTGACCTAATATAGCAGAAGAAAGTCTGTCCTGCTGCCAGTTTTTCTCTATCCATCTTCTATCTGTGGACTCAGAGCACATGATCCCCAGCCTACAACCACACCACAGCCACAAGCAACACTTTGCTGCTCAAATTTTAACCCTAACAACAGACAAGCCTCTGATGTCTGTTGCTTTAACTTTTATTTTCTGAGCCATATCTATTGTGCCCCTTTGTCTACCATTCTCCCAAAACCAGGGTTTGACCCACCCTGCACAAGTTTCATCTCCTAATCTCCATCTGCTCAGCATCTTTTTCTATGGTAGAACACAGCGGTGCTCCCACAAGGCAGAGGTGCTGAGCTCGCACAGTACGTTGACCAGCTTTTTCTACCACCACAGGCCAGATTCCTGTTGTGATAACTTCCTCCTTCCATAAGAACATGGGAGTGTCTAATGGGCCAAAGCATCTAGAATTACAAGGAATTAAAAGGTATTCAGAATCTGTAAGGCCTCCTACGCTGTCCCACCTCACCTATCCCAGCGCAATGCACAAATTATCCTGTAGGCTAGATCCTGTCTGTGGGCTACAAGTGGGATGGTTCCTGGTGCTATGCAGCAGCTATACTGCTGTTCCCATCACACAGCAGAATGGAGAGGAGAAAGCTGAGGGAGAAGTGAGGTTGTTTGCAGAGGCTCAGAATTTATGACCCTTTATTTCTTGCACTGTTGGAGGATGCATTACTCAATTCATCATCTAGGCATTTACAGTTGCTATAGGAGCAAGCATCTGACCTCTCTGCATGCTCACCCTGACAATCACCTGTTCAAAAAGGGTTATTAGTGTTGTGAAAATTGGCCACTTCTTGTACAAGCCACATGTAACTTGTTCAAGTTAATTTGTGCAAGCCAAATTCTTCCTCTTCAAAAATACACTCCATGCCTGAGATGTCACAAGACAAGTATGATATGAGTGATGGGATGACAAGAATGGGTAATTCCAGGCGGATTATCATGAAAGCCTTCAAACCAGTTGTAACAGTACCACTAGCTCCCAAAAAGCATGAGGCAAAACCAGAGGCCTTTACGTATAACACAATGAGCTAGAAAGTACTCTGGCAGGATGCATTCCCCCAGAAACAGAAGGAATGCAGAAAATGTCCTGTAAGCTTTTTGCACTTTCTGTTGCAATGACAGAGGTCAGTCTGAATTAAACTGCTCAGCAGCAGAAACGAATGGGAGTTCAAGTCTGACCTCTGGTGGCTCTGCATCATGCAAACCTTGCAATCCCCTCCATCTATCTGCTGCTTCTCCACTGCTGCTGCAAGCAAGTGAAAGCTGAAGGCTGTTTGTAAAGAATGATGCAGAGCCGTCTTCTAAAGAGGCAGTCTAGAAAAAGGTGAAAAAAGAACAAAACAAAAGTAAAAGCTGGCACTCCTCTCCCAGTTTCCTGTTCTAGGCAATGCTCAGGTCTCTTCTCAAAAAGAGGGGTTATTTTTAATGACCATAGTGCTAGTGCAATGGGTGTCTTCTTCTGCCTTCCTGAAAAAGCTTTTGAGGTACACAGCAAGCTGGCTTACATAGCAGTTAAAAATAGAAATGTGTGAGGCATTTTCTAGGACCCTTATTGAAATACCTTAGGAAACCGAAAAAGTGCTTTGGACTAACACAGATTTCCAGTAATTGTAACCAGTGATTTTTTGGTGTTTGACCTGAGATGTTTATGAACAACTTGGTCTTAGCTGGACTGCTGTGGCACAGGACCTCTGGAAACTTACATTAGGTGACGCTGATCCACAGCTGAGTAACTAGGACAATAAAGGCCAAGTTCTCCACTCTATCGACTTCTTGAGTCCAAAGAGAACCAGATCAAGCATAAAAAAAATGACGAGTTTCCCAGGGCAGCTAAGTGCTTGGCCTAGCAAAATTAGTTATGGCCCTATTGATTACTTTCCACCCTTCCAATCCTGGAAGCGGGCTGACTGTTGCTGCTGCTGAGAGAGGATCTGGGACTGTGGGGAGGCAGCAGCTAATGCAGGGAAAGCAAAAGCATCAGTTGTTGGTCCCTGCCCTGGCAGCAGGAACACCAGGGTCTGCTCCCCTGGGCTCTGCCTTCAGCTGGTTTCCTGGCTCTGTCCTTTCTTCTCTGTCCTTTCTGCTCTCGCCGGGAGACTGCAAGCTCCATTTTGTCTAACCTGCAAAGGAAGTTTTAAGTGAGCTGATGACATAGATGAGATGGGATCTTACGTGATCTGAGTAAATCAATAACAACAACATGGGCAGAAAATCAGCAGAGGGTCCAAACTTTGGCTCCTAAACCCTGACTAAAAGCATGAGCAGGGGAGAAGACTGTGTCAGGGGCTGGCTCTGCAGAAGATGATTTCACATGGATTTGTGGGAGCTCAGTGCTTCAGAAGACTGGCTCTAAATCTTGCTATCAGTCCTAGGTCCCAACTCATTTCCTTTCAAATACAGACACAAGAACTTCAAAGGTCTTGAATCAGATCCAGGTTGAGATGAAATCTGAAGAATTCCGGGAGTTTCCCAGAGCAATTTAGATGTAAAATGTTTCCTTATTATTATTTCCGATGAATGATACTTATAAACTCTATGACATTGGCTGGCACCTTAAAATAGCATTTACTGTGGTCTCCAGTATAGTTGTCCATCTCTCAGCTTTAATTGCACTTACGCAATTCCACTCCTGGAAAATCTCAGAAACCAGATATGCTGTTATCCACATTTCCTTCCAAAAATATAAAATGCTTTACCACATCCTATAGGCTGTTCAAACCTATAACTAAACTTCTGTCTTAGCCCCTCACGTTTGCTCAGAAGAGTCCTTTAATTTCAATACATAACTCTATTTTTCAAGTCTTGTAGACTTCCTCATTTTAGCATACATTAAGTTTCTGAAGTTTACCATCCTGAGCTACAAAGCATGTATGTGGGGACTTCAATACATACATTCAAAAGATATTTGTTCTGTACTTCTTACCAGTGTCAGTCTTATTCCTCACTGAGGCCACCATAATCCATGGGTCTCTAAGAGATCAGGTCAGAATGGCAGGGGCATAGTCTGGCAAAATTAAATTGGGCAGACCAAGTTAAAAGAGAATCAAGAATAATTTATATTATTTCTGTGTTATTAAAGAAATGTGTTCCAGTCATGCACAAAGGCCCAGACTTCCAAGTAATACAAGTCAGCAGATCTTCACTGAAGGCTTGTGTCTGGCTCATGGAATGCAACAGGAAAAGAGTATTTTCACTGAAGTTAGTGAACATTTATATATGGAAAGCAGAAAGGCAAGCAGAGAATCCAGGTTTTTCTTGAGAATTCTTTCTATTCCACCAGGGAAGGAACCCTCTTGCTAATTTGGAGCTGGGTAAGAAAAGACAGCAAGTCCAAGAACTTGTGAGCAAAATGCCTTATTTTTTGTGGTGGAAGCTGTGGGATCCCCACATGTTCCTATAGGACACCTGGGAGATTGGCTATAGGTGCAGCTGCACACTACAGCTGCACTCATCTGTCAGGTTTTCTGCCAAAAAGGGGGGCCCAACACCTTCTTCTTCCCCCACTCTGACCATGTGGTCCTGTCTTCCCTTTGTGCTGGCTTGGCTGTTTACTCAGACTTTTGACTGAGCTCATTCATCTCACTCACTAAAAACGTGTATTATTTGCCCCACTGATATTCCTCTGATCAGTCAGTTGAATTCCTTCCACACAGGCTCAGAAGAGCACTCAACATCAGGCAGAGAGGAGGGAGAAATGCAGGCCACTGCTGGGAGCTGAAGGAGGAGGAAGGACAGGGAAGAGGACATAGTGTCACAAAGGCAGAAGGTATCAAGAAATCCTGCCCTCAGTAGCCATATACAGGCTGAAAGCAAGAATCCCCACTGCTATGGGAAATTTGCTAAGGATCTAAAAGACACTGAAAGTGAAATTAGAGGAACTTCTGAGGTTTTCCATTGACGTAGCTGTGACGTGCTCTTAGAGTGGAAAAACAAACTGGGCTGTATTTGTTAGTTCTTGGAAGTCTCCGACTCCCACTGGTGACAAAACCTCTCAACAGAGAGTGTGCATGTGCAAGTGCTGCAAAGGTTCACGGTGCTCAGGGTCGCTCAGTGCCCACAGGCTGCTGAGCTAATCCTGTGGCTATCTGCAAGGCTATTCCAGGAGCACAAGACATTCCCTTGCTCCTGGAGAGTTCTTAAGGCTTCAGAATGATGCACATCTCCTTATTCCTTTATTTTAACACCCAGGACAGGCTGAAAGCACCCGTACGCTTCACATTCTATTCGTGGAGGATGAAAGGCTTCCTATGCCACCTCAGGTGGGACTACAAGCATGAAACATGGAGCTCAGCAGAACTGTGTCACACATGATCAGAGGGTAAAACTGCATAACAAATTCCATACAAAACCTTTGTGGTGGGACATTACCTATGCCTAGAAAAGCTAAACACATCCAAGCCAAGCAGTGCAAAGCAGCCATGCCCATACTAATCAAGGTTAACCATCCCTCCTCCCTCTCAGCAAATCAGTCATGCCCCCATGGCGTTTCAAGGACTTTTTGGCTCATGGTGAATTTTTTTTGATTCAGCATATCTGATGTAGGAGGACAACTGTGCTGTAGCCCAGCAAAAGTTGTGTTTCTATTATTTGAAAGGGTGAGTATGTCCTGGAGTGTGGAGGAAGGTGGACGGGGCTGTGGTGTGTGCTTGTCCCATGGGGTTAGTGGTAAAGTACAGAGTACGGGGAGCTAAACTTGGGACAGTCGCACCCATACTGCCTGTTGGGAGGGGTCACTACAGTCAAGGGTCTTGGTCCTTCTTTTGCTTCAGAGGAAGCAATTTAATTGATTCACTTCAAAAGAGGCTTAGAGAGCATCAACATTTCTGTGGTATTTTTGGTCAGGAAACAGGAACTGGAGCTGACCTGAGGCCATGACCTGCCAGCGAACCTGGTGAAGTGTCTCAGTAAAACCCTGTGTGGACCCAGGGAGTCTCTCAGCAGAGCTCTGAGTTAAAAGGCTGGACGCTGCCTGCTCCCAGAGAGGCATATGCGTAAGCCCAGCTGGAATTCTCCTCTCAGATTTATCCTTTAGGCATCCTGCAGATGTCCACCCACTCTGATGCAGGACTGCCTCCATAGATAAATGTGGGCTCTGTAATCCCCAGGGATTACAGCCTCATTCTCCAAGAACAAGGATCAGCCCTTGATCACGACACTTGGGGAGTCACTAAAGATATGTGAACAATTTCACCAGAAAGTTTCCTCCATTCGTAAATACAAACCCAATAAATTGTCTACAAAAGATTCAGCAGGGAAATCTGTCATTTGAAGGTCAGTAAATTCTTACTAATTTAATTCTTACCAAACATAACCTATCAACACTGTGTTATTTAGTGAAACCCCTGAAGAAGTAGAGACCCTTTCAACTGCCTAAAAATCCTGCTTAGACCTTCAGCATTTTCCTGAGCTTGTTTATAGGAGAAGGAAGGACTGGGATCCCCTTTCAATTACAATTAAAATTTTCTAATGGCTGAAAAAGTCATTTACTGCTTATTGCTTCTGCTTTCTTTCTGTCTCCCACAGTCCCAAGCTGGAAGAGTCTAGTAATTTATTGTTGCATGTGCTCGCTTTAATAGTCTGGTATTCTAAATCTGTGACACACAAGAAGTGAATCAGCTTGAGGGAATACTAACAAGGCTGAGAAATGGTCTTGCTTCAGCTATTGACTCCAAGTGCTTCACCCATGCTTCAAATGCCAGTGCAGTGCTTTATCTGACATCCTTGCAACCACAATTTTAAGGTGACAATCTGCTAATTAGATTAAAACTTAGCCTGACAGTGCCCCCACTGTAAAGCAGCAGAAAGGAGAGGTTATCCTCTAGGTATAGACTACAAGCATATGAGGTCAAGGATCAGAGGGGTTTTTTTCTGTAAGAAAACTCACGCTGCACAAAGCACGGTAGTACAAAATTCAAAATCCCAGCCCGGAGTACTGCCAGGATTTAGATTCAGTTTTCCAGCAGATTACAAAAAAGCAGCTAATACAGCGGGATGGCCTGTCCATATGAAGTCCCAGAGGAAAGGGAGAGATGCTTATTATAAATTAGAATCGAACCCAACTCCACTCTTGCCCAGAACAGTCAACCAACCTCTCACCATGCCTCCTACCTGGTTGCAAACCATAGCGAGACCACAAGGGGGGAGCATAACCCAGGAGTTCACACTTCTTGTCACATTCTGAGACCACTGCACACAACAGCTGAAGGAGGACACAACGCATTTATAACACCACATTATCAAGCACTGGGCCTAATACAGTTTTAAATTAACAATGAGATGGTACCACTAATTAATACTGTTTGCTTCTACCCTTGCTTTGTAATAGCCTACCCATTCTTAGCTGCAATCTGCGGCGAAAAACAGGATTTCCCTCCCTTACAGATAGGCAAATTATTATTCTTCCCATTTTCCTAGGTAGGGAAACTAAGGCGGAGTGTGGTAGGCTGCTTTACTCCAAGATGCAACGGGTGACAGATTTTACTTCCCTTTCCCTTAGACAAACTTTTCCACACCTTTTGCACCTTTCATCTGTTGGCTCTCAGTCTGATGTCCCATACAGGGTAAACTTGCTTCATGTCCAGCAGCCCTGTGTGTGAAAAGCTTGTTCCAAAGTCTCATAGAAAAAATCATTACAGCATTTAGTGGTTCAAAATGTTGAGACTGAGATTGTAAGAAAACACCTTCAGAAAGTAATCACAGCTTCTCCAGGGGTATAACGACTTTCTTTCCTGGGCTCTGCTTCTAAGATTAACTGTCTAAGCAATGCCTTATAAAAAAAACCAACCCAACAACAACAACCAAAAAAAAAAAAACAAAAAACCCACAAACCCAAAAACAAACCAAAAAGAATCTTTCTCACACAGAGGTCTTCCTTCTGCAGAAAACAACAGTCTGGCTATAAAGTCTTTAGCCCAACAGAGCAGTCTGCAAGCCACAGGGAATGATGTAACTAGCTGACCTGAGAGAGGTGATGAGGACTGCCAAGGTGATGGGCAGTGCCCCAGTTTGGAAGGGCAGCAGGAATCTGGTTTGCTTTCCTGCAAGACACAGGCCAAAGAAACTCCCTCAGCAGTTTCTATACCACACCCAGAGTTACAGCGTATTTTACACAAAGGAATTCATTGCACAGGCAAAGGCTGAACGTGAAAGGCCTCCTACATCTCCCTTCCCTGCTGGAGAGCA
This sequence comes from Bucorvus abyssinicus, assembly GCA_009769605.1. Classification (NCBI taxonomy): domain Eukaryota; kingdom Metazoa; phylum Chordata; class Aves; order Bucerotiformes; family Bucorvidae; genus Bucorvus; species Bucorvus abyssinicus. The sequence goes on from CM020033.1 coordinate 21,268,423, forward strand.
TGGTCCATTTGTTAAACATCCCCCTGCTGCATTTCTAGTCAAGACTCCTCCAGCTCTTCCAGCTTTGAATCACACCCTGCTTCCTTTCTATTATCGCACATTTCTCCCCCTGTATGGGTTTGCAGACCATGATCAGATCAGCTTTTAACCTTCTCCTGGAATTTCATTTCACAAGCCCTTTGTCAGCCTCTGGCAATCTTATCTGAATTTCTGAACTACTGAGAAGAGACTTCTACACTTTTCTCAAGGGGTTCATAGATGGCTTTGTAAAGGACAATTTCTTGATTTCTCAGTTGTAAATTTTACTAGCACCGAGGTCAACAGCAAAATTAAACCGTACATTCTCTTGCTCTGCTGTTTGATGATCGGTAGACAAGAACCAGTACAAGCACGCATCCTTTCATCAGCTCCAGGCTCAGACACACAGATTCAGCTAGGTATTTAAGGAGCTTGTCTTTTGGAAATATATACTGACTTTTCCAGTATCTTTAAGAACCAGTGAAAATAGATATGTTTAAAATTTCTGTTGCTGACTGCTTATACCATTTTCCCTTCCTACTTTGTCCTGTAGAAGCCAGTGTTAAAAACAAAGCACTTGTGAGCTGCAAACACACCACATCATGTTTCCTCCTTGTTCATCCCTCTAGCAAATGCTCCCTCCCTCTAACGCAGACAGAAGTTTATCTTCCTTTATCTTCCTCAGCTTGTACCACTGACCATCCCCCCCAAAGGGCATTCTGGCTGATGGGGTAAGTCTACCCTCCACAAGAGAGTCCTAACACTGAAGTTTTCCCCAGCATACAGGAATAGACTCAGTCCAGTCCACGTAACTGACATGGAAAGGAGCCAAACAGCTAATACTACTTCTTATATGCTGCAATTAATACGCATCATTTCTCATCTGTTGTCGCCCCACGGAACAGCCCATGATATATTACCTATGGCTACAGAAGTAGGAGAAGGCAAATCAGGAACGAGTGGGCAGTATTTTTCAGAAAATAAGAATGAGACCCAAAAAAACAATAAGTCTTGAAGCAACCATGGCAAGGTACTTTCTCCCCCAGCACATAACTAAATCTTTGACCTCTTTGCCACTGGATATTTATTATAGGGGACAAAAATATAAGCAGGTTTAAAATGCACAAGACTAATCTGTGAAGGGAAGATTGACTAGTGGCTGTTCATGAGTGGCCTGGATGCAGTGCTTGGCTCAGGCAAGCCCTTAGATCACTGCTCACGAGAGGCTGGAAGTGGCTGTCTGGGTCATAGTCACCCTCAGCACACTCAGTTCCCTGAACACCTTCTGCCAGGGATGGAGGCACCATCCTCAGTGAGACAGGTTATTGGGCTTGTCACGTAATGCTGTTCTGTTTCACTGACATCCAGACAGAATTCCCTCCCGCGGGTCTCTGTATGCTGAACTGCAGCCTCTTCTCCCCTTATGGGCTGCAGGCACAGACACAACTGGCTGCTACTCACTCGTGAGATACTGGCTTGCCCAAGAGCCTGTGGCACTGCTTCCCACCATGTGACAAGGGCTGTTGCAGAGAAGGGCAGGGAATGGGGAGAGGCTTTGGAAGGCTGCCTGTGTTCAGTGCTGATTGTTCAGTGCAGGGGTGTGCAGCATTTGTTTAAAAAAAATTTTTAAAAAAGGAGGAAAGATTTTCTTGGTACATGGGTCAAAACTAAGAAGTATAAGATAAGAAACTCAACTCCAGCCGTGCCTAAAATTTCCCACATAATGTGAAGCAAAATTGTATGCTGTCTAAAGAAGGAGGTAACATTTCTTTCCTACTAATTGCTGTCTTGCTCCAGTAGACTGTAAGCTGCTCAGTGAGAGACTGTCTCTTGCAATAGTAAGAGTACTTATACCCTACTATACAGGAACCTGTGTAATAGGGTCTTGATCTCATTTGGAGAAATCTCTTCACTACTGTAATAAGTGCAATGATTTTACCTCTTATAGATGCTCTGTGTGTCACATTTTCAAAACAAAGCATTGGAGTAATTGCAAAACACATCTGTTTGTTAGATCAAATATAAACGTCACTGTCAAAAACTGAAGGTGCCATGCTAAGTGCCAAGGTCTATGTTAACATCTATTTCAACATATTTACATTCCTCCCATTCCAAAAGCATCTGCATACCTTGAACACAGAGTCATTACAAACAGAGTCACTAGGAAAGATTAATAAATTCCTGTTGCCTCCCTTGGCAGTTCTTCCATGCATGTTCAGGTTTCCAAACAGAGGAAAACTGGCTTATTTATCTGCTCTATAGCTAACAGGGCTGAAAGGATAGGACTAGAAATTAGTGTTGTATAATTCTCATGTTGGAATAGCCTCTCCCAAAGGGAAAGATTTTAGCTTTTCCTAATGATGGTCAGACTCATCAGGTCTTATCTGGAAATTTATCCCATGGCTACTGGGTCTTCAATGTGAAATAAAAAGAAATTAGTAGAAAAAAAACCTTTTGAACTTTACTTTCTAGGTTGCATAGCTGCACTTACTGCACTGAAACAAATTTACCATGATGCTTTATTTTTTGTTTTTTGGAAGGGGATGAAGGTGAAAAAGGAGACAGAGGAGAAGTGGGCAAACAAGGAAAGGTTGGACCAAAAGGACCAAAAGGTATTTATGACAGTTTGTTGGCAGCTACTGAAAATGAATATCATTATACACAACAGTACCAGTGCATATGATCAGTGATGTTTAATGCTTTTCATTCCTGTTTCACCAGTGGATTTCACAATCCTGTCAAACATTAATCAGTGAACTTAACAATACTCCGAGAGCTTGGTGCAATTCCTACTGATGTGTAAGACAGCTACATATGGCAATAAACATAAAGAGTCATGTAATAAACCAGTAAAATTACTGCTGCTCTCTTAAGTGGCTGTCATGAGTGCGATCCAGAAGATCCAAATGATATGTAAAATCATTACCCAGATCGTATGTATAATCAGAAAGATTACTGTCCTCTTGCTGAAATGTTCCTTTAGTTGAAGCTCAATTTTGAGTGTTATTTCATATAATACATCAGGATGCTCAACAAAATTCGGTCTCAGTTGTCCCTATTTTGCAGAAAAGCAAACTGAGGGATAAACCGAGAAACAAAGTTCCTCTGATCAAGCAGCATCTGAGCGGAGAACAAGTCACAGATGTCTCAGGATTCGGCTCTCTTGAACATACCCCATATCCACAGTGTGAGCTGGGCTGAGCATTCGGAAGCACCAGATGTGATGGTGTCAGCCTTGTTTGCATACTCTAATTCAAAAGCTTAATTTGTCATTACAGTTTAATGATAATGCATATCCAGGGTCTTTCATCCTTGACAGTGGTTTAAGGCTAATTGGGAAAGTTTTTACTTTTACAGAAACTTTAAAATCACCCTGTTATTATGGTTATAATAAAAAGGCTTTTCCATTTTTAAATGTATTCATATGACTTTGCTTCTTACCTTAAAAAGATCCGGTAAGCTAAAAGGGAATTGGCTAACCAACCATTTACAAAGCATCTGAGTGACGTTAATTCTGTGTGCAAACTAAGATTCCCTAAATTGGGCTCTCATCATTAGGCACCTATTTTAGAACTTAAACTATCAATTAATTAAAAAGGCATCCGTTATTTTGTTGCTCTGAGGACTGGGAAAGCACGTACAGCAAAACTAGTAGCTCCCTATTTACAGTCCTGCTTTGAGAAGAATTCCCAGCAAAGCTGCGAGGAATTTACCTCTGGGGTGGAGAAAAAAAAACCCAAATAAAACCTGGTCAGCCTGGATTGGTTGTGGAGTAAAATCAATATTTGCATACTCACTAGCAGTTTGAACTAGGGATGTTTGAACAGGCAGTTCTACCAAGGTGCCTTGCAATGCCCTACTGTTGTATCCTACAGCAGCAGAGATCTGCACAGTTCTTCAAGCATCCTCAGGGCTCCACTAGTTTCGACTTTGCCACACGTGCAGACGGTCATGCTCAGGAAAAATAGCAACAGTAGAGACTTTGGGAAAGAAATGACAGAAATCATCCATGCTCTTTTCCTCTTTATTTTTTCTTTCAGGAAACAAAGGACCTGTGGGGGATGTTGGTGACCAAGGAATGCTTGGGAAAATTGGGCCGATTGGTGGAAAGGGTAAGCCCTGCTCTGGGAACTTTCTTGGTTTTTTTCCTCAAGGTAAATACGTGTTTTGTGAGAGTTCCAGGTATGGAGTAATATCAAATAATGGCTGTTACCACTGCGCTCCAAATAAAGTTATGCATAAAGATTGGGGATGAGTGCCAACAGATATTCTTGTTCTATTTCCCACATGCTATATATCCAACTTGCTTGGCTAAAATAATTTGCTTTATGAGTTAAGAAACCAATCCTCTTTGATGGTAAAAGAGGAAGGGAGAAGTCCAGCCCTTGTGAAGTAAATCCTCTGAATGCTTAAAAAGAGAAAGCCAGATTTGTGCCTCTGCTTTGGACACTGAAGGCCTAAGTCAATATTCTTGTGCTGCTCAGGTTGCCACACCTTGTCAGCTGAACTGGTGTGGGACATACGAGCAAGCAATGCACAAGACAGCTTGGTAAGAAAAGGATTTTAGGAGTTTTAAGACAGCACTCACGTAACCAGAGATGACAACTATTTGAAAATCAAGGTAGGCTCCAAGTCTACCTGCACAATAATTTCATTAAATTATGCTCTAGTTGTCTGAGAAGCTCAGGCATTCCTTTCTGGTATTCCTAAAGAGCTACCGAAGAAGGAATATTACTTCTGCCTCAAGGAGACCTGTCTTGAAAGCTGAGCAAGGACTCCCCAAAACCCAGAACTCTGTGGTCCAGCACATCAACCCAGGCATGCTTATCAGTGGGTGGAATAATCTCTCCAGGGAGCTTCTCAAGCCAATATTTTTAATAAACCTTTGATGGCCTCTAGCCAGCCTCAGTATCGGAGAAGAACAAAAGAATTTGACCTGAGGGGCTAATTTTCAGAAGTACCTAGACAACTGAAAACACAGATAGTTATCTCCTAAGATGTCTTCAATCACCAAAGGATACCAGAATTTAAGAATCCCACATATTGCTTATCTTTAAGTAAACCAATGCTCCGAGCCTTTAAATCAAGCTCTCTCTTAACTTGAATGTACAATTTATTGTCCCCTTCTAGTTTTTCTCATTTTCTTTATTTGCAGAAGCAAAGGTTACTAAGTCACTGTTTAAATCTGCCATTAAACATTTAAATTCTTAATGAAGCAAGCCTGAAATTTCAGGTTGTAAGCCGCAGTGTCAAGCAATGCTAATTAAAATGACAGCCAACTCCTAATTTCTTTAATAAAACATAACCATATAAAGGAAAAAGCACATCAAAACACGGCCATCAACAAGGCAGAGCATGCATTAGTATTTTTTGACCTCTGAAGGTCTTAATGCATAAAAGAAGAGCTGACATGAATTTCAGATAAAGTCCAGCTGTTCCCGATCCAAATTAGAGCTGAGATTTTTTTTAAAAAGCCAGTCACCTCCACTTATATAGTAGCACATCGTTTGGAGAAGTATGTCTATCATTTTTATGGTTTACAGAATAAGAGGAAATCAGTTGGATGAAAATAAATCACATTTCCATGAAGTATATCTGAATGAAACACTGCTCCTTACTGACCTCATTTTGTGCAGGTGCTCACTGCCCGTACACATAACCTGTTGCACACATGAATTCAGTGGCTTAGTGCACATCAGCCTCATCTGATGCCTAATCCCATCACGGAGCTGCTGAACCCAGGGAAGGATGCTGTCCTGCAAGGCAGTGAGAGAACCCAGGTCTCACCTCTCACAGATTTCTTGAGTGCTTTCAGCCTCTCAGGATCACTTTGCCGTTTACATTTAAAGTAAGTGGTACCAGGAACCAGCAGCACACAAGATGCCTGTGTTATCAGTGAGTTAGCTATTAAAGGGTTCTCCTTATTTCCATACACCAGAATTAATCATGGTTTGTTTGACTGGGCACAACTGCCAGTACAGTACATCAGGGATTCCTATCAGAAGCATGCTGTTAATATATTATTAAACGGGTTTTTCAAACACGGTCCCCTGACATGCACTGTCTGAGATCTAAGAATATATTTTCCTCTTTATTCAGGTGACAAAGGAGCCAAAGGCTTATCGGGGGTTTCTGGAAAAAAGGGAAAAGCAGGTATGCCATGTATCCTTCTCTGCAGAATGGTCAAGTCTGCTGGGTCTCTGATTTCAGGGTTGGTCTGTCTGGACTTTCATAAAATTTTGAGGCCCATGGGAAAACTTGAGAATAGATGAAACTAACAGGAAGAGACTGAAAAAGTTTTGTTTAGCAAAATGAAGGCCTGGCTAGGGATGTGACTGATGTCTATGAATGTACCAACACACATAAAATATGGAGAAGAGTTACCTAAATCAATGGGCAACGGTTGACATCATAAAAACTAACACATAGTCAGACCAGCAGTACATTTATACTGGAAACTAGGAGAAAGTTTCTGAATACCAAAGGAATAAAGTCCTTTAAGAGTTTCCTAATAGGAGCATGTGTGATTTTAGATAGAGCGTAATCTGTTGTCAAATTAATGCAATGTATTTGCTTACAGGAGGAGAATTTGGATCTGATGACCCAGAAAGATCTTCTCAGTCCTACTAACCTTGAATGTTTTCCCACCTTGAATGTACAGTTGTGTGTATTTTTAAGAGATTTCATAAGCAATGCCAGTTTGTTTTTTAATGAGAAACCATCAGCAACTTATTTTCTTCCTGAGAATAAGAGAAGAACAAACAAAATCTATACCAAGCCAAATTTCAATTTACCCGTAAAAGTATAACTGATACTTCAGTGCTTGAAAATTATTGGTTATTTGAGTTGGTATCGACTAGTACTGCTGTACCACAGCTGCATGCAGCAATTCACTAACGTAGTCCTTCTACTAAAGTTTTGCCAATCCCACCTCTATTCATTCTCACAAAGCTCCTTTGCTGAGAAAGCAGCAGTCCCCATTTCAAGGATGCTGTTGTTTCTACTGGATGGCTGGGGAACCTGTGCTGTTTACAGATATAAAAGTAGACCTTTGGCATTCAGATGTGACACTGTAGTGATCACCATGACAAGCCAGTCTCTGCAGCTAGATGAAATCGATAATAAGAGGGGCAGAAGATGTGCAAATCCCACACTGATATAGGTGGAAAGAAGATGGCAAACTCTTCTACTCGTGTTTTTAAAAGTAGAGATTCTAAAACCAGTTAGCAAGTACAGAGACAAAATATTAACTGCTTTGATCCACAGAAGTGTGGCCAGCGGGGCAGGGAAAGACTGGCTCTTCACAAGTGGAGGCCAAGTCTTCAGAAGGTTTGGAAGTGGGCTACAGAGGACCCTTCATGCACACACACAAATGCTTCTAAACACATAAAGCCTCTATCCTTTGTATTGCATCAGGCACGGTCTGTGACTGTGGAAGATACCGCAGAGTCGTTGGACAACTGAACATCCATGTTGCTCGTCTCAACACATCCATCAAGTTTGTAAAGAATGGTAAGCATCCTTCCATATTTGATGTGATTTATTTGGCTCCTGTAACATTTATCATTGCTATTCTTCTACCGTTGGTGCTCTACTGCAGCATCCATAGATGTCCCAGAGAGAGGGTCCCACTGTATGAGGCACTCTGAAACCATACAGAAAAGAGACAGTCTTACACCTGTAAGGATACAAGCAGCAGGTGACTAAAAGCAAAAACAATACAGAAATTATCAACTGCACAACAGAAAGAATCATGAAAAGCACAAGGCAGGCTTGCTAACCGCCTCCACGCTGTCAATCTGCTCAGGCTTAGTGGCCACTCAGGCAATGAAAGAAAAGGTTTGTGCCAATTTGCTCCAGAGAGGCAGGAAAAGCCATAGGAACCTTGATTTTTCTGCTGCACAGGAAGACTGCAGACACAGTACTCCTAGTGCTCCCCTCAGTGGAACCATCATTCTCCTGTAACATGGGACCTACACTCAAAGACAAGGGCTATAAGGAGCCATGTTTACAGGCAGCACTGTCAGGTGGGCAGTACAAACTGCCCACACTGAAAGGAAGGAAGTGTGTCTCCTGGCATAGCAGAGTTTTTGAGAAGGTTCCACTAGTGCTTTAGGGACTAGGTCTGTATCAGTAAATTAAATGTGTTTGAGACTGTTTTTTGGCACTGTAGGCAACCAGCACAGAACATCACTCATCTATATTATAAATCCTTCAAAACTGAATGCCGTATTAGCAGGAGCATTCCTCCACTAACTCCTAAACTGCACCCGGGGTAACTCCTGAATTGTTTGTGAAAGCGTTAGTTACCCCAGGCCAAAGCTCTGCTCAGGATCATTCCGGCAGTCCACCAGCAGGGACAATCAACATCCAGCTGCCTAGGCATGCTCCCTGGCACTGCTTAATTCACTAGGATATATGCTGGTTGAGAAGTTTGCCTTCTAAAGCTGCTGAGCAGCCACAGTTTTCTTCCTAGTCAATGCCTCTTAGTGGCTACAGCAGCTCTGAGTGTGAGGCTGCATTTAAAATGTCTTATTTTAGCAGTCACATTGATTTTCCCCTACATGGCAAAGGCCTGAAAAGCTATCTATATGCCTGTGTTTCTATGCCAGGGCACTCTTTCACAATATGTATTCAAAAACATGCAAAGCAATGGGGGTGATCCAGAGTTAGACATTGCTATTTGACCATACCCTAATTTGATTAGTGCTAGATTAGTACTAGATATCTGTGAAGTAAAACTTAAGTGTCACAGGAGACACATGCCAATCAGGACTGAATAGTTCTTGTCCTAACATGTGCAAGGCGCTTTTTGGGCCCATTAGTAGTACCAGTCTCTGATCATGTCCTCCTCGTTCATCACAAATTCAATGGTGGGAATACTTCTCCTCTCTCCCTTTTATTAATTCTGATATAAAAGTAATCTCATTGTCATACTGGAACAGAAACACCTCCAATATCTGTTGACATGCCATTAAGCAATTTTTTATTCCCCTTTAAAGTTATAGCAGGTATCAGGGAGACAGATGAGAAATTCTATTACATCGTGAAAGAAGAGAAGAATTACAGAGAAGCCTTGATCCACTGCAGGGACAGAGGAGGAACACTGGCCATGCCTAAAGACGAGGCAACCAACGCCCTGATTGCTGACTACATCTCCAATAGTGGCCTCTTCCGAGCCTTCATTGGGCTGAACGACATGGAAAAAGAAGGACAGTTTGTGTATGCAGACAACAACCCACTGCAGAACTACAGTAACTGGAAGGAAGGGGAGCCTTACGACCCTGCTGGCCGTGAGGACTGCGTGGAAATGCTCAGCACGGGAGAATGGAATGACTCCGAGTGCCAAGTCACCATCTACTTCATCTGTGAATTCCTCAAGAAGAGGAAATAAAAGTGCCTGGCACCTGCTGTACATACAATAACCCCTCTTCACTCATCCACTGTAGGGAGAGCTGACAACCAGGCACAAGGCTCAATCCAGCCTTCACCTCACTGGGTTAAACAAGAGCAACTACTGTTATGGCAGTGACCATAAAGTCAGCACAGGTCTGCAGGGGGCATCCAGCCAGTTGTGAATTTTTAGTTCATTTCTATGTGCAATTTAGGGTGAGCATGTCTACATGTCATTTAGGGGCAGATTTAGAGCATGCAGAGGTGAATATGATTTCACTAACACCAGAAATAAGAAAAAAAAAAATAGTAAACTCACTGGTGTATTAATTATTAATGTGCTTCACAAAGTCCACAGATGGAAAGAGTGTGATCTTTACTCATCTTTGACCTGCACAGAAAGTTCTGGTAATTTTCCTGGTGACTTCAAAGATGGGAGAACAAATTTATAGTTTCTCTTGAAAAAATCTTTCTTTGGTTAGAATCATAGAGTAATTTAAGTTGGATGCAATCTCTGGAGGTCATCTGGTCGAATCTTCCATGCAGAGCAGAGCCAACTTCAAACTTAGATCAGAAGCCATTATACTCTTCTTAATTTGGCTGTGCAATTATATTGCCTGATATGCAGGGGAGAACTTGCTTGTCTCTGCTTCCAACCCTATCATCCATCAGGCTGACCTGAGGTGTGAGGAGTTAACTTGGCAATGGCACTTCTGCATGCAAGCCTGCACAGTCTGTAGGCAATCTGAGAATAGATGGAGCAGTTCTACCCTCTGATGTCCCCCAAAATCTGTGAAAAACAGAGAAGTCTAGCACAAAGAACAGTGTGAAGGAAGAAACACCATTGCTGTAGGCTGTAAACAGGCATATGTAGCATCAGCTCTACTAACGTGCAATGTTGGTTTAACAATAATTCTAGGAACATGGTAACTCCCTAACTCAGTAGCCAGTGATGTTTGATGTCTAATGCCAAAATCACCTGCAAAGGCAAAGTTCCTTGAGGAAAAGTAATGCCTTTTAGAAGTTCAAGCCCAGGGCTGCTAACCCCACTCACAGCAGGTCAGTTCTTACTAGTCATGCAGAAGCAGCACAGTAACATCACTGCGGGTAGGCACAATCACACTGATACACTCTCCACACCTCATCTTTACTTCTGACCCAAAAAGTCACCAAAACATGCTTGCCAGATGGGTGGGTCTAAATTCTGGAACCCTGTGGCAATACTGAGACCACTGGCTGACAAAATCCACGGGTGTCCTTAATGCTACACTCATCATGAACAAGTCATTTTCCTGTTCTTTAGAAGGAAACTCAGAGCTGGGAGAAGGTCAAAGAGGAGCACACTTTGCTGCAGGATCAAGCTCTGCCTGACATTGGACCAGGCACTCTCCTTCCCATACAAAATCAGGGAATAAATGTCTAAATTGAAACTCTGGTCTTTTTTAGGAGACTGTTGAGTTATAAGTAATCCTGGAGCATGCTCCACGTATGGAAGGAATGACTGTCGCAGACTCTGGCTGCATGGCTGAGGGAAGTGAGTGAGGAACTTGTGTAGGGTTTCTGCAATGGAAAGGCTGGAACTGCCCAGTTTCTCCATCCTCCTCCTCTCCTACCACACCAACTTCATCCTTTCTTAAACAGAAAAAATAAACAAAACCAGCCCTTTTACCCACTATGTATTCATGTAATGTAGGGCAAGGCTATGCTAGTTGAAACAAGTAGACCTAGGGTGGCCACTCCTTTGCTAAGTACAGAAGGTGGTCAGGAGAGCAACACAGCACAGATGTTCAAGCTAGCCAGGCGTAAGCATGATCAGGTGATCATGCAACCCATTCTTGCAGCACTGGGTCCCAGTTAAAAAATTTTGCCAAGAAGTCTATCTCGCAGGCCAAGCCAAATAAAAGAGGCTACCCTGCACAGGAAACCTGGCAGGTAGGTCCATACAGCTCTGCACTGTGCCACGTGGACACAAGCTTGAATGTTCACTAGTTCAAACATTATAGCTGTGTTTTGCAGAAAAAATATGCTTGTTATAATTAAGAATTTGGGCTATATCACAGGTTCACTGATAGCCAATGGAAATTCACTGTAGTGGGTAAAGTACCTGAGATTTCTACAGGAAGTGGATAGAGCCAGGAGCACAGGAAATAGTGTCTGACTACTCAGGATTTATGGTCTGTTGGAGCTCAGCACCTAAATCATTTTTCCCAATCTCAATATTATGTTTTCCCCATGTTTTTCTTTTCACTGTTCCCAGTCTTGACCTTTCTTGATTCAATTTATACCCCCTGATTCTTGTTCACCCACCTATCACCACTGTGAAGAGCCTGGCTTTGCCTTCTTGAAGATGCCCTCATAGGTTCTGGCAGGCTGCTACGAGGACCGCCTGAAGCCACCTCTTCTCCAGGCTGAACAAATCAGGTTCCCTTAGCTCCTCCTCACATGGCTCCAGCTCCAACCATCTTGGAGGCCCTCAGCTGAACTTGGCTCCAACTTTTCAATGCCTTTCCTGTACTGGAAGGCTCAAAAGGACACAATGTCTAGATGTGGTCTATCAGCTGTGGAGCGGGAGGATAATCCCTTCCCTCAAGCTCCTGGCTGTGGTCCCTCTACCACAGCCCAGGATGCCGTTAGCTGCCTTTGCTGCCAGGGCACACTCCTGATGTGCAGGCAGCGTGCTGTCTGCCAGGACTTCCCAGGGCCTTCTCAGTAAAGCCAGCCAGCCCCAGCCTATATCAGTTAAAGGACTTGGCATTCCCAGACGAAGGAAGCTTTGCATTTGTCCTTGATGAATTTCATAAGGTTCCTGTCGGCTCATCCCTCCAGCCTGCCTAGGTCCCTCTTCATGGCAGCCCTGCCTGCCAGCGTATCTGCTGGTCTGTCCAAATTGGTGTCATCTGCAAACATGATGAAAGTGGACTTTACCACCTCCTCCAGGTAATTGATAAAGATGTTAAAGCGAATAGCCACAATATATAGACCTCTGTAGCACTTTATTTGTCCACTGAGTACAACCCCTTAACCACTTTCCTCTGAGCCAAATGATTCAACTGATTTTTACCCATCTGGTTGTCCACACATCCAGACCAAAACATCCTACCTAAGATGCAAGAATGTTGTTGGAGACAATGTCAAAAGCCTTGCTAAAGTTGAGATAAGTGACATCCATGGCCCTCCCCTCATCCACAAATCCAGTCATTTTATCATAGAACACAATCAGGCTTGTCAGGCATAATTTACCCATGGTAGATACATGCTGATCCTTCCCAGTCAGCTTCTCCTTCATATGCCCAGAAACATACTTCAAGAGGACTCATGCCATTAAGTCCCATGGGGACCAAAGTACTGCTGATCAGCTTATAGTTTCCTAGATTGCCTTTCCGGCATTTTTGAAGGCTGCAACATTCACCTATTTCCAGTCATCAGGAACATTCCATGATCTCCATAATCTTTCAAAGGTGATAGAGTGGCCTTGCAGAGACATCAACCAGTTGTCTCAGCACCTTGGATGTGGTTTGTCTGGTCCCATGGGGCTTTCCAGTCAGACTCTCTCAAGTAATCCCTGACTCAACCCTCAGCTACTGCTGATAGTTCTCTTTGAACCCTTGCCCTAAGCACAGAGGGATGGAATAGCTTGTTGGTAAAGAAGGCAAACCATTGAATACCTCAGCTTTATCTGTGCCTGCTGTCACTGCATCACCACCTCCATTCAGCAATGGTCCCACATTTTCCTTGCTCAACCTTTTTATACTAAGATACCAGTGAAAGCTCTTCTCATTACATTTCCTGTGCAAGTGTCAACTGCATTTAAGCTTTGGATTTCCTGAGGCTACCCCAACATACTCAGGCGATGTTTCTATATTCTTCAACTGCAGCCTGTCCCTGCTTCCATCTCCTCTATACTGTCTTTTTGCATTGGCGCTCCACCAAGCCACACTGGTCTACTGACACATCTGCTTGTAGACGCACAGTGAACACAAGACAGCTGCCTAAGATCTTGCTACTTCATAGCAGGAATAATACAGTGTTCTTCCTGCTCTTAGAGAGTCAGGATTTTATGATATCTCATATTCTGAAGACTGTCCTCTAACTTAGTGAAAGCATTAACTCCTGCTCTCCTCAGGTCCAGAATGTACATAAGATACAGATACCCATGCTAAATATGGTGTTTTCAAAACTAATTCTAATAAAAATTTTCACAGAATCTATATATCCCATGAAGAATATATTTTCCTCCAACTTTTCAAACAATCTCACTTGGGCATTAAGTCTGTTCAGTCACTTTAAATAAAAATCATCACCTTGAGCAATGGAGTGTCATTCTCGACCACAGCCACAAGAATATAAAGGCATTTCTATTTAGTTTCACATACTGTCTTAAATAGTACATTGTAGTTGTAGTTCACCTGGCTGAAACTGTATGAAGAGATGGAATCTGACACTGTGTATGATGATAAAATAGTAAATGTGTCACAGAGAAAGGGATTAATTCATGGTTATTTGGAAAGCACTGCTCTAGAGTGTCTTACTTGAATATATTTGCAGAGGTACAAAAGCCACGAATTGCCATTTCTTTTTTCCTCTCATTTATTAAAGCCATATGCAACCTGCTCAAGGCACATCAGAAAGAATGAGCAAGATCAAAGCCATAGCCTAATCTGGGTTGCTTTTATGCTTGTGTGGTAAGGGAGAACAGCAAATGGTAAAATAATTCTCTGCCTACCTGCTGCATGCAGCTCGTCCAACTACAGCCCTGGTGCCCCACCCGCTCCTTGACTGGAAAGGTTTCTCTATGCGAGTGTTTCAACACAGGGAGGAAAAGTTTCACTTAATTTTCATTAGGTGGGTGGCACCAGGAACTTGCATCACTCTGTTTTGCAGACAGCAATAGCCGCCTACTGGAGCATAGTTGCTAACTACACAAAACTCTCTGTGGCTGGGAAGTGTGTGTGATCATGTGCATTTCCGAGTTCTGAATCCCTAAGACCCTTAACATCCTCAGCACTGCACCTATGCTTAAATCCCATGCAAGTCCTGTGCCTAATCAAGTGCAGATCTATGGATATTGGGGCAGCAAAGAGGTCATAGTTCCTCATTGGTATGATGCAGTAGAGCATGGGAGTATCTGCGGAGACACGACCTTCTCATACAATGTAATTTCATTATATATTTTCCCTTTCCACCTGGGTAAGAGCTGCATTTGTCTTTGCTTCTGTGTTTTACAAAACGGGCATAACTTCTTAAAAAAGTAGCCAGATGTCCATTATTACTTTGGTCTTACTGTTTCGGACATAGTTCAACCCTTAAGAGTACAACGAATAGAAGTAATGCCTTTTTGGAAACAGATTTCAGTCATGAATCCCCTGTTCATTTTCCCCCCTTACCAGATGTTTGAAGCCTTTGCTATCTTATTAAGCTCTCAGCAATGAATTGTCCAGCAAGAGATGCTAATTTTCCCAACTTCATACAATAGAAGTCTTTATATCAGTTGCCCCACAACATTCCCTGAGCACGTGGGGCACTCTGCCATGCGGAGGGTGGAAAGAGCAACAATGATGATCAGTCAGTTGGTAGAAGATTAAGCAAAACTTTGCAGAAAAATGCGAATACGGAGTTGGCAGATGCTTAGCATGTGAACTGAGGAATTTATTTCCCACTGTGAGCCAGTTTCTAGGTCTTGAAAATGCTTTAAAGCTTGTCAGAGGAAATCTAAAAGGTTGTCAGTAGATCCAGAAAGAAATCTCAGTTCAATAGCCAAGGAATCCCAAAGCTTTCTGCAAGTTCACATATGCAAGAAAGAGAGCTTTCTCAGGACCTGAAGAAGCAGTAATACATTTTCTGCAAAACCAAGGGCATTTACAAGCCTTTCCTTGTGAAAGGCACACTTTTCTATTCCTACTTTCTCAGATATGAACATTTTCCAGCGTAGGCACATACCAGTGGATCCATGAAAGTTTAAGCAAGGAATGTATATGACTGCCCTGACTGTTTTCTCCTTGGACAGGACACGTGCGACAGATAGTAATGAACATTTATGAGAGTCTTTTAGTGGCATGGCATACAAGGGAAAATAAGAGAATAACGATAATGACGATTATAATAATAACAATCATAATAATAGCACAATAACTCTACATCAAAACTACCCAAGTAATCATGAGAATTTCAGAAGTGAAGGAGGGAAGATTATGGAATAAAGATAGGTATCCTTGCTTATTCTCCTCAGTTGTTCTAATTACATATAACTCATTAACTTCTGAGGAATCAGGCCGTGTCATCAGTCCCTATATTCATCCCCTTTTGGTCATCACAGATGGGTCATTTTCTCTGTCCTTGGAGAAAGTATTAGCCAGTTCCTGTTCCAATGGAGGTGAGAGTTACTAGAAAAGCTGGAAATGAGGGCCAGCTGCATGTATGATCAGCAAAAAATGGAAAGTACAGGAGAGATTTGGAAAAGGCTAAAGAGAGACCCTCAGAAGCACCAATTCTGGGGGACGAAGATGGAGAAAGCCTTGTAGGAACGCAATACATCCAACACCGAGAGAGATGTTTTTTCGTTTTTTTGGTAATAAGGTTAGCAGAAACCTGAAAAAAAAATATTTTCTAGAGAAGAGCCAGACTGGAACACGCAAAAATGTCCCTGGAAGAAAAGAGGTTGTTTAGGTTTGAGGTAAAGTGTGCCATTCAGTACTGGGTACCTAAAACGTGGGTAGATGTGGATTCCACTGATCACCTGAACAAATGCTTCTGTGGGGCTGGAAAGACTTTCAGCAGAAGACAATCAGTTTAGTGTGGGGGAGGCTGGAGAGAGCTTTGTGTATAGCATAAATCCAAGAAGGAAGGAAGATCTCGTATTTGCTTCATGTTTACCTTACCACAGACCACGTGAGACTGTGACTTGGTGTCAGAGATACCACTCGCACTACTGACCGGTGTGAGAAGCTGAGAAGCTCAACAGTGTCTGGAAGGAAGCTAGGGCAGGCTGTACCTTCTAGGCCTGGATGGGTTTATTCTACCAGGCTTTGACAGAAAGCAAAATATAGGCTTGGAGTGCAAAGAAAAAGAGCGTAACAATATTTTTCATTCACTACATCAGACATGCTTGGAACCAAGTGTGCATGTACGTGGCATACAGAGTCTTTTAAAGTTACACTGAGTCAGACTCAATCAACCAGCCCCAGCTTTTATTTGACTCATTTTAAACAGCGCTTATGTTTACTTCCAAATCACTGCAGAAAACACTGAACTAGTTTGGTCTAGGGATTTCTCTCGCCTAACTTCTACAAGGTAGATGTCCACATCAGGCCCAGCCACCATAAACGTCCTTTGCAGTTGAGAAGTTGACACAAAAGATTCATATGATCCATTTTCAGATACCTACTTTAGTATGAAACAAATTGTTCCTCAAATGTGGCTATTTCTTTCCTGTTTGTATTGAGGGGTCTAGCCAGGTAGCTCAGAGATACACATAGGCACTTGGTCAGCTGAATTCCACTGTTTTCTTTCACTGTGCACCAGAAACCCAAAAGGACTTCATGCGAGGCTAATTATTTCTTTACCGGTATAGCTAGATGTAGAAGTGTATGAACACATTAGTTCTGTACAACAAATTACATCTTCAAAGTACCCTATAAACACTAACTACACAGCAATTAGACTATCCTATTAGTAAAACAATGCACAGAATACTGACCTATTTATTCTTTTGTTATTATGTAAAATTAATGAGCTGTGTTTTTTGACCACTGATTCAGCCTTCTTCCAAATACCTGTGGATTAAAATTTAAGCTACTTAAATAGCTCCACAATATTACTGGTAGGCTGAAAATGGCAAGGCAAGTATTTGGAATGCACTGCTACAGTCTGTAAACACTCAGAAGGATATGCGAACATAAGGTCCTGTTCTGAATCAGATTCCATAATAGAATAATAATTTTGTTTAAAGGCATAGGGAGGCTGCTGGTTTAAGTTTGTTTGGTTTTTTTTTTAATTACTGCCTTGTAAATAAGCTACAAAATTTTCCTGAGAGCTAATTCATCGTCCCTTTCCCTCCCCTCACTCAGCATCTTTGAGAACAATGTACAAGTCCACTGTGAGGAGTTATCTACTGTAGAGGATGAAAACACTCACTACATAAGAGGAGTGTGTACAAGAAGTGGAAAGATCTCGGGAACCAAAGCACAAAGTTAGACACTAATGAACATGAGAAATTATTAACAGCTGGGAGTGAATTAAAATATTCATTAACATTATCTGTGTGAGTAAATGGTGTGTCTGTCACATTGAAAATCATGACAGGAACGTGAGATAGTTGGTCTTTAACTTATTTTTCATAGTCTAAACCACATCTTAGCAGAGTGCATCTCAGTGTCAGTGCACTACGAACCACTTCACCTTCCTCAGTGATTCGTAAGTTAAAGGATGCTGGTAGAACCACAGGTTGTTTTCTATCCCGAAATTGCGTACATGCTGTGTGTAATACTTATTTCTTCACAAAGGACGCCAGGCTAACAGGAATGCAGTTTAACTGGTTTAGGATTTATGAAAGAAAGCGAAAAAAACTCAAACCTGTTTGCTTTCCTATGAATCAAAACCTACTTGATCAAATGCTTAAACTTAACAAAATGTTGTGAAAGAACCTGAGGCTGGGTTCAGTAGGAATTGAGTAGTTGAGATAATCCTGAAAAAATAAGATTCACAGTAATTCTCCGTTTGAAAATACTTTTCAGTTCATTGCCTTTACAGCTGAGATTCCTCCAGCCTCTTCCCCAGAACACGTGGGAGTAACCACAGATTTTCTGAAACTCACAGTCTTTTGAAATAAAGATATTGTTCTCACAATATCTTTGGCGAATGGTGAATCAGAAACAGTTACTATTTGGAACTTGCCATCAGTATCATGGCTGGTTTTTGGAGGATGTAAGCACATCAGTGGGCAGCATTTCTTAATCTGACATCAGAAAATTGTTTCACAAGGGTTTGTGTTCCGTAAGGGGCACCCAGCTCCTGCAAACAGCTGAGTGCCCCATGGGAGTTTATCATTGCAGAGGACAGGCAAGCTCAGAATCTAAAGTTCAAGGTCACAGAACACGTATTTGTGCTTACTCTAAGTAACAAAAATGAGACAAATGCTGATCTATTGTAACCCATTCGTCTCTACTGAGACCCTTGGAGACCTCCAAGATGTAAAACACTGTAAAATGCACTCAAGAAAATACACTCCAGATACCAATTTCCCTAAAATCATCTATACATAAGAACATTCAAACACTTCTTTATGAACAATTCAAATTTCATAACAAAATCAATATTCTTTCAGTACAAACATGTCACTGTGATGATCTGATTTTCCCCTTTATTTCATATGGGCAGAGCAGCACACAGTGTCTAGAGGTGCAGATGCATGGTTCAGACCATGTGAAGGCTTCTAGGGGCTGCATCAGCATTTCTTATCTAAAGAAAAAAATAACAATGGCTTTCCATCTATCACCTTAAAGGAGAAACAATGTGCATGTACTGTACCTTCCATAAAGATAGAACATGGCAGTGCATCTAGCTCATAAGTTTTGTGTTTATTTTTAAACTGATCTGTTTGTTAGTTCTGTAAATTAATTAATTTCAGCACAAGCCTAAGCAGTCAAAGTGAAAAAAGGAATGGTTTTGCCTTGGTTTGACCCACTGTGTACCCTCACTTTCACTAGCTTCGAGGCAAAGGAAGCGGAGGGAAACCATGGCTGGGGGAACAGGATCACTTCATTTGGCAGCAGCTCAGTTACACTGGCTTACATGCAGCTTGAACTACCACAAGAAAGTTCGTAAACACTGGAGGCATAGGATTCTTGGAGGCTGGGGTCGAAGACAGGTTTGGGATGAAGCATAGTGGATAAAAGGATTACAGGTCTCCCAGCAATGTGGCTGTTGAAAAGCTCCCTCTCAGCGTTATAACTCCTTATAGTTACTCTAAGTAGCAACATATGCCAGTAGAGTAACACCCTGCTCTTTTAAGCAAACTGAAACTAACTACAAATACAGAGGTTACTTATGATTCACTTAATGATGCTGGTACTTACATTCAAATAGCTCTTTACCATCCTATTAACAGTCATCAGATAAGGCCTAATTATGTGTATACATTCTATGACTAAGATAAATCCTTTTTATTTACAACTGAATGAACTCAGAGTGCTTTGAAATCTATATGGTCACTCCATTTGCAGCAGGGTTTTTATGTTATTTCAAAACATTACAGAGCTTTTTTATACATGCATATTTTAATATGTTTCCTGCTTCTCCTTCCTGAATTCATTCATCACAAAATGAAGCCACCATTGACTTTTGCTTAATTATCCTTCGCCTTCTATTGGATTTTCAGCCAGGAATTAGCTCAATAAAACAATCAGTCCCCAAAAGGCAAACAAACTGCACCTCAGGGAAAAAAGTGACACCCTGTCAGCACTGATAGTTCATCAAACAATAGATACATACTCCTGACCAAGGAGAGGTAAGATCAGAGGCCAACACGTTGTGATTAAAGATTAGTATGTCAAGCATTGATTGATGATAAAATGAGAAGAGCCCGATGCTACCAGCAGCACTAATGGCACAGCGCTGTGCTGCATCCTGCCCTGGCAGCCCTCAGCACAGCCCTGCTGCTGAATTAGGGCTCCTCTGCAACCAGCTGAACTGTTCCTCTTTTACACTGTGGAGCAGGCGGGGGACAGGTGAGAAAATACCTGAAGTATTGCTACTGTGCATTACGTCTACTGGTTTTCCTGGGCAATTCTATCTTTAACAACCAGTGCCTGCACTTCCCATTCGCTGCTGGGGACGATCCATGCAGCCCATTTTTCCAGCTCACTCACCTATGCCAAGAGCAGCACATTGACTTCTTGAAACATTTTCCTGCTTGGTAACTTTGCTCTGCTCTATCATGTCCCTCCCTACTCACCCAGCCTCCTGCACCATGTGAGTTCAGGATCTTCCTCTCTGCTATCATGAGATTTTGCATTTTTACCTTTGCTGCACTCTCACACATCTAAGAGGAATTTCTCAGAGTAAACTAAAGGTGAATTGACCCTTTGACCACACATTATACTATACTGTAGAGAAATGCAGTGTCACCATCTGAAACAAATTAAGTGTTGGCATCCTTAGAACATGGAATGATGTTATTGGAACAGGTCAGAGACCTCATTCTGTTCTCAGTAACACCAGCCTACTTCACCAAGGAGGGTCTGTGGTTCAACGCCAGCCTCACGGCTGTGTGGCGCCTGTGTGAAGGTCCTCAAACTCCCTTAACCAGACAGCTAAGGATTCCCTGCTTTAAAAGGCATCCTGGGATTGTGGAGAGCGAAAGTAGCCAGGTCAACACCTTTCCCCTCATAGCTCTGGGCACAGAAGACTCTTCTGCAGAAAGAGGCCATACCCAGAGGATGACCGCAGCCTTAAGGGCCAGCCAGAAATCACTGCTTAGAGCAGCTCTGAGACCACTTTAAGCTGCTCTGGGGACTGCTTTGGTAACTAGCCATCCTTGGGACTGGTGGACAAACAGTTGGCACATTTATCTTCCATCTCCTCTATCCAGCAGGCATCCCAAGCTCAGTTTAACAGCATCAAGTGAGTGATTTCAACAGTTATTTTTCACTTAGTTTGATGATGCAAAAAGAGGCAGCATGCAATCAAAAGCCTGGCCCTGCCTGTTAAAATAAAAACTGTCATGCTGCCTCCAAAGAAACCTCAACAATGTGGTGATATCTGCACACTAATTCATAACATGCACTGGTCCTACCATGACATTGAAGTTCTGTTACCACTGAGTAAATACACTATACAAATGACGCTAAAGGGTTTTCTTATAATTCATACAATCACAGAATCATCTGGTTGGAAGAGACCTTTAAGATCATCGAGTCCAACCGTTCACCCTGCACTGCCAGGGTCCCTAAACCATGTCCCTTAATGCCACATCTACACATCTTTTAAACACGTCCAGGGATGGGGACTCCACCACCTCCCTGGGCAGCCTGTTCCAATGCTTTACAACCCTCTCTGTAAAGAAGTTCTTCCTGATATCTAACCTAGATCTCCTCTGGTGCAACTTAAGGCCGTTTCCTCTTCTCCTGTCACCTGTTATATGGGAGAAGAGACCAACTCCCACCTCTCCAAAACAACCACTTTTCAGGTAGTTGTAGAGAGCAATAAGGTCTCCCCTCAGCCTCCTTTCCTCCAGGCTAAACAACCCCAGTTCCCTCAGCTGCTCCTCATAAGACTTGCTCTCCAGACCCTTCACCTGCTTTGTTGCCCTTCTCTGAATATGCTCAAACACCTCAACGTCCTTCTTGTAGTGAGGGACCCAAAACTGAACACAGTACTCAAGGTGTGGCCTCACCAGTGCAGAGTACAGGGGGGCAATCACTTCCTTCCTCCTGCTGGCCACACTATTGCTGATACAAGCCAGGATGCCATTGGTCTTCTTGGCCACCTGGGCACACTGCTGGCTCATATTCAGCTGGCTGTCTACCAGCACCCCCAGGTCCTTTTCTGCTGGGCAGCTTTCCAGCCACTCCACCCCAAGCCTGTAAAGTTGCAGGGGGTTGTTGTTGCCCAAGTGCAGGACTTGGCACTTGGTCTTGTTGAACTTCATACTACTGGCATCGGCCCATCGATCCAGCTTGTCTTTTGCAAACCAGTATTATGCCTATATAATTTCACTGCCTAAAGGGGAATAACTTCTGAGTTTGCACCAGTATGAGATCAGAATTCTGCATGCAGTTTTCAGGAGTATGTTAAATTAATTCATCCATAAGCAAAACAGTCTGAGTTTTATAAAGTCAGCTTTGGGCTTTCTGTTTTTAAAAGAGCTTGTGTTCTTTCTTAAGAAGAGCTTTGCAAATATAAAAGAAACACAGAGGGCTTTTGCAGGCAACTTCTCCCAGATCAGGAAAGTAACCGGAATAAAGAAGCAGATCCTGGAACTATCCTGATACAAAAATCTTGCTCAGCTCCACTCTGACTTAGGGAGATCTGTTTGTGCAGATCTGCCTGTGCATGCCCAGAGCCACATGGGTAGAGAATAGCATGGCCATCATTTATTGTTTTTAAACTTTCCATCCATTTGGCTATTTGGGCAGCCCACCCTTATGCATGCTACAAATGAGACATGAGATTAGCAGAGTTACACCTCCTTCCAGAGGTGCTTCTGACAATGCACTCAGATAAGCTGTTAAGGACCATGAATACTTATATCGACATTACTTTCACCTATTACTCTAGTATCGTTAATAATACTCAGCTCTTCCTGAAGTGTCATGCCACACATCACAAAAGGTAGTCTCAGTCTTGCTACACAGGACTGCTGTATAAGTAATTTTCATATCCAGCATGATGCACGTCTATGTTTTTTCAAAATATTAATTTATCGCTTCCAATTCCTAAAGCTTAATGTGATGGTTAATAGCTGACTACAGATTTCCATAATTTATCGCATTTTTCTAATGGTTGGTCACTTGGGGGATGGGGAGAATTACAGCATCAGAACCAGATGTTTTAATTTTTATATATATATATATATTAAAGATACGCACATACTATATCACTATACTTAGAACTTAAATTGTCAATAACTTGTATTGTCTAAAAATGATAGCAACTGGATTTGTTGTTCTATGACAATGACAACTTTACGTTAGGCTGCCACAAGCATAGGAACACAAAGGGAAAAGAGTTTGGACTTTAAGTAACAGTTATTTAAGAGAAGCTTTCAGTCCTTTTGGTTGTATAGACAGACCTTCCTATGTACAGTGAATCAATATACTTCTGTCTGCTTGTTGACTCTGGTGGATGGAAGCAGCATCATTAGTTTACCCTGTAACATGCCAAGATGCAATTAGTTACATAAAAGTGCTATTAAAAAGAAGTCCAACACAAACATGAGCTTTTGCCATGGAAACTTAAATATGCAATCCTGATACTAATCTCTTAAAGAAACCAGATTTTTAAAGATTCAAACAGTGCATGAATCAGTATACAACAAATCCCACAAGGCATTGTAGTGCATCCTGCCCAAACACCGTAAAAATAATTTAAACACCTACTTTCATTTAAATTATTAGGATTTAGGAAAAAGTACTGCCATATATCTATTGTGTAACAGTGACATTTAGACTTCATTGTGAAAACCTACTAAAATTCAAGAAAATCAGTGTTAAAAGGAATGTGCAGGTTAAAATGGATGGTATTTACAAGCAAGAAAAAATGACTGCACATGGTATGTAATCATGAGTAAAATCCAGTGCTGCTGGAGCTCACACAGATTAACTGTGTGGCTGGATAATAAAACTGGAAATGTTTATGACCAAGTGTTATTTGTACTTCCTCTGTATAAGATAAGGATAATCATATTTCTTGTTCTGAATCATAAACTGATCAACCCACCCACTCAGATTTCTCCCTCTGCAGGGAAGTCTCAACAGGTTCAGGGCCAGACTGTGAAATTAATTGCAGATATGTTCTCCAGAATGCAACCCCAAGAACAAACCACCTACATCTAATCACTCAGGCACAAGTCTTAATCCCATTCCCTTCCAAAACACACAAAAATCCGGACCTGTAGGCGTGTGCTTCCAGAGCCTGGAGCCCTTCCTCGAAGATAAATGGATGGGACACAAGATTCACTTTTAAAACAGATCTAGAGGAGGAATATTATCTCATCTGATAATCGGTGAAGTAAATCACTCAAAAAAGTGGGGAGGCCAGGCTCAGTGCCTTCCTTAGCCTAATGGGGATTCAATCCCACATCTCTCACTTTTTAAGAGTGCAAGAGGCATCCAACTACAAGGGGTGTAGGGACAAGAAGAGAGCACAAGAAAGGATACAAACTGTTGCTTCTTCCTCCTTTAGAAGCCATGGCTTCAAAGCTAGGTGGCTATTACTGCATTTTAGAAGCATCCCAAATGTATTTATGTACTTAGGTGTGCTGGAAGCACGCATTAGTTATGTTTAGAAGAGCTGACTGCTCCCCACCTAGAGCTTGGATTGGGGTGGGCAAGACAGGCATCTCAGGCTGAGGCATCTCCAGTCATCACAAAAGCACAACTGAGAAACTTCACACATTTAAAAATAAAGGAATACAAAATTAATGCCCTAGCTGGTTCAACCTCCAGAGCAGCTGCGTGCACTTGCATGAAACCTTCTTAAAACGTCATCTTTAAAAGCGCAGCTGTATATGTTGAGGATTAACACTCAGAAACACTGCATGGGATAACTCTGGGTTAAACAGGGCTTAGTCATCCCAGAGACAAGACACCCCATCCTAAGGCACACAAGGAGAAATAACAAAAATGCTGCATGATGCCACACCCTTCATCTGGGGAAGATATTTAGACTGAGAAGCATGAGAAAATGTACTGTAAGTGGTCTGATGAACATGTACCTTTCTAGACCCTCACCTGCCCAAAACTTTTACATCAAACATAACTTTGGAGTAGTTGTGCACAGTCGAGTCAGATTGAACGAGAAGAAGATACACATGAAATGTTTTACGTATTTTGAATGGTCAACCTTAAAACAAAAGATGCAAGCTCATAATTTTGAAGCCTCAAATATCAGTGACCAGAAGTTAAGTAACAACCTGTTGCACACTGGCGTTAGGAAATAATGCCCTAAGTCTGGCGGGATCGACTCGGGACTTGTGAACGAGGAGCCCTGCACTCGAGTGCTCATAGCACTCCCGGGGAAGCCGAACGCCACCGGCCGGACAAGGCACAGCTGCTCGGGGCAGCTCAGCGGCCCGAGCCGGGGCGTAGCACCGTCCAGCCCGCCCCACCACCGGGCACAGCGCTCGGCCGGGAGAAACTACCCGTGCCTGCCCGCCCCCCCGCACCGCCGCGGCCTCCGACCAGGGCGGCCTGGGGGCCTGGCCGGGCATGGCAAAGCGGGGCAGGCCCGGTGCCCTGCACCCCGAGGACATCTGTCCAGGCCCGGGAGAGGCCAGGCGGCGGGGCGGGTCCGGCGTTTGGGCGGGCAGGAGGGAGGTGGCCGGGGCGGTGCGAATAGACTCGCCCGCACCTGCTCCCTCCTTCCCCTCCTGCTCCTCCTCGCCCACCTGGCCGCGGCTTGGCCGTCCCCACTGCGCTCGGTAGCAGCAACCGCCACAGCAACATGTTGCCCAGGGGTGCGTCGTCCATGCCACCGCCTCCCAACCCCGCTGCCTACTTCCCGCCCCCCCGGGTCACTTTGCCCTCCGGCCTGGAGATCCTGCGCACCTACTCGGGAGCCGTCATCTTCCTGGAGATCGTGAGTTGGGGGGGGGGGTGCGGCTACCGGCCTTCCCGCGCTTTTCCCTCCCCTCAGCGCCGCCGCCACGGCTCCGCGCCCCGCTGCCCTGCGCCCGTCTCCTTCCCGCGTAGGCGGTGGTGCCCGGAGCCGGGGGTAGAACGTGCCTCTGCCCGGGGATCGCCGAGCAGCAGCCCCGTGTCGCCCGCGCTCCTTACCTGCCATTTTGTGAGTTGGAAGGGTGGGGGCGGCCAAGGCTGCGGCAGGAGGGAGCCCGCGGGCTGCCCTGCACCGGCCCCGGAGCCAGGATCAGGGACGCGGGTCTATGCGGGGAAGGGCAGCGGGACCCGTCCCCCCTCCCTCCGGCCTGCCCCGACGTGTTTGCTCACCTGGGGCCGGGCGGCGGTGGCGCGGCGCGGCGCCTCCGCCCGCCCTGGGCGAGCGGCACTGGGAGGCCCGTGGAACAGAGTCCCACAACCAGAAACCCACCATGGAGAGTTACACTGCTTTTACCTGTGTGCCACGCAAACTCCTACGAGGACGTTTAATTTCATGTGCATGTCCTCCACTGAGGACCTTTGAGCTGAATACGAGGCTCTACAGAGAACGGTTCTACTTCGTAGGAGAAAAAACACCTTGGCAGAACTCATCTGATTTTATTAATTTTATGTTTGAGGGTCAGAGCAGAATACCACTTGGGTCCCAGCCTGTGAGATGGATCCCACCCTGCAAGCTGTAAAACTGCACCCGAGCAAAGAGCTCAGAGCACAAGTCCAGGCACTAAATCAGACCCTGAGTCAGTAGGCACAAAAGGTTAATTAGGTTGGCCAACTTATTGTACATCTGACGGCAGAGCTGAAGTGGACAAGTGTACTATGAGGGAAATGGCACAGCAGTGGGCACTGGGATTAGCAGCCTCTATAGTAGTTCATAAAATAATTTTTAAAGGTGCCTGCAAGGTTGCACATTCAAAATACTGAAAACCTTTCATGTGTCTGCTTTTTAACAGATGCTTTCTGCTATCCCTTCTGCTTCCTCACTGCCCATCACTACCTGGTCTCAATAACAGACTTGCACCTGCAGTCTTGTGAAACTAGAGAAACTTTGTTTCTTTACAGCAGCTAATAAGGAACCCTAGAGAACAGCTTGAATAATACGTAAATCTAATCCATAAACCCTTGGGAGCTTTGAACTGAGCCTAGCAATGCATCTTTACATATGTGCTGCTGCAATGTAATACAGGAGATGAACCAATAAAATTAGCGGGTAGGCATCTTTTGAAAGGTATGTCTCATCCAGCCTCCATTCGAAGGAATGAAATTCCTTTGAATTCAAAGGAATCTGAAATGAAAACCTCTGACTTTGTACTTGTAAATCTGTAGGATTTAAACAGAGAAGTAGTAACTAACTTGCTTGGAAATTGATTGTAGCTGTCACTACACAGCAGGTTGGGTTAGGAAGTTAAATCTTTCTGTAATAAATGAACATGCTTCAGATGGCAATTATGATTTTCTCCAGTTATCCTTTTTTATAAAAAGGCAGGATTTGCAGAAAGAAATAGTACCCTTCCTTAGGCCAAGAGCTGATTAAACCAGGCAAGTCTTAGAGTACGTAAATTCTCCATCAGCCCATCATCGCACAGCATTCCCACTACTCACTTGCCGCGATTGGTATGCTGAAAAGATAACTGATGGTGCTGAATTCTTCCCTGGGTTATGATAATTCTGGAAAGCTGTATGGTTTTTTTAGTCATTACAACATAATTTACAGCTCACCTTATTCTGTATCCTATTTTTCTCTTTCACTTTATTGCTTAATGTGTTCTTTTTCAGCTTTTTATTATAAATTGATTGAAAAAGAGGATGCAGTTTCATCTCTTTTCTGTATCTCATCTGATTAGGACTACAAATCTAAACAGTGTGAGATTGCATCCAAATCTGATGTCATCCTTGCCATGCTAACTTTAGTATATAGAAAGATTTGTGTATGTGTGTGTGAACCATGTTTTCACATCTTATATTTCCCTCAAAATGAGAGTAAGGGTAAAATTTTCCGCAGCAACACAGAAGTCATCTGGGTTTGTAAATCCCATTTTCAAGACTATTTCAAGAGCTTTTAAGAATTTCAGAGTGGCTTTGTCTTAACGCCACTTAGTGCCTATCATTTCTGAGAATGGCACTTGGGGTCTCTGAGTACTTTTGAAGTGTTTCCTCTTGGTTCCTAAAAGTAATCTGAGGACATGTTGATCTGTGATATTAGTTCTTAGGCAGAAAGGACTGAATAAAAGTTATTTCTTGGTTCATCATCTGTATTCCTTTCCTTGCAGCTATTTGGAACAATAGTCTGGATTTTGGTAGCTTCTACCCGAGTTCCACTGCCGCTGCTGCAGGGATGGGTAATGTTTGTAGCGGTGACTGCGTGGTTCCTGTCCATTGTGTTCCTGTGTGTGTTCCTCTTCGGTTATGCAAATAGAATTGGTGTCAACTGGAACCAGACAGTAAGATTTTTTTTCCTTTATTTATGGATTCCCTTTTGTTTATAAACTGAAAATCGCTTAATGAGAAGTACTGATCCTAAGTCTTAATGCCTGACCTTCTGTTTTAGCAGAAAGTTTTTCAAAAGAGGCATTCAAAACCAGAAAGAGTAGGGCTATGAGGATGACAGAGGAAATACAGAGCCTGTTTTATGATTCAGGCTGAAGAAGCCCCACATTTTAAACTGATTGAAGGAGTATACTTGTCCTCTGTGAGCACATAAAATGCATGAGCAGCAGGAAGAGGACTAGTTTAACAAGGCATGACAACAAATTGATTTAAATGGCGAGAAATAATTGTGGGCTAGAAATTGGCATGTATTTTCTGACTATTAGAGTGGTAGTAACACCCTGTGAATAATGGAGGTTAGAAAGATACATCTAATACTGTAAAGGACATGATGCATTTCTGAACGCATTGTGTTACGTTGTTGTCTGAGATAGGACGGACTGGAGTAGAGCACCCAGGAAGTCTCCTCCAGTTCCTAAGAAGGTCTTCTGACTTTTGGGTCAATTCCATAAAGCTAGAGCAGCATTGGTGAGTGGCTGTTGGACCTTAGGAAGTCAAAGACAGCATAGCCTGCAGTATGATACAGCTTAACATCTTTTTAGGAGCCTTAATGTTTGACTTTCTTAGAGGAAGCCTGGTGAGACTACAGATATCGTTATACTCTGCTCAGCCTTTGTCATTGTGAAGATAAGACTTGATTATTGCTTGGATTGCTACAGCTTGTGCCAGTAGCTCTCACAGACTGTACCTTCGTATTAAAAAAGGAAGCTGTTGGCTCCAGTTTTTACCAACCGAAGGACACCTCAGGTTATTGACTACTAACTTAATACTCCGTCATGAACTGTTTTTCACTTTGAGTTTTCAGCTCTCAAGTAGTTGAGCATGAGGTGGTATTACTCTCTCATATTACTGGAAGTGAATAATAAGAGGTGGCAAAACTGTGATCAGAATGGGATTTCCAAAAATCTTCCAAAAGGACCAGAATTTCTACAATTTAAAGTATGACTGTTTGTAACTGCTGATCACCTTCACCTTCCTCCTATGTGGCTTAGTTTTCCTATTGATGCTTTTCTTGATGAGAGCTGGAATTGTGTGCTTCAGCATCAACATCTGTGGTTATTTATCTGTTGAAGTTATTCACAGTCAGTCCCTTAAAACAAGATGTCTTTAAAGAAAATCTTAGTAACTTCAAAGCCCATTCTGTTAGAAAAAACTTTAGCACTTTAATAGTGAATACACATGCATACAGTGCCAGTTTTCCAGCACAATACAGGCAGTAATTAGGCTAATAATGAGTTACAATTACAGTGACCTTTACAGGGATTTATACTGTGACATCCTCACAAGCTATGATGCAACAGAGCCCTTAAGCATGTGCATAACTTAAATAAATTAATAGTGTCCTGGGTTTCATTGAAACTCTTTGCCCATTTTCAATCATGCATCTATTTAAGAGTTGCTGGGTGAGAGCATAGCCTTTTATAGATGGAAAATGCTATACAAATGTGCATCTTACAAAAATTGTGTAAGTGTGTCTTACATGTTGGCTACTTGATGCTGGCAGTGATTTATTGCACTGTTAATTTTGTCCCCTTGTATATGATAAATTACTGAAAAACTTGCTGTGTCAGGAAATTGCTACATGACTTGTATAAAAGCTGCATCTGTGAGACTCTGTAACTTAATCTAAAAAGCTGTCATAACTAAGTCAACATCTTAAATTAATGCAGAGTGAATCATTTTATCTCTAACGTGGTAGCTGAAATCCAGCCTTTTCCAGCTGTCAACAAAGATAATAGATCATTTGACCATTATTTTCAGGTACCCAAATGTTCTGTAACGTGGTGGCACTAAAAGTTTTAACTTTCTGTTGCAAATAATTACTAGAAACACTAAAACTATTTTTATTGCTATAAAATATAAAGGTGTACCTGTTTGTTTTAAGTTGGCATGTATTTAGATGAATGTATGGGTTTTGCTATTTCATAAATTAAATTTACAGTAGAACTCAGAAGGTACAGGTCATTAGATTATGTCATAAATGAGAAGAGTCATGGCATAGTTATATTGGAGCACTATAGCTTCATGTAGACATCCGTGAACAAATGTTCATGGTTTAAGAGTCCAGGAGTTTAAATATAAGTTTGAAAACTAGCATGGGATTCTGACAGCCCTGTGTTTAGTAATACCTTACGTCGTAAGTAGCTCCACTGATACTAATACAGGCACTTAAAAAATAAGATGTTACACAGTGAAAAGATGGGGGAAAATGTGGATGTTGAGGAGGTACATCACTGTATTAAACCAGATGGTATGACAAATACTGTCCTTTACAGCCTGATTTGCAAGACACACATTTACAAAACTAGATGTACACTAACACATCATGGAGATCCAGTAGTGATTTGCATACACTTTGTAGGAGGTTTCAATGATTATACAAGTGTGGAGGCAAGGGAGAGTTAGACACCATGCTAACAATTACTGAAAAACGTAAAACCTTCCCTCATAAGATCTTGGGTTTTTTGGTCACAGAAACCATAACCGTATGAATGTGAAACCTTACGGATACTCTATAGCTTCACTGTAATTGCTGCCAGGAGGAGGAGGAGGTTAGAGGCTTTGCCAGGAGAATGAAGAAAATGAGAGAGTTTGTCTTCTGAAAATACCTCTCCTGTACGCAGTCAGCACTGACTTCCTCATGGAGTTATTCGTGCTCCTCCATGAGCAGTGGTGCCGAAAGGATGCAGCTGGTAGTGCTGACATAGTTGCATGCTAGGTATTAGGCAGCCCAAGAGTAATGGGGGTCCTTGATTACACGTGGGTTTACGTAGACCTTTGAAGTTACTGGAATCTTGTGCTATGGAATAGGTATGTCAGGCCATGACAAGGGGTCCCATATTTGTGGCCCAGAGAGCACAGACCTGCGTGCAGTATGACATGGTGTGCGTAGGTGGTCATGTGAAAGATGTGCTTGTCTGCCAGCTTGAGTACGCAGGGGGGATGCCACAACAGTAAGTGGAGAGAAGTGCTTCCCCTAGCTACAGCAGAGCACGGCAGTTTCTCTGATGCTTCAGCACTCTCATGCTGGAGTAGGTCCCTACTATTTTTTTTCTGTGAGGTTAGAGCAAAGGTGGAGTCTGTGGGAATGTGTCTTATGTCCAGAGTTTGATATCTGGCAAGGCTAGCACGTAAAGGCTGTCCAGCTGGGTTGGGAAGCCACTCTCTGCCCTCTTACCTTCTCAGTTCTGCTGATGTCAGTGGGACCTCCTGGTGATACTCCAAGAGGAAGTGATTTTTAAAAATGGGAAAAAAAAAACCCAAACTAAGCACCCAGCAAGGATGGAAAACCAGAAATTGGGAATTATTGCAGCCGGTTTGCCAAAACTTGGATTCCCAGTAATTAGCAATCATTAAGAAAAGCAATACACTCTATGACCTAGCCTCAAATGATCAAATGATTCTCAAGAGAAAATTATCTCCTTATCTGGGAAACATGGGAAACTAGTAGCAGCTTATATTGTAACTTAACTTATCAAAACTGACTAGGGTGTGATTTAAGTAGCTTTAGCTGCTATCAAATGGGGAACAACTGATGAGTTTGAAAAGAAAATTCTTTCAGTAAAATCTCACATCTATGATGAAATTGCACAGTAATTTCTAGAGCTCATGAATGCTGTCTGCTGCTGTGGAGTACTCACATGGCGTGCCCTGGGTTCTCACTCTTGGCATACTGGAAGTCCATTGCACTTACATGAATTAGAAGTGCGTAAAGAATTCATTAGTGCTGGAGATAGATAGGCTATGTAGTGTGAATATTGTCAAAAAGCATACATAGACTTGTGTATAATTTTAAGAATTGTGTCTGTGGCTTTTGCAGACCTGCATAGGTATAGGCATAAAGTACATGTTGTATAGACTCAAGAACTGAGTGCAGTGCAAATGTCAGCTTTGCAGACTCAACAGGAGGTGTTGGAAGAATATTTTAGACATTTTAAAACTGTAATGGAACATGTCTTGGATCTTGCTGTGTGGAACACTGGACTCTGAAATACAACCCGCAGAGATTTAGGAACCAAAGCTGCTTTTTCATGTGCTCCAGTAATAGAATCCAGAAAGGAGAGATGTTAACATGGTGTTCAGCTAGCATTCACCATAGAGGAGGAAATCACCTAGAAACTCAGGAGAGAAGCATATTTAAAGTAAATCCTAATTCCTGTCCTCTCAAATCTCAGGCATTTTATTCCACAGTATCATGAAGTACTTCCTTGTCTTAGTTCTGGGGGACTGCAAGCTTGTATTGTACTGCTTAAATTGTGATAAAGTTGGCCGTATGTTCCTTCTTTTTTTTATCTAAGCCATATGAAGGGAGAGCTGTGTAAGCTCTAATGGCTTCAAAGTGATTGAAAAGGTCAGCAGTGAACATGTAGATGAGCACGTGCCTCTTAATTTGAAAGAATACAGGGTTTGGCAAGAGGGAGAGTTGTCCTTTATCACTGATTATGTTAGTGAGTTGCTTAGAATTGCAAGCAGCTGTGAAAACATGTCCCGGGTTAAGCTCTCAATGGATTTAATGGTTCTTATCTACAGTTACTGTTACCAGTTTCATGTTTCAGTCTTCGGTTTCATTTGTACTGAGGCTAGGAGAATTACATATGTATTGCAGCCCAGACTGATTCTGTTACTTGCTTTTCAGGATTTTCTTTTCCATGGGGCTACTTTTGTCTTTTATTTTGGAGCTTTTCTACTGCAAGCAGCAACTACATCTCTGCATCACCTTCCCCGCAAATTTAATTCCACCACGCAAGAGAAGATTCTAGCTGATCATGAATATAACATAAGCATAGCAGCTTCGGTATGTATTTCATATATTGTATCTGGGGAACAGAAATCTGTTGTAGCCAACCATTCAACCTGGAAAATTAACAGCAAGCTGGAACATAAAGAGAAGCTGCGAGAGAAAGGATTGTCTTTGAGAGCAGCAAATAGTGTCTAACAGTTATGGAATAAGCTACTGCAGTAGGTGCTGAGTTGCTGCTCTTCACTACATTGTTTTAAGTATATGATCACTACAGCTTAGAATTTTTAGATGACATATTTTGTAAAAGCAATGTTGGTTATTAGAATAGAAGAAAAAAGCTAACAACTGAGCCTTCATCAAAGCATCAGGTGTGCATTTCATGCCTGTCCTCAAACTTTCAGTTGCTTTTTTTATATCATTTAGATAGTCCTGAACATGACATGGGGAAAAAACCTTGGACTAGCTCCTTGTGAAGCTCTCGTGAAGATATGTACTTACTATATCAGGCATAAAACTTATCTGTAAGGGCCTTGCTGTCTCTTATGACAAGGATTACAGTGCTTTTATTGATAGCCTAAGCTCAGACTGCATTTTTCTCACTGTAATTGCATCATCACTGAATCACTGTATCTGGTGATGTGGGTGTGCAGTGGCTGAGTCAGAAAATATACCAGGCTCTAGCTTTCTCGTTGGCTGAACTCCTGACAGGCAAGTAGAGCTGTGCCAGTAGGCTTAACTTAAAGCACTGAAACTACTGCGCTTATTTTCTTTGTACCATCCAGAGTGTGTTGCATACCTCAGAGAACTCTCTATATTTATTAAGATTCTAAAACCCTCTGCGAGTTTCTGTTGTCCTTAAAACTAAATACATGACAAATTTTGCACAGTAAATGCTTTCAGTTCATCTTAAGGTAAAAACAGTTGAACGTAAGGTGTAAGGTTCACGCTTTCTGCAAGAGGAGAATAAAAAGGAAAGGCCTTTTGGCAGTACAGTGTCTGAAGGGGTGAGGTGGGTGTGTCAGGCTCCAAGTCCAGAGTGCCTCACCATTACCCACTTGCCAGCAGCACATTCCAGCACATCTGTATGGCCACGTGGCACAAGGACAGAAGTTGCGTCTCATAGCTGTGCCTGAACTAAGGGAGGTCTTTACTCTGAGCAAGTATCTCAGATTCTGCCCTTACGTGTAGCTCTTCAATCCTTGTTCAATATGTTGAGGTCCCACTTCACTCATTTTGTCTGACAACAGGATACTGAGGACTCAAAAAAAACCACTTTTCTTCTTCCATACTCTTTTTCCAAAGGAGAATTCAGTTCTTCAAGCTCCTAAATCCCTGTCAAGATAGAGGATGAAGAGTCTCTTCTGTAACTTTCCTCAATATTTTTAATTAAGAGATGCTGGAAAATGGTGAATCAGATAACTGCAGTCTTTAGTGTCTTTGCTTTTTTTCCAAAAGTGTGTAATTAGAAAGTCAGGACTACAGGAAAAAAAAAACTAATCCTTTGAAATACTTCATTAAAACATACCTGTGATCTACATGGAAAAAAATAAAAGGTTGCTAACATTTTGTCTTTTACAATTACTTTTGTATACTGTGATTAAAAATATGTATGTTCCTTTTATACGGGTGATAGTCAAAACTTGAATTGTCAAACTAACACTTATAAGGAAATCAAGGGATAGATTGTTATGATATGATTGAATTCTTATGTTCTAAGAGACTGAATCTATCATTAGCACTTTTTTTCAGCACTTCAGTTTCCCATTTCTTCCTTGTGGTTTACCTTATATATTCAACTCTGCTGTGGCACGACCTTCAGTTCAAATCTATTCAATTCAATTCAATAGCAACTTCCTGGCATTTCTTAGGAAGTTGTTCTAATGGCTGGTTATCTGGTCAAGGAGGCCATATTTGAAGCTGTTTCTGTATTTCTGCAAGTAAAAGAATTCTGCTGTTTAGAGGGATTTCTTAGTTGTTTGCTGGTAAAGGCATTCACTTGGAAACAAATCTGAGATTAATGTTTGGTCAGTCTCGATAAGATAAAACTGAAATACACAGTGTACACAAAGTTATTTTGTACCATAACTTAGGCAGACATTCTTTTCATATTCTATTTCAAAATGTCTCTGAAGCAAGTAAGATAAAAGCAGTAACATGGTGTTATATCAGAGAGGCTCATGACAAAACTTCAGAGGATCCCAAACCTATCTTTACCTTCAACATTTTGTCTGCGGGAGGTAACTTTGGAATCGTGTGTGTTCCTGTATTCATTTAGAATAGAAAAGAAGGTAGAACAATATAATGTGTGATTAACTTTTTTCTTCTTTTTTTCCCTGCTCCTCCTCTAGATTTTTGCCTTTGCAACAGCTGTTTGTTATGGTTGCAGCACAGCCCTGGCATTAAGGAGATGGCGGCTATAGCAGTTGAAGAGAGGTTAATGCCTGAGCGTTCCACTTCAGATAAATTAAGTGCCACTTGTCTGTTTTACTGTAATCTAATTCCAAAAGGACTTTTTTTGCTTAAAGTCTGTTTTAAAGTGCCGAAATGCAAATAACTCCTAATCAGGATTTTCGTAACAGAAGCAAGTTTCCACCTCTTCCCTTTCTCATTTTTACTTGTATTGTGTACTCATTAGAAGCATACTCGTTGTGTGGTGTTAGGGAGTTCAGGGATAAACAGATGTGTCATTAGCAGATTACAGAATTCTAGTCCTAAATCAGAAGGGGAAGAAAACGGGAACTAAACCCACATGTTAACTGCATAGGCAGCTAAAAAGGTCCCCCCCTTGTTAAGTCTGTGGGCTTTAAGTGTTCTGCAGCATTACTGTGCATTCCACACAGGTAGAACGTTGAAACTCCTTGTAGAGTCATGGGTTTTCTGTGTGCTGCTCCTTGTATGACCAAAGCCCAAGCTGACTTTGTGATACCAACTTAGTATATATATTATTAACTTTGATGTACAGAGAGAATGCTTTAAATATCCATCCAGTGAAATATTTTGAAACTCTTTTGCAGCCATATCCAGCTATGGTCATCTGATCCTTAAAGCTTACTGTATTCCATAGTAGATGGAAACTGTTTGGGACTGTCAGTCAGTAGTTCATTAGTTTTAAGAATTTAGCTTAATCAGATCTATTTAAACTGCAAAACAAAACAGTGCATTTCTGTTGTGTGTGTATATACTTGGTGTATTTTTGTTTAACAGGAATATTTGCACTGTTTTACTTTGTTGGAGTACAGCTTTGTTTTTGTTACTTCAAGTGCTGCATTCGTTACTTATTATGTGAGTCAATGTCATTTGAATGGAATGTTACCAAATGTTGAATAATGTCTGACCTCAGTTCTTGTAGTGTGTTATTTGTTGCATTCTAAACAGCAGTGTTGTAAAGGTGTTTTCATTTGGACAGATGCCTATGCAACATCTTACTGAAAGCAGTGGAATGCAAAGTGGTCTGCCCACTATGGCGTTGCTTTTGGCACGCATGAAGTTTAATTGAGCCTCTCTTGAATATCCCTATTGTATAATGATGCAATATTACATACAAAAAAATTAATATAACAAAACTAAACGATAGCATTGCACTCTGCTCCTTAACACTCATGCCGTTTTGCGGATGGTGAATCTTT
Source organism: Bucorvus abyssinicus (assembly GCA_009769605.1). Taxonomy (NCBI): domain Eukaryota; kingdom Metazoa; phylum Chordata; class Aves; order Bucerotiformes; family Bucorvidae; genus Bucorvus; species Bucorvus abyssinicus. The sequence goes on from CM020033.1 coordinate 21,305,076, forward strand.
TTTTGTAACACTAGTAAATAACTTTTGCCCTTGTGAATAGTGCCAAATTGATAACCAGGAGAATAAAGGTTCCCTGTCATTTGTAAAACAACTGGCTCTCCACGTCTTACCGGTGCATCTGAGTGTTCTGCAGAGACCAGCAGTGGTTGGGTAAGGGAAGACAGGACTTTCTTCATTCCCAGGCCTACTCATTCTCCTTGAACCAACAAGGGTGTATGCTGTGAAGGTTACTATATCAAACTTGTCAGGTACAAGGACCTTGGAGAGCCAGTCACCCTCAGTAGTGCCCTGCAGTCCCTGCTGACCCAGGACAGATTCTTATGGATGACATAGCAGTGAGTGACAGCCCTTCTGACTACTGGAACCACTTTGTTGTCCTGAATGACTGCAATGGGATGTTTTCCTATATCGTTTTCTGAAATTTTTATCTTCCAAAGATTTTGTACTCTGAATTTTTTTTTCCTTAATTCTCGCTTACGTTGAAACTTGTTTTGTGAACATTTTATCTAGAGTCATATACTTTTAAAAATACTTCTTATTGCATAAAATACCTTTACACTGGAGAATATGGATGAAAGTATATAACAAAGACTTATGCTAAGCAGCATTAAAGTTATTTAATATATTTATGGCAGTAGTTGGGATATGAATTCTGTCTTTGGAAAGTATCAAAAAAACTACCTTGCAACTTTGACTGACCTGATGCTAGATGTAGAAAATTAAGGCTAAGATTTCTTGAGAAGACATGATTACATTGGTGCTAGTTTTGTATAGCAGTTTGCCACATGACAGAGCATGAATATCAGTGAGGAGAAGAGTAAGGTCAGCTACGACAACTTTGCAAATGGGTGCTCGTGTTTGGTGTGGTTTCTCCTTCATCCTGCAACCTGAATGTGCACTGCACAGCACAGACTGTGTATGCCGCAGCTACAGTCTCTGCAGCCAGCTGGGATAATGGGGAAAAGACCTTAACTTTTTGCCTATGTAAACCTACAGGGTATGAGTCCCACACGTGGTGTCAATTAAAAAGCTGTCCAAGTTAAGGGCATTTGTGTCTAACCTCCGAGTTCAAACCTGAGGTGTAAAGTTCATGATTGATGGGTGCTATTCAAGGCTCTTAAGCTACTTGTAGGAGTTCAGATAGCAGAGTGCGGTTAGCGTAGCATGGAAACTGTTTGTGTAGTGAGGAAAGGCTGAAGTTTCCCTCTTAAGTATCAAAGACAAACAAAGGGCAGAGAAGAGATAAAGGTAAAAAATACAGTAATGAAGAACAGCTTTCATAGCTAAAAAGGAGTGAAAGAATGGAAGTTTTCTGTTAGTATGCAAGGAGTTTTGCTGTACTTTGAGGAAGATCTAAGGAAAGACACACTAGAACAAGCAGTTAAATTATTTAAAAAAAAAAAAAGAGAAGAAACACCAGTGATTAATTTTGTGTAACTTTATATAGGGTGCTAAAAAAGATAGGCGTGACTCAGAAATGGTATGTGCATACTGGTGTCTGTCTGTGCGAATACTGATACAGGAATAACATAATCCTATGACAGGTATTACAGGTGATGTACACAAGCTGGTTCTAATAAATCTCAGTGTACAAAAATTCCCCCAAGCCTATGACCTTGAAGAACACAAGCTTAGACCTCTACAAACAATGAAAGGAGTAGAGGAGGACATAGGGAGGTTATTTCAGTGAATTTCAGGTGAAAGGAGTGAAACCACAGATGCCAGACAGTGTTTTCATCAAACATCTCTATTTGATGTGAAGCTGCAGTGCAGGAATATCTAAGATACCATGTAAGTCCCTACTCTAAGAATCAGGAAATATTTCATGCTATTTTGGATACCACTGTGTAGTACCTGCTGGTAAATAAGCTCTCTCTAAGGAGACTTTCCTTCAAAGGGTGCAGAGAGAATAAGCAAGAGTTTGTTGCTTATTGCCAAAGAGAAATGGAAGTGCACATTTTAGAAAGCTGAAACTTCATTAGAACTTGCTCACAAAATATGCACAGCAAGTGCTCCACAGAAATCCTGACTCTGCTTCTGTCTCACTGAATGCCTGGAAATGACCCCAAGTGACACAGGTCCTCCTGATTATTGATATGTACAGGATCAATCTATTCAGAGTCTCATTATTTCTCTGGCTGTGCACATTGGTTATAACTTCTGATGTAAGCGAAGTTATGCTGCTATAAACTGCTGCCTTAAAATGCAGCTGTAAAACAGCTGTAAAAGGTGAGAGAGGCAGAACCAGTGATCACACAAATCTGTGCCCTTCATAGAAAGTTAAAGCACTGGAAAATCACTAGGTCAGTGTCTTTTCCGTTATCTTCCAAAACCAGGTGACAATGCTGACTGCTGTTGCACTTACTATATTTTTACATTTGCTTTATAACTTCAAAAAATGTTGGCATTCATAATTTTTCCATCTGAATTTGAAAAAATAATGTCAAGAGAGCTTAAAACTCTTGACAACTTGTTTATCCCATTTTTATCTGTATACTGTGAAATTGGTCTCTGAACACTGGTGTCCTGGTGCATTTCATGCTCCAGTGCCAGGCTGTCCAAATTGTACAGAAAGGCTTACCAGGTCTTGCCTGTAGGTAATGGTGAACCACAAGTTCTTAAGCTGAGATACAAATAGGACATTGCTCTTTTCAATCTTACCAAAAAAAACCAACTTGAAAGTGAGAGCATGTTGTATGTCTGTCTTAGCTATATATTGTACAATTGGTCGTGATGCTTCGGTCTTTGTTGGGACACAAAGAAAACCATCAGAAGAAAAAGCAAATCTGATGCATTAAAATCAGTAAACAGCAATGGAAAGTATTTAAATTTCTTTTTAGAAGTTGAGTTCAGCATGACTGTTCTTCTTTCTCCCACTGGGTAAAGTTTCTTTTGGTCCATTATGGTGCTTATCTAAACACTCTTCTAACTTGAGCCACTCAGAATTTGCTGTGTTTATCCTCAGGGTGCCCCTGGAAAGAGAAGTGCTATTCTCATTTCACAGGTGGGAAACTCAGACACAGAGACACTAAGAAACTTGTTTGCCAAAGGCCTCATGCAGGAGATCTGTGGTGGAGCAGGAAAAGGAAACCTGGTTTCTCCAGTGAGAGGCCAGTGCCCTGCCCAGCAGCCCATAATGCTGCCCACTGCGGGCAGGAAGGAAGTGGTATAGTGTGGATTGTGTGTGACCAGTCCCACTTCTGTCTCTGCCATGGTGCTATTTCTCTGGCAACGAGTTACACAGGGTTAAACGGTAGACTGACTGACTGAAGGATTATGAGTCAAAGGGAGGTTTAACGTGCCAGATTGGCATTCGTAGATCAAACATCACAGTTTCTGGGTGTTCTGACCTTAAATTTTGATTATCCAATTGTAAATAGGCTACATAGAGTTCCTGTTTGAGGTGTTGATCTATCTCCTGCATCTTAAAGGAGGAAATACGTGCTCAGGAGTCTGCAGGCTTCAGTTGCTTCCTCCTATACAACCTGTTTGAGCCCTGAATTCTTGACGTTACTCAAATATTACCTGCCCTAAGCCTGCCAGGACACAGCACCTTTCAGTTCAGAAACCTGAGCTAAGTTTTGGCAACTAACCTGTCAAGCTGCCTTTCAAGGGAACACTATGAACAAGTCAGATTATGTCTAGGTGTGGTTTTAACGCCTTTCTTGCTGTGGGATTATTACAAATATCTGTAAGGATTCTGGAGGTTGTGAATATTCATACCCTTAGTCCAGCAAATCCAGTGTCAGACCTCTTGTGCCCTGTGGATCCATACATGATTGCAGCATTACTAGTTTTAAAAGAACTACTGGAGATGTTAATCTCATCCAAACATCCTGGTCATCTCAGCAAGGCATGGCCTATGTCACTGGACCAGTGGTGTGGCACAATAAACAGCAGATCAGAACAAGCCCGGAGGTGTTTCTTGCAGAGACAGGGGTCCATTGCACTCCTCTTGCTACAGAGCCAGGACCTCACACAGCCCTGTTGCCCTGTACAAAGCTGCTGGGGCTTCCTAGTGCTCTGATTACATGCTTGGCCAGTTCTACCCACAGTGCCCACAAATTATTAGCTTTTAATACTACCTTGTTACAGGTGTTGTTTTATGTAAGCTTTATGAGACAAACTAACGAGGCAAAAATTGTTTTGTTTCAATGAATACTTTGCTGCCTCTTTTCTGTCCCACACAAGGACCATAGCCATTTTCAGAGTGATTACTTTTCAAGTGGAAAGCATAGTTTAGCATAAATTAATAATGTAATTAATCATATCATAGGTCTTACAATTCCCAAATTGCATGACCAGGAAGTATTTCCAGACTCCTGGGTTGAGGTGAACACCCCGCAGCTAGGTCAAAGCTCTATGCCACAATAAGACCTGCTTCTTCCCTGTTTATGGAAAGAAAGCAGGGAGCTGCAGCATGATCTGGACCAACTGCTCAACTCAGAAACCAATGTGATGTATGGGGATATGATTCAGTGTTCCGTAGCACTAAAGGGCACAGATGGTCTCAAGATGGTTCCACCAAGATAACACACAAAGTTACAGCAAACAGGGAAATGGAGTGGGAGGCCTGCTGATTAGAAAAGACAATAAAGACCTTAGTGCTTGGCTACATTTATCCCCTGAATAAAATCTGGCACTGAATCCAGCACTTGACTCCTTAATGTACCTGTCTTTCAAACTGAAAATACCTTGGCCTGGGATCTGAGGCCCTGGGGAACCTGTAAGGCCGGCTTAGAGCCTTGGGCTGTTGGAATAAGAGGCAAGATGAATCACTAGGTTTTTGGGCTTTAGCCCAAAATTCAAGAGCAGAGGAGAAGAGGAAATGTTCTCCACTTCCCAGGTCCACTTCCCAACTTGATACGAGCTCTAAGTGTTAGAATAAGGGCAGGAGTAGTTCTCCTCTTCCTCTCCATTCCCCGGCTTTGATTGCCATGGACCCTGGATGAGCTGGGGGACAGCAAGGAGGATGACTTGGACAGAGGTGTCATCTAAGACATGCCTGACATACCCACAGCAGTGGCAGCTATTCCTGATGCAAGTCCAAGGTTCAGTCCCTGACCTACAATAGAAAGTAAGTATATCCACTAACGAAATCGTCGAACAACAAGCCTGAGTCTTAGCTGGAGCAAATGTTCTTAGAAAAAGACAGAGCTACTTCAGAGAAAAATTTCCCCATGAACAAGATGCTAAACTTTTGGTTTAGTTCTATAAATACAACTTCTTTTGAGGTCCAGTCACCAGTGAGGAATTTCACTCATGGAAGTAAGAATAGAATTTTCCCTCAGCACTAAACAGAGCTGACCTTTGAAACAAAGGGTATTACAAATTCCTTGGCCTTGTGTCATTTGCTTTTTCTCTGAAGGATCCTGCTGCTGGGACAAGTTACTGCTGGAATAGCTGCTGCCGTTAAGGGCAAAATAGCCTTTGTGGCCATGGCAGACTTAGAAAGTGTGAAAACTCCAATATAAAAATCCAGCAATTGTAGAATCTCATTATTTCGGGGACGTGACTCACAGGTTGTGAGTGGTTTAGGGTTGGCGATGTTGAACAGCGTATATGAGATGCAGCATCACGTCAAACTCTTAAGATGAAGAACTGCTACAATATCACCAAGTTACAGGGATCTCTCAGAGATCTGAGTGCCTCTGCTGGCTGAAGGGATTTCGGAAGAGCTTCATGGAGAATTTACCTCCTTCTTATATACCCTAATTTTTTGTCATTAAAGACACCCAAGGAGAACAAGTTACTTGCAGCCCGTAGCTAAAAGGCCACGGAGTACCAGTAGATGGAGCTACGACCACAGAAAGCCCTTCCCTATCGATCTGCACACTCCGGCTTCAGCCACATCCTGTGCCAGTCATACATGCCTCAGGACTTCTACATGCCCTAATTTCTCCATAAGCATAGCTCCCAGGAATGCAATTAGGAGTACTCATTAGAACTGCGGTGATTCCTCTGAGAGGGTGGGGCTTACACTGTCATCTTTTTTTTATAAGCAGACATAGCAACAACTTCGTGCCATACGCTACTTCACCCTCCTGTCGGTATGGTTATATTGCCAATTTCATATTTATCAAGAACAATCCCAGGACACTAATATAAATCAAAGTATCTTTTCTGAGGAGCTAAGAGGCAGCTAGACAATCTCCACTCTTCTCCCTACAGGACACAGTTGGCTTTATTGATCTCTGTAAAATCATTTGTGATTGAAATCCATAGAGCGCCACTAGGTTAGAGAACTGGAAACTAGCCTTCAAACCTTAAGGGGATTTGGGACAAATTTCTCTTTCCTTTAAATTCCTCATTTAAAATGGCATCTGAACCAGCTCATACCATACAGTCACGGCCATTGCAGAGTTTGCAGGGGATACTAAGTTCCTTCAGACAGTAAAGTTCTGTGCAGGCCATGAGAACTTCACCAAACGGAGTTGGCTTAAAGGTGGCAGATGAACTTTTAGATAAATTCAGGGCAATGCATCTAGGAAAAAATTATCTAGATCAGACTTGGAACTGAGAGTTACAACTTAGGAAAGAGATCTCTGAGCCATTGCTGATGGTTCTCTGAAATCATCAGCTCAGTATGCAGTGGCAAACAAAATCCAATAAAATGCTGGAACTCCTAAGAAAGTTATTAGGAACAGGACGGAGGGTGTCATGTTGCTGCTACATAGAAAACAGGTGCATTCTTGAGGTAGTGCTAAAGGGCAGCAAAATGGCCGAGGTGTTGAAGCTGCTGCCTTACAAAGACTGAAAATACTGGGACTCCACTCGGTAGTGAAGGAGGTGATGGAGTGATGTAATCATGATTTACAAAAATTATGACTGTGCTGGTTAAACCAAACATGTAACTGTTGTTTACAAGAACCTGGTAAGGGATCTAGGGGACACTTGAGGCAACTAGCAAAAGATCAACTTCAAAGAGATGAAAGAACGTACTTGCTGACACAGTGGGTAGTGAACCTCTGGAGGGTGCCAACACAGCAGCATGTGGAGGCAGACAGTATTAGCATGCTCAAAAGGGGATTAGGTAAATTAATGGGTCTTCATGCTAGAAGGACGAGGCAAGAACATACCCTCTAGTATCCCTAACCCAACAGTTGTGGATGATGAGTACTAGCCAAAAGGGCTGCACATAACAACCAGCCTCACGTGTTCTTTCTAAATCTCATCTCCTCTTGCCACCGTTGGAAACAGAGCAGTGGGCTAGACAGCTCACTGGTGTGACCCATGGGCCATCTCTTATATGCAACTTGTGATATTCCAAATGGCACAGTTTCCCTGTGGGGTACAGCCTCACCTACACACTCAGTCCTTGCTACATCACCAAAATGCTGAGTTCATCCTCAGGCTGAGGCCAGCTCTTAGCTTAAAATCAAGCCAGCCAAATTAAGATCTTTAGGAAAAGGTAGAACTTGTTTGTCCTAGCAAAAACAGAGCTGCTTGACTTGGTTTGTATGAATGACAATGTTGGCTCCTGGTCCTCCACAATGCAATGAAAGAAGAGATAAAATCAGGTCATGCTCTTATACCCAGTTTTGGGAACAGTAAATGGATACAATACAAGATGCCCAAGTCAGTTAAGAAAGTCCTACCTTACTCTTTAGTGCTGCTCTTCAGACTTTCTCCAAACACATTTTTCAGCAGTGACAAGGTGGAAGCTAATTGTCAAAACTAAGTATGTGTGCAGGTTATTGAGAAAGAAGATTCGCCCCATTTTTTTGTTATCTCCGAGATACTTTCTGTCCTGTTTTTTTCTTCCTCAGTTCATTACCTTTTCTCCTACAATCCTGTGAGGGCTGGGCTGCCTGTCTGCACAGGCTCATGCTTGCAAACACGCACATGTGCACTTCCTCACCCCACTCACAGTTTTTACCATCTAATTCCCTTCCCAGTGTCCCACAGCAGCCTGGTTCAGCCATTCCCTCTGCTCCATTTTTTGTTTTTAATACAGTCCCAGTTTGCTCTGTGCAGTGGTTTCCGTTGCAGTATGCCTTGCTGGTGTTTCATCCCCACCTCTTCTCACAGTCCCTTTGTCATTTTTTAATCTTCCCTGTTGCCAGCCTTTACCAACTCATTGCTTGTGTTAGATGCAAGACAGGGATGTAGTCCTCCGAGTGACTTGTGCAGGGCTGTGGGACTTCAGGAGACCAAAGAGTTACATTCTGCTGCTGGATGTGCTACGAGTGTCGAGTGAGGGGCCTCAGAGGTGGTCAGGTACCTGCCTTGCCCTTGCAAAACACGCAGCTGCTTACTAATATAGTTACAAGTTTATTTTTTCACTATAGGCAAAGCAGTTTTTCCCAGTTGCTCTTTCAGAAAGGGTTGAATGACTTCTGAGGAAACCTTTCCCAGACAGTTCAGCAGAAAATAAGCAACCAGCATGGAGAATTTAAGCCTAATTAGTTTAAAATCTGGCAAATCATAAACAATTTAAAAAGTCTTTCAAAGAAAAGTGTAATGTTTCCTTAATGATAGGCAACACTTCCTGCTCTAGCCATAGCATCTTTAACCCTTCACACCAAACAAGTCCCCTTGACATCAGAGGAACGCTGCCTCTTTTAGGCAAATTTTCAGCTGTATCATCATTGAAATATGCTTGTGTTGTTATGACAATACAAGGTAATTTTCTCAGTTACAATCTAAATGGCATTTTCCTGAAATAAAAGAGAATGCCGTTTGCTTTTCAGGCTGTCTGAGTGAGAGAAGTATTTGCCACTTTTAAAGTCCCTCCCTTCCCCGAGCAGATATGTGCTGCTTTCCTGGAGGTCTGAAGTTGAGGACTTCTCCTCCTACAGCTGTGGGGCAGATCTCTTGGCTTGTCCAGCTGAACCAGCTCACATCAGCTGAGCATCCAACTTTGTCTCTAAATGAAGTTCTTTTTTAACCTTTATGCTTTGTTTTTCTTCACCCAGCAGCAACCACGATGGTGAGGGAGAACTCTGATGATGACAGCAATGACTCTCCAAGAGAGTTACAAGCATACAGGGGCAGGAGGAGGGAATAGAATTCCAGCACCAGTGTTTCAGAGGGGTTCACAATAACACACTTCCCTCAGAGAATATCTTTTATTTGAATGTGCATTAAGGGGTAGGAAGTAGCTGCGGGATCAGTGTAACTCTGGGTGTTCAGCACTAAGGCCACAGAGCTTCCGAGATTGCCTTTAATGGGAGACGAGGAAGACCTGGAAGGCTTTCATTTTTCCAGCCTGCTGGCTTTAGCAATAATGTCATGTAAATCCAAAGGGAGACAAGTGACCTTCTAGCTCATGCTATTGTGCTGGTAACTCACATAAACAAAGTCAGTCGCTAGTCAGGAAAGATTTTCACCAAAAACAGGGTCTAAAGAGCCTTAAGTCCTTTCCTTTTCATCTTTTCATATAACACTCCTGTGATAAAAGCTTCCCCTGACTGGTGTCTTTGTCCACCTTTCACTTAAGGGGTTTAAACTCACCTCTCCCACTGTCAAAAGAGATCCTTAAACACCACACTCTCACCAAGCCTGAAACGGCTCACAAACACACATGTGCTGACGTTGTACCATAGTCAATAAAGGGCTGTTGCATTCACGTGGTGACAGCCATCAGTAAACTTCAGGTGATGTCCTTGCCTTCCATTAACAAATGGCTATAGGGTATCCCTAACAGGCTACAGGTTAAAATTTTAATAGCTGAAAAACATGGTCAAATTCCTGGACTAAGATATCATTACCAGTGCCCACAGCCACCATTAGCCTTCATGAATTTCCATCTTCTCACAACACATGTTGTGCTGAGATCTGTTCCCAGATGCAGTCTCAGGTGAGCCTCCTTCTGACAGCAGTTTTGGATGTCCCCACTGTGGCTGCTGCTTCTGGCCCAAGGATGCTGCTGCATGCCCCATCCTGGCCTGCTGACCCCACGGAGGGTACCAAAGGGAGCTGGCAGCTCTCTCCATGGACACGGGCAGGGTGTACTGAGCAGCACATCCAGCAGAGAGGTGGAAAAAAGGATTTTAAATATTTGCTATCTTTAGCATTTGAAATATATTGACTGTTCCAGTATAGCTGAGTGCCCCTTGTGGCTTACTCTACAGCTCAGTCCAGCTCTCCCCTTTGATGTTGTGCCCACAATATAATAAACTTCACCAAAGAAAAGGAAAACAGCTCATCGCTTTGAGAACTACGAACAAAGGAACAGGAAATCTGAACTGAACTGAAGATGTAACATGTTTTTTCAGCAAGAGATTCTTTTATGTTAGGTGGCCTAAAAGGCTACTGCAAAATTCAACCAAACAGAATGATGGTCAACGGTTCTGGATTTTGCCTGGGTAGAAAATACTGTGTTTATGAGCAGTTTTAGTAAATTACTACATTTTGGTAAGTGCAAAAATGGAAAGAGACTTCCTTCAGAGCTAGTTGTCTTACTTTTTTCTTCTCTTCAGACTCCTGGTTTCAGCTAGTTCAGTATCAAAGAAACCAAACTGAAATATGAAAAATGTGACTTCTTGGAAATAATCAGCTGTGGGAAGAGCAGAACTCAGGATTGAGAATTGTAATTGGAAAATATTAATTTCTCTAAGACTTACTAGAATATATGGCCAAATCCCTGGTGTCCTTTAAGTTAAAAGGGAAATATTCTGTCTAATCTATCCTGAACAGTGGGAGAATTTTTCCTCTCACTGTATTTCATTTCTGTTTCTGTCATTCCTGGAAAGGGACTTCTTTTTTAGATATCTTCTCATTTTGTGGTGGGGATTGTGGATTTTGGCAAAGTGCCAAAGTTTAAAGACTTTCAACACTGAAAGTTTCTAAGAAAGAAATTATGTCAGATAGACTTTCTTACCTCATGTGACACTTGGCCTGAGATTTACTGCTTTTATCTAGGATGCTGGAAGAAAGCTATGCTGCCACTAGGGAAGCAGACTGTAGTTCATCGTTCAAGTAGTCCCTCACAGGCTTTATCCACAGATGTCCTGGCTTCACTAGGATAGAATCATAGAATCAATTCTCTATTTAGGAAAGATGTATTTCTGAGAAGACTGCAGCACCCAATTTGGTGAGAACAAAGTTGATATGACACTTTGTTTTCATTTGTGGCCAGCAACAGTATGTGGGTCTCCACAGTGATCTAGGTCTTCAGCAGTTCTGAGTTAGCCAAGTGCTAAAGTTAGGAGGAGTAAAAGGCAGGGCAGCTGACCCAAGCTGGCCAACCATAAACATCACGCTCCCTATAAATTGGAAAGTTTACCAGGGATGGTCTCTTCTCCTCAAAGGTCACCATCCCTGGAGGGTCTCTCGCCTGTCATTCCGCTCCAAGGCTGACTGTCCCATTTGTTTGTTGTGACTGTCACGCTTTCACTGGAGCAGTGTTTGACATCTAGCATTCACTGCTGGAAGTGCACAGCTCACGACCACTACATGGGCTGAGTATAACTTTGTGTACTTTATCTTAATATTAATATTAGGGTTTTATTATTATTATTTTATTAAAACTCTTTCCATTTCAATCCACGGGTCTCCTTTCCTTTTCCTGATCCTCCTTCTTGGGGCAAGGGGTGTCATTGAGTGATAGAACAACTGACTAAACGAAGACGACAGAGGAACAGAAAACTTTACCAAGAAAATGTAGTGCATCAGCATTAGCAACATGCCACATGAGTTAAATTTGGGACATATTTTTAAAACCATGTATGTGATGTGAAAGCCTAAAAATCCTATTGCTTTTTTAAGTCATGAAGGGCCAGCTCCTAAGAGGTCTGAATTATGACAGCTGTGCACATTGCTATACCTAAAAATATGGGTGCTTAGCACCCATACTGGAGTCTCCTGACTGAATTCAGAGTGAGAGGGCAGGTAAGGTGTGCCAGTGCATGGCCAGGAGATACTTCTGTGCTTATAGCTAACTTCCATTTCATTTTAAAGGTACCGTGTGGCAAAATAGACTGGAAAAAGGTTGAAGGCAATTGCTTCTACTTGTGCTTCCTTTTCTATTCCTAATCTGAACAGTTCAGTGCAGTATTTCACTTTAATCTCAAAAGGAGCTCCCCAGCACAGGGCACTATTGCTCACCATAGTGCTTCACCCTCATCACACCCCTGCTTGCAAGCAAGGACAATGCATATACTGCTACGCCCAAGGCAACAGTCCCCACACCCTCACTGACAGCGATGTTGAGATGCAGTGTACAAGGAAATACCCTATTTTGTTCTTCCTGTTGGCATCTGGTCTAGCTTTTGAATTTCATGTAGTTTTGAGCAGTACGGAAAGAATCGAAGCCCCATTCTTCCCTCAAGCTGTTGCAGAACTCACCAGCAGAGAATTATGTCACAATGTGGGACAATGTGTGGGACGTATCTACAGCCAGCCATTATGGGGAACAATTCTTTCAAGGCAAACAAGACTCCAGCTCAGAGTCTACCTGCAGTGAGTTGTAAGAATTGCTGTGAGAAGATCTGCACTATCAAGTAAGGCATAAGCTACTTATTCACCTCTTTTCTTCCATTAATAAAGACACGCTGTTCTACACACTGAGCTCATGCCTGCCCTGTTGCTCTGCGGATGGACTCTATTTGTTGACTCACTAGGAAGCAGACCATGACATCCCAAAGGACTGTCTTGGAGGATGTCTACGTGCTCTCTGACAGCTGCAGGACCTCATGGGGATAAGAATTCTCTCTGTTGAGTGTGCTGCACTCTATCCTCGGACATCTTATTGCTCTTTTGTAGAGTATTCAGTGATAAGCCCAGTAGTGATCCTTTTGTGATTTTTAGTTGAGTAAAATTCCCATTGTCCAGTCAGCCTGTAGACATTTCAGGGAATTTTTTTTATTATTAGGGACAGAAATTTGTTGTGCAAATCCACTCATTAATAAGCTCTGGCTTTTCCAAAGCATCTCCCCATCTAGGTTAATCAGAAGCCATGAGAGAGAAAGAGGTTTAGAAGGAGTGGATTTCCACAAGGAATTTCTTTATTATTTTTCTGCTCTAAGGCTCAATGCTTATGTGCTTTAAGACAAGCAATATCACATTGCTGTGGAATGCCGAAAAGACATTTTTGATGATCACTTTGACTCTATGATGCTCCAAGGCACTGAATGTCCCAGATCGAAAAGCAGGACTGGGATGCGAAAGGATGGCAAAGGCTCCGGCACAGGCATATCAGGAAGGCTACAGGCATGCCTTTGCGAGGAGTCTTCCCAATGAAGTGCTGAGTACAAGTTGGCATGGCTAGCAGGGGTGAAATTTCACCACAGAAATGTATACAGAGATAAACTGCAAGCCTCTGGCAAGGCATTTTTGTACAATTTCCTTGTCACGTGCTCGCGCTGGGGCTTGCACTGATGGCTCTCCACTCAAGTCAGAACAAAACTGATTCCCAGTTCCAACGTTATTCCATCCCCACATAGCTTTTGCTGAAATCACCTTGCATTTCACAGTTCCTTAGTATTGTGCGCAGTGGTTACAGCTGACAAGGACTAATATTGATAGAGGCCATAAGCTAACACACCAGAGCGGGTTTACACAAACGGAGCCAGCTCTGCACAGGAGCAGTGTCTCTCCTAACACATCACCACAGCACGCGTGGGGGTACCCCTTGCTTGGTGGGTCCGACCTGGGATTGGAAGTGGGTCAGGATTTCCTGTTTGGTCAAGAGCAATATTCCAGAGGCACAGTGAGAAAGGTGCCAGATGTGTCCTATGTGGATGGTGTGGCAGAGCACTTCCAAGCCAAGTGACAGCAGGACACGTTGTCCAATTGTACAGATTAAGTTCTTGGCATTTGCTAATGTCTTTAGATGATACTGTGAAGAAAATAATCTGGAGGAATAGATTTATGGCAAGAAGCTATTATTTACAATTTAATTTTCAGTAAGGTTTTGTATTCAATCCTATTCATTTTCCTAAACATTTTAAAACTTATTTTTTTTTAATCTGAGTGCTTAGCCAATATTTGGATCCACAAAGCGTGATTTCTTTCAGCATGAGAAACTGTTAGTAAGATTCAAACATGCACTCAGAAAAAAGAAAAGTATATTTACAAAACAGCTTATTTTCGCTGAACTCACAACTGAAAAAAATAGCAACAGCCAACTACCCCCCACCAAAATCTGACCTCCAGCAAGCTCTGGGCTGAAAAGCCTGCACCTCTGCCTCTTTCCTCCTCTCCTTCCCTTTACTTTCAGTGTCACAGTGACTGGCTGCCTGTCTCCAACATGCCAGTCACATGTCTACAGCCTTGAAAAGGCAACATCTCAAAAAGTCTCTCTGACACACACAAGGTGCCATTTTCAAGTCTCTTCCCCCGCTGGTTATCATCACAGGCCCCTGGGATCCTGCGTGGTTTCACTCTGCCCTGCCATTTGCAGTGTCACTGAAGGTGGACCCAGCACCATGGGTGTGTTCCTCTGAGGGGGACACTGCTCCTGCTGTCAATGCTGAGCATACCGGGGGGGAGCTAAGGCTACTCGTCCCCCGACAAGAGTTTGGAGACTTCTGTCAAGGAGCCTGTGAAGTGTTATTTGATCCCCAGGGTCATAGATTATGGATGCATGTCCTAAGTATTTTGCCTCCAGACTGATCATTTTGGAAAACAATCCCAGCTTGGTAGGATTTTTAACATCTTCATTAATGACCTACTGGGATGATGGGACAGAGTGCACACTCGGCAAGTTTGCAGATGATACAAAACTGGGAGGAGTGGCTGATGTTACAGAGGGTCAGGTTGCCATCCAGAGGGACCTGGATAGGCTGGAGAGCTGGGCAGACAGTATCCTCATGGGGATCAATGAACAGAAATGCAAAGTCCTGCTCCCAGGGAGGAATAATCCCAGGCACCAGTACACTCTGGTGGTCAACCACCTGGAAAGCAAGCTTTGCAGAAAAAGCCCTGTGGGTCCTGGTGGACACTAAGTTGACCATGGATACCCCATCACTGGAAGTGTTCAGGGTCAGGTTGGATGGGGCTTTGAGTAACCTGATCTAGTAAAGGATGTCCCTGTCTGTGACAGAGGGGGTTTGACTACATGATCTTAAGGTGCCTGCTTACTTCAGGCATCTAAGCAGCAGAGCACTTTGCTTTGTCAACTCAGGTGATTCTCCAGCAGCAAATCATCCTCTTAACAGCAGAACCCATGTAGCACTGTCTCAAGATAGGCCAAATAAGATGGGAAGCCACTGCTGAGTGCTACAATAGAGAAATTCTAGACTTGCTGAAGACACTATAACTTACAGAAACACAGAATAGTTGAGGTGGGAAGGGACCTCCTGAGATTGTCTAGAGAATTCCTTTTCTGTGCACACTTGCAGCCAGTTTGACATTAGATGCACCGTATATGCACTGTCCCAGGCAATGAGACTTTTCTCATTCATCTCAGCAAGATCCTCTCTGCAAAGCCTAGGGACTGTTGAGTGCAGCTTTGGGTCTGGATGCTAAGGGAAATCTCCCACCCATATGTCCCTACTCTTACCCTCAGAGTGCTTTGCAAGTCGTATTAATTTAAACTGAGTCAACTTTCTTTGAGTATTTTTGGGGGGTTCTTTCTCACAATTTTTGCAAATCTCTACCGTGGACAGTTTTTCCACCCGTTGTTTTGTCAAGTTGGGATTGTATCACTGATAATAATATTTGTCTTTCCCGATCTATGATCAGATGTCTTTTCTTCAGGTGTAATCATTTAACCTCTTGTAGTACTACAAAGTACTCAGAGGCTTTGTGTTAGATGTCTAATAAAGAAGTGAAATTTAACCAAAGAAAAACACTGATCCACATTTTCTATATTCCTGACATCCAGTGAGTTGGGGCAACAGAAATATTTACCTTACTTCTTAATCATGTGGAGCCTGATACAATTCTTCCTGAGGAATATCATAGTCTTTCCACTGACTTTCTTATGTCTGGAGCACATATACAGTGTATGGAGTGCATCTTCACCACGCCAATAACTCATGGAATGTTCTCCTAATGTTTAGAGAGTATATGGTACATTTTATGTATACATATACGCATATATAAAAGGACTGTGATTTTACTGGCATGGCTAGGCATACAAGTAATCATTAGGAAGTCTTACATAGCACCTTGTGTCTACTCCAATACTGAAGTCTACAGCAAAGTCTGAATCTGGAGGAATGAAGGGAAGCCATTATTACTTTTTCTAAGAAAATGCTATTTTTATTAAAAGCAGAAGGTGAGCTGAAGGCACCAATCCTCTTTAAAATAACTTGGGTTTTAGCATCAATAATGGAAATATATACACTGTGGCTGGGTTATGTCTAGCACCTCTCCTATCTTTTCTGACTGTCCATAAATAAAATGTTTAAGGCCAAAGAATATAACCAATGAATGATCTTAATATTCTGCTCTCAAATAGTTTCCATTTCACAGGAAGTTCAAGTTTCCTTCAGTAAATGGTTTATACTTTCCCATGCATTCTTACATTCTAGTAAAATCTATTTTATATGGATTAAAGCTTAGGTTTTTTATTGGTGAAGAACAGGAACACCACAAAATATTCAAGAATATGATATTTGAAAGGTTAAATTTATTTAAAATAGTTAGCAACTCCTTTTCTTTTCCCCTGCCAGTTTGAACAGGGTATGTGCACCACTGCTTTCAGTTTCTTGGGTAGATAGTGCTAGTTTCCTAAACAACAGCCATACACAGGCTTACACTATTTGAAATGCAAGTCTCAATAGAGCAGAAGTGATGACAAACCTTTGCCACTGCAGAGTTTCTCACGCATTTCCATGAAGCTCTGGAGTGGGCAGCAAGTTTCTGTCCCAGGATCAGACCCCGGGACTGGATCCTCAATTGCTCCAGGCAGGAGAATTTACCAGCTGGTAATCCAAACAGTGGAAGTTAGGCACTTCTTCCTGCTCGTTGATAGTGTCAAAACCTGGAACGCCAAGAACTGAAAAACATGGTGGAAAAAATAGGACATGTCAACTGCTCCTAATGAATCTGGTTTACTATGTGCAAAGAAAAACATCATCTTTTTTTATAAAACCATGCAGTTATTTTCCTGAGAACAAATTTATTCAACAAATTAAACACCTTTTACTTTACAAGGAACACAAACCTTTGTATTTTCATTGTAAATATACATCATAAGTATATCCTGCTAAAATACTGAAGGAGATAAAAACCTAAGCATTCCTACAGTACTTAACTCTAAAAATTAAAGCATTAGAATTTTCCACATTCACTTCATTAAAATTTCGCCAGTATCTGAAATGGGCCCTTTATCATTAATTTACTTCAAACTCTTGCTGGCTTTTTGGTACTGGCTCTAGGAAAATCTTCCACTCACTCTTGCCATTTTCTTTCCGTTAGTCTAGAGGAAGGTTTGTTAGCAGCCCTTCCTCACCTACTTTTATATTCATTTATCATATATCATGTATCATATATCATGAATACTTAATACTTTATCCTGGATTCTGGTTAAGCACTCAGTACATGAACTCCAAGTCATAAGACAGGTGCTTGACAAGGCTGGAAGAGGAAACAAATTGCTCCCACCTATGGGACCAGGGATTTAGAGGAGAGAGAGGACAGGTGGTGGAGCTATCACCAATGGTCCCTGGGGTCCTGCCCTGAAGAAGGATCTGCGGAATGGTCAGAGCTGGTAAAAGCCACTGAGAGAGGCAGCTATGGAAAAGTGCTTAAATTCATGTATCGCACAGGTTCCCTAGGCATGTACTGATTGTGGAGTAGTCAGGAAGATGGAACTAGTTACTGGAAAATCTTTAAAAAATGCAGCAGGTGGAATACTTACATATATATATATATACATATATATATATATATATAAAATCCCAACGCTGTAGAATCCTACTGCCAACATCTTAAACAAGGGAATTCCCAGTAACAATCTATTTGTTTTCACCCGGGATGTCTGGGAGACTGGAGAGTCTATTCAGCCTTCCATGTCATCTGACTACTGCCTCACTTCGGTTCCCGAGCAGGGAGGTGGTCTTACCTCCACGAAGCATATCACCTCATTTTGCTCCTGGAAGACAGATCAGGGATATGGGTGAAACAAAGCCATGCTTTGCTTGCTCACCCTCAACCTGGGGAAGACACGACTTTGGGGCAAAAAGAAGAGTATTCTTGGCATCCACTTCTGGGAATTTTCTTTAAAATTCCTCCCATTTTTTTGCGACCTAATCTAGGCCAAGAATAAGAAAGAAAGAAATGTGCTCCTTGGGAGTATTTCAGTAATACCTAGAGATAAATTATCTCTGGCAGAGATTATTTCAGCAGGATCCAGAGAGGATTTAAGATCCAAATAGAGACAGGAAAGAAGCCCAGCACTCTATTTGAATTGGTGGCAGAATTAAGTCAAGTGTCTCAGCAGCACCCAAGAGCTCTCACCAAGTATCTCTAATATGCCATTTTAACCTGGAATTATATTGTGGCTGCTCGTTTGAGAGCCTGCCAAGACATAAAGGGGCATAAGCTACACAAACACTTTTCTGTACTGCGTCTCCAAATCTCAATAGTCCACAATGAATAAGGAGAGAGCAGGGGAGGCATAACCTGTCCTCTCAGCTCCTTGTTTGCTGATAAAAGATCTGGGGCAGCAGCTGCAGTCTTGACCCTGCTGCCAGGGGTTTGGCCAGGAAGGCAAGTCAGCATGACAGCAGAGTAAGCTTGCTACACACCCATAAGAGCTGGAGGAAATGGCTCCTGTTGTGGGATCCTCAGGGAAAGTGAAGTTATGGGCCCTCTCATAGCCCACGCCTGAAGACAGAACCTGGCTTTGCAGAGTTTTCTGTCTTCATCTTTTCAGAATCTGGCTCCTCTTTTTGCATCTAGCCTGAGAACATGCTAGGTAATGAATTTTGCAATTCCATCACCTGTGCTGTGAAAGACAGATGTAGGTGTGGGTGTACATGTGGATTTCTGCAGATATAGCTGAAGTCATGCTGCTGCTTTTGACATTTTGCCCCCAAGCACTGTCAGAACTCCTCCCAGCTACAGCTCATGTAGTTCGAGGCATGAAAAACTGAGTCTTTTAATTAAGAAGGCACTGAAAGCACAGGTCCCTAGATCAGATGCTTATCAGGTATGCACCGGACTCCCTCTACCAGCAGAATCATTTTGCTAATCTATTTGTAGAACTTGATTTATGAAGATTAATAAGACAGCCAAATTATGTCAACTTATGGCAAAACACATGTATTTTTCTTTCAGTTCAGATTCCAAAAGGTTATTTTCTTTCTTATAAGGCTATTTTTAATGGCAGAGCATATGTGTACTCTACCCAGCCTTGCATGGAATGCCAGGATAGCTGAAAGCACTGTGATTATGTGACCCACCAAAAGGTCAAGCAAAAAAATATACAGTGCTCACCGATATTTATTAGCCACTTCTAAACCTGGACAGAGCCAGGGTATCGCAGTGATTTCTCTTCTTTCTTAGCACTTTGTGCAGAAATCATTGTTTTCTATTCCATCTGTGTCTTCATATCTGTCTCAATGTTATCTGGAAGATCTTGGTGTCACCTGCTAGTAAACTAATTTCTGTTAAAACTTGCAAATATTAAACACATGAATCTTGACAGTCTACATTCTCACTCTTTCTTCTACAATTTCCTTAAACACGAAACATTTAAGGTTGAGAGTAGCCACCTATTCATTACATCTGTTCTGTTGTGCAAGTCATATGGCTGGGCTTGAGGCCAAACTCAACACCCATGCACATTATTTGCCCTCAGAAGTATTTCAGAGTTCTTTCTGAGATAATTCACTGGATTCTTCAAAGTGGGACAGTCCCTGGCTGTTTGCTCTGCTCTCAGGTATGTTCAAGGTAATGGGCATCAGCCTTTGGTGCACCCTTCCTGTATGCTTTTCCCTCTGATAGGGCTGACACACAGCTGACAGCAGACAGAAAAGTCACCCACTGAAAAGGGTAAGTGGGGGAATCTTTCTTAGGACATCTCCCTGACACCCAGCACTAAGATACATAGATTGCTGAAGCCTCTATTCAGATTTCCTATGCCTCATAAATCCAGATTAAATCAAAAGCAGTGCATATAGATATAAATATGTGTCTCCCTCTCTATATACATAAATATAAGAATTTGTATTTCTTGGAAGCACAGTGGGCTATAGGCTTGTTTCAAGACTGGATAGTTTAGGTATAATGTTGACATGGGAGAGAGAGGAATTTTTCTAAAATATCCTTCATCCGACCTTTTGGATCAAGGAAGGTGTTACCAGAAAATTCATTTATAACATGCATTGGAAAGGAGAGGGACCTAAGCTCTGTAGCAAGTGTTAATTGAAAATCCCAGAACCCTCACCAACAGTAAAGAAACAAGACCAGTGATGGCACCCATGCATTTATTATTTTATTTACATATGTATCCTTCTTTTGCTAGTCAAAGTAGTAATTTTACTGAATTAATTTGGTTCTGCTATCACATTCCTCTACAATTAGACACTGCTCCTGAAAATGGCTTGGTCTTGGGCTCTCCATCCTCAGAAGGAAGAAAAAGAGGTTCTGCAATGTTCCAGAAACCACAAACTAGAGCCAGTGCCTGGTTCTGCTACTTGAAGAAGTTTAAAATAAAAGAAATGTAACTGTGTGCCCAAAACAGACTAAGTAACGCCCAGGGCAAAGACTGGAGCAAGGGAGGCTTCAGCAGGGCTGCAACTGACTACAAGAACCTGGGACCTTGCTATCTATCCAGAGAATAAGGGCTCAGTAATTGCAAAACTACTGCTGTAGAAAACTTATTTTGGTTACTGGTTTCACATGGCTTTTGTCACGGATGAAGTTTGAAAGCAAAAGCAGTCATAAAGAAAACAACAAGATGCGTTTTATGTCATGGTCAGGTGTTTTTGTGTTATGGTGAGTAACATTTTCTTCCCAAATTCAGGAATTAATTACTAAATAAATACACATTCTTAATCTCGGAGTCTAAAAACTACAAATTCCTCCAAACCAACGAAATCTGCTTGCCTGGAGACATAAAACTTTCTATTTGAAAAGCTGGATTTTACAGACCAAAAATTGAAATTTTTGTGTGCTCATATTAATCTATCATGTGTATCACACTGCAAACTTAAGCAGGAACCTGTCTCAGAAAAGACTAAAGAAATTCTTATAATATTTCTCCATGTTATAATAATTTTCCATATTCCTGCTCCCCCTCCTGCCAGAAGTATTGGCTAACTAACTGTGTATAGAGCAGTCCTCTGAAAAATACAGTAGCTAACTATAATCCTCCAGGAGTTGAACAGTTTTAACATTTAAACTTCTCTGTATTATTCAAATTTCAACATTATTTTCATTCCAGTTTCTTTCTCACTTTGATCTTTAATATCTGATCCCACTGAAGTGACTTTGAAAGAGACCACATTGGCATTTTTGATACATTTGCATGATAGAAGAAAGAGGAATCAAAACCTATTGTCCTATGGAGGAAGAAGTAGAAGTACTGATTTAATTTTTTTTTTTTATTTCAGCAAATAGCTAGAGGGAGATAGACACAATTCATCAGCACTTGATGTAAATTGATGTATCTTCATTTTCTATGTGAACCAGTACATGTTTATTCCTGTAGGTAAGCAGACTGCATACTTATCACCAAAAGCTTCAGAACTATGTGGGTGTAGTCAACATCTGCGATTGCTTTGCTGAATGTGCTGGGCTGTCACCATCTTCTGATAATAGAGGCAAAGGGAAACACCTTTCACTAGGTATGTAAGGCAAGAAATGCACGGTTAAAATAAATTCAATTTCTGTTTGTCTCATCTTTTTCATTTTTAAAATCCTAAATAAATTCTAACTGTTTAACCCTACCAGTGCTTCCTTGAAGGAAGAAAGTAGATAGTGTTGCCTCTGTTGCACAGGTGGGAAGACTGAGGCAGAAACCTGTCACAAAATACACCCCTAATGCCAAAGTCAGAAATCTGTATCACTTAATCCTGAATACTCAGCAGAGTGGTCAAAATGGACCAGTATGGCTTAGGAATGCCATAATGACTCTTCATGGAGATACACCAGTTTTTTCATGCACAGTAAATAGAATGGTATCAAAGAACATCATGGCTCATTACCACCTATTTCCACACTTATGAACATTAAATATATTATATGCTGCTTGTGCAGTCCATATCAACTCTGGCTTATGCAATCAGTTTGCACTTCTGATGAAATCTTTCTGCAGTCCATTTTTGCTTATGTCTTGACATGGAAATATTCTTTGTTCCATTTATGAGCTACCTGTGAGGCACTATTTCAACTAGTTTGGCCTAGATATTTTATCCGACAAAGATAGAAGCCTTAGAACAAGGTTACGTCCAGACTGGGGCTGCTCCTTACATCTGACTTTTTAGAACATTATTGACATTGATACAGAAGCAAGAGGTGGATTATTTTGCCCTCTACACCCCTGCGTGATATTGCTCAATACTGTTGGAGATGTGGCCTTATAAGAAACAAGGAGTTGGTTGTGTAGGACAGGTGAGTCTCTTGTGTGCCCTCCCACTGCACGCCCAAGCTCTTCTGTGGTCTGTACATCTCTGCCGGTGCCTCTGATCAGGGCACCACTCTGAACTGGATATGCTGAATAACTTATCAGTCAGGAGAGCGCTGTCTGTGCAAACTGCTGTACATCTAATTACAAACAGATGACGTGCACAGGTGCTCAGCTACCAGCAGCCCAGGTCTTTTAAGTACAGGGAAGGATCTGAGAACTCAAATTCATAAAGGCTAGAAGGGAGGGTTACAATCTCTGCCTAGCCCAGTCTCCTGTACGTTGCAAGCACAGAATTTCTCCAAACATTATTTACATCATGCTGTAAGTGCTGGTAGAGCAGGTGAAGGTGAAGCTAATACTTTTGCTCCCCTATCCTCATTTGGCCAAGATCCACCATCCCCAGAGGACTCAAGGAACAATTAACAGTGAGAGGTGTCCCTGAGTCTCCATGAATCCTTCTGCTCCACTCAGGAACGGGCTAGAGCTGGGACTTTGCTTGGACCTCAGGGCAAGGTGAAGATCGTGTCCCTGCAGTTCCCATAGCGTGAATCCATTCACAGCCGAATTGAGGCAACCACACTGATTACACACCCACGAACCATGCATGGGTAAAATGCCACGGGCCAGTAACCCCTGTCTAACACCGTGGCTTTGAAAAATATGGTGCAGGACTGGTCTCAAATTCTTGTTGCCTCTCTTCACTGTTTCCTGGCCTCCTTCACCTTCTCCTAATGCTCATCCATTTCCCTACCAGCTTCAGTCCAGAGGCAGAAACACTGAACTGTGACAAACTACTGAAGTCATTGATCATTTACTTCTTGTCACGTATTTTTCCTTAGAAATGAAACTAATACGCAATGTCGGAGGAGAGGTTCAACTCTTAAATTCCTGGGTGAAGTTTGCTAACCTTGAGTCAGATATGCTGAGATCCGTCACATTTCCCCCTAGAAAAAGACAAAATCCCCAAAGACTTTGAAGTCTGGGGCTACAAATATGGCCAATGTGAGATTTTGAAATTCCATTGACTTCATTTCAAGCAGTTAAGATTTACTGTTATTGCGGTTTGAAGGTAAACTTCATGGTGAACATCCTTAAATTAATTTGGATATGAATTTAGACATACAGTTACACACACCTATTTTTAAGGACAAGGATATTGATCTTGGCAAGGCAATAAATTCCAGTAATATCTCTCTGCAGAATAAAGCCAAGACAATTCAAACCCATTTATTTTTTGTCTTCACAACTTTTTGCCAAAATCATCATTTTGTTGGCCACATAATTCTGACTTATATTCAACAAGAGCAGTAAAAAGCTTTTATAGAGGAGACAGCCAGAGTGACATTTTCCTATAAATCACAATGATTTTTACTGCCACAAGATCCCGCAGTTTGACTTCAAATACAACTATGCTGTAAACTGCGTGGATGAAGCTGCATTCTTTCTGAATGAGAAACATGTTTCCCTTTCTCAGTGAGTGACTCCAAATTCCTATCAGTCTCTAGCAGATAATAACTATATCCAAACAAAAGCAGTTTTCAGCACTGGTAGAGCAGTGGTGGGAAAACATGTTCAAAGTTGGTGTCACTCTATACCATATCATTATTTTTTAAAAATATAATAATAATAAAAGGAGATAGGCAAGATGCATACCAGACAGTAAGTTCTTTTTCTCATGTTTCTGTTGGTTGCAGTTTTGGGGGGTAAATTTTCCTGCTCGTAGACTATGGAAGAATGTAACTAGAACCAGAGCAATATTTAACTACTGACCTGGAACATAGTACTCCTGAGCTTCTATGTAATCCTCAAGGCACTTTAATCGGGTGAAGGGAATTGGGAAACACCTACATTCACTTCTTAAGCTGACAAAGGAAAATCCATCAAGGACTGTTGAAATTAAAACAACAGTAACTTGTTATATATACTCTTAGGCATTTATTTCCCAAGAAAAGGCTGACTTCTCTGTTCCACAGTCCTTTCATTTTCTCTTTTGGGAACCATACCAAACAACGCCAGGTGTGTGGAACAGGGTCAAGGATTCTGATCTGACTCTGGATTAGGTTTAGGCAAAGGTCCATCCTCTAGGCTCAGGATATGCTCCTACTGTGCCACAATCTCACTGAGAGCTGTGATGAGCCCACAGCCATATCCAGGACAGAACCAGATAATTATTTTATTGCAGGCTCTCACATAACCTTTATTTCCTGACTCTATACATGTCACCTGAACTCAGGTGACAAGGGTTCCTGCTCTGAGATTATATCTTTCTCAGGACTCTGACTCATTTCTGAGATCATATGTTCACCCCCGCTATGACTCCACTCTGTGACAGAATGAGACCCAGATACGCATGTCCATCCCCCCACCTCACTTCCAGAATGTGGAAGCCAAAGTGCCCACACTGGAAGAGAGGCAGCAGGTTCACTCTCCCTCCACACCAGGAGTCTTGGACTGCATGAACAGCAGCCTTACACCAAAGCTGCAGGCAAACACAGTTTTATCACTGATATCCCCCATAGGCTTCTTTCCCCCCAAAGAAGGGACAGCTTCTGGGACAGCTGGGTTCATGGGATCATTTGCTAACCGGTATGGTCAAGTGAAAACGTGAATCTAAAAGACATAAGAAGGCAATGAATAAACACATTTTCTAGTGACAATTCAAAGCTATTTACATGGTTGATGGTGCATAGATCATCATTATTTATATTTAAGTCTAGAAGAGGGCAGTCCTGTACCTCCTCTTCACAGCACACTCTTCATGCCAGCCTCTCTCCAACACACTATGTCAGATGGAAATGAGAATTGTGTGGGAATCCAAGCTTGGGATCCTCAAAAAATCTGTTTGAATGGAAGAAGGTTTGGATTTAAATCTCTAGTTGTAGACAATTTCGAGGTGGGAAGAAAATGCACTTATACCAGAGTGCTAATAAAAATACAACAGCTGTAAACTGCTGGCATATGTAGAAAGATGTTCTTCCACGGCTATTTAAAAATAAGAGCCACTTTTCCTGCTTAAGCAAAGATTATCATTGCTCTATATCAGCAGAGATAGAAAGCTTTTGCCTTTCTATCTCCCTTTTCAGAGAATTTCTTTTCCAGTCCTATGACTATAAATGCATCAAAATCAGGAAAATGCTGCAGACTGAACCACCCTTGTGGGAGCCAAGAAAAGAAACCTCTTTACTGTGGAGCTATGGACAGTGGGCTGGTGGCATGGCCAGATTAAAAAAGTGCAGCTCCTTCAGTCACCTGTGGGGTATACACTGAGCTTTCACACAGCCCTTCTATTTCCAGTTTGCTTTGGAAAAATAGCAAACTATGGTAGTCACAGAGGACTGTGAAAAGATTCAGGTTCAGCTTGCGTAGATCTGCCAAAGAGTGGTTGCTTCTTGCCCCTCAGACCAGTGTCGCCCTGTTTTCGGTCAGCTTGAATATGAATCCGAGCAACCGCCCGTGGTTATTCAGGAGCCCAGATCAGTAGAAAATAATGCTCCACTGCAGCTTAAAAATCAGTGGACTAGATTGTATTGCCTTTACCTCCACTTAGTAAAGTCAATGCTTCTTGAGGGTCCTTCTGTAATTCAGATGGCGAAATGGCTTGAGTCATCACAGCAGGTGTCAGTGCTGTGACCAAGCCTCATGGTGCACCCAGCCCCTTCCATCACCGGTGAAATTTCGGGCTCCCTCAAGTCCTATTGATTTCAGAGGAGTTTTCTTTTCTTGACTCCCTTTCCCACACTGCCCATTGCAAGCTGCTTGCCCTTTCCTGCTGAGAGTTTGGGATCTGCCCTTGCTCCTACAGCTTTTTGAGAGTGCATGTTCTCCCTTCACATGGGCTGGGGAAAGCAAGTCCAGGCAGTATGTGACAAGTCACTTCAGCAGGTCAGGGGCAGGTTTGGCCTGTCCAGCTACAGAAAATCTGCATGGTCTCCATTGTGTGGAGCCAGTCAATGCAATTAGTAACCTTACAGCGTTGGTTTGGATTTTTTTCTGACATTGCATCACTGAGAAGTAAGGAATGACTCTGAAATAAGCATGTTTTGGAGGCATGGCACCAAAAATTGGACAACTTTGGACTGCTTTTATTTTGAAACAGCCATGATAGTTTTACTTCTATTCTCATTTTCTCAACATCCTCAAGTAGTTCTGATTAAGTAAGTCTTGCCCAAAGTAATTGTCTTTCCTTCTACCCTCCAGTACCTGTAAAGACAGCAAAAGTCAGGCCAGCATTAAGACACTGAATACTGAGTTCTGGCAACAGAATAAAGGTCCTATTCCTCACACACACACCCCCCTCCCCAGACACTCTGGAAGGAAAGCAATATTTTTTGGCTATTGCTGTACCTCCCATTCTCAAGGTTAGTTGATGCAGACCAAGACTTACATTTGGATCAGAGGTGCAGGTTAATGAAAAGAAAATTGAAAATGGTCATTTGCAGTACCACTGGTAGACAGACATCTGAACTGATTTTATTATACAGGTCTGGGAGGAAAAGCAGTGTAAGAACTGGAAATCAAATATCAGTGGGAAATAAAAGGAAATAATTACTCTAGACCTAGAATCAAAGCCTGGGGTACCATACCTGATTTGCATTATGAAAGTTTCAGAGGATGACCTCATGAGCTGCTCTTCTACACTGGAGAAGATGAATACAGAAATAATTTTCTGAGTTTGAAATATATTACTGAGATCCAATTTTAGAGCCTCCAACTCAAGAAAGACATTGTCACACTGGAGTGCGTTCAGCTGAGGGCCACCATGATGGTTATGGCAGGAGCACTTGTCCTTGAGCAGAGACTGAGAGAACTGCACTGTTTCACTCTGGAGAAAAGATGGCTTTGGAGGGCCTCACAGCAGATGCCAACCAGTGCCCATGAGGCCATCAAGAACAGAGGGAGCCAGGCTCTTCACAGATGTGCCTCGTGGGTGTATGAGAGACTCTGGGCATAAGCTGAAGGAGGAGAGGTTCAGACCTATAGACTCTTCCCCTCTGAGGACAGTCAGGCACTGCAGCAGATGACTCAGAGCTGTGCAGTCTCCATCCTGGGTGAGAGGCGGGTGTTCAACCCTGACTAGGTTTGCTCAAAGCCTTAAGCAATCTGGTCTGACCTCAGAGTTGACCCTGCTTTGAGCAGGAGGTTGGGATAGAGACCTCCTGAGTTCCCTTCCAATGTGAATTTTCCTATAAGCCTATGATTTATTACATTTTTCATGAACTATACGTTTGAGAGAGCAGATAATAGTTTTGCCTAATCTTTTAAAACTGTTTCCAGAAACAAATTTCACTTACTCTGTCCAGCAAATTCCTTCCTCTGATGGCTGAAATCTGCTGATAAGCGTGTCATTTATTATGGTGATTTTTATGATTTGGCACCACTTTCACAAAAACCATTCAGAAGCCATTTCATATCAAAGCAGGCAATCATACATAGTCATTTGAAATGGAAACCACAGGTCATGATGAGCTTGGCTATTATCTGATTTTTATGAAGGAGATATGAAAATTTAAATAGCAACCATCAAGTATTTAGTCTCCACATCCACTTAAATGGCACTTCTGTTTTATTGAGTATAGCTTACCTGACTGTATTAAAGAGTTTTAAACTAACTTTTCAAAGACCAGTGAACAATTTATCACTAGAAATATGGGCAAGCACACCAATGCCAAGAAATGCTCCCAAAATATTAAGCTGTTCTGAATAATATTTCAATACAATTGAAGCTGCTGTTTTCATGTCCCTGAAAGAGCAAAACCAGAAATATTTGCAAGCTGTTTTGACATTCTTGAACACACCATTAAGCAACAATAAAAGAGGTTGTCATAGCTGCTGTGTCATAATGGAATGAGTTTGTCTCTCTTCAAACTGGTAGTGGCATTTTGCTAGTCAGAACATCAGGAAAAAGTGTTAAAATCAGAGCCAGAAAAAAAAAAAGGCTCACTAGACAATATAAATTATCTTTTGTTTTATCTTAGTTCAAGATTTATTCCCTTTTTCTTTGAATGTTTTAATAAATCTTGAAATAAAAAGCAGGGAAATGAGATCTAATCCAACCAAGATTAGTCACATAACTAAAAGAAAATTATTGGACTTATTGTTTTTTTTTCTTGCACAGCTTGTCGAGAGAAAGTTGGTAAAGCAAAGTTTGCTTTCAGTACTTTGCAGTTGCAAAGTTTGTTCAGTGTGCATCCTGTGCATTACCTGTCTCTGTTTCTGGACCCCACCAGAAGCACCTCATGTGCACTGGCCACTATGGCTTTGAATTGTAAGCACCTTGTGACCCCTTCTCTTTATGGATTATGCATATAAAGAGATTAAATACTTGGAATTAAAACCTAATCATATAGCAGGGAGTGATTTTGATTAAATTATGAATGTAACTTATTTAGCACTAGTTTTCTCACTAGACTTTGCTGAATGGTAAATGATAATAAATAAAAATTAATCCCACGAACAAGATTAAGTCTGATATTAATAAGCAGTGATATGGAAGCAGGTAAATATATGCATCCTTAGCATCTTTAATTACACATATCTTTAACACTAAGATTCTTATTTCACTGTCACGATTTCTGTTACCGTAATTCTATAACCAAAGCGGACTTGAACTGTTTTGCAGAAGTTACTATGCACTGAAGGCAATACCTTTCCAGAAACAGATTTCTCAGGAAAATAATGTCTACTACTCATAACACTCATGCAATAACGTTAGAATTCTATCATCAGCAGCACACCTATATGTACAGCTATTGCTAGAGAAAAGTCTGCAGACAGGGCAGGAAAACGCACAAGGGTTATCTTTTGGTTATATCGGAATACAGGTATTAATACATTACCTATAAAACAAATGAGAAAATCCTAGCTTAAAGATCAATGTCAGGTATTAGACTTCTGAAGTTCTTAGTAATGTGTAATGTATAATGCATAAAGCATAATGTATGCATTCTCAGAGTTGTACAAACACAGAAGAAATAGTCCCTGTCTTCTTCTTTCCAGCTTATGGATGGATCATAAGAAGCAGTGAGTGAGCAGAAATATGCTTTGAATTCAATTAAGAGTATTGATGCAATGAGAATTCTCATAAATATGCCCTCAAATGGGCACTGGCGCTGTCATCTATCATAATACAGAGAACAGACAAGCCTAGCATGAAATTCTTCAAAAGTATACACTCTCTTTGCTTTCATCCAACAGAGAGTAAGATCTGCAGCATTTACAGCACTGAGGATAAAGTTACTCAACAGGCAGCATTTTGGCCAAAACTGAGAAGAGAAGCAGGGACTGCAAAAGTTAAGAACATGGATCACTGCTCTGATCAAGAGGCAGGAGTACTTATTGCAGGTAAGACAACTGGAAGCTGGGTACTTGGAGGCAGCGTCACGTCCTTTTGAGACAAATCAACAAGTACTATATTTCATAACTTCATCTTATGTTTCCAAGCATCTCTGCCATAGCACACAACATCTGTGGACAAATATCAACAAGAATAAATCCCGCTCTCTCAAGTCCTTTCCTTTCCTGGACTGCCACTGCAGTGATATTACAGATCCTCTCTCCTCAAGTCCTTCATGCTTTGGGCATTAAAGGTGCTGAAAAGTATGCAACAACCTAATATTTATCCTCAGTTGATTTCCCTGTATTTCCCCACTTTACTCTTCATTTTATTTCTGCACTTAACCTGCCACAACTGTTAAAGAATTTATTGCAGTGAATGAGAAATTCTTTCTTTGGTTACAACTTCAAAAATACGATCAAGCTGTAAGGAACGCAATGTCTGGGCACAAGCAGAAAAGGGCTGAGGAGATAAATGTCTATTATGGCTTGTTTCTAAAGACCACCACTGATCACAGTTTCACAGTTTACTCAGTCTGTCCCAATGCTTCACAATCCTTCCTGTTAAAAAGTTTAAACCAATGTTAAGCCAGAATCTTTCATGCTGTGACTTAGGCTGATCATTTCTTATCCTATTCACCGGAGATACTACCTTAGTCTTTGGAACTAACTTTTACATACTTGGAAGACAGTTAATCTAGCTCCACGCTCAACCTTGTCTGTGTTCAGTTAAAGAATCCCAGATAAGTCAAACTACCGTCATACATCTTGGTTTCTAGCCCTCTGATAAATCCTTGCTGTTCTGAACTTCCTCCAGTTGTCTATACATTTCTTCAAAGGCAGTGCTCAACACTAGACTCTATATGCCCCTTGCTGAACAGAGTACCTGAATGACTATATTTTGGAGTACACACTCTTGTTTATACATATCTCAGAATGAGGTTTGCCTTCTTCCAACATTATGACACTTGTGGGTCATGTTCATTTTGAATCTTTGTTCATTTTTTAAAGACCAACCACCTATGCAACTGTTTCTATCTTGGATTCATGCCATTGGTTGCTCCTGGTGATGCCATTGAATTTCAGACCATCATTTTGATTATTTCTCCAATTTTCCACAATTTCTTTGCATCTTTATCCTATTCTCCAGCATCCCTGAAGACTCTCTCAGCTGCTTATGTTGGACAAGCTTAATACTACAGTTCTCTGCTGCATCAATCAAGTCATTTATTCCAGTATCGACAATTTCACTCAATGTACTGATACCTTCTCTTTGGGTTCCAACTCTGTCCTGTATGCTGGCATAACAGTTTCAGCAAGATTACATCTTCCTAGCTTGCTTGTCATTAATGCAATTCAAATTGTCTCAGAATTAACCTACGTTATCTTTTCATTCACTCATCTAGAATGACTTGTTCATTGCAGAAGGAAATTGGATGAGCTTGAGATGAACCTTCCTTGAAAATCCCACTGCTCATCCTCTTGTTATGTTCCAAATGCCTACAGATGGTTTCTTTAGTTAGCTATTTGTTCTAGAACAATTTAGCTTAACTAGAATTTCCCAGCTCTTTACCTTCCAAGATAACTGCTATATCTCCTGTTCTCACTTATCTGGTATTAAACTTGATCTCCATAGATTCTCAAAGATAACTTCTACTTTTTTCTTAGCTTACTTCAGCAAGCTCTTTAGGCACCTATGGATGAATTTTGATACGTTTAGATGATTTCAAAACAACCAGCTCACCTAAGAATACTCCAATTTGTTTTAAGTTTGTTCTAGACTGAGGCCTTGGCCAGTATTGGGTTGCTTACCAGCTGATCTTTTAAATTATAACAGATGCAGAAAACACTTGAATCATCTGGGTATCATCTTTTACTACTTCTCCCTCTTGCTAATGAACAGCAAACGGGAAATGCCATTGTGCATCCTGTCAGTATTAGTGTACACATATATAATATTAAGGTATAATATAATATTACTACCTTATAATAGAATATCTTCTTGTTACTCTGCTGTCTCTAGCCATGCATTTTGGCTAGTGCTATTGATTTATAAATAATTTATAACAAATTCAATTTATATCCCATTTCCTATATGCTCCCTTCTAGAATTAAATGTCACTGAAGAGCTAAATATGTCATCAGAACTTCTTTAAACTTTTTACCCTTTTGTCATTTCTGGACAGTTTGTGCTTGTTCATTTAGAGCATTTTCTTTGAAGACTTCCTGTATCTCCTTAACTCTCTTCACCTTGGATTGTATCTTTATGAAAACTCACCTGGGAATCCCGAGTTTATTGATTCCTGCTCTCAGGAAGCCTCTTCTTTTCATAAGAACTGGCATCTCACCAGCTCCTTGCCACGCTTGTTGCCTTTCTACTTCACATTCACAACCAGCTCCTCCACTTCTGATATTAGAATCAAAACCAGAAAAATATCTCCTGTGGATGATTTCATTTCCTTCTGTTTTAAGAACCTACTTTTTTAAACAGTTGTTAACTATGGATATGATAATGTTAAAGTTCCACACTTTTCTCAGAACAGTTAGTGGGAATGTCTAGTCTAGTTAACTATCCACTCCACGTCCATGTACTAAAATGCCAGACAACAGACAATAGTAAAAGGTGACATTCCGATATAGCTGTAATTGCATAGGTATTTTATGTATACTTGAATGTTCAGGATTGATTTTTTTAAACTGCATTAAAACAATATAATATCCCTTTTATCTGTCTAATCAAAGCCTTCTACCACGCTTTGATAGGTACTTGGAAAGTCTTTTAAGGGATCAGTTTTAACAAAGTGGAGCCAGTTCTCATTTCATCCTTTGCCAAAAGAGGTGTTTCTGCTGGTTTTACACCAGGTTAAATTATAAAGAAAAAACCTAGGACAAGCACAGTAAAGACTTGATAGGAAAATTTCGATGGGAAATAGCCATATTAAAAAACCCAACTTCTAAATAGGCTGGCATAAGCATATGCTGGACTTCAACAGCAATCTCCCAAAAGTGAAGACTACATCTTCAGCCTTACCTAACTATCCTCATCTTCAGCGGCTTCCAATCTCTGACTTTCATCGGGTTCAAGCTCTTTCTCTTCCCCCTTTCATTAAAATGGGCTTGTCAGTGCTAGGATCAGACTAGGTAAGAAAGAGAAGAGCACAGTCAATAGAGAGGTAACCTAAGAGGCTGGAGAGATAGGAGAGGTAGAAAAGGTATTTCTGGTCTTCTCTTCCTGAAAGAAGAGTTAGCATTAACCTCATAGTCTTTGTCTAAAGGTCAGGCGAATACCACAGTGTAGATCAGGTCTCCTGACTGTGCAAGCCAAGAGGCTCACTAAGTTTCTGGCCCAGAAGCCTGGACTTGCTCTCACTAGAAACAAAAGAAAAGGGGAGAAAAGTGTGATTCCTACTTGAAGTCAGGGCATGGCTGAGAAGTGCACACAAACCAAAGCAGGTGAGTAGCACCATCCAGATCCACAGCCTAGGTTTGGCAATGAGGAAAGCAGTAAGAGAAACATACCTCCCTCCTCGTATCAGTACACTGGCTTATTTATATTCTTACCCTCTTTATCAAACAGGTCTTTGGGAAACTGTTCCACCTTAAAGGAAAACAGTAACCCTACACTGCCTTCACTCTGCTACCACATAATACATCTTACGACCTCCAAAAAAATTTCAATATGATCCTCCAAAAAGCTAAGGTAGGACAAAGAGTCTTCAAAAACTTTGGGTTTGCATTAACACAGAGGTTAGTGAATCTAGTACAGTTTCAGCCACCAGAAAGGCTTTTTCAACTGACAGAAGCAACTTGAAGGAAAGTTAGATAAATGCTATTGGCAGGTGCCAAAATAGTTTTAAATGCAACTTTCAATGGACTTCCTGAAAGGGATTATTTAGCAGAAAAGGAGGCAGGATTTCATCCCCACTTTTTTTTTAATGGTCCTATGCTAAAGGTTTCCATAAAAATGCTGTAATCTAGTTCTCCAGGCCTGAGAAAGGGTTTTACATCTGCACTTTTTGACTTTCAGAGGCTTTTAAATATTTTGGCAATTGGAGCCATCATTACAGACTGGAAGTCTGTTGAAAAGATACCTTAGAGACATTTGGCTTTACTTTGCATTCTTACAGAAAAAAAACATTCTGAAGAAAAAAGGGAAAGAAAATAAAAAGAACTTTACTGTCCTGCTGAGAGTCACTTTACCTATTTTTCCCCTGGCCAGTTATCCTATTGGAAAAGCATTGCAATGGGAATCTGGACTCCAGTGACATCTCTTGAGCGGCAAATGGATTTTGGCATTTTCTTGTTAAAGGATTGCTTTTTTTCTTTTGCCACCTTCGGATAATATCACTATAGAATGGTCCCTTGCTCTGAACAATTGGACACCTTGGGGTCCACGAGGGACTTTCTCACTGAATTGAGATTGTTCTGCTGGGGAAAACAGGGAGTTGGTGCTAAGTCTACATGGAAGCTTCAGCGGAGCAAAAAGTGGATTGATCCAGAGATCAACTCTTTCCAGCTCCAGAGCTCTCTTGGGGAGGTCTGCGCAGCCCTGGAAGCTATGGTGTGATGCACCTCTATATCACCATCACCACCTTCGGGAAAAGAGCAACTCTTTATTTCTTACCCAAAGTTGCTGCATAACTTGCCCCCTTTTTTTGTCTTCATGTTCTGCCAAATTTGCTATCTGATATTACCCTGGAACATCTGTCAGCATTACCCCTCACTCCCTTCCCTTCACTGATAACAGACTTCTATCCCCTAGAGCAGAAGCTCTTGAAGTTTTGGAAGGCCACCAACTTGGACTTCAGCTAAGTATTGTATAATGACTAATCTGAAAAGCAATACAGTGCAGCAACTTTTAAAAAGTCTTCTGTGGTCAGAAGACTCATCATAAGAGTTGAGAAACTTCCAGTTTCCGAGGCCATGCTATGGTACTATCCTCAGGAGGAAAAATATTGCCCACAAGTTGTATAACTCTTTTTATTTGAAAAATTTTAATTGCTTTATATTGGTGAGTATCATCATTGTAAGAGGGTTGGAGCACCTCAGGGTGCCAAGATTTTAAGTGATTTGCTCAGGATCACAGGAAGACTGGAAAAGTCAGGATTTTCCCCTTGGTCTAACACTTGTGCTTCATAGATGGGCCTCCTACCTGCTGTTATTTAATGCTCTAGAGAGCAAGCCTGCCCCAAAACTGCTGATTTTGATGGAATTTTTTTCTATTAACATCAACAGGTATTGGGTAAGACCCAGTGTGGGAGTGGAGTCAGAACTGCTATGCAGCAGAAAAAGCAGAAAATCAAAGAAATCCGGAAAGCTCTGTTTTTGAATGAAATATGAAATGACTAAAATGTGAGTTAGGAAAGAGAAAAGAAAACATGATGAGAGGTCATGAAGTTAATCAAAGAATTATAAAATTATTGAATCCTGAGAAGTAAAAAAAAATAATGAAGAGATTTAAAGTACTTAATTAGGAAATGTGGTTACAGAGTATGAACTATACTCTCCATGACTGAAGGGAAGAGAGGGTGATTTTCCCCGGATCAGCAAATGTGCTGGGCTCACCATATGTCAGGTAAGAAAGAACCTCAATCCACTCATTATTTGTAAATGTTTTGGGATGTTTCTGTTTTAATTCTATGACCTTCTGTTGGAAACCGGATTAAGTTCTACAAAATATGTAGATCTCTCTTTTGCTGACTTTCATATGGAAAAGTCAGACAGCTGCATCCCAGTATTTGGCATCTCCATCTCTTTCCCTCATCTACACTTCAGTGGTTTGGCTCACACAGAAGCAAGTCAGCCAACCGACGGACATGCTCGATGGAGCTCTGTGCTGGAGTTAGTTTTCATGCTGACTCCAGGAAAGGACTTCCCAGCTGCACCCAAGTATTCACACATAAGCAAAACAACTGATGAACTAGGTTAATTCTCCTCATTGCCCTTATTTTTAACCTCCTTTTCCTTACTTTCCTCCTCCTCCTTCCTCTAAGATCAAGTATCTCATCCTTTTGTTTTTGAAAAAGCCTGTCTCTCCCTCTGATGCAGAGATCTCCTTGTTAATATGGGTGACCAAGATGTTAAGCTCCATGGGTTAGGGTAATTCTGGATGTTCTGGCTGAAGCACTCACAGTGTAACTGGGAACAGAACCAGTACTGACTTCATTGGGAGCAGCATTAAATCCACAGGACAGCTATAGTGGATTTCCATATCTAAAATTTTCCAGAAGCTTTGAAACTTAGAGTGAGATTTGGGTAACCAAAACATTCACAGTAAGATATAATACTTTATGCATTCTTCCCCCATGAAACTACTTAAAGTACTGTGAGAAAAATGTCTATTTGGGTAAAGTTAAAATCTGAGAAGTAGAAAGAACAAAATAGGTTGTGAAAAGTATTGGCTAATTTAGAAACCTACACTGTGAGGACCTTAAAACCACTGGTCTTTAAAGCAGAGTATTCCAGGTTTTGGAAATCATATGGGAAAAAGTAGAAATTCAAATGATTTAAAAGAAAAATATTTCTGCCAATAACTGCATGCTACAGAAGCCATTTAAAGCATGATGTATTTATATTTTTGGTGCTGGGACTGTTAAAAACTGGCGGTTGTTGTAAAACAAGATACTTTAAAGCTAGTTCAATTTTAAGTCAATACAGCTTCATCAAGATCCTGCTGCTTGAAAAGCAGGTTCTTTAATTTCACAGGAAGTTTTTCTCTTGTATGAAATCAACACTGGCATTAAAAAAAGCTATCAAAATATTCAAGCCATCACATACTTTGTGTGAGAAAAAAGCGTATTTTTACTTGGAACAAAAACAAGCCATATGTTTTGGGGCTTACTCAATGCAGAATCAAAAAATGAGCTGACAAAATAGAACTAAGACACTGATCACATAATTGCATAACATTATCATATAAAAACTATCTGATAAAAGAATATTATGGGAAATCATGTCTCTTGTTTTTGGAATTCCTACGCAGCTGGGCAGCCAGGGCACTACCATCTCTGGGGCAGTGAAAATCCCCAGGTGGATCTGGTTTTGGATCATCGTGTACCTTTAAAGCAAGCCAAGCAACATCAGTGTCATCACCCATTCTGCTAGATTTGGGGAAATGGAGACAGGTTACCAAGATTTCTGCTCTAAAACCTAGACCAAATTTACCAGTCCAGGCCTTGCCCTTCATCATATTATAGTAAAGCCAAGCAAAATGAGATGGCATTTTAATGCAGAAAAATCACCTAATGTAAAAGAGGTATGAGGGTACACTGTGAAGTAGCTCTGTGACACCAATCTCCAATCTAAATAGGGCTTTTATTCAATAAATGATATAAACCTTACATACAAGGCTTATAGTGCATATATATTAGGACTAAAAATCTATATCGTCCAGTATCTTCTCTTTGTCTCCAAGTGCAAGTTCTCCATGTTCTTGGAGATGAGACAAGGTGTCTTTACTAAACGAAAGGCATCTTTTCCATATAGTGAACTGCTGAAACCTAGACAAGGATTTTCAGGCTTTGTCTGCACTGCTTTCTTCCCTGAGTGTCTTGTCTCCTCTAATTGTGTCTTTAACATATTCAAAGCTTGCTTTCTAGGTACTGAAGACCAAGAAAACCAAGAAGGACTGTATTCAGCAAAATATGATAGTAAGAAAAATTTCCCCAAGGAGATCAAGTGGTATTATGGCAGGTTAACGCTTCAGCTAGTGGGTTGCTCATATTAAGCTGTGGATCTTTGAAGCCTAGTGGACCTTGTCAACTCTCCACCCATACCACAGTACAGAAACATCTGGGTGAAATAGCATTGAGCTTACTCACTATGAAAACACGCAGATGAACACTCACATACCTTCTTTCTCAGGCCCATGGCTGAAAGTTGAGCTGAAGTGTAAAACAGATTAAGCAAGTCACTGGTTTTGAACTACTTTGAGGAGTCGTTTTTCTCTCCTTCTGCAAGATAAATTCCTTATTGTTTGACAATGAGATGTTTCTCCATTCATAATTAGCATGTTCATAAATGTTTAAAACCCTTGGTTTTAAAGTTTTTAATACCTTTTATTAAAAAACAAGAGTACACAGACAATCCATGAGAGGAGCTTCTCCACCTTCCTTTATTATGTCATAATTTGAATGTCCCTAAATAACCACTGTATCAGAGCACAGAAATTTCACTGCTACTCAGCCCATACACTTAGCTCCTTCAGCTGCCCCTCACTCCTTTGATCCCTGGTCTCTGTTCTGACACTGCTAGTCAGGATGCCGTTTATTGTAATGGTATCTCTGTGATATCGTTACTTGTTCCATGGATGATGAACTAGAGGTTTGTCTACATTACAAAATACTGTATTTCTTCACAATCATTATAACCAGCTAAGCAAGACCATCACACATGACCAAAACTTAGTTTTGAATTATATCTGCTAATCATATGTAAAACAGTTATTGTCTATATTCTTCTGTGAAAACTAAACGAAAATATTTTAAGTCACAAAAAATTAATCAGAACAGAAAAGCAAGAAATCATGTTATACGGGGAAGAAGGCATATAGTTTTACCAAAAAGAGGAAAAGAAATGAGATTATCTACTCAATAAAGGACACATTTGATTAAAACAAGCTGATATTGCTGACACAATGTTTGGATGAACAATATTTGGATGGTGCAGTACACACATTTTTTATCTTACTCTATGAAACATCAGTTTAAGAATGACTTGCAGAAAATATTTAGCATGATCGTAGACACTATAACTTCCGCTTTCAGCTTCCACTAATATCCATACACCCGTATGATGAAATAAGCTTGTTAGTTTTATTTAGGTTCAAAGCTGTCAGGAACAGGGATTGTGTCTTTATCTGTATTATGCCTGCCATATAGGAATCTACAATAATATCTATTACCAAAAATATAATATAGTTGCTAATTAATAATGATCATATGTACCACATCAGTGAAATACTTCTGCCAAGCACTAAGTTTTAAGATTTATTTTACTGAACTTGCTAAGATCCTCCGGTTTTGTCATGCCTATTTTTGGAGATAAGGATTGAATGCTCTAACAACTGATTATAAAGTTGCATTATTAATATAGTATATGTCTTTTTTTCTGCCTGTATTTCTATAGTTTCTCTTTTCCTTTCTCCTGGTTTGTCTCTGACCTCCTTTTATTTCTGTTTCCAGTTTATGAAATTTTTCCTCTTCTTGGCAAGAGGGACAAACTTGCGGCCTAGAGACTTCAAACAATCTTCTGTAGCCATGGATTTCACATACCTAGCCTGCTGTCTGCACAGCATTTCAACTGAAAGGCTATACTGAAGCAAATATTTTTGGAAATTTTTATGCAGTAAAAGAATTTTACAACCATTTATAATTGCCTGGCATTGGTACTGAAGAATGAACGTGTGTCAGCAGGCAGGACACGCCAACAGCCTTTGCCAGTCTTGTTAACACCTATATGAGCTGCTGCAGAGATTAAAGAGCAGAGCAATCGGACGAAAGGAAATGGATCACAGCACAGCTCTGCTCTGCTTTACTATCCTCCCTTCCTCTCTTCCCATTTTAATTTTTTTCAGACTGCCGCCCAGGAAAATCCAGTCGTACACAGATGGCAAGCAGCCTGGAAGAAGGTGGTCTTCCCTTCATTGGACAAACAAGTGAATGGCTATTTGTTGACCTACTGTTTCAGCCTTCCTCACTAGGGAGAGGTTTCTTACCTCCTGGCCAGCTGTATTCACAACATGCTGGTGCTACACCACAGTATCACCTAGTAGTAGCAGCTACATTTGCTCCACAGAAAGACTTCCTGTATTGGAGCCTGAGTATCAGTTTTGAACATACCCTGTTCTCTGCTGCAGCCAAGTACAATTCTCTCCCGTCACCATGCCTCACTTTACACTCTTGCAGCTGTTGCAATATTTTGGCTTTTGTCTAGATTTATGTTTGTTGAAGAACCATCATTCATTGTAGATACTGAGGACAAAGAGTATCATCCATTAGTGGATCTGAAGTTCCACACTTTTCTAAGAGTAAGGAAATCTACATTCAGACCAATGACTGCATCCCTACGCATCGAGTTCTGAATTATATTTCACTGTGGCAGTGAGACGGTACAGAAAGCAGTCGCTGACAATCTGATTTGATATATAGGGCATGATTTTCCATCCTTGGATCTTGTGACACCATCTACACTTTAGAGTCCCTAATTTCTTCCAATAAAACTGCTACAGAATGTCCAGTACGGTACGTGTCATGGGTCTAAGGTCTTCAACCCAACCTCACCTATTACTAGACATATGCAATCATCAGTTACTGTCTTGATAATATTTATTTGGAGATATCATCCTCTTTTTTTTTTTTGCTTGCAATCTAGAAGATAATGGCTGGTAACACTTCCAGCACATTACAAAACTTACCTCTATATGCAGCAATAATCTAGAAAACTTCACATTCACATTTGCTTTTATTTATAGCGATCTGTTAACAAACTCATTAAGCAAGTGGGATGATGTTTGACTTCAGAAGTGTAACATCTTACGCCATGTGCCTCTGCAAAAATTTTGAGGTTTTAGTGTTCCAAAACAGATTGTTTTGTGTGTTTAGCACTTAGTCCATTAGGATATCAATTTATTTCAAGGATGGAAGTTGTTGCTAAATTCTCACAAGACCCAGCGTTACACGCCAGATCAGGAGGTTACCATCTCTTCAGTCCTTTCACCTTGGTAAATTCCCTCCGGTACTCTGTCTAGCTTTGGCAGAAGCAGCAATTTGAAGTTAGAAACATGGCCTGGGAGCTTCTCGTCACACCATTTCTATAACTGGATTTATAAAACAACTGGCTGGGTTGAAATTTTTCCCTGGTAGCTACACCATCCTTTTTGCAACTGCTCCCCAGCTGCACGAGCTGTAATGGTGTATGGTACGTACTACCAGGTTGAGCCCTGCCCAGGAACGGAGCTTCCCTTTCCTGTGGGGCAGGATCACTTCTATTCCAGGACTTTCTGCATCCTTCTCAAATCTCTTCTTTGAAGAGAAGACTGAAAAATATTCCCAAACTTTACCCACACACTTCCGTATCTTCTGTCCATTCCTCAAATTCGGTCATGTTTACAGAGCAAGTGAATGTCATGCTAACCTTGGCGGGTATTTGCACCGAGTTTATCTTCAATTTAGAAGCATATGTGTCAGCAAGCACATGCGTCCCAAGGAGAAAGCAAGTGAAAAAAAGAAGTTATTTAAATTCATATCCAGTTTTCATTTCCACAAAAGGGAAAACAGAAGGAGTCTGTCCTGGAAGATTTTTAGAGGGGCCAAAGAAAGGAAAATGGGGAAAGGGAATAAACGGTGTTAATGCATTCTCAATAAACAAGTCCTCGACTTTGATCTAGAAGAAATGGCTTGCTGATCTGAATAGACTTTATCTGCTCTATGGATTTCAGTAGGAAAACCTGGACAGAATTTAGAGAAATGCAGAAAAATCCTGAACAGATCATTTACAAGGAATATTGAAAGTACTAAATTATTTGAGCTTGGCTAAACAACGACACAATAACATTTTCAGTCCACAAGTATTTTTAACCTTTATTTTTAAATGCTGTTTTTACAATGAGGCAGCTTATAAGAGAAGTGAATATGCGAGCCACTCCTTTTAATACAGCATCTCCCTGGCAACCAGACTAGCAAAAACAGAAAAAGAGATTAGATGACCAATCATTTCTTCCATCTCTCATGACTTCGATTTCTTTGTTGGATGGCCGATAAAGTGCTCGGACTGTGTGACTCCTCTGGGTGAGTAAAGCTCAATTCAGAATGTTTCCTTTGGCAAGAATCAGTACATGCAGTTCGATGGTATGCTGTGCTGATATCATATGGCTGTCTAAAGGAGAAAAAATCTCTTTGCAGTGCCAACAGTAAAGGCTCAGCTATCACAACAAGACCAAAATTTCAGTATTTCCTTGTGGGTATTTCTAAGCCCTAACTTACAGAAACAGCAAGGAGTCTGGGGGAAGATCAGGCAACTGGTCCAGGAACTATGGATAGGAACAATTCCCTGAAAGGGCATCCAGCTTGCCATCCCAAAATGTGTTACTCGCAGACAATGCAGGAACTCAGAAGAGATGATGGAGAAAATGCAGATGTATGACTGAGTGTCATGTTTTAACCCCAGCTGGAAAATAAGCACCACACAGCCACTCCCTCACACCCCCTCAGTGGGATGAGGGAGAGAATCAGAAGGGTAAGAGTGAGAAAACTCGTGGGTTGACATAAAGATAGTTTAACAGGCAAAAGAAAAGCTGCACACAAGCAAAGCAAAACAAGGAATTCGTTCACCACTTCCCATTGGCAGGCAGGTGTTCAGCCATCTCCAGGAAAGCAGGGCTCCATCACGTGTAATGGGAAGACAAACATCATCACTCCGAACATTCCCCCTACTCCCTTCTTGTTCCCTTACCTTTATATGCTGAGCATGATGTCATAGGGTATGCAGTACCCTTTTGGTCTGGGGGGGTCAGCTGTCCCAGCTGTGTCCCCTTCCAACTATGAAGCGCACAAGAGTGGACCCCAGCCTTCTTGATGGTGGGTGGTGTGAGAAGCAGAAGAGGCTCTGTGTAAGCACTGAAATGTGCAGTCTTCAAAATTACTCCAGCTAGAAGAAGGAACACCTCATGCCAGCTATGTCCCTGATACAACCCTCTTTATATGTGCTCAATGTCCCTGCCCTTCTCACTCTGAGACAGGATGGCTGTCATGTACTCTTAAGTCCCCTCACAGAGTGCAGTTGCTACACAATAGGTCAGAGCTTGTTATGGAGTATTCCTCTTTAAGAAACATACTCCTCTTGTACTTCTCTGTCTTTACTGGCTAGTCATTTGCTCTATGAGCAAAAGTTAGTTTTAACCTTAAAACCCTTAAATTATAAGAATTAGCTCTGAGACTGCCTTTACACCCGTGGCACAAAGCAACAACAGGGATTATAAAAAGTGCTCTAGCTAAGAGGGTCCAATGTAATTGTACTTCATTTGTTTTCCTTGCCTCACATCCTCAGTAG
The DNA here is from genome assembly GCA_009769605.1 of Bucorvus abyssinicus. Classification (NCBI taxonomy): domain Eukaryota; kingdom Metazoa; phylum Chordata; class Aves; order Bucerotiformes; family Bucorvidae; genus Bucorvus; species Bucorvus abyssinicus. Next base: position 21,347,926 of record CM020033.1, read on the forward strand.
TTACTCTTTCTAATCAGAGCTCTCCAATTTAAAAACTCTGGAACTGCTCATTCCCAGGACACACTGTAAGTTTTCCTTTAGTCTCCCAAGCTTTTTCTTTTTCAATTATGGCCACAAAAGACTATGACAAAAGCATATTGGAAAATTAAGTGAAAAAAATATAAAATATGTTTTCATTACTTATGGCCAGATTATTCAGCACTTGGCAGAGACCAATAAGGATATGGGAAACAGGCTCAAAGGAGAGCCCTAAATCATGCCATTTAGTAAACACTTACTTGGAAATGTCAGAAACCGTCAATTAGCGGAACTAGGATCTCCTTTAGCCATATCCCTTTCTCTCAGACATGCCCTGAAGAAATTCTTTAGCAAAGAAAAAAAGATGGGGAAAGCCCACTGTGCTGAACAAAATTTCTGATCGCAAAACACCCATTAGGTTCTTCAAACTGCCAGACTCTTCTGCCAGCCCTGACTCACACAGGTATTCTTACTCTCCAAATCAATCCAACAGGCAACCGTTTAATAGCTGTTTCATCCAGGAAGAGCCAAAACCGCCCCCTATGTTCCACATGAAGGTCTTGAAATAAAAATCAGGTGATATGTTCCTCAAGGGCCTTATTGGCCTTCTGCACCAAAACGAGTTTCACTCAGGGAATAAAGAAAGGAAAATATCCCCAGTTCTGTTTATTCGTTATTATCTCATGCAGTAAAAGGGACACAACTTAGGTTCTCAGTAATGTTGGTCTGGTAATTTCAGACACAAAGCATAATTATATGCTTAGGGTTAATATACTTTAAAAGCAGATTAAATAAGCAAATAAAGGCTACCTCATTTCTTTTGAGAGCAAATATGAATGACTGTTTCCTGGCACATCTCATCCCTTTGCTTCCCAACACAGTAAAAACCCGCACTACGGAACATGAGTACATGTTACTGAACATACACACCTCCTGCCATCCTAGTTGGTGTGTGCAGAGTATCTGCTTTACATGATGACAGCCCTAAGCAGTGCGGACATGAGCCATTCCTACCCTGCTGTTTGTACTGTCTGTAGCAGTGTGGATACGGTGTTTGCGCATCTTGGTTCTCTTTTCTAAAAATCTTGTCCCGCAGGAAACCACAGCAAAACTTCCACCTGTACTCTTCAAACTACAAAGGGCAAATTTTCTTGCTGCACACTATACCATTTTGACACTAGAACCAATTACAAATGAGCAAATAATAGCAGAAGCTTTCTTTAAATCCCACAATTCCTCTTACGTTCCCCAAAATAACAAAGCCATATGTAGTAACTTCACCTGGTGACTTGTGCTGTAAGTATTCTCAGCAGGCTCTAAAGCTGAAAAAGGTCTGGAAGAAAGAAACTGATGGAACTTTTTTGGTGGAACATGCAGATTGGAACGAAATGGAACATGAGCATATAGAATTATCTGAGTCAAAGGAAATGAGGCAACTCCCCATGCCCACATAATTAATTTCAACATTTTCTAAATTATGTTCCAATTCTAAATGAAATGTTATTTCATTCTGAAGTTTTCTTCAATTGTATGTAAAAATATTTTTTTAAAAAACCTATAAAATATTTTGCTTACAACACTTTTATTCCTAATTTGCCAAAACTGTTCTTTTTTGGATGACACAGGAAGCATATCTCAAAAAAATAAAATCCAAATCACTGACATTTGCACAACTCATAAGTATTGCAAAACTGACGATATCATTGCATAGCCTCAATGGAATTGTAAAACACCACGAAACATTGTACAAAATAAAAAGTAGTATAATTCTTCTGCAGGCAAAAGGATAATTCATTTTTAATATCAACTCAAAAACACAACCATGATTAAGTCTGGGGGATTGATTCTGAACAGATTGCCATTAAATATAATTACACCTTAAATCCTACTTAATATAATGACACATTTAATTGGACTAATCATTGAACAAACCAGCTGCTTTCCTGGAATATCCGTATTTCAGCTGAAGCAGAACATCTTTCAAAGAGAGAAGTCATTGGGTTCAGTGCATGCACTAGTGAGGAAAATTCACTGGCCTGGTTTGCTTGCCAAGAGCATATATGACCATATTGATCTCCAATGGCCAGCAGTATCCTCATCATCCCTGTTGCGGTATACGCAAACGGACTACCAGTAAACTGTAAACCCAGCATGAACACATCTTTTCAGAAACAGATTGTTTTACTCATGGTGAACTCCTGTTGCTCCTTTGATAATCTTCAAGCAGACTAGTCCTTTTTGGTTCTGGACCATTTTCTTAAAATCTTTCTAGTGGGGTACTCAGGGTATCTTCTGGGTATTGATGCTATCCACTAGATCCTGCTGAAAAGGATATATTCATCAAAATATAGAACCTCTTCTATGAACACAGTTCTGCTGCCTGGTGGGAACAGGCATCCTGCTATGAATAGGAAACACTGAGTCTTGATCCAAAGCTGCCAGGACCATTCATGAATTTGCATATACCTTCATAGGAAACAATTTTCTCAATAGTTTGATGAGAAATAAAACAGTTCATTAACACTGACTTCAGAAGTAAAGTTGCCAGCATCTGAATCTTATATTTGTAGTTCAGGCACCATTTCCAAGACTAATCACACCATTCATCAATATTAAAAGCCTAAACTCAAAAGCTCAGTTAAATGTTTGCGACTGGATTAGCTCTGCTTGTAGCATTTATGGAAGGAGAGGAGACAGAAGGCTAAAACCTCATGAAGTGAAACAATAACTTCAGAACTCCACAGAACTTACAGACTAGTCGTATAAGGGGAGACAAATGTAGGAGAGTCCACCTGAACCCTGGACAGATCTCTTTTGAACCACAATGACAGATTCATAGCTCAAAACATGCTGTAAGTCAGGGAGAGTTGATTCGAATGGCTCAGGCTAGATGAGAATGACCAGCAGGATGACCCTAAATATTAGCTAAGTAACCAGTCATCCAACTGAGCAACACAACTCACACTTCACAAATCTTATTCCAGGATCTCTACCAGCTTACACAGATAGGACTGGTTTAGTTATAGCCATTTCATCTGTGGCTGAAGAACCTCTTACACTGCTACCACATGCTGAGGGAGTAACCAATGCAGTTTGTCACTAAGTCTGATGGCTTGCTATAGATATGTCAATGTGTATGGAAAGCTGCTGATATCACTGATAGTATGAATTTACTGGGGTGTTTACTTAATTTGTTTGCTTCGTATCTAGGTCATGTGCAACATTAACAGCACCAAAAGGTGTTAGGAATTTACAGATGTCATCTACGTTGAGAAGGGCTAACTAAAAATCGAAAATTACAATATTTTCAAGAAAAATATTGCTATTTTTGAGGTAGACTCCCAGAAAAGTCATACATTTATGAGACAGTGCGGGGCAAGGGATGAATCATCCACCTTACACTTGTATCAGTAAAAAATGGTAGGACGAAAGAGCAGAAAAAGAAAGAGAAGGATGTGATTTTTATGACAATTTTACTCTCTAAAAATTGCATCACTTGCCGTACACAAAGAAGAGTTGTGAAGCAGTGGCCTTCACAGGAGGCTGGCTTTAAACAGAAGGATTTTACCATGAATGCTTGAACTTTTGTAATGCTTGCTACATACCTACACACCTCTGGATAGGAATAGGATCAACAACTAGAAACTCTCTAAGAGTTAAGCTAATTTTATTTGTAAACTCTGCTTCCAGTCTTTTTCACAGAGTTTCCTTCAGCATTTTGGTGGTAAAACATACATAACCAATCTGGTGGTATGTAACTAAAGAGGATGGGTAAAAGTGACACATTTAAGGTTATTACCTCTATGGAGGTAAAGATCTGAGTAAAGATCATGTCCAGACAACCATGCCAGTCATTTAGCCCAAGGCAGACTTACAGAAATCCAGAGTAAGAAATCTCTGAGTGCAAAAGCTGATATTGGCCCATGTAGGAGCTCATGCCAGCTGCTGCTGACCTTGGGTATATGGTCTCTGCAGTAAGTACAAATCTGCATCCCTTCTAGAAAGACAAGATATCTGAAAAGTACTTTGTGTCTTGACAATGCTTAAGTGCAGCAGGAGACACATTTCCTGGATTCCTCAAGCATTCACAGCAATTAGAAGCTGAATTTTAAAGCTAAGATTATAGAACACTTCAGTGTGTGTTCTCCTCCACTGCCCCTAGTTAGCCTTTTATATACTTCTACAGGTTAGGTCCCTAGTGGTCAGAAATCAGAGAATACTGACCTGTTTTCCTCTTACTGGGTACCATGCAACACGCTTTCCTTGACTGTGAACCTGGTGCAGGAAAGCCCTTAAGTATATTCTCAATCCTGGGACTCCGCTGCTGGACTCTGCTCCTGAACTTACACCTCTCGACACTGTTCTCTCACTGTGTCTCCCTGCAATGTGAAGAGTAGAGGTTAATTTCTTCACACATTAGGAGGAATTACTCTTTGCAACAGTTAGATCCAAGGTGGCGACCCAAATATTAACTCACATAAATACAGTGCTTTAAAAAAAGCAAACTCAGAGAAACTAAAATATTTATTTGTACCTTCTAATTTTATATCATGAATAAATGTTACTCATTGCCAGCTGAGACAGCATGAAACCCCTCCACCTGAACATTATTTTACTCTGTGAGGAGTAACAAAGGATACTTTCAAATTATCAGAAAAGTATGTCATACTTTAAAAAGTTGTAAGCCAAGTACATTCAAAATTATTCACTCTTAGGACGATGAAGCAGCATCCTTGAACAGACTTCAAATTATTATTATTGCTTTGGAGGGACCAAAATGTCCAGGGAAAGGTATTTAGCCCTATCATACTAAACCGCAGCGTCACCTTATTTTCATAACTGGTATTTTATAAACAAATGGGGCCTTAATAAATTTACTAAATGTATGTAAACAAATTATGTTTCCCAATTAAGTATGCTGGTAAATATTTTTTCCATTTCTTTCTGCAGTTTTATGTGGTGAAAACCTTTTTAATAGATCTAAACATATTTAGGAATGGTGTGAAGTAATCTCATTGAAAGGGAAGGCAACTTTCAGTGAGGCTGAATGATTATCAGCACTGAAAACCTCATCGGATTCACATATGGAGGGACAGGGTAAAACAGATTTTGTACGTGACCCTCTGGCTTACAGCCTTGCTTCTGGGAAGACTACAGGAACAGCCTCACTCCTCTTTAGCAAATCTTAACGCCTGGCCAAGAGCACTGGTCATTCTGTTAATGAACAAAGCACTGTAAAAAGTGGCTTTGCACCGACTGCCTAAATCAGCAGCAAGAGGCAAAGAAGCAAGGGGGGAAGAAAAAGAACAAGGAGATAAGGAGGGTGAAATGACCCATAAGGCAGCAGATGACTGAAATAACCTCAAACCCATGCCCAAGCTGTTAATAAGGTTCGATCAACCCAATGTTCCCCTTGGCTGGTCCTGCTGTTTGTGAATGAGAAAATGATGGGCCAGTACATGACCAGAGATTACGTCGTTCTGTGCTGGTGAGTATTGTTTTGGCATAGAGCTACAGCAGCCTTGTAAATTTTTGAGTACCACTTGTGTCATGTCTTAAGCTTAAAAGGCATCTTGTTTTCACTAGTCTGTCTACAACTTTTGTTTATTTTTCAAATATTTTCTCTTTTACAAGCCACAACAGAATCCAGTGCATATTAGCTGCCCCAGATAACTGGTGATAATCTGTATCCTAGCAAGACCCAAGAAGGCCTGCCTTGGGCAGAAGGCAATTCCTGACAAATAAAACCCGTTAACAGATTTACTTTCCCTTACTCTTGGCCTAAATCCATCCTGCACACACCAAAATAACTGCACAGCACAGAGCACTGAAGTTAGTTCTCCAAAGCATTCCTGATGCCTGACATGTCAGCTCTGCATCTCCCGAGGTTGCACATGCCTTGTGAGCACTGGGGAGTCGTTTCAACTCACTGTGTTGTACAAAGCATGGAGGGCTCCCTGTACAACCCATGTTTCCAACCAGCCAATATACTCACACCTCTCTGGTCATGAACAGGGTCCATGACTCGACACTGAAGAGTTTACTGAGGAGCACGTCACCCCCACAAACCCTTATCTTGATGGGGTCCATTTGTGGCTTCCAAAATGCCTCTGAAGCTCAGGACAGCTCACGTCAGGGCCAGAAGAGGTATAACCCGACAGGTGCTTGCATTTGGGGTGGCCGGTCTCGAACGCCAAGTGCTGCCAAACCGCGTTGGCCGTGCCGGGTCGTAGCCCTTCGAGAGGAGCGAGGCAGTACCGTGCTTCCCTACAATTTATAACCGGCAGCACAGCTCCTCTGGGAGATGCCTGCTGGCAAACAGGGCGGGTTAGGGAGGCCGCAGGGACGGGCTGAGGGCGTCAGTCTCGCCCGGGGGAGCCCCTCGCTTCAGGCTCTCGGCCGGCCCGACCCCCCCGAATGGGCCGGCTCTGCCCTCGGGGTTCCGGAGCGCTCTCCATGTAACGCCTCCGGGCAGAGGGCTCCGGCCTGTGCCGTCCGGAGCCGGGCTGGGCAGGGTATGCGGAGCCGGCGGGCCTTGGGCAGTGACTCGGAGCCGCCGGGGCAGGTGACGAGAGGAGCGGGGGATGCGAAGCGCCCGGCCCGGCTCCAGCTCCCCGCCTCCGGCCCGCGCTGCCCGCCGCGGGGGGAGGTGGGGTGGGAGGGGTGGGAGGTGGAGGGGGGTCTCCAACGGCCTCTATATAAACGGCTGCAATGGCTCTGTCAGCAGAGCCGAGCGGCGCGGCAGGGAGGCGGCGACCGGGATCATGGTGACGGGCGGCGGGCAGGGCCTGCCCGTCCTGCTGCTCCTCCTCCTCCTCCGGCTGTACGAGGCAAGTGCGAGACGCCCGGCCGGGTCGACGGGTCGGGGAGAGCCGGCGGCTGAGCCGATCCCGTAACCCGGTCCTCGCGGCTGCTTTGTCCCCGCAGGTGAGAGGCCGGGAGCCGGCGTGTCCCCGGCCCTGCGGCGGGCGCTGCCCGGCCGAGCCGCCGCGCTGCGCCCCGGGAGTGCCCACCGTGCTGGACGGCTGCTCCTGCTGCCCGGTGTGCGCCCGGCAGCGCGGCGAGAGCTGCTCCCCGCTGCTGCCCTGCGACGAGAGTAGCGGCCTCTACTGCGATCGCGGCCCCGAAGACGGCGGCGGGGCCGCGGGCATCTGCATGGGTAGGTGGTGGCGGGCTGGCGGGCTGGGAGGCCGGCACGGCGTCCCCCGCTTGCTGCACCCTCCCCAGGCCGGGGTCCGCCGCCGCGTTCTCTGGAGACGTTGCTGTCCCGCTTTTCCCCCGCCTTCCCTCAGGCGGAGCGGCTCATCCTCAGCACCGCCTGCGCCGCGACGCGCCGGGGGCGGGAGGGGTGTCAGGTGTGGTGCGGGCAGGGCCTGCGAGCGACCCCCGCCGGTGTTTGGGGAAGGTGCCGAGTGCCCTCCGTCTCAGTGAAATGCGCTCACTTTTCTCACTAGTGCTGGAGGGAGACAACTGCGTGTTTGATGGGATGATTTATCGCAACGGGGAGACGTTCCAGCCCAGCTGCAAGTACCAGTGCACCTGCCGAGACGGACAGATCGGCTGTCTGCCCCGCTGTAACCTGGACCTGCTGCTCCCCGGCCCCGACTGTCCTTTCCCCAGAAAAATTGAAGTCCCTGGAGAGTGCTGTGAGAAGTGGATCTGTGACCCTAAAGATGAAGTGATTTTGGGAGGTTTTGCTATGGCTGGTGAGGAAAATAAAACTATCACAGTCGTTGTGAGGAGAAGGTGATATCATACTGGAAATAGCCATGGGTTTGCCAAGTATAAGACACATTGCTTTGTGAGGTTGGGTTTTTTCTGCCCATTTTTCTCATCTAGGGTCACTGGTAAGTATATAGGGGTTATAAATAAAGGCAGAGCTCTACAGGTAAAAGAAAAGATATTCGGAGGAGGAGTGTGCATAGCAGTTTCAAAAGGTACTTAACTTGAGTTAGTTCCAAATTCTGAAATTGCTGTCCATCTGGTACAGGGTAGTTCAGTGAGCGGAATAAAACAGGGGCAAGCTCATAATCCTCCAAACATTATTTCCACCCCCAGATCAAAGCTGCAGTCTTACTAGTTGCTCTGCAAGAATATGTTGCATCATAAATATTATTCTAACAGCTTAGTTTACAAAAGACTTTTTTTCCCCTTAAATTCCCCAGCTATTACAAGTGGTCAGCATGGTAGCTAAAATGCCAACGAATTCCTGCCTGTCTGTGCTAGAGCTCTCGTCATTATTGTTGGCATCAAAAGCATTACAAAGTACTTGGAGAATCAGTGGTTATAAACACAGTGAGAGGATCTGGAAAAAAAAATCCCATTCCAAAATGCAGAACTCATAAACCACTTTTGTAATCAAAAAAATAAACCTGCATAATATTTTCCGCATTTTCTCACTGAATTTCGTCTCCAGACGCTTTAAATTAGACTATTGGTTCAACATGAGTTTTCATAAGCTACTTTTGCGGAAAGTTACAGGCACTGCATTCTCTTCCAGTCACTGCTCTTTATGGTCTTAAGCAGTTAGTTATGCTGAAACTCAGCTAATCCATTTGACAAACAAGGAAGGATCCAGGAAGAAATGCTCTAATAACTTGTCAGAGTGCTATGAAGTGTCAGTTGTAAGGCACGTAAGGTAAAATCAAAAAGCTTGCCACCTTTCTACTGGTTTTCCTTTCCTTTGATTTCTTTGACAGTGACAGGCTAATCTGTAAAATGCCTACAGATGGATTATCTGCATTCTTTCTAGTAATGGCCAACCCTCTTGGGCCACTTTTTGGAGCTTTACCATGCAAAAGGCAGAAATGCTGTTGAAGGGGAGCTTAACAGCAAGAGCTGTGACTGACAGCTCAGTTGTGTTGCCTCACTCTGTTTACTCCTGTGATAACCACAGAACCAAACTATACAGTTAGCAATATTTGCATAATACAGCTTAACACTGCCATGAGGGCAGGACGATGATCAGAGTTGATTGTGGCTTTGAGTAGCTGTGGTAGCTCCTGGAAATTACTTCTTCCTCCCTCACCACCCTCACCCTGGCTATAATCTGTCAATAATTGACAAGATCGGGTGACTTTATGACTCTTGGGTTAAAGGACTTTACTTCCATGCAGTTTATTAGTTTAGATAAATCATTCATCCTCTCTCAAATCTTATCTAATGTAAATGTTTTTATGAGGTAGCTTTAGAACAGGTTTGTGATTTCCATTGGAACAAGTGAGGAATATTAAGAGTTCTAAAGTGGTTTAAAAATTGCAATAATTCATCCAGCTGTGGGCTTGAGTGAACTGAATCTAAATGCTTTGCTGATTACACTGATATACATCTCTCTGTTATTTTTAGATGTAGGAAGTTGCCATCCAGGGGTCCTAAAAAGGCAGCTTTTTAAATTCCTATATCCTGTCAAAAGCATGGATTTTGGACCTTTTTTTTTTTTTGTCTCATATGTTTCTTCCCAGATGTGGTAGAGCTCAATTAGATACTGGGTTTTCATATGATTTTTTCTTGTAATAAGGTTCTGTGGGGTTTTATCTCCAGCCTACAGACAAGAGGCCACGCTTGGGATCGATGTGTCGGATTCAAGTGCCAATTGCATTGAGCAGACAACAGAATGGAGTGCTTGTTCCAGGAGCTGTGGAATGGGCTTTTCCACCCGTGTTACCAACAGAAATCAGCAGTGTGAGATGGTGAAGCAGACACGGCTTTGTATGATAAGACCTTGTGAAGATGAAGAGACATCTGATAAGGTAGGCTGCAAAGAATGCCAGGGAGCAGGGTCTCTTCAGCTGTAATTTCAAGGTTGCAGTATTACAGTCTAGAATGCTCCAGATGCAAGTGTACATAAATACACATTTTAGCATGAGTGCCACAAGCCCGATGTTTTTAGAAAGCATTAGACTTACTGTGTTTGCTTAGTAGCTTTGAGCTGCACCTCCAGCAGGGTGAGGGAGGTGATCCTGCCCCTCTGCTCTGCTCTGGTGAGACCTCACCTGGAGTACTGTGTCCAACTCTGGAGTCCTCAGCACAAGAAAGACATGAAAGTCTTGGAGCGGGTCCAGAGGAGGGACACAAATGATTAGAGGGCTGGAACACCTCTGCTATGAGGACAAGCTGAGAGAGTTGGGGTTGTTCAACCTGGAGAAGAGAAGGCTCCGGGGAGACCTTATTGCGGCCTTTCAGTACTTAAAGGAGGCCTATAAGAAAGACACGGATAGTCTTTTTAGCAGGACCTGTAGTGACTGGGCAAGGGGTAATATTTCTAAACTAAAAGAGAATAGATTCAGACTAGATAAAAGGAAGAATTTTTTTACAATGAAGGTGGTGAAACACTGGCACAGGTGGCCCAGAGAGGTAGTGGAAGCCCCATCCCTGGAAACCTTCCAGCAGCCTGATCTAGTTGAAGATGTCCCTGCTACCTGCAGGGGAGGTTGGACTAGATGACTTTTAAAGGTCCCTTCCAACCCAAACTATTTTATGATTCTGTGATAATTTGAGCTGTCCAAACAGATCAGATGTATTGCATGTGCAGACTATGTTGACAGCTCAAGCAGTCTAACTTCTGCCACAAATGCAGTTGCACTCCCTGTATGTATACTTCAGAGCTGCTCCAATCATATAGAATGGATATGTCAGATTTCTAGTCTGTTGAGCATCTGGAACTGCATTGAAATATGTGAAATCCTGCAAAATCTGCTTAGGTAAATGAAATGTTATCTAAGTGATGTTTTTTCCAAAAGCAAATTCAACACTGACATTCCAGGCGCAATAAATGTGTATCTAAGGGAGCCGACTTTTTTGCTGCTTCTACACATTTTACAAGTGTTACTGTCAGGGATAATAACATGTAGCTAGGTAAGAGGGCCATCGCTTTATGAGTGATGTTCTGAGTGTTGGAAAGCATTGCTAAAGCCTTTGCTGAATACTCTGTGCAGCTTTAAGTACTGTGTTTTGAAACAGATATGAAACATTTGGGAAGAGTTGGGAAGACTAACAAGAATCATCAGAGATTCTAGAAAACATACTCAGATAGGGAAAAATTGATTGAAGTGAACTTCTTCTGAATGCAAGAGAATGGAGATGCGGCCTCCTAACTGTGTTCAGACATTGCAGTCAGTTCTGAGTCCATGGGGGATACAACAAGAAATGGTGAGTTTAGGCTGCATAAAAATTAAGACATGAGTGAAAACTTCCCAAGCAGTAAGAATAGTGAACTGTTAGGATTGTCTGGGGCAGATGTGGAGTCTCTGTCACTGAAGACTTCCAAGGACAGGTTAGACAATCCTCTGATAAGAGTGACATGGATAAAGCTGATTCTGCCTTGGGTTCACAAGAATGGGCTATGACTTTGGAGGTTTGTTTTAGCCCTCTTTTTTACCCCTGAATCTAGTCCCGTAACTTGCTCATTTGGCTTCCTAATTCTCTGATGAAACTACAGTAGCCTGAGAAGTTTTCCAGTAGAGTATACTCGTACTTGCATGTCAATTTTCAACTGCTTTCTGTCTTACACAGTGATATATCTAATGTCTCTTCGTATTTCTCTTAGAAAGGGAAGAAATGTATCCGAACAAAGAAGTCTCTGAAAGCTGTTCGCTTTGAGTACAAGAACTGCACTAGCGTGCAGACATACAGACCTCGTTACTGTGGCCTCTGCAATGACGGGCGGTGCTGTACCCCACACAACACCAAAACAGTGCAAGTTGAGTTCCGCTGTCCTCAGGACAAAGTCCTAAAAAAGCCAGTGATGTTGATCAACACCTGTGTCTGTCATAACAACTGTCCTCAGAGTAACAATGCTTTCTTCCAGCCGTTAGATCCGATGTCTAGTGAAGCAAAATTGTGAACAGCATAAATTAGGTAGTGCAAAAGGTATGAATAGTTTATACAAAACTTGACCCACAATCAGGTGAATGTAACAATTGCATATGTAAAATATCATAAGATGTTTTTCAAAACAGTCTAGGCGCTTTCTTTTTTCCTGTAGTTTATTAAATACCTCATTCTACATTTTCCCCTCTAAATGTCTTCTATTCACTGGAAGGAAGTTTTTTTTTTCCTTGGACAGAGCGTTCTTTTTTTCCCTTGACCGTGGCATAAAGACGACAGAGCAAACAGCTAGACTTTCTCCTTGAGTTAAGGGGATCATGCCACAAGTTCAGTAGGTGTAAGACTGGGCTCTTTAAGAGTAAATGGATTCCTTGGGGAATGCATGATACCGTATCACATAAGCTACCAGGTTCTTAACTTTGCTTTGCACAATGCTTATAAACACTTAGCAGTGGTCCTTTTTCCATTGCATGAAACTCTGTTTCTGATGACAGTAAAAATCTTACTGATGAAAGTGTTGCATTCTTGTGTCTTATAAAATACCTTCTATCTATACCTCCAACTCTGAGGGTCAAGTTTGCCCATAGCCACTGAAATGACAAAGCTAAGATCTCTTACCCTGACGCATAGCAGGTTGATATTTGGCAGCAATTAAATTTCTCTTTGGTAACTTCACTAATAGTCTAATGCAAAACCCACTGAAGTCAGCATTTAGGAGGACTTAGTCCTAACCAATGTGTGTCTGTAGATACAACTCTTAGGATGCAAAAATAAAATTTCTGTAAATTCCTCTAAAATAGTAACTGTATCATATGGTGCTTCATTTTTTAGAAACTTGTATATGTAAATAGAAAGTGTAATATATTGTAATATAACTTGACTAAGTAAATAAACTTTATGTGATTCAAAATATTTTTTCCTAAAGTAGTTTTTCTTAAACTACCAGCTTTAACCGCTAAAAGCACATGTGCCAATGTTAAATTTTTCTGTAGCCTTTGCTATTGTTATCAACACATCCCTGCCTGCCTTATCAAACAGCTGGAACAAGGATAGTCTTGCCCCCTCATCAGGACTGTGCTCACGCATAGATGCCCACTCCTGCCTTTGCACTGGTTAATTCCTAATCATAGAATGCTTGGGTTGCAAGGGACCTCCAAAGGTCATCTAGTCCAACCCCCCCTGCAGTGAGTAGGGACATCTTCAACTAGATCAGGTTGCTCAGTGCCCCATCCAACCTGAGGTTGAATGTTTCCAGGGGTGGGGCATCTGCCACCTCTATGAGGAACCTGTGCCAGTGTTTCACCACCCTCATTGTAAAAAAATTTTTTCTTTAGTCTAAAACTACCCTTTCCTTAGTTTAAAACCATCACCCCTTGTCCTATTGCAACAGGCACAGCTAAAAAGTCTGTCTCCATCTTTTTATAAGCCTCCTTTAGGTATTGAAAGATCACAATAAGGTCTCCCCAGAGTCTTCCCCAGGCTGAACAACCCCAACTTTCTCAGCCTGTCCTCACAGCAGAGGTCCTCCAGCCCTCATCATTTTTGTGGCCTCCTCTGGACTCGCTCCAACAAGTCCATGTTTTTCTAATGTAGAAAGTTTTAAATTTCTTCTGGGTTTTGCTCCCCAGTTTCCGAGTGCTGGAGAGCCAGAACTGCTCTAGGTGGCTCAGCAGTGGTTAAGGAGCAGGTTAGAGTCTAGGAGAGAGGGAAGGATTATTTAAAACTACTTTCAGTCCACATCTCTTCTGCCCTCCCTGCTAATCAGTCAGGTTTGTGCAATACTTTTCTAATATAATGCAAGATACTGAATATTTCTCAGGATCGTCTTGCAAATTACATGCATCTTGATTTATAAGAGACATCAACTACAGAGCAATGCAGCATTTGATCATCTGAACAAATTTAAATAGTCTTTGGATTAAGAAAACCCAGCTAATCCTGAGCCAGGAGTAATTAGGGAGGAATGCAGTCAATCACTGATTTCCTCAGTAAAGTGGTTCACTCAATCACTTCGACAGTTACTCTATGCCTTTCACAACCGAAGTCATTTATACTTGAGCATCAGTTTATCATTGTTGCGTTGCTTCTCCTTTATCCTTCTGCGTTCCATTGATGGTATCTAGATTTTCACATAATTCCTTATGTTTTCGTTTTACTGTTCATACAAGCAAACACAGGCAATTGAAGAGCTTATCTGGGATATGAACCCACAAGCCCTTGTACTTTAAGAACATCCACTAGTCTTAAGTTTGTGGGTTTTTTCCCCTCCAAAGGCAGGAGTTTTAATTTCTGATGGTTTTGAAGAGACATAAACCCAGTTTCCTGCTAAGGCACTTCTTGTGATCATCCATCACTTCCTTTGAAAAGGGGACTACGTGCACTGTGGCTTGGGGGTTCAATTACAGCTCAAGTCCTTTTGTCTATAGATATTTCCCCAGCACATTGAAACTTCGGTCTCCACTTCAGCGCACCCCGTGCCAAAATGTCCCCTATAACCTTCCTTAGTGCCTCTCTACGTGATCTCCATGTCTACAACCCGTTTTGTGAGAAGGGAGTTGCATTATTTTGAGCACCACAACCTTCACAAAGAAAAGTGCTACAGTATGCAAATCCTTATTAGCTATCTTTATTAACACCAGAACTACTGCAATCTTGGAGTCTTCTTAAAATGCTGTAGCATTTCATCAGGAAAAATATCTTTTGGAAAGGAACACAGATGTTTCCTCTGGACAAAAGGAGCCAAAGATCTGACACAGTTCTTCACTGTCTTTTCAACTATGTACATAATGCCTATTCAGTGGTTATTTTTACCTCAGCTCAGTTGATACAGCTTTTCATCTGGTATCAGTTTTGTTATATTCATTTAGATCCATTTTACTTTAATATGGACAGATACTAGCTTAATCTTTGGGTTATTTTCAGCCTGTTCCTGCAAAAGATCATGAAGCTGATTTAATTAAAACACAACAGTGATGTGTCGAACCTGTGACGTTTGTGAAAGTAAACTCCAGTGATAAAGTCCTGAACATTTCTGGTTTAGGGCTGTGATTTTCCCAAACAAGTAAAGTTAAACTATTCAGATTGAGCAAAATCAAATTATTCAAATGTCAGCAATTCATTTTCATATCTTGAGGATTCCCATCTGAGTGTTTCAGTGAACATCACTCATTATTCAATGTATGGGTCCATGCCGCAATATGTACTGAGCATGACCTGTTGATGGATCAAGCACAAAGAATGCTGGTTGACTTGTTCATCCCATAGTCTCTGAACAAATTTACATTTCCTTTGCCAGTACTACTCAAGTCCATCCCAAAAATAAGCTGGTTAGAAACATTTTAATTTATTTATTTAACATCTTTTTGTGTTGGCAACTGGCAGGCTAAGTGCACCGTCAACAAGTGATGTTGATGATAGCCAGTGTTACCCTCTACAACACATAGACCCAGTAGAGATGATTGTGGCTACTTCCAGGACTGTTTCATCTCTAGGTCTTCACTGAAGCAACACGCTACTTGCATTTAATCAGCTTTGAGTTTGTCTAATGCAGCAGTCAAAGGTTTGTGTATTTTTTTCACCTTCACTGACCATGTAAGGAGGCCAGCTGTTGGCCTCCTCAACTGAGGAGGAATTGACACTGGAGTGAAAACCTCACAATGAGTAAAATTCTACCACTGATTTCAGTAAGATCATGGCTTTACCCTTTCTGTTTTCTAGGATAATTCCAGGAGTACTACAATGAAAACTTCAGGAAAAATAGAGTGTTGCTGGTTTTTTCTTTCTAGTCCAAGCTATAATTTGTCTCACTCTATTTTTATTAATTTATAGGGGTGTGTGGAGATGGATGGGAATAAATTTAGTTATTGTTTCTAGTCCTAGTGTTTATATCTTACGAAAAATCTGAACTTTGTGAAATAGGATTGTATTTCTCTCCTCTGTCAACTTACTACGCTGGAATTGATTTTTCTTCTTAATTTTTTAAAGCAATAATAAAATAATTCTTCCGTACCACAGCTTTCTGTATTAACTCTTGTTTCAAAAAGCCATTCTAGTTATGTCTACCATGCTAAATTTTGTAATATGAGCTGTCTAGTGCAGGCATGGATTTCAGTGTGACCTGAGGGAAAATTCTGCTCTAATTTTCCCGTTACCAATCTCAATTTATGCATTACACATGAACATCTGTTCTATGACCAGAGATACTGTGGTGATACCAGTCAAGGGACCTACCATACAGTTGTGAGAGGAACATTTCACCTGCAAATATCTAGTAAATATGTTTTATATTTGTTTAAATCCCTGCAGCTAACACAGTTATTCCTATAAATGTGTAAAGTTAGAGCTAACAGCCTGGTTTTTTTTACAATTAAACAAATCTTTAAAATCTGTTGTTCTCTCCATGGACTGTAGAGGGATCCCAGAAGATTGCCTGCCAGTGAGCTTGCTGAAATATAACTTGAAATTAATCTCGCACTAAACCTCTGCACTCGGAGAAACAGCCATTGCTGATCAATTGATTTAATTGAACTATTTGTAGATTAGCAAACAGGAAAAAATACTTATTTATATCCAAGAAGTAGATTTATCTGCCCTGCACATGGAAATGATCACATTAAAATAATGAAGAAAAGTTCCCCACTGACCTGAAATGCTTCAGTATTCATGGATGTTAACCTGATTGTTGTTATTCTCAAAGTTAGAATAAATATTATCCCCAACATACTTCATTTCAGTTCATACAGAGAGACCTGTATCTCAGGTCTTCTAGGTTGTCTCTCCTCATCTTTAGTCTCTCGTTCTACCAGCATGTGCTGAGTCTGTTTTCCACTCTCTTCTATATATTTTCCGTGTTTTTCTCCACAAAACTCTCTTATCTCAGTTCTAAAAGCCCACTCATTTTTCACTCCTACAGTGCCCTCAAGTGGTAAATTAAATATACATATGCCATTGCCGGAAGCTTTTCCCATACACCCCATGCATCTTGTCTTCTTCCTTTCTCCATGAGTATTTCAGCCCTCAGGGTACAGGTTATGTCCACTGTGTTTGCAGAAACATTCGCTTGGAGCTAATAAGAGCTTCTTG
Organism: Bucorvus abyssinicus; assembly: GCA_009769605.1. Taxonomy (NCBI): domain Eukaryota; kingdom Metazoa; phylum Chordata; class Aves; order Bucerotiformes; family Bucorvidae; genus Bucorvus; species Bucorvus abyssinicus. The sequence continues at coordinate 21,364,852 of CM020033.1, forward strand.
AAAAATATAAAATTTATTTTTGCTGAAGATAAAGGATATTTTAAAGGATAAAATAAAGAATATTCTAAAGAGGTAAAAATGGGTGGTGGGGGATTTGTTCTCTTGCACCACTGAGTCTGGCTCATTAGAAACTCAGGCTCAGCACCTCACATTGCCCGATTCAGAGAAATTAGGAAAGGCCAAACAGAGACTTGAGCCTGCACATAACCCAGGACTGTGCTTTGACAATGAGGGCAGAAAAAAAACCCCACCATAGCCCCACGAGAGGATTGCTAGTTTGGGTTGTATTGCCTCCCCACCCCCCACCACCGTTTTTAATTAAAGAATTTAACTTCAAAAGAAAGCTAGGGGGTTGTGCAAAAAGAAGCAAATCCCAAAAATCCTTGCGTAGATTGGGGCTGAGTTAAATCCTCTCAACTGCCTTTGTAAATGACAGTCATTGAAATGCTTGAAAAATGGTACCCTCACACCTTCGCCAACTGTAACGTTAGGCTATCTGCTTCAGACACAAAATGCACCTCTTTGGCCAAAAAGAATCACTCTTTCAATATTTTGAAGTACATGCCTTTAGCACTCTGCAGCTCGTGTTCTCACTCCTGGGGTATGAGTTTGTGATGGTACATTAAACTGTCGTTCTCACACCAGGACCATGCTAAGGGCCATGCTAAGGGCTGCCTTTGCCACCACTGCATTGCTTACAGGGAAGACGAAAGAGCCCACCACTTGGGGCCAGATTTACAAGAAGCATTTCAGTTCAAATTTCCAACAAAAAGTACGGGTTTCAGTGGGATGACCCAGTTCTCCTCCAAACCATGGAGAAGGGGGACACCTGGTGGCTACAGACCATTTTGTCAATGACCAACTTTCTTTGGAGCTGTTTGCGAAAGTGTGGATAAATCCGGAAGGATGAGGCCAGCTGATGTTATTTTTGACAACTGTCACTGGGTATGGGGACATGAGCAGTGAGGGAGGACAGAAGCCTGGACAACTGTCCGATTTTAAACGTATCCAAATTATTATTAGCATTACAGCAGTCCTCAGCCCCACTGGGGACCTTGTTTGCTCTCTGTAGACACACACTGCAGAAGAAAGTTTCTTATGCCAGAGACTTTCCAGTTAAGTGCAAAAGACACAAAGAATGAAGGGAAGGAGAGCCCTTTTCTCTGGTTAGCACACAAGGACTAAAAGCTCAGAACACATGAGAAGCTTCTTCACCACCACACACAATTTGTGGTAAAAACCAGGAAATGATCCCATTTCTCTTAAGTCACCATCTACAGCCTTAACCACAAAGACTGTCCTCCTCCTCTTAGCTTTACCCTTTCAAGTCCATCCTGCATTTCAGAGGATCGTGTTGCAGAGGAAATTAAGCAATATGCTTTCTTTTTAGACAACAGGAAGGGTCTCTGGCACCAGGTAAACACCTTTACAGACTAGAAGGACAAAGATCTCAGGGAAAATTATGGTCTTGGAGTCGTGACTGTTCGATCCATCGTGAAAAGGCTGCTTTCTGTGTATTGTACAGATGAGCTTAAGATAGTCTTACTTCATTTGACTGCAAACGTCTGTGTTTTCCACGTTGCCTAGTGGAATATGGCTCTAAATCGCTCTGCCTTGGGATGCTTGTGACGGAAATGCTCATCTCTTACTTGCACTGACCAATAGTCAGTGTGGTTGCCAAATCTTTTTGCTTTCAAGCTGTCTTGAACATTTAGCTTCCATACCAGTGTGAAAAAACCTAGTATTTGCACCCTATGTATGTACAGCAGCAGAACCACAACTCTGGAGAGATACGAGGATGGCCAGGAGCCCAGAGCTGGGGAGTGAGTCCCTGCCCTTCTTCCCAGGCACTTGGCACAGAGAAAAAGAAGAGCCGAGAAGTTTCTGCTGCAACCTTCAGGCCTGCCTGAAGTGGGAGGGGAGAGGGAAGGGCAAGAGCATAGTTTGAGAGAGCGAAGAATCCTCAAGCCACTTGCAGCTGTTTACAAAAAGTTCTTTGAAGTATCTTGTCGTCTTTATTTAAGCTGATTTGTCTTTTGGTTCCTGGAAAGAGCTGATACGTTCTTGCCTTAATTCACATTTGTTCAGCATTTTAAAGCTTCCCCTGTCCCTGAAAAAACAATTAAAAAAAAAATCTGTTGAAATGCAAGTGCTGAGCTTTACCCAGCTTTTCAACATCTCCATGAAAAGAAGTTTTTCAGATTTACCACGAGGGGGAGGCAGCTGAAAAATTATCAGACACCAATTCTTAAAGTCTTGGGGGTTTTGTGAAAAACACAGGGACCTCCACAAAAGAGTGCAAGTGTCTTCAGGCTTAGAGAAAATATTAACCTTTAATGGTTGTTATAAGTTCATATCCTTTTAAGTAAGGTTTATTTTTTTAAAAATCTTATTAATTGCAGTTAGAATAAAATTCAGCATTTCCCAGAGGAAGGTAATCTGCTAATGGAAACAATGCTCTTGCTTCTGTCTATGGAGTGAAATAATAGAAAATATTTCTCTAGAATTTAGATCAACCAGCAAACACTAGTTAATATGAAGTAGATCAAATAAAAAATCTTTCTAAATTTTAGGTGTGTTATACTGCACATTAAATTTAAAAAATACGTACTTGCTGTTTTCTCTTTCTAATAGAATATTCTACATACTCCAAATCTGTTTCTCAACCTAATTAATTGCTGCATGTCTGAACCATAATTGCTAAAGATGTAACTACCAAAACCGAAGAACATGAGAAGTCTTAGAGCAATAACTAAGGTCACCAAAAACCTTTCACTGCCCAGAGCGCCAGCAGACAAGGCAGAGAAAAAAGTCAGATGAGGCTGAGAGAGGTCAACTCCCTTCCCTGTTGTCCCCAGCAGATCAGTGGCAGATCCAAATATACAAGGTACTAGCAAGGTATCTCTTAGATGTTTTGTCTTTTTTAAGTTACAAAAATAAAAGGACGTTCTCTCCCAGTCTCTCTCTCTGATGACTGTATTTCAACAAGCCATGGAGCATTCAAAGTCCAAGGTCAACTTGAGTGTAGAGCTATGAAAAGCAGCTGGGGAACCCTTTGGGAACTCTAATTATGAGCGTATGAGAAATGGTCTTCTCCCCTGTGTGACACACAAGTCTATCAAAGATTGGCATTCAATAGCAAGCCTGCAGAATAGGCCACCTTTGAAAGCTATATGAATAACCTCAAAAGAAACCCTTATAAATCTTAAACATGCGCAAGATACTAGCCAAGGGCTTAATAAATACACAGCCCCACACGCAAAAAAAACAGACAAACAAACAGAAACCTATGGCAACTCCAAACATAACAAGATGGACCTCATAAGGAGGAATTAACAGAAAATCTCTCAATAACTTGCCTTCGTGGCCAGAGGTCTGCTATCTCCCCAGGGTACAGAGCACAGAGAAACCAAATTAAGCTGTGGTTATCTGATGTCTCTGGTGAGATTCACTTCATCCCACGTCAGAGCTCGTGGGTAGCAAAAGCCTAGAATCGGGAGTCAGAAAGTCTGCATTTCGTTCCCAGCTCTGCACAGGCTTGCTGAGCAGCACTGGTCTACTTACTCAGCCTTTGTTTGCCTCAGTTTCCGTGGCATAAAAAGTCAAGGATTGCAACGGTGCTGCAGTGCAGGACCATGCTGCAAAGCTCAAGCAAGCTGCTTGCACAGCCATCAGGTCAAGGGCTGTAACCACTGTCAAAAGTGATAGTTTCTAGATGTTCACCATCATGTATTTTGGGTTCCTAGGATTCTTGGCAGGGAAGGACAACTTTCAGACACAGCCTAGCTCTATGGATGGTGTATTAAGTGGTTGCTGGAAGATGTGTGCTGCTTCTTAGCTTGCAGGAGGGTGGCATGCCTGCATGGTGAGCTCCATGGTGAGGCACCACGGCCTTGTCCCAGGAGCCCGAGGCTGCATTGAACAGCATGGCATTAACAACACAAACGGGTTGGATGAGTGGCTGGGCTCCCTCAGCACCCCGCTGAAGTGCCTGCCTGTTTTCACCTACTAGTGACCAGGAGTTGCTGAGCACAGCTGTAGGAGCAGCCTGCTGCACTCAGAGAACTGGGGCTGTATCATATGGCAGCTATGATGAGGAACAACCTGTGCAACCTTTGTAATATGTCACACTGAAAAGGTACCTTCACCCCTTCAGTTACATGACACCGTCCGCAGCAGAACAAAACCCAGACAATGCACATTTTATGCCCCCTGGGATCCGTCCAGTTTACAGATGGTGTCCTCATGGCCTGGGGTAAACACAATTTCATCGAAAATCTTGGAAGAAATTCTCAGGCCCTAATGCAGTTCTATAATGTCACTTGGCAAGGTCTTATCCCATTAGGCACAGTTGTTTCCCATATTACCACAAAATGAGAATCCCGCACCCAGCCTAATTTCTGATGGGGGTACAAACATAACCACACAGAGAGGAATTTGCAGGAAGCCTGTGGGAAGAGAGCACTGCAGCCAAGGGCAAAGGGCATGCAGGAACATGGGACAACAGTGAGTTAGATCCTGGCACAACACTGGGTCTTATCCTCATTGACTTCACTTCACGTGGAGGAAAGTCAACAGAGCCTCTCCAATGCACAGGAGATAAGACAAACAGCCTGCAAAAATGACTGCAAGAGAAAGAAGTATCTGAATTAAAAATTAAATTCATTTTAAAAGAGAACAATTAACATTATTGCAAATTCAAGCCTTTCCAATCTAGGAATGCCACCGATAAAGCTGCCTGTGTGAGGTGTGATTCAAACAGGTTCACTCAACCAGTTTCACCTCTTATCCGCTTTAAGAGTTGAATCTTGATCTTACAATTCCCACAGCGAAAGTAACCAGGAACTCATGTCTTACCTGGGATCTGGGATCAAAGCAACTACCATGAACCCAGCAGTCCCCCCACCGAAGATACTGGGTGTACTGAGTATAGCAGGTGGAGGAAGCTCCATGATGACAAACCCAAGAGGATAGGAGCCAAGGCAGTAGGAGCTGATTTTCCCTTGCAGACGGCAGGGAAGTAGCTGTAGGACACAATCTATGCTATCTCTGCAACAAGGTGAAGTCAGCCAGACAGGAGAAGAACTGGCATAGTAGACATGTCCTTCTTGACTACAGACCAAGCATAGGAAATGTCGGGTACACCACAGCCACTTTGAGTGATCATAGAAACACTGTATTGATTCCTCTGGGCATTTTCTCTCTGATGGATCCACATTTTGTACCTCCAAGGTCTTCACTTCCTACTAACCCTTAAAGGAAAGGTATAAAGGAAGTGAACAAGTAATTAATTCATTTACAATGTTCTCATCATCTGCAACACAGGACTCAACTCTACCTGGCTCAAGCACTTCTAGTTTCTATAGCTTTCAGACATATGTTCTCTCATGGAAGTATGAATTAAGGATTGAATTTGTCCCTTTGGAAAAATGAATGAATTAGCTTCAGACAGTTTTATTGCATGCAATAACCAAAATTACTTGCAAAAATTGACAACCATTAATATAGCCAGTCATTATACGGACTGTAATCAGACGGCTTGTGTGTCAGGAAGGGCTTTCCTTCACTTATAACATCAGTCACATCTGAGCTCCTATGATCCCTCAGAGCTGCTTTTTACCCTCTTGCTTTTTGACATGAGCTCTTCATAGGGCCTGCCTGGGGCCTTTGGTTTCACAAGGTCATTTTTAGATGTTTCTCTGTTTCAGGTGAAGACGTCATTTACATTTCACTTTTAGAAATACAACAGGACAGCATAAGACAAGAATAGGAGGCTGGGAAGCTAGAATTAATAGAAATGTATTGATAAGGTATCTGGGTCATCACCCAGCAGACGGGACCACGGGAATCTTCAGAAATTGTTCTGCATGTGTAGGAGACATATCCCATAAATTACACTGGCAGCTGAAATACATGTAGTGAGGACCAATTCTCCAACCTTCAGGGCTTTCTTTGTTGTGCGCCAGTTGCAGGTCTGTTTTCCACTGTTTGATGTCATGTTTTTGAAGTTCTTTGTTATTTGCATCCAGAAATCATTACAAGAGAATTGTATCAAGATGTGTTTTAATATATTTTATTTTTCCAGGCAGTCTTTCTATCCACCTCCAAGTCCCAGAATCATACTGCATACATAAATAAGAAACAGAGTTGTGAAATCACCTCCAGCATGATGTATCCCAGGCCCAGCCTTAAACACTCTGTTGTTCAGTCTGACCTACATCAAAAGGAAACGTAAAACGTGATTCCTGATGCCCACATGGTGCTGTGGGTAGCAAGCCAGCCTGAGCACAAGCCTGTCAGTTCATCTTGCAATCTCTCTGCAGAGCAGTAGTGTTTTGATCTGCTTCCTGCAGGTCTTGAGAACTCTGAATAAAAGTCAATTGTACAAACATTATTTCTTTCTTCATAGAAAAGTCAGTATTTAATGATGGTAGAGATACAGGTAACAGCATTTACAAAAAGCTAAAAAAAAAAGAAAAGAAAAGAAAGAACAAACCCAACCAAAAACCCCAAACAAATTCTGTGTTCTCATAAATTATACCTGTAATATTTATCCAAAATAAAGTTCCACAGCATCTCACAGACTACAATGAAGTTGTCACCAGAAGAAAATTGCCCCTAACGTGACTATGTTGCAGACACTTCTAAACTTTGAACCATTTTTTGTTCTGACTTTTTTAGTTCTGATTTTACTGTTTCAGACAGAGAGTCAAGAAACAGTATCAGACAGCACACATGAAGCAGGTGCTTATCTGAAACAAAATTCTAAGACTTAAGAAAATGCTTTCTCAATAAGAGAGAGTTGAAATATCAGCATAAGTTTTCTCCAGGTATTTTTCAAATATTTATATCATCACTGGATATAAGCCTAATTAACCTGCACCTAGCATGATGGTACTTGTACTTACATCTCTGATGCAATATAGATCATGATAAAATATAATTATAGTCGATCAAATGTGGAATTAATCTCCATACAAACACCTGGAGTCTTGTAACTAGAATAGCACTTGTGCCTAACCAGCAACAACTGAAACCATCCGTCTCCTGGGAGTTTGAAAGTTGCAAAGCGGTTCAGATCCATCAAGAAACTAACTGTGTTTTGGCCAACCCTTCATCTACTTGGGTAACCAAAAAGAGAATTCTGGTTTGGGCTGAGTTAAAACAGTCTATTGGTCTGCATGAGGGGGACATATAAGTGATTTCATACTGCCTTGCTTTACCATCCCAAATGCGTGTATTGTTAGGACATGTCACTTTTTTTATCGCAGTAACTGCATCTGGTCCTGGCTTACACCAGCATGGGGTGTGTGCCGGTGAGCCTGGCTGGTGGCTTGCAGGTAGCAGCGCTGATCAGCCTGCAAGAAGAACAAAAGCAGTACCAAGGGAGATTTGGATGAACCTAGGGGCTGGAGAAGCAAAAAACAGAATGAAACTTATGGTATATAATGCAAAGTTGAGCATTTGGGGAATTAAGAAGAGTATTTGACAGAAAACATGGGATAGTGACTCGAGAACATCAGAGGAGGAGAATGACTGACATGTATCCTAGCTGCCACAGTGAGGCAGCCAGGGTGTGTCATGGCACATTCAAGGAGAGATATTTCTGAGAATACAAGTGATATTCCAGGATTTAGCCAGAACTGGTAAAGGATTTTTTGGGAGGAACAGTATTTGATATGCACTTGATTTGCAGGTGAATTTAAGCCAGAGAGGCTAGGAAGGAAAGAGAGAGGAATGCATGCCTTACAAGGCACTATTAGAAGAGTCTGGGTTAGCCTGAAGCAAACACTCATGGGGAAAAAACCTGTGATTAATCTCTATAAACACAGAAAAGTAGACCAAAAACAGAGAAGGGAAAGAGCTAATAAGTAAACTAGAAAAACTCAACCAAGGACACATGGGCACAGAGCAGCAATGAAGTAGTTTAGGCTGGAAATTTAAAAAGGGCTCCTAACATAGAAAGCCGGCATCATATTCCAGTAGGAAGGGAAAAAGCACAAAACCCAACTTATTTCTAGGGCAGTGCTTGTTAAATTAATTTGAACCATCTGTTTTTACTGCAGTGGCAGAGAGCTTGAGGTTTGAGGTTGGATTACTTTACAGACCTAGATGTTGGACAGTCCTGGCTATGCACTGCTTACCAGAGAAAACAGCTGGGGACTTCAGTGACACCTGAATTTAACTGGGATGACAAAGCTGGTCTTTTGCTCTTCCTAACCAGTTGAGAGGTTCAGGCTGAGGTGCCAGCTTTGATCTGGATCCACAAGCTGGCAGTATCAGCCACCTATACACACACAATTGCAATTATGCTTTCGTTCAGGTGGACTGGCAGGGGTGCTACTCTACTGTGTGTTGCACCTTAGCAGTGAAAACTTTTGTCTGAGAAACAGGATATACAGACCTGGTGGGAACTCACCCTGCCCCATGTTCGGTGGGGATAAGTACCACATGACTCGCAAGACAGAGAAGCTAGAGGAGGTCAGATGTTCATGGGCAAAAGGAACTGTAGGTCCCTGTCCCTGCTCCCAGGAGTATTTTGTAATATCACCAGACATTGGATAAGATTGGATAAGATATGAAAACAGCTCTGTGAGCAGAGAGAAGAACCAGGTCACTTCCTTCCCAGATAAATAGCCTCTGCCCTGAACGAAAGGTCATGTTTGTGCTCTTCCTCTCCTCCAATGCATCCTGAATTCTTTCCTGCAGTTTCCCCAAGAGCAATGCAGCTTTCTCAGTCCAGAATAGTCCTCGAGCTGGTACAGACTAAGAGGCTGCTGATTGAGGGGAGCCATGGCTTTGAGTGATGGACCCCTGTTGTGACCACCAAGGTAGGGAGGGAAACCAGCCTTTGCTGGAGGTGTAGCCTTAGGCTACTCCTATTTACTAGCTGCTTTAGGAGCTGTAGCTTCTAGCCAGAGCTTATAAAGATCAAACAAACCTTGTGAACAGATTATTTCCTTGTCTGATCTTAAATATCCAGTCTAAACTGGGGTACTTTCTGGTTTAGAGAACTCCCCGGGTTTTAACCTAAGGAAGCAATAAAAGGACTAACTGAACTTCCCAAAGAAAATGAGGTTCATCTCCTTATTTACTAATCTCGGCTTAACATTTGGGAACAGACAGCAACGACTGTCTCTCCAAAGACTCTCTGCTACTCAGCTCTATTCTCACTTCAGTTGGATGAAACTTGAAAAACACTCCTCTTGTTTTCCTCCCAAAATACTACAGGTTTTTGGGCAAATACTCTGATACACAACTACAGTAATATGCGTGAAATGATGAGCTAAATAAATCATAAACTGGGAACAGCAGACCACTAAGAATTATTTGTCACTACTTCGTGATATTTTTATTTTTAAAGCGAACAAGCAGAGGCCGGCAATACAGCTCCTAACACATGAAAAGAGAGGGCATGCTGGAACATTTAACTTCAAACAATGTAACACAAATAGACTGTTGATCTGCATGACTGTTTAAGCCAGTGTTTCCAGACTTTTAGGGTAATGGGACCACCATTAACACTAAGGCCCTGTTGTAGACCACCATGTACCCTGTATCATCAAACAATTAAAATTGAAAACATGACTGAAAGCTCTTCAGTTTGGTTCTGCAGCCCAGCTGTGGACCACTTACCATAAACGTGTGGACCACCAGTGGTCTGCAACCACGGTTTGGTAACTATCGGTCCGAGTGACTCCAGGCTAGAAACGTGCCAGAAAAAGCAATGGTGGGGTACTAGTGTCATTACAGAGATATTACACATAACTAACCATATGCATACAGAGCTCTTTATACCACCCGCAGCTTTCCATGTGGGAACTCAATTCCAGCTCCTGATTGTCTTCTTGCTAATGCCTCCCATACAGCGCATCTTTTGCAGCACTTCCTGGGACTTGTTTATACGCAATGAGCTTTGTTCCACAGCCAGTAGCTACAATTAAGGCATAATTATAAGTGGTAGGGCAGGGAGAAAACTTGGCTACCAGTAAATTTCACAATAGATGGTTTCTCCTAGATCTAATAAATAGTTTAATTGAGCGCCTCTTGTTTGCCTCATTCTTTAACTAGTTAGGGCCTGAGCTGCTTTTTCAAAGTCCCTGAGTCTTGTGGGTCGGTGTTTTAAGGCCTGTTTCTTCTCCTACATAGAGGAGGTGGAACAGTCCAAACCAGAGATCTCTAGCCACAAATGACTACTTTGAGTCTTGCCTAAATACAGTGCTCTTAAATGTTTTGGGCGTTTTGAATTCTTGGGTCCATCCAAACTCTAATATTCATTGATCTTTGAACAGCAGATGCTTGTTTAATCTGCTGTAATATACATGTGCACACAGGTACCGACATACACAGAGGGTTTATCTACAGGACACAGTGAGGTGCTGTGCAGAAATGCCTTAGCTGGCTCTAAATGACCTTGCTGAGGACTGCACAGAACTGCACAGAGCCGAGCTCAGAAACCCGTTGGGACTTTAAAGGTCATCTTTTTTGTTTCTTGTGAGGGTGGATACCACAAGGTAGCAAAGACCAAGTTCTCTCTAACAAGCTTACTCGGAGTTGTAGACACAACCCTGTGGAGCAGCACAGGTAAACTGTAAGTGGCATAGTCTTTATTACTAACGTGCTTACAGGCCTCCATGGTGCCTTTGGAAAGGAAAACTCGCATGCAGTCCTGTCATGGTTTAAACCCAGCTGGCAACTAAACATGCAGCTGCTCTCCTCGCTCTCGTTCCTCTCCCTTCGAGAAGGGAGAAAACAAAAGGTAAAAGTAAGCCATGTGGGTTAAGATAAAGACAGTTTACTTGACCAACACCAGAGAGAGAGGAAACAATACTAAAGCGAGTGATACACAACACAATTCTACTGCTGCCACGCCGAGCCTGGGACCGAGCTGCACCGAGCTGCACCGCTGTTTGAAAAACTACAACCCCTCCAGCTAGCCCCCCTGATATGTACTGGGCATGATGTCAGTACGGTATGGAATATCCCATTGGATGGTTTGGTCCAGCTATCCTGGCCGTGGAGACTAACCCTATCCTAGCCGAACCCAGGACAAGTCCTTACTCTTTGTGGAGAGGTAAATAAACACTGTGAAGCTGCCAAGTCCCCAGGTAGCAAAGTCTTAGATTATGTGAAGTCCAAGGAGGCAAGAAAGGAGGTTTCAAGCGGCCAGAAGGGGTGAGTTGGCCTCTTTGGAGATCCTCGACCATCCCTGAGGTGAACCCTTGCAAATGCATTCGAAGGCTCAGAAGACATTTTATGTAAAATTCATGTTTGTCACTTTCTGATTTGGATGTGGTAGGGCTCTTCGAACAGTATTTATGGCTGCTTGGGAAGCAAATGGCACGTTATCATTCTATACAGAAAGGTTGGGTTGGCTGCTCTAAATTGCACAGCAAATCAGTAGCAGAGCCAAAAACCGAGGCGAGGAGGGCTGATTACATGTTCTCTTCTCTTGACCCTACGCCTGCATCCCAGTGCTGCAAAAGGCATCTTTCACTTAGGCAAACACAGAAGAGGGAGGGAGCAAGAGAAGACAAAGATTTAAAACTCTGGAAAAAGATTGCAGAGAGGAAGACATTGCATACCCACCCCTGAAAAGCTGTTTGTAACATGGAAACATCAGCGGTTCTCCCAGGCCAAGCCTGTGGAGACAAATTATCTCTTGTGCAACATTACTGAGGAAAGAGACAAAGTTTCTTCAAGAATGGACTTGAGCCAGTAAACCAACACATTTTTTTGTTTGGTTGTAACAGAACCTTGCCTTATTCTTCTTTATCCCTGACCTTTTATTGGGAAAAAAATTAAAGTAGAACTGGGCAACGCTATACTTCTGGGAAAAAAATATGTCGGCAGCACATGGCTTCATTAGATGGAAGCGCTGTGGAGATCTGCTTTTTTATGTGAGGAAGATCATGTAGATATACTCAGTTTACAAAAACACTGTGCTGATGTTAGTGCTTGCCAGTGCCAACGGCACCACTGCCACGCTGTGTTTTCAGTGTTGCTCAGTCTCTGTGACTGAGGAATGAATGTGACATCTAATGAAACAATTCTAAGTCCCTCTGGAGAAAAAGAGAACTCCTTTCCAGTGCAAGCACATACGAACATATCCACGCTCAGAGGCATGCACAAGCCCTGCTTCCCGTGCTTGGAGCCAGCCTGCGGCAAGCTGCTGGTGCGGCCATGGAGCTGCGTTAGCACGTGCGGCACAGCGCAGGAGTGTGTGCCTCACCGCTCGCCAGCTCCCGCACGCTGGGCGGGCACACCTCTGTGGGCAGCTGAGGACAAGGCAGCTCAGCTCCCAGGGAGGCAATGACTGTGTCCTTCTGCAGATTTACAGCTCTCGGGGAGAAGGTAGTTGGCACTTCTCTTCCTGAGTGGGGTATACGTGTCAACTAGCATTTACATTGTTTTTCTTTCATGTTTTTCACAGGCTGTTTTGGAATCTGGGAGCTTATGGGTCTGAAACAAACCCGAAGTCTGTTGTTCTCATTATAATTCAGATCCTGCTTGGAGGAAGTACGGCAAGAAGACCAGACCTAATCTCATTTCATTCTGGAAGCTACTTGAGGAATTCTAAAATCCTGTGAAAAAAACCAAAACAAAGGAAGAGAAGAGAAGAAACGCACAGACTGAGAAATCCATCTTTATTTGGGTTTCCCTTAAACATGTTTCCCAACGCACAGCACTGCTCGCTGAGGTGCTATTTCCTCAGACGCACAAAGCTACATAAGCTATGTCTGCCATTCGTAGGGCACTTAGTGGTGTGTATTTAGTTCATCTCTACCCTCTTGTATTATTCTTCTTATTTACTTTCCCGCCTTCCTGACCAGTAACTCACTGCCCTCTCGACTATGCTTCTCGTGACCTTCAGGATAAGAAGACTTACAACTAGTTTTTTCCCTCTGGATCTTTACCTTCTCTCTTCAAGGCAAGTTGTTGGATGCAGGTGTGCTCTAGTTTCCTGAAGAAAGTGTAAGTTCCCATTCCTTTATTCTTCAAATTACCAAAATCAAGTAATAGCTACTGATATTGGTCTTGACCATGTAAAGCAAGTGATCCCACAGTTGTTTTCATCCTGCCACTAAGCCTGTTGTTGCTACCCACTTTCTGATGCAAACTTCTCATGTTCCCGTGCATTTAATGGGCATTAGAACATCGTATGTCCATAAAATAGCAGCGGTATCATCCAGTCACAGCACATCTGGAAGTTCAGTTGCTGAAAAGGACTACTTAGAGGGAAGTAAATTAAGAGGTGATCTGCAAATGCAGATACTTTCACAGGAAAAATGAAGGTTTTTTCCTCCCATCCATCCCAGCAACTTGTTTAGTGCACGGTAGGGTCTCGCCACACTTTCTTTCCCCCATGAACAGTGGCTCTGAGGCCTAAGACAAATTTTCACAGTAGTTTCCTCTTGAATTAGTTTTAATCCAGAAAAAAAAAAAATCTATTTCAGGAGAAGAAAGGAATTGAACTCACAAGGTGCAGTTAGTTTTCACTCCACTGGGGAGCTAAGAAAGACATTCTTTTAAAGTTCCTCTGTGGGACCTTACTTGTTTCCATTAGTATAGACAGGGGCTTTGGATACACCTCCTGCCCCTAACAGTGGATCAATACTAAGGAGATGCTCATATAGGGTACAACATATCATCCTGATTCCCCATCTCTTTCTGCTCCCTGTGGCACAACATGCCTGTGAGGTAGGGTGAGCATGGAGTGCAACCACAACCCGCCTTCTCTGTCTAGAGGACAAGGCATGTGTTCAGGAAGAAGGAGCTGAGTCTGGAGACCTTCCTCAACCTGAAGTGTTGCAAAACCAGAGTTCCCACTAAAACGCAGTCACCCTGACATCAGCCTAAAAACTAAGGCAACTTCCTGAGGTCACCTCTGTTTACCATCAGCATGACATGGCTTGCTGTAACCTCAGTGGATATGCTGAGGGTCACACATGAGGGCTGTAGAAGAGCAGGATGCTGACAGTGGGGTACAATGTGGTCTTTTCATCAATCTACAGCTCTCACACCCACAGTCCCTGTGAAGTGTGATGACACACAGTGAAGTCTGTGACTAGAGACCAGACCAGAACATATTGTCATATGTTATGATGTATGCAGGCTGTGACATGCTACATGTCGGACACCTGGCTCAGATAAGTGAGGCATCAGCAGTGTTCATTTAATTGATTCAGAGCTGAGGGCATTCTGTCCTCTGCAGGATCTGAACCAATGACCTGAAAGTGAAAGGCTCTTTTTCCCATGCTAAGCTACTATTTTTTTCCCATTTGTGAGTTTTCATATTGGCTTCAAATCAACTGCTGCTTCAAATACCATCATTTTGTTTGAATATTTTGAGGTTTAGAGAGGAGGGTTTGGGCTAAATGTAGTAAAAAAAAAAAAAGCCTGAAACAATTGCTGAGAAATAGCAGTAAGCTTCAGCTGAATTTTTCTAATAAACAAAGAATCCCGAGGAGGATGGAATCAAACCAACACCTACTGTCTTGCAATTTCTCTTATGAAAACAAATACAAAAATATGAAAAAGCATTCTGATATTACAATAGTTAAAGAGAATGGTGTAAACTGTATTGCACAACCATGTAAAGTCAGGAAATGTCTAGTCCAAAGAATGTTTTGACATTTGGAAATTTACTTTTATTTCCATATTGTTAAAAAATTAGTCAATATTTACCTGAAAAAACATTTTAAAAAGTTATCCTGGAATGATAAGATATTTCTTTCCATAACAATCACCTTGCTTCATTTGATTAGTAATGGCATAACACATTTTAAAAACATGGTAGTGATGTTAAAGCAGTCTTTTTTGAACCAAAAAGTTAAATATTCCCTTCCAAGAAGGTCAAGCAATACATTCAAGCTTTGTCTAAAAATGGCTTAATTTCTGTTTCCCCAAAGCAAAACATTTCCAAATGGTCACGTTCTCAAGGAACATTTTTTTGCTTTTGAAATTCAGAAACTGCAAAAAAGTCTTTCACTGGAAAGGTTTCAACCCATTCTCCTATTTACTTAAGGCAGGCTGAGACACACCCATGCTAAACAACCAAGCAAACCTACCATGTACTGCTGACACTTCCTCCTCTTGTGTATTAAATTGCATAAATACCCTTCAGCCCACATGTCCAGGAGAGATGCAGCTGAATGACCACCTCGGGCAGTCAATGTCCCTTGCGCTAGACCCGCCAAGCAAAGCTGTGGGCAGCAGCTCCAGGATGGGTTGCCCCCAGGCTACCCTGTTGTCTTGCATTTGTCCTCACCTTGTTTTCTCACCTTGGCCAGTGGCAGCCCAAGGCAGCAGTGGAGGATCCTGGGCACAACTGAGGGCCCATTCCTCCCTGCTTCTCCAGAAACAGCAGTGGTGGCCTGCCTCTCTGGGCTGGGCAGAAGAGTTCAGCAGCTCCTGCTACTGCCAGGATGGCCTGGTGGCTGGTCAAGGACTCAAAAGCCAAGAGTCAGCTCCTGCAGCTGCTGTGGTTAAACCATCTTCTTAATTACACAGGGAAATGTGCTTGAAACCACAATTTACATTGGTTCTGCTCACCCCTGCCTGAAACCAGAGGACATTGGGCAAGGGGAGATCACAGCTCATAGCAGATTTTGCCTATCTGCTCCAGCCTTATCAGGACATGGGGACACTTGGTGACTGGGAAGCAAAAGTTTTTTCTGAAACAGGGACAGTCATAACTGAGACGTTTCTTAAACCACACAGATTTTTTTTTCATAGCTCCCTTTATCATGGTTCCTATTAACTGTTGCTTATTTAACCCACTCTCCAAGAAGCTGCTGCTGCTGCTATTTGTCTTTAGCAAGCACTGAAAGTTCCTCTAGCATGTGCTCAAACTATTATTATATATTTTTACTTGTCATAGACAGATATGTCCAGAAACTTGAAACCAAGAGCAAACTCTGAGACAGACCAACTTGCAACTATTAGGACAACAGCCCTTGCTGTGTAATGATGTTTAAACCATACAAATTCGTCTTTGCAAATTTAGGACAGATTGCTTCAGCAGCTGTGCTTTTAAAGACGTTGTGAATTTCTCACTGCGAGCAGACTGAAAATTACTTTCATCATACAGTTTGGAAAAAATAGCCAAACCTCAGGGATTACCTAATGATGGGTAAATAAACCAAAGTTAGCATTCTGGGGAAGAAGGAAACAGTAGCAGTGCTTGAGATCCGACATGGTGACCCAGGCAATGATACTGATCAATGCCTTCCTGGAGAAGGAAAAATTAGAGAGTATGGAATTAGAGACACCATTCAGTTTAAAATGAATAGAGCCTTAAGCAAAACAGAAACGAACAACCTTATAAAGTTGTAAAAGGGCTTTTTGTTCACCCTGTACCATACCTCCTTTCATGTGCAAGGCTGTTATCATCTTTTATTAGTGGCCCTTTTGGCATAAATTTTTCTCCCATGAACATGCAGATTTTTGTGGAGCAAATTAGGACTGTTAAATTAAAATCCTAGATGCTTGGCAATTAGTTATGGCCAAGGAGAGAAGTTTAAAAGCATACAAGAAACATTGGATCAATTGAATCCTGTAGGATTACCTGTGGTGGGAACCAGCATCAGCAGGAGCACAGGGAACATCCTGGAGTGGCCTGCCCATACCATGAGGGCTGGCGCGTGTTCCTGGAGAAAGGCATCTCTACAGAGGTGGTATAGACCTCCTTAGGTGGAAGAATGAACGCAACATGGGTCCTCACTACCTCTACAGTTGTTTCCACCACTATTCCATGGACACAGGCTCCCATATTGACCCCTTTCTCCTGCCTCATGGGTGGGGGCAGGGAACCCCTTTCTGTAGTTCCTCTTTGTGACAGATTCTCAAAATGAGGGTGGGGAGAAGGTTCAGCGGCAAAATCAAATCAGGTTAGTTGATTGAAGAGTAATGACAATAATCACTTTGGTGAGCCTCATGGCAGTCCCTGCTCCCTTGCAGCAAAGGGCTGTGCCAGACTGGAGCTTTCTTATAGAAAACAGTGAGTCAAAAATTCACAATTCCTCTTCTGCTTTGTCCACAATAAGGCAAGGAGAAACATTAATTTGGCTTTTATCACAGATCTTCCTCTCTTCTCCCAGTGCTCCTTACTGGCAATAGAAAAAGGCAGGAGGAAGGGTATTTTCTTACTCACTTGGTCATGGTAGAAAGCATCAAGAAACACCTTCAGCTTGAGAAGGAAGAAGAGGAATCTCCAAAGATAAGTAGGAAATATGAATTGAAAAACGAGAGAGCACACAGCTCTTACAGGAATGAACATGTAACAACACCTACAGAAACTCTTACATAAGAAATATGGCACCCAACTCGAGGTAGTGCCAGTCTTAGACTTGTCTTGACAGTTACAAAGGAAGGAATTGGAAAGGCTTGTTTACGTGAATTGCACGCAACCAGAATGAAATCCAAACAAGCAATTCTATATACTTAATGCTTTGAAGAAGTCAAATTACACAAAGCTGAAAACAATTATAAGTCAAATTATTTCAGAGAAAGAATTTAAACAGGAAATATGTGAGTGATAATTGGGACCGATTTAAACACATTTTACTAAGTGCCCCAAAAGGCACATTCTCACATTGCACAAAAAAAAAAGAGGTCAAGTGGAGTTAAAACAAAAGCAAAACAAAACAAAAACACAAGCTGGCTTAGAGAGGAAATTAAATCAGCTTTTGTAAAACCCTCCACAAACAATTCTCCTCTACCATTCTCCCAGCAACAACATATTAAACAAACAGAAAACACATATATCATAATGAATAAGGAAGGAACTGCTGATAACAACTGTATATCACACACCAGCAAAGGTAGATGATGGGAACAGGAAGCAACAGGATACAAAGTGGGGGGCGTATGCCCATCAGTATGACAGTAGGAAGGGTCTTTTTTCCTAAGCAGATCAGAGGAAAAAAGCCTCCTAAGAGTAGCAATTTTTCACTGTTAGATGGCAAAAGTGGAAGAACCAAGAAACATAGTTATAGGATATTTTTCCTTTTTCTTTTACTTTTTTTTCCCCCCCCCATTTGAAAATTCTTAATTCTGTACTGACCTGACTGGGGTGTTGGTGAAATGCAACAACAAGAAACAGTACTAAAAATGAACCTAAATAAAGTGGCAAGCCCACGTCACTTTCAACCAAGTGTTCCACCCAGGAGTTAAGTTTTTAAAAATTGATTTTCAGTTTGTTAGAGTATCAGGATAGTGAGAAGGTTTTAAGTTTGTCCAATTTTAGAGGAGGTGACCAAGGGCAACAAGAGGAATTACAGATTTATCTGCCTGGCATTAAGTAGAGGAAAAATAACAGAATAGCTGTGATGGGGCTGAGTGAGTAAAGAACTGGGAGTGAAGGGGAGGCAATAAATGGAGTTACTGCCCAGAGATCCGTGAGAAATAGACCTTGTCAAACAAACACACATCATCTTTCTCTTGAGGTTATGAATGTTGTTGGTAAATGTCATAATGTCACTGTTGCTTAAATCTCCATAAGGAGATTTTGATTTTGAACTGAAGAACAGGGAAAAAGTAATGCAACAGTAGAAATTAAATTTGGTGCGTGTGAAATATATTCAGAAATGCCTATCCAAAGGAGCACTGGTCAGTGCCTCTGTGACAGGCAGCAGGATCCAGGGCACAGTGCATGGCAGGCAAGGTGTGAAGACGGACTTTTCCTGGCTGCGTGCACAGCACTGTCCCACCACAGATCCCATGTCTGGGCACCTGGGATCTCAAAGGATGCATGTTAGGAGGGAAAAGCCACATCACTCAGTTGTGCATGCTGATGGAGATGTTCTGCAGGGGATCCCTCTTCCACTCTGCAGGTTTGTCCACCTTTATGCACCATAACCAGAGCAGCTCAGACTGTGTGCTTAGTTACCAAGCTGATCTCTGAGCACCTCAGGAGCCCCCCAGAAAAATCTAAGTATGACCAACCCAAGGCCATATGTGTTAAACATTGAACCCAAGCCTCTGAATTGCATGCCAATGCCTGGTCCCCACAGCTGGTAGCAGTGGATAGGGCAGAGGTGGAGAGCATGAATGGGGCGAGCGCAAAGCATCCTTCACGGTCCATGTCCAGCTCCCAGAGTCTCTGACTTGGCAGGCCATTGGACCTTACAAAGGCACACCATCTCTTGGGTTTTGTAGGCTTCCTGCCAGTTCATTTAGCCTCTAACGCAGCCTGAAACCCCACCCTTGAAACACTATTGATGTCAGTGCTAGCACTTGCTGGAAATATGCCCATCTGCCCTAAAAGAGGAATCCTTAAAGTGACTGCAAAGTCCAGACTTCTATGCTAACTTGATCCATGACATTTACAATGACTTCTGAGAAGTCAGGCCATGAGAAGAGTGGTTTTAAATTGCTGCAACAGATGGTAAGTGCTCACAGCTGGTTGTATGTGAATACGTTACATTCTTTTGAAAGGATTGGATGAGCAACAGAGAAATGCTACAGTTTGCCTCATTCTGGCTTCCGTGCTGCAGGTCAGGCAGGGTTGTCCGTGGGGAAGGGAGATGGCATCTTACCTGAAAATCCTGGGAAGGGGAGAAAACTCTCAGGCAGGTGGGAGGATGCAGTGAGCAGAGGGAATGTCCCTCCTTAGGTGTAGGGGGAGCCCGTTGACTGAGCAAAATGTGGGACATGCAGCCAAGTGCCTCTCCCATGTGCTTGGAGGGGACTGGGAGGGCTGAATGCAATTGAAGAATCCCATACAAGGCGGCAGAACTAAGCCTGGCTTGAAGGAAAAGACCTGTCTGTAAGGACACAATGAGTAGAGCAAGGTTTGTTTACAAACTTTCTTAATTTAATCCCAAATTTCCTTGAAGATTTCTTGTAAATTCTCTTCCAGTAAAGCCTGGCCATGGAGTTCATGAGCTCCTCCGGTATCCGGGTGTGCTCATTCTCAGGAAGAGGCACAGCCCCTCCTGAGAGTGCTGGGTAGCGCCTGGTCTTCTCACAGCCAACATTGCCCAGAGCCAAGGCTCAAACCCACACTGAGGGCTTGTAGCCCATTGCGGCAATTCCTTCCTTTCCAGACAAGTTTTTTACATTGAATATTACTCAAAAGAGAAGGAAAAAAAAAAAGTATTGCTTAGTTCTATGAGAAGCCTTAAAATAATATTTTTGTGGCCTCTCCTCCTCAGGAACAAAAAAAAGAGAAATGAACATCCAAAGGAGTATTAAGATAGTTCCTGGCTAAAGAAGGAAGAAATGCAACCACAGACACGTTTCTGCAAAACAGGGCTTCTGCTGCCTGTTTCTGCCACATTGAAGGGACAGCCCAGAAGGGAAAGAGCTACTGGGAAATGACCAGTACATTGAACTCAATGATCTTAAAGGACTCTTCCAACCTCAATAATTTTATGATTCTATGATTCTATGACCCCTCAACGCCAGACTGAGGCTGAGGCTGTGGCTGAGGCTGCAGCTGGCTGGAGCCCCTGCCCTGGCTCTCCACAGCGGAAATGTCCTTGGGCAATCCTGGCCAGGACCTGTGGATTTCATACAGGCTGGATGCGAGGTCCCTTTTTTCTTTAGTATACAAGATGGGATTCCCAGACTGTGGTACAAGTACCTGTAGAAATAAACTGCAAACACATGCATGAACATGGCTTGATCCACCTCCTTCCTGCCTTGGTGCCCAGCCGGTTGGGGAGTTGGAGCTGCTTCTGCTGCTGCCACCCCAGTGGGAGCACACAAGCCAGCTCCCAAGGTAGTGGGGCAAACTGCTCAGAAGGGCATGCAAGTCCTGGAAAGAAGGGGGACAGGAAATATTACCCTGTTTCTGTATATTTCTAAACGGAAATTAGAAACGATAGAAAAAGCTCATTGAGCTTTTATTTGCAGCCACTGTCTTGCTTCAAAGAGTGATGCTGTTGGCAGGTTCTGCTGCAGGGTCTTCCCAAACCTCTTGGTAATTTCTTCCCTTCTTAGATTATGTGATGATTGGTCTCTTCTGTGAGCTCTCTTATGTCATTCACTTACCTTGCCAAGGCGGCTGCAACAGCATTTCCTAAAGAAAGACAAGATAGGGGAGCAAAGTAGGTGGGCATCTCTTTGGAAACCTTTCCGATAGATATGCTCCCAGATTTAAGCTCTATTTAGCATACAGTTATCTCTCACTCTAGCAACTATTTCAAGGAATGTTGCTCAATGAGAATTTACTAACTTACATTATGTCCTGCGTTGTTTAAGCAAATTTCAGCTGGGAGACTAGCTCTACTAAAAAGTTTGCAAAAAAAAAAAAAAAAAAAGTTTTTGTGTTCTAAATTAATCTTTTAACCTGAGGGGAAAAAAAATGACATTATTTGAACCTCCCCACTAAGAAAAAAAAAAACCCCGTAAGATGCTGCTTGATTTTTCATGCTTTGAGGTCACCTTGTTTTGTTAACACATTAGCTTTTCTGATATATTTTAATATATTTAACACAACAGGTCAAAAGTAGACTGAGCTGTATATGTAAACCAGGTTAATTGCTATTTGAAAAGATGCTATCTTTGGCCTAGATGCTATTTACCATTTTGCAACTTTAACACCTGTTGCACGTGCATTTTATCTTTTGCCTCATTGAAAACACGGATTTTAATTCACTATTTAAAGATTATTTAAGAACTATTTTGAGTGTTAAGTGCTTACAAATCTTTCACAGTTCAGCATTTAAATTTTCATCTATATGAAAATAAATCAGTGGAGATGTACCACTTAAAAATGTAGGAAAAAACCAGATTTTGAAAGGCATTTGCAACTTAGGTGAGTATTTTTTAGAGGAGTTAAAGAGATTTTTTTTTATTAAGCTTTGAAACTTGTGAGCTAAACCAGTGCTAGCAGAAACACTACGGGGTAGTCAACAGCCCTATCAAGATAGTAGACAAAATGCCAAAATCTATTTTATCTTTTCCTCCTTCCTTTCAAACTTTGCAGAATCACTTTTCTTAATTTCCGAGACAACGTCAGGCCAAGGCACTTTATCTAACAAAAATAAAAGACAATTTACATTGTTCAATAATTTATAATACAAAACATCACTGTGCTTGTTCTTACTGAAAGCTCACTACCTAGTAGGCCATGAATTACTAAGCTCACTGCACACGAATTAGCCTTTTAATCACCGCTGTTTTGCAGGCACTGTTAGACGTAAGTAATTATTTTCTCATTTCCTTTTATATGCTATTTTGCATAATCAATGAATATAAGAATTTACTGCAGTTCAGCTTACTTAAAGAACAACAAAATAAACAAGCAAGAAGCCCCCTAAACCCACCCATTTTGGGATAAATTCAAGATAACGGAGCAAACAATTACTATTGCAGCATGCAGAAGTTTTACAGAGATGCAATAGGCAAGTAAATTTATACATATAATTTGTAGATGACAGACATAATACTTACTTGTAAGGATCAAGGATGTTTTCAGCCATACATTAGCATTTCTGGAAAATCAATCTATGTTATTTTTAGTACAGGTTAGGAACTGGAGTGCTGATTGAGTGATTTGCCAAGGACATGGTTAGACAGACTTGGAAAACTGGAAACTGTAATTTCTTTCCAAAGGGAACATGTATAATAGTCACAGCTGGTATCACTATGTAGAAGAGTTCAGTCCTGTAATTCATGGTGTAGGAGACCAAACATATTTTAATACAAAGCCTCCTGTTACCATGGTGACAGGAATTATCCCTGAGCAGACTTTAGTCAAGTCTGGGTCCTACACTGCAGTAGGACACAGCATTCTACACTTAGAAAGTGCAGCATAGCACTGACTAGTCCTCACTGTGCTCTAGAAAAAGTACATGAGATTATTACTCTGCTTTGCAGAGGAGAAGGCAGACACAGCAGGCAAGCTGAATGATATGAAAGGATTTGCAGTTTATAAACCTTTTTTCCAGACGCCCCAATGTACTTCTCCCCTAAAGTAAAACCCAGTGTAGAAAAATGCTTTACAGCTTTAAACACATGCTCAAGTGCCCTCAAAAATCAAAGAGATTTAAGTATACAGATGCGAGCTTAGCACACACTTAAGTATCTTGCTGGATTACACACTGACACAGTTTTGGTATGACTGATTGAATCCACATTCCAATTACAGGCGAATGTTTAAAGCCAAGGCAGTCGCATGGTACAACATACCCATTGTACAACACCCCAGTATTTTGCCCAGGACTTGTTCTGTAAAGGGGTGGGTGTCTATACAAAAGAGTTAGGAAAGAGTAGACTCTGAGAAGAGTTTTCTCCTTTGCTAGCATCCTGCTTTATCTAGAAAAACGCAACTTTTTAATTTCAGTTTAGTTAGAGCTACCTTAAGGCCATGTCTCCTGCAGCACCACTTCTTTTTCCAGCAGGGAAGTTTGTCCAGGCAGCTTCCATATTGAAGACTTGGTCACTGTTGCCACTCTGTCACGGCTCTTGGAGTCTCTGGATGCAGCTCTGGTCCCAGCAGATGATCCCTCACTGCACCCATCTTCTCAAAGGCTTCTTCTAAACTAAATTATAGGAGACTTCCCTGGAACTAAGCAGTGTCAGAGGAATGACATTACTGGTTCTTCATCTTAACTTAACCAGCCTTTGAGACTCCAGAGTTTTGAATTACTGGCCAGGCCAGAAAGAAGTAACTGTTATTTAACATGATTCAGTTTATTTTGCTGTAACCATCAGTGTCCATCAAACCTTGCAAAAAATTATGTTGTGCAGAATGAAATATTCATCTTTCCTAGTAACGTCTGAAGCACTGAAATTCCTTCTGGTTGGAAAGGAACTTCTTGGAACTGTTTTACACTTAAAAATTTACTAGTTTGTACAGCCTGGGTAACCAGGACTATCCCATGTTTTAACCACATGTAGGACCCAATGTAAAACTAATCTCTTGTTCCCTCAATAAATGTGGTTAATAAATGGCTTGGCAATGCTCTGCTTGGGTAAGGAGGATGGAAAATAATTCAGAGTGAAGAGTCGTGACCTAAAGATAATTCAGCGTAAGACCAGGATGAAAGGCAGAAAGAGATTAAACACCTTTCAGGTGGAAATACTGCTCTTTACATTGCAAATAGAGGGTGTGAAAGAAGACAGAGGTGAATCATTAAATAATAGGTACTTTTTCATATAAAATGTCAGGCACATTTTGAAGAAGAGATCCTGCATACACTGAGACTTGCAATGAAGTACTGCAAAAATGTTTTTTCCTGTTTTTTCAGCCTTGCAGATACAATCACTAAAAAGGTAAAAAAGTGAACAGAAAAAAATGGCACTACCTAAAAGGGGGTGGAAGGGTTCAGTGAGAGGGTCTTCAGCTGAAAGCAAGGTGTAAAACAGCAGAGAAATTGTTGGGTACAGGAAAAAAGTCCCAAGAAGGAGACCTGTGGGGACGGGGAAGAGACTGCCAGCAAAGTGGTTAGACCCCAGCCCTTGGGTCATTTGAAGTGAAGCAAGAACACACTGCGGGGAGCATTTACAGAGGCAAGAATAAGATCGTCTGACAGGGATTTTCCATTAGTAGTGTCTGGTACGGTGGAAAAGGCTGAAATTGCATCCTGTCAGACTCACCCCTCCTCATGGTTGGTTGTTTTCTTTCAGAAAAGTAGCATATACAGGACATAGAAAAGTGTGTCCATGCTAAAACATACCCACAGTATTTGCATCTTCTGCTTTCTCCTGACTAGCAGGTTTGTGATCCACCAGTCAACACATGTGAATTTGCAAAGTTCTTGTCCCAAGGAGAGCACTGGTTGGACTGGGCCATCCCTTATATTTATGACACTTGTCGGACCCAGATTTTTCAGACCTTTACCCAATGGTTATATGGGTTGAAATAGGTCCACAGGGATGATGGTTGTTGAAGGCAGGAGATCACACAAATGGTGTGATCACATTACCAGGCCAGCCATACTTGCCACGCCGGAGGGGAGTGTATTTTTCACGCACAGAGCATTCCCAACAGCTGCATCGAACGCTGACATATACCTGGATTTAGGCAGCTCCTGAAACGCTTTGCTGAACAGAGAGCTCAGCAAAGTCACAGCCTTGTTTTCAGAGTTTATAAGCAATCCTACTGGAGTCAGTGGAAACAGCCAGCACCATTAAAAATGAAGTCATGTGGCTAACTGAGCAAATAGGTAGTGAGGCAACTGCCTTAAAACACTACAATAATGACTCCAGCGCACGCAAAGTCCTCATGCTTTGGGCTGAAGCTCTTTTAAGCAAGAGATAGTTAAAATAATAGAAGGGTTTGGGTTGGAAGGGACATTTAAAGGAATCTAGTTCAACCTCCCCTGCAATGAGCAGGGACATAGCTGGTTAGAATAAAGCATAGCAAAAAAACGTTGCTTAACTGTGCCCTGCTGCAGCTAAGGACATATCCTTTGATGCATGGCTATACTCTACAGACGTACTTATTTTTATTTTTCATGAACAGCAGCAGAGGTTTACTTTGTTAATACCTGACACCCTCTCGGCTGAGCCCCCAGTTATTGCTTTTGAGAGCAGCCCCAGGATGAAGTGTCAGAAGATAGGCTGAGCTGAGAGCACACAGAAGCTTAAGGTCGGTAAGGCCATACCTTTGGGGAGCAATGTGTTGTTTAACAGGCTCGTCTGCCTTGGACCACTACAGGACAAGTCTGCACCAACATGGGTAACTGAGTTTGTTTGAACCCGTGGTACCTGGTGATTTAAAACAACCAGGCTGCTTTGTGTCTGAAGCAGACAAAGGCTGTGAAGGATCATCTCTTAATTCCAGCTGTCCCAGATGAAAGTATCTATCATCCTCACTAGATCAACTCAGTCCTTCCATCACTAATTACTGTTCTTTTTGGTTTTCTAACTAGGCATGTTCTGTGTGGCTTTCCAAACAATTTCCAAGTAAAATGACCCACATGAGTAGATCTCTAGCTTTTAAATTGTTCACTGAAATAATCTGTTACTCCAGTTGGAGTGGTTTAGTGTGGAGCAATTCTGCAGGCACTTGAGGAAACAATAACTCTTGCAGGGAGAGTTTCTTCAGCCAACACAGTGCTGAAAGAGTCCATGTCCAAAGCCCAGGAACATCACATGATCCACTTCTGCAAGAAATTTAACCTTCTGCTGGAGGTGGTGACTTGTTAAACCATTCCAGAAATTCCCACAAGAATATAACCTTAGGCAAAACCCAACACTAAATTATGTGGCTGCTGGAGAATTATTATCTTTGTGCAAGCTTTATTTGCTGGTGTACATTTAATTATGAGAATGGAAAATACAATCCTCTCTATGACATCCATATTGTAAAACCAGAATTAAGCAAAGGCACCCAAGGCATAAAATGTACTCCCATAAATCTAAATCCATAAAATAAATATAAAAATTAAACAAGCCTCTTTTCTGGGAATCAGCTGCAACAATTTCTTTTCTTATTCAGAAGAGATGTGTTTGCAGATTAAAAAAACCCCAAAAAACAACAACAACAAAAATTTGGAAAGGAGTGGATGGATTATTTGAATACCAGTGAGAAAGGCGAGTTTAGGCGAGCTTGTTAAGATAAGAATTATGTTGACACAAAAGTGGTAAAAAGATACAATCTGACCATGAACACAGTTAGGCTTGTCATTTTTTATCACTGCAGTTCTGGATCCAGCTTACAGTTAGAGCAGTGAGGCCAACAGCTTAACTCCACCAGAGCCACAGCTTGTTGCAGCTCTTGCTAGTGTTTTTCTAGACCAGTTGCCTTCAGTGTCAAGTTGGGATGCAGTGATCTGAAAAAGCCTCACTACTGAAAGTATTTGTGCACTCTTTTGGGTGAAATTCAGAAGTGCAGCCTCTAAGATTGTGGGGTTTGGGGTACTACTTTCTCTGTCGGGTAATGCTTATAATACAAGCAAAGCCCCAAACTCTGCCCCATTCTAGGTTAGCCTTGTGAAACCTACTCAATTCATCCTTGATGCTGGAATTTTGGGTGGGATTTTCCATGGTCCTCCACACCTTCGAAGGTTGTAACCATCATTCAAGCTAGAAGCTTCAAACCTTTTTCAAGCTCTTGGAGTTCATGCTGTATTATGTTACAGGTGACAAGACTTGAAGTATTTACCCTCATGAACACCCACCTGCCTTTACGTGTTCCAGGGTAGGAAGAGCTGAAGATCTCAGACCTACTCTGCTAGTCACTCTGTGTAATGACTCCAACACCTCCAATGGACCATCCTGGATCTGCAGTGTAGACCACAAACATCCATGATGTCATGGGTATTAGATAGCACAACTTTGTGGCTGTTCCTGTCTTCAGTTACACAGCAGGGAAGAACATAGAGCATCAGCCCTGTACAAGGCAAAAACAAACGGGCTATTACTCCTCTCATCCTTCTTCATTTTCACCTCACCCTTTCCTACTCTCTCATAAACTTGGTCCAGATAACCCACAGTTTTGCTTCTCGTGTACAATGAAACATTGTTAGAAGGCAAGCGATTGTCCATGTGAAAACAGAAACAGAGGCTAGACAACGACAAAATTAACTCCCCGAGGAAACAAATCCTTTTCTCCAACTTCAGCACAACATTAACATTAAGCACCCCAAAGCCCTTTGAATCAGATACTTCTCCAACTTGAAAGACAATGAGACAATAAATGTGGAATTTATGCTATTTACATTATTTCACGTACAGCTGGAAGGTCCTTAGATAGACTGGTTGTGAGAACCTGGCTAGATCAAAGCAGAACAGGAGAAGCCTACAAAGGACAGCGAACAGGGAGAAGGATTATGGAGAGAAGCAAAGTCCTGACCTTGGGAAAGAGAGGTGGAGAGCCTTAAAATATGGTCACGGGGAGTGAGGCACAATGAGGTGTCCCCCCGGCCAAGTTACCCAGGAAAATATCAACTTTAATTGAGTAGAAACATTTTTCAATAAATACTCTAAGGATGAAGTTTAAAACTGGATTCACTACATCAGATTTGGGGTGACAACCAGAAGAATAGCTCATGATTTTGACCACAGGAGGGCTCCCAGGTTTCATGAATGCATATGGAACCTTTTGATAAAGTCTAGAAATAGATCATGAGGCATAGAAGATGAAAGTCATGGAGTTGCACCCTTGGTTCAGACTGGACTCCTGCTAGGCTGTCTGAGCACACCACATATAACGGCTTTAATCTTCAACAAAATAGAGAAACAAAAGGTAATATTTTTCTGCAAACTTCTTTTCCTCTACTGCTATAAAAGGATCGTTATAAAAATGTCAGGTGTTAGATCCCTGAAGTGGCAGTGCTTCTTCTGGTGTTATCAGCAAGAAGAACCTTTGAAATTAAAGGAGTTTTTTGCTAGCGACAAATGTTTGGGGATTCAGTTTTTCTCACTTGGGAAAAGACTGTCAACATCTGACCAGGCTGCAGCCCACACAGATTAGATACAGCCCACGAGAAGATAACACATCATCTGTGTCCTGATTCCTACTGTCTTTTTCCCTAGACTCTGCACATGCAGCCAGTAATTGGCTTCCAGACACTGAGTTCAGCCAGGGACCCTTGGTCCTGGGGAGGCAATAGTGGTCCACGCAGATGAGCATCCAGTTAAGTGAGGTGGGTATGGACAACTGTTGAAGTGGTTGTAGAACGGAGGAGGAAAAGGAAGGTGCAGTTGCTGTTGACTCAGAACACCATGTCCATGAACCCCAAAACACATCCCAACAGCCAGCTAGAAACACAGGAAAGACTGAAAGCACTAATGGCAATGTGCATCAGGAAGAGAGCAGGTAAGACTACAGCCATCACCAATGTCCTAGGGACTTTGTGATGAAAATGGGCACATAAGTGGAGGAGATGGTCTGCCACAATTCCCTCTGAAGTCAGTCGTGAGATAGATCCTGACATCTGATGTGTCTGTACCGGATCTGATCTTTCCAGTCCCAGAGGAGAAAATAGTGACATTAATAATAATTAATCTTCTCAGGGGTTAATAAAGGTCTAGTCAGTCATGGCCTGTGTGAAAAACTTCTGGTTGATTCATCACATCTTTAACATCCCACCCTCAGTGACATTCAATGCCTCCACACAAAGCCATGCATATAGGTAAAGGTCATTGCCTTAAAGACTTCTGCAAAAGCTGACCCTGGGATTTTAACTGTATTAGAGAAGAACCTGGAGATATATCACAGTCTTCCACATCCTCTCTTCTGCAGGAGGAGTGTGTCAGACATGGTGGCAGTGCGTGCTGTAGATACACATGTGCACAGCACTTGCCCTGGCTAGGCTAACACTAAAGCTGTTTGCAGCTGATGAACAGATCAAAGCTGAAACAGGCCAGTGAAAAAAAAGAGGCCATGATAAGGAGAAAAGAAGTCTCCCACTGCAGGAGACAGAAGAGACTGAACAGGCTGAAGGTGCAGGAGATGCTGCCAGAAGGGAATTGGGTCTGTAGAAGGCTTGATAACTTTATGAAACCCCTGTTTCCCCTGCATCCAGCCTCTTCCAATAGATGAGGCCTTGGCATACGTCAGATGAAATAACTCCCTACCTTCTGCACACAGCCAGGAAACAAATTTTCTCAGGAAAATACCCCCTGAAAAGATTTTGCTCCTTTTCAGTTGAGGGTTTATGATGACAAATAATCCCACCTCTTTTCTCGTAAATTCCATTTTTAGCATCAATCAGTTACCGCTGTGCTAACGCACAATTTCTAGATTCTTTGCCTACTGATGTCTCCAGGTGAAACCTGGAGGTGAATCCAGGGTAACCACCACCTGCCTTTCATACCCTATTTAGAAAACAGCAGGTAAGGTAAGGCTCCAGAACAACTGCACACATACTGTGGATGCTATAGTGGGGCAAGGATTTTTCTTTGTGAGGGCAGGTTTGAATTGGTTACGTCCCAAACTTCTGACTTGTAAAGGCAAAGAAACCTGTGATTTTTACCACAGTTGACTGCAGCAATGCTGCTTTTTATGTCAACATAAATTCTAGTAAATGTTAGCTTGTACTCTGTAGTAATGGGCTGTTTGCAGTAACCTTGGGAATACTGCTCTTATCTCATATTTACACAACAAGTGCAAAGAAATGAGATGAGGTATTTTTCCGCAATGTTTAAAATGCCTTTTTTCTTTCTGTCTTGAACAAGAGCTGAACTTTAAACATTTCAAACACATATGCCCCCACTCGGAAGACGTGCAGTTAATGCAGCACTAATGGTTTGCTGGCAGGTCTACTAGTATACTCTATTACCATGACTACACTGTGTATCTCAGGTCAAGCACAAGCGTTATCTGGGACTGCAACAAGGGAAAAGGAAACTAGAGTCCAAAACCAAGCTGGATGAGGACTACAGACAGGATGGACAGGCATGTACTGTGACATCCCTCTGGAAACAGAGAGGACTAGTAAGGAACCAGGCCTATCTATCTCAAGCGTCTCGTCGAATGGGACTGATGATTGATAGAAAACTAATTCAGCATAATTTACTGTCCCCAAAGGAAGGGAGTTTTGCTTCTATAGCTCTGTATTCGAATTTTGTTTCAGCCACATGATTCTGAGGATTCTGCTTTACAAAACTTCGGCTGTGCTCTCCCACCACTGCTAGCACTATCAGAAGTTATCATTTTAAAATGTCATATATTAAACCCAATGCAGGAGTGCTGTGACCAGCTTTACTGGGCTTACTGTATGCATGTCCTTAACATATTATTCAACCTCTCCATGCCACAGATAACAGATGCTCCCCAGGAAGGCTGTGAAGTTTCATTTCTGTTTCTGTGCCAAAACAGCAGAATAAACCCCACTGCCATAAGTGCACTTCACTTGTTTGAAGAGCACCGCACTGGAGTGGAGTGGAGGTGGCAGATCTGCAGCACCCACACACTCCCCTGCTCCAAGAAAGCTTGTTTTTTCCCCCCCTCTTGCAGGGCAGAACAAGTGCATTTGCCCTTCTGTGGGCAGGGAGCTTGCAGTTGTTTTTTGGTTGGGTTTTTTTGTTTGTTTTTTTTTCAAAAGGAATTTTCCCAATTGCCCCAGAAGCAGTATCTGCTGCATCTCCTGCAGAGAGCACTGAAGGTAAGCTATGCAGCTCTGTAATGCAAATTTAAAGTTAATTAAAGATGTTTGCGGTGCACATGAGGCTGAAGGGAAGGACTGCTGGATTGTCAGCTCCAGCTGCTACAGATCTGTTTCTTTCAGGTCATATCCTACACTGTCCTCACTGTACAGGCCCCGACACTTCCAGAGTCATGTTCTGCTCCTGCAACTAGCAACACCTTCAGAGGGGAACTCCTTCAACTTTCCTGAGAAGTTTTCTGCTTCTTGGCTGTGTGCAGGAATTAGGGAGCTATGTCATCTGTCATACATGAAGGCCTGATCTATCAGAAGCAGCCAGATGCAGGGGGAACAGGGACTTCATAAACCTGCCAAATAAATCTTCTCCAGCTCCAGTTCCCTTCTGGCAGCATCTCCTGGACCTTCAACCTCTTCAGCCTCTTCTTTCTCCTCAAGTGGGAAACTTCCACTCTTAACTCTATATCACTGCTTTTGTTTTCTGGCTTCTCCTACAAATAATATGTGTTTGCATTTGTTAAAATCTTCAATCTGTTGACCGACTGTTTGCATATAAAACACTGGGAAGGTGCAGACTACAGCAGGATTGTTTTGGAGCAGCCTCCAGGGACACAGCAAGATTGGCCTAATTAAATGCAGGTATTTAAATTTACTCACACAATATCCCACAAGATGGCACAGACCTGACAGCTATATTTTTTAATGTTCTAGTTCATTTGAAGCTGAAAATGCTTTATAACACTATACAAACTGATCTGCTATTACCAAAATAGCAGCAGTGTCCAAATGAGTGCAGAACCAGGTTAAGGTTGCACTAACACCTTAAAGGGACTAAAAGCTGGAAATGAAGAAAAGGGAATTATCAGCAAAGCGAAATTATTAATCAGGACGGAATATAATCAGTGGTAATTATGTACGTCACTGCTGCCAGTATAGAATGGTGACTCTTGCTATAACTTTGCCATCATAACCATGTGGTTAATCAGGTTACTTGACCCGGTTTCAGTGCTTATCTATTAAGGATTTTGTTCTGGTATGTGACTGTGAAAAAGGGTTTTAAAAAAAAAGTAACAGTTTCCTGTAGCAGAGATATTCCAGTTGCGTAACTACCTCCAGAGGATTTTTCCCCAGAGCAAAAGGACTTTGTTAGGTGTGCAAGACACCTACGGCTTTTGTTGCCTTGACAATTGCTCAACTGAACTGCCTCTAACTCATTAAACATGCCTTAAATTTACATCACCAATTGCAAACAGTAATTACCCAAACCCTCAAAACTGGTGTTTGCTCGATGGAAAAATTCTGTTTGTTCTCCTCAATGGACCTCTTGCAGAAGCAAGAGTTATGTCAAGAAAAGGAAACATGTAACAGAATAAAGTGGTATTTCATATTTTCAAGATGGTCTAACAGGAATGGAAAAGCAGAGGGGTTCCTTCCTATACACTGCCCTAAGCTAACATTCACCCTGATAAATACCAAAGGGAAATTACGAGTTTCCTTTAAAATGTCTGTTGTTCCTGCAGAGCTCCTGTTGTTTAGAGGGATTTACAAGGCTTTAACTTTGCGCTGGAGCTTTTGTGTTGATAAGGTATCTTTCAACAGGAAAAAACCCAACAACATATGCAATTCACAGAAGTCACCACAGACATTCCCCAGCACAGCTACTTCTGCCACCAGGGTAAAATAAAACAGCAATACCCTACAAGAGCGCAGGGCCCAGGACTGAAGAGAAGCAAGTAGAACAGAAATAAATGTTGAGTATTTATTCTCACAGTAAGCAACTGAGTAAAAAAAATCACATTTCCCTACACGCTAATTGTCACTCTAGTGAAACCAAGATAGAGTTAAGCCACTACTCCCAACAATCATCGCTAACTGTATTTCAAAAGCAAACTTCTCTGAACACAAGAAGAGAAATATCTTTCAGAGCTTAATTGTTCCTTGATACAAATGTCATCTTTTTTTGGGGGGGGGGGAGAGAAACT
The DNA here is from genome assembly GCA_009769605.1 of Bucorvus abyssinicus. Lineage (NCBI taxonomy): Eukaryota > Metazoa > Chordata > Aves > Bucerotiformes > Bucorvidae > Bucorvus > Bucorvus abyssinicus. The sequence goes on from CM020033.1 coordinate 21,397,841, forward strand.
AAGAGAATTACATAATTTGTTAGATTGCATTAAAAAACCAAACAAAGCAAAAGATGAATGTCAGAGCAACACAGCAATGATGCTTTTTGGTTTAGTTTATGAACAGCCACATTATATCATCACTAAAGCTGGTGTTGGAGGAATTAGGTCTTAACCGAAAATTGTAATAAATCCAGAGGAAACACCCTTTGTAGCACATGTAAGAACGTAAAGTTTATCATGGCAGGAAGCCCTGCCAAAAGCTTGCAGAAAAATCTTTCCATGCTATCAGACAACCACAAGAGACAATTTTTGAGTTGCAAGAATAGGATGTTTCCCAGAGCTTTGTGCAGTTATTAGAATTTCCATCCTAACATTTTAGGAGGATTTTAAAGCATTCAGTTGGCACCTAAAATAACAAAATTTAGTCTACTGGTCACAAGAAATTTATCATCAGTGTTAACATGACTAATTCCAGTTTACTACTTTCTCTTAGATGGATGTTACATGGATGCAAGTTGCTAAAATTGTGCCAGAGTAATTTTACTTAGATGACCTGGCTGTTCATCTGTGTACATGGCTGAGATGCTTTTCCAGCCCTTCCCTCTTCCTTCCAGCATTTGCAACCCTCAAAGAGAAAATAGACACTTTGGTAGAGAGGGAAATCTGTAACCCCAAGTGATGGCTTTGTAATAGTGCCACTAGCGGGCTCAGCCTCAAGAGGTATTCTAAACAATAATCTGTCTTTTACATCATCTAACTACACTAATGCTAATGCTCCATACTACCTGCCTGCTATAAAAGCTTTCCAAGCCAAATCAGGCCATTATCTAGATACCAGTATACCACAGTTTCTCTTCCATTGGCTTAGGACTATGACATCAGTGTCACTCATAGGGGCTTGCCAGGATTATGAGACTATGACAGCACAGAAGTAGCCAGCAGAGACTTGACCTACTTGACCGAGTAGGTGATGGTTGTAAATCACGTGATCTTTATGAGGTTCACAGTACCAGAAGTTATATATGTGCAATCAGGCCAAGGGTCTTCCTTTGAGAGTGAGGACTGGCATTAAACCTCAGACTCAGCCCCAGATTAGGGGAAATCTCTGCAAATTCTGACCATTAGAACAAGATGATGAAAATCAGATTCTCTCCTCTCAGGTAAAAACCCACTGCTGCATATGCAGCAATGCCACCTCTATCAACATCTGCCTTAGCTCAGCTTCCTCAAAGTCAAAGCAAAGGACAATGAGCAGGTGTTCCTAGAAACCAGCACTGAGCAGCAACACAGCCCTACTGGTGACAGCAGATGTTGTCACCTCGCATCCTTCCCAGCTTCAGAGCAGGGACAAATGGCCTCAAGCATGGGGTACCCCTGAGAGCTTATGACACCACCCAACCTCCTCTCCCAGCTCTGCCTCTATGGTAAAACCTAATCAGTAATTACTACTGTGGGTGCCTGTTTTATGGTCTCACTGCTGAGTACCAGGGCAGGGCACCCGGAGGCCTGGCAGCCCTCTTACCAGCAAACCTAAGCTCTTAAGAAGGGCTCTGCCAGTGAATAAGAGAGATCTGGCAGCACTCAGCTGCCCACAAGTCCCTCTGAATATCCCTGTGAAAGGAAATCAAAACACATTAAAAAAACTGAATGTGTGGTTTATTATATTTAAGATGCTATTTGTCTATAGGGTTTAAATATGTCTGTCACATAGTTAAGAGTATATGAATGTAATTTTACATGTTCAGTATTTTGATACACAACACAGGACTACAAGTGTGGTAAAGGAGCATGGGAAATTAATATTTCCTTGATGCACGTATCAAATCCTGCAGCACCACTTAAAAGCTCAGAGTAAGGACTGAAGCTGCAGTATTACAAGCGCTACTAAATAAACCAAGAGACATACCTATATTAAACATTAGAGAAACAAAACAAATGACACAAGGGTTTAATATTTAAGATTTGATACAAGATTAAAATACTAATACTTTTAATGTCCTGGTTTCAAATTAATAAATATAAAAACAATATAAAAATATACACCAGTTGATAAAAGGATGCACTGACTAAGGTTAGAAAGCTAAATTTCACTTTCAAATGTATGCAGGTATGTCTTTAGGGAGAGGATTTCTGTGTAGCTGCGACTGGTCTTTCGGAAGAAGTCCAAGCTTGTGAGCTGTTCAATGTCACGCACACGAGCAGTGTGCATCTTAAGAAGATCTTCAACCCACTTTGATTCATCCTCCAAGCTCTGAAATGTAAGAAAAAAAAAAAAATTAAGAAGTTATAGACCATGCCACATCAAAAATCAGCTCTGAAAGCAAATGCAACTTTTCTCAACATTGAGTCCATTGAAGAATCTCTGTAGCCTATTCAAGAATGACTAAGGTAAACAAGTTCCAAGAAAACAGATTTGAAACTTAACTTGCAAGATGATTCCTATGGTTTTATTTTGGGCCCCATTTAAGCACCCATAACTGTCTAAGAAAAGCTGGCCCCATGTGTTTCAGAAAAACAGGCATATGCTTTTAGAAGATCCATTGGTCACTACATATTTTTTATCTCATAGCAAGAGCTCCATATCAATCTGTTGTGTATTACCAAAGCTCAAACTGTAGGGTTTAGCTTTGAAGCCTAACCCTACCCATCTCATCTGACAAGCATCTCATCTAACACAGTATTATTTTTATTGTTCCGCTTTGCTGTTAGGAGACAGTTGTGATTCATTACACAGTTGGGACTATGGATTATGTTGGTACCTTTAAAATCCTGTTATTGGAACATACAAATTATCCAGTAGTAGAAAAAGGACTGTCACTAAGAATTTCCCAATATGAAAAAAAAATACGGAAGTTGATGCTGCCCGAGTGATGGGGGTCGGGTTGTGTGAGCCTAATCTCCCTTTAGGGACTGTTCCTGCTGCATGCCAGCTCTAGCACGTGTCGGAGCCACCCACAAACTAATGTAACTCACTAACACCAGAAAACCATCCCCGCAAAACACTGCAGTTACTGGCTGTTTAAGTGCATTAACCAGCCCAGCGACATGTCCTGCGAGCATTGCACCAGCCCCAGGGACTGCACGGCAGGGAGCAGACGTGGGAAAAGGACCGAGCAAACAGGACTTTTGCCCCTTTGGCCCCTCTGGCTGGTATGCCTACACCACCGCTGGGGAAGAGAGGAATGGAGGGCTGTGCTGCTGGGCATTCGCGCTCCATGTGTGTGACTTGGACATCTTACTGATAAAAATCTATTTCTGGGCTTACTCCTGAAAATGAGCCCTGTTCTGACTGTCTCAGCAAGGTCCTCCTACAAAGCGATCCTGTCACCGATCAAGACCAAGCTTCAGCAATGCCAGAGCCTGCCCAGGGCAGCCGATGTGCCACAGCGCAGGCAGTGGGCTGCCCTGCAGAGGCCAGGAGGGCGAGCGCGACTGTTTGCACAGAGAGGACACGAAGTACCAGCGAGGTCCCAGCTGGCTGCTCTAAAGCAAACGTACATGACCCAGTCAGCATTTGTCTCTTTTGAAGCTTCTGAGCTCCAAACTGACTTTCCCCTCCGTGTTGCCAGCAACCTGAGGCTCAAAACCAGGTCCGGAACGCGAAAACAAAGCTACAAATTCAGAGGGAAGAGAAGGGAGTGTGCCCTGCTCACTCCCGTTTGCTGTGGCGCCGTGCTCCGGGAGCGCTGCCCGGCGGCACAGGCCACAGGACGCCTCCTGCCAGCCTTCCGCCTGCTGGCGAGGGGGTTGGCTGCCAACGGGCCTCAGCAGGGTTACTTCTGCAAATGCAGTCAGTCACTGTGACGTTGTTGTTGTCTTCAAGCCTTCCTTCTGAGCAGGAAATCTGCGTTTGACAGAGCTTGACCCCTGAAAATCAATCAACTGATCTAGGTTTTAGTTTTTCCATTCGACCTCAGGGGCAGCAGCGAGGATTTTAAACACAGTGGTCGGCTAACATGGTATCACGCCACTGCGGAACAATGGATGAAGTGTGTACATTTAAAATGGTAGTTGTCTCCATCTGTGCTGGTTAATCGCACCTCAATAGAACAGTGAGTCGTAGAAGGAAAAAATAACAATTAAAAACATGGAGGTAAATAGAAATAGGCAATCAATTAGGAGGCCAACCTAAAATGCACTAGAATAGATAGCAGATATCCTGGACTGAAGAGTCTCTCTGAGTATCAAATTGTTAGCTGGAAAGCTGAACATGATCAGAGTGTACACAGGTGGGTAAGGAACTCACTTGTTAAAAGAGAAATTTGAAGGTTTTGCTGAAAGGGAAAATAATGACCTGGAAGAAGTTTTTAGTAGGGTTCCTTCAGCTTTGGTCTTGGAAAGGATTGCATGTAATGTTTTTGCACAGGCTTTTTTGTGCCAAGGTCATTAGTGTGCTAGTTAAAAAAAAGAGCATACTGGAGGATGTAGATGCAGGAGTCACTGTTACAGTACGAAACTGGGTTATCCACAGCGATGGCAAAAATTTCTGCTAAGTTGGGAGCTTCTCAGATGAAACAGCAAATAGAAGAGAAGGACCCGGGTGCACTGGTTGTGCATGATTGTCAGTCACCATTAGAACACAGCTACGGAAACAGCAAATTTTAGATAGTATCAGAGGAGTTGTGTCTAGTGTAAAGAAAACCCTTTTCATTTTGAGATGTCAGCTGCAGTACTTTATCTTATCCATGTTCTAGGAAAAAACAAACAAACAAACAAAGAACAATAACCAAAAAACCCAACAGTCTGGAGCAGATGCATAGGAAGGCTACTAAAATGCTCAACCTCTCTTATAAGAAGAGCAAAAAGGATCCTGGGTCTCCCACGAAGAGAGAGTATATGTCTTGAGAACCATCATAAATCATCACTAGGGTAAATCCCAAAGAAGCTCAGTGAAGGGCTATTTAAGCCATAGAAAAATGTTGACACAAGAATAAATGGGTATAACCTCACCATGAATAAACACAGTTTGGAAATGGAACAAATTCAAATAAGAAGAGTAGTGGTGTTCTCCAACAGCCATGTGAAGAGAGAGGAAGTGTGTACAACAAGATCAGAGATGGGGGAAAGCTAATATTTCTTCAGATCTTAAAAGAAAGCTGTGGAAAGGTTAAGGAAAAATCCTTGTATTATCCCATGCATTTCATCCACAAAGCATGTGAGGTTTTACATAATCTCTTCTTTGAACAAATAAGATGGAACACCATGTGCAAAAGTAAGACTGACACTGTATTTGAATGGCAAGATTTTGTCTTACTGTATTTTCATTCAAGAGCTATGTTTAAATACATTTGAAGTGGTTCTTTGCTATGGAAAAAGCATAGACCAATGTCTGCTAATGACCTTGCAGTTGCACTGAAGTTCCTCCCAGAACGGTAAATGTATACACCAAAAGTAGCATGACCCAGAGGGAAAAGAAGCCTGGGTTCTAATATAGGAAATCAAAGAGTGAAAGAGGCCGTTATTATAAATAGTTCATAAAAAAGATCTCAGCAGTTTAAGAGGAACATGACATGCAGTATAGGGAGGAAAAAAATTGACTTTGTCATAAAATTACATATGGGCAGAGATACAAGGACAGAGGCACTAGTAACCACCAGATTAGTAACTTCCAGATCACCGATTGGATCTTGATTGAGAGGAAAGCAATCCAGAGAAAAAACACAATGAAATATAGGTAGGACTTTCCGATACTTCTGGTGGAAGCCATCTCTGCCCAAAGCAGTCAAGAGTCTAAACGGGGAGAAGCCAGACCTGCTCAAGAGAGAAGGATATTGCTCCAAAAACATGATTTTAAAAAGAGGGACCTGAAAGCAGGCGATGTTTGATGAATGAGAAAGAGACAGTGTTCCAGGTGAATTGTGTACAGAGTTGGAATGACTATTTCTGCCTGTAGCTGGAATAGGAGTCTTAACTTTTTGTGCCAATACAAAATTCATAACATTAATGAGTTCATTCAGGAAACGGTCTCCTGGCAGCCCATAGTGAAGCGTCTGTGTGCAGGAATCCACACAGCTGTGTAGTGGGAGAACAAGTTCAGGCGGAAGGACAAGTTTAAATCCAGCTGCCTGGGAGGACTGCTGTCCTTGCAGAGTGCCAGAGCCCGTGGGGACCCAACCGCTCTCCTGACGCACTATCAGCTGCCGAGTGTACGTGTTACTTTCTGCAGTGCTGACCAGACCTAAGCCTTTGTACTCAACCAAGATTCTTACACTATAGGATCTTGCATCCTAAAGGAATATAGGAAAGGAACCAAGAGAGTGTCTGGTCATCTCTGTTAATAAGAACCCAAACTTTTCCCTTGAATCAAGACATTTTCTGGAAATGGGAAGAGCTGGCACTCTACCCTCAGCAGGTTTTAGCATATAGTCTTAATACTGTGTGGGTTGGATGTGATCGTGCTGTCTGATGCACTCAGACTGCCATAGCAGACAGACTGTATTGTACCTGCATATGGAAACAGATCTCAATAAAAACCATCAGGCTGGCTGCCAGCACAATATGTCTATGCACACAAAACCTCCCACCAATCTGCTCTGAAGTTACACTGACCATGTCTGCCAAAACGTAGAGGCCTGTAAGTTGTTTACTGCCAACCTACGGCATGTCAATTCTTCCAGCCAGTTTTAGGTGCAGTAACAGTTCCATATTTTCTCTGTTCTCATGGCAGAGTGCTTTTATCTAATGAGTTGAACACGACTCTTAATAGAGTCACTACCCTGTGCTTTCATTCAAGACATGAGTGAGCACTAGCATCTAGCAGTAATGGGGTTTCACCTGTCCCAGGGATATATTTACCACAGCGCTACAGTAGTGCAGCAGGACTTACATTACAGCTCTCATCATTGTCAGGCCGGTGGGGAAGGATGTATGAGAGAACGGAGAGTGGCCCATCACACTTGTCAGCTGGCTGAGTGAAATCTAAGCAGCTGGTTATGACGGCATAGTAATGAGTAGGAACGGGGATGGCGCTGCCTTCCACAAACCTGGGGGAATAAAGCAAACATTTATCCACAAAGAATGAACTCGTTTGGAAGAATGTTACACAAACGGCATGGTCTTTCCTCCCCTATGTCTGAGGGCACATGTATGTTATTGAGATGTGTTTGATTCCCAAACACCATCTGAAAATGAACATTCAATTAGTGCATGTTTTGATACTGTGCTACAGAGATACCCCCAGCCAGTGCTGAAAGGCTTCTTTGGTTCAGGGACATAGAGAGAAAGCATTACTGAATGACCGGAAGACTGGATGGAGTATCTAACTCAATAGCTATGGTTTGCTCTGGTATCCAGTTGGCAAGTCTTAAGTTCTGGAGAATTTTAGAGAAAATAGATTATTTGGAACAAAATTCAGCTTTGTCTCAAGGATAAATGAACACTTGATTTCAAAGTCAAGGTGAACAGTTACCTGATGAATTGCCATTTCCTTATTTTCCCACTGCTCTACCTACAGGAGCATTCACTCTTGATGAATAATAATTTTGGAAAGAGCTAGAAAATTGTACCTCCTCCCCAAAATTGAATAATGTGCAGATAAATAATTGTTCAAGATAAAGCCATCATTAAGAGAAGCAAGAGCAAACCACTTTACAGACAAATTCTTACTGTTTTATTTTGTCAGGTGTGTCATGTAAACCATCATAGTCATAGTCAAAGATTGGTCCACTTATAACATTGACTCCATTTCGTTCAATGGCATATCTCTTCACCAAAACCCTTTGGAAATAGTTCCATACCTCTGTGGGGAGAAAACAAACAAACAAAAAACCCACACCAAAATTTGAATAAATCAAAACGTGTCAAGATTATAAACAAAATTTTTCCCTGAAAATAAAAAGCCCATGGACATCATTCACATGATGGTAGGGGAAATCAAAGACTAAGTATTATAGATTTACTGCAGCTTCATTCGCTTTGGTCAATAAAGCCTATTCAGACTTTCTTTTTTTTCCCCAACCAGTGGTAAAGGAAATGCACGGTACCACTCCCAGGCTGGCATTGCCATAGACAGTTCACAGAGAGCCTGCTGTTCCTTCACCAAGCAGTAGACACAGCTATTCACATGCTTTTGATGTCCTTGTAAACACTTTCTTTGTCGTTCTTATCTAGTGTCAGGGAATGGTGCTGAGGGGTTTTTTTATTCTAGAAGGGAAACTGCTGGGATTAAAAGCAAAACCCAAAGGCTTTAAACGAAAGGGAAATACAAAGGTCATATTCTTCCAGTTAAATTCTCTTTGGATACAAAAAGTCTAACTTTTAAATTAGGTGCTGTCAAGGATGAATTATGACGTGACATCTCCTTACAGCAACTTTTGGGAAGAGCTTGATACTCTTTCTCCCACCACGCCCTCCTCCATCTTAACAAGTTAAGAACCTTGCAGAGGAGGGAAACACCCTGGAATCAACAGTTACCTCATTCCTTTCCTTCTTTTTTCCTTTGTATTTTAACACTAACAGAAGTGTGTGTAAAACATCTCACACTTTTGTCAGCTCAGATTGTTAAATCCGTGGTTCCCCAGCACTGGTGGCAACGCCAGCTTCAGCTACTTCCCCAGTACGCCTTGTCCTAGACTGCTCTGTGCCAGATGAACTCCCTGCTCGGGCTGATGCAGAGGGCCCCACAAGCAATGGTCTAACAAGAACCTCAGCTGCAGTAACCACTTGGCAGTGCTACTCCTCCAGCTACTCGCTCCTCCAATGCATCAGCCTTAACAATAAAAATAGCCCAAAAAGGAAGCTATTTTTTCACCCCCTAAGTTTTCCAGCTGAACAGTTCCCCACTTAGGTTCCCACTGCAGCCACATAGACAGCAGTGCTAGTGCAACAGGGGGTCAGCCCAGAGGCATCTTGCAGCTCGAGCAAAGCCGGAGCTGCTTAGGCCAGACTCACTACAGAAAAGATAGAGAGAGAATGGTTGCCTGGGGGGATGAGATGGAACAGTAAATAGAAAAAAAAACCAAAGCAGAGGAGGTGGTCTCTGCAGCCAGCACTGCCGCCGAAGCCAGCATAGCATAAAACTGCCACCTGGTATATTCCCCATTGTGGAAAAAGCTCCACATAGTTCATAATCAGCGCATTGCAACCTGCACACATGTAGTGGTTCGTAATTCCCCAGGAATTATAGTAGTTCCAGTATTTGTACTCAGGGAATCCTTCACCCACTGTGATGAAGAAGAAGGCCACCAGACAAATGAGCTGCTAGTGATGGGTTGTTCTCCTGTGATTAGCAACTCTGCTAATTTGCTTAGACTAACAGTGTAAACAACATTTGTATGAAGTGATTTGAGAGTGGGAAATCCCCACTAATTTTGCAGTCTGTAATCAGTTAAGTGCCTTTGCTCACATTTCCAGCAAACATCACCACTTGTTGCTACTCAGAGGTTTCTCAGTTAAAAACACTCTTTTCTGGTTAAAAAGAAAAAGCCTCCCATAAGCTTTGATGTGTATCCAAACCTCTTTGGCTTAAAATCTGAATTGGAAATCTCACAAGAACAGGCTCTTGAGAGTCTTCCAAGGCTTCTCAATTCGTGCCAAGCCAAAAATGCCACCAGAATAGTCTGATGGTTTTCCTACCTCTTGGCAAAACTAGAGAGAAAAGGGGTGTGCAGACAAAAGAAACGTTAATGCTGTATCCCTGCAGTGCTGAAAGTTTCAGCCAGGTTTAAGTCATTCCTCATTTTCCATGAATTGGTTTCCTCTTCCTTTTTCTTTGTAGGTAATAAATATGTTTGGTCTCCCTCTAAGGGCATGGATAGAAAAATAAAAAAGATTCACTTGTCCCTGAACTACAAAAACATACCAAGTGCACACTCCCGGGCTTGTGCACACTCCCAGGTGGCTCCAGCTGAGAAGTAAAAACGTGTTGCCTAAGTACATTCTGCATGAGCTTGGGCTACAGACAAGAAAATCTGAGTGGTCTTGCACAAACTGAATTACTGTGACATGCAGCAAAATTGCTGAACTACAACACGTCCATGCTTTTATCTTAGCCCAGCACACCAAGGAAAATAAACCATTCTTAAAACTTAAGCCTTTCTCGTGGTATTTTGCCTGCCCATACCCAGAATTATACAGGTGCCCACATGTATTATCTGCTGGCCATAGGTAACTGAACTTTATGTTCTAAACTTCTCCCATCAGTTCATTTCATAATCCAACAATCATACTAAAAAAAAATGTTTGGAAAGAGAAATAAATCCATGGAAAGGGCACTTACTTTTGAAGGCAGGATACATAGGAATGATATTTGTTATTAGAAAAGCATCATATTTTGCTTCTGCAGAGGAACTTAATTCTGAAAAAAAAAACCCATAAAGATATTAATAAGATGAAATGCCAGAAATTTAGAATCATAGAACGGTTTGGGTTGGAAGGTCATGTAGTCCAACCCCCCTGCAGTGAGCAGGGACATCTTCAACTAGATCAAGTTGCTCAGAGCCCCATCCAACCTCACCTGGAATGTTTCCAGCCATTGGACTTCTACCACCTCTCTGGGCAACCTGTGTCAGCGTCTCATCACCCTCTCCGTAAAAAATTCTTGTTTATGCATAGTCTGAATCTACCCTCTTTTTGTTTAAAACCATCACCTCTTGTCCTATCGCAACAGGCCCTGGTAAAAAGCCAGTCCCCATCTTTCTTCTAGTCCCCCTTTAAGTACTGAAAGGCCATGATAAGGTCTCCCTGGAGCCTTCGCTTCCTCAATCTATCCTCATAGCAGAGGTGCTCCAGCCCTCTGATCATTTTTGTGGCCTCCTCTGGATCTGCTCCAAGAGGTCCATTTCTTTCCTGTTCTAGAGACAGTAAATGTATAATATATATGTTTAAAGAATATAAAAATGTTTTGAAAAATGGCTTCAGAGATTAACCAAAGAGAATACTGTCATCTAAACAACAATCTGAATGCCATGTTCAGAAGTGCACATTATATGCATGGAATTTGTCTTTACTGTGACAGTTGAACATGGAAAGTAAGGATTTTATCTTTGCTTCAACTGTCAACTAGTTCAAAATATTTTTATAGCTCATCTATTCTTGCAGACTCCAAAGTCTGAGACCTGCTCTGCAGGCTCTTAATAAAAGAGGCAAACCATTTCCAGGGAGAGGAGTGCACTATTATCTTCTAGTTCTGAGCAAGTCTCTGCACCAGTAATTCCGTATCAGAAATCCACCGTAAAATACTTCAGAGTGAGGAAGGCAGAGCAATGAAGTACACAGCTGGGAGACAGTACTTTCTCTTGAACATTTACCTATCCCAGAAGATCATTGTTCCAACACTGAACCAATGTAACTGCACCATGAGAATCCAGGATGCTCATTTACACAGGTTTTCTATTAGCACTATTTCTAACGGATAGTTGAAATTTTTACAGTATGCAAGAGTCTATTTTGGATTTATAAATTAAATATAAATGTATCTTACTGCTGTTTGAATTCAAAATTAAAAATTCTGCCTAGATTTCCACTTCATATAAGCTGGTATCTATCCACTGACTTCAAAGGGACAGCTTTTGAAGACTGTCTTCTAGCTTGTACTCCTTCTCTCTCCAATTCTTTGTTCACCTTTATTTTTATTAACTAGACTGGGACATTTCACTGGTTTGGTGCATGAAGCTGGGCACCAGTTTGGAGCATCTCTTGTGGAGTTAAGGGAATACAGCCGTGACGGCAACTTGTGGCATTGGGCCCTTGGTGCTCAGTAAGTGCAGCAAGAATAATGTATCCATCCCATTGGAACCTACACGTGAGACCAGTGCAGGATTAACTCCTCTGAGGAGAAGACATCACGGAGGAAGAAATCACCCTGGAGTGGGGGTGGGGGAAACAGGAATTTAAACCATCCCTATCTATATTCTTTCCCAACTATCTCAAAAAATCCCTTTGTTTATAACCAGGTGCTAGGGGGGAGGGCAGTCACACCTCAGGTTTTCGCTAACAAAAAAAGAAAATTGCAAACCCTCTAGGTATTAAAAAGCTATCTGAACTTACGAGGAGGGAAAAGGAAGCCATAGGAGAGCTGCTTGTCGCCTCTGTAGGCTGCACAGCTCTGGCTGTTTCCTGGAGAAATGCGGAGGTCGGGCCTCACACAGCTGGCCAGATGCTCCGGGACACCTGATACCTCTGCCTGCATTGAGGAACATGGACAGAAATGACAGGAAAAGTAATTCCAGCATTTACAGCTAAAAGGAAACAATTTCATATAGTCGACAGATTACATGGAAGGCCTTGTGTGGAGCAAAATATACCACCTAGCTGTACAACCAAATCCTGCTCCTGCATCTACTGCAGAGCCCCAACTTCAGGTATCAGAAGTCACCATGGGGAATAATTCAAATGAAGTCGTGGATTATTCCATTATAATAAATCAAACCACCATCGAGAAAAACTCGGAGAGAAAATGAAAACAGGAGAAGAAATATACAGCCCTTCTGCCTTAAAACCCTTTTTGTCCTGAAGGAAAAAAAGGATTTTGGCATTGTTTATGATGGTATTTCACATAATTTCTGGTGGGAAGATCTACTTGGGGAAGGGGATTTTAGGACTTTAAGAACACAAGCACTGAACGTATTTCCCTAGGATTTTTAAGCACTTTTCAAGAGCAAAGACAGCACTAACCTGTTTGGAAATAGTGTAGGATGTCCAGAGAGGCATCAGGAATGTTTCACTGTAGCCACTTTCGAAGTCATGGTGATGCAAGATATTGTATTTTGTGCGGTACAGTACTGCAGGGCGCCCATATAGAAGATGCTTATCTACAGACCAGAAGAAATTACATTTATTACTGAAAACCTTAAAGATGAAGAAAAAAAGGGGCTTGGCTTTCCAAAACATGCTGATTTTACAGTAGTGATCCTTAATGGAAAACTGACCCTGAAGAACTGCTAACAAAACCTTGAAACAGAGAGAGCAGCAGATATTCAATAGTTTTGGTTGGGATCCTCACAATCCTCTTTAAAAGTCCCTTCTGCACTTTAAAGCTTGTTGGCATCATAGCATGGAAAGAGGGTGTTTCTCCAAACACCAGAAACTCCAGAAGCATCTTTGTGTCCACATTTTAGTCCCACATGAGGTGATAAGCACTTCTGTTGTAGCTTTAATTCAGCCCCTATCCTATCACTCCCACCACTCTTCTCCAGACTTTCTCTCCTCCCTAGGTTTTTTGTAAAGTCCGTCTCAAAAGGGAGGCAAAAGTAGTCACTCAGTAAATGAGTATCTCTTTTCTACTTGGTTGATACAGATGATGTTCTAAAGACTGATGTGCTATTTTCTGTCAGTAATATCAAAGAAAAAACAAACAAAAATCCCCCTTTTCCTAACTTTGGTTACAAAAAACCACCTTGGACTCTGCAAAACTTGCTTTTCTTCTGTCCTAGTGATATGTTATGGTTAATTGTCACTAGATACCTCTGATAAGCTTGCTTGTAAAAAGACAGAAACGTCATTGAAAGTGATAGAAGAAAAATAATTCTCCTGGCTGATCTTGCATTGTGCTGCACGGTTCATTGATTTTGATAATCATTTGACAAAGAGGCTTGGCTCGCTTTTGGAAATCAAAACATAGAAACAAGGAAACAAGGAAAGCAGCCTAACACTGTTGACAGACAGGCACTTAATCTGAAAGAAAAGGTCAAGTTTTATTAGTGTTTGAGTCCAAATAGAGGATATTTTGAAAGGACACGAGAAAGTAGGAAAAGCCTTGTCTAAAGACAAAGATGATAAACTTGCTTTATTCAAGAGAAGCTGAAGTCATCTTTTTCTTCTGCATGTGAATAATGACATCAGCTAAATATGCATGGTGCACCATGAGGGAGAAGGGAATTACCAACTAAACGCAGGAAGATCCATGAACAGGTACTACAGCCTGTCATAAAATACGACAAAATAATTCGCACATAGTAGAACTGCTTGTTGTTTAAATAACAGGCACTTCATTCCACTTACAAACGAGCAAGTGAAATTGGTTTAAATGCTTACATCTTAAAATACATCAAAAATACTATTCTTATACAACCGAAGTGAAGAAGCATCAAAACCTTAAATGGAAATAAAGATGTAGGGGTATCCAGGAGTACAATGATGAAGGTGTTTTTTCCCGATGCCAGAAATTGCCACAGCAGGAAGTAGCTTTTCACTAATTGGATAAATCAGTTTAATAAGATGAAAGCTTCAGAAAAGCAATTTAATTCACCTCTAGAAACTATAGTCTGCATTGCCTGTTCACAACAGAGAAACCAAAGAAGTAGCTTCATAAGGGAATTTAAAAAAATTCATTTCCTTAATCTCCTGAGCAATATGCTTTGAAGTATCTCAAAAGTCCATGTCTAAACTCAAAGCTTCAGAATGTGCTAGTTTGGACAGTCGTTATGGTGAGGGCAATGCTGTGGATTGTTATGCTGACCCAGATCACAGCTGTGAGAAGGAAAGCTCTGATTTGGTGTACTTTTCACTCAGCATGGCTGCTCAGAAAAGCAGTTCCCCTTACCTTCTGTTCCCTTGACATGAAAGCGCTTGTTGAGTTCATCCAACTTGTTCTTCTCAAGAACAGAAAAAAGGAACAAGATTAGGATCACTGGAGCATTCTGACATCTCATTCTACTAGGCATCTAGCAAAACGAAACTAGTGCTATAAAACACTGACAATTTTTTTTTTTTGTTTACAAAAAGCCCTAATTGTTCCAAGAGGGCACAAACACTTCACAGGAAAGATCTGGGGAATTCTTAGAGATCAAACACAAGGCATGTAGTAATCGGACAAGGGGTAATGGCTTTAAACTGAAATAAAGTAGATTTAGATTGGATGTAAGGAAGAAGTTCTCCACTGTGAGGATGGGGAGGCACTCAGACAGGTTGCTCACACAGATTGGGGATGCCGCTTCCCTGGAAGCATTCACAGCCAGGTTGGATGGGGCTTTGAGCAACCTAGTCTAGTGGAAGGTGTCTCTGCCCATGGTAGGGGTGTTGGAACTAGGTGATATTTAAGGTCCCTTCCAACCCAAACCATTCTGTGATTCTATGATAAACCCTCTCAAAACAGATAAAATGGCTACAACTTTACTAGGCAACTACTGCTATTAGTAGAAGCATCAGCAAATCCTAAACACCTACCTTATCATCACATGTACATCCTATATCAAAATCTGATGCAGAAGGTAGAGCAACAGGATAGAGCGGTTTAGCAACTTCATCTGGCACAGTTGGTTTATAAACATTGGCTCTCAGCAGGTGATTTAAACTTCCATGGGTGCCATTATTGGGAGCAGGCTTTAATCCAAGCAGATCTATGAAAACACCGAAGATGAACGATGGTTAGATAGCAAACCTGTAGTCAGCAGCACCTCACCCAAGCCAAAATATTTATTTGCAATACTGTTCACACCCACAACAACTTAATGAATGCTTTTAATGCAATAAAAATACTAACCTTTTGTCCAAATCCTAAAATTGCAGATGCTGCCTGAATAGTATGGTAGCCTTTATGACAAGAAGGTTAATTTGCATCCGGACACTGGAAAACAATTTTATTATAACTCCTGCAGTTTCCAGTGCAAACCTACGGTCAATGTGCTGACCTTACCATCTGGAACACAGTGTTATTAGTCACCTGCTTTATAGATAAGGGATAATTACCTTCTTGGTATTTCATGTTTGGGAAAAAAAATAAGTTAATTACACTTTTGTCTTGAAATTTTTCTTTAATACTGATTTTTCAGGGCAATAAAAGATCCTAATGAGTATCTGTATACATTCCTCATGAATATCTGTATACATTGTCAGATTCTTCTCCATGGCTACAGTACAAGTTCAGGGAACATAATCCTACCAGGAGATGCCATAGAAAACTAAGTGATGCTCCTGAGCTGCTCCATGAGACATGCAGGTGCAGAAGCCATCTTTGAACAGAAACCTTCTTCCTAGCCTGCTGAGGTGTGGACACCACGCACTGCGGTGGTGCTTACTCAATCACTGCGAAGCTGCACGCAGCAAAACTATGGTAAACCCCTTTATTAGCCAGCTGCTAGAATAGAGAAAACTGAGGCCCCTGAGAAGCGCCTTCAGCCCTCCTGGCCAAAAGGCAAGTGCTTGGGAAAGGGGGACTGGGGAAAAGACACTGGGAGGGAGTCAGGGCATGAGCTTATGGGTGCCTATATGAAGCCCTCTTAGCTAAAACAGTGCATTTCGCTTGCAATTTCTTGAGGTAGCTTACCACACATGACATTGTAAAGTTCAATATTTTCAAAAGGAGGTACTTTGGTCTTGAATTTGAATGTAGGGCCATAACCTATAAAGACAGTCTTTAAAAAAAAAAAAAAAAAGAGAGAGAAAAATACAAAAGAGCGTTAAAAGGTAGAGCTTTTTTTCAGTTAATATTTACATTCTAGAGACCTCTAGTTTCTTCTGCCTTCAGTGACCCTCCCACAAAGGTTACTGTATTGCTCATACCTGCATGCTGTTTATCTTGTTGTCATAGCCATGGTCTCCATGGAAGAAACATTTTCCCGTTGGTTTCTTGTAAACGTCCACAGCTTTTCTAAAGAAAAGAAATATTAGAAAATTTTCTCAAAGGTGTAGGTATGGTGGCTGACCTGACAACTTAGGGGGAAGGAGGAATAAGGCTACAAGGTAGTGCAGTGCTTGTCTTTCTTGAATAGCAGTAGTGGGAACTGCAGGCTCATCCAACAATCCAAGGGTTTCTCCTTCTGCTCCTACTATAAGAGGCTGCAAACCTAAGAGCCAACTCTTACCCAGTGGTAACAACCTTAGAATCCATTTACTTATTTTCTCAGACTTTCTCATATTGTATCATCTCCTACAGACTGGAGGTATTTTGGACCATACTCTTGCAGTCTCAAAAGGCCAACAGAGGCTTCTAAAAAAGCACTTTTGTGATGTTAAAAGATGCCATGCAAATGTCATACAAGGCAGTAAAGAGCTTTCACCTGTGTGGCTTCCACACAATAAAGAAAAATGGGTATCAGAAACAAAGCTGGAGGGAAAAGAGAAAGATTGCAATGAAGATGAATAGCTGAGAAAATAAGTGTTGTATCATAGGAATGCTAATTATTAGCTTGTTACCGTGTATTATATTTTACAAAATATGGGAACAATAATTATTGTGTCTCAGGAATTATAATTACCAATTTGTTCTGGAGTACTATTTTACAGTTTTATAAGGGCCATGTGCTGGCAATACATGCAGTGAACCAGATTATCCTACAAGTTAATTTCTTCATCTGCAATAGAATGATGCTCAGCCAAAGTTTGATTTTGGCATTGTAAATTACTAAAGCTACAGCAATCAGGTCTGTAACTACCATTTTCCTGGCTGTGAATATACAACGAATTACAGTTACATTAAAAATGAATTGCTAGTAAATGAGATTTCAGAAAATCTGGTGAATAAATAAGGTGAAGAAAGTCTGAAGTAATTAATAAGAATTTACTAAACATAAATCAACTTGGGCCATCCCGTCAGTTCCAGTAAAGTTCTTAAAACTAAAACTTTTATTGGCCTAAATCTCAGAGTGTGATTCTTTGAAATGTATATGAACCCTTGACACAGAGACTGCACGGGGCAGCCGGCCAGCCAGCTAGTGGAGTTATGCAAGAAAGCAATTGGGGTTTCTCATTCACTGCTTCAGTAGAGTGATCATTGCATAATTCATGGAAAGATAAGCACAGATGTCAAAAGGCACTTACAACACACCGTGTGTTTGCCTGGCAGCTATACAGGCAAAAAACCCTACCATAATTTAAAGCTCATAACAGACTACCAAGAGCCAAAAGCTATGTCATCTTCCAAGAACCACTGAGTCAGCTTTATGCATAAAGACCCAGCCATTCTCATACTGTAATACACAACATGCATCAAAAGATCAAAGCAAGAAAAAGAATATATATTAAACCAGAAAAGCGTGCATAATTCATAAACAAAGGCTGCTCCTCTCCTGTTCACTGTATACATTTATGTGCCAACTTGTTTTTCCTTGATCAATTTTTAGCTAACCAGGAATACTAAAAATTGCCCATATTTTATAATTGAAAATTCAGAGGCATATGGGGAAGAACAACACCAAACAGGGGCTTTCTCTGAGGTAGAGCATCCTGGTTTTTGGTGGATTTGTTTTGCGACACAATAAGCTGCATGCACTTTGATGGCCACCCTGTCATTCCTTCCAATACTTTCTCAGGCATTCGCCCACTCTGCCAGTATCTCCATTTTCTTTCCATTCACCTATCGCATCCATTCAGGCTCGGTCCCTAACATCCCCTGCCTTCCCCTTCCTCTCATATTCCCTGCTTCCTGGTCGGAATAAGCTTGCACCTCATTAAAAATGCTTATCAGCTCCTATACTTGAGCTTACCAGTCGAAAAACGCAGAGCTGCTTGAGGAAACAAATCTAGGTTTCTACCCTCTATCCAGCTACTGATTTTCCCAAACTTTAAAACAGTTTTGTGTTTTGAGCCTCATTCCCCTGCACCAAATGTGATTGAACCTCACCAAGAGTTCAAAATTCCTCTTGCTCACAGGGTACAGGAGTGGGATGCTGACAGACAGGGCAATCCCAGGTGTCTTATTTCCTCAGGAAAAAAAAAGACTGGAAATCAGGATGGAAGCAAAAGCAAGAGTTTACCTTGCCACATGCCATTTGCGATCCACCAGTAAATGAACATCCTCAATTCTTCGGTTGTAAGCGTAGTGCAAGCGTTTAGGCAGGTGCTGTTTCAAGTAAGGCTTGAAGTGCTGGTCTGGCTTTCTACACTGAAAAACAAATGGTTGCAAACAACACTGCTGTCGATTTAGATGCACATAAAACCTCGAAGCACAGAAGTCAAGCTAAGGTCATTATTGATGATGTCTTGAAAATAAAGTGTACATCTAGAGTACGCAGTCCAGCTCCTTCTGTGCAGTATTTATGTAAGACCTGGGCCCAGGGAGTCATTCAAAGATATATTTGGAAAGTTTCATTCTCATAATGGTCTTTGAAAAAGTCGTGTAAAGCATCACACTTAATTAGCTCGCAGATGAAAAATTTTATTCTAACTGGACCAAAGCTTAAGTTTCAGAGGAAACCTGAATGCTCAAAATAGATCTCATCTGCAGATATATTTAAAGCCATCTGGATACAAAATTTGATTATTTTTTTTAATCAGCTTTTATTTTAAACATTTTTCCCCCCTTAAAAGCATGGTTATAGTTAAAGGCTATCAAATGAACTTTTTCAGCGTCTTCAAAGTGCTAGTAAAATATTTACCCTAAAAGATTACTTTCCATTTCTGAAGGAATGAATAAATAGACTCAATTCACGGAGTCAGGACGGTCAGGGAGATTCTGGCTCTGCACTGCCCAAAAAGGTTATAAAAGCTACTACAGCAGCAAACAGTGGAATCTGTGACAAACATTAATCTGTAGTCATGAATGGCACTATTTAACACTCTTTATTCATGTTAATGGTTGGTTTTCCTGCCTAAAAAGTGAGGAGAGAATGATGAATAATGCCCCAAATTAAGATGTGAAGTGCACAGAGCGGTATAGACAGAGATACTTCCCAGTCCTACATACTTACTGTAAGGTTGGCAACAATCACTTTAGGGTCATCTGTGAAGCAAAATAATAATAATTAAAAAATTATAAAAGATAAACAACTTGCAGAAGAAAACACAAGGTAATAATGTACTTCTACAGAATCATTATTCCTAAATGTTGGCTGATTTTTACTAAAAGTACTCTTTGTATGAACTTAAGTTTAATTGCATATCCTTCAGTGATGTTGTAGGTGCTTAGTAGTGTTGCTCACTGTTTTGCTTAAAGTTTATTCTATTTTCTGAAAATCATCCCCAAACACAAAGACTTTCCTTGAAATTTTTTGAAAGCACCTTTGAATGCAACAATGCACTTCCTTAGAAGCAGGAAGATAAACATGTAACATTTTTTGTCTCTTCTAACATTTCATATATTACATAGGCTACTACAGAATAAGTGAAAAGCCACAGTAAAATATTCTGGATGCATCTTTGGACTATTATAGGGACATGCAAGATGTAGAAAGCCCAAAACGAGCAACAGTCCACACTAAATCTGTTGTCTTCCAGAGTGGGTGAGGTGTGTTGGGGAAGCATTTTTCACTCCTTAGAGAAAAAAAGGCTAAGAGAAAATCTTAGAAAATTAAAATCTCTTGCTTAACTATTATTGTTTTGGTTGTTTAAGGCACGACCTTGCTGAGCTTGAAAGGAGCTCTACCGAATCTTAAAACAGTTTTATTCATTACAAAGGTGTGTCTGCAGTATTGAGGCAGTATTATGGACTAGGAAAATGAAGGAGGAATAAAAAAGTTAGCAATTTGCCATTTAAGGGGGCAAACCGCAAGAAAAGTTCTAAAACTGAGGAATATGCTTCTTTGTTCTGTCTTCAAACTGATGATTTATAAGCAATTGCAAGTATTCAAACTAGTAAGTTGTGGACAGAGGCCAGAAGAGGAAAATGATATTGCGGGAAAACCAGTTGTATGACTCAGAGGTCAGTCAGCCTAGCTGAACTTCTTGGAAGATACTGCCATTCATCCTCCAAAGAAAACTAATTTTTCTCAGCAATTTTGGAATTCAAGGGTTGAAAGATCTTTAAAAAAAAAAAAAAAATCTTCTCAGAACTGAAATATAAGTTTTCAGTAGACTGTGAATTGTTGGAATTTGGTCTTTACGCTAGTCTAGTATGTTTTGTCAATGTACACACAATTTTCAACAGCTCTTTACACGCTGAACCCATATTCCTAGAGCATAAATACCCAAGACAATTAGTTTATAGTAAAATAAATGCATACATAAATCAGTATCTGAGAAAGTTTTGCCACACTCTTATGATTTCTACTATTATTCTGAAAATATTTAATAATCAAAGTTAAAGTTTTTTGTGAAATCTGTCATCAACCAAAGTATATCTGAAGAGTTATGAGGGATCAGTTGGCTGTCCCAGCTATCTGCTCCTCCCCTCTATCAGAAGTTGTCAGCCTTGTACCGTACGTTGCAAAAAATGTAGCTACTTGTGGTTAGTTTGTGAGTCTCAGTTTGCATGGTAGCTTAAACTGCTGGCAAAGCCAGGTCTGCCCTGGTACACTGAACCAGAACAGCCACGGTGCTGGCACAAGCCCCCTCCTGGTGCTGCTGCCCTGGAGGTGGTGGTCCTCAGCAGAGCAGTAGCAGGGCAGCTGGGTCTATAATGCTTTAAATCATAGGGTTAGCTTCACCAGAGGACTCCCACACAAGCAGGAGCACTGAGCCCTGAGCTTTCTCATCAAGATCAGCTAATTCCAAATACCAAGTCAGGGTGAATTTCAAACAGCATAGTACAAACAAGCAGCAGGTTTTACTGTCAACATTGTCCCTGAATGGTGCTCTAAATCTCCCTTATATCCTTCAACTTCACCCGCCTGTTGCTGTTTAGCAACACACGCTGCTTCTCACCTGTGCCAGAAGTATGAAGAAGCTACTGAATTCAAAAGTAACAATTCACTTTTTGTCCATTAGCTCAGAAAACATAGCAGACACTTTTTTTATATCCAACCCTTGCAGTGCTGAGATCACCCAAGTCCCATTTTTCTTGAGAAAAAACTCACAATGACATGTAAGCTGGTTTGTGAAACTGGCCTCAAGAGTTACCATTTCTCCTTGCTATGAAAGGGCGAGTTTTAACTCTGAACATTTCAGCCACCCGCTTGACACAGCTCCACCACTATGGGGTCTGTGAACTACAGAGTGGGAAGGGAGCCAGCAGGTGGTCTTCGGATGGCTACCCTCTGAATGTCCCACCAACACACTGCAAATTTATACCCTTTGGATAACATTGGCCCAGGGAAGGGATAGAGTCTAGTTCTCAGGATGTAAGGGGTACAATTATATTAACTTACATTTTAGGTTATTGCTAGACCTAGGGCGAATTCGCCCTAAAGATCCAGGCAGCAAAATTATATCTTCCACATTAGTCAGATAGTTGCTCAAAAATTCAGTTCTTTCACAAGTAGTGTCTTCCATTCCTGCAGAAGAAAAATGCAAAATTAATTCAGCTTGAAAATAAACATGTTTTTCAAAACAGTACAGAAAGAGACCCCAAATAGCCTATGCATTCTTTTCTTTTGGATGACTAATCTTATTCTTGTTCTCTCCAGACATCTAACTTCAGTGTCAGACACTGGTAGGAACCAAACTAGGGGTGATTTTAGCTCTTGTCCACACAAGAGGAATACCAGTCTCAACATCGTAGAAACAGTCATCACATATACCATGTGTGCACTGACATCTCCAAACTCAGCTCATGGCAAAAATCAGTCTGTTTCTAGTTTAGTGTACTACTTCGGGATTTTTTTTTTTAAAAAAAACCAAAGCATTTTAAGAGAAGTCGCACGCAAAAGATATTGTCTGTTGGTGGTCTGTTCTATGGCAGCCGCAGATAAACAATTCTCTCCTACAGCCGTTTGTGGTGGGAAGGAGTGTACCACTGGTCACAGGCAGTTCTCAGCACCAAGCTGCCACCCCTGGAAATCCTTTCTGTCCCTTACCCTTCTCTCCCCACAGCCAGAAAGGAGGCATATGCCATTTTATTGCTAATGTAGTAGTTCTTGTGAGACTTCCATAAACAAAGTTCTAAGCAGAGCAGGATCTTTGGCAGCACTGCTAAAAATTTATGCAAAACCAGGTTTATCTCAAACATGGTCACATTTTTCTTTAATAAAATTTTCTTTTTACCTTTGCTAGTATTTACTATTTCTTTTATTGTAAAGTTTCTTCTGATGTCTGAAAGACATACCAAATTGTATCTCTGCTTTTGGATGGTTCTCCATCTGACCCTGAAATATCTTTTATACTGTTTCGCTCCTTCCTCTGTTAATTTGATGACATTTTCTGTCCAAGCTGGACACAGTCTGTTACAGATATTCCATTCTTTCTCTTAGTAGGGTAACTTGACACACTAATCGCCATGAAAATATGTTGGTCTAAAGTCCTACTCTTCTCCACAAAAAAAGAAGAGTGCTACTAGTTTCCTTCCATAAAAACTGCCAAAAAGATTACTCTAGGCATGTTAGAGCCTTGCAATACATGCAAGGGAGTTGCTCTTGGATGTGGTATCAAAAATGCAAAGCTTTGAAAAACTCTAAGTGGAGATGTAAATACCCAGATCAGTGCTACGAATGAGAAGTGTCCTCCAATGACAATTAACAGGTGAGCTGAGTGGCCAGTCTACACTGACTGGCTGGTTTTGGAGATTTAACTACTAGAAAAAATCAGCACAAAAATATCTTAAATGGTATTTTCTTTTAAGCCCCCTATTATATGCACAGCTACATTGCTCAAGCTTTTATATACTGATAAAGAATATTGTTTATTTTACCATGATCACCAACGAAGATGACATTGACACATCTATGTAGTTTCAATTGTTTCAGTCCATCCATTAGTTGTCCTACTATCTTGTCAATCTCTCTCAGGGGATTCACCATCATCTGTATAAATATGCAGAAAGGAAGAAAGTTGATTCTGTCATTGCAATGTTCTCCCTTCTACTACAAATGGAGGTCCTTTGGCAAACTCTGACAGGATAACGATCCAGGTCAAGAGGCAAAGCCTTGGCTGAGCCGTTACACCCACAATTATCAAATCATTTCCTTTCCTATATTGACACTGTGATTTCATCATGAGAAAGCCCTGCTGCGATGCTGACATAAGACAGCAGAAGATCTTTATGATCCTAGGCCTCCCACAGACACATGTACATTTGGTAAAACAAAGTATAGATATTAGAAAAAGGCTCGTGATGTTGGCGTTTAGTTTGTTTCTTATAGATGAATAGCAGTACTTTTAAAAAGCTATTTTATGTAAATGGTTTAGTCAAAACGCGAACATGAAATGAAGCTTTGGACTTGGGATTCATATGTCAAGTCACTTAATGAAATTCACTTCAAAGGACATCTGGTACTAGGATGACAACAGGCAAGTCACTTGAGTAGCACATGGGGCTCAGAGGGAGCATTCTTCAGCTTCAAAGCCAAGACTTTCCAACATCTCAAATGACAGTTTTGGAAAAACTGTCAGCAGGCCCCAGCAGACATGAATACTGTACTGTAGTTTCTTCATTTCAGTTTCCTTTTCATTAAGAAACAAAACAGAAAACACCAAGACATGTTCACAGGGTTGTGTTTTCAGCTATAAGAAAATGAAATATTTTTTACCAGATGGCACAGAGAAGGGAAACATTTTGAAGTAAGATTTTAGGCAGATGACTCAGATTTTGTTCTGTTTTTTAGAAGAAAACATTTCTTGTCACTATATGCCAACTTCCTCTTCACTTGTCAGTTTGATTTGGCTGGTCCAAGTATCCACAACAAAACATTCCCCCAGTGACAAACAGAATGCTAACAAATTTCGGAAGAGAAAAGGCTAATTTTGGCACAATTTTCTGAGAAGAAAAAATAAACACCACATTAGTGTGACCCAGAAAGAGATGGTTCAGAAACTCTTCCTCCGCCTGAGTCATTAAGGGATGGATGTTAACTGATTCTGATAGGTTATAAGATGAGACAGGAAATGTCATCTCCCATGTGGCCCTGTAAATACACGGACAAGCGGCTCATGAGAGGTGGAATCATGGTGGAGAACAGGAGGAACAGTTTCTGCAACGTATGGAAGTGGTTCAGGCAAAGGGTGAAATTCTGAAATATTTTAATTCAGGAAAGCCTAAGCAGTCAGTTTAGTCAAAACTTTGAAACATTTTCAGTTTAGAAAAAAAGAAGATCATCTGTTTCAGCATTCTTCCACTCTCAAATACAAGGAATTTCATCAATGAATGGAAACTACATTTTTATGAAACTCTGTTATTTGTATAACAGCAATCACATAAGGAAATACAACTTCTCAGAATCCAAAGCTTATTCAAGGAAGTTGGAAATCCAGATGGATTTCTCATTAATGTTTACTTTTCTCAGCAGTCTTGAGGCTTCTTTAAAAAAAAAAAAAGCAACAATCAACTTCCGGAGATTTCAAGGATTCATGAGTGATGTTTTGTTTAGTTACCCTCTTCATCACTTTAATCTGTAAACCTGCAGAGACATTTCTGAAACTGTAAGAAATTCAATTTAAATGCAGAATCCTGATTTTAAAAGAAACAAAAAATTCACACAGAAAACCAAACCCTTCAACTTTACAGTTTTCACTACCTGACCCTGTTCACAGCAGCTCTTAGAAGCCCTCACCAGTATTTCTTCATCTCATTTCATTCTGTCTCTCTTCAATTTTTAAATTCATCTTTTATTATTCTATACGATGCTCAGGTTTTTCCCCAAATGGTCTTTACAGTCCAAGGCTGGCTGTAGGTGGCATATTCAGCCAAGGGTGTTTTGTGAGGCCATGCTGCTCTTACAGCTCATGTTCTTTCCCAGATGCATTTTGCAAAGAGTTATTGCTAAACAAATAAAGCCCTTACATACACCTTTCTTCACCTATATAGGTTGATATCAAGACTTTGGAATACTGTACAGAAACTTTTTATCTTTCAAGATACATGGATCTCTAAATGGTGTTACATTAAAAAGTTAGTACTATTGTGAAAGCATAGGGTATGGGATCTGGGACATACAGACCTCATCTGGAGTCTCTCCTGAGTTTTCCCTTAGAATAACCTTGATTAGAAGGAAGAAAGAATTTCACTTTAACCCTTTTTTTTTTAATTGGCATGATCCAGCCTGTGCTATATTCCATTGCTCTCAAACAGCACCAAAAGATTAACTTGCAGATATGATGGGAACTAATGTGTAACACCAGGATGCTTTTTTTTCTGAAATAGTGATAAATTTTTACAGTTGACTTATCAGGAAGAGTTCTTTAGGGATAAGTTTGGATGATCTTTTCAACCAGAGAAAGAAAGAAAGAAAAAAAAAGAGTCACATATGCTCACACCTGTAGAAATACTATGAGCAATCTACCATACTTCATGCCAGAAAAGTATAACCTAGAATGGCAAATTAATGAAAAATAGCAATATCATCCATAGCCATTATCAGTTCTCCTCTCGGGTAAATCTGTGTTCAAAGCTTTCTGGAAAATTCCTGCTTTCTTATGCCTGATAGTTTTTTGCATGTCCCTGTCTGCCATATCTTTTGCATGTGTCTCAAAATAACTATTTTAAGTTAAATCACACAGAAAGTCAAAAAGCAACCACACAAAAAAGCTATTGAGCAAAGCTTTTATAGCCTCTCACGGGATACAGTGGAGTGTCAAGGCTTTTGTTTAAAGCCTGACGGAGAAATATTTAGGTTATTTGAAGAGTTTTTGAATTATTTATTTAAATTTCTGAAATGAAAATAATATTGAGGTGGTCTATAATCCCTCTCAGTGTTAGTGTCAGGTGGAGAAAGACAACACGCTTGCACCTTATCCTAATAAAGCAATTTCTACTTGAGCTTTTTCTTGTGAAAGCAGACTTACGTACCACTTCTATTGAAAATACAGCATTCAGAATAATGTAATGAAGAATCCTCTATTCTCCAAAGTCAGAAACTGGCTTTAAAATATATATTAAGTACTTTTCTTTTTAGATTTTATGAGTCACATTTTCAGGACCTTTCCGCAATCACGATGACTAGACACAGAATCTCAAATAATCACCAGGCTCCCACAAGCTGGGGAGTTAAGGAGACTACAACATGTTGCAGAATTTAACAGCTCAGAAGGGTTAGCAACCCTGGTGGTGACTTCCCAGGGGTTTATCTGACATCGCCTCCAGCTGATGGCTGGATTTAAAAACTAAGGAGATTACAAAGATGACTTTCCGTAATGCAAACAGAATCTGAAACAAGAAAAACACAGCTCTCAGAAGACTTGGTCTGGTTTGGCTGCTTGCCTTTGGGTCCTTCAGTACATTTATAGAAGTTTTGTCTGCAAAATCCCAACCTGAAGCATGGAGTGAACACTCAAGTTGAAAAAAATTTATCTAGAGTAGTGCCTAAAAAGTGGCACTTCCATCATAAAATTTTGGAACATATGTAAACTTACTTTCTTCCGACGAGATTCCGCAGCATATTGATCCACTCTATGTACTTTTCTTCTTCTTTTCTTTGGAGCTGCAACTGGTCTTTCCTGTCTCCTCTTAGAAGGGAGCTTTCTCTTAGGTCTCTTAGGCGGAGTAAGAGGGGAGCCATAACTACTCTCCTGTACTGGCGGGGAGAGATGTCTGGACTCAGAAAAAGAGCCTGTCTTGACTCACATCAGACAGTAAAGCTACCTGTGCCAGATAATCCTGAAGCATAAATGCCATGGCCTTTTCAAAAATTTAGGCTTTTGGACAATTTAGGATCTGTCTCTTTTTAAGGAGGAATCCACCAAATTGTACAGAAAGCAGAACAGCAGTTACGAGAGTGGACAGCATTAAAGCAAATGCAATTGGTGTTTCAGAAGATAGGTGGGGCTTCTGGTTTTCAAAAAATATAGTTATATGGGGGGGGAAATTGATCAAATATTTATCTATTAATATTAACAAACTTTAAGTAAACTTAATTTTAATTATTTCAGTGAAATTCATTGCAATTCCCAAATACTGGGATAGGGTGCTGGTGGAACCACAACATTTCACTTCAGTGATGATTCCAGTATGAGTACTAGAGCCTGTCCAGTCCAAATGGCTTTCTGCAAGGTTTCCCACATCCCCTTTTGGCAGAGTCAGTGACACCAGGTACCCTCAACGGTAGCATCAGCAGGTGCCACCATTGTGGGCCAGGCCGTACCCCCCACTGAAATCACGAGAACCCCTCTACCACTCTATGGGGACTGCAGGTCTGCAGGAAAAAGCTGTGAGGTGGGACTCAGCATGGAGCTCGTATCCTTCAAATCAGCTAGGCAGGGCTGCACTGCTACCTGCCTTATTCCCAGATTTATGAGCAATCTGAGAATTTAATTTCCTAGCAGTTTTGCTGTGGCATTGTATTGGGTAATGTTATTGTTTATAAATGCACAAATGCCTGGGATAGACTTAGAGAAGGGAAAAAAAGATTTAAGACAAAACTGGAAAAAACTACTACCCCATTCATCAGCTTGTTCATAATTTTAAACTGTACCACTCTCACCAACTTTAACACAAGTCACAGGCGCTTGGCACTGCTCAGGATTGCGTGCGAAGTGCTGATGGATGATGCCTACTGGGAGATAGTAACTACGATATGCTGCGAATAACGGAGCACGCTGAGTGGGCTTGAGAAGAGTCGGAGATTTATGATGATATTTAACTTCTATGTACTTAGGCAGCTTCTCACAGTTTTTCAGTTACAGAGCTATGTAAACAGGGAAGGGAAGGAAGGGGATGTTACCATCTGCCATGCTGTTTCATTGCTTCCAAGGCAAGCAGCTGGAAAGGAGATTCTAGTCCAGTCTCATTCGTCTCTCTCCAGAAAGGCATTTTAATAAAGCAGCACCATAGTTTTCTGTTTTTAAAATGCTTCAAGCTTTGTGCAGTCCTGATGAGAGGAGCGTCAGGGAAAGGAAGGAGTCTCGTTTTACAGTCTCTGAATCAGCTCAGACAGAGCTCCACAATGTCAGAAACACGCGAGCGCAGGAGACCCAGGTTTGAACACCGAAAATGGCCGTCTCAAGTCAGCATGTTAGAGGAGCAGCAGGAACGGCTTAGCAGTGCCAGATTTCGATGTGTTTTAGAGCTCTTATGGTAGTATATTTCTAGAATATTTTATTCTCCCAAAAAAAAAAAAAGTTAGCTAGGAGGGGAAAAAAAAAAAAGCCAAGTTCTTATTAACCAGCCAAATCTTAGTCTTGCTTCGAGAAGAGTCAGAACAGAGTTATGGAGGAGGGAAACTAATCCCTCCCCACTTACAGAAGGGAACTGTAACATCACAAGAGTAACTAGCCAGCCAAAGCTCTGCTTCTTGACCCGGACGGACCAACCTACCAGAGTTCAACTGCAGAAGCACAGAGGGAAAGAAAAAAAATGCAGAAGTAAATCAAGAGCAAGCACATATTTGGTAACTCCTATAACTACTCCTGGAAGCATAATGGAACGCACTGAAATACTTCCTAAGAAGTTCATTCATGTCCCACACAAAAAACCACAAAAAAACCAAAAAACCCCAAACAAAACAAAACAACCAAACAAAAAACAAAGTCAAAGCCAAAAAAGCCCCCCAAAACCCAGACAATCAACTTATTTACATTGAAATTCATAATGTTAGAAGACATGCAAAGTTACATTAGTGGACACTGGCCATAATCTGTATTCCATTTATATCACCAACACTGGCCACCAATAATGTTTAAGTGCATCTAAAGTCCCTTTATTTCTATCTTTGAAGGCACTCTGCACATAGGCTGTTATGCATGTCCTGTGAAGCTCTAAGTGCCATCTGCTGAAGTCTGGAAGCAGAAAATTATCAGTAATGGATGTCATTAGACCTTTAAGATTATACATATAAAATATATTTAGAACATTATTTGGTATAATAAGCTCTAGTAAAGATTCACTTCACTTTAATGGACATTTTCAGATTTGGAGGTTTTCGAGGTATAAAACTATTCCTTAAGCTAGTAAATGCAGCAAGAAAACCTCAACATTAAATCTTCACTCTTCTAAAGAAAAAGCCCATTTTAAATGCAACAGAGGATTTCTAAGCGCTTCTTTTCAAACATTATTGTTTGGCCGATCTGCCTTTGCGTGAAGAAAAGTGAAGTGGTCAGTACTATTCCAACTGTCTAACTGCTGTCAGCCATGTACAAGAAAAGAATGATTTCATAGGGAGGTCCTGCTCTCAGTATCAGGGAAGCAGCTGAAAGAGATTCCTTTGAGGACTTTCTTCCTAGCTGATTTATGGAAATTTCATAGCTCCTAAAAATTATATTGAAAACTGTGTCAAGAGAAACAGTATAAAATTGTTCCTATAAAACATAGGAGCTATAGGAACTATAAAATACTATAAAACTTCCATAAAACACTTCCTGAAACCAGGCCCATATCACATCTCAGTATCTGTACACTTACACAGCTGTATTCATTTATTTAGATTTCCATTCACAAAGTTACATTGACTGTTTGAACTGCAAGCCCATACACGCTCATCTGCTAACTTGTCCTCAATTTACTAAAAATCAGTTTCATGCTCTTCTTGTGTTTAACACAAATGGCATAAATCAATTTATTTGTAAAACTTTCATAAGGTATTAATTCACACTTAAGAGCCTAAGGTTTGACCTGCAATGAGAGGTCAGCCTTCAGATAACCATCCAGAAGAACCCCCAAACAGTAAGAGCCTTTGGGGCCTTTTTGCTTTTATAATGACTTTTCCTATGATGATACAATTACACTTTTTAGACACTTATAATTAACCTGAAACTAGATTAGCACATTGGATGCTAAACTGGGTTATTAAAGACTACAACTTAAAGAACAAATTCAATGTCATCATCTTCATATGCTCCTTTAAGCCCATGGAAAGATCCTCACAACTCTGTTCAGAAGGAAGTGGTTGTCTACAGATAAATAAAATTAGAATTGTCAGTCCTAAACCACACATAATATTTGTAACAATTCAATAAGAGGAACTGTAAAGCATCACTGAGTAATATATCCTTGAATCAGAGAGCTCTCATTACTGATACCTTGCTTGAGTGAGTCAGACATCTCTCCTGTTCTGAGTCAAATGACATCATGGAGACATACCAATGCCTGTGAATTTAGCAAGAGTGCTGGCAGATTTTAACCACCACCTATCCAGGAAAAGGTCTACCTCTTCTTATCCAGTATGGTGTTTCAGTGCTGGTTTGGAATAATTCCTCACACCTGCTGCTCCAGGACCATGTCTCAAACTGCTCCAGCCAGGATGCTACTCACAGCAAGTTCACAACTACTGCAAACTTATTTAAACAGCCTAAATAACTCAAGCATATTTTTTTAAAAAATATATTAATGCTGCTTCTCTTTGCTCTCTTCTCCAGTAGAGAACAGCTATCAGATGCATACCAAACAGGTAAGAAACTACTGCTGGGTACCTGGCTGCTCGGGGAGATTTGTATTACCTTCCAAAGGGTAGGTATGTGATACACTCCTCAATTTTAAAAGATTTGCAAACATTTGTTTACCCTTTAAAAAGCATGTGTAAGAACTCCTAATGTCTAGTGATGGCAATCTGCAGCCATACATTTGCAAGGAAACTAGGGGAACCTTTGCCAGATGGCAGAGATCACTGGAGATGCCAAATCCCGGGCACCTGTAGTAGTAGGATATTTGGGTGCAGAATTTACTTCCCCTCCCCACAAACCCCAGACAAGTGCATAGTCTTTAAGTTCTTGTCATCTGGACAGTGTTGGCAGGGAAGCAGTAGTCATCCGTCCCAGTCAGCTACCCAAAGCTCAAACAAGGGGTTAAACTACTATAGTGTCGTGCACATAATTTTTCATTAAAGTACCTTATGGTTCCACCAAACTTTTTCCAAAGCTAACAGTCCGGCCCTGAGGGACGAGTACTGGCAGAGCTTTCTGAACCCCTGTAGGGCCTACATGAAACTGGAAATAGCAGCTTTTTACAGCTCACAACAGACTGGAATTATTACTTTGGCTACTGCAGGCTGTCGGCTTTAAAGAAAGCTTTTTCCTTTCTGCATTTTTCCTCAACATTTTCTGCATTATATTTTTATTACCTTTAAAAAAATGTAAATCATTGGAGGAAAGTTAAATTATGCTCTTGCACCCAAATATACTCCTGTCTTTGCCAGTTAAATCTTTCTATTTGCATTATCATATCACACAGAGAAATAACCTCCTGAATGGCAGAGGCAGCTCCTTCTCTCAAAAATCAATCTCACACGATAAATCCCTTAGTAACTTTGCTTTCTCTGGCAGAGGGGAAGCGTACTGCAGAAACTGGTGAAAAGAAGTTGCTAAAAATGTTACTCCTGAGCAGTGGCAATTATTCAACAATGTATTTGGGACACGTGCTTTTTCTGCAGAAGAAAATCTGTACTAACCTCTGAGTTGAAAGGACCGTATCTATGGCCAGCAGCATCTGGTTGCTCAGAGTAGAAAGCATAAACATAAGGCCTGAAAGAAAGAAAGGTCCTGTTCAGGATAGCTTTCCTTTGACAACAAGAAAAAGCCCCAGACCTGTTAGAGCCAGTCGAATCAAGTCGACCTTCCAACGCGAGTTGGCTTTATAGAAAAAGAACTGTTTCTCAGTCATATGTTTCCATGGTATGATTAAGCAATTAGTTGTTCTACAGTTTTATTAAATCCAAGAACACATGCAGGGAGGCACATGGGGTACCATCTGAGGACAGACGCTCTTTCTAACTCTTGTAGGAGTGGTCACAACAGCAGCCCGCCTGAGCTTTGCAGCCAGCAGCATGTGGAAACTTGTTACTAAAAAACACTCATAATTAAAATCTTAACATTTCCCCAGTCCTCAGGGTCCAGTTCTGCAACTGCCATTGCCTGTATGGTGGTTAAACCATATTAGACTCAGTAGGATAAGAACAATCTAAGTTAATCCATGTAACTAAATGCTTCTTTATATAAACTCATACAATAAATTTACTGAGAAGAATAAAAATCCTGATGGTTAAAAGCTGACATTAAAAGAAAAAAAACAAAACCAAAACAACCAAAAAACCTCACACAACCCCCCAAAAAACCCTTAAATCAGTGATAGCATGTTACTGACAAAAATTATTTTTAGCCTTAAATTTTCCCTTGCTCTTCCAGCTACTGTTAAGGAGAAAACAAGCTAGCAGTTATCCAACAGCAGATAACAGTAAGTGAATTACCTTTCATTGTCTGGAAGGGTTAGCCACTGAAGTATTGTTAATATTCTGCGCTCATGGGGGATGACACTGGAGCACAAAATACAAAAATATTCTTTGTTATTATAGAATAAAAAATGGATCAACAAAGCCTTGCTATGAACCGATTCTGACAGTATTAAAATCAGTCACGATAACATAATTTGCTTTTAGTATGCTGCATCTTCTTTCTTGCTCGATACAGATTCTTACTTAGCAAACAGAATCACTTCAGATCTCCTGGATGTCCACATACTCCAAACCAAAGATGCTTAAAAGTTTGTAACTGGGGTCAGAACTCAAGGCAGTAAATCTAACTGTTCTCAACAGGAGTGAATAAAGATGCGTTCTGGTAGCTTTAACCAGATGAACCTTTTTTTATGCACAATGGTGTTGCCATTGGATAGCGGGCATAAGTCAAAACCATTAAATTGCTCACATCAGTACAGGTTTAAACAACCATGCTGCTCTGATAGTCTTGAAGACACTGGAAAAGTTCCCGTTGACTTAATAGGAACCAAACTGAGGGCTAGGCTGGTGTAAATCAGAACAGAGCCATCTGAAACACCAGGCCATCAGCATGGTGACTTGCACAGCTTTGACAGCTTCTCACTCTGCAGAACAGACTCATCCTATTTCATTCTTTGCATCCTGAGACTTCTCACTTGGCTGCTGAGGCCAAGTTCATGCTATGAGAATGACTAACCCTATAAACAGCTGCTAAAGTTCCAAATATCTCATCTCAGGAAAGCTTGGCAGGTCAGTGACCACGCAATCATTTTAATCCAATAGCATAGTCAGTCCAGACTGACTATGATCCAGTTAGATCAATAGCAGAATCCCAAGGCAGGCATCAAATACAACCACTTTGGATTCACCATGCCGAATTGAATTCAGCACTCTTTGGAAACAACTGACAGAGGAATAGAGACGCCAACAACCACTTTGAAATAAGTCAGTTTTTAATGCCTTGTAGAACAACAGTGGTCCTCGGTCTCCAACTACACAGAGAACTTTTGGTTGTAAAACAACTACAAAAATGAGTATTTATGCTAAAATTTGCAAACAAGGCAATATCATAAAGCAGAATAATAGTCTTGGGCATTGCCCAGTTTTGAAATTTTTGTTAATTGTGCAATATGAAAAATTCCATTATTTCAATTAAGTCACTTGTGACTAAGATGTTTTTAACGTTTCTGTTTTCCTGAAAGAGTTTGCCTGAAAATTCTCCCAAAAACCATTCTACATCCCAAATTAAATAATACAGTTTTAGGACACACATATTTCGTTCCAACACAAAGTGGCTATCTCACTCCCTTACTGTGGCCACTCATATCACATATCCTTGATTACATTCCATGACGTTTTATATCCCCAAGCATGCACCGGTCAGGGTGTTTATGGTGACAATGTAGTTGTAGAGCCTTGGAATCACATTAATTTCTTTGTTTTGTGGAGCACCGGTCTGGAGCTCTGTCAGATAACCGTCTTGCAAACATAAACCTATCATCAGCTTTGTACATGGTGCATTTTATTATTCCCCTCCATATGCTAAATGATATTTAGAGTAGCAAAGTGTATTATTACTAATGGAATCACAAAAAATTAGGCAAATCCCCTTAGTACTTCAGTCTTGAAAGTTTGCCCAGTTGCTTTGCTCCTGCAATCCTACCACTTAAATGACATAGAGCGATGGATGCACAGGAATTCCTCAGAAATTATCAAAATTCCTTCATTTTTGGTTAGGAAGATACATCAGTTTGGACAAGGGAAAAGAATTTGGAACCATTAAACAAAAGAATAAGCTGCAAAGATGCTCAAGGCTGTCTTTTAGGAAAGGGAAATTGGATACCTTACTCAAAGGTCAGAGTGGATTGTAAAATTAATGAGTTAATTAGGCTGTTGCTGTGAGATGACTTAAGAGGACAGTAAGAGTCTTCCACAAACACTCAGAGGACTAGGAAACATTGCTAGCAATACTAAGGAGGCAAAACACCACACTGTGAAATGAAAGAAAGTACATTTTTGCATAGTCACCCATCTTGTCTTCAAACAACTGCTAAAAATCAGTATAACTTAAAGGAGCAAGCTGTAGCATCAGCTTTAGTTACCAGAAACATTGCATAAATGAAACAAGGAAGGGTTACAGATATGGTCGCCAAGCTACCGAATGCTTAGAGTAAGGAAAACCACTTAATAAACACTTGAATCAAAGAAATTCTGAATTATTAGTTACAAACCTCCAGAAAACAGAGGGCACTTACACAGACCAGAAGAACGTTCCAGCTTTCACCCCTTGCTTTGCTGCAGTAATCCAAATCTAATGAGGAAAACGTAAGAGGATTACAATGTGTTCAGGTCTTTAATGACCCTCTGAAGTAAAAAAAAAATGTTTTCAAGACACATTCTTCTACCCTGAGCCTAGCAGTTAAAATTCTGGTTTTCAGGCTGAGTTCCGAATTCAAACATGTGGAGAATGAACTTATGCAAATTCTGTAGCAGTGGATCAGTCCCTGTGCTGTAGATTTTCACCCCTAAATCTCTGTGTAGCTTTTAATGCAAAACATTAGGATTCATGGCCAGGAATTTCTCCAATATTCCACTCAATTTTCAAAACCCAGCCATTACTCACCTGAGCCTTTTAGCATTCAAGTTCTGGAGGATATTCTGTTAGGAAAGAACACGGCTTAACACTAACCAGCTTCTGCATAAGTGTCCCTCTTTCCCCATATTCTACCATCAGTACCCATCAACAGAAAACGTATTAGAATAGAGTACACAAAAAAAGGTGCAGATGACTGAGCAGAAGTATAAAGAAAGCAGGGAGGGACACCTGCTTCCACAGACCTTTAAGAACTTTTTGAACTCACCCAAAGTGGTGATTGATGGAAATGGCAGAAACAATCTCCGTGAATTTTTCAACTCCTTTTTCCAATCACTCAAACCCTATATATTTTTTGGGCTATAAATCAGTTTGTAGCAGAAAGTTCCACAATGTAGTCACACACTACATGAGTGTATTTTTATTTTTGTTTGATTTAAAACTGCCAGTTTCACTGGGGTTAGGGTACTTTGAAAACAGGTTTTTAATCCTGTCTCTTCCCACTTCTATACAATATACATGATATTCCCCTATATTTATTCCTTTTTGAGCAAGAGTAGCCTTGGTTTGTTTGATCTTTCTATAATGAAAGCCATACTATACACCTGTTATCCTCATTACCCTTCTCTCTCTCTCGCCTGCTTCATCCTCTTTCTCTTTCCTATTCTAGGAATATCTATAAAAGGCAGGGGAATGAGAACGACCAAACATCAGAAAGGTCCACAACCAAGGAAAGGAAACAACGTAAATTTGTATCCCTACAGAACTAAATTTCTCTTGCAGGGAACTATCCAAATTATCTCAAAACTCATTTCAAAAGTGGCAATGGCTTAAAGGCCAGCATCATCTATACAACCAGATTATTTCCTACTACTATTTATGCATACTGCAATTTATCCATTTCATGAACAGCTAAGACAAAACATAGTTTTGTAATTAACAAAATCTTTGGTTTACTTTAAATCAACTTTTTTAAAATACATTCAAGGCCCCTCTACCTTGCTCAAACAGGCACTTATAAACTGTCATCTAGACATGCATCATTCAAATGTCAAGCCTGAACTATTCATGCATCAGTGCCAATTGAAATACTTTTGGCATAGTCTGATGAAAGGTCATTTGCACAGTGATGCTATAGGTAACAGCAATTAAATTTGGATATTGTTATGTTATTTATGGGAAAATTGATCACCTTTGCTTTTCCAGTGCCCTGGACACACCCCTTAATTTATCTCTCATCTTCTACTCCTGCAAATCTTACCGGACTCAATCCAGCTAAATTAAAATCACAGCTATAAAAGAGAATTTGTCTACACTGTATACTAACTTTTTGTAACATATCCTTTTGTCTAGGGAAGAATACATCCATGGTAACTCTATCGAAACGGTTTACTAAATGCAGCAAGAGCAGATGCAGAATGGCTACAGATTTGCAGCTCACCCTTCTCTGTTTTCAGGTGCTTCTCCTCAGGAGTCTGATTTCAGGGTTGGTTCATATTCACCTATGCTCAAGCTGTCACCAAATGGGGAGTCCCCAGGGCATCCTCCCCGCTTCTGCAGACCCAGCCTTTCACCAGCACTAGGGTTTGTATGGTGACAACAACCAGAAGATGATATGGCTGCAAAGTAACTCCCCCAAAGTAAAAATTTAAAAATGGGTTTGAATTTATATTGGAATTTTGTTTTGAATTGTTGAATAACAGGGATGTTGTTTTCAAATGCTCACCAAATACTACCCTTGTTGGGATGGGACAGAAGGATGTGGGTGAACAGGAGAGGTGAGGAAGTGTGCCTATAATCCACTGACCATGTCACTGAGCTCATACGCTGCAGTCAGAGATGTGACTAAAACGCAAGGATGCATTCACAAGCTTGTTTGTATCATACAAATGGGCACAAGGTACATACCTTCAGCCCTGACCCTGTGTCTAACTGAGGGAGGAGCTACTGCATATTCATTAGTGGTTCACGGGCTTCCCAGGTGAAAATTGGCCCACCCTTAGAGCAATTACATTTTCCTTTGTTCTTTATTCCTAGAGTAAAACCCCTGTCATGGCAGAGAAAAGAGGTCAAATACAAATCCAGCATGAGGAGTGTCCGCTTCACTGCTGTTATGCTCTTTGGTCTTGCTGTACTTGGAAAACCATTGTCCCTGCAGAGCTGCAGCAGATTTATTTTTCTTTGAAAGTGTTTGTGTTCCTGCAAAGTTTAAATAATTTTGCAGATATCTTTGGGAAGGTACCAACAAACTAAGTCCAGAGAATTCGGTACTTGGATTTTACCATCTGTTAACTCTAGCTTGACATTCTAGTGCTTTGGTCTGCACAGGTCCAAGTGGTCCAGCCTGCCTGGTTGGCCAAATGAGACCAGCCAAGTTCCGCCCTCAGCAGCTGAAGCTGTGCTGTACTGCTCCTGACTGTTAGCACTGCTGAAATCACCCATGACACTGAATATTTTAGGCAACAATTTTAAACATGTGCCAAAAGACACCCTCCCTCTGGCCAAGCAAGTTAAACAGTAGGCATCTTGACAGGTGAATAATTAGTCCCTACGTATGTTGCCAAGGTACCCAGCATGCCTGCAAGAGGGTGGTAGCTATTTTTTATTCCTGTTGAGCATAGGGTGTACTTCCCAAGTGCCACGTGAAAACAGCATGAACACCTTTCTGAACCAGGAGTAATGCAAGTAAGTGGAGATCACTGCTAGTTGCGCACTCTTAAGTGAGCAGCAAGGGCAGTCCAAAGGCACCCAGACTGGCCTCAGACAGAGGGGAAAACTGCACCCTCCCTGCTCCCAAGTATTTCACCTCAGGAACGCAGCCATTCCATTGGCATTAACTGTTTGGATGAGGACATGTGTCTGCTGCACTTGAAACAAGCTCAACAGCTAAGACAGTGATCTGTTGAAGTCAAAGACCAGCAAATCCAAAGGCCTGTATCTGACCACAGCATCTGGGAAGTGAGTCTGAATGACTCCAGCCTGACTTTGCCAGGCAGAGCCTGGTTCAACTCAAGGTTACAAAATACTACTGGTCCTTCTCCCTCTTTTTTTTTTTTCTTATTATAAACCAAAATAAGAAAATTCAGCACTGTTTGACACCATACCTCAAAGCTGCTACTCATAAGAATACCTTTGCAGAGATGTCTTTAAGCACGCAGAGAAGCAGCAGTCGTCTAGGGGGAAGAATTTCTGTCTGCACTGACCAAGCTTTAAATAAAATTTCCAATGTGTTTTAGAGTTGTGACAGTTATTGCTGATGAACCCAGTGATAGCAATCTCTACCAGAAGTGCCCTTGGTTAGCCAGACCCTCTACTGGCTAGGTAAAATTAGACAACAGCCTGAAGCAGCTGGTAGGAACACAGATGTTTCCTTACTACTCTCAGTTATAGGATAGTAACTGAAGCAGAAATGCAGCAAATTGTTACTGCAGCCTAATCACCAGTGAACATTTCTCACTGTCTGTAAATTAAATTCCAAGTCTTTCAAGGCAGACTACAAGACATGCAGGCTAACATGAGTCTACACTGTCAGTCTATATGGGACAAAAAAAAAAGTTAGCTGATGCTCTCTCAACTTTGTCCATCCAAAATAATTTAGATTAAGAAGAGAATAAGGGTTATTGTTTCATTTCCTTTCTGTTAATTAGAGTCACAGCCTTAAACTTAATTAATCCGAGATGTTCCAGTACTCAGCATGCAAATGTAATGCATTACATTTGCTCTATGGCTGGTCACATTTGTTCAGGTCATTTATCGTAAAGTTTGCTGTATTAGATGTTGCAAGGCCAGTACCATTTGTGAGCTTATGTAATTTATTTGCCATATGTAAATATGTTGGCTTTAACGGTTAATACCGAATTTTATAGCCAGCTGTTTAACTATGTCAGATGTGAGCTCCTGGTTTGAATATGGGACAAGCCTTACTGTACTACAAGCTATATAAAGGCCATATTTCTGAATTAATTCGCTTAAGCAGAGAGAGGGGGAATAAATATTAAAAACAACAACAACAAAAAGATTAACGACTCTGTCTTCATACCATACTGCAGGAATTGGAGAATATCTAACTTTTCCAATGCAGAAAGACCTGTTAAATCACGGACCCACAATTTCAACCCTAGTACTCATGCAAAAGTTCCAAGAAATAAAATACATGTTTTTCTAGATGTATATGAAACATATCCTGTAAGATGAATTACTGTCATTTTTATATCTGCTGTGTTGAACGGCTACAATTCCTCTCCTTTATATATGCATAGAAACAGAAAGGCTAAGCAGTAGCTTAGGTGGCAATGCCCTATGGAATATGCAAGTCCCAAGTTCTCCCTTCTTCTGACTGCTAGGCACCTTTGCACAGAGATACTACAGAAGGAGTTATTCAAGATAGCTGTTGAATAAGAGCCCATAACTCTGCAAAGGCTGCCCCATATTTGTTGCACTATGAAATGACCAGCAGCAGCACATCTCAGGTCAGGGCTGATGGGAGGGACAGTTCTGAAGTCTGGGCCAAGTTGCTCAAGCATGTTTCCACTCGCCAACCAGGGAAGGAGATTCACGTTAGGAGCAAAGGAAGCACATACACTCACTGCAGCAGAGTTGGTAATGCATGAGTGGGAAATCCCTTCTGCATCCAGGCAAAGGTGGAAAAGGAGAAATCACAGCATTTTCCAGGTAAAGAAACATGTACAAGACTGGTGCAAGCACGCAGAAATAATACCAGGGTGGTGCCAAATGTTACACTCCTGCACCATTTGCAATTTGTCCTGCCAACAAGGTAAAACATGGAGTAGTCCCTTTCACGCTCCTTACTCTTTAACAAGACACAAATGATCTCACATCCTTGACAAAGAAGCATTGCCTTCTTTCCGGGAGAGAAGATTTTTGTATGAGAAGCCTGTTAAACATGAGGGCCGCTCTGAAAGTAAAGCCTCCTATTTTATTATGTTGGCCCATGATGTCAGAGGTGGATGTTGCTGATACGGCAGTAGAGTTGAACCTTCCCACCAATATTCCATTAAATTTTCTTGCCATGTGACAGACGGCAGCAGAGGGGCAGTCTGACAAAATGACATCTGACATGGCAGTGCCTGTGAAGCAAAGGGGTGTAATTGAATTCCTCCATGTGGAAAAAATTGCACCCATTGACACTCATCGATGCTTCCTGAAAGTTTATGGAGACCAAGCAGTGGGTGTCAGCACAGTGAGGGGGTGGGTGGCACATTCCAGCAGTGGCGACAGTGACAGTGGGTCACCTCCGCTGGTGCAGACGGTTACGAGCGCGGCACGCAGGCTCTTGTTCATCGCTGGGGAAAATGTACAGCCAGTGGTAGGGACTACGTAGTAAGTTAGTGGTTTGTAGAGAATTTGCTCTGTGAAATAATAGTGTTGTTGTGCTCTTTGTATCAGTTGTAGTTTCCATGGAAATAAATAGGAGGCAGTGCTTTTGGAGTGACCTACATAATTAAACAGACTCAGGGAGTCCTGTTGCTCGCTCATGGCTCAAGCTAGACAAATAGGAGTACTTATAAAAAGGCAATTTATAGGCATGCCTCCTTCTGCTTCCCCCATGGATCATCAAGTGATTGTAAAATGTGTTCGGGACAAAAAGGCAAGTAACAGCTTTCTGCAGAGCTGTAACTGTCTTGCCAATGTCCAGACTGACTAGGCAAGAAAATGAAAATAAGTTCTTCTAATAGTCAAAATCAACAAAATTCCAATAAACAGGAGAGAAAAACGGTGTTGTCCCAAAGATTGATATAGAATGTGAAATTTAGATAAAATCAGGAATATCCAGTTAAGATGTACAGCGATGGTGCCTAGTGTACCTTGCACTACAGGTGTACAGATGGTACAAGTGTACCTTACAGACTGTGAAGACAGCTTCACAACCTGCTGTCACCTATTTAGGAAAGTCATAGCCTTTTTTCAGGATTA
This sequence comes from Bucorvus abyssinicus, assembly GCA_009769605.1. NCBI lineage: Eukaryota > Metazoa > Chordata > Aves > Bucerotiformes > Bucorvidae > Bucorvus > Bucorvus abyssinicus. The sequence goes on from CM020033.1 coordinate 21,439,163, forward strand.
TCTCAGCATCTCAAGTTGGGCGTTTTTTGAGGGTTATATTATCTTTAAAAAGTTAATAGTGAAAATAAAGTTTCATAGAAGGCGACCTAAGCAACTTTCAATACTTTTATAATTAAGATATTTCTGAAGATATTTCTTTGGAGCTAATCTCAGATTCAAGCTGGGTTACCTTTTGAAGGAGGCTCTCTGTCCCCATTAAACCACAGTTTTATACCTGTCATCTTCTGACCTTGAGGAGGCCAACGGATTATTTCTAAGGATCATGAAAGGTCACAAAAAAAAAAAAAAAGGGCAATGTTTTGTCTGTACTGTAAATTTAAGCTCACTACATCAAATCAAGGCATGAAAAACAACTGCTTAGCAGAAGCCAAAGCTAGGGCCTAATTTAGTGCTTACAGTTACTTAACATGAAAACAGTCTTGACATAATGAAAAATAGTTTCCCCCTTGGGAGCATGGGCCCTGATGCTCACCATTTCTGCGAGATGCTGTAGCAATACAAGGAGTGGTTTTGCGGCTGTTTCCCATCAAGCACTTTTGTTTTGAAAACAAGGTTGTTTTAAGCTTATATAATAAATCATGGCTGTATAATAAATTAGAAGACTGGATTTCAGGAAGTCCCACAACCAGCTACAGCACCGTGAAACACTTCCAAGTTACCTTCTCTCCCCTCCTCCTTTTCCTAATGCTCTTAAAATTAATTTCTCATAATTCCTGGTGTAGAAACATTCAGCTAATCATCTGCCAAATCCCACTGATGTCCATAGCAATCTGGCTGTTTCCCAGCTGGATGTTGAGTGTTAGAACAAGTAATTAAAAAAAAAAAAAAAAGGAAAGAAAGAAAGAAAAACACTCAAAATCCCACATTTTAACAAAGCCGTATAGAATAGGGTAGTTTCCAGGAGCAAGAAAGTTTTTCAGAAATTATGAACACTAAATGACATTTGCTTCTAGGAAGTTTCAGCCATAATATGAAGCTGGGGGCCCCAGACACTCTTTCTGCCTTTCTGGGTGGAAAAATAATAATTCCCAATTCTGTGCAAACCAAGTACCACTCGGCAGTTTTTTGAGTATTCGAGTTGGAGACCCAAGATCTAACAAGAAGCAGATGAATATGTGATATGACATACAAGATTTCTGTGATATGCAGATCAGATTTCCCTTCCTTCCCCCTTAATTCTACTCTCTTATCTTTCAATACTCAGCCATTTTTTTGCAGTCAATGTGATATTTAGAGAAAATGATAAGAAGGAGTTAGAAATGGTCTGTATCTAATCCATATATGGATGGAGATTATTTTTTCTCATAAAAATCTGCAATTCTCTTACTAAAAGTGCAAGTCTTCCACACGCAGAGAGATTATCATTTATATATTTCTGCAAGAGATCTACCAACCCCTTACCCAACCACTATGGCCACTCTATCTGGTTTGCCAGACTTAGAGGTTTCCCTCATATTAAGTGTGTGGGGATTGAATTATAGCCTTTCCTCTATGCTTTTGTTTCCAATTTTCCAAAGACATTTCCACATTATTTGTGTGTTTTTCTTTTTTAACACTTCTTCAGATCAGCTGGTTTATTTTATCATCCTTACTTGTGTATACAACACTTCCCCCTGTCCTCTGAGGATTTCATCCAGTGCATGGTCATCCTCTGTTGTGTAACTTTCTTGAACTACTCTCAGCTGCCATTTTTCATGACCCTTGTTTACAGTCCAGAAAATCTTCTATTCTCTGGAGCAGCATAAGTGTTTCTAATGAATGGGTGTGGGAATTACCAATATTCCCCTCTCAGCACAGCAGGTGGTGAAATATTTATAGGCTTATGTTGTATTTTTAAAATATCATAGTTTAAAAATAGAGATGTCTGTACAGTTCTCAACAGTTAGTTCCCCACTCACTCCTACCTAATTGTGATTAAGGTAAGATGCACAATCAAATTTGCAATGCATAATCAAATTACAGCTGCTTAACAAGTTGTCACACAGCAGTTAAGCCGCGATATTGTCTATGAGCTCAATGCCCGACTGCAGCAGGCATGGTTTGATAGCTGCGTGCCTCTGGCTGTAGCTGAGGTGGAGGAAGAGGTTATCCACTGCCGCCCTTTCACTGGTCCTAGTTTTGACTCTGCTTCTTTGATCACATCTAGGAGGATGATAGCTAGGCACGTTCCCTACCCCCTCCTCCCCACAAAACCCAGGCTAAAAGCTAACCCGGATCGTAGCTGGGCAAGGGAGTGACTACACTCGCTGTTATGCTGAGAGATTTTACAAGAGCACAAATACCTCATTCTGGCTCAGCTACAGCCAGTCACATCTGCCTGTCACACATCTGCCTGCAGCTCTAAATTGTCTTGTCTTGCATTTCTTGCAAACTAACACCACATGCAGACAACGCACACACACACACTTGCTAAGCCTAAAACCATCGGAGTAACTGCCTCTAGTCTCTTGGGATATTTCTGTCTTAAGAGATTTGGGGGATGAAACTGATCACTTTAACAAACAGCAATCACAGATTATGGTGTTGCCAAACCTCTTCTGATTCCCCCACCTCTGTCACCTCACTCTTTTGTGGGGTTAACTCGTCAGGGAGCTTTTAAACTATAGTTCCCTAAGCAATCAGTGCAATGAAATGTGCATGCATCTTGGCTGCTTGCACATAAAACTCATCAATTTAATTTAAAACCCGCTTTCATTGGCAAAGCAAGACACCACACCCTGCACTAAAAGGGGAAATTGCAGCAGAAGCAGGGGGACCTCTTTGTAGTAATGCAGAATACTTTGAAGGAGTCCATTTCCTTGCCTAGAATAAGGATTCAGAGCTAGAGAAACCACCAAGTCCAACACTAATCTGAGCGAGAGGACATAGCCTGTCCTGCTCTGCTCAAGGCAGAAATTAATTCACAAACTTCTACAGCTTCTGCAGCAAGTCAGGTAACAGCAATCACTTGTGGACTTAACAAATAATTATTATGAAGTTGTGCTCTGCTACGCTGACAGAACATTCATTCTAAAACTGCCACAAGAACATTACCGGGACGAAAACCCGAGAAACCCTTAATGAAAAGGAAACATTATGCCACAGTGATGAAAATATAGTGTTAAACTGCTGCCTAAAGCGAGGGTTTTTTCCTAGCCACATCTAATTTATACTTATCAAGGCAAGCACCTTTCCATAATCAATGGGTTTATTATTCTGAAAAGCAAAAGCCAACTCAAAATGTTACATTAAATTGATAGACACAGGGCCAGCCGGGGGTGAGGGGTGGAGATTAGGTACAAATTGTTCACAGATGTATTTTTTTAATTATTATTATTGGCTATGTTCCACAGCATAGGGGGAGGGGAGGGGAGGAGAGGGGGGAGGGAAGGAGGAGGAGGGAATCTGAAACTTACTGGTTGACCTCCCCACCATCTGTGATTGAATTTCTCTCGCCCTCGAAGACTGAAGCTGGCATCAAACACTGGGTCATACATCGAATTACCAACGATTCCATGCGATTCAGGATAGAGTCCCTTTGTGCAGAAGCAGATTAATTAGTAAAAACCTAATGCACACAAATCCAATTCTTCATAGCTATCTGCAAATAACACTAAATTATTTTAAAATAGACATCTTTGTAACTGCACACCATAAAAGCTTATAACTTTAAGATAAGCACATTTAAAACCGGTTGTAGAAATGAAAGCAGTAGGAGATAACTGAGTTGTGCTAAAAAGCATAAAAACTCTTGCCACTCGATACTTTAAAGTATTTTCACACTGGTTAAAAGCTAGTTTGAAACCATCTAAAGTAAGCACAAATTTATGAAAAGAAGATTGGTTTGAATACTCAGTTCTTCTTCATGAATTTCCTTTCTGGAAACAGTAATTCTCTGCTTGCAAGAGTAACACTTGCATTTCTATTTTATGATGCTTTATCTTCACCAGTGCTTCTGTGAGATAAGAGTTATCGCCATGAAAAAAAGGGAGGTGAGTCACCCAAAGCCGTGGTTTTATATCACAATTTGTCCAGCAGTAAAAATAATTTTTAAAGTTTCTGCTCTTCTCCCTTTCTCTTGGCCCTCCCCAATTCCCAGCTATTTGTTTCTCCATCCCCTCCTTTCTTTTCCTATTTAACATTCGTGCAGAGGCTGCAGGAAAAAAAGGAAGGGGAAAAATAATGCAGCTGCAGGTAGGGAGTCCCTTAGCCCAGCTTTGGGAGCACTGTCACACGGGAGGGTTTCCATGCCAGGGTGGGGACAGCCCGGCCGTCAGCCGTGCCACCGAGTGCAGAAGGGATGGTTTGTTTTACTGCAGGGCCAACACAGCTTCCAGACACACTCAGCAGCTGTAAATTGTAAGTTGGCTGCTAAGTCAGCCTCACTGACTTCAGCTACTCCAAAGAAGGAACAACTGCTGGCTGTATTCTGGGTAGGATTTTAGGGGTGGGTTTTTTCCCCCTAGAAAAACTGTGACCTGTCATTATGCAGCAGTACAAATAACTGCAAAAGCACACATAAGAAAGCACAGGAAAGGCATATCGTAGTGTATAATGATGAGATAAAGTATATCTCAGAACTTGAAAATACTGAACATATCTGAAGATCAAAAACAATGGACAGTGAAGCAGTTCTATTAAAAAAAAATTTTGCTTCACACAACCTACATTTCTACTGCAGTGCAACATTTTGCCATTCAAAAAATCCTTCCCAGGGACTTACAGTAGCAAGAGTGTACAAGTTGGGGAAGGTTTTTGTAGGGTAGACAGGTCTCATGTAAGGAGAATGTGTTCCACAAGATCCTGAAAAATCAATAATGAATGCAAATATTAGGAAGTGAAGCTCTCAGACATGGAAAACAAAAACAGAGGAAGTCATTTGCTGAGACTCAAACTGCTGCAGAAGCTGGTTAAATTTTAACCAATTTAAATGGACATTTTGCTGCTTAACATTGGCAGGTCTTCCCGCAGGACAATAGTAAATCCACGTACGCACTCTTTGTATTTCACAATAAACAACTGAGCAGCCAGAGGACTACAGAACCAGCTACATTTCTATAGACTGTTTTCCTTTCTGACCTAGCCTTCTTCCAGAGTCCAGAGTCATTGGAAGCATCTTGCCAAGTAAAACAACAAGAGAAAATGCAGGCTCATTTTAAGTGACAAATACAATAAAGCTGCAGTTTCAGGAAGGGCTTTGGCCACAGCCTCCCAAATCATAGAATCACTGAAGTTGGAAAAAACTTTTAAGATCATTGAGTTCCACTGTAGGTGGCTACACAAACATGAGGCTAGTGCACACACACAGGGAATTAAAAAAACCCAACAGCTTTCAAGGGTATGGGTGCACACACAAACTAACCACGCCATACTGAGAAGCTCAGTTGTGTCCAGGATGGATGCCCACTCTCCAAGAGGTGAGTGGAGGGCTGCTCATCACTGGGCCATGTCCCCAGCCAATTATCACATATTCACCACAGCTCCTGTACCCGCTTACCCATATATTCAACATTTCTGAATCAAGTGAAAAACTTTTTGGGCACCTCCCCACTAGCCTGTAAGAGTGCATGATACATGTCATATACTGAAGATAAATTTCTTTGCTGACCAAAACCATATGAAGGTCACCAACTCTGAGCAGCACTCTCCAAAGCTGCAGCTCTCTCCTCACTCTCTGATTGCTGTGTGCTATTTCAGCCAGGGTGCTGTTAAGCCACCAGTTGATACTATCTAGACCAAAGTGGGACTTCTGCCATTTCGCTTTTATGGAAAAAAAAGATTTAATCTTTGTTAGACCTTTCAGTCAGAGGAGACCTGTTTTTGGCACAGCCCTTCTACCCACCAGCTCCACACTGACTTCTGTTGCGAAACGAACAATGAAAACAACTGGGCTGCAAGAGGCTGTCTTTCGTTTTTTTGTAAGAAAACAGATGTACTCACTCAGTTTTTCAATATTGGGCATGACCTTGTTCCCTTTCTTCATATATGATGCACGGAAACCATCAACAGAGAAGATGATCAAAGGAGGACGAACAAAGCTAAAAGCAAAAGCAGCAGGAGTGTAAGGCAGAATTTTAAAATGATTATTTCCACTTGCTCACTCAGATTCCAGAGAATCTAAAGTACAGTTACTGCATATGCTATAGGTCTGTAATTTTTTTTGCTTACTTAACAGATCAGCACAAACTGATAATCTTCATTCTTAGTAACAGCCAGTGTTTGCTCACAGTCAGTGAAAGGGCTGAGTTCCAGCATAAACGACATCTTTCCTGAGCAGCTAAAAGCATATAGACCAAAAAGGGAAGTGCTTGTAGGAGATGGAGAAGGAACAAAATTAGTATGCACAAGTACCCACCCCAGCATACAATCTTTACTTAAAAACCATGTTTCCTGACAGCTGGCCTTCTCTCTTCACAAACAAAAGTCCACGTAGAATTCTGAGTGAGCTCTGTGAGGCAGAGCTCATTCTCACATACTGAGAGAATTTTACCTGAATTTTACTGAGATCAATCAGAAAAACCTAAACCTTTCCACTGACTTCAGGGGATTCTGGTTACCTTCCTTAAGCAGGTAAGTGAAGCAGGCAAACCCATCAGCATGTGATCAAAGACCAGGAGTTGAAGCCCACACACCACTACTCATCCAGCAGCTCAAAGGCAGATGCGTTACAGTATTATCAGCCTAACTGTACAAATGGTGAAGCACAGGAAAGGATCCAGCCCACAGCCACTCAGCCTGTGTGACAGGGCCAGTGCAGCAATGGCACTGTGACAGAGCTGGGGACTACTGGCCTTGCTCTATTTGGCTTTGCTGTTGTGTGCAAAACACTTACCCTGATGGACATTCAGGAGTCTTTATCTCTTCACAATCATCATCCACCCAGTGAGTTTCTCCTACCAGAAAAGTCGCATTGAAGTTTAAAAAAAAAAAAACAAAAAACCAAACATCTGTGGACAGAGCTACAGGTTTCACAGAAAGTGTCAAAAAAATAAAGTCTAGTTCCAGTTGATGGACCACCTTGTCATACTTTCATACTTCCCGCAAATAACGAGCAGGCCTTTTCACAAAGCTGAACAAATGGTCTGGTTACGCTCTATTCAAGAATAATTATCCAAACTACCACTCCTAGAAGTATCTCTTAAAACTGGAGTTAAAAGCATCCTTTTGACCACAGCAGACAGTGGTAACACTTTAGGCACAGTGGTCACCTATTTTAAATTTTTTAATTTTCCATCTATCCAAAAACAGGTATCGCTGCTTCTGGCTGTGAATTCCCACCCTCCTTGCCGTGAGCTCTGATGTCTCCATGAGCTGATTCAGCTGGCTAAAGACACAAAACAAAATTCATTCTGGGGAAGAAAAACAACTCTAAATAGTTTCCAGCTGGCTTAGAGGGCTGATCAGCTCATGGATCAGGTGAGACTCAGCTAAAAAAAGCATTAATACTCTTTCTGAGCTAGATTAGTTAAAATTACTTTATGTAATCAACTATTTTCTTAAGGTTTCCACTGCTGAATGCTGACTATAGAGTAGCTTTCACAGGTCAATCGAAAAACAAATTATTAGCTAATCAGGCTCGCTTCCTGAATCTGGTGCTATTAAAGGAACTGCAGTTCAATTAAAAGAACAAAACACAAGGCACCATAGAAAAGATCTGCAGGAAATGTGTCCTGCAGCAATTCCAACTGACCATGACAGGAGGTGGAGGGACAATTTCCAAGAAAAAAAAAAAACCTACAAAAACCACACTATCCTCAGATAGGCAAAGGCATGAATAAAGAGGAAGCACTGTTCTAACATAAGGCTCCTGTCAGGGAGCCAGGGTCATTGAGATCATTTGTTATGAGCCAATTAAACAAAAATTATGTACATTAAAGCTGGAGACATGTAAATTCCTCTGCCTTGACCCTTGTAAGAAGGACCTCACAAAAAAATCAGGAACTGAAAACTATACCAGTATTTAAGAGGTCTCAGCCTTGGGGAAGAACATAATCTATGGGGACTTGCTGGAAGATACATATTTCATTTGGGTTCCAAACAGCAAAACTCAAGTAAAGAAGAAAAGCCCATTTTCAGTGTATGGATTATAATTTTATGAACGTATGCAGTTGGCCAAAATGGTGTGGAAGAAAATATTTGAACCCTTCCACCAGTAAAGTTAATGAACGAGAAAACCAAGAACTAGCTGGGATACAAAAGTGAGAATCTGTAGAGCTTGTTACCAAGGATCAGAAGACTGCTCTGAATGGAGGACATATTACACAAGGCGGGACATGCTCCAGAAGATTGGGGTAGGTGGTGAAAATTAAGCCTTCACAGCACACCCAACCATCAAGCAGTGCAGGCTGCACTGCAGCAGTAGTGTGTCTAGAAGGAGGCATGAAGCCCTTGCCACTCACCTGCAAATTACAGCCCTTGTATTCTCGAAACTCCTCTCCCACAAGAAACAAAGCCTACAGGTGTTAGGCCAATTAGTTTGAGCAGGAGCTTTTGTGGTGGGGGTGGGGAGAGGTCTTTGAGACAGAGATAACACATCTAGGAATGCTCCATTCCTTCTGAGACCATCAGATATCCCTGCTTTCCCTGTAATGCAGGCAAAGGCATCTGAACATTGTGTGTTTCCCTTTAAACTCTTCTTCATCCACTTACGCCTCTCCTCTTTCTATCGGTACCTTTACTGGCAAAGAAAACGTCCTTCTACCATCCACAAATCAGAAGCACTCACCTCTGCTAATGCCCAAAAAATTACAAATGCAATTCCCCGTTCTTCCCTCCTCTTCTAAAAAATCAGAACGAAACAAAGAGAGTGTTTCTTCTTTAGAAGAAAACTCTCTACCCACAGGACTGCCGTCGGTCAGGTTTGGAAAGATAAGAGGTAGAAAGATCAAAGATGATGTACCTTTGCAAACGACTTGGTAATTAGTACAACAATCTCCTCTGCTTAAGCAGTCTTCAGAGCAGTGACAAGCATTGTCATCATTCCTGGTTTCTCCACAGCGATCTTTGGTGCATTCCCAGCCCCTAGCTGAAACGTTCACAAGGTAAGCAAGAATGAGAGATTATAGTCAAAACAAAAAGTACTCTCTCAAGCCATAATGACAACACTCTAGTCGTTAAAATTGGATGTAAAATTTATGGCCTCATTTTAGTGATTTCAAGACCTCTGAAGTAGGCAGTCAACCAGAAACAAAAAGGACCCTTAGGAGGGCTCCTCCAGCCACACACAAGTGCTTCTGCTACCTTCAGGTGTTGTATTCCAGGCTCTGTACAACCTGAATGCCAGAAAAAGCATGGAAATGAGAAGACAGAAAAGGATCTTGATAGCTAAATGTTGGGCCTGAAGCTCAAACTGGTGTTTCTTGGCTAATCCTTCTCTTCCTCTACTCAGTCTACAGAAACCACCCAGTCCTCGGTTCAATCCATAGGAAATAAGAGAAAGTTGAAAAGAGACCATGTGGATGCAAATTGATGCTTTACCCCCCTTCAGTTCCCTCCCCCAGAGGGTGAAATTCAGCACTACCTGCAAAGTGGAGGGAATGAGAGCCGTTCTTCAAGGAAAAGCATGGCACTGCAGCTGTAAAACACACCAGCTTTTCTCCTCTTGCAAGTCAAGTTAGGATTTAAGGGCCCTGTCTAAATTAAGGTGCTCTCTCAAAGGCAGTACATTGCTGCAGTTTGGAATAGGGCGTAAGGATGTAAATACATGGTTTCCCACGTCCTGGCCCAACCAACAAGAAATCTTAAAAATCATTGTAGACAACATGCAACCAGTAAAAAATATGTCACGTCAGAGCAATGTCTTTTACCCCCTTTTCTCCTCCATTTGGAGTTCTTTTTCTATAAATATGTGACATTTACAGGTTGTACATGTGGTAACTGCCTTAACGAATGCCTGCGGGACTATACGACAGTTCACACAGCAATCCCGAAGGCTCTGTAGGTGTCCATGCACATACGTGGTCATGGTGCGCTGTGGACAGGAGGCTGAGGAACTGCAACTCTGCCCTTTGGTAGCAAACATCTTGCACTGTGCTGAAAGTTTTCAAAAAGAGCCTCTCAATTTGCCATCTTTCACACCAGGGGCAAAACAGCGTCAGCCTAAAATTCCAAAGTTTTTGGCCTGGAACTGAAGTGGTTTTTCATACCATATTAGTTCATCATTTTTGCTACTAAGCTATTAAAATGATACCATTATAAACAGAACTAAGGAAGTCAGGACTCTCAAGCGTGGCACATCCACAGGCAATGGTATTTTTAATTGTTAGACTTCTATTCTGGCTGCTTAGCAAGTGTTATTCTTTGATAAAGCAAGAAAATATTTAATGGCGAAAGTAGAAGGCACCTGTGTCAACTCTGACCACTGTGCAAACACTCAAGGAGATGGGTACAACTAATAATTTAAATGCACTATGCTAAGAAGTAAAACATAACTCATGGCCCTCTTTGAAGTTCTCCTTGCTTATGATTCATGAAAAAACGAAAATGAACCCAGTGCTGTATTTCCATCCCCCAGAGTCCTATGAATTGAAGTCAAACGTTTTTACCTGTGTGTTATATGCATCCTGACGTCTGGAAATTGGGGTCTGGGGCAAGTGTAACAAGCCCAGCCCATCACCTGCAGATCACTCCGAGAGGACCTGCGCTGCTTCAATGCTTCCAGCTCCCGAGGCACCTTCACGAGCAACCACAATGCATGGCCCACAAGCAAGCACGAACTGCTCCAATATCAAGCTACCACTTGAAACAGAAAAAGGATGGCTGACACGGAATGACCAATCTCCAGCCTTTACCATGCCTCTTTTCTTTGTAACCTGGAGACCAAACCAGTGCCTGACCACTCGATTATTGCTTTCAACTGAGTATCCGAAAATCTACTTTTCACATAGTATGAGTAGTAGCTTGCTCTTTCTGCCCTGGAAACCATGGCCAAAGCCCAGCAGTAAGGAGCAATAGGTATGCATCCCTACTGCTCCTTGCAAGGAAACATGGGCTGCATTTTTGGCTGAGCCAAGCCTGCCCAGTGAGGCAGGGTGAGGTGAGGAGGAGATGCAGGTTATGGCAGGGAACACTGGTTTATCAGGCAGGACCCAACTGCCAGCAGAAACCAGGTGTCAGCAGCGCCTGGCAGTGCAGGACAGGAGACCCATCGTACCTGTCTTTAAGCACAGCTCATCAAAGTCGAAGCAGCAGCTGTTGTAGCTCTTGCACAGGTTGTCACAGCGGCAGCCAGGAGGCTCTGCCTCTTGAAGTTCAAAGCATCTGTTTTTGCAGGAGCCAGAGGTACTGATCCAGGGGGAATCTGACAGGACTGTGTGGAACAAGAAACAGGGCAATATCTGTCAGGCCAGTAACGGTGGGACAAGTGGCTCAGCCCCGAGCCATTCAGATGAGAAAAATCTCAGCTGCCTGCTCTGGGGAAGGGAGCAGGGAGAGGAGAAGGGTTGCTTGAAGAAATAAAGAAATAAACAAAAGGAAAAAAAGAAAAGAAAAAGGAACAAATTCCAAAAACATTGCTCTTTTTGAGGAGGAAAAAAATAGATAAAAAGAAGGAAGCAACGTGCTGTGATAAGGTCCTGCAAAGAAAGAGCCCTGGCTTTACTTCTGTAACAATCAAGAGATCATTAGCAGAAACATATTGAAGTCTCCAAGGCCCCCTTCCCAGAGCAGCAGCTATTCCTCAGAAGCAGGCCTTTGTTGTCAGAAACCAAGTGACATTTTCATGGCCGGCTGGTCAGTTTGCATAGGGAAGGACTGCAATTAATTTACGTGCAGTCAGCAGGACTTGGTTTGCTATGCTGGAAGGTGCCAAATCAATGTCAAGTGTGAAAGAAAACTGTAAGATGCTTTATAAAATAATGGAGAAGTAAAGCAAGGCTTTTTGGTGGGCTTCTGCAGAGCAGTAAGTTATAAAACCTTACAAAATACAGACGTATGTAAGGAATCAATGTATTTGATGTGTATAACTAAATGGAGGACTGCCAGTCTGAAAACCATGAATAATGTATTAGACTTCAGTCATCTCTGTATTAGTAAGGGCCCTTAATGCTAGAGCTGATAGGTACTTCTCTGCTCTTTTCTCAAAGTTTAGTGTATTATACAACATTATGTATTTTATACATTTTTCCTACAGAGTATCCTAGATAGATAGATAGTAAATAGGATACTAATAGAGTATCCTACACAGCAACATTTATATGAAGAATAAAAATTGTGTGCTACTCTCTAGGGTTAATCATATTTTACGAAATAAAATAATGACTGTATGTTCTTTTTTAAAAACAGAGGTGTTCCAAGGAAAATTTCACAATGCCTTTTGTTCCTTGAGAGACCTATTAAAATTAAGTCTTTGAAATAGTCTTGGGTTTTGTTTTCTTTTAGACCACGGTTTGGTTTTGGTTTTGGCAAACCTCACCAAGACTAGCAGTATGATTTTAAGAGGGCTGATGCAATGGCCCTTTTGGGAAATAGTTGCTCTGATCTTTTCTTATATTTTTTTCCCCTACTCTTTTACATAACTGAAAGTTTAGTCTTCACATAAACTGAGGGGAAATCTCTTCCCAAACAAGATGGCATTATACCAACACAATGAGGATGGGTGGACAAGAAGCTGAAGAGGGAATATGGAGGTGACATTGTAGTAGCTGATGTTCCACTGGTCCCATCCCCAGCACTACTGCTCCACCACTTCCCTTGGAGTGGCACTGGCACAGGTTGGACACCAGCATAAACAACTTGAGGCAGCAAACCTGGCAGCAAATCAACCCTACAGCAAGATAATAGTCAAGAAACACAAATCTAACATGGCTGCAGTCATGGATCATGGCAGTGGCAAGGCACATTCATATGACTGCTGGAAAAGGTAGTAGTAGACAACCATGTCTCTGCTTTTGTGGTTTGTTTTTTTTTTCAGTTGAGTCAGTAACGCTCAGAGCATCATACGCACAATGAAGTTTCACTCCACAGGTACATACCCAGCAAGCATGCTCTAAATGAGCCATCAATATTTTGGCCATCTGGAGTTCCAATGAGCTAAACGTCATGTATCTATGCTAGCAACACAGATCAGTATTTTCTCTGTTGACATAAATAGGCCACAAAACTACATTAGAAATGAATCACATGAGAGTTATATCAAAGCATTCTAACACTCAGGATTTTCAGAGATATGAAGTCTTGTTCTTTATTCCTAATGACTGCTGCTTTCTCCCAAATGCTTCTGAAAATCTGTCGCTAAATAATAGTCCCATGTTATTTAACATCTTCCACTACTTTCCTTTCTGGAAGCCAGGTGATACATAATCACAGATCCAGTGAGGTGCAAATCAAAGGTATTATGGACTCCAAGGTATTACATACTAGCACCCACTATATATCCCTTACGCTGACATTGTCCTCTTGATTTCAAAGGGATGAGAGGGAGATCATTTCAGAAGGTCGAAAAACACACGTCAACATGCCTTTAGGAACGAGAAGGTGTAAACCTGACTGCAGATTACACAAGGAGCAGAGTCAACTGCAGGTCAAGGAATGTCCAGCTGTTGTAAAGAACACTCATTTATCAGAAAATCACTGGGAAAAATGGCCATAGAGGCTGTGCAGTTTTGGAGATTTTGAAGAACAGGTTAGACCGAGATCTGTCAGGAGCACTTCAGTAGTAACTGACCATGTCTTGGGACGTAGATGTTCTGTTCTCTCCTGCTCCATCTTCTATAACTGCAAGAAGGGTTTCCATTTCACATAAGAAAGGTTTAGCCCAGATACCTTGTCTGTTATTTTTTCCTATCTCTCGAGAACCACTTTAGTACTGATGCGACAAATTAACCCAAATTACTTACCCAAGTTAACCCAAATTCAATTCATACCTCCTGAGTCAATGTAGGACACTTTCCATACAGCAACACAAAAGGGGGACTAGGTTTAATTCCTCTGATGTCTGAATACATTGAGATCATTCCTTTGTTTATCATGCTTGACCTTGCCTTTGCAGCCAGACCATGATTTTCAGGTCGTGCACAATGCCATGGCATGGGTACTGGTGCATGCAGAATAGTTTGAAAATATATCAGGAGCTCCATCCCTGATGAGCATTTCAAATTAATGGAAACCCCTGTACAGAACAAACTCAGCCAATTTCAAAATCTTTTTCAAAATTCCTGCATCCCTCCACAGCTCCTGCAATCAGACCATGCAGCAGGCAGCGGGACCTCAACATGATGATCCTCCCCTCCTTATTTAATACATAAAGCTTTTCATATCCTTTTCCATGCATTCTTTTTTGGCCAACTAAGCTCAAAACAACCATCTAAGGGTTGTCTCTTATGTCACAGGTTAGAGAGAGAAGTTAGGGCAATAGTGCCTTACTGATCCGGTCCATGGAGGTTATTGCATTTCCATTGTAAAGGTGTTATATTTACCTTGGAAAGTGCCATAATCAAACTCCTTGCTCTGATTCTATCTGATTACAATATTTAATAAAAAAAATCAGATCCATTTACTTGCAGTAGTATTTCAGTCATAGAACTACCCAAAATAGACATGCTTACATGGTTGTTACAGAAAGGAGACTACCTGGCACGAATTTGCCATTTTGGATCTTATGGATCCTATTTGGAACCTCAGTGTATCAACCAAATACCTATATAAAACATCTGCAACACCAGTTTTGCTAGATAATATTCATATTATGAACTTGCATTTCATTTTTGCAGAATGCCATTGCACTGAGTAAAATTTCAATGAAAGTCACATAAAGTAAATAATACATGCTAACTGTTCCAGTACAATAAATATATGACTCCATATTTAATGAGACACACTTAAAAAAACAGCAAAAAGGGATAGAAAAACTTCAGTGTTTCCTCTTCTAAAATTTAAGCTATCATCCTATCAGGACCAAGGAAAACGCTTCAAGAGACTACTAAGGCCATTTCCCCTGAAAGTTCTTACAAAGATGTCTAGAGAGCTCATAAAGCAAATAACTCACGAAGGCAAAACTACGAAAAAATGGAACCCTCAGTACTCTCATGTCTTTTAGAAATTTTAAGTTAAAAAAAATTTCAATGAAACAATTTGTTCGGTACAAATATTAAACATCTCAAATGCATAAGGGCTTAAATACCAGTCCACTGTAAGAAAAGAACAAGAAGGGGGGGTTAGGCATTATGGCATTTCTTTGCATTTTAAAGAGACTAGGAGAAAAAAAATCTATGTTGTTTCTGATTCATAGAGGAGTTCTATGTTAGACAAAAACTGAAATTTCCTTCCAATCATGGCATACCTCTGGAGGAATAACAAGCTGGTCTATAGCGTAATGTTTGGCAAAGAGAGTGTTTTGTCAATCCAGAATATTTAACTCTAAACACCAGGAAACTTGGAAATAAATATGCCAAGGCAGAGTGAAGTTGAAAAAGAATTTATACTGATCTTTTATTCTGGATATTTCATTGCACTGGACTTCTGATGAAGTATAACTGGAAGCCATGCAATTAGGAGAGCCTAAATAGGTTCATTGATTCACAGTGCTTCCAGTTTAAGAAAAGCACATCTCCAGTGTAACTTTTTACTTTCCCCTTTAGACAGATGTGACTTCAATAATTTATTCTTTCCTATCACATTCTTCTTTTTTTTTTTTACTGCAATAAAAGTAACGAAGCTGAATAAACACAGAAGGGACAAACCCCTCCACCACTTCCCCGTCTCTCGTTGTTGTTCCCTGGACTGGACTACTTCAATGCCAGGTGCTGATTGAATCCCACCTGTAATCAAATTCTCAATAGACTGGCAGAACGCACCCCATCTCCTGCACTCTGGCAAGAGATCCTGTACTTATTCCCGTTTTTCTGGTGTGCTGCACTAAACCTCCTGCTATTGGAAATAGCATGCAGCTACTGACCCCAGTTCTGGTGGTGTTGAACAGTGCTGGTTGGCTCAGCAGAGTTGGCATGGATGAGCCACAATGGGTCCCCAATATCAGACCTTTGGGACTTCAGCAAAAACTAGCGGAGAAGCTCTGCCCTAAAGCCTAGATGGTCACCAGTGAAAGCAAAGCAACTGGCAGTAAGGTGTTGAAGGCTTGAAAAGCACATCCTTCACATCACTATTACAAACACTACGCAACTGCTCTATAGTTAACACACTAGAAGATAAAAGTAGAAGTAAGTTTGGTTTACAAGCAAAATTTTTAAATTGTTCTATAAAGGTCAAAAGCAACAGCCACTATCTTTCTGGTTACCTAAAATGCCTCTGCTCAGTGATCAGCAGCCCTGATTGTTGCTGTAATTAGACACCAGTTCCTGTGAAATGCGGGAGAAACAAGGACACAGACACATTACCAGGGACACAACAAACTCTGCCCATGGCAAACAATTTTATAACTAAAATTCACAAGCTATCATTACAGACGGGCATTGCAAATGAAACCCTTCCACTTCAGTTATATTAACCAGCTCTAAGTCAGTGACCACAGGTTTTCCTTCTCCTGCCAAAGCAAGGAACAGAGACACAAGTCAAGCCTACTTTTTTTTTTTTTAAGAAGAAAAAGACTAGTTTTCCATTTTACATATTTTTCCACTTGGACTATGCCTGAGCTCACAAAATACTGCCCCAGAAAACAAAACAACAATCCCTCCTGTAGCATGTTCTTGCTTTCCTCCAACAAAAAAAAAGTAGGAAGCAAACGAAAAACTGCAGACTTGGTAAGAGCACATCTGCGTGAACACCTGCTCTCCTCTCCCTGGCCCTCTCCACCATCAGATGTCTGCCGTCTACTGTTCACAAACCAGCATGACCTCAGGAGCCACAGAAATCCCAAAAGCTTTTCTCACCAGCGCCTCTTGAAAGCATTAATCAAGTTTCTAGAAACCGCTTCAATAGCTACCAAAATAAAACCAGTACCCTTAATCCCATTGGGGAGTTTCTCTTAGCTCTAGAAGGAACCTGTGCCAAACACAAAACACGGCAAACGCTACGTGGGAGCTGATGAGACTGGTCTCTCTGAGACTGACAGTGCTCAGTCCTAAAATAAGCTAGATTTTCCATAGTCACATGCACACAGAGCAAAAGTTTAAGTAAATAGGAGACCTATAGGTGAGTCCCAAAGGTCAACTGACTCGGGCTCAGCAAGTTATTTATTCTTCTCTATATCCTAGAGGGAAAAGGAACAAGCAAACTACTGTTTCGGGGTAGGAGTGGTTTCTAACCACAGTATATAACATAAGGGTATTGCAATGTACAATTTATGTCAGTTACCGTACCTGAGACTGGGCCCTCATCCCATTCTTCAGATCTCCTAAATCGGTATGTTGTAAATCCCATGCAGACATTTACTCCAAAGGCAAAAGCAAATAAAGATATAACCTGCAAAAGCAAAAGAGCAAAGTAAGCAAACTGTGCAAAAAGCAGGGCTTTCGAGCTGAGAGCATTATGATTAAAGGGGCAGAGATGGTGCTGTGTACGTTCGAGCTCCCCAGCACTGCGGTTCCCATGACTGGAGCAGCAGCTGACAGCGTCACCGTTGGAGAGTAACACAAACCAGAAGGGGTTTATGAATAAAACATCTCTTTCTGAAGCTGAAACGCTCCTTTTTGCAGAAACTTATTCAGCAGAGACGGGCTACTCCTCCTCTAAAAGCAAACACGCTCCTCTCCTCCCCTACCTGGTGCGGGTGGACGCAGCCCTTCTTAGCCATACTAGAGAATTCTTGAAAAGCCCGTGCCGCACCGTCGCCTTTTCTTTATAGTGAGCGCAGCGCTCTGCTTGCTCTGGGAGTTCGGGTTATTAGCTACAAGTAATCCCACCTGGTGAGGTTGACAGGCTCGTGTGATTTGTCCAGGGGGTGATTTCATCATGTTTCACTCACAAATCGCAGCTCCGAGTGCAAGAATCTCCAGGCATCATCCCTCGCTGCGCCCTCCCCCAAACACACACGCACACACACACACACACACACACACGCACGCATGCTTTTATGTGGTTCCCTCTGGCAAAGCAGGGCTTTCTTATGCTGCTGCTGCTGTGGCCAATAGCTGTTCCTGCTCATTTTATTCTCCTTGCAAAAGTAACATGGTTAAAAGAGAAACCAAATGCGTCTCCATGTGTCTCTGAGAAGAAGTTGAGGGGGAAGCTCACCGGGGCTGCAAGATGAAAATATCCCAATGCCACCCTCAAGTGTCACCCACCGTGCAGGCGCCGCAGGGCGGTGGGCTCAGCAAACGGGGCGAGCACGCAGCCGACGCTGCTGACCTTGCGATGGCCGGGTGGGTTTCGGGAGCTCGGGCGCCTGTCGCCTTCTCCAAAAGTGCTCTTGAAGTTTCTAACTGATTTGCAGAGCAGAGTCCCCCCAAAACTAGGGAAACCTTCAGAATGAGGGTGTCCCACTGTTTTTTCAACACTGTTCTCCCATGCTGCTGCGGCAGCGCAAGGCTTGGATCGATGGAAACGCAAGCAGTTTTATCTGAATAGCTGGAAACTGCAGACTTCCAGAAAGGAAGGGAAGTGACACATTCCCTCTGCCCCACATTTTCCCATTCTCATCAACAACAACAAAAATCTTGGCTGTTTGGATAAGCGGTTCTATTTACAATGATAATGCTGAGCAGAATTACGGTTTGAATCAGTGGCTTAAATATTATTTGCCAAGGCAAATTATTTACCAGTGTAGTTTGCCACTTTTTTCTCTGATGAAGGCTCCTTTCATTGAAGTGTTTACTAACAATTAAATCTAAAGGGACAGAGTCAAGGTTCATGAGACCTCAGATGGACGGAGCTTCCCTCGGGACCTGTCCCATATTCCATGCTGACATTACGAAACACAGTAAAGTTTTCTTTAAACTATCTTGCAATATTAAACACGCATAATTTTGAGCTTTGTTTAGAGGTATCTTTTACCTGCTGCAGTATCTCTTCTTCCACACCATGTAGCTTTACAGGGCAGAGGCTAAAACATCCCTTCTTTGCTATCCACACCTTATCAGCCTGCTAGCCTTTGCTAGGAGC
Source organism: Bucorvus abyssinicus (assembly GCA_009769605.1). Lineage (NCBI taxonomy): Eukaryota > Metazoa > Chordata > Aves > Bucerotiformes > Bucorvidae > Bucorvus > Bucorvus abyssinicus. Next base: position 21,458,135 of record CM020033.1, read on the forward strand.
TGATCCATTTTTATGCAGTTGCTCAAACAAACGTGGCTCCATTGTGCAGATGCACCTCTGCAATGCAAGGCTCAGGGAAATTCAACTAGCCCCGAAACACCTACATCATCTTAGATATATCAGGACATTGTAATCCTCTCCCTCGCACAAACCAGGGCTGTGAAGTCAAGAACCGTCTTCTAATGTTCACTTCATCACTATGTGAGTCAGATTGAATTGGGTTGCAATAGGCAATATTTTTCTAGCAAAAAAACCTGTGCATAGAGTCTAGAGAAAAGTAATCACCAAAATTTTTACTAGCTGTTCCTATAAAATTCTTCACCCTTAGCCTTTGGTATATCCTGTGGTCAAACAACCCCAAGCACTAGGTAAGTACAGCAGTGTGTGACAGCAGCAGACGGGAAATCAAATGTGTCACAAATAAAACCACTCAACAGTGTTGCCTATGTATCTCAGCTAATTAAGTACATGACTTCATGGGCAAAACACAGGAATCGGCAGCCCTAAGCTCTCCTCCAGCCTGGGACCCTCAGGCACCAAGAGACTCAGGCAAAACACGACTGAATTTTCAAATCTGGCGGCCAATTTTGAGTACCCAAACCAGTATGCCCAGCCTCATTTTCAGAGATGTTGAGCCTTTGCTGTTCCTGCATACCTTCCTAACACACAGGTGCTCAGATCTCTTGAAAGAAAGTTCCAAGATAGGTTAAAACTGGCCACCTAGAAAAATAAAGAAACAAAACAAAAAAATACAGCATCATGGAGAATTTCTAAAGATTAAAAAATACATATTTCATTTTTCCATTCATGTAACCTCTCTGGAGCTTGCGAACTGCACAATTTTACATAAATGGAAGAGCTCATTTTATGTTTCCTGGCCCATGCTACAACTATATTAGATTAATTAACCTCCTTTGTAACATCCTTCAGAACTATAGATGCTGACGACTCTGAAACTGCTAATCTTTTTCGTATGTGTTATGTAAGACACATTTTCCAGTAGCTCTGAACTGACCGCATACTAAGATGCACAATCATCTTTCCGTCACAAGGACTCTGCCTGAAGCCACCCCACAGATGCACAAGGAATTTATTAGCATAAACAAGGTCTAATGATGGTGTTCAGACAGAATTTTACTACTAGGATAACTGGCAATTAACTTTTTAACAATTAATTGCCACTTTACTCATCAGAATAGGGAAGACTAAAGCTGGAATAACGTGCAGTTGGCCCAAGAATGCAGTGGTTTGGTGCAAGTTTTAGGGCTTAAATGAAACACATTAAAAAGAAATTTTAACAAGACCAACAGAATAGAAATGTCTCATCATCGGTTATGGTGCATAAGAATCGGCCGTTGGCTTTTATGGCTTATATGACCCTACCGACCGTTTATCTCAGGATGCAAAGCTGCCAACCAGCCACTAGGTGACACTTTACATGGGAAGTTCATACTATAACACCTCCGCAGGGACAAGCACTCCTGTTCTGCTGTTCCAGAGGTAATGTAAGAAAGATATATAAATAACCAATATTTACAGTCTTATATATAAAACTGATTGTTCTTGAGCAGATTTTTTAATGAGAAAAGAAAATACAGAGAAAACTACTATATTGGCTGAGTCAGAGGTTGGGGATGGAGTGGGCTCTGGAAAAATGAGCCTTTTTAGCTTACTTATCTCCTCTTTGTACTGGATGCTGGATGCAGCCACTTTGGGTGACAGGAGGCCATGGTGAAAGCCTCCAGTGCGCTTGACCGCAGCATGACAGGCAGGAAGGTGAAGGACTTCTCCAAGTGTCCCAGAGATTTCACTCCCCCAAACACAGTTTCCACATATAGTTGTGGCCAAGAAAAACAGTTAGCTGGGTACATGAATTAGCAATTTCAAATAACAAAACCTTTTGATAAGCTATAGAAATTCAAGCACTGTCTGCATCAAGCCTCCTCAGGTACAAGAACTGTGAAACCAAATAAGCTTCCAGCAGCAGAAGATGTGGTACCTCTCTGAAAACCGTCTGGGGCTTTTTAGCAAAACCAAAGAGGCATAACAAGAAGAGCTGATTCCTGTGTATAAAGGACCTTAAACCATATTTTTATAGGACTTTATAGATGAAAATCAAATATCTTTGGCACTCAGCCAGCACAGTGATTGATAAACAAGATGGAGAAGTAAGGGAAAGTAAGTGTGTGAGGGCAAGGACAGCAAAAGGACAGCAAAGCCAGCCAGGGTCAGCAGTCTGATGACAAAAAGAGAGGCACAATGAGTAAGAGTCAATGCAGGAGGGCAATGATCTGTGATGAGCAGTCCCTCAGGACAGATCAGCCCAGGATCCAGGCTACATTCACACACACGAGCCCAGAAACATGATTGCACAACCTGGGTATGCAAGAAAAAACACACAAGAGTTGCTGAAGGATGAGGGACCTGTGTCTGCTCAGCTTGTAAGAGCACCACTGAAGACCCCATAATAGGGTCACTGAGAAATCCTCTTTAACTGGTGGAGGCAAAACACTCCAGCAAGTGATAGATTTCAAATGGCTGGCAAGCTGGCTTGGAAACAAAACATTCCAATCTGATCATAAAGCGTAGGAGAGGACACGTGGATGTATTATGGAGGTAGGCAGTGTACGGAGGAAAAAAGCTGTTAGCATAGTCAAGGGTCAGATTGTCCCTTCCTTGGCTTGTGGGACATGTAGTGAGAGTTGCAGCAGCTTCTGCAAATATCTTCTGTTCTTACACATGTGAAAACATCACTTTGTCAAGAATGCCATCCCCCTGGCAGACGGCACAGGACTGACTGCCGAAGAGCTGCACCACAACGCCCACTGCTACCCCACGAGACTGGGAAGAGCCACAAACCAGGCTGTGCTCGTGGAATTACACCCTCCTCATCTCAGTGCCTCAAAACCCCACCTGACAAAACCCTGAGGCTTGGTGAACAGTCATCAATTATCTGTCTGCGCATCACCCCCGAGGTGAAAGGTATGCAAACCATAGTGCCTGGTGCACTGGGGGAGTGTGTTGGGGATGACTTTCTTGGCCAAAAAGATCCATAAATGGGTGCCAGACCCTCAGGGACGATCACAGACAAAATGAAAGTCTTCAAAATTGCAGTTTGCTGCAGCACAACCCCTGAGGCACCAAGTGCCTTAGGCACCTATAGGCCCATCAACATTTCTGAGCACCCTACGTAACACCTGCAGGGTTCACCGGCGCTGGGAGGTGAGCACCCAGATCCAGCCCAGCCTCACTGAGGATGAACGGCAAAGCACGTCTCATCCCGCCTCGCCTCACCCTCCTGTAAAATGCCCTCCTAGGATGGCTACCAAACGGTGTCCTGATCAAAACACAGGTGTATCGAGTGCATGCCTGTCCAAAACAGCCTACATACACTGCTTGACCAGAGAGAGAAGAGAAACCTCCAACCAAGGGAGGACCTGAGTCCCAGTCTCTGCTTCACTCACGTAAAACACTTGTACACTCTCTGGGATATGAAACCCAGCTGAGCAGCCTGGTGAGAAAAAGGAGGGCATAACGCAGTAGAGAAGTAAATTCTCCCACACCCCAGATCAGCTACAACAGCTTCAGTGGCTAAACGAGGGCGGTGGATTCAGTGTAGTATGACAGCTCCTGAAGCTGCCTCTGACGTCTGTGAAGGGGCCTTAGCTCAAGTGCCCCCTACACACATGATCACCAGCTGTGCCTGCACACAAGCAGAGCAAGGTTTCTAAGCGAGGTCATGTTTTTTATCAGCACAGCTAGGTTAGCTGGAAAAAGGAGAGAAGTTTCCAGTGACCTGAAGAAAGCTTTGTGTGCCTGAACGCCTGTCTCTCTCCTCCCTGCATACTACAGCTAATGGACCAACCGATCCAGCTCAGGGTATTACACCTCTCCCTGTGAACTGCAGGTATGACAGCCACAGCGTTAGCACCAGTCCAACATGTATGCCTTCACCATCCTGAAAGAAACTAAAATCATCCGAGTTCAGTGTCTGGACAACATTACATTATGAAGTAGCAAAAGTACTTCAGTAAAATGAGTTCTGAGTTCAGAACTCCTTAAGATAATCATATGTAAAAATTCTAGCACACTGCAGAATAAAAACTGTTCTGGGAAGGACATGAATGAGTGAAACATGGAGTCAAAGAGACCATATGCGTTTTTAATGCACCAAATGGAAGGCTAAGTACATCTTCAGGTCCTCATCCTTGCTTTCCACTGCTTGAGATGATGGGTGTCACAGGTGCCTGTCAGCAGCTTTACACCCATCTTTTTAAAAGAGCTGTAGGCTTCAGTGGTGTGAAAACCACCCACCTACCCCCGACAGTAGTCTGGAGGTCTCAAGGGCCTCGCATGGTACCTTGCATGTGCCAAACACAATCCCTGTTCATGTATTTGAATTTTAGAAGTGCTACAATCTATTCCGCCCCACAGAAAACACAGCCCTTTAGAAACAATGAGTTAAAGCTAAATGGAAAAAAAAACCCAACAAAACAAAGATGGGAAAGGACTTAATAATGCAGCAAAGCAGGTTTTCTAGACTTCAAATTATATTCCTAGTTTCTTTGTGTAAATTTTATGTACATCCTTTACTATGTTTACTATGTTTCTTAGTAGAATATTAGCCTTGAATTTCTTGGGTATGTAAAACTTCCTGTGGGGACTTCTGCAATAATCCTGTAACATATCTCTCCTGCTTAACCACATCTACCCTCAGCCCACACTCTATTTTGACACACTTTTCAAGCTCAAGGCTTGGATATGATTAAACAATTTCCAAGTGCTAATCTCTTCCCTACAAGTAAAATGTGGATATAATTAATACCGTTTTGTTTACTTTGAGTTTGTTCTCTTTGCCAAACAAGAGTTTCTGTTTGCTTGTTTGAATTAGCTCTTTTTTTCTTTTTTAATGTTTTTGGCACTTGGATCAAGAAAAAAGTATTTAAATTAATATTTTCTTCTCATTAATCTAAGAAAGACCCCCACTGGTATTTTCTAAGCAGCTAAATCATATTTGGTTTCTGTATAAAGAGATAAATCACTAGGAATATTGTTCTCAACTTGCAGGTGAGGCTTTGGACATCCACGCTCTGCAGCACCAATACTACTTTCTAGGGAAAAACCAAAGCGGAGACAGGCTGGAAAGAGAGGATTCCCCCACAACAAATAGGGACATGCCTTCATGTGGGCACATTTTCTGTCTCTTTCTATGCATAAGGAGGCATCTCGAGATTGAAGAAGTGGCTGCTGTTATAGAGTGACCTGTAAGTATCTGCACCTATGAAAGGTTTTTTTTGGCATGGTAAATGAACGCATGAACATAGAACAGGCTGGGCCAGTGTTGCAGTTAAGACTGGAAAAAAAAAAAGCTGAGGGCCTTCCGGGGCTTGAAGCTACTTCACAGGAACACAAATTCGATTTAAGTGCAAAGCTGTTTTAGCTGCATAAGGGCTGCAAGACTGCACCAGTAAATGCAACCAGTCCAGCATAAAGAGAAGGAGATTCTCTATTAAAAAAAATCCTGAAGAAATTGGGACTGCTGATGAAGAAGAGAAGTCCTCTGGAAAAGAAAAATAACAATTATTAAAAGCTGGCCAACTGTCTGATCTGATATGCAGAGTGGCCCCATGAACCCTTATGTGGAAGAGGACACAACAGGAACTGCACAGGCTTTTGCTCAAAGAAAAGTGCGTAAAATGAGGACACAGCTGACACTGTCACTAACGGTCCCATCTGCAACACCTTTTGGGGGGGATACTAATTTATCTCACAGTCGAAAGACACATCTTTATTACTCACACAAGTTTAAGCTATCCCTTGCTGTTGAGAGGGGTGAGTTAACTGCTTTACTTGGAATTAAGTGGATTTTCTCCTCTTTTCCTTTGGAACAGAAATAAATCAGTAAGTAGGGTCCAGATACCCATAAGCCTCTACCAGTAGCCCTGGCAGACTGACTAGTCCTTGCCATCACCTCCATCTCTCTCATCTCAAACAACCATTCCTAGGGCCACACTGTGACTCAAAACAGGTTAAAAAACCCCTTTCTTTTGACAGGTTTTGCAGTTGGTTGAGTTCCTTGCTCTGGTCCTCAGTTCTGGAAGCAGCGTGTCTGTGAGATACAGTGAACTGCCAACTGCTACTTCTGAACGCCGAGCCGGGTACCGTAAACCAGCAGCATCCCATGGCCAGGGGAGCGGAGGGCAGAGCAGGGGCAAGCTCTCCTCTCTCCACACACCCCAGCCCTCGCTGCTGCTCCCAGGGGAGCAGCGTTTCTGCAGCATACGCTCAGCTCTCCACAGCTTTTGACGTGCATCTGCTGCTGCCTCCTTTCATGGCAAAGCACAAACGTGTAAAACAATTGCATATTACTTTTTAGGTAATTTCGGGCAGATGGGCCACTTTCCAAGCATCACGAATTTCCCTGGGTTGAACTGTGTCACCACCACCTCAGTCAAATGACAGCTTTTTCTTTCTGATTACAGCCAAGTGCAAAGATGACAAAAATAAGTACAAAGGAAAAATGTCCCAGTGGAACAGTACTCCCTGTTTTATATGGGTGAGAAAAGTATACACGACAACATTTCAACAACAAACCAACATGATCCATTGCTGGATTTTTTTTTTAAACCCATGTCATAATGTGTAACTGAATAAATGTCAGGAATGCAATATTAAAAAAAAAAAAAGGAAAGTGCTAGAAATCAAAAATATGCAACTCAATGCGAGCATGGGTTTGTGTAAGGATTATCAGAGGTTTTTTCATGTAAATACTTTTTTCAGCTTTTCAGCATAAAACTTTGGAAAGGAATAAAGGATCTTTTTTTAAATGGATTGAGCAAGTAGACTGTACAAAAACTCTGAGCATTTGAATATTAAAAGATTTCTTTAATATTTTAAAGCAAATAATCTTACTGAGTTCAGTTTTGTTTAACTCTTTTTTTTTAATCTAGCAATACAACATTTTCAGAAAGAATCTGTTCCTCAGCCTAATGATCGCTGACTGCTGTAAAACAAAAGCAGCTCTGCTTTGCTCAGCCTTTATAGCAGGCTCCCCACCCAGGGAAATTTCTTTTTTGCAGCAGAAAAGACTATAGTCAGCTTGAAATTATATTTGTTGAGGTTTCTCAGGGCAGAGAAAGATCTTCCCAGGCATCCACAGAGAGTCTGCAAAACAGCTGGGACTATTTAATTTAGTGTCCTTTCACTGTCCATTGCTACTTCTTCTCCAAGACACTGCAACCACCTTTGAAGGCAACATCTGATACAACACATGTAAAAAGGACTTGAGTAAACTACTGCTCTGGTGAAGAGAGTGGAGACACCTTCTTTTCCAGCAATGGCTTTGCCAGCTACAGGAAGGGTCTCCAGTGCCTGGTGTCCCTGTTCAGGTGTGCAAACTCAACACTTCATCCTTTCAAGTGAGCAGTGGCCAGCCCAGCTGCTTCCCTCTCTCCTTTGCACCGCACTGACCAGGGGAGTGTCACTGTTTGGGTGATCTTCCTCTAGCCTGGTGCTGAGGATCTACGATTCAATCACCTTTAAAAAAAACCCAGAACAAAACAAAACAAAAAAGCAACCAAAACAACATACTTTAGGTAAAGAAGCCAGGATGGATGATGGAAACAGGCAAGGAGTAGCAATATATTCAGGTGACAGATGAAGTTAAGAGAAGAGGAGCACCCCTAATCCTGAGGTGAACCAGGACCACTTTGCACTGAGGCACAGCAGGAGCACACACAAGCTTCCTCTGTGGTAGCTTAAGCCACAACAGCTGTATTGAAACTGTGTATTGGACTATAACCTCATGTTCGTACCCCTGCCTGTAGGCAGCCTAAGCCTGCTGAAGCATCTGCTTGATTCTACAGATAACTCAGCATGGTTTTGGAAGGTATTGTATTTAAAAAACAACCTTAGGAAAGCTGCTTTTGTTGCTTCCTACTCTGACACATTATGAATAAAACAAATAAGCCAACCCCAAAGCCCCATTGGCTAAGAGCAGGTGGAAGCGCAGTCACACCGCAGGGCAGAGGGCACAGGGCAGAGGCAGAAGAGGCTTTTGGAGACGTGACAGTTTCAGCAAATAAACCAGGACTGATGCTGCCAGCACAGCAGGGTAGATGAAGGGCACCCAATACCCCACAACTGTCACAGCCATCTCCTACCATCTGCGAGGAATGCTGGGCTGGCTGGGCAGAGCAATGGAAGGGCAAAAAAAGACATCTTAGTGATGGGGTGAAAAGAGACAAAATATATTAGCAGAACAAAGCTTTGGAGATTCCAGAAGGGAATCTTTCCTTCTTGTTCCCTCTGCTGTGGGGCCTCACAGGAGGAAACTGTCCTTGTGATCTCTGGTCTATTGTTAACGCTCTGTTTCAGTTGCACTCTACTGCACAAGCCCAATATACATCCAGGGACATCAAGAAATTAGAGCCTACTTAGGTGCATTGAACTTATGTGGTCAAGCAAAAATGACCTGAGTAATGAATCCTTTTGGACTTGGCAGCCCACTGAGAATGGGATCCTTCAGGTTGGTTCCTTTAAGAGAGGACTTGGGCTGTGGCATCAAGAGATTCTTTGGTACAATTCTGTCGTTTACAAAGAATGTACCAAAAAATGCTGTTTCCCTGAGCAGGGGAAGGAATCCTATTGTTTTGGATATCCAAGAGGCACTTAAGGGCTTCTTACATTCATCCTGAATGAAGGGCCATCAGCTCCAAGGGAATTTCACCCAATTTTATGGTAGGGATCACTTCCCTCTGCCCCACCCCAGAGGGCTGGCCCTGTCTGGGGTTTGTCTGTTGTCTTCACTGCCACCGTAGCTGTGCAGCCTCAGCATGGAAAGAAAGCAAGCATTGACAGGTGATAGCAACTTAATTATTTACAAAGCATTTCATCAGGACATTTTCTCACCACTTCATAGTGGCCATATTTTCATCCACAGAATGTTTTCGATTGTCTCAGCCAAAATTTGTTTTGGGGGTACAAAGAGAACCTTTGAGGGAGGAATGCCCAAAATGACCGAGTAAGCTGTAACTCTCCTGGGCTGAGCCATGCACTTCAAAGGCCACCTGCTGCAGGTACCAGACAAGAGCCCAAACTCATACTCTTCTCTCACCAAAGATGGCTGAACCAAGCCATATTGTCTCTTTATACAGCCTATGGCTCTTTCACGGGCACCCCGTTGCCGTGGGGAAAGAGCTTGCGTGCCCTTGTGAAGTTGAGAGCTATGCTGGTGGTGGCATATGCCTCCGGTAGGGTCTCCCAAGCCAGACAGGTCTCAACTGAAGGGTCAGACAAAGTGTGTCCACGGGCAGGATGGGCTCACTAGCCTTCGGGCAACCATCCTAGGAGAAGGACAACTCTAACTCCAAACCCGGGCAGATGGAGCTCGTTTAGCCCTGTAAGGCCATCCATCTAAGAGAAGGATACTCTAACCAAACCTACGACCTGAGGACTTCGCTGTCACCGTCCAAGCTCGCTAGGCCCTGGCAGATGAACCTCAGGTGTAAAGGGTGGGGCCAGTCTCGCGCACGCTGCGCCTCACCTAAAAAATCCACCGCGCAGGCTTGAAGGGTGTACTCACGTTTAAAGCCCTTCCCAAATCTTCGTCCGCGAAGCCAAGCCACGATGATGACAGCCTATGGAGTCTTTAAGTATTGCACCCAACATCCTTCACTGTTCCTGATACAGATGAGGGCCAGGCCACCTCTGGCCTATTCCCACCACCCCACTCACATCTGAGGCTGGTGCTGACGTACCAAACCATGGAGTGGTGCAGCTGGATGGGCAGCAATTTGATACGCTCCCTGTAGTCTCAATCAGTGTTTCTCTGTCCTGGCTTTGGTAGCCCTGACAGTGAATTGTGTGGGGCTCTGATCCCCCAGTCCCTCTGCTGCTGCTACCAGATGAGTTCCTCTCTGCCATGCTGTCTCAGCTCCGGTAACCACCACAGCCCTTGGCCCATTGCCCTGATGCCCTGCCATGGCCAGAAAAGTTTTTCGAGCTGTCACTATCATCAACAGCACCAGGGACATACAACTAATATAACTAAAAAGGTTTTTCTGCAGGGGTAAACATACAGCAACAGGTGAGCAAATGCTCTGTAGATAGTAACTTCTACCTTGAAATTCACTGTATTGTCTTTGGCCCTTTTACTGCTATTTGTCAAGAATGGAGGTGCACCCTGCTGTTCCAAAATCTCATCCTGCCTCAAGGCCTCGACCTTAAATAAGGCCGTTTGTAGCAACTCCACAGAGCTGAGTTGGTGGAGTCAAGTCACTGAAAACACAGAGGGTGGGATGGGGTGTCCCTAGGCTGTACTCCTCCCCTCTGCTCTGTTATGCTGTTTGCAAAGTGCTAAGGCAAGTGTTCAAATCCAGTCCCAGGTTTGCACAGTGCTCTCCTTAAAACCTGGAGTGTCCCTGTGGAGCCTATTCGGACATGTCCTGCCTGCATTGACTCTGACAACTTCTGCTACAGCACGGACAGAGAAGTAAAATCGTCCTTTCTTCTGGTCCACACATTTCCCGCTTACAAATTATCCATGTCTGGCAAGAGAATGACCTGCTGGGCTGGTTCGAGTGTAAACACAAGCCTTTGGACCTCTCTGGGAACAACTCCTCATGTCTTAGTCCTGGCTAAGAGCACATGTGGCCTGGCAGCCTAGGAAGCCTTGCCTTGTCCCTACAGCCACCTGCATTTTGGCACATGCTGATACAGCCCCAGAGGCTTGAAATTTGGTGTTAGATCAAAAATGTTGTATGAAAAAAGTGGTATTGGTCAGGACAGTTCATATGTCCCAAGTTCTCTGAGCAGCACAGGGATGAGAGGAAGCACCTCGGCTGAACATGCTGTTTAACAACAAGCACCAAGAAATAAAGAGCTGTAAAGAGAATAAAGTGGGTAATTGTAGTAATGGGGATGGGAGGTAGCTGCCATGGGTGGGAGGGTTTCAGGAGAAGAATGGCCGGAACAAGACCGGCCATGTTTCACAAATGATATGCAGGTTTCTACACCAGATGACATGGAAGTTAAAAATAAGGGTATGTTCAAGGATGAGGTCCCAAGAACTCCTTAAAGAAAAAAAAAAAAGCCAGTGAAGAGGCAAGTGATAACAAAGCCAGAGATTATCTTCCAAAACTAGAAGTTAAAATCTTTAAGTAGCAAAAAAAAATACATGGAAACAGAAGATCAGAGGGTGAGAGTCCGGAAACATGTAAAACTGTGCATTATTTTTGTAGCTAGGAGGTCAAGCTTTAAGGCTCCTGTACTGGGTGTCTGTGTCCAGGTGCTGGCAGTGAGCGCTGCTCCATGCGGGGCACAGCTGGTTCCAGCAGACACACCACCGGGCACGGCTGAGCCCCTCCGCCAACATGGTGACACCTCTGGTGAAACATTGAAGAAAGGGAAAAAAACGCTGAGCAGGTAGCGAGGAGTGAGGTCCAAAGTGTGAGAAACAGCTCTGCAAACACCATGGTCATGGAGGAGGAGGGGGAGGTGCTCCAGGTGCTAGAGCAAAAATGCCCTGTCAGCCACGGAAAAGTGGGTTTGTCCTGAAGGGCTGCAGCCCGAGGGAAAGACCTACAGTGGGGAAGGAAGGAGCAGCAGAGAGGGTCTGGTACGGACTGATCACCAGCTCCCTCCATGCTGCTTGGGGAGCTGGGGAGGTGGCGGAGCAGTCAGCGATGAAAGACTGAAGTTGAGCCTGGGAAACAGGGAAAGCAACGTGCTGTTTTAATTTTTGCCTTTGCTTTTCACGATGTAAATGTATTTTAATTGGCAATACATTAAATTAATTTTCCCCAAATCGAGTCTGTTTTGCCCATGTGGGTAACTGCTAAGTGATTCCCTTGTCTTTATCTCAACCCATGAGCTTTTCCATCTTACTTTCTCCCTTGTCCTGTTGAGGAGGGGGAGTGAGAGAGCAGCTGGATGGGCTTCTGGCAGCCAGCCAAGGTCAACCCACCACAGCTTCCTACTAAAAATCTCTACAAGTTATTACAAAATTAGATAAACAAAGTAGAAAGCTTACAGGTGAAATTTTTGAGGTACTTCACAATAGAAAGAGAGGAAGGAGGGCACAAAGTCTCCCACAGAACTGAAAAGAGAGTGGCTGGCCTGGAACTGTATTAGAATTTATCTCCCAGTCACAGATATAAGGAAGGTCCATCTGCAATAGGAGAAAAGCTCTGCCTGGCTCAGGGCGAGAAGACAGGAGCTGAGCATACTTGCTATTATTTTGTATTTTTCATCTCTTTTCATCCATTTTTTCATGTACAGCACTAGCAACTGGAACTTCTAAGCAATGGAATTTAAACAGTACACAACAGCAAAATATTCTCCGATGTCAATAGAGTCCATATGTATTTATTTATATATTTACTTTTCTTTGTGTATTGAAGTGACAGTGACTCTGTTCTCCTTTACTCTCAAAGTGTGGAGCACACAGTTTTATGGGTTTTGAGACAAAGAAAGCCTGTGAGATCATTCGGTCTAACACCCTGCAAACATAGTCGTCATTTCATCCGGTGATGAGCCCAAGTGAGGCTGCATCCCAGCTGGGCTGGCACGAGCGGCTTGGGGAGAGTGGTGCTGGGAGGTTCAAAAATCCCCATCCAGCAAGGTGTGGCAGAGGTCAAGGATGCCGCCAACTTTGCAAGCACATGAAAACCAGTTTGTGTTACTGGTGAGTCACCAGTAACAGATTTTGCTCTGTTTCCATAAGTGACCCGTTAATCTGGTGAAGTGCCATAAACGAGCACTTACAAGTGGGAATTCAGATGAGGTGGTGCTAGCCCCAGCGCTGCCAGAAGCAGCCTCATGCCTCCACCTTTCATTCATCTCCCAGAAATATTCATTACCTCCACTTCCAGTTCAACTAATGTCAAATTATGACATTTGGTGTCCTGGGGTAAAGGGTGCTATATGAGCACTGTTATCAACAGCTACAGCTTTCCAGAATGATGCTAACACACCTTCAGCTCTCTGGCATTCAAACTCAGCTGGCATCCTTGATGAATAATTGGAAACCTCCCCACTGCAGTGGCTTTAAACTCATAGTTTAATCATCATATTACATCCTCTAAAATACGGCAAGATTTTGTAGAATGGATATTGCTATTGCTACACAAATGGACCACTGTTTTGTTTTCTTAACATCCTATACAGGCCAGCCTGCTAGGAGGAAACATTTGTATAGCCTTGACCTTCGTGAGAAGTTCTTTCTTAATCTAAAAATGTCTGTAGCCATCTCTGAACCGTTCAGCAGGTCACCAGTGGGCAGCCAATGGTAGGGGCAGAGTCAGCCTCTTCTTTCTTTTAGGTTCAGGCAGCCCCCTCCTATCCCTCCGTATGCACTCGGTACAGCTGGTGCTCTCTGCCAGCCCCCATCCCGCCTCCCCACTGCACGTCCAGTGCGGAGGGCTGCAGCGTAAGCTGCAGGCAGAGCCTCAGCACCGCTCTGGTAATGCAGTCTTTCAAACCTGCTTTGCGACGGAAACGGCCCATTTCTCATTTTTTTGAATCCAAAGAGTCAGCACCCCACTTCAACTTGCAGAGCTCAGCATTTCCATCACAGATGTGGTGGCAAGAAGGAGCAGCCTGCACCGCACTGATGCATGCTGACAGGAAGCTTGCATAGATCAGTAGTAATTAGAAGCAAATCATAATTAAAATCTAAGCAAATCAGAAGCAAAAGAGGCTCAAAAGAGGGACCCAATGATTAATACTTCCAAGTCAGAGTAATCAAAACCATTATGAGTCCAACCACATGGAGGGGAACTACAAGGCATGCACTGTTTCATTAACTCCTTATCAACTTCCTCTCTAATCAGCACTTCAGGTTTGTGGTGTAGGGAGTGATGAAAAAAATTACAGATCCTTGAGGTGTTACTATCTTGCTTAAAGAAACCATACATTTTCTCTGGAGAAAAAGGCTTAAGTAGAGATGCCTGAAATAGGAACCTTATTTAGACAGACTCCCTTCTGCCCAGGACTTTACCAGCGAGTCTCCCGGCACCGGAAATGTTAATATAAATCAAAAGCGAGTTTTAAACTCATAATTACATATTTGCATAATATGAATATTGTAGGAGGCAAACACAAGGTACTTTGCTTGTGCCTGTGCTGGATACCCATTTCAACATTCCTATAGGATAACAATACATGCAAAAGGCAGTTTATGTTAGAGAGGTTAAAAGAGACGGCATCTTCAGAAGGCAAAATAAGCTGTGAGAGACCTACTATGGTTTTTAAAATGCATTTCCTTCTCTGTGCATTAAATGATACTTTCTGCTTTACTCACGAATAGGAGCACTCCCAACATCACCCCCGAAAGCAGACTGACAGGACTTCCAGCTTGCCCGATCCCAGTCCAAGTGCCGCTTGGCAAAAACACGTTCGTGCTACTTCACAGTCTGACTTTGCTTGTAATTATATTTATTTAAGACTACTTTAACAAGCCAGAAAATTCGAAGGGAGGGAAGATGTGCCTACCGTACCAGTGGGTCTTTTTTCTCCATGACTAAAACTCGACGTAGAAACTTTGCTTCGCGCTGGCCCGGGCAGCGGCTCCCAGCGAGTGCGTTTGCCCGGGAAGGCGGCGACTGCCCCGGCCGCGGGCCGGCTCCCGGGGGGCTGCCTGGCCGCCCTGGGGCAGCGGGGCTGAAGCCAGGGTGCCAGCTGCCCCGCGGGACAATGGCTCCATTGGGAGATAACTGGGGGACAAAGGCGCTGCTTTCAGGAATGATTTTATATGCACACATGTGACCTTTGCCTGAAATGACTCGATGGAAAGCATCCCTGTCCTGAAGCTCTGCTTTCAAATGCAGCCATCTGAGGCGCTTGCTTAATCTGTCCTTTTTTTCCCCTCTTTTCTTTTCTACTTTTTGCCACAGATGCCTCAGGAGAGGTCATGTGCAGATAACAAAGTGGTGTCGAGCTCTTTCTAATCATTTAATAGAGCTATTCAGTAATGGATAGGATTATTTTCTTCACTTTTCAAAGTCCTTCACCA
Organism: Bucorvus abyssinicus; assembly: GCA_009769605.1. Taxonomy (NCBI): domain Eukaryota; kingdom Metazoa; phylum Chordata; class Aves; order Bucerotiformes; family Bucorvidae; genus Bucorvus; species Bucorvus abyssinicus. The sequence continues at coordinate 21,473,148 of CM020033.1, forward strand.
GAATCTGCTAACTCGAGTGCTTTTATCTGCTTTTAGGAATTTAACCGCAAAACCAGAGTACCCTAACTTCCCCAGCCAACCTACTAGCTGCTTCCAAGATCAGGCCACCTTTGCTAGAGCACAAATAATTTTAAATTTATGCATCCAGATAAGTACAGTAGAGCCTTTGGATTTTTAATGGACTGGAGTGACTTACTAATTTATTGTAAATTCATTTATTGTAACTGTGACTTTGATGTATTTTGAAGGCTTCTGACTTGACTGTATATAAAATAGAAGCTGTCAATACATAACAGACATGAAATCCAAATATCACTATAGCTAGGCTGGAGATGGGGGGAGGTCGTGTTGAAGGTGGAGTTTATCACTCTTACATTGGGATACAGCACAAACACTGCAGCTGTGGAAGGTGGAAGGAAGGTCCCTCAGAGCTCTTCTTTGTTAGGTTACAGTGAAGGTTAAGAGCAGTGCACCTCTTTAAGGTTAGACAAATTTTCCTTTGTGAGATTTTGACTTTTGCTGTTGCTTTGATATTTTTGTGCTGGTAGTAGGTTTTTAAATCTTTTTAATTTAAGGCAAAATATGCTTAACATTTTCGAGATTAAAACAAAGGATGTATACTTTGCTATACTGATAAATTATCTGTCCTTTCCATAAACAGATCTTGGCCTTGCATACCCTAGAGGAACAGATTGGATTTGGGGGAGCAGGGATGAATGGCCTTTGTTAAGTAAATACGTTCACCATCCCTACCAAATTCCAGCCAGATTTGCTCAAGTTATAAATCTTTAGGAGATCTTTGTGTGTGCTCAGCGCTGTGTGTAACTTGCTCACACTTAATGGCTGAGCTCTCTGCAGATCATCTTCTCTGGGTGACTTTGAGCCCCTTACATACCATGGGTCACACTGTAGGTTTATTTCAAGGGAAAGGAGTTTTAAAAGGTGCTCACAATCACAACAGGAGGCAGGAGGGAGGTCATGTCCATCTGTCTGCCCATTATACACACTCCTCGCCACCAGCACAGCTGCACAGATCCCACATCTCTCACTTAAAATGAGTGTGCTTGTGCATGTGGGGGAATGGGATTTCTTCTCCTGAAATAAATCCTGCCTCAGCTCCCAGACAAAACCAAACCCCACTGTGAAATCTCCCCATGGGCTCCCTGTCCATCCTCCCTGCTCCCTACAGCCTCTTCTCCCACCATCAATCCTTCAAGAGAAGGAACATTGAAAAGAAGGATAAAATCAAAGCTTTGAGGAGCTGCTGAATAGGTGGTGGGTCCTGTATTGTAAATGAAACAGGACTGATGTTGGAAAGACAGCAGAGAATATGTGATAATGCAGAGACCATAGAAGCAGACAGACTTCAAGTGTTTGAGTCAGAAATCTTAAAACATGATGTCAGTATTTTTACATGTCAGGTCAAATAATTTTAGATACAAATCCAATTAGAGTTGGATGTAAAGTACTGAGTGCAAGCATTTTCTAAAAATAAATATTCTGCAGTATCTAGAAGCAAAACACAAGGGAGCCGAAAAGTACTAAAGAAGAAAAAAATTCGCAAACTCACAGACAATCTCCCCACTTCATAGCAGGCTGTTCCCAGAACCGTGCTCCCTAATACTTGTTTGAATTCCATTTAAAAGTAGGTGCCTCTCACTTCCCTTAGAAGCCTGCTGTGCTGTTGACAATTTTTTATCCTTTGATCTCTGTCTGACTTTAATATAATTTTCCAGCTTGTTTTAATGTCAGCTTATCACCAATTATTTGTTGTCCCAGGAATTTACCTCGGTTCTACAGCAGAGGGGTTTAAACTCATTGTTACAAGTGCTCTGCTGAATAAAGACATATTTACATAACAAACTAAATGATTTCTCCACTTTTACAGAGTTTGTGTATTACTTGTATTTGGAGACAAGCACAAGCTTCCCCACTTATTCTCATTTCAGCATCGTTTGCAGGAACTAGCACTAATTTAGTATTTCCCAATATATTCATTGCAATCTAAAAATATTTTGGCAGATTTTTACCCCTGATTAACACCACGGCATTCTTGGTCATATGGCTATTGACTTCTTTGAGTCATACTCAGTTAAAACAAATCTTAGTCACCTCTCCCTCATTCTGCATAAACAAACACAGGCTATTCAGCAAAACAGATGCTGCTGTCTCTAGATGTCATGGGCAGCGGTGGATATTGCTTTAGATAATGCTCATCAGAATTAACTCACACCAACTAGCACAGCTCAAGCAGGGGCAGTGGCCTGGGGCAGGGCGCAGTCAGAGGACGACACATTGCTGCACGTGGAAGAGAGTGTCCTGTCCTTAAGGGCCCAAAGGACACGGGAAGGGCTTTAGGAATGGATTTCTGCCCATAAACACACCGTTTTTACACGTATAAATCTAAAAAGGTAGTTAAGACCCCCAAGGGGTGTGTGCAGTGCCACCACCACTCTTTTAGACTGTGGCCACCGCTGCATTTTATCAAACAGCCTCTCCCTGCGGCATAGCCCCAGTGAGCCATGACCAGAGCTGCTGGTCCTGCTTTCTGGACCTGGCTTTGGGCAGTAGGGAGGCACGCGCTGCTCAGATCAGGGCAGGACCAGACATGAACAGCAATATAGCTGCTGCACTTTGGAAATTTCCAGGTGTGGCAGGTATCTGCTTCCCATGTGAAGGCTCAGCTCAGCTGGACAGACAGTGGATTGCAAGTCTTGGAAAAGGAATTAAAAATCCACCAAAGTCCTATGTTGATCACGCAAAACACCCAGTCTAACAAAAACTAAGACGAGTTTCCAGGTACACTAGGTTCAGAAATTAGTGTTCAGGAATTTGATTTTACAACAAATGCAGGAGGAGACTTACTGAGGGGCATAGTCTCATGCTTTCATGTATAGCCCAGGCCAGGCTGTACTGGAAGGTTAATGAAAACAACAAAAATATCCCTTCTTTTTCAATATTCAGAATGTAAGGAGATGATAGTGGGTGAGAAAGAACTTCTGCAGCTACATAGGAGAAAAGATTATACAGACTCAGCTTTAAAGCAGCCATTCTTCTCCTCAGAATCAGAAATCTGAACATCTCTTGATCTTGTGCAATCAGAGGGAGCATCTATATACTTAAATCAGGCCACACACTGAGCACCTATATATGGATTTCTGGAGCTAACATTAAGATCCTATTTTTAAAACTGTGTTTACAGATGCCCCAGCCTGCCAGAAATAAAACCTTTTGAACATTACTCCTTTTAATCCCTGCATTTTCTGCATTCATTTTTAAACAATATTGTTGCAAATAAATCCATCAGAAAACGATACTGGCAGTTAGATATGCCGTGGGTAGTACAGCAGTACATCGACCACCATAAACAGTGCTTCCAAAAAATCGCACTGTAGATAGCCACGAATAAAAGAAGATTGTGACTTACAAGAAATATACCACACCTCCTCCTGTTAATCTGTTCCATATTTGATGATTGAGCGTGAATTACAGTTGAAAAATATCCCGGGGGATTACTTAATATACTGCCTAATCCAACCATCCACCCCCTGCAAAGTACAACCTCATGCGGTTTTGCTTCATTAGGAGTTTCTCTGCAGCTCCAATGTCCCGGCTCAGTTTCACCTCCTGCAAACAGGTCTGAGCACGAAGAAATGGCTTCTGTGGCCAGAACTGTGCAGAAGCATGTAATACTGTACAAGCATAATTGCACAAGCTGAGCTAATGGAAAAAACATACTTTGTCCAGCTACCTTCTAGGCATGGCTGGAGTTACCCCTTCTTCAATCTGAATGGATGATGTGGTCTTGTATCTCTGGCTTTGCTTTGGCATATTTTCTTTCTCTTAACCCTTAGTTTACAGTATTACAGCTGCATAACAGCTTTGCTCAAACTCCAAAGGTTTACCACTTCTCCCGTTTGAACATTTTTCCTGCCATAAAATGTTTTATTTCCACCAGATTTTGCCCACCAGTGGGGATGTTATGGTATCCTTTATCCTCAATTTATGCAATAATATATCTTCACTTTGAAAAGGCATCAGACCCAGAGCTTCTAAAGATTCTCTGTCAAAAGATTAATCCTCCCCTCCTGAGCTATGCTAACCACAGTATACCAGGCTACGAGCAGCTGTGAAACAGCACAGCTCCACAAACCTGCACCAGCAGGATCCACCTCCTTGAGGGTATCTGCCATGGGGAGTTTGGGATGGAAGAGAAATGGCCATGAACTGTAGTTATGGGTAAATGTGTGCTGGGGGACAAAACATGGGTATGTGAAGAACCGTAAAGATCATAAACTAAAGCTCAGTTCTCCCTGACCAGTATGAAAAGGCTCTGCAGGGAGTGAAAATTTCCTCTGAGAGCAAGAACTTGCTGAGATAGCTTAAAGCTATATCACTCAGGCCATCACGCAGGGCTCTCCAGATCCTGGATAAGGCCAGAAAAGGACCATAAGGGAGAGCAGAGCATTATCAGCATCAGACAAGATCCTGCTCCTTGGCTTGAGGGCTGACACTGTGGCTCCTTTATCTACTTTCCATATAACTGAATCATTACTTACTACACCTCCTATCCTTCTCTTCTGCTACTGGTTTTCTTGCCCAAAGCCAATCCTTATGCCCTGTTCCAAACAACATCTCTGTAGTCTAACACAGATACAGCTCCACCTGATATGGAACTTCCTGGTCTTGTATAGTATATACAAGTTATGTCAAATTCCACATGCTGAAAAATATGTACACATTTCTTACATGGAATGGTAACTCACAAATTGTAACTAGGGACCAAGTTAATAAAATCCTTCAAGAAACTTGACACAAACATATATATACGTCTCAGAAAACACCACAAATTTCAAGGTTGCTATCTGCTAAAGAAAATCCAGTGTTGAAACCTGGCTGTAAAGGCATGAAAAGAGAGATTCCACTAGGAATAAGGGGTATGTGGATAAAATAAAACAAAACAAAGATGAACAAATATGATAGCTACACTCTTCCCACAGATTCTACCCTTTTCACCAAAGACCAATGCATAGATGGTAACACCAATCCTTGAGAGTAGCCAACAAACACAGCCACATTTATAGGCAACATACCCTAGAGATCTGAGAAGTCAAGAACCTTCAGAAAAGGCTTACAAAGGAAAGAGTGAGTGATGACTTCCAAAGGGTCCCGCTGCAGGGCAGGGGTTGGACACACGGACGGGTTTGTAGGTCATAAAATAAGACCAGCCTTTTGAACCATGGTGAGGAATTTCGACCACTCACCAGCTGCTGTGCCAGCAAGAAGCTGTTGGTCCAACAGCCATGGCATGACTTGGGTTGTTCATGCAGCATTTGTAATTCAAGACCAGCAGGTTGCTCACCATTACTAGAGTGCCTGGGTTTCCATCTTCCTGAAAAATAAAGTTATAATCTGGAGAGAACATAAACATTTCAAACTTGTGGGGGTTGGACAAATTGGTCGAAATTTTCAGAAGAAAAAAAAAGTAGTTCTTATTTCTCATCACCTTCAATTGGGGTATAAAAGCTACTTCAAGTGAATGAACAACTCATCCTTGCATTTTGAGTGAAGCCCAGAGAAAATCCTTCGTGAATGGAAGCTACAAGCCAAATTGTAACATGGATTAGGGCCTTCTGAGTGCTAGGCTGAGCAGGTATCGATCATGGTGACAGTCGCTCCTGCATCGAAATGTACTTAATTCCGGGGAAAAAACGAAGACCAAGCTGGTCTGTTCAGCTGTGGATGCTGCAGAGAGGAGCTGCTGTGCAGTGAGGTTTCGGGGCTACACAAATGGTCTCTGACTTGAAGTTTACATATATGACTATTTGAGGCTGCTGAAACTACTCCAGCTTGTTCGCAAAGCTTGGGTTTATACTCCTGCTTACAATTTATCTTCTGCTTTTGATTCCTCACATCTGTGTCCTTTTTCCAGACCCCCCTGCATGGTTTTATTCACTAAAGCTTTCAGAGTTTTGTTTTTGTTCTAAAGTTTTTGCCTTCTAAATTGTTTTTATTATGATGTACACCACACTGAGTGCTCTGGCAGCCTGCGAGGGACTTTTTCTAAGAAGAATAAATTATGGGCATTAATAAAACAAAGCACAGAGCTTTTGAACATTTGGTTTCAACGTAGAAGGATTCTCTTTCATATGAGAATCATGTTGAGGATTTATTTCTAGGGGGATTTTTCCTGTTATTAAGATCTAACAAAGCAGTATTTTACTGAAGGCTTTTTGTTTTTTCCTTGCCCGCTCTGTCATGGTTATTGCAAAGCTCTTCTGCTGTTTCTCATTTCACTGCAAGGTACCTACGTGCATATGAAAGGTACACTGCGCAGGGCTTGCTTTCAAGTTTTCAGTTAAGTGGGGGAGGAAGGTTTTGGGCGGTTTGTTTGAGCTTCTTTTGTGGAGAGGGATTAAGGTAAGGATATGGAAACCAGGGGCAAAATAGTTCTTTAAAATAAATCCAGATCTCCCCTCTGTAAACACACACCAACCAAATATACAAATTATGGCAAATTGACTGGCTGTGTTCACCACTGGGTTAGTGCTAAAAACAAGAGCACTATAAGCATGAGTTACAACATTTATTTGGACCTCCTTGAAAAGTCTTCTTTTCAGTGGGCTCAATCCTGCAACAGAAGCAATTTAGCTCTCATGAGTAGTCCCATTGACTAAAAGCAGGGCCTGGATTTACAGGGTCACCTAAACCAACAGAAAGAGTTTTGAAAGCAACATTTTCCCATAAGTCACTTCCCATTATACCTTTTTGCCACCTGGACTCCATCTCCTTAAATCTGCTTTATTGGTCCCATGTGCCTTTATTCAGTGAAGTGCTCGAGCTTTGATGGAATGGAAGGGATGTAAGCAAGCACCAAGCAAGCTTTCCTGAACCGGTGCTGCAGCCACACTCCCAATTAATGCCTCCTTTCATATAGCTGCGTCCCCACACTACACACAGGGAACAGCCTCCCACTTGTCGTTCCCAAAACACGCTGGCTTTCTCCTCCCAACTTGCTCACGAAATTCACTGCGTCCTGGCTGCCTCCAGCTTGCAGCTTTGCCCTCTACACAACGGAGGTACCTTTTGTTAAGTATCGAGTCCTTGACACCACCAAGTGCTCAAACTCCCACAGGGTTTGGTCCCCACTGGTGCCCAAGAGCAGGGTCTCACCCCCAGCCTAGTAGGTCTGGGAACTGGCAGCCACAAGCTGGCACCACTGCCCCCTCTGTGTAACGCCTCTGGCCCTCACTTGGTCCCCAGGGGATTTAATTTAGGACCCCAAAAGGCACAAAACCCCCTTTTCTCCCTGATTTTGTTTGGATTTGGTTTCTAGCTATTTAGCAAGTTGACTCACCCCATCAAGGTGAGCCTCTGGGCTGATGCACGGGAATCCCCAGCACCGGAGTGGGAGGACAAGAGCACTACGTTCGGCAGTACTGGACTAAGTAATTGTAGAATCACACCCTAATTAGGAAAAACAGTGGCAGCTCCATATATCCTTCCTGCAGTCTATCTCCACGCACATTCTCCTTTGTCTCTGCATTTTACAATACAAAAATATGAGAAAATATTTCAGCATAGATTTACTGAAAGCAACAGCAATTTTCGCACCTGCATGAATTTTCAGCAGCATCTAGGCATATTTCGAAGGTACATATTAGCTTTAAGTTGAAGATGCAAACAGTTTGATTACATCATACTCCAGGTCAAAACGTGGGGGGTGGGAACCGTAAAGTTTGCAGTGTTTGACTTGAACTCAAGTGAAAACATCTGAAGGCTTTTATGGGTGTTTGTATTTCTCAGTGACAGGAATCAAGGTAAAAGTGACTTGATTGTTTCTTTTTATCACTTTCCAGCTGTGGTACAAAAACAAGAATCTGTTAATTACTTTGGACACCAGTGGGGTTGGATTGGCAGCAACGAGGAGCGCAGAGCCTTTTTCTTGTCACTGCTGTCATGAAAAACCCTGTGTGTTTCCTTCTTCACTGCATGTGTCACAAAGAGATTTACGGCTGTGTTTTAACCACACATCAATGAGCCACTCAAGATTTACAGCAGCAAATTTGGAGACTTATCTGTGACAGATTTTTCCCACTGAAAAGCCATAATTTATAACAAGTGCTTGCATATGTAATTAGCTGTATGATGAGATGAAATACTACAGAAAGGTGGCCTAAAAGAAGGAGTCAAGTCAGTGGCACCTTATCCCTTCCCAGGAGGGTGAAGAGTAAACAGGGCCTGAGGAATGAGATCAGATTTCTTAGCCGCACCATGCTGCTCACAAGCAGCAGCAAGTAAGTGTATAGGAATACCGGGAGCTAGGTGCTTATTTGCATGTCCTGAGGATTTGCTTTAGTTCTTGCAGAATCAAGGACCATCTATCCTACTTCTGTCAACTTGTTTTCAACCAGACTCCCAAACTAACTTAGAGACAAGGACCTATACAGTGAATTTAAGCTGGTGATCACATTGACTTGTATAGCCACCCTTTACCACACAAAGGGTTTGAAAGCCATTTCTCCAGGTGGGTTTTTTTTTTTGTTTTCAGCCCATGTGCACAAGAACAGGGCTGGAACAGAGGGAGGCAATGGGCTTGCAAGGGGATGCCAAGGAAGAGGCTGGGGGCAGGTGAGAGCTGAACACCCATGTTTTTGTAACATGCCATCTCTTGTCTCTTGGCCCTGTGTTTCTTTACAGCTCTCAGCCACTTTCATGACATACACACCAGGGAGTGGGACAGCACACCAAGGAGTCCCCGTAGAAGGTCTAAGCAATGCAGTTTCCTGTTACCAGAGATGCACTTTATTCTCAGGTCTTCTCCCACTTTATTACTTCTCAGCCAATGATAGTTCAAATACAGCTAAGGTGCTGTCAGCTTCTCCCTCTCAGTTTTTGGCATGTGCCCAGAGCATAATCTTCCTCCGTGTTTCAAATAGCAAACCTTTCATTAGGGCTTTTAGCATTTCCAGTTCAAGTTGTAACTTCTCCTGCCACATATCGACATAGCCAAAAGAGCGTATACATCTCAGACACTACAGCAACTAGCCAAGTTATGTTCAGCGGAGTTTCTTGCTTCCATTTGCAGTTTGCTGTTATGGAACACAATATTGAAATAAGCATATGTCAGACTTCATTAATTAAGAGCTGTTGAGCTGACTTACAAAACTCCAAAAGCTCTCCATCACAGCCCAATTTCAGGTTAGATTTCTTTGGTTCATCTCTAAGGTTCAGTAACTCCATTCCTCCAGGTCCATTATTCTCAGTATCAGTGTTGGTACTCCTATCACCCCTTTTGGCTCAAAAGGTGAAAATACATCCAGGCTAGACCCGCTATGCCTCTTATTATCATCCCACCTGTAACTTCATTACTATGGAAAGAGTAAAGCATTTAATAGAACAAGCCTAGAGAAGACTGACCCAAATTAACAGGTGACAGCACCTGTCCTTCTTGCACTTTCTCTTTTTGCCCCACTGACAGTAATTGCCATATAATGTTTAGCATATAAACACCTTGGTGCAAAAACCACCCTTTACCTTTTACGAAGTGCTCATAACACCATCAGAAAACATGTAATTACTACATAAGTAGAATTTTGCTGTTTGAACTATCAGTCCTCACACCTTCCAGAGGACCAATATGAATCTCAAAAGTAAAATTAAGTACAAAAAAATACATTAAAAGACAACTTTTCAAGGCGCCTTTCTACATTTTAGAGGATTTACAGAGCACAATCCCATCCTGTTTCCTTCTCAAGTTACCTCCAAGACACTCAGGAATTCTCCAAGTACAATAAAAAGCCAATTTAGGTATAGACACAACACACGCATAGCAGCAATAAAACAAGTAATGCATTTTAAGAATTTATTATTGGAGCGCGTACTCTCCAGCAGAGTTTCACCCCTTTATTAATTCAGATCATTCTTTACCAATCCTTTACACCAGGATCAATGTGGAACTGTGCAAATAAATAAAAACAGCAATAATATAACCTACAAAAGGGTTCAGAGAAGGTGTTGCCTCTCTCTTGCAAAGCAACAGTCTTCTCTCTCTGACCTCTTATGCTTTTGCCATTCACCGAAGGCTGGAAGGAGGATGAAATTGTTAAATCAGAGGCTGGGGAGTACGCCAGGCTTCCAAGCCCAAGCTGTGAAAGGCCCCCTCTGTCCATTGCAGTTTTATGGGGACTGCAGACAGCAGATCTGAGATAACCTTTCAGGCCTCTCTGTATCAGTCAGATCTCCTCTTGCGCTCCAGAGCAGCCCCCTGGAGAGGCGTCAGCCCCTCCCGGTTATGCTGGTGCTTGGGGTCTCAGCAGCGTGCACCCCAAGCCAGACAGACCTCCAGGCTGCCAAACTTTCCCTTCATGCAGCCAGTTGGCTCTCAAGAAGCACCGGCCTCCCTCTGTTTGCAGGACTTCTCCTACACCAGTTTCAACATATGGAAAAGAAAGATACCTGTCAGGAGAAGAAATTAAGCCCCTTTCAGTTTTATTACATTCCTTCCATTTTATAGGTAGGCTGGGTTTTTTTTTCATTTTCTTTGCAAAAGACATTACAATAATAATAATAATAATTAACCAGTGGAAAGAGTTTGCTTTGGCTTCCTTTGGGTGAATTGTGTTAGAGAGACTGTATCTGAAGTAGAAGAGATTAGTACTTTATTTACTAACACACCACAGGCTCAGTGGGAGAAGGGGGGAGTAATGCCTCAAAAAAGGGCTGTTATAAAACCGACCACAAGTAATCAATACACCCCAAAAGAGCAAAGGCAGTGATGGAGCAAACTCGTAATGTGAACCAGACTGAATAACATGAAACAATCAGCTTGATGGGTGAAGTAGTGATTTGGCAAACGTTCTGACGCTCCTTGCCATGGATTTCCGGACAGTCATGGTGAAAGTAAATAAACATGCCTCATCAGGAATAACATTAGCAACAGGCACAGCTGGGCCCTTCATTCAGAGAAAGGATCCCTTCCTTTACCTGATACTAAATCTTACCTTCTGCATGGTGCCACAAAGCAACATGGATATGAACCTCATATATAAAAAAATCACATCAAAATTCTTTTGAGCTGGTGGTCCAACAATGCAATTGCTAAGTTCATGACAAGACCAAGAGGTTCCCTGAATGAATCCATATCTATTATGAATGTTTGAGGACACAATCCGTGAGCTGGCACTTTCTGGCTCCCAATCTCATGCTCTTCACCATTACACAAAGAAATTCTGTGTTCCTGTGACAGGATTGCCCAGGACTTTCCAGGGAGTTTTAAGACAAACCAATTTCCTCACCCAGAAAACAAGAATAAGAGGGTTATAACAAGTAAAGGGTTTTAAACATTCACAGTGAAAATGCTAATTGCTATTCTCCATGTAGCAACTGAATCTTGATTTTTGTTGTTGTTGTTGTTGATATTTTATTGAAGGAACTCCTCCCATCCCTGGGGAGCATGAACTGTGCAGAATGGAGAGGAGCAGAAATGGGATGTCTCATTTTGTCAAGAGAGGGATTTGGTCCCTCCAGGAAAATGAATATAATACATAAAATCACTTTATAAATCTTCAGCTCCAGAGCTACTAATCCAGGATTCCTTCAATGTCTTCAAACTCACATGATCTACTAAAGCCCAGCCCTTCTCTCTGATTAGCTGCAAAGAGATGTGAGCTTTTTTGGTGACACCAAACTCAGGGTGAAATTGAGACAATCTCTTAGACTGGAAATCAAAAGCAACAATTGCATAAAAAGGTTTGGATTTTTGGATAAAACATCAGGGCCCATAGGGAACATTCCTGCATTAAAGACAGTGTTTAATTCCAAAATTTGACATCTCCAAGATGCTAGAGAGCTTTCCAGAAAACAAGACCATTGCTCAAAGTGTGACAGGGGTTTCTAACTGTTACAAGATCATCTCCAACAGGCACTAACACTAAGCTTTAAACACTGAACAGTGGGGTTTGATGTAGCTCCAGGAAAGTGCCTTGCTAAGCTTCGGAGAGGATGTGCTAAATTTGGAACGTTGTCCAAAGAGAAAACCAATTATTTTCACCAGAAGTCCCTCTAATGTTTTGCAATGACCTTAAAGCAGGCAGATATAACAAGGGATGGCAAGAAGCCACTGACATGAATTATGTTACATCCCAGCTCCAAGGTTGCTTGTCAAATACAAATAGTGATCAAATACCGAGAAGACATGGTGTTCAACATGCAGCACAAGGCTGAAGGGAGCTTGCCATACGGCTGAGGAACAGCCTCCTGCCTTCTACAGAAGGACCTCCCATCTGGTAGTATGTTTCTCTGCTACTGAGGACCTGATCACGACAGTGACCAATTCCGTGTTGCAGAAGACACCAATGTAGGCCAACATTTCTCCTGCACTTTTTAGTATATTCATATCTCTGCAACAACCAGTTTTAGCATACTCTTAGAGGTATCGGCATGGTCACCTAAATGCAAAATCCATCATCCACAACGTACTTCAAGTCACTCAGACTAGGGTAGATTCCCACTCCCCCTGGCTATGTCCTCTGGCAAGACACTGATTCATGGCTCTGCTGCTCTGACTCCAGTGTGTCCTGTTTACTCAGGTGCCTTCTGCACAGGTCCTGGTGCTGTAGATCCTTGTTTTGAACTACATCACCCACAGCAACAAGCAGATGGTCTTAACAGCACCCTTGCTCGGTCTGTTTCCCCTCATCAACACCACTCTGCAAATCAAGTCAGGGAGCTGTTCCAAACTAGAAATTTTGAGCCAGCTTGCTCTTAGCCAGATCCACTTTGCAATGCTCAATGCTGCTGAGATGGAAGGGGCACAGTACCACACTCTTGCTCTTCCTATGCTGCATAGCTGCACACTGAGGCTGCAGGACCAGTTGAATCTTCCAGGTGCTGCCACTGACATCATCAGCAACACAGAGCAGCCCAGCACAGTCACTGCATATGAATTCCTGACTTCTTTATTTATGGAGCACTATTCAAAACTGTGCTCTGGACAAGAGAGATCAAGAAATGTCTTTGCAGTGGTGTCTGAGCAGTTTCCAAAATATTGTGACAACACTCCTTTGAGGTAAAGGCAGCATCTTCACCATTTTCAGACAAGACATTAACAAACTATTTCCACTGATTTTAAGAGCCTGCCTTAAGGCTTTGAGGAATTCCAGTTTCTAGAAGTCATAGCATTGTATAGCACTATGAGTACAGTCTGTAACAGGCACTACCGGAGACTTCCTGTAGTGGATGTGTGCAGCACAGACCCCTTTTATCTCCAGATGAAGCCGTCAAGACTCAGTTCTCATGAAGACTCAGCTCTCCCAAGCATAGCTGTGCCTCTCAAGCTGAGTGCTGAACAAGGAAGTTAAAAATGACCTTTTCCAAAAATTATAGCTGAAATGACCTGGCAGCATCTCGTCATAATTCTATGGAGACACAGAAACAGGATTCAGCCCTCCAGAGTAAGATTGAGCTGATCTGAGCATGACCCGATTTCTCCTGCAGCCTCATTCCCCACTGAAGACTCTGCTTTGAGATCATCTCATCATACTTTGATGCCAAGGGGCTGAGTAATGTTACCCAGATGGTCTTATGTCTACTTGAATTGCAGCCTATTCTCCAGAGAAAGAACTGTATGGTTTTTGTTTTGTTTTGTTTTTTTTAAAAAGATTGAATCAAAGAAGAGCAATTTCTAGTGTGTCAATGACGTGCTGCACACTCTTTCATGGTTCAACAGGAGCACAGGAACACATTGGGCTCGTGTAAGGTAAGAGACTGGCAACTAATAGTTTTTGTAGATTGCCATCCTTTTGGTAACTGGTATCTACAGAGGAATAAAGCATGCGTTTTAGCTAATGGCTATGATACCTGTTGCTCAGAAGCACTGAGATTCCTGAACTCCTGGTTATAACCCAAGTTCTGGAGGCGATTGGGATTCAGAGGGATTTTGCTTGTGATTTTGCTCATTGTCCCTCGATGCCCATCTTCTCCTCCTTGTTGCTGTTCCCTCTCAGATGTTCCTTTGACTTCATTCTCTGTCACTGGTTCCTTGTTCCAGTTCTTGATCTGTTTGCTTAGTTCTCTCACCCCCTGGGCTAACATAACTTCCCATTTCACATTTGACTCACCTTCATCAGCAGTCAGTCTAAACCACCAGACTTCACACTGGAATGGCTGAGCCCGAAGCACTTGCTCCCTTCTGTTGCCTCTGCCCCAGGGGCAGCAATCATCTGAACTGGTTCAGCCCTGTATCAGAGTGGTAAGTCTCGTGGAAATTCACAGGGCTTCAATTTCGCCATGCTGGAGTCTCTTCTGGAAATCAGACAAAGACTTCTAAATCACGTGGATGGTTTGGCCAGTTCTACCTCTCATTTCCACTGAAAACTGCGAGTCTTTTTTCAGGCAGATGTTAGTGGATGAGTCAGGGAGCAGATACACATAGTTGCCAGCCACTGAGCTGAAGAAGTCCAAGAGAGAGTCCAAGAGATGATAAAGTCGAGCAGAACTGACAGTTATCCAAAGCTTGTAGCTTGCGCTCGGCACCCCTGGGAACACACAACACACACTGAGCAATGGATTTCAAAATATTATGAAATAAGCCTGCGTGTAAGAAAAATAAGGATCTCCTGTTGAATTAAGGAGTTAGGTCATTAATCCTTGTTCATATTACATTACTCACACTTGAGAGACAAATAACTATCTGTTGCCTCACTAAACGACATATTTATTTGAACAACTGTTTCCCAATAAGTAGGGAGAAAGAACCATTTCAACAGAAAAGTTCTATACTATGGTCTTATCATAACAAGCCACCTCACAGTAAGCTGATGTGTATCATACACAAGCATCCATTGTAAAAAGCTATTAGGTGTATCTTATTTTACAGTGCTGACATATTCGTTCGTTCACAGAGGTCATTAGCGCACAACGGAGCCTCTCATTTTCATATGCCTTACTGAGGTTTTGCTATATTTCAGAATCAAACCTCAGTATGAGCATTTTAACTCAGAAGGACATGATTGGTGTCATATAAAGTCAATTTATATAGAAATCTTGTAACTGTTCAGAACAGATTTTATCTAAAAAGTTCACAGTCTCTGAATGGAAAGGACATAGTACATTATTAGGTCAACTTCACATGCTTAATATGTTTAACAGAAGGCTAGACTTTTAAAAAGTTTTAAACGAAACTACCTATTTTCCTCTAGGCTGAAAATGCTGCTCAACTGCTTGTTTACAGGCCAGCCTGTAAACACAGCGCTGGATGCAAGCACTGTGGGAAGGTGAATCGCTGCTTACGTTCTCATCAAACAAGTCGGTTGTTGCTGCTGGAGTCCCCCAGCCCAGCCAGGCACCGGCACTGCCACCCCTCCCCGATCGGCTCCACTGCTCCGGGGGCTGCGCCAGGCAGCCAAGGGCAGAACGCTGTGCTCTCCATTCAGGCAGTAGAAAGCACATTGGAAAAAGTAAAAACCCATGAGAAAGTAAGACAACAAGCAATGGGAGTAGACAGCAGCTAATTAGCAGACTGCCCTCACCCGCACACATGTACATACAGTTTTCACCATCTCTGTAGTTGTCTCAAGGACTTGGAAGGCTATTTGGTGGCATGTACTGATGCCTTCCCCTGGTTCTGCTCCTCATCCCGATGGGGTTTGAAACCTTGACATCCAGAGCAGCTCATGTCTGACATAGGAAGGAAAAAAAAATAGTAGGGTAAAAGAAAATGGAGAGAAGGAAGAGGAGAGAGAGAAGAGCAAGGGGAGGGAGCCAGGGAGAAGAGAAGGAGCCTGAGAGCTGATGAGGTGTGAGACGACCCTTGTCCATGCAGTGTATTCAGCTTGTGAGAGATACACAATGGTTCCCTTTCCAGTCTCTCCCCCTTCCCTAGCCTGGCAAGGTGCTGATACAGCATGAGCAGGTGCACAAAATGTCCAGAACAGCTCACTTAAACAGCAGACGTGGCCGATGAACATTCATTCCCAGTGCAGACAGAGGGCTGAGAAAAAGTCCTGGCAGTTCTTACTGCAGCTCAGGTGAGCTCAAGAGTTTCCTGTCTATTTTATCTGCCCCCCAGCCCGAAATGGCAGAGATGTCATTTATATTGCAAATAGAGGTCTGGAGCAGTAATGTGAAGGAAGAGAGAGATGTTGCCTTCACAGAGAGAAACTCTGCAGATGAAAAAAAAAAAAGCTTGAATGATACCAGGATCCAAAAATTTGGGATAGTCATGTCCCTCGGATGAATGTCAAAGCCCCAAGAATATTAGGTATCACCACCTGGAGCTTCTTTTAACAGTAATAGCATTACAAATGCCTTATATTAACTCATCTTTACCTTAAATAAGAGTTTTGAAAAAGTGCCCTAAGATTCACAGCTTCCCTGTTTTTCTGTAGCAGAGAGGAAACTGTCAGGAATTGCTTCAGGAGCCCGGCAATGTGGAGCAGCAGCATCCCAGCCTGAAAGTCCGCCCAGACAGAACTTTCTCATCATCCTCAGGTGAGGCCCCCATCATATTTAAGAACAAGAAAGGTAGATGAATGAGAAAAACTGGCATTCAGACTGGGGAAGCTGGAAGGGGCTCTCAACAGCCTTGTAATAACTGCTCCAAACAGTGACACTGATTGTGTAAAATTGGCACAGACTCTAGGGGCAGGTACAAGTCATTGGCTCAACTCAGAACCACAACGATAAAAACGTTCTGATTAAAAAAAGAGCTCCTCTGTGCACAAAGGCCAGTTCCCAATTGTAATTCTGTGCAGCCTAAGTACATGTTGCATATGTTATTACAGAACAGGTAAATCAGGTTCAAAGTATATTTTATTTTTGTAAAACAACTGTAAACTACATATTTAGAAGCTTTTGGTATTCTTGATAGCATAAATAATTAAAGGAAAATTAAAAGAGAAAACCCAAGGTGTTAGTTTCAGTTAGATGATAGAGATTCAGTTAGTATACATTGCTTGACTCTGGAAAAGAAAGGGAGCTCTTGCTAGGTTCTCAATTCACAACCAGGAATACAGCACTCAAGGACAACAGTTGAAAATTAGGCAGCTGTTGTATGTTAGACCTATTATCAGTGTCTTGTTTTCATTTTATAAATGCATATTTCTCCAATTAAATTGTTGAAATTTTATTGAAAAAAGAGTTCTGTTTTCAACTGTCCTCTCCATACTCTTTTATTTAAAGGTTTTCGTATCTCCTCCATCATTGCAGTAGTAAACAGCCAGTTCCTTGAAGTTCTTTATCAGTTCTCCTACGACATAATTGCATTTTCTCTCTTCCATGAAGAGATAGACAAAAAAGCTTTGTTCTCTGCCTCCTCTGTGTCTCATCGTAGCCTGTAAGTGCTGAGTGTTTTATTAAGCACCTGGAACATTTTCAGTGCTGAAAAAACAAATGTCTATTTTTAAATATCTGCGTCTTAAAACTAAAGCACCCGCAGTACTTTGAAATTAGTCAAGTACTCAAAACCAAACCTATGAATTCCAGCATTTTAAAATGACTGCATCCTTTGATAAAAGCATTTGAGAGAGAGAAACATTTTTCACACATACCGCTCCAAACACAAGAAAGATGCTCGCACAGACTCTGGAACTGTATGATATCCATAAGAGACAAGGAACATCTATGCCTGGTCCTCAGAGAGAACCTCAGAGCTGTAGTAGCCCGCTGGCCACAGAGCTTGGAACAAACCATGGAAAACCACCCAAGAGACTCGAAGCCCCAGGTGCAGGGTATCATCCTGCTCTGAAGCAGCTTAGACCCTCTGCTTTGGTGGATGGCTTTGAGTGATCTGCCTTTCTTGAAGCTTATACATCTCTCAAAAGATTATTACATCAATAAACTGGAAAAAGACTTGAAGGTAAACAAACAGTAGAGGAAAACAAGTGAAGACAAAAGCAGCTTCATGGGTGAGTCCATAATACCTAAACACAGTAGAGACTGCCTTAGGTCAGTGAGTGATAGAACTGATGCGAGACCTTTAATCTCCAAGTCTCTCATCACTGTGGTCACAGACCATCTCAGTCCCTCCTCTTCCTTCCTCCTTTTCTCCAGTTTTTCACTGTACAGAAAAATGAGGAATTAAGTGACTAAAACTAGCAAAACAATATTGCATTGTCAGTAACTTTCATGACTGCCATATCAACTTGAAGAGCTGTACTCGAATATTTCCAAAACTGCTAAAAAACCTTCCTCCACCATATGCTTCAATTTGACTTCTGGGTGGGAGATGAGCTACAGAAAGACTGAAGTCTTTTCTAGAATGCCAAAGCATCGGGCATTAAAAAACTCAAAAGATTCAGCAAAATAAATCACTAGAAGCTCAGCAGAGCCAGTAGCGTAAGGAAAACAGGTCCAGGACTGCTTCTACATACGCTGTAGCTGGGCACTGAAGGAAAGCCATGGCCACTTTTCTGTTGCTCTCACGGTGTCCCCTTGGGTTCCACACTGAAACCCACACCCAGGCAGACACAGCGAAGCTTGACACAAGCCGTTCCAGCACCCACAAGAAACAGAGGGTTACTCACACAAATTCAGACAGCTTTTAAATGGTGAGTGAGTTTTGAGTCACCCCTCCTTTTCCTGGAAAGGTGAGGAACAGATAACTTCCAGAACAGGCTTTTTTTCCTGGAATAAGTTTTTGAAGAGGGGAAGAGTCAATCAGGTCTTGAAATGTGCTTTCATTCCTAATGCGCTTTCAAACTTTTCCCTTCCTTTTAGGGCATATGTTCATTTAGAAGTTTTATCAGTTACTTGCATTTTACAGTATTATTTACTTATAAAATACAGGAACATTTAGAAACTGAGAAGTACATTTTCAGAATGAAATGCTTCATATTAACACTCTTCTGAAAGTCGAGTCTGTGGATAAAAGTAAAATCACACAATCACAGAATCGTGAGACCTTTAAGGTCATCAAGTCGAATAATTAACCTAACACTGCCAGGTCACCACTAAACCATGTCCCTCAGCATCGCATCTACACATCTTTTAAATACCTACAGGGATGGGAACTCCACCACTGCCCTGGGCAGCCCGTTCCAATGCTTGACAACCCTTTCAGTGAAGAAATTTTTCCTAATATACAACCTAAGTTTCCCCTCACACAGCTTGACGCCGTTTCCTCTCGACCTATCACTTGTTACATGGGAGAAGAGACCAATGTCAACCTCTCTACAACCTCCTTTCAGGTAGTTGTAGAGAATGATAAAGTCTCCCCTCAGCCTCCTTTTTTCCAGGCACAACCCCAGTTCCCTCAGCTACTCCTCATAGGATTTGTTCTCTAAACCCTTCACCAGCTTTGTTGCCCTTCTCTGGACACACTCCAGCACCTCAATAGAATAAAATAAAATAAAATAATAATAATAATTGAATAAAAAAATTAAAACCTCCTATTTGACCTGAAATGTCCTTTATAGTAATTTTTGAACAGTGTTTCTTTTGCCCTTTATTGTTGAGACCACTCCTTTTTTATTTTTAACACAGCAAAGAAAAAAATAACTGCCAGTCACGTAAGCTCATCTCACGCCAGGCTTCCAAAATTTCCAAAATTAATCTGATTCAAAACATTCACTCAACCAATTCACAACAAAATTAAGACTCCCAAAGAGGCGCAGATGTCAAAACTTGAATTCACCCTATGGTATTGTTTTCTTGAAGGTGCAAGGAGCCAAACAAACCGGCTGCAGCTGCCAAAGAGGGTTTTGCTGCTGCTCACGCCTCCCTCCCTCCCTCTTCCCCTCCACCCTCGGCTGCACAGTCACGCATCAGCCTCCCTGCTTATTCAACCTCTGCCCAAAAGCTTCAGCTCGCTAACGCAGCAAGAATTATTCCGATTTTATTCACAGGTTAGAGAGTTGTATCAGGCCACAGGAGAGCCCAGGTATAACCCAGAAAATCCGACCTGGCACTGCGGGGTCAGGAGCTGGTGGGAAGAGTGAGCTCCTGGCCACGGCGGTGCCAAGCTGTTAGATCAGCCCAGAGCATACCCACGCACTTTCGCTTTCACTCAGAAATGAAGAACATCTAGCCAAATATGCTTTTGACCTTTGCTGTCACTTTATGATGTTTACCACATCCCCAGCGCCATACTAGCTGGTGTTTGTCAAAACAATACAGCCTTTCAAACGAAATCCTGACTCATCTTGTATCAACAAAGGTTACGAGCGTTGCAGATTTATCTGGACAAAAATAGTAATAAAAGAAAACCTCAGAAACGTGTTTAGAATATCTGCATTTATGACATCAGATGACTATGGGATAACGCAGACCTTAAATATTAACTGCCATGGCTTAATGCGTTTGCAAAGACTCATATATAATCATTGCCATTTAAAAAAGTAAAAAAACCCCAGGAAATATAAAAATATATTTTAGGAATAAAATAGATATTTGTATGAATATATAAAACTATAAACATGTAACAGTAATTAAATCTCATCCAAAACATTTACCTTGTGCATTTCAAGGGCCCCTGTGCAACACCAATACTCCATGAAAAATCATGTTCTTAGGTTTATTCTGTGAATAAACTGTCTTATGGAACTAAAAATATTGCCACGATTAAAAATTCCTTATAGTAAAATTTACAAAAATGATCATTTTTCTACATATGTGAAATCAACTAAAACTAAACTTTTATACCCCAAAGAGTTACACAGTGTCAGATACCTTGTTATCGATACTGTATGCCTGTACTGAATGCCTGTACTTTATGGGATGGCCCAATTTATGACAGAAGGATGGCACCAGCATACCCAAGAACTCAGTGAAGTTGTGTCCTGCTGTCCTTCCTCCGCAGGACAGACTGATGGGGCCTGGTGGTGAACTGGTCAAAGCTGAATGATTACTCCGACACCTAAGGAAAGAAACTACATCCTAATTAGATACTTGAGCACGTCTACAAATCTGAGAGACGCAGCAGTTACTTTGTGGACATTTTATTCTATAATTATGCTGAGAAAAAAAGGAAAAACCCAAGATAAATGAGAAGTCCGCATTAAAAATTCATATAGATATTTAAGTATTGCATATTTCCCTTACGCTTATGTGTACTATATTTATAATGAACAAAATAAAGTAAATCATGTTGAAAACCGGTATGTCAAAACAAATTCTCCGGACTGTGACCTCTTTGCACATTTTCAACAACATATGCATTTCTACTTCATGTGTGTAGCATGTATTCTTACAGTATTTGGATACCACCCCACTGAGATATTTCTCCTTTTGTTTCAAGGAGAGTGCTCTACAAACTACAAGTTTTAACCGAAAATCAGAACTCAGACCCAAATCAACTGCATAGGTTACAGACAACCTATGAGGTTGGAAGGTGGCAAAGGTAAAGAGCTTAAGGGCACCATCCAAATACACAGTTTTACCCTGAACTGATGTCAGGTTCTAACTTTGAACGAGTCATCGATTCCTCAGTAGAAGAAAGACCCAAGCTAAACAGCAATCGGTAAGATCTTTGGCAGAAAAACCCCTCTGTTTTCTAAGCGCCCACCACGTCTAGGGAGCCACCGCAGAAATTCCACCAACGAAAGTGGAAGATCAAATAAACCATGAAACCGAACTGTAACAGCAAGGTCCCTGCGCTGTGGCAGGGCAAAGCATCCCATGAACACCCCCTACAGACATTTGCCAATCTGCTGCTTAAAAACCTACAAGACAAGACCTTTCACATCACCATTAGGTGCCTCTTAGAATATTTTCCATCTTAACACTTGAGGGAAATACTTTGTCTTGCAAATAAAGCTAAACCCTCTCTTCCCACAGGAAATACCAAGTACAACTGATAAACAGGTTTTGTTGTAGCAATTTTTTAGGTGTTGGAAGGGAGAGTTCCTTCCTCAGACTTCTTTTGCTCTAGACGGGGAATACTCAGTTCCTTTTTTTTTCCCTTACATGCAATGTTATCTGTTGTTTCCGTTTGGGGGAATTTGCCTGCCTATTTCTTAAAATGTGTTGCCCCAAATCACTGGCACTTGATAGAATAATTACCTTCACATCTTATATAAAAAAATTCCTGTTAATTCTTAAGTGAGTTTTTACTTTTCTCCTCTGTGTAACCAGACACTTTTTCCCCCACTGCACCTTGCAAGATGGAGGGAAGGGCTTGCTTTCATGCACTTCGTCTTCCCTCCAGTTCCGTATTTCACAGTCATGCCTACTGAATTTCAGCTTGCTGCTGTCGGATCACCTGCGCAACTTAACTCATTATTCTTATTTCTGAGCACATCTATGAGCTTGTGAGCACTGTCTGTCCTTGTTGCATCACCTGCAGACCTCAAACTTATCCTGGATTCCATCATGTAAATTAATGGATATTCTGAACCAGGACCATAACATAACCTCAGAAACTGCACTGGAAAAGTCCTTTTAGATTTTTTCCCTGCTCGTCCAATTTTCTATTAACAATGTCTTTGCCATATTTCCTTAGCATATATTCAATAGTTCACTTAAAGTCACACAACCAAATACACGATGGCAGAACTACCGTGTTACAGTTCTGCCTGTATCACCAAACAATACATTTCTTCTCAGCATAGGAGTGTAAATCCACCTCTCTGAAAGTAGAAACTACACCAGCCTGTATTATCCATGACCTCATTTTTAAAGCATAAATGCATCTGTCTCCGCTCTCCCAAACAATGCCACCTTTCACTGCTTATTAGCCCAGGTCTCCCACAAACACCTTTGGCACTGTTACCTCACTCCTTAGCCAAGGGAAAATGAGCCAGAAATATTTCCATCGAGCTGTTCCTATAGCCTCCTGACCTCTCCCTGTGATTCTCAGTTCATGACGCTGTCGTCACAGCTCGCTGGCTCAAGGGGGGCAGTAAGCTGAGCTGTACACATGGTTAGCTGACCCCAAACACAGTCAGTATCTCATTCTATGCATGCTTGGGTGTTCTCCTGTTCCTGTTGCATCTGCAGCTCATCTAAGCTGTAATAGCTTGCAGTCATTGCTAGAGAGGAAACCAAATACACCAAGGTGGGCTTCACCTAATGTGAAGAGATGCTGGCATGGCAGCAGATGGGAGGCTGCACTGCTGCCCAGGTCCATCACATCTGAATCCAGCCTGGTCATATCTTAACTTGTGTCCTAAGTACAACGATGAGCACAACTAGCCTCGCAGTATTAAAAGGACTATCTGTGTATTACATAACACCTGACTTGGTCATCTGTCCATTCTACAGATAATCACACAGAATCACAGAATCACCTGGTTGGAAGAGACCTTTCAGATCATCGAGTCCAACCGTTCACCCTGCACTGCCAGGGTCCCTAAACCACGTCCCTCAGCACCACATCCACACAGCTCTTAAACACTTCCAGGGATGGGGACTCCACCACCATAATGTTATTACAAAAACTACAGGATTCAACAGCAGGTATATAAAAGTATTTATTAACTTTCATGAAACAGAGTATGGCTTAAAAATTTTTTTCCTGGGTCCCTGTTGATCTTCCTCCCTTTGCCCTAAGGAGAATCAGTCTCTCACAGGAATTTGGGGAAAAAAATTAAAAAATATTTAACCCCAATACAACCATCTTATAGGAAGCTAAACATTAAGTGAACTCTGGGCAACAGAAGTCAACCAGTGGATGGAAATAAGACCCCTGCTTCTACATACAAATAAAGAAAACATGTAAAAAGTGGCAGAGATTATTTATCTCTATTATCAATATTTTTAAAAACTTCAGGTTTTTAAGTAAAACATTTGCTGGGTGTAAACAGTACACTGCGTAAAACATTTGCTGGGTGTAAATAGCACACTGCATAAAACATAGCTAAAGAAATTTCCAAGTATCCATCATTTAAAGTCCCAGACCTAGCTTAATCTGCGAATGTATTTCTCCTGTGGATTCATGAGCTGATCATAGAGATTGCTTCCAAAAAAACCACCTCTCAGTAGCAGGAAATATATATTTTTCAATCTTTTAATTTTTAAGCTTTTCTAAAAATTTTTTCTCACTTTTAGCAAATTCATCTTTCAAAAGCATATTCTGATGTCAAGCTTGAAGAAAAAATTCTGCCTTTGTCAAAATAATTCACAAACTTTATTGGGTTTTTAAAAGCCTGATTACAGGACAAAACATGCATTAAGCATTTTGCTAAAATTCCAAGAACATAATTGCAGAATGTCATTATATTCAAAGGGTCATGTCCATAATAAATACCTGCAGCTTAAAAGCAGCTTGCAATTTTTTAAGAGGTTTAGTATCTGAAAGAGGCAAATGTCCTTTACACTGTTCTTAAAGCTCTGACATTACATTGCAATGGTTAAAGCAAGAAACAGCTCAGCTGAAGACTACAGAAAATCCCTGTCTTCTCAGGAGGTCTACAGTCGGTTATACAATGCTACTCTGGAAACAGTACTTCACCAAAGGTCTGGCAATTGGCTTCTGCTTAAAACATACTCTGCCGCACAACATTCTTCAAAGGATTAAAATGTAATTGATTCTGGCAGTACACATGGTCAGCATGATGTGCAGGGGGTTGCCAGTGGACATGGGGCCCTTACATAAAGGGCTGTTTTCTTTGTTTAAAATGGAAAAAAGAGTGGGAGATGTGGAGAACAGTGAAATACAAAATGAGTCAGAATCATAAAACACATTTTTTCAATCAGATTATTTCAGCAGCCGCATATGCAAAGAGGGCTTCAAATGAGGATGGTGCCAGAGTCTCTGAATTGCTAAGGCAATTCGCATATTCTTATTTCCATAAAAAAAGATAGAAGCTATAGTTATATACATCCTTCTAAATATTCAGAGAATATTGCAAGTCAAACTCCAGAGAAGCCATCGATGTCAGTCTGAAAGTGACGGGGAACGGATTGATCGTGCACTGGCTGGACTGTTAGAGAAAGCAAAGGGATCCTTTTCCTTTTCTTTATTATCATGTTTATGCTTATGCTTATGCTTATGTTTGTGTTTCTTCTTCTTTTTCTTGTGCTCATGGTGGTGATGGTGATGGTGATCACTATGTTTTGAGGAGTTTGATTCTTTACTAAACACAGAGAGCGGAGTTGCTGAGACGGGGTGCATGTTCACCTCTCCTGAAGACTGTTCTTTACCTAAAAGAATGGATATAGTGGGATTAGTAAATGTTTAACTTGCATTGTTTTCAAACATAAGAAATTCTGAAATATTAGATAAAACCTACATTATCATTTAAACATGCAAACAAAGGATTGTTTTTCTTTCAGAAAAGGTTCTGAACACACCACTGAAGTCCCATACTACTGACAGTTTTTACAGAGGTACTCCTTTCTTCCTCAAAAGTACAAATGAATCCCAGACAATTACGAGTTGTAAAGAGCTATGAAACCACAAGTTAAACTAGCTTCCAGAAATTCATTTAAGGCCACTGTATCATGAATAATGAAAATATAGACGCTTATGAAAACCATGATGTAAAGTGCAGGACTGGTAAACATTAAAGCACAGTTTTAGGATGTGAACTCCTTTTGGTCAGGAGCTAAAGCTTCCTGTAAGAACGTACAAACCTTTTGATACTGAAAAACCTTAATTGCTTTTTCCAAAAATCTGTGCCTTACAACTGATTTAGCCTATTTGAAAGATGATACAAAGTTTTGTTCTTAAACAAAAAGCAAATTGCAATAGACAATTACACCATCTTTGTTAGTATATATTTCACAAATACACTAGAACTATCCATATATTGTGTAAGCCTGGTATCTGAATCTGAGGAAGGAAAATATGATCTGTGATCTCTCAGTTCCTGAATGACTTTTTCATTTTCTCTTTGGCTCATTTAATATTTCATTATTTCACACAAATTGCCATAGCTTCAATAATAGGGATTAAAGGGCAATAATCTAAGAATAATATTGTTAATGAGGGGAAACACTTGGCAGGTAGAAAGGCTCAAATTCCTTTATGCAGAAATTTAATCAAATTACATTGCAAGAATGTGCTTTAACTACTAGAAAAATGTAGAAAAGCACCATCAGATTTGGAGGGAACTACTCCTTTTAGTCTTACGTAAAATGGACTTTGCTCAGTTTGGTTTTTTTATTTCCCTTGCAGTTTTTGGTGAAAATACCCCTGTTAATTAACAAAGAATTACAGAATCACAGAAACATTTTGGTTGGAAGAGACCTTTATCATCGAGTCCAACCATTCACCCTGCACTACCAGGACATCACTAAACCATGTCCCTCAGCACCACATCTACACATCTTTGAAACATGTCCAGGGATGGTGATTCCACCACTGCCCTGGGCAGCTTGTTCCAATGCTTGACAACCCTTTCAGTGAAGAAATGTATCCTAATACCCTGCCTAAACCTCCCCTGGCGCAACTTGAGGCTGTTTCCTCTCATCCTATTGCTTGTTACTTGGAAGAAGAGACTGACCCCCACCTTGCTATAGCATCCTTTCAGGTAGTTGTAGAGAGCGATAAGGTTTCCCCTCGGCCTCCTTTTTTCCAGGCACAACAACCCCAGTTCCCTCAGCTGCTCCTCATAGGATTTGTGCTTTCGACCCTTCACCAGCTTTGTTGCCCTTCTTTGGACACTTTACAGCACCTCAATATCCTTCTTGTAGTGAAGGTCCCAAAATATTACGTTTTATACTTTGTAATTATCTTTTTCTGCATATTTGAAAATGGATTATTTTTTTCCAGTACATGGGGTTTTTTTGTTTGGTTGGTTTTGTGTCTTTAAAGGCAAGAATGATTCGTCTATGGTAATGCTCCTGGAAGTCTGAAGAGTGAGCTCCCTGTAGTACGACCAACAGGCCTTGAGAAAGATTTCCATCTAATCTTTCTAGCCTTATCCAAAAGATTAAGAAATGATTCAATCAAGCACATACATAGCAAAGTTTCTAGACAGTAAAGCTGTTCTGGGTTTTGTTTGTTTGTTTTTAAATATGGCTGGAAAAAACCAAACGCTACCTCTCTACGCAGTGTTTAGAAGTCAGAATAGAAATACAGAACATGTTTATAGTGAGGATAATCAAAGACTTACTATGGAACACAGTGGAATTTCTATTGCTTAAAGTCTTAATCAGCAAAAGTGATGTCTTTCTAGAAACACTGCAAGATGTCAATATGGTGCAATATAATTTGTAACAACCTCAAACCAAAGCTCAGCCTGTGAACTTTAAAAAACTTAACCCAGCTATAAGGTATAAGGACATGGGCTTAAGTCTACAAGGATGATGTAGCAGCAGCGCCAAGTGCTGGTGAAGTCCAAGGATACAATCAAACAGACCTTCCGGACTGTGTTGCACTTCCTGCCGCTTGTGCACATTTCCTGCTGTTTACCAAGCTACCAGCTCTGCTAAGGTAACAGTCTGCATTATCACACCTTTACTTACTTCTGGTGGGTTATTTACAAAATCTTCTATTTAAAGCAGTTAAACACCATTGACTGGAGGAAGTTAGGGAGCAAATACAACAGCCACTTAAGCCAACAGGACTGAGAGGGTGGTGATGAGCACTTAGAAACTTTAAGAGGCAGGAAGATATTCAGGAAAAGAACAAATGGGATACAACTGCAACTCAAGGGCTACTGACACTTAAGGAGACAGTCAGCATTGGTAATACGGCACAAATGTCATTAAGAAATGAAACCTACTTTTACCGAGCCAGTACTAAGAGTACACATACACTTTCTTCATAGAGGTCAATGATAGCTATAATCCATTTTTTTTAAAATGCAAAACAACAACTATCCAGGTTTCCTCCTACTGTTAAAGAGTGCTTTGAAATCAGATATACTGATCCTGAATGATGGTTCAGAAAGATGTTTACGGACTACTGAACTCAGTTGTCTGTAAAATGCACTGACCTGTAAGAGCTCTATAAAAAATTTTACAGATTTCTACCTGTAAAATTCAGTTAAACTTGCAGAACACTTTTTCTTCATTTTAATTTATTAGTAATTAACATCTACTTAAAGCCCACGCCAGGAACCTGCCAACCTAGGAAAGCAAGGCTAAGTAGGAATTGCTTTACAGGGCATTAATACGATCCTGATATCAGCAGGTTTAGTAGGACTGCTGCAAGGAGGCACGGAGCACTCCCTCCTCCTGCAGGGAACCCAGTTCCTCCTGGCACAGGGAGCAGGACTGGAACCCGAGATTCTCAAATCACAGAAAGACACAGTAAGTGGAGGGTGAGCCCAGGAGCTGCCTTCTGAAGTGGTCAGTAGCATTCTCTGGAAGAAAATGCATATGCATGTGTCTATCCACTTGGATCTCCTTCTGTTTGGGATGTGGAGATTCCAATGTAATTATTGGCTTTGCGGTGTTCCTGCTAGCTGGGTAGGTGTTTAAAATTAGACAGGATTACTATCCCATGGGACAAAGATCAGAAACTTTGTGTGCACCTTGTCACAGGGATCAGTACAAACGATAGGTGTTAAAGTACCATTTTCTCACATCATAAAAATCGCTGTCAGGTAATTATAACATCCTGTTAATCAATTATCTAGGGTACATTTTTTTTTTCTTTAAGAATCATTGGTGCAAAACCACTGAACAATGTTGTTGGGTGCAGTGTTTTACCTATTTTACTCTTACTCCTTATTGAGCCTTTACAATTTGGGAACATGTAACTTGAGACTTTAACATGCCAACAAGCTTTCATTATGGTCTCGCCTATATTTCTGATTTTGTGTGAAGAGGGTGGGACACCACAGACTTGCAGTCTCTGTTTCTTTCCATGTACAATCTATTTAAAACAGCTGGCTTATGTAGGACTTTTCCAAATTGACGCTTGTTAAAAAATGACCCCGTTTGCACCCTGATTTATTCAAACATCAGAGAGAGAGAAACCAACTTCACAATCACAGCAAAGGGTAAGGCCCATGGGCCCTGTGCTTCAGCTGAGGACAGCTCGTTTCTCCAGAACCTGACACCGATCACCTCTGGGAAGAAGAGGACATCAACGCAAGCATGCAAGCACTAAATATGTCTCACCAGGAACCCAAAGAAAGTTCACTAATGAGAATAATGCAGTTTCTTTGCCTAGCAGTTGAACTGCAACTCTGGCTAGGATTTTCCTCTAAAGAGAGAACACTAAAAAAGCTGAAAAGGTCTTAAAAATGGTTTTGACAATTACCCTGTTTTTCTTCATTTCTACTTTTTGTATTTAGTATTACCCTGGAAATATATAAGACACACCATTTTTTGTATTTTATGCTGTGTTTATGCATCTGTTGAACCATCAGCAAAGCACATACAGGAAGTTACCAAACATAAATAATTCCAAGCTTGTAGAATTCAAGCGTGTCTTGTCATTTGTCTTAAGGACCAAAATTTTCAAATTATATATCTCTGAAAAAAGGGTATCAATTTTCTGTCTAGTATTCTTTTAAGGACCATATGACAAAATCTAAAGTTTAAGAAGTAAGAGTCTAGTTAAAAAGACATAAAACCTTTCAAAAGTTTTCTGAGGATGTGTTAAACAAATCAGTTAATTGGGCTCCAACATAACAATTTTAACTAGTTCCAATTTACACCTTCATTTGACTTTGTATTTTTAGTGGGATTTATATCCAAATAGATATTTCCTTATATTTACACCAAAAGATAGCATAGATGAGCTGGTGATTTAACTAAAATATACTTTTAAGTGGTAGCTGTTTTATTAATTTCCTCATTGGACTTTCATTTAACAACTATAATGCTTTATCCTTATAATAAAAAACATAGGTTAACTGTGGTGTTATTTTTCCTACATTTACTTTAATACTCTAGAAAATGCTAAAGTATTCCCTACTCTAGAGAAAAAGAACACTTAAATCAGTAAGTCAATTCAGAATACTTTGTGCCTCATAACAGTTTCAGGTAGTTAACTTGAAAATTTAGTTGCTTGCCTCATCCACCTTCTAGGTTTGCAAGCGATTGCTTGTTTCCCCAGATACAGTCACAGCTACACTATTGTGTTGCTTTTATTTAATTGTGTAGTTGACACTCTGCAGCCACAAACCAATGCAATTCTCATTTATGTTGTCACTTCATCTGCAGGGCTTATGTTTCTATTAAGGCTGCTTTCATGCACTTCCGGATAAAGCACTTGGAAACACCCTTTCTTATGAAGTGTACAATTCATGTTACTCATATACTGTTTCAGTGAGGCTTTCAGTTCAGAATGAATTCCTATTAACTACTGCACCCACACTTGAAATGCGATGATTTTCACCACAGGCTCAAAGCTACTATGTAAACGTACTGTTTAAACACAAGGATGACAGTCATTTCTCTCTGCTGCACTATCCAGTGCTGTATCCAGTGTCAAAGCATTCCAGACACAGTTCAAACCAGGTAATTCATTATTTCCTGAAACTGCAGACAGTACCTGTGATAAACAAGACCACAAGACTCACATGTATGAGTGTGGCCTAGTCCTTCAAAGTTTCATGTACATCTACATGGTAAACAGATTCACCTACAATGAAATTTGGAAATTTCCAGTTTTAGTATCCTGGAAAACAGCAAGTGGATTAATAGAATGGCCAAAGGATTTTTCTGATCTGAGTTCGAATGCTCAGGATGTGTCCACAGAAAAAGAACTGTCAGTGAACAAAGAGAGTATTTACTTTTTTTTTCTTTTGTAGAAATAAAGATAAGAGAGAACTGGATACTGCTTCGAATCAACTATCAAACTACCAAATATAGTTAGGAAAATTCTAATTAAATATTTATCAGTGATGACCTGTTGAGCCGTAATGACATGTAACTTCACTCGTAGATCACCCAGGCTACAGCCAGGCATTTGTTTTGGAAGCACAAAAAACCAGGCCAATCAATAACCACTAACACATACAGAATAACTGTTTAAAGGTTAAGTTTGAAGTATTATACTTTCAGATGAGTGAAATATTACAGTAAAGAAAGAAGCGTATCTTAATCTTCACTGGAGTCAACCACACACGACAAGTCACCTTACAGTCTGAAATGAGTTTAAATGTACTGCTTACACAAAATCTTGAAATTCTTCTGATCTTAAGATAGAGAGTAGGGAGCGTTACTACTATTCTTGGTTATTTAGTAGCAAACAAAAATCTGTTCTTGCATTAGAACTGTGACTTTGCACAGCTTTAGAGGCTCAAAGAAGGCTACCGTGTTTCTAGTCCTTAGGACACATGAATAATCAACACAAAGCGTTCTTCAGAGAGTTCATAACTGATGTTTTGATTGTTTTAATAACTTCTTGAAAAATGCTCAGAATGCCTTGTAAGTACCAGAGCCCATGGTTCCAGTATCATCAACAGGATGCTTTAGTAGGATTTAAAACCTTTCCTATATGAAAGACTACGAAAGGTGCTGTAATTATAGTACTGAAACCTGTAATCCTGCAAGAGTTCTAGTACAAGACCTCCTTTATTGCCCTTGCAGCGTCTGAACCTTAACGTTTCACATCCATGAGCAGAAGCATACAGAAAAAAAAAAAGAGCTTTTAAAGGAAAATAGTATTTTCCTGGCTTTACAAGGGTTATATCAACTTGGAACAAATCCAAATCATCATTCGGTGTGGTGTGGGGTGTAAAAAATACCAAAACCCAACCCCCCCATGAGATACAGCAAGATTTAGTCCAAACATGAACTTCCTCCTGGCAGCTGCTGTTTGCAGGCTGTGTTTGGTTGATGACCTAACACTTCATGTGACATGTGGGGATGTAACCCACAGCTGTGAGAGGAAAATTGGGTATGGACTAAGAGTTTGCTGCCTTCCAAGTAAAAGTCACAGAACTGAGGCAGATACAAGGTCTTACAGATCTACTAACAAGATACTGAGACCTTTCTAGAACCTGCTGTCAATCTATTTCACAATAATCACTCACTGAAGAGCACCCATCCTCCGATATTGCTGCAACGGCCCTCAGGAAGTGTTATCTGAGACTTCTCTGTAAAACAGAACACTCCTATGTGTGAACGGTTTTATTTAAGTATTCCATCCGCTGCTTCTCAGAAGAATACGATTTCCTAAAGATTGAACTGCCTTTATTTACTCAGTCTGAAACTCATACATCTCTGCTTCTAAGAAAAAAGCTATGAATAAGAAACAGGTGAAATTTTAAAAGCACAGAATATCTGAAGTGGAACAGTTTCTAGCCACACACACATAAGAAAGTTAAATTAATCTGAAGTGTTTTGAAATAATGCTTTTCAAAGGCTTATTATTTAAAATTAATTCTGTGGCAAAACCCAGTATTTGTCTCATTTATTACCTAGGAAAGAAAATGTATGCCAGTGTGCTGAATGCCTAAATGGCAGAGGCGAGAAAGTCATTCAGCACGCAACTGAAACTCAAAGTCACTTTTGTCTGCTCTAGGTCTACAAAAGCAGCACTCAACTGTCCAGTACTCCATTTCTGATCAGACCTTACCCTTCCTGAACCCTAGTGCAATCTTAATATGCAACAGTACTGGAGCATAGAGCTGGCATACAGAGGGTCCCATAAGTCCAATTTGTGAAGTATTTGGCAGAGTTTTGTTTATGACTGTATTCCATAGAGTGTGTAAGCTAGTAAAAAAAATTTGTTGCAAAATATCATGTAAGAGTTATAAATACTAATCCTCAGCAGATCAGCTTTGCACTCACGTGCCCTGTATGTGTCATTCTTTGCCGTAACACAAACCGTGACGGTTGACCATAACACTGAGGACAAAATTCAAACTAGCTCTGAGAGGTGTAAAGTAAAGGTCATGTGGAATTAGGCTCCTAAGTTCATGAGAGTAACCTATATGCAGCCTTCCCCTTTACTCTGCTGAAATGTTTTAGGCAAAAAGTTTTGAGTTTTGCTACTCTACATATCTAACAGCAAATCCATCCTGGTGGAGTTGGCTGTACAAGCACGTTAGCAACCAAAGACCATCTGGAACCCAGAAATTAGACCTCCCTGTGTTTTGTGTGCCCATATGAACTTAATTTTTTAGCTGAGCAATGACAGCAGTTACCTTTTATATAAAGACAAAAAAGACCCAAACCCAACAAAACCCTTTAGTGGCAAGAGCATGTGCCAAGGAAGTAATAGTGTTAAGTCCTAGGTCCTAACGGAGTATGAGCCTACAGCTTCCACACCTCTGGCCAGCACCAAGGCACCAGCCTCAGCAGGATACTCAGAGCATGAACATCCACCAGCCCTTCTCTTAAAAGGGGCCACTAAAATTGCCAGGTCACAGGGAAAGCAGATGAGGTTGCCTGTCAGTTGCTCAGGACGTAGGGCACTCAAGATGGAACCAACATTCCAGATCCTACTGCTAAGGTCTACTTGTGTTTTACATTAGACAACCACTGGATAAAAACAGAAAAACAACCAAGCGGGTAATTACTCTGAATCCTAATTCTGAGGCCAAATACTTCACTTTTACACATTGCAGCCTTAAAACCTTGTTTTGGAGGTGTACCAAAAATTTCTCAAAATGCTTGTTACGTAGTCACACTAGCTCAGCTTAGCTCCACTGACACATTCTGGAACTAAGCTTGGGAAATGTGGTTAAAATATTTTGAGAAAATGAGACTACCCACTGAATTTCTTTGCTAAGTGACAGATAAGCAAAGAAGGTGGAAGTTTGTCAGTGAAGTTCAGCCTGCCTTAAGGTTCCTAAGAAATACTATTCTTTGAGAAGCAATTTTCTCAAATACTTTATGAAAATGATATTAAGTAGTAAAATAAAAGAAGTGCTTGAAACTAAACCATTTTACTCATAGATGCAATCTCTTCAACTTTGAAAGGCCCTTCTAACCATCTTTGAGCCTTGTATGCTTTTTAACTACTGATGTTAAGTTATAAATCATTAAGATTAGAGACTTATTTAACCTGATTAATCTTGCTATTTTTAAAAAGTGAATCATCAAAAGGTCTATTTTTTAAACGACAATTACAGCAAAATAAGTTTTACCCAATTGCTTACAGGGGTCTATTTCAGCTTATGTTATTTTATTCACTTTTATAAGCACGATACATACTTAGATATGTATGAAAATACACATGTACATGGGTATCTATAAATATATAAGAAGCTAAAGAAATGTTCTTAAGCCCCATTTACACACTTCCTGGAGTTCGGTTAACATTTAACACTTACCAACACTTTATGAACAGGAATAAGCAGTAGTGAAAAAACACCCCACAACTGAAATTGTTGAAAAATTCATACTATCATTTTACCAATAAATTTACTTGTACCTGGTGTGGATGGTCTCTCCAACATGTTCAAGTGATGGTAAATAAAGGCTTGACTGTCATGAACTGTGTCCATATCAATTTCCTCCTCTTCTTGAGAGTTTGAGAACTAAGATATCAGGAAAAAAAAATAAGCAGATGCTAATAACTCATAAGCATATCACTAAATAGAACTTAAAATATTTCATTTTTGAGGTAAACTGGGGGTGAGAGGGAAAGGAATTGATATCTACCACTGCAAAGGAATAAAAATTCAATAGAATTAAAAAGGCTCAGTGTCTTTTCTTCTTTCTAATTTACTGTGAAGCTGTGTGAACAAGATCAATAACTGTCAACTTTAGTTCTTGCCAGCCAATAAAGCATCTGATGGGAAATGACTTTGCCAAAGTAAGTGCAACAACTACTGTACACATACACACAACACGTCTTTTGTTTGAACACAGCTTTAAGAGAAGTCAGCAGAAGCCACTGCTGTTATTCTGAACACCCTACATATTGTGCAAGTTGAATTTCCATTTCTTACTCTGATTTTGAGTTTGACTTTACTGTCTTCATTCTTCTCTAGTATTTGCCCTGGCTCCAATGGAGACCCGAGTGGCATATCAGCCTTCCTCTTCACCCCCTGCTGATGACCAGAAATGCTGGATGCTGTTTCCTTAATAAGATGATCATCCTCCTGAAGCAGCATTAAAAGACCAAAATTAGAAGATAGCAAGAGCCATGTTTCAGCCTAAAAGAGACCTGATAGCTGAAAACACTTCTGAGCAAAGTGGGTGATTTGAACAAAGTTTTCCCTGTAGTTCTGGCAAAAAGTATTTTCTAAAACCCTGTATGGATTTGTGCCAACCTCTCCTACAAACATAGTTTCTCTTTACTTCTATCCCTGCTCCCTCTGCATATCTAGCATTGGCATCTCCTCTGTCCCTTCTCACAATCATGGTACTGTTGGTGTGCAACAACCTCTGAATAGCCTTTCTATAAGTGTGTGCCTTGCAGACTCTCCTCAGTCCAAATCTCAGTTGAAAAACTGTGATAGCCTCTGATCTACACATGGGATTTAGCTAAATCTTCTTTCAGTCAGCTTTAAAAGCCAATGCTTACTTTGTTGAATACAAATCATAATGAGCATTTATAACTTGGGGTTTTCTTCTATTTCACAACAATGTTTATTAAAAAGAGTTAAACTGGTTTGTGAATTACTGTTTAGATTATCAACAAAAACAGGGTCAACGGAATATAAAAATAGCAAGAGAGTCTACCAAGTTACACATATAGTCATTAGAACAGGAGACAGGTGTTCTGACAAGTCCAATACACAAAATATAGAAGGAAAAATAAAGTATCCACAGAAGCAAACATAATTAAAAGCCTACTAAATACTAGATAAAAGCCATATAATAGACTCTCAAGAGCATATGCTGCTCCACGGAACTGCACTTTCTCCATCCTAGCCCCAGAAACTCTTCCCCTGAACAATTCACATTTAATTTTATGAAGTGGGTCACATTTACCATCCTCAGCAAATTCAGTGTCACAAGTCTATCAGTACTGATTTTAACATGTTTATGCTCTCAGAATAAATGGTCTGCTTTAAAGAATCTAGTTAGTTTGAAGTATTCCACCACCTATTAATTCTTTTTTCCCTCAAATATGTATCTCCCATTTTTCAATCCTATTATTTAACTTTATACACTACTGTTGTGAAACAGTTTTGGATAAACTTTGGCTGATTTGAGAGGCAGTCTTTGTTTTATGTTAGTTGTTTGATTTTTGTTACAAAGAAAATCAGTTCCCTGAATTTGGGGGGAGTTACAGTGACAATGGTCACCTTAAAGCAAGGGCTAGGAGAAAGAAGATGAGGCATAGAGGAAGATACAAGGGATGAAGTGTAAATTGAGGCTTATACTAATGCTGTATTTTCACACTGGCATTAAGCCAGTACTGCCTCTTCCTCACCCACTTCTGTTCTGTGCCGCCTCAAGCACTGATGATGAACTGGACCAGGAAACTACCCAGAAGGAAATATCTGTTCATAAAAAAGGCTATTTTTCAACCAGATCCTCCCCTGATTCAGCTCACTATGCAGCAACAACCACTGTGCTAGAGTGGGAGAGTATAGTAAAAAGAAGAGTTAAGAGGAAATTTTTTTATTAAGGTAGCGTGGCTGGAAGAAAATTTGAATGTTCACTGAACTGCAGTCTAAAAATCTGCCAACAAAATGTCTCCTGCTATTTAATTCTGACATTTATGTGTAGCAAATTAGGACTTATTACATAGTTTGTAAATATGTAGGATAGCTTTAATGCTATTTGACTCCATCATCATTTTGTGCCCCTAATGGAAATAGCCTGCAAGGTCCTGTGATTATTTTCACTCTCAGTATACTATGGAATAAAAGTGATTTAGAAATTATCTATGGGACTGATAAAGTAACAGTAAAGCATCTCATTCAAAAGGGTGGAAAGAGTTTCAAACATGCTAACCACATGTTCACATTGTCTTTTGGGATTTACTCCTAAGCAGTTTCAACCAAATGTAGTTTTTGAAACTGTTAAAGAAAATTACTCATTATTTCTATGTCTGTTGATTTTCTCATAATTGAATTTGTCCAACAAAAACACTCAGTCTTGCAGTAGTGGCAGTTACTTTTATGAAAAGCATAACTTGTACAGCTTATAAGACCTATTTTCTAACTACACAATGATTATACATTAGGACCGAAGTCTTCTTTTCAGAAGTTGTTACAAATCCTTCAGAGCACAGTACTAAATCGTCAGATTCAAGTGTTCAGTGAAGGTATGTTAAAGTTCCAACTTTCATATCTCTTGACGTTGTTTAAAAAGAGGTATAGCTACACAGATGTAAGAAATTTACTGATAAAAGGTTTTGTTTTGGAAAATAGTGTAACTTGCCTATAAGCAATATTCTTAAGTCTATGAAAAAAGGTTTTCATCACAGCATCAAACATTTCTGTGAATCACTTCATGTCTCAAGCAATATAGAAAAAGTAAAGTTTTATAAAGAACAGAAATTATGAGACTAGAAAAAAACAAGTAAAAAGCTTGCATATGCTTTGCAAAACAGTTCTAAAAGGTCAAAAAAGTTATGGTATTTGCCAGCTTTTCAAGTGGAAAGAGTAGCAAGGTATAAAGGTAGCTTAGGTAAAGCACAAGAAGGTTAAACACAGTACAAAATTAAATCAGCAACCGATGCAAGGACTCAGAGCCAGCTGAATGGGATGTATGCAGATGGTGTATGCTTACGGTGTTCTGAAATCCTACTGACTGTCCATGACTGTTAGTAATATTCACAGGTTCCTGATTACTTGCAACTGATTCAGGGATAATCGTTGGATTAAGTACAGCCTTCTTTTCTTTCAGATTAAGGACAAGTCCAAGCTCTGGTAATGGTAAACAAGAAGGTCTGCTGAGGCCAAAAAGTGTGAAATAGAGGTCCACAGCACCACATCGTAATCTCCAGTCATGTGAAGTTCCTAAAATCCAAGAGATTGTTGTTAATAAAGAGACACAACCTTCTCCTCCCTGACAAATAAAACAGTTTATTTAAGTGTGACATTTTTTGTGCTTAAGATACACTTTCCTCATTATTCCTGCCTCTTCCTGACTCAAACTCATCTGCCACATCTTGTTTAAAAGGAAAGCTTTAAGTTGTTTGGGTGTAAGCTAGAAGTGTTTAATAGAACAAGACTGGGAAACTAAGTGCTATAATAACATAACGAAAATAAAAGGAAAATAACCACACCCATATGGTTTTATTTTTAAAGTTTCACTTTAAGTTTTACAGTCAGACAATTAAATAGAACATTTTGTGACCAAAGTGACTTCCCCTATCAATGGATTTTATCGCACTTTCTTATGTATTCCATGAAATGTGGCAGGAGCCTTAAGCATGACTGAGATCTGTACCCTCTGGAAACGGCACTGATAGCAAATACAAACCAGCAATGCATAAACATGGGTTTTGATGTCACTATGTCATGTACTTGACTGGATACTCAGTCTTTTAGTTTGTATTCATACTGGACATATGTATTCTTAATGCAAAAAGCAATGCTTCATTGATTTTATTTTTCACTGCACACTGTGTACTGCTTTTATATCTTCATACAAAAATGGTCAAAGCATGTTTGGCACCAATCACAAAGAAAGACATCTAACATCTGGTGCAATGCTGCAAATACAGTGATTCTGGTGTTAACTCAGCCCAGCTCTTGACTGATTGCAAGTTTATTGAACATATTGTTCCACAGCAGGAATAGAATTATATCTGGTAAACAAGACCCAGATGTGCCAACTGCCATGTTAATGTGGCTGTGCAAGACTTGGCACAGAATAAAATTACATGATCTATCCCTATAAATACTAAGTTTCATGGGGCTAAACAGTGTTTTCAGTAAGCTTAGCTGTACATACACTTACCCAGTTATAAGTGAAAGCGATATAAATACAATTTCTAACATTAAAATACTTTCCAGAGAATGGCACATTCACAAATATTAATTTAAAAACTATTCTAATATTTTAACAATAAATAGTTTACTCGGCTTCTTAAACTAGTACATCTTAAATGATATGATGAATTCCCATTCAGTATTTCTCCCCTTTTCCAATGGAACAGCTAAGCTTAAATATAATTAGTTGCTGAATTTCTCTGTAATCTTTGGAATTTGTGAGCATTATCAATTTAATGCAGATTAACACAGAAGAAAAGAAAAGATTACATATATCTATCAGAGTCTGTTTTCTACTGCATGTGCTTATGTTAAATGAAAACAACTCATGATTCTAGAATCGTGCAACTTTAAACCTGGCTACTAACTCATCTCACATTAACAAAACATTTTTTCAAGGCACCCTGGAATGCTACAGTTATTCCTTACAGAAAATAAATCAAAACATTATGTCATCTTGATGTGTAGAAATTTAAGTACTTAAAGCCCCATGAATCATAATAAAAATGTATACCCCATTTGTAACTTGCAAAAAGAGGTAATAGTTATAAGTAACACTGCACACACTCTTCTCAAGAAAAAGGAAAAACAAACTCTCTGATGGGAACATCAAACCTGTTTATTTTCTGTGCCTGACACTTGGCAAATGCTACAAAACTGAACTACTAGTAGTCTCCTCACTTCAGCCCCTGCAGTGTAGCTGTAAACTTTTAAACACTAAAAATAATTATACACAGAGAACAGCCAGCCTTCAATGACCTAAAAAAGCTATATAAATGTTTATATGTAATCTATGGAGTAATGTGCCAGATGTTAAAGGGCAGTTTGTCAGGACTGGACAAAACTGCTTCAGTAATGAAAAACAGGTCAATGGGAAAGATGCAAGCCCTTCTCTCATTAGGATCTTTCCTAATCACACAAGGCAGACTGAGTCTTAGCTTTATAATACATTTCTAAAAATCTCGTTTAAATTATCTATACAAATGTTATCCTCTCATATTCTCTTAGAGTTTAGTAGAAAAGGACAAAGAGAGATTATCTAATGTAAAGCAAACTATAAAGGTAACACAGATACCATCATTTAAGGAAACATTTGCTTTGGACATCTGAGTCAAACATTCATCCTATGCCAAAATATATCAAAGCACACTACAGTAGTAGACGGAAGGATGAAAAACGTTTGGTGCTCTGTGTCACTGAGAAACTTCTGGAGGTATGCGCATGATATTGAACTTCTGAGAACAAATACTCAATTTCTAAGTACCAAAACCAAGAGAGCTCTTGGCATATTCTGAAGCAAGTCTAACACTTATTTCAAAAAACAAACCTGAATTCATCAGTTTCCAAAGCTGATCTACCAAAGCTTCATTACATAAAGGGGACTCCATGTTCTTGGTAAAAGGTGGATTCTTAGTCAGCATATCCAGAATCTTATGCCTGAAAAAGAAATAAAAGAAAACACGTTTATTAAATCCAAATGAATACACTAAGAACACAAGGCCTGTTCAGTTTGCAGTATTCTAACAAAATTATTCAAATACAGAAGTTCTTACAAAATTTTAACCAGTGTTTTATGCTTTTAGATCCTCCTCCTGTCCACAATACGTACAGATGCAGATTTACCATCAGCAATATAACTTAAAGATAAAAAGGTAAAAGCAGTAGGATGTTATTAGACATAATTTTTAACAGTTAGGTACAAAACTGTAGGCTACATTATGCTCTTCTGTTAACTAACAGAAGTCATTTTTGCACACTAACTTGATCATTACAAAGAAGGAGCAACACTGGCAAATAAATTCTTTACATTCTGGCACCAAGGAATTTTTAAATAACTTTTAAGGTTTATGACTGATACATAAAGGCAGGACCAAAACCAGTGACTGGCACATTTTTCTGGAAAGGAACACTGTCACCTCTTATGTTACATTGGTGTATAAAGATGCTACACTTATCATGTTTGCTTACAGTATTTACACACTGAGCTGAGAGTGGATACACTTTTTTTTAAACTTGGTCTCAAAAACATTTTATGAATGAGAATAATTATTTGTTCCATTAGTTATTATTTCAACTATTTTCCCCATATAGCAAATTTCCCCTTGCTGTATTACACATTTGGGACAAGAAAACTCTTATAGATACATTTTTTTCTTTTCTTTTAGAAGAGGCATACATACTGCACCCAATTCAAAATTTAAACTCCTCTTTAAAAAGATATGAAACAAATTAAATCTCCTTCCTTGACTGACGCTAGACTTCCTTTAGTGAGTCTAATTGTATCTACTTTCATAAGGAGAGAAAATAGAGAACAATCTTGCAGCTGTGATCTTTGCAAGAAATCACCTATAGAGAGAGAGAGCAAAAGTACTACTGCTTACCTTTGAAATTCAGTATTTTAATGGTGGCAATGAAAGAAAAAAGTGTTGGGAAAAAACAATGATTATGAATGTTGGTGCTCAAAGGTTTATAAATGAATGTGCTAAAATAGCCAATCACTTATTGGTGAAAACAAAGTTGAAACAGGTAATACTAGAAATTACACCATATTTTCACATGTTATCCTTTCACCCCATCTACAGTCTAACAATTGCTTTACACTCCTTGCTGGCAAAACATTGAGTGTACTACAGACACAACCTTTGTCTTTCCTAAATGTCACAAAGTCTTTTTGGCATATGCAACATCAGATTTATATACTTTATTTATGATCAGGAAACAACCTCTAACTTCAGACTTCCATCACAGGGGCTGAATATAAAAGACAAAAATAATATAATGGAGAATAAGAACAGAAATGCGAACTGGTGAAACATC
This sequence comes from Bucorvus abyssinicus, assembly GCA_009769605.1. NCBI lineage: Eukaryota > Metazoa > Chordata > Aves > Bucerotiformes > Bucorvidae > Bucorvus > Bucorvus abyssinicus. The sequence goes on from CM020033.1 coordinate 21,514,601, forward strand.
AAAACACATTTCAATATATATAAAAAGAAGAAGAAAAAACAGTTTTGTGTAAAAGTATTAAGCAGTTAAGCATTTGATCTATTCTAGTTAGACTCCAGGCCAAGAATTTATTTGGTAGTTCCAGCACTAGTCGAAATACTGGCTCTTTATTAACTCACCAACCTTATGTAGGGTACAGGATCATTCTGGACCATAGTAAGCAGCCACTGTAGTTCTTCATAGCTCCTATCAACTGCAAAGAAAATAAAATAAAACATGTACAAATATTCGTAAACTGGAAGGATTTTGATTAAGGCAACTGCAAGTTCCTGAATTAGCACACAAAGAGCTTGAATCACTGCAGCTGAAGAAGAATTTCATTAATTATAGTGCAAATTGAAAGTAAAGGGTAGTTTACTTTACACTGAAATAGAAATGTGCTCGAAACTCCTTCATGACTCAGTTGTTCAACAACCACCAGCTTGACTACTCGCAGGTAACTGTCACTCATGAGTGTTGTTTGGGAAGATCACAGAGTAAATGATCATCTTGATATTGTGTGCTTCCTAAAATGAACACATTCAAATATCCTTTCAACAATCAGAAGTATAGTATTTTCTATAGAGAATAGAGAATATACAATTCTGATACACAGGAATCTGTGCAAGATTATTATCTATAAATAGGATAGGAAGAGGAAGACTACAGGGCTTATGCAAAACTGCAAGCGTACTCGTCTCAGTAGCCTTCCTTAGTTTTTTTAAATCCATGTACTTTGCAATTAAAATGGATCTGGAAACCTATCAGCACATGCTGCCTGACACTGTTGGAAACAAAATCAGATTATTAGTTTAAAATCTAAATGCTATGAAAAAATTCCTTTGATTGCCAGAGTAACATTGCAAAATAGGAAACAACACAGGATATCATCACCACCAAGTAAACAAAAATTAAAGAAGTTTTATGTAATTTTTTCTCAGGTGCATAATTGTAAGATTTTACAGCCATACTCTATTCTCAATTCCTCAAAACAAGAAGAGCTTGCTTAGGCTTTGCTTTGCTTCAGAATTTGGGGTTTATAGACATTCTTGTATAGACAGCTCCAAAAACATTTCTGTTGCTTTCCATTTGGTGGTCCTAGAAACATATTTCTTTCTTCCCCAAGCCTACTGTATTTTCAGTTCTAAATACCTTTTGAACTTTCCTTCCTGATTTCAGTCAGCTTTCAGTCAACAATTCTAAATACTTTTCCAGTCCAACCAATTCTAATATCTATTATTCCCTTGTTATTTCAGTAGGGTAAGTTGCTTTTAAAGGAAGAGGCAATTATTTAAATTATATTATGAGAATCAGCACTTCAGTTCTGTTAGAAGTTCTTGTAAATACTTTAGACAACTAGAATGTAAGATCTTCTCCTGGGTGGGGAGGAGGCAGCCAAGCAATGAAAAGCTACATTATAATATTGCTTAGGGCACTGCTGAAGAGACTTTTGCAAGCCACTTGCAAGTCAGCTCTGCTCTTCCTGCAATCCAACCAAAACAAAACTGGTTACACTGGTGTGGCACTGAACTGGACTGATAAGCACTGTTTATAGGCAGAATGTATTAGCTTACATTCTGCACCGTTTAGACCACAGCTACACAGTTCAAGATGATGCCAGAGCAAATTTGTATCCATGCAGACCAAAATGGCAATTTCAGATTTGCCTTAAAAAATCAGATAAGTCTTTGAACAGCTATGCCTACGACATAGTTTTAAGGGATTAGTGATTGCCTGTGCTCAACTCCAGCTGTTTTTCCTGGCAGCTACCTTGCTTGGGATAGAAGAATCATAGAATCATACAACACCCCAGGGCGGAAGGGACCTTAAAAGATTATCTGGTCCAAGTTTTCATGGGAAAGGTAGCCTAGACGAGATTATCTAGCAGCCTGTACAATCGCATCTTGAAAATCTCCAGTGATGGGAACTCCACCATGTCCCTGGGAAGGTTGTGCCACTGATTAATTGTTCTCACTGTAAAAAATTTCTTTCTTATATCAAGATGAAGACTCTGACCACATCTCTCTCTGTGCTAGTAATGCTCCTGCAGATGCAGCCCAGGATCTGATTTGCCTTCACTGCTGCAGCAGCGCACTGCTGACTCATGGTCAGCTTCCTGTCCACCAGGACCCCCAGATCCCTTTCAGCGATGCTGCTCTCCAGCTACACAGATCCTAGCCAGTACTGGGCTCTTTAGTTATGTCATCCCAGGTGCAGGACTTTATATTTGTCTTTGTTGACATACAGTTCTCGCTTGCCCACTATTCCAGCCTGTCCAGGTCTCTCTGTAAGAGGTCTCTCCCTTCTGACGTGTCCACCTGACTACCCAGTATAGTGTCATCCGCAAACTTGGTGAGGCTGCTTTCAACACTGTTGCCCAAGTAATTTATGAAGATAACCCCTGTGGGACCCCACTTATGACAGGCTGCCAGCCCAAGTAAAAAACATTGATCACCACCCTCTGAGTGTGGCCCATGACCCAATTTCCCACCCATCTCCCAGACCACCTATCCTCTCGGTTATCTTGCCAGTTTGTCTAGGAGAAAGCTATGGAAAAAGAAAGATGTGTAGATTTTCATATTTCTTGTAGATGTAAAAACAAGTGATCGCTTTCTGAAGTAAAAATCCTCTTGATATTTTTTCGAATTACAAGAGATGGTGTATCAGTTCTCAAATCTCAGAACTCTGCTCAGCAGAGCATCTCCGAGACCCTAAACTTTAACATTCATGAGATTAGATTATCATGGTTATTTATTTAGAACAGTTATCTCTTCTAAATATGCAACTGCTTTGTTATATACATATAACTAATAGTCATACAACTATCAGAAGCTAACTTAATAGACGTTAATAAACCCTATTCACTTCAAGACAGTTTAGATCAACTGTCCAAATCCTTATATGCTGCCTCAAGCATTTTACAGAGTTACTGTGTCTCAAAAAAAGCCTTACTATTAACAGCAAAGAAAACAACTTATTCAGAGAAATGATTTCTTTTAAAGTAACTTAAAATAACACAGTGCTATTCCTACCCTGAGAGCTGAGAGAAAAACAAGGGAGTTCCACACCGCCCCAGAAAATACTGACTTTCCTTTTTGTGGAAATTACAAAATCTGTCAGCTTCCTTTACAAGAAGTGTTAAAAGGCCAGCTTTGGCAGAAGCAACAGGCATTTGATAGCTCATGGTTCACATCCAGTATGAACTGGAAACCAGGTAACCGAGAACAACGAGCATCAGACCTCTTGGCAAGAGACAGCCAGCCACTTCTCCTTCCAAAGCCAGGTTCAGGGCTCTGTGAGACAAGCACTGCTAACTTGTATATGGGTAGCTGAAGAAGTCAGCTGGCACACTGAGCTTCAGGATTTAGCCCTACACCAAAAACTTACCAGTCTTACAGCAGGAGCAGAAGCTATTGTGTTCAGTGCTGGAAGGTGGTATTTGAGGAAACCATATCGATGACCAGTTAGACAGTAGGCTGTGTGGTGAATTGTAGTGACTTTATAGCAGATAGATATTTGCATCTGCTACCTCTGCATCAGTGAAAAAGCCGTTGGCAAGAGGTAAGGCAGTTTAGGTACAGTAAGAACTCTAATCCATCATTTCCGATCTCACAAGTGAGTTCAGTTGAAAATTATGTTCAGCTCAGTCACTGATTTCTTCAAGTCATCTTTCTACTACTTTTCACCATTCAAGTTTTACCTTCCTACAAACTATTTCAAGCAACTTACCCCATCTTGCAACGCATCCAATCAGCTGTTTTAACTGTACTGTACTGTATTACTTTGCAGTACAATCACTTCATTAACCAAGTCAGTTATTAACTATAAACATCATCCATAAAAGGTCAAGAATTTAATGAGAAAACATTTTTTCTATCAGTTTGTCTTTCCAAAGGGTGGGATGAATTAGTTAGGAGATTATTCTAAAGGAAGCAGGCTGATGAGTAAGCTTTCCATTCTCCAGCAAATCTTTCCACTAACATTCTGTGAAGGGAGGAACAAAACAAGTAGCCTAACAGAGAGAGATGCACACCAGGAGAGTTCTGAACTAATAGAATGAAGCATAGAATGGTTTGGGTTGGAAGGGACCTTAAACACCACCTAGTTCCAACCATCCCTGTGATGGACAGGGAAACCTCCCACTAGACCAAGTTGCTCAAAGCCCCATCCGACATTGCCCTGAACGCTTACAAGGAGGGGAATCCACAACTTCTCTCAGTAACCTGTTCCACTGTCTCACCACCCTCACAGAACTTCCTCCTAATATCTAATCTAAATCTATTTTCTTTCAGTTTAAAGCCATTACCCCTTGTCCTATCACTACATGCCCCTGTAAAAAGTCCTCCCCATCTTTCCTGTATGCTCCGTCTAGGTACTGAAAGGCCACACTAAGGTCTCCCTGGAGGCTTCTTTTCTCCAGGCTGAACAACCCCAACTCTCTCAGCCTGTCTTCATAGCAGAGGTGCTCCATTCCTCTGATCATTTTTGTGTCCCTCCTCTGGACTCGCTCCAAAAGGTCCATGTCCTTTTTATGTTGGGGGCCCCAGAACTGGACACAGTACTCCAGATAGGGTCTCACAAGAGTGGAGTAGAGGGAAAGAATTACCTCCCTTGGTCTGCTGGCCATAATTCTTGTGATGCAGTCCAACATGCAATTGGCTTTCTGGGCTGTGAGTGCTCATTGCCAGGTCACATCGAGTTTCTCATCAACCAATGCCCTCAAGTTCTTCTCCTCAGGGCTGCTCTCAATCCATTCTTCACCGAGCCTACATTTGTGCTTGGGATTACCCTGATCCATGTGCCAGACCTTCTAGGAATTCTAACTGGGTATCCCTCACAGGGTCACCAATTGGTACATGAGCAGTGGGTTGTGGATCCAGAATGCCTGGTGAACTACAAGACTGAGGATGGAGCCTGAGAGTGACTCTCAGTGCACAGCCTCCCTTGAAGTTATTAGTTTTTCTGTATGACAGTCTGGTTTCAGTCTGTATGTGTACATCCAAATTCTGCCAGATACGTTCAAAGACTCCAATTGCCTTAAAACTCTCATTACCTATCTAGTTAGAGAAGTCTTTGGACAGAATGACAGTAGTAAGATCAAACTAATGAAGTCCTTAAAAAAGAAAGAAAACAATTATTCATGAAAAAAAGCAAAGGAAACTTCACTATCGTAGAAACAAAAACATGAAATTTGAGGCAGAATTGTTAGAAGTCTAGAATCACCGATCTGCTCACAGAAGAAGAATTGAAGGATTTGTCCATTTTGATAGGGATAACCCTTCAAACACAATAATTGTCACAAATTTGTTTAACAGAGAAAGACTAACCCAAATAAACAAACAGGCCAATGTAATGCTAAATTAAGTTTATAAAATGCAAATCATGCTCTAATTTCTACCGGCCTCTAGAAAATCTGCCAGGATTGAATTTCAGCTTCAAATGGCATTTAAGAAAGCTACCCAGTATTTTTTCAAGGATCTGCAACAGTCAACTAAGATAAAAGACAATATTAAAAGAATGGAAATATTTCACAAACATAAGCTACATATAAGGAATGGCAAAGCAGAATCAACCAATAATCACTAAAATAATTTCAGCTTCCAAACTTTATAACCATAGGATGCATGCAAAAAGCCTCGTAAAGAGATTAGCAAGAAGGTAAAGTAAAACAAAGAACTTTGACTAGCAAATATGGCTGAACTCAACCGAATCAAAATTACTGAAAATGAATTGTTAAAAAAGAAATTACCAAAGCTCCTTACCACTATTCATTGTGCTGTCTACTCGTTGTTTTAAAACTTAGGTATCTGATCCAATCTGCCAGACTCTAAGAAACAATGCTCACCACATCTTCATAAAACTTGCATTCTCCAGGACAAAGCATTAATAGAAATCTCAGCTTCTTATCAATACATCACACAAGCTTTTCTGGTGGACAATACTTCAACCTAATATTAATGAGCTATTACATGTTTCTACTATATCACAAGTGTTACAAAAAATACCTTTTGTGTAATCAACAACAGCCTCCAATGCTGCTATTCGGACATCTATGAAGTGCCCGTATTCTGCATATGACTTGAAGAGAGCAGGATCACTTGGGACATGACCATTCTTCTGAAGCACTCGAATAGCTTTTAAACAGCTAGATACGGTAGAAAGAGGAAATTTACATTAGATTTATGGAATGCCAGCCAAGAAGAATAAAATTACTTTCTTCAAAATCAAGTACTGCAATTTTTCTAGAATTATCCAAATTAACATGTTACACTTACTTTCACAGCATTAACACATAGCCTCATTAACTCTGAATGAGGCAGAAACACAAACAAGATTTCCCATCATGTCAAATCCATTGTTTGGTCGCAGTAGAATTGTACTAACTTACAGACGAAACACAGCTCAGATTGTGTTGTATACTCTACAGATACTATTAGAAGGCTAACTTCTGCAAAACTTTCATAAAATGCTATTCTTAAAGAGGCACAAACATGATCAACTAATGTCTGCTATTGAAAGACTACATTTATAGAAATTAATGTTGAAAAATAAACAATCAAGACAAACTTGCACTATCAGCTTTTGGAAATTGGAAGGAATTTGACATTCACGACACAAAGGCTAAAATCTCAAATACTAACTACAGAAGGGTACATAAAATCAAAAAAGCAGTGTTAATGTGTCTGCTCTCTTCATGTCTACAACAATTATTAAACCACACCTGACTGTAATGGTATGCCTGTAACTGGGAAGAAGCTTCTCCATATTTAGGAAACGGGTAATTTCCTCAAGAATAAGTCGAACATCAGGATTTAAGTTATCCAGTGTTCGAACTTCATTGTTCACACTGACTGCAGGAGTTACAGAGTTGGCTAGGGCATCAATCAGCTCAGCACGATAGTAGTTGTCTGAAAACTAGATAAAAACAGCATTTAAACACAAGTACATATAACAGTAGATTTCTTTAAGAGTTCAAGTACTGCTACAGAACAAGATCTTAAAAACAAAAAATGTGAGAAACAGCATGAGAAAGCAAAACAGGAATAAATTTGTTCTGAAAATGGATTTGAGTGTTATGGAGCAAGTACATTAATCTTCACTCTGTAATGAAAGCATATTAATATTAATCCATTGTTGTATAAAATTGGAAAACTCAGGCACTGAAAATTGTCCAGATATGAAAAAAAAAGCCATTATTTCTAAATACAAGCATCTAAAACTATTGTCTGTTTCTATATCCAGTAACAAGGTTACCAAGGTTAATGAGTACTTAACACTTCAGAAAATCAGTTAGTTTGTCTAGACAGCAACTTCATAAGCTCCTGAGGTGAACTAATGGGGTCACTGCTGCTTAATGGGGAAAATCTTGCTTCATTCGCTCCTTTTACCTGGGCTTGCAGTTTCACCCCTTCTGTTACGCTGGTTGTTGCAATTGTTCATTGTGTTAGTAAGCAGCAAAAAGTATACAAATAAAATTTAAAAAGCTTGAATATTAGTTAATTTAATCTAAACAATTCCAGTACCAGATCCAGTAGAAGATGTCAAATACACGCATGGAAGGGACATGTGGAAAACGTGAGGCAAGATCTCTCCTCTGGTGGTGGGGAGGTGTTAGCACAACTCACCACGTTCTGTGACCACTGGTGCTTCCATTCACATGTCTCACTCTCTATCTCTCTACCCTCTATTACATCCTCTTATCTCAGTAATCTTGCAACAACTGTCTTGTTACAGTATGTGTTTCTACATAGAAGAGAGTGAGGCTTCAGATTTGTTCTGCTTAACTTTGGGTACTTAATTGGGAAGATTAAGCTAGGCTCCTAGCAGTTGTAGACCTCCTCTGTAGCTAGCGAGATGGAATTTTGCATCATCTTAGGATCTTAAAGGTCATCTAATCATCCTTCAGAGGTGATCTGTGTGGGAAGGAACTTTAAATGACAACATTTCCAACTCAGATGCTGCAATTTAGTGATGGAATATTAACCTGGGTTTCAGCTGTTATTTAGCTAGATGAAGAAAATCCAGTTCTACGAGCTAGTGCTGCCATTCAGAACCCAGAATCCCAGAGTCCTGTATGTAATTAAAAAAGGATTATTTCCTTTCCTTGCTCTTTCAAATGCTCTTCTCAAGGTGAAGAAACCCCAACAAACCAGTGCTTAACTTTGCATGGTAGCATTCAAAACATGTGGGTCTTTCGAATGAGAGAGAGCAAAACAAGAAAAGTATGTGTGTAAATGAAGACAGGCAGGTCCTCAGTAAATCAACAAACACAAAGAGCTTTGCAACATCAAAAAAAATGCTGCTGTAGAAATGTCAGCTACAGAACATTCTGTAACACTTACTGTTTAAGTTTCATGTATCACCTTTTCATCAACTCTCCTAGCCAGATATTTACATTAGTGGTATAAGGCATCATGCAGTATATTAACTAAGACTTTTTTTCACAAAGAAGTGAGAGATTAAAATAAATATATTCTTACCTTATTCTTCCTATTATCATTATACTTGATCAAATCCAAAATAAACATTAAAACCTCCTTAGGACAGAGGTTGTGAACATCTCTCAGAAGGGCCATGGCAACAGGCATAGTCTGTGTAATAAAATTAATACCAACATCATTCTTCCATTAATGAAATGATAGTTACACTCTGAAAAGAGCTACATCCTGAAAATGAGCAATTAACGATTTTACAATAGCAAATCTCTGAAAAGTTGTATTTAAATGCTTTTTGAAAAAGTCACACCACAAGCTATATATTTTTCAGGTCAAATAAAGTATGTATTTATTGCTCAGTAATTAGTTATAGTACAGACATTTGAAAAAACTGTATATCCAAGAAAAGACACTCAAGTCAAGGCACTATCTGAAAGATAACAAACCAAAAATAATGAAACATAGAAAATTATGATGGAACTAATTCTGAGACAGACACTGAAGTTGGGTGTTTTCCTGTGAACAGGATATCTAAGCTTCCATTACCATTGAGAGGTATAGATCCAATACAGTCAGTGAAGCCCAAAGAATTATTAGCCGGACAGGTATTAGCCTGACTAGGTATTTATTTCAGAACGAGCTAAGCACCTCTCTAGGCTCTACTCACACAGATAGAGGAGTCTTACTCTAGATCTATAAACTTGGGACATGGAATTAAAAGGGAGAAAAGTGTAAGATTTAGTAGGGAAGAATGAACAATGACAAAAAGGGCAGAAAAATACAGAAGAGGGTCCAAGAAAGATGTGGGGAGAAGGATGAAGCAGTTTTGGACAGAGTAAGAAAATAAAATTTGAGTTTTCTCCATGATCAGGAATATGAAACCTGTGAAATAACAACTCAGTCATCCAACAATTACAAAGTGAATCTAGAGAGAAAACCATTACAATTCATTTTGTTATCCACTGTACAACCAACAACTATAGGTCCCAGCAAAAAAACCTGCATTAACATTAAAATAAGCTGCATCAATACATGATGTTGACAATTATTAGAAAGGAGAGGGCAAGAAGAATAATGCAGTGCCTGGAATTAAAAAGCTCACCAATTTTAGATAAGATGTATAAGATTTTATTTGCAGTATGATATTGTCATTAGTGAATAAAGATAGCTGCTAAATTCACGTGAAAGGTAAAATAAGTAGCTTTGTTACTGTTCAATAAATTCTATTTAAGAATGAGCTCACAAATATTTATAAATAATTATTATATGTACTCCATTCTTCTGAAGAAAATGCTAATTTAACTTTAGCTATGCAGAAAAAATTGCTAAAATTGATTTTTGACTAAGTTGGAACAAACAGATGCCATATAAGAAAGATCTAGTTATTTGGGATTTTTATGAAGGGATAAAGCAGGACTGTGCTATCCACGTCCCTGTAGTTGTCAACTGCAGGATTGTTTTTGTATTTTGACATTTCTTTTAAAATTCTCAGTGGAAAAAAAAATTACCTTTTGCAGAAAGTAGCTTTGAAAATTCATGAAGTTGTTGGTCTTCACAATGTTTGGACAGGTCTTACAACAAAACATTCGGGTAAAGAGTGACTTCATGGCTGGTGGTCCTGTCCATGTACTTACCATGGAATTTGCAATCTGTATAATTAGAGGGGAAGGGAAATTGTATTAACATCACCACTGCAAGTCTAGTTTGCCTGTAGAAAACCACACATTTCCCATAATCAAAAAGGATAATTGCCAGGATAATTGCCCTTCAAATACATACAGTTTCACCAAGGTATTATCTTTTATTAGCTAAGTTTTCACTGCCATCCCCAATACATCTTCTCTACATTAAAGGTAAATTTTATGAAAATAGTTTCACTTGGAAGACGTCTGCAACTAATTATCTTTCCATGATAAACTTCTGTTCTAAATTATTTCCTCTTTATATTTTAGACTAAAATTCTTTGTTTACTAAGCCAAGTTTTCTGACTCTACAGAAGCCAGTGATGGAAGAGGCTTTTGCAATACCAACTTCCTAAATTTACTATGCCAGTAACCTCAGCCTAGACTTTAAGTAGGCCTCAGCCACCCTAAGACTAAAAGACCACTCCTAAAGTGAAAGGCAAGTCAGCTACCTCTAACTTTAATCATAGTTCATAAAGAGACTGAGACAATTTATTGCTATAGACTGTTTTGGTATAAGGTGGTAAGGTTCCACAAAGACAAAGCTGGTTTTGTGCCTTCCCAGCATCCTGAGTTTCATACATTTGCCATACGGAGCAATGAAAGCCTGCAGACAAGAACAGCTATGCCTGATGACAGATTGTGCGTGTGCACAATCAGATAAGGCCAATGCACTCAACAGTGTAGCAGGAGTGGCCATTGGTACAGACCCACCACAATCTAAGGATCTGTTTTCACTCAGAAAATGAATTTGATGATTGCCTTCTAATTATTTAGCTTATTTCAAAGGGTATTACATATGCGGTAAAAGAAAGAAAAGCAAGAGGCTATCTGAAGATGGGTAGCTATCCATTTCACCATTGCTTTTACGTAAGATAGATGCTTTATTACTGAAAACTCTTTTCCCACTAAGCCAGGCTTCAAAGTCAAGTAGAGGGACAAAATACTGCAGTCAGACTGGATGTTCCCTTTGCAATAACTGAAGTCTTCAAACTAAAGATGCAGGTAGAGCTTTTTCGATAGGTACATAATGACTCTTCCTGTGGAGGAAGCTTAATCCCAAAGACTGCTTAGAAACCATGATGATGAACTTGACACTGCAAATGTGAAAAGTAAAACCCAACCCCCAAAACATTATCAAAGTTTACTATATTTACAACATATTCCTATTCCATTAAAATTGGGGTGTAAATTTCTAAATATTTTTAAACTTCTACTTATTTTAAGCATTTCATTTTGCTAAATCTATAGCTGAAAAACCAGTATTTTCAAATTAAATCAACAGTAGTTAAATCATCATCTTTTCAGTATTTTTTGGTCTTATGTGTTCTGACTAATTGGAATCTCTCTTTAAATACTGACGGAATCCAAGTTTTCTCCTTATTCTACTGATACACTATACACTCTGAATTAAATGTATTTGCACATTGCCCACACCATAACACAAGTAGGCCGTATTGCATTATTTCTTCTCAAAAAGACAGCAGGTACGCTCTATTTCTTCAACCTTCAATTCAGTACAGCATGAAAAACTGCTCTAAGATGTAACTGTCATGCAAAGCTATGAAACTCCTCAGCGTTCAAGGGCAGGAAGTTTGTGGTGGTGTTGCTTTTTTAAACCTTAGAGCATGTCACCAACACTGCAATGGATCTGAATGGAAAATCAGCCTACATACTTCCAGGAATTAATATCGTGACATTGTTTTCTGCTTTCTCTATAGGGTTATTTGTCATGAACTCAGCAAAGTGCACGTGTGCACACACACCCCCCTATAACTTCTTTATCAATGAGAATTTGTTACCTGGATACTTTATGTCTTAGAGACTGAAGCGTTGTTTTACAACAAAGTATGCAGTGCAATTAGTGTAGTAAATTCAGTTTTATAATTGGATTGTCATCTATCATTCCTCTGTATCAACATGAGTACACCAAGAACATTTTATAATAGTAACTGCAATCCAGCTAGTAGTTGCAAATCACCAAAAAAGAACCCTCCCCCTAATAAACATGACAGACTTGGCTTTTTTTCCAGTGAAGAATACAAATCCTGAATATTTACAAGCTGAGAAAATTAAACTGAGTTAATGACAACAGGAAGTGAATCTTATTAACGCCCCAATGTTGGAACTAATAATAGACTATATTACAATTTCCTCCTAGGTAACTTACATATCTACAACTCTGTCCTGCCATGGCTCCTTCATCTGATTCATAATCATAATCACAATCATAATTTTTCCTTAGCTTTATAACCTTCTTTCTGCACATCAACAACCTTCCTATAGACCCACGATTTTTCATACAATTACAACTGAACAAAACTGGTTATCATGATCTGTAGTCCAATTGCCCAAGAATTCAAAGTAAAGACAGAAAAAAATATTGCATTTAGAGGTTGTAACAACTGCTCTTATAATATTTACCTGTGGAATAAAGACTTTTAAATATTCCAAGTGAATTCATTATGAAACTTGCATATTTTAGGGCAGATACTGGCAGTACCAATACTAGCACGCACACTGGCAATATTACATAACATTAAAATACATTGTTACAAATATTTGTTGGATTTTGATTTTCAAAATATGGCCAAAGCATTTATTTCTACACAGGTACTGAATAATTCTCAACAGGTACACAGCAGAAAGCAAGCTATATGCCAGTAATCTGAACTCTACACATTGTCAGTAAGTATGCCTTTATGTCCATAAAAGCATGTCAACAACACGTCTTTTCAGACATTCTTATTCCTCTGCGCTTCTGCCCAGTTGTTCTACAGGGTTCAATAATTTTCTATCTTAATGCCAATTTTCTGTCTATAGAAAAAAGATTGCCCCTTTTCAGGGCAATTATTTGGCTTTATAATATTTAATTGCAGACCATCATGGTGTTTATTTTGTGCCCCTATTTAATGTGAAACAATATAGAGCAGCAATCTGACTTCACAAATGAGTTTCATCACTTCAAAGTTCTCAACAGACAGGCCAAGGAACTTCACCATAAAATACAAAAATACACTTTGGCTCTGAAAAAAATTAAACAAAGGTCTTTTATTCCTGCCACTTAATGAAATCTGGAAAAATCCCTTGTGGTTTACAAGTCTGACATCTCAATTTTGACAATTATGAAAGCCTTCTGCAGTCTCGATTTACAGACTAAAATAATACATCTTTCCTTTCAAATCAGTCCTGTTAAAAATACTTGGCAAACACTTTTAGGAGGCTAAATATCAAGCCAGTTTAAGAACTGTGATGAGTTTTGACTCATTTCCAAATGTTTACAATGTCTAGCAGATTTCTTCTTCCGTTCACACAACCTCACCTTTGCAAGGCAGAAGCAGGCCATCATTCTCACTCGGTAGAAACATTGCTCCTGTTCTAGTATATCAGTCAGTGCAAGCCGTGATGCTGGAGTAGGGAACTTTTCCAATGCTAGAATGGCTTCTTCTTGTGCAACAACATCTCTCTCATATCGAAGCTGATACTGCCACATGAAATCAGATTGTTCAAATTCTACTTTCCTCAATACTGACATATCAGGGTCTATTCTTATCCACAGCAAAGGGGAATCCGCACTAAGACATGAAAAACATTAAGAGCTTAGAACATTTCAAGACTCTTGAAATTCAGCAGATGTTCTAACTTGTTATGAGTTATTTTTAAGGTATTTAGATTCAAAGAATCATAAAAGAATCTAAGTTAGAGGCGATTTCTGAAAGTCACCTGCTTCTAGGACAGCAATTCTATAGCCTCCCAGGGCAATCTGTGCAAACCTCCAATACACCAAAGTGAATACAGTGTTTCAGTATTTTTAACCTACAGATCTGAATTCATGGTAAACTACTGTATAATATCGATATATTTAATTCTACTTCCTCAGACACCATAACTTAAGTGAGTAGTACTTTATTGCCGTCTACATTTTAAGGCTACCAAGAAAAAATCCAAGAAAGAAAGTATGGTGGTAAACACTCATTTTTTAAATATACTACTTTTTATCAATAGATGTGAAAGTGCTTTACAAACATGCTATGATGTTGAAAGCTGACAAGGATAACTGCGCAAATGCACAGAACTGCCAAGCCAAATGATGATAAAACTGAAAGTGTTAACAGACAGGATTAGAATTTTAGTCCTACAGATAAAATTACTTTGTTGTATTCCACCCAAACAAGCATTTTACACTTAAGTATTTGCACAGCAGCATGACTGCAGAAGTAATTTGTAAGAGCAACAAGCACAAACCATATAATAAATTCTCACTCAGTTTTCCTCATAAAACTGATAACAGCAAAATACACACATGGAATTAACAGAGTTTGGAATGATGAAAACAGCATCATTATAAATATGATGCATATTTCTGAATACATTTGTAGAATATCGAGAATTACTGTCAAGATAGGAACTAGAGAAGAAAGGATAGTGAAGAGTGCATACATGTGATTTAGAAGAACAGAAAAGAACAATCATTATCATATATGTTTGGAGCAGAGGAGTCCAAACTGATGAGGTTAAATTTACAAGAATCTCCAACACTTTTAAGGTAACAAGCAATCTATCTTGCTTCAAAGAGACACCATTAGTTTTCACGAGCAGATTACTGATTTCCCTCAACCAGCAAGCAAGGTACCAACACCTTCCCTATTTCTAAGAGTGCCTCTGGCTCCATCTCAAGGAGGGCAAAGTGGGTATTTACATTGAGCAAGAATTTTTTCTTCTCTTTGGAAGAGCCAGTTTCAGTACAAAGCACTTCATAACTTGTTTTCAATCTAAAAGGATTCTTTTGTAATTAACCACAGATTTCAGGAACTTGTCTGTCAATTAAATGATCTTCACTGAGGTCCAACAAAAATTGCTCTTACTTTGATTCAAGCAAACTCTTATTTACATTTTACCTATAAAGTCAGCTGAAAAATATCATTAGAAATGTGTCAGAAAGGATCAAGTAATTTATTGTATCACCTTAACATGCTGAATATTTTTTTTTAGAACAGTTTACAGTAGTTAACCCATACATTTAACGTTTTTCCAGCGTTTTCCCTGCTACAGAAGAAAAGTCTCAAAGAAGGCTAAGAAATGTGAGAATAGTCTTGAAATTTGCTAGTCATATAATGAAGTATAACATCACTATAAAATCCTCCAAAATAGCATGCTTTAGACAAGGGGAACATGGCTCAGCCTCACACTGAGAAACTCCAACAAGCTAACTTACTCCATAGCAGAAAGGTCCATGTCCACCTCTTCTCCATTCATCAGTGGAATCTTTTTCTTCTTATTTCTATTAAAAAAGAGAAAATAGAAAAAAATAGGTATTAATTACCATAGTAGCAAAGACATGTTTATAAATGGAGCTTAAGCCTGCAAAAGTATTCTCTCTGTATTTCACCACACTGAAAAATAACGGTTTCTCCAGCAAAAAACATTCACAAAGTTGAGCTGTACACCAGTTTTGTTCAAATAATAATCACCAATACTTTACATTGGTTTAAACTTGACTCTCACCATTTTTATAATTACACATAAGCACACAACTTTGAGAAGTTGAGGTCAAATTAGTTATTAAAATACATTAGGAAACTGAGTGAATCGACTTGGGAAGTATGTTACTTTTCTTGCTCATTAGGTTTAGTTAACATCCCTGATACTCTTAGAGAAAACTATGCAAGTGCTTCATTCATATTGAGGTACTCCACGGGCCTACATTTGTCTTCTCTCTCATTTATCTTTCCTGCTCAAAGGCTTTTTGAATAATTTCATTAGAGTCTTCGTTCAACTTGTTCTATATAAATAAGCTTTTTATAAAACTTTTATAAAATTACTTATAATTAAGAACTGAATATAAAATGTACAGTTATCCACAAACAATAGTAAATTCTATTTTCTCCCCTTACATCACAGGTAAATCTTATTGAGTAATAGTAAGAAAATATGAACATAAAATTTAAAAAAGTATATACTTATCATTAAATGCATTATATGTTTTCATATATCCATACTAAAAATACTTGCAGTTTGCATTTTAGTTCTTACCTTCTGCTTTTAGAATGGCAAGGTATATCATGTTTAAGACTGTTTTCTTCAATCTGCAATGTATGGTTGAATGATCCATCAAGTTCTTGCACTGTCACTTTAAGGGGACCCTTCAAGTTCACAAGATGTTGTTATTAACATTAAATTTGTGCTTATTAATGTATATATCGTGCTTGTACATGTAGGTAAAATATGGAAAATTGAACTTACCACGTATTTCTGAGTCCCAGGAGACGTGTAGTCTTGTTTTATTTCCAATTCTAATACATTCCGTTTTCTATTAAATGCAAAGCTACCATAAAATTTTACCACTCCACTCTGATCACTAATAAGCAGTATAGGAATTCTAGTGCACATTGCAGTAGTACATAATCCTCAATATTTTCATTCTTTACACTAGCTTTATGCTTCTTTATTTGTTCATTCTGAACTTTTAAAGATTTTCTTTTTCTTTAAACAGTTCTTTAATGTACAATCATGTATTTTATTGAGAAAAGCTGAAGTACAATGAAAATTATCTAGTAAGAAAAAAGTCATTATGAAAAACTGTATTGGACCCCACCACATCCAATGTTTTTGGCATGCTCTCAAAGTAATTGAGTAAGACTTCAGTAATTTTAGTATGATTTGTTTTACTATATATTTCAGGCAAATAAAACTAAGGGGAAAATGTAGACATTAGCTTCTGTTTTCTACACATGCTACATTTAACTCAATTATTTTATTGCAGTTTTTCAAACTAGGTCATTGTGAACACGTGTGCGTGTGTTCACATATACATGCAAGATATACAATATGACTGACAAAAAATAATGATCTCACTCTGCATTTTTATCCCAGGCAACGATTTCTTCAACTGTTCCTGTGAATAGCTTCTTCATTCATTATTTATATGACACCCACTACTGTATTTATAGTAAAACTAGAACACTAGAATGAAGTGTTTTAGTCTAGTGCATGTTCCCAACAAGTCTCTGACAATATAAGACAAAATCAGGGAAGGAAAACCTGTTCTTTCACATCCCAACATGTACAGGAGGAGCTTCCAGATTCAAAGAGGCGTCTTATTGTACATGCAGTATTAACTTTTCTCCCAAAATAAAGTCATTTGACTAGGTATCTCAGACTCGTTCTGTTCATGGTGGCTGCCTTCATATGGGTCTGTGACTTTGTCATTAGGTACAGCTTAAGGCATTTTTAGTTGTTTCTTTAGCACAAGGTTTAAACTCAGCATCAACACAGCACTCATTAATAGCATAAGACAGTGCTAGTTAATAGCAATAAAATATCCCCCAAACAATACAAAGACCTGCTGTGGTCTTAAAAGGTAGAAGATCTACCATCACAGGTGTAACAGTGTCTGAAGCATGGTAGGGAGGTTGCAACCATAGGATTAAACCAAATTTACAGTTAGCAGGATCAACCTTGGGGCCAAAGTCCAGAGAACCAGAAAAATCCCCAAATCTAAGTGTTGCACTTCTTCCTTGCTTACAGAACAAATGTAGTTAAGATTCACCCAGCTCAGATAGTAATGCTGACATTTAGGTATAGCTGCAGTGTGAATATACGTACATACAGAACTCTTATTTTCTTCAAATGCTAGGCACAACTAGGATGGAAATTAGAATAATGTGTATTTATACTTTTGTATACTTTTTGTGAATACTTTTGATGCAGCTAAAATACTAACTTCTCATATTACTCTATAAATATTAACTATACAGTGATTTTTAGTTAGATATTGAGATGCGTATATTTAGTCAGCTTAAATAAATAATGTCTAAATATAAACACCCACTTCCGTTTTCTGTTAGAACAGTAAGGTATGGTTTTGCTGCAGTCACGTATGATTTTAGCCTGCAGTCACATTAATTAAAACTACCAACTAAATCTGTTAAATGGATCAAATTCAAATTTATCCTCATATCAGTCTGAAGTAAGAAATCTTGACTAATATCACTGAAATTTGAAGAGTGAACACACAGACATACGCAGAGGTTTATTTTAACTTAAATTGCAATATTAACCCAAGTTACCAAGCTATTCAACGTTAGTGTATTTTAAGCTATCAATCTGAGCTTTAGGTTACTTATTTTATGGTGATTTACTGGAAATCACATCTTAAAATGCACCAGACTATAGCATTTTCCATGTCAGACTTCAGCATATTTCTATGGGCAGTGTCCTCTGGAATCCCTTTAGTATAATTTGGCTTTAAATTCCAGCTGAGTTCTTGTACTTCTTTCAAAGTAAAAGGTAAAATCATGAAAACCCTTCTAGTAAAGAACATGCAAAAAGAAGCCAGTGTACTCTAAATGGTTATGAAAGGAGTGTGAACCTGTGGCTCACATATACATCTAATTCATAGAATAATGTACTTAACTGTTTTAATCAAAGGTATTTTATACTTTTCTTCCCATTCAATAGTGCCAACTAAAAAACAAATTCATTCTCCATATTAACAATCCAGACCAAGAATAAAAAGGATACACCCATTGCTTTATTAAAGGCTGGATGTCTTTGCCAGAGACATTTGAGATAGATTTCAAAAACCCAGATGTGGAAACCAACATCTGACTCCACATGTGTGACTGGAACTTCTGAGATGAAGCAGTACTGGCCAGACTCAACAACTTGTTGAAAACCTAAAATGATAGAATTACTACTTTCAGTAAATATTTCAATATATAAAATAAGCTTTTCTGTTTAATTGCAAGTGAATTGCAAGTAAAGGCCAATAAACTCATTCTCTGACAACTGGCCTCAAAAAAATCTTCCAAAATAAAGACATTTCAGAAAATTTTTTGCTTGTCCATATCAGAAATTGTGATTTGCAGACACAAATGAATTTTTACTTAAGGCAAACCATCCACAATGCTGAGAAAGCTCTGAAACCCCAGCTTCTTAAACATGAGAAACATTTAACAGTAAGAAAATCTAAATAAAATATCTTCTTTGCTTATCACTGCTACAGCTTTTTCAGAGTTGAATTCAAAATGGAATATAGAAACAGTTTTTGGTATCCATTTTCTAGTTCTAAGCACCTCTATAGTTCAAAACCATGTAATCTGTGAGGTTAGTCACTGAAAGCAGGTATGGCCTCAGTGACCATATTATAATGCAGAGGGTAAGGGGTGCATATACATGTACACACATAAAATCCATTAGAAGACCATCAGCTTTCAAAAATTATCTACAGTACAACAGATCACTGACTATATCTGCTTTTCAGAAATAAAACAGTCATCAGGTTCTCTGCTTTGCTATTCCTTGTTAAAAATTGCAAACAATAATTAGAGTTTATGTAAGGAAAGCTTTGAAAAAGGTTCTTCTACTGTATTTTCAACCCAACAACTCCTTACAATAGCTCTAGCAAAAGGACACACGTTTTCCTTAAAAAAAAACAAACTGAGCAAATAAAAAACGCCCAAATACCTGAAGTTGATAGGCAAAAATATCACTCAGTTTCTCACTGAGTGTTTGTTTATAGCACCCTATCTTTTTAAAGGAAGGTCACAAAATGTATTTAGTAAAGAGGAAAAACTACAACTCTGTAATTGTTTAGCAATTCGGAATAAAACTACAATCTTCTATTCAACTGTTCCTTCTAATATAAAGATCTATGCTCCCTCTAGCACTAAAAATTTTATATGATGGAGAGAGTAGAAGCTGGATTTTCATGACTTTCATTATTTATAATTTGATTAGGTTAGCTCACAGCAACATTACTTAGCATCAGTAACACAGGGCCTCGTGTTAACAATGGATCACTGTAATGCAAAGCAATTAAATACCTTAATACTAAAGCGAATATGCAATATATAAAAAGCATTACAAATTATATATAAGAATAATAGCTAACCTTATCCTAACACAAATGACCTACATTTTATGTTTGTTCTCTTATGCTAAAACTGAAAATACAAATGGAAACCTATAATGACCTGTTTTATTCTTCCTTATACTCCATTGAATGAATAGAAATGCAATCAAGGAAAAAAAGTTGTCTATATTCCACATAATCATTTAAATACCTGTAACATGAACTCCATGCTAATTCTGTTCTCAATCAGTCTCATAACAAGATGTGCTTTACACTGGAACATGGTGTAATATTCCCAGGACAGTGTATGAGGGTGTTTGATAGAAAAATGTAAATGTGATGCAGGGCTGAAAAATAAAAAAAAACAAAACAGGTCTCTATTTTGCACTTTATGAAATGAAACTTACAATATAGCTTAGCAACCAAGATTATAGCTGCACCAACAACTATTTAGGATCTCTTCTACTGCTTTAAAGTCACAAATTAGAAAGACGTTTAAAATGACCACATGCTTGTACAGAAAGGTGACGTGTATGTATGTACCTGACATACAGCAAGTACTGTACAGAGAATAATGACAGGTAATACATGCTGTGTATTACTGTAAAGACAGTAGTAGCAGTAGTAACCAGAGCAAGGAATCTGTGACTTGAGTCTGGAAATTACCCAGGAATTAACCTTCCTCCTGCTCCACTTCCATTTAAAAGTGACAGCACCTAGCGAATATTTTATATTTAAATAAATAACTGTTGCAATTAAAGAAAAGTAAGACTTTTAAAATTCACAGCAGACTTTCATGTGATGAGCCAAAGGAATTGCTTGGATTTTATTTTAGATAGCACTTTATGCTTTCAATACTTTGGCAAACTGATGTCTTCTAAATGAGATAACATGCCAAGGAAGACTAGGCAGAGCATCACATTACGGCTGACACACCGTTTCTGTAACTTGAACTATCTGTGGTGCTCCTTCTCACATACCCTTCATGTCTATAAGCAAAATATTTTAAATGGTTTAAGTTCATTGCACATCCGAAGACAAACAAATGGTGAAACCCTGAAACTTTTAAAAACAGAACTGATTTCTGGATAGCCTTAGTGGCTGTACAGCAATAAAACACCAAAAGACTTCATTTTGATGAGCTTTAAACTTAATTTTCTCCACCAAGTTTTACATTTCAGAACATGAACATTCTGACCTTTAGCCAAGTTTCAAAGAACAAAAGTAGCTGTAATACTGTAATTCTCAAGAAAAATAAGCCTTTTTTGCCCCTTTTCAATTATTTGACAAGTGGAAATAATTAGAAGCCTGACTTTACTGATGAACCAAGTCTGTGGCAACTGTATTTTGTTGTACTATGTTTTTTCTTTTAGTTCTTGTCACAGACACTTGAGTTTTCCATGAATGAATAACGAAAATCTGAAGAAACTGGACCCACACTATGTCAGGTCAACCTCTTATGAAGTGGAAATCCAGGCTTATTTTATGCCAGTTTGTGGAGAATCACAAATTGGCCACTGCGACATAGAAAACAGATTTCTGGGCTCAAAATTGGATCCTTCCTCTGTGATTCTTGCTTATAGATAACCTAAATAAACCATTTGCAGATGGACCAGACATTGATTTTTCCAAAGACTTTAGAAGAAGACACTGCAAGACAAAATGAAATTAGCGCTATAAGCCTGACCTTCCATGCCAGCTACGTCAGGAAGAGACTGGTCTTCCAGAACTTTCAAAGACCTATTAAACAAACCATTTCAACTTTGACCAATCTTTCCATGCAGCTGAAAGACATATGCTGGCAAGATGTGTTCTACCAGGACAGGACCAGCACTTAGCTCCTTATCTGCAGCTCTTAAGATTTCAGGAGATGGCAAGAACCAAGGTAGCTGCAACATCTTAGTATTTTTCTTCCATCCTTCTACTTACTGGGAGACTTCCTTGACTTTACTCATAAATGTCTAATTAAACACCTTAAGAAGACATAAAAAGAAATGTATTTCTAAATTTAAGCAAATACTACCTTTCATAGGTATAGTAAGTATATGAATAAGAAGGTACTACTTAGGTTTACCTCTTGCTGGTTTTAGTTGATAGGCAATTGCTGAAGTTCTGATCAAAATTACCCTGTTGATTTGGATACATCTCTAGTCTGAGGTAGGGAAGGGTTAGCAACCATGAAAGAATTGAAATGCAAGGAGGAAACTGAGGTTGTGGCTCAGACATTATATAATAATTTGGTCTCAGTATAAACACTATCCAGCTTCAAATTATACAGCTGATTGACTTTGGTAAAATTCTTTTCTTGAAAATTACAACCAAGCCAGGACCCACATTCTTGGCCTTCTTAAGTTAGCTAAAGCGTTGATTGATTTTAGTACTGGTTACATTATTTAACTGCAAATCAAAACTGAGACAAGTTTGGATTTGACAGTTACTTTTGTAGTTAATTCAATATTAATACATTTCTTCTGATTGTATTTTTCTTCAATCATTATACTTCTAAAACTTTTATTCAATTGGCACCAACTGAGAATTAAGATTAGCAATACAAACCTAGAACCTTTGTCAAAGTGAAAAATGAACTAGATCTTTCATGTGAATTTATAACGCTCATGCTCTCAAACACACGCTGGTCATTCAATGTAAACCTGTCAATATGCTTCTTTCATTTGAAATATACCTACATAAATTTCTTCAGGTTTATAATTTTTACAACAGGGTGGTACCAGCACAATCAAAGACTGAAGAGAACCAGAAGTTTGAGAGGAGAACACAAAATGAAAATGTAACAAAAAAAGCTTTGTTTTGAAGCTTTCATCCATACAGCAGCTAACCTGCAGTTTCCTTCCTTTCATTTTCCCAGGTTCTGGGATTTTTTCTTTCAAAATAAGTGCTCTGGAGAGGAGTGTTTGTGTTTCACCAGACATAAACAGGAAGAATCTGTGAGACCTGTGTTTTGCACAGAAATTAATTCATGTGTCTGAAAGGTTTGGGTTTTTTTTCCCAGTGATTTCTTTCCATATTCTACTTCTAATTTAGTTGAAAAATGAGATTATTAGTTAACCTTTCTTCATATTATTATTACTTGGGACTGCTGTAATGCAAATATGCTTGGCAGGAAACCACACCGTAACAACCAGAATAAAGAAATGCACAAAATACATTAGAGAGAAATGTTCCAGACATCATTATGAAAATGTTTCCCCTAAATACAAATCATTTCCCGGAGCCAGGAATATATACTTAATTTACACACAAGGGAATTTTGCAATCTTCAAGAAACAGCAAGTAATTTATATTTAAGCAATGTTATGTTTATTATTAGCAAGCTGTAACATAATGAAGTAGTGAAGTATCTGTAGAAACATAGAGTGTTTAACAGTGATACCGCACACAGAGGAAACATATATTCAAGAGCATTAGAACAGGATTTGTCAATTATTTGCATCCAATTCTAGAATAAATACAATAAAGTAGTAAAATTAGCAGCTACAAAGAGACTTTTATTTTAGTGAATTTCCTTTTTTAAACATGTGCCCTTTTTCTGTAGTTTGATCTGATCTTATTAATGTGAATTTAATTTCTCTGTGTGTTACCAAATTGTAATATTGTTAACTAAAAACTCTGCTAAGACTTAATTAATTCACTACTCTAAATTCTCCTTAAACAAAAGACACCACCACCAACAGGGCACTCTAAAATGACTGCTGCTTGCTGTAACTTGCTTCTCAGAGGTATATGTAACAAAAGCACCCAGGTACTTGGCCTGATTCTCCACTTGAAAGAACAGGACGGTGAACTAAATCAAAACCCATCATGAGAACGCAAGCAAAAACTGAGTTTGGCATACACATACAGAAACTGCATTCAGAAAACATGGCAGTTGTTGAGAATTTGCATGGCTGGGAAACTAACCAACATGTCCTATTTCTGATTTCAGAAAACACTTTCTTGTCATCTCTCAAAAAAGATCACCATTCAAATTTTAAATGGGTTATTTGTATACTTCATTCAGTTCTAAACCCAGAGTTTTATTTTTAAATGAACAAAATCTGGTTTTGCACATACTCAAATGCAAGAGAACCACAGCTGCAGACTATTTCAGCCATATTTTCACGGGGGACTTGTGATGCAGTAAAGACTTAAGAAATTCACATATTCTCCCACTCCACCTGCACATGCTCAACCTCACAGTTCTGCACAGGCTTCTCTTGAGTTTCCAAAGATTGAGCCTTTGTGAGACTGTGCCATAACTAGATTAATTTATCCAAGAAAATAAAAACCCAGCTAAAGGTTGTCATTGAAACCTGGATCAACTTACTGATCTGACTTCTACTAATACCTTTCTACCTCCAGTGGTTAGCACTACTCAGTAGGTAGTACAGGAGTATCACAAAAGAGGTAAGGGGAAAAATTCCTAAGCTAGAATACTGAAGCTACAGTTACTGAGAAAATACAAATCCAGCTAGTTCACAGTTACCAATAGTACTTCACATATGACTGATCTAATACTTTTTTCTCCAACCAATTAAGAAATCTCAGTATACGATTGCAACTGCAAGAGGAAACTAAAAACAGCAAAGAAAAAGCCTGAAGGTTAAAAAGCCTAAAGATTACCAACCACCCCAGAAACACCTCAGGGCAAAATTCTGGCCCCGTATTCTCTCTCATCCTCTTACTAAAATGTAGTTTCATAATAGCATTAAATACATTCAATACACTTAATTCAAGATTTAAAGTGAAAGAAAAATAACAGTGGTATAATTTATTCAAGATTACTTTATGAGACTGGTAATACACGCCTTGGGTAGCTGAAGATCTTCAGCCTTTGGCCTTGTGCTACACAACATACCCAAGGCATATATTAATGGCCCCATAAAAACATACCCTGTAATGACTTGCGGCTTAAATAAACATACTTGTCTTTCTCTTTTCCTCCTCCGAATATTGGATGCAGTAAAACTCCACCAGTCTTCAGTTCGTATGCCACTATTTGATCTAACTCCTAAAAAGTACAACATACATAAGCAAGCATAATTTTGAAAAGTAGAGAAATTATTAAAAGAAGACAGGAAAGCCTTTCATATCATTGTTCAAGCCATACCTCCTAATTAAACTTGTTACAAAGATAATTTTAAAATTACAGATGTTTCTCAGCATGGCAAACAATAATAAACCAGTAGAAATTAGCAGTTAATATTTGTTCTGGGTCTGGATTGTGGGTCAACCCATAACAATAAGTACAATATATCTAAAGAGCATTATTGTTCAATAAATAGGTTGTCTGTGACCGAAAAAAATAAAGGTGATCACTGTTTCTTTACAGTGGACAGTGATACTGGGTATACCTACACAGCAGAGAGCAGCTTATGATAGAAGGTCACCTTGACCCACACCCAAGCCAGACAGAAGCTGGCTCTGAACTGGACCATGAGTTTGAATTTGTGTGATGCAGCACCCATGTTAAGAAGCACACTTCAAGGCAGGATGCTTGCATGGGCTCACTATCACCCAACAGTCACCATAGCTTTTGCATCAAACCGGGTCAGCTTGAGCACAGGGAGAATGAATTGATGTTTGTCTGTAACCCAGTGTTAGTCAAGGAATTTCCAAGTGCTGATATGTATTAATTTATTGATTCATATCAACTTACACACTTTCATATACTGATAATACATTCAAAGCAATAAGGGCAGAACGGGAGGCTGTGACAGTAGCACCTCTTAGTTCTGTGTGGAAGCACTGAGTTAACTCTTAGGGAAGAACATGAGCAACTAACATCCAGAAGCAACTTCACAGCAGTGAACTCTCAAGAGAGACCTTCATCCAGTTCTGCTGTCCTCTGTAGCACCCACACCCTTAGCACAGGCAGCACACGGCTGGTGAGCTGAATGTACATTAGGCAGCCAAGGATATGGCATTGGGTACCCATGTGAGTAAGGGATGTAACTGGAGCCCATGGGGTAAGGAATCTAGTTTTTGGAATTGGAAGAGTAAGAGAGTGTGATGAGAGAAGTAGGAAAAAGACAAACATCCTTCTGTGAATGAATCTTACTGGCAAAGAATGAGGAGTCAGTACCGCTATCACTGGAAAGTACCTGACTCAATATTATATTCAGAAATGTAAGGTACAGACAGAAATTTATTTTCCAAGAAAATAAATCCCTTCATAGGGATTTTGTACTGTTTCATTTAGTACTTAAATGATGCTAAAAGATACCTGATCCACTACTGATCCAAGTTAACACTGGAGCCCTTTCTGAGCTCTATGGATGGCCATCACAGTATAACAAATTCACCAAATAGATCTCTCTATGAATCTCATATTCTAAGTGTTAAAAAAAGTGCAATTTTTTTTACTTTTTTTTTTTTTTTTTAGTTTTTGTGCAAAAGCTCAAACAAAAAGAAAACTAATCGCACAGAGAGACAATGAAAATTATTACTCATAAGACAGTCACAGAAATGTATTTTGGTTAGTATGTTTTGTGTTTTTCCTTGCAGCAAGTGGTAAAAATATTTCAGCTCTAAGATTTGTCACTACTAAACATTTCTCTAAATTGCAATGCAAAGCTATACTATATTCTGGTTTTATATTCCATCCATCTTTGTTGTAAAACATCTGAAAGACATAGAATATTCTACTATTTTGTTGTTACCTGTTTAATCCAGTGGCGATACTCATTAACACCAAAGGTTTTTTTCATCCAAAGGCCATAAATATAACCAGAGATTCCCTTTAGCACCCATTCATCTGACCTATAATAAGAAAGAAGCATGAATTATAGCACTTCAGAAGGAATTTTGTAAGGGATGGTATTTTTGACCAGCTCAAAATAGCCATGAATTTCAGCAGGTTATGTAACTTCTCTAAGTCAACAGGAGTCTGATGAGCTGTGAACCAATTTATGTAACTTGGATGGGACCGATGAAACTGAAAAGGCAGTGAAAAACGAACTTTTACCACAGAAGCCCAGATTAAAATATAAAACCAAACTATTTTAGCTGAAACAGTAACAATAAAACAGTGGAAATGGACACTAAAGTTAAAACAAATGTTAGTCTATATTATCTTAACTTTTTGATAAACATCACAATGCAATGCAGATTTGGAGAGCAAGTAGACAAAATACGTATCTCACAATGTGGTGAACACCCATTTATCACCTCTTCTGAGACTGATGTTCTAAGAGAAAAAATTATGGACAAAAACTACAGAATTATCATGATCTAGAATTCTAAACGTAAGAATGACATACAGGGTATGATGAAGTGAATAAAAGAAAGCCACAAAAAGCGAGTCATTGAGAGAGGAAAAATTGCCTTCACCATGGAAGTAGGCTAGAAATAAGAAAGACAGCAAGAGAAATTTTAATAGTACAAAGATCAATTTAAAAACTGGTTGATTTGTTTCATTTTGTTTTTTTAAGCCAAAGATACTCTGGGACATGCACTTTTGCCATGAAAAAAGTAATGGGCTCTTTGTCCCTGATATATAAAGTGTATGCAGAAAGCTTTAAAATAAATACTGATCAGAAATGCAAAAGCCAGTTGGGGAAGATTTTCTGAGAGATGGAGTTATAGGCAGCTTACCACCCCAATGAACTTGACCATTTGACACCAATTTCCACATTCCCCTGCCTGAACTTCTTAATTTATTAGTTCTGTGCTCAAGTACTCCCTATGCAGCTACACTTCTTCAACCAAAATATGACAGAAATCTACTGATGATACAAAAGAGTCTCCCTCCTAAAATTTCCAGATGCCAAAGCACACTACAACATTCAGCAGCAATAATTTCTGAGAGAAGACATGTTCAATCTCTACAGCCTTTGTAACCTTTATATCTCACACTCTCCTTTCAAACAACAAAAAAATACTCATGGATTTTCATTTATTGAGCTGGTTTTATTAATTTTCCTCTTTTTTTTTTTACTTTCTTCTACAGTTACTGTTTCACTGTTCTTCTGATAAAATGCAACATGCAAATTAAAATTTGAGTCTCCTAGATTTTCCCCATTTTCTAGACAGTACAGTGGTAAAATACTTACCAGGACATTCTGGATATAAAACATCCAAAAAACTGCTGGGCGAGGGCCTGTGCTAAGCACCTCCTTGTCAGTGGAGTTTCATCTATAATCATTGCACTGTGTAGGAGATTGGTGCTGGACACCCCAAAAAACAAAGAATAACACATGAGCACCAGCTCCATAGAAACAAAATAGACACCTTGTTTTAAAAGTCAAAACAAATATAATAATTCCTTCACTGGTTTTCCAATGAGATAGATAGTAACACGTTTTTTTTAATAACCTTAATCCAGGCAGATCTCCTGCTATTATCAGCTATATAGAACTCTCTGCATATAGCCTAAGTAGTTTGTTTTAACAAATCTTTTGGATTCCTGGTACCCTATCCCAGCTGGAGAAAAATAAAACATAGTAAAACTTCTGCACCTGATTTGATCGTAACTATTTCATGCATGGTGTTTCTAATGCAGAAAGAAAACCACTGCCAATTCTTTTCTCAAAGAAGATACAAATACAACATCTCTATAACAGATAAAATTGGAAATGGTGTTAAAGCCTGGAACATCAACAGAAGCCAGCCTTTTCAAACGAGAGAGCCCAAAACTCAGGCTAAAAACTTAATACGAGCTTCATGTACTTCTCAATAGTCTTGGATCTAGAGCTTCTAGGCCTGTGGATTTAGAAGGCGTAATTGTCTTAAATACTTACCTGAAAATACTCATGGATGCATAAGCAGCTACTTCAACATATGCTTCATCTATAAAAACAGTCTTGAAACAGGAGTACGGGTAGCGGCAGGTAAGAATCTCCTCATAAAATTCAAACACCTCATGAAGGTATGACGTGGTATGTTTGAGCAATGGCAGAAGTTGTGGTAAGCAAAAGTGAGTCACCTACAAACAAAGGAAAATACGGTACAAGACTGATGAATATATTTAAATCCATAAATATCAAGTATATTACATAACAGAAAAAACCCCCACAAAACAACAAAAACGTAGCTGCTGATAAAGCATTTTCAAGTGAACCAGGATGTCCATCTTAATTGTGAATGCAACAACAGGAAAATAATTTTTACAGAAAATGCACAACAGCAACATCTGCCTAGTGGCATCTATCATTCTAGTGATGTCCATCTGTCATAACATGACATTTTTCCTTGATTTTGCAATCCAATGTCTTTTAAAGATAATATTTTTCTTTCATACAGTAAAAAATTAGCTATTTTCAAATCAGGTAAACAGTGCTACTGTTTAGAAGACTTGTTACAACCAAAACTACAAGTAACCTTTATTACTGTTTTTCCACAAAACAATGCAGCCAACAACACTGACTTCATCAGGGAGACGGGAACCAAGCTGAGAATATATAACTTCAAGTAAGCTCTATAGAAGTCAAACTCTACGGAAATCTATCAGTTTGGGTTTTTCAAATATCAACAACCGATATTTTTTTTTTTAAACAGGTATGATCTTTTACATACCTCACCAGTAAAAGTCAACAGAGTACCACTGCTGAGGACTAAAATCTGATGATTACCTTTGGATCAAGTAAAGCATAGCTATTTCCCAGTATTTTGCTATCATGCTTTCAAAAGAAGAATACACAGGCCAGTCTTTATGCTAATAAAACTGGTAATTTAACCTGCCTGCCAAGTCCATCCTTACCCAATCTGCAACTACAGATTAACTATAATATAAACTGGTGGACTTCAACATTATGGCAACAATCTGTTAAGAATGAAAACTCTATGTCAAACTTAGTTCAGAAGACTACTCAGTTGTGTAACAATAATTTTCATCTACTACCAGCAACAGGATGGGTTTAAAGCTATTTTGAGAAATATGCTTTTACCAACTCCAACTAAATTAGCCCCATAAATTCAGGTATAAATGGAATTATTGCTCATTCAAAGGCTTTACTTTGGAGATACAGTCATTATTAGACAATTTTTATCACATAACTGTACTAATGGAGGTCATATCTAGACATACCCTTATTTGACCAATATATACTGGTTGCAGCATAAAAATAGTCACAAATTCTTTACAGAAATAAAAAAAGGAGGCCTCTATAAAGATTATTACCTCATGCATGTATGGATCAACAAGGATTTCAAAAGGTCCTATTGCCAAGGAGATGTTAGAAGCTGCAGTTGGAATAGTCAGCATGTAATGAAAAGTCTTCTTTCTCATATCATGGGTATACACAGTTTCCACCAAATCTCCATTTGAAACAGCCACCATTGCAGCATCTACAGTATACTCAAGTTTCCAGGTACACAACTCCGAATATGAATCAACACAAGGAAACCAAAATCTAGGGAAGTTAGGATTGCGGGAAAAATGGTTAGCAATTATAGTTAACAACTATACTCTCTTTTTCTCAGATGATTTTTCTCTCCCAAACTATATTCTTAAATACTTTGAATGTCAACATACTGATTCCTACTATACATTAATTTTAAAAAGCACTACAAGTTCCTTTGTCATTACCTCGTGCTGAGCTATAAAGACTAGAAATCCTAATTACTAATCATTAGATGCTACTTCACATCAGTAAGCTCCTTTCAAGCACAAATTAAGTTTTAGAATTTTTCAAACATGTAGGAATTCAAAGAAATTATTTGTATTTCCTACACTTTAAGATTAAATAGGAAATAGAGTCTAACATTCAAGGATAGTTTTCTTACCTTGTAGAATTTTGATAACCACATGAAAAGACATGAGCCCCTCTTTCTGCCATGCTGCCCTCCATGTCGGGTACCACAAAATGAAGGCCTCCTTTTGGCTGGTCCAAAGAAAAGTTTATATGCACCTTCAGGACTTTTAACTCTGCAGCACCAAGACCAAAATTGGAGTAAATACATACAACTTACATGAAGGATACTTTAGAACAATCATTCAGTTTCGGACACTTGGTCTTTCATGATTATGTTTTTACTTCATTCTCATGGACCTCCAGGTCCATTTACAAAGCACAGCTCAAAAGCTTACAAAACTGAGACCTCTTAAGCTTAACTTACAGGATATGAATTTATAATAGTATTTATTAATTAATAAAAACTGCAACTGAAGATACATTTCATCTTCCAACTCCCCAAGAGTAAAGAATCTTTATACACTGATTGTACCCTAACCATCACCTCTTTTGCACCTTGCTGAAATAATTTTTTACAAAACAGGCATAAAACAGGCACATTATTAAAAGACCTGTTATTGTCATCTACAGTTTCTTAAAACCTCTTACTACATTTAAAGATTTTCCTGTACCTTAAGTGTCTTTGCTTTAGTTTAGTTTCACAGAAATCTCACCTGTAAATAGACTGGCAAGAAAAGAAATTTAAAAATATAGTGAAATTTATCCAACAAGTCTCACCATATTTTGGCTTTCAAACTTTGAAAATTTATACCTGTTTGAATATTTTCTCTTCTAGGCTTGCAAGTAAGGCAGCAGGAACTTAAACAAAAATTAAAATAAACGTGTCTTTCCCATTAAGGTATATCTGACAAGACTGCATGAGTCAGCTTCATGATACAGCTGTTATTATTCTCTCACAGGTCTCACAAATCCATGGGAAAAACTGACAAAACCACGTAAGAAAACAATACAAGAAACTAATAAAATCCATGTAAGGAAATAATCAACATTGGAGAGTGATTTATTAAAACAGTTACTTGTTCTGGGATCTAGCATGTCAGTTTATAAAGTAGTCTACTTTTCACTACCAAATCAATTTTAAAATTACTATTCTTCAAGGTGACATGGGAAAAAATTAATATAACTTTTTTTGAAAAAAGTATGTAGACATATTCTTGTAAATTATTCTCTTTGTTGGATCATATATATTGTAAGCAGCTTCCAAGTTACAATTTAGCACCCAATATACTACATTACACCCACTTCCTCATGCACATGTCTGGGCACATGACCTCCCAAGACTTGAAATGTAAGAAGCGTTAAGAAACTTTGTAACTGCTTCTCCATATTACCAAGAAATGTGAAGGCATTTTTCAGACTTCAACTGGAAAGATATGGGTGAGGAAAAAGGAAACAGAAACAGTAACCATCATTTCATAAAATAATGTAACGCTACTTCTGTTTATTTAAATATCTACTGTCTTTCTGTACAAACTCTTAGCTAACAACTCTATGGAATCTTAAAACTCTCAGTATGGACTCTTTACTTTACCATCATCATGTTTCCATAGCTCTGAGGGAACTTTAATGCAGAGTTCTCCATTTCCAGCATCTGGGTCCACAGCACTGACTGCAGCAGCGTAGGCATTAGAAAAATAGTTGAGATTCCTCCTGTCAGAAATACCCAGTTAATTCTTGAAGTACACACTGAACTACAAAAAACAGCTTTGGAAGTTATATGATTTCTATACTGAATTTCATGGTGTATGTTCTACCAAGTATTTTGTTTTGTTTTTAAAGGAGTGGAGGGAAAAAAAGAAGGAGTAAAGATTAGATTTCAAAAAACAGAACTTAAAACTAGGCTCCAATCAAAAAGACTTGCCCAGTAACAACGCCCCATGAATTAAACGAGAAACGCTCAGTGTTCTTTTCTTCACAGTAAGAGAAACGTTAACGTCTATTGAATAGAAATTAAAAATTCTTTTTTTGGAAAATTTTGGATGAAGTTTGTATGTTTAAAGATCTGTCTTGAAGATCTGCCTCTTCCTCATATTGAAGTTTTGGGTTTATATTGCTTTTTTAAATGTAATAAGATTTTAGCTTGGCAATACAACTTTTCTCCCTCGTAGTTTGATGGATAGGAATAGTTTTATTTTATGCAGCATTTGTAAATATCACATAAAATATCAGATGTTACAGTTTTGACCTTCATACACACACACAGAAATACATTATTACACTTTTTAGTCCCTGGAAACAATTTTTTTTTTTTAAAGTGTTACCATCATTCATTTGTTTAAGATACAGACACAAATTTCTATAATCAGGTTTGAGCTGTTTAAGGTACTATTAGCTGCTAACTGACTGCAGGTTTCATTTCAAAGTCATACCATTACTTAGATTAACTGTTTTCTACTGAAATGAGCAGGAACATACATATGCCTGCTGTTAAAGTGGTTATGAGCAGGACGCTATCTTCTTATTTAATGAGATTATGTTCAGATACTGGAGGATGACCAGTCAAATTAAAAAATAACCCTAATTTTGCATTTTTATGCAATAGCTTTTATATTTTCTCAAAACGGATTTTTAAATTGTGTAAAACACAGGAGCAAAACCTTTCTTAACTCTAATCCTCTAGTACACAGAGTTCTTCAAAAGCTTGTGCAACTGTATACCTGAAGAAAAAGAATTTGAATTACTTATCACCTTTTTGCCCAGATTTTAGGTGACAAATACAACTGTTGGGGCAAAGCCACAACCAAGCATAAAGCTACCATAAAATCACAGAATCACAAAATGCTTTGGGTTGGAAGGGATCTTCAATGGTCATCTAGTACAACCCGCTTGAAATGAGCAGGGACATCTTCAACGAGATCAGATTGTCGAGAGTCCCGCCCAAACTGACCCGGAATGTTTCCAGGGATGGGGCATCTACCACCTCTCTGGGTAACCTGTGCCAGTGTCTCACCATCCTCACCATCAAAAATTTCTTCCCTATACATAGTCTAAATGCCTCCTCTTTTAGTTTAAAACCATCACCCCTTGTCCTATCACAACAGGCCTTGCTAAAATGTCTGTCCCCATCCTTCTTATAGGCACCCTTTAAGTACTAAAAGGCTACAATAAGGTGTCCCCAGAGCCTTCTCTTCTCCATGCTGAACAACCCCAACTCTCTTAGCCTGCCTTCCCAGCAAAAGTGCTCCAGCTCCTTGATCATCTTTGTGTCCCTCCTCCAACAGGTTCATGTCTTTCTAGTGCAGAGGACTCCAGAACTGGACACAGTACTCCAGGTGAGATCTCACGAGAGCAGAGGGGGAGAATCACCTCCCTTGATCTGCTGGCCATGCTGCTTTTTATGCAGCCCGGGATACAGCTGGCCTTCTGGGCTGTGAGTGCACATGGCCAGCTCATGTCCAGCTTTCCATCCACCAGTACGCCCAAGTCCTTCTCCACAGGGATGGTCTCAGTTCCTTCATCCTCCAGCCTGTATTGATATGAGGGGTTGCGCCGATCCAGTTGCAGGATTACTGCACCACAATGGGGTAAATTGACTTTTGGCTGTGGACTCCACCCCTCCATGGAATCTGAAGTCCACACAAAGCAGACATGATCTCATTTCAGGATTTCACTTTCAGCTAGCCATTCTCTATTCAACACCCACACAGAAAACAGCATTCAACCGATATTACAGTATCTTACTTGGAAGAATGAAGGGTAATTAACCATGCCAGCATCATCCTGTAAGTCTGGGTATGTCAAGCCCCATGCTTATATTCTTAGCCTTCCCCATCTAAAAATCTTTGCTAAAACACTGAAGTATATTGAGAACATATTTTCATGCAGCTCTTAATCTTTGGCAATATTAGTGCACAAATTCTCTGGCACCACTACCAAGACTGAGAATGTTAGGAGCAGTAAACTCATCTACTTGGCCTGGAAGCTTCTGAAAATAGGACATGAATAATAAATGGGAGCGTATGAGCACAGCAACACCCAAATCCCAAGTTTAAATACATAATTTTTTCCTTTTTCATAGCTGAAGCACACCTAAAGATAGGATACAATGCTAACAAAATTTAAAAGCACAAGGTTTAATTTGTACACTGGAATATACTATAACTTCACAACTCCAGAACAATTGAAACCAACTTAAACTGAAGCTGATGTGCTGTCTCGTAGTCTCAGCCACACATTCCTACTCACTCACTCATTAAGGAGACTACTGTTCATCTGACTCTGCGGTGATGCAGCTGAAAGTGCCAAATGGAAAAAAATAGCTGGGGTGTTTTTTTTCTTTTTTTTTTGCAAACAGCTTTCAGTTGCTTTAGCTCCCTAATCTGACATACTGAGGGATGAAAGAAGTGATGCTACTGAGGCATGGGAGACTGCCAATGGGGTCATAACCACCCCAACCGATGTTGCTTTAAGCTGTCTTCAAATGGCATCCTACGAAGGCAAACAAATACCATTGGAAAAAATCTCTTTAAAAAAAGACTGCATGACTAAAAACTATCCTAGTAATTAAAGAAGCTAGCAATAGAAAACAACAGTAGATTCTGTTAGATTATAAAGTCTCAATGTTTTTAATTTTAATCTAAACTGGTTCTGAAAATCTCTATTACTGATAGAGGTTCCCTTCCCAACATATCAGTAAGAATTGTTCCAAGTTTGAGCATCATGAAGAGCATGTCGTTACACTTTAAACATCAATGGATTCATAGATAGGAAAACATTATGATTTTATAGCAAGAAAGGTAGATTCCACAGGGCTTAACATTTTATGGAAAACAGTCTATTCTGATATTTCTATTTTTGTTAAGTGTTCCAATTCAAATGGGTGATTCATTGTAAAAGGAATCCATTAAAGACTTAATTTTTTCATAGGTTGAACTATTCTCAATAAACTCAATATGGCAATTTTAACAAAAACAGAGCACATGCCAAAAGTTACAGCCCAAAGAACAGAGATAAATTTTCCTAACACTATGTGCAGATTTACAATGAAAAAGTAATACGGCATTCATGTTTTTTCCTGGTAGTGATATATTTTATTATCAGAATTCACCCAAAACATCAGTAATTACAACCCAAGTACATGCTTGTTGGCTGACTGGAAACAAGTGATCCTGCAGACACCTATTCTTTAAAGCTACTCACTGATTCCAAATACCTTCGTGTCATTTTTCCATAGCATTTCTCACTACTAGCTGCAGCAGTGCTCTTAACTATTACACAGCCCAAACATACAGTCTATAAACCACTTCCCTCCTACAGTACTTAACATCAACGGGCAAAATAAGTTTTTTGATCTAC
This sequence comes from Bucorvus abyssinicus, assembly GCA_009769605.1. Classification (NCBI taxonomy): domain Eukaryota; kingdom Metazoa; phylum Chordata; class Aves; order Bucerotiformes; family Bucorvidae; genus Bucorvus; species Bucorvus abyssinicus. The sequence continues at coordinate 21,550,578 of CM020033.1, forward strand.
ATGTAATTGATTACTCTTCATTACCTGTAATTCATTTACTATTCTACTTTGCTTCCCAAAGAGAATTAGCACTTGGTTTTGGAGTCCAACCCCCAAATAAATAGCATATAATATATATAGCATATTTTATTTATATATATATATAGATAGGTACACACATAGGTAATTTATTAATGAGCCAACAACTGGAATCTTTAGCACACTGAAAAACCTGATTTTCATTCTTGCTCAAGGTTAAGGACTTTGCTATCACTTTCTTCAAAAGTTCTCTACACTGTTTATTTCTAACAAAGTCTATCATAAATTTTCAACTAGATAAGCATCATACCAGTGGAAATGAAGGCTATTTTTTGCAGCAAAACAAAGTCTACCAGTAATTTTTCTATTTTGTGCATAGGCTAAAGGCTTGATCACTGGCTTCTCAGGGCCAGACATGCCCTGAAGGTTACCACATTGCTATCTCAGCTTACTGCTAGTTGCAACTAAAGCAACAGTGAAGATGGGAGAATATCAAAACATCTTCATATTTTTAATGTCTAAAAAAAACAAGCTTTAAGTTAAAAAAAAAAGCTGAATGAGTGAATGAGGAGGTATACACTGCTGAAAGTTAAAATTCCCGTAAACAGAGTGCCTATGCACAGGAAAGCATTATGTGCACAATAGCTAGCTATATAAAACCATCTTCTGTTACACAGAAGTAATAATTGCTTCTCAACCCTGCACGTTATCATACAAACATGTGAAGCACATAAGACAACCACAATATCATCACAAACTTCGTTTATCACAAATCAAAGTACTGCATCAAAACTCCACACTTTTGCTGTGGCTACTTAATAGTTTACAACCTCACCCACAGGATTAAGAAAACAGAGATCTCCTTCACACGTTTTAACACAAAAGGGGCTGAGATACAAGCAGTTGTCTCAGTGGTCAGAATATGCACTGTAGAATTTCTGCATACCATAGCCCAGAAAGACAAATCTCACTACCCTTGTATTGACAGAATCAAGACAGCAACAGTTCAGAAGGAAAGGACAGAAGATGAGGAGGACACAGGCTGCTGTAACACTCAACAACACCAGTCCTAAGACAAGACCCAAATAGACATTCTCCAACACTGCTTGCAGTCTTTGCAAGATTTCAAACTCTTCCTCAAAAGCATCAGCAAATTGGGATTCCCTGCCACCTTGTGTACACATGGTAAAACTGTGTGAATTGTTTCATACCTTAAATCACTGTTCAGATGTTTGCTCTGTCGGGGAAGAAGTGACTGCGTAATGTAGGTTCATCCATCTAATCCGGTATGAAAAAGCTATGATGTCCTGAAGCCTCAGGAGGAAATTACAAGATGGAAGACCAACTACATTTCCAAATAAAACTTTGAAAGTTCTTTCCATTGTTACCCGAAATTATGGATTGGGACTGATGGATAAACTGGCAATTGTACAAGAGCTGAGCATATATGTAATTGCACTAACTACAGGTTTCAAACATTTCCCACAAAATTCACCAATTACCTTTTTAGGGAGGTTTTTTTTGGTCACTCAGCAGAAGTGACAATTTACAAGATCAAAAAGAATTGTTTCACCACCTTCAACACTGAAAACGTGAAATGACACAGACCACGTGTCAATGACTTTTGCATCAATAGATGATAAAAACCCAAAAGTATTACTTGGACAGAAAACAAGTTGAATGTTCAAATTCACAACAATAGAGCTGATCACCAAGAAGTAGCAGAGAACCTTGTGGTGAGACAGAAACAATTTCAGCTGGTGCTGCTTGTATTTCACAAATAAAGCTCTCTTTTAAAGCTCTTGACTTTCTCAACCCTCTTGTTTTCTTGCATGGCAAAATTGACATAACATAAACAATTAACTGCTTCACTTCACTTGGCCTCACCCCCTATCAGCAAACATAACCTTTCAAGTCACAGATGCTGTAGTAAGTCTTCCCACAGAAATAATGCTGCTCCTTTCTCACATCTGCCAGAAGTTATTCAGACTACAGTTACTACAAAATCACAGAACCGTTGAATTTGGAAGGGACCTCTGAAGGTCATCTGGTTCAACCCTTCTGCTCAAGCAGGGCTACCTAGGGCCAGTTGCTCAGGAGCATGTCCAGACATTTTTTTTTAATATCTCCAAGGATGTAGACTCCACAACCTTTCTGTGCAATCTGTGCCACTGCTCAGACACTGTCACAGTAAAAAATTGTTTCCTGATATTCAAAGGGAACCTCCTGTATTGCAGTTTGTGCCCATTGCCTCTGGTCCTGTCAGTGGACACAAGTTAAAATATGTGAAATAATACAAGGAAATGCTTTTCTACTGTGAGTGTCATCAAACACTAGAGCAGGTCACTCAGAGACATTGCAGAGTTTCCATCCTTGGAGATCCTCAAAATCCAACTGGACACAGCCCTGTGCAACCTGCTCTAGCTGACTCTGCTTGAGCAGGGAATTTGGACTACGTGATCTCAACAGTCCTTTCCAAGCTTATGGACTCTGTGATTTCATATTAGCTGCTGTTAAACATGTATAGCACTTTCACTAGAAGTTCTTTAACAAATCATCAAACTGTAAATTCAGTCAAGCCAGCCAAAAGATGTGAGAACACAAACATAAGTTTCAGTTTAGTCAAAAGTGAATGCTTAGTGAAAACATTTACCCATGGCGCTTCTCATCGAAAAACAGATATGAGATTTTTATGAAAGTCTCTTCCCATATCATTTCCCCCAAACATGTGGGATGCCTCATGTTTTTAAACTTGGCGCTTCAATATCAGATGGTGAAATTATTTGAAACTTTTCCCTTCAAAATTCAAAGTGAGTTTAGATAACATTCTAGGACTTACACTCTCATCTATGACGCTAATAAATAATGAAATTTCATTCCTTAGGAAAGACCAAACGCTTTACTTTATAGCTCTTCAGAACAATTAGAATCCCCCCAATGAGGATTCCAATTTTTGACTTACTGAGCAATAGCAACAACAAAAACAATCGAGTCACAAACCAGACAGGAATTACAGAATGAATAGACCCGAGTGGTTCAGTATCAGGACGCAAATAAAATTTCAGAACTGATATCCAATTCAGTGACCTATCTAAATGAACACTGTATTTGCAAATTGTATTATTGAAACTCTTGCACAAGTGATAAAGGAATATAGAGTGTCTGCTATAAACAGTTCAAATCCAAGGATACGTAACTTTAGGAAAAAAAGTCGCACCTGAATCTCAATAACTGAACAACAGGAGTTCTCTTTAATACTCTAGTTTTCAGACAACAGGCAGAGAAGGCAGATTTAACCTGAAAACTGAGATGGGCTAAGAAACATCTCAAAGGCTCTAGTCATTAAGGGAATGGGTAAACAACTTCTTATAGATCTAGCTACACCATTTGAGAATGCCAGGACTGTATGAACTATCCACAGTTGCTTCAGAATAAGTCTAGCTAGTTCCTATGTGCCTTCAAGAGCCACATGAGTTAACCAAGGTGATAACACCTCTGAAGCTGCTTACTGAGACCTCTCCATCTTTTCACCTAACAAATCTCTTACAGCAATCACTGTCCAATGGGACACAACAAATACCTGAAGGACATTAGTAAGCATCTTCAATTAGTAGTCCAATAGTTAACCTTATATAGACACATGATTTGCCTTATTCCTATTATTTGTTTCAAAGTAATAAACTAATTATATATGAGCCTATCTAGACATATTTAATAAAATCAGAAACAATTATTACAAAACCTTATTAGGAAAATGGGAAATATTCCCAAGAACTTCCATACTATATGAATACTCTAAGTTTTAAAAATAGGAAGGTACAAAAATGATCATCCAATTTGACATTACAGATTATAAAAATCAGGACAATTTTTGCAGGAGGAATTATCGGAACATAATAGTTTTGGTCTTCGTAATATTATACTGATGCAACAAAAGGAAACAAACCCCAAAACTAAGGGCAATTCTCTCATGTGGAACTTACATGAATGCAGTTGCACCACTGTAAAATATTCCCTACCAGAATATTAACAACATGCTATTGTTTGCCACAATAACATAACCAAATATTCTTTAAATAATTGAGAGTAAAAGTTGGGCACAGAAAAACCTGAAATCCAGCAATGACAGTTTTAGCCAAAGATATTTTCTTATCAGGAAAAAAACACGAGAAGGACAGTTTCTTAAAACACTAACAATACTACTGGCATCCACCACTTTTTTCTGATACTTTTACAAAACAATACAAAGAAATGTAAGTGAAAGAAATTGTAAAAAAGAATGGCATAAGAGTCAAAATTATTGCCAAAATACTTTACCAAAATTAAGTCACCATACCAAAAGTTACCATGAGGAAAACACCAGGTAAAACTTGCCAGTACATAAAAATAGGTTATGCTTAGCAGCAACAGAGGACGCTACATCTGCAGAGTTTTAAACACATCACTTACTGCTTTGACTCATGGTGACAAACCTCCAGCGTTGGATCGTTATAGATGAAAGCTGCTTCTAAATCATTGACTCTTACTCGGTAAATCCGGCACTGTTTACTGTTCAATTTGATTCTATTCAGGTTTGCAACTGTGGGAAATATTGTCAGTTCCACGTAACCCTATGAAAACACAGATCAAAACCTTCTATAAAAATCTTTACCAACTCACAAAGTAGAAAGGTGTATATATAAACAAATCTTATTAATGCATTTCAAAGAAAATTTCTAAGTAAAAGATGTTAATTTTTACTTAAAAAGGAAACTGGTTGGCCCTTTTAGATGTCTAGAATACATTTTCTTACAATTAACTGGTGAATTTTCCCAGTGGTGAAATAAACCAAAACAAAAAACTTCAACATGACTGACAGTCATGCTTGTTTTACTGGAAATTATCTGCCTCTGTTCACCAGATTTCAAGTTACAAGCATCACTACGTTCTTCATAGCTATGTTTTAGGTTTTGGTAAACTGAGCTTGAGATAATGATTTTTAAAACCTAACCAGAATCCATTTAGGCACATACCTAAATTCACAAAAAGCCTCAATGACTTCAGGCCTGAAATCGTGAAAGTCTCTTCAAAGCCCCAGTGACCTCACATGTAAGCTAGAATATAGCTATCCCTAACACAGCTACACAGTGTTGAACATCAATTTTGAATTGCAAATTTACAATGCAGTGACCTTCTTTTAGAAAGCTTTTCCTTAGAAAGTGTTCACAATTAGAAGATATTTTGTTTGATGCATCTCAAGGAATGACAGACTTATCAGAGGCATCAGATCAGGAAATGTAAAATACAAAGAAACTGAACAACCTAATTAGCTTGTGGGTGCAGTCATTTCCTCTAAAAGCATGAAGAAAACCCAGACTTTTAATTTCTACTTTCACATTTTATTAAAAAATACTTACTACAACAGACTTTCTCTGAAAATTTATGTTGTTGATACAAACTACCTGGTGAGTTGTGCTGGAAGAAAAATAAATAATTTAAAATAAGTAAGATTTTACACAAATGTTAGCATTTAAAATAATATTTTAACCCATTAAAAAAAAAAAATAGAGACCTCATACAGGATCTATGTACATATATATAAATACTGCATATAGCATGTACTTCTATAAGAATTCATGATGGTCTAAATCTCTTACATGGTCCAAAACAGTGGATAGAAGTTGCACACAAAGCCAGAAAAGTTCCAATAAAATTAAACATAGTATCACACCACTATGAATATTACTAGCAATACAGGAAGATAACAACATGGCTTTTGAACATTACAGTATGTAAAAATATATTATTACTAATGGCATAGAATCAAGTTCTAACACTTCAGTGATGTGCAGTACTAGAAAATGGCACGTGGTCATAATATTTGCAGAGACCTGTGGAAAATTTCCCTGGTGAGGTGACTCTCATGCATAATTATGTAAGCAGGTTACAACACATGAAAAATAATATATTATGTGCTTTTACAATTAGTATGTCATAAGAATTTATTATTTTAAATAATGGTTATGTATTAATCAAGGTAGGTATTTTTCAAAAGTCAAATGCATTTGCTTATATTTTGAATGATGTATTACAACTCTTGGTAAACAAAACTCTAATTTAAAAAGGGGAAGATAAAATAGTAACTCCAACTTCTTTAAAACTCTAGGAAGTTATTTCTACATTTTTTCTGCAGTAGGTGGCATCTTCACCACACTTCATAGCAGTGCTATTCATGACTCAAGATACAACCTTATAATTATTCAACTTCTATGGCACATCACACATTACACGCACATACTCATATACCCTACGCATTAAAAAGTGTCTTTGCTTCAGTTGAGCAAGTTCAGTAAAAATTCCTACAGGAGAATTATAACATCTAGTATCCGGTGATGGATTCAAACATTACGTACACATTTAAATGTGTATGACAATACATTTGTGCTACAGATTTATAATGAAATCATAAATACATAAAGATCCACTAAAATCCACAACTGCTTTACAGCTTGGTTACAACCAAAATAATGTGTAAAAATGACGAATTGCTTTATAAGGTTGCTTGCTGCAAATGTAAGCATTTTTTTATATATAAATAAACCCCTAAAGCAAAAGGGTTTGACACAGCTGTAAGAATAAAACATGGTAGCATGGTCTGTAGTGCTAATATTGTGTGGAGAGATCTTCAAGGTTTGAAGAGCACAAGGTAAATATCTTTAAGAGACTGCATGGTAGACAGACTCACTCTTCATGAGTGAGCCCATTTACACAGTAAAACATACACCTACAACACACGCTTTCTGAATGCAAGCTACACCATAAGCAGTAGATCCAATCTTCTCAGGTAAATAACTACTGATCAGCTGGCAGCCTGTTTCAAAAGTGCATTGGTCTCAAATATAGTAACTTTAAAAAAAAAAAGATACTTATAATTTATATGGTCTTGGGCTCTCAAATCCTTTGTCTCCTTTCTTCCTATTCATCCTGAACAGCAGCACTACACACACACTGCAGACCGTCAGACTGGCATCAACACCATCCTCGCTTGACAGGTCCTTCTATTTTTCCCTGTGTCTGGTTGTATTTGATCACTCATCTCTGCAGTGGATCTGTGACTCCCATCACTCAGGCATCTTCAGCTCGAACGAGCACCATAATTACTGCACAGACAACATTCAGTCTTTCTACACAACCTTTTATGAATGCAGCACACAAACCCTCTCTCCGCTGAGGGTACGATACCAGTTCAGAGGCGCTGCGCGCTTCCTTTCCGCAGAAACCACGTAAATCAGCTGGCTCAAGGGGCAGCAGAAGTGGGAGCTACTGAATCAGGAAGGCCGGGGCGGCTGGGCGGGCACGGCCGAAGGCCCCCCGCTCCTGGGACAGCCGGCCAGCGCAGTACCCTCCGCTGACAGGTGGGAGAGGCGGTGCCAGGGGGCGGGTAGGCCAGGAGGGGGAGACCGCCGACGGCACCGCAGAGCCCCCCGCGGCCCGGTCTTATCGTCGCTGCGGGCGCGGGCGCTGCTCCGGGCGGCGGCTGGGCTAGGGGCTCCTGCGGCTCTCTCTCGTCCGGGACAGTCGGCTGAGGCCGGCCAGCATGGAGGGCAGGGGCGGCCTCCGGCACAGCGCGGACGCTCCAAGCTGCGCGAGGCTCCCCCTCAGCAGCGCGCCCGCCGAGTCCCGCCAACACTCTCCCCCTCAACAGCGGCCGCCATTTTGTTAGTAACCTTTGACCTCTGGCAGTTGAAAGGTTACAGCCCGTTTAACGGAGTTTTATTTCTTTAACGATGAAAAATCTTTTGGAATCTTGTTTTTCAGAAGGGTGCTGTACCGCTGTCACAGCAAAAAAAAAAAAAGGCGGCAATAAAACCCCCAAAATAATCCAAATGAACTGTACGGAGCCGGGTCATGTCCTCACGCGCATGCGTCCTGCCGGCCTCCACGGGCGGAGCAGGCGACCACGCGGGGCACGAAGGCCGCGCCTCGCGCATGCGCACGCCTTGCCCGGGGCGGCGGGAAGAGGTGGCGGCGGCGGCTCTTCCCCGCCTTATCCCACACACTGCCCGCCGCGTGCCTCGGGCAACCCGTTCCGCTGAGCCTGCAGCTGGAGACCGTGGTTGGTGCGCACGGGTCGGGTCCGTACAGTGACTGCTTGGTGTTAGCGTACGGTCTGGGATTTACTGCAAGTGCAGCAATGCCCTCGGCTGTCCCCTGCCCTCTTGGGCAGGGAGTACCAGCTCAGGCCTCACAGGCTATGGCAGGCTGCCACCGCGATGGCGGCTGCACCTCTGCCGCCAGCGAGCTGGAGTCATCGTGGGGCTGTTAGGCTGCTGCAAAGGGGACGGTGACATGCCCAGCTGCGGCTGCTAAACCCTACTGGGGGCCTTCAGTCAGGTCTCGGGCTGTGCCCACTGCTGATGTCTGACCCACCAGTGAGCATCCCGCTACCTGTGTTAGTGCTAATGAAACACACAACACCCACTTGAATGCACAAGCCAAGTGCACCTGAACTTACTCAGGGGCCAGACTCAAAGGCATACCTCACACAGACGCAGAGGAAGATACCAAAACATATCAGTCTTTGCTTTTGACTCAAAAAAGGATTTAAGACAGTAACAATGCTGGTGGAAACATGGCACTGAGCCACAAAATGAGATTTGGTCCAACGACATCTTCCTTCCCACCCCAGGTATGCAGTGGGGTGTCTTTAGTTACAGTGCCAGGAGCACACAATATGAATATTCTTCGTAACTGAGATTTGTTCTATTATAAAAGGGATTAATCAAAACTTGCTTATATTAAAATAAACGCTTGCATCAAAGCAGCTAATAGCCTTAGCCCTTCCAGCATCAGCAGGTCTTGAAATTCTTGAAACATCATTTTCAATGTCTGACAACACAAGTCAGAAGTACTGTGAACACACAGAATGATTGCACATGCAAAAATCATTTAGATAAACCTGAATCATGAGCTCAGCACAATGATACAGCACTATTAATGTACTACTTAAATTCTAGCTTGTTTCACAAACAACGCCCATGTAAATATACACTGTTGTATCACAGACTACAAGACCATTAATTGCCTTGTGTATTTCACCGAAGGAACCTTCTATGATGTGATGGAAGGTACTTCCTAGGCTTTCACTTTCCTATCACCATTGATCTTTGAGAGAGGGAACCTTCTGGTGCTATTAAAAGAACAGACCAGCTGTTGAAACCAGACAGTGGACTAGGCCTTTCCTCCTGGCAGAGCCATTGTGAGCCAGCAGAGTCTCCACACCACAGGGTGGAACACCACACTTGCACGCTTCAGAAACGTGGACCACAGCAAACCGATCTTGCGTCAATAGTCAAGAATAAGCGCAGTGCAGGAAGTAGATTTTATGCAGCTTTTATCTATAACAAAACTCCAAGGACACACACATCCATCCGAGGAGTTACATTTGATTGTAGGTTTGTGCCTTGCTCGCTCTCCATTTGGCATGGTAGCAGTTCCAAGGCTTTTCATACCTTACATCTGAGTTTCATGTGACAAACGCTTTTTGCATAAAAAAAACCTACGATCGTTAAGTTTAAAAAAAATTTCTGGAAAATGTCTAACATTTAATCTCTGGTTCACTGATGTGCAAACAACCCTTTTTAAAGAATATAAATTTCCATTTTATGACAATATCAGAAAAAAAAAAAATCCCATTTCATTGCTTTACACAACATAATATTCCACCCTAAGTTTTCAAGGCACAATTTCTATGTGCAGTTATTTGCTGTGACAAAGTTTTTTAAAAATCGTATTACAAAGTTTTGTAAGTTCTCTTTAAAAAGCAAAGGTAATCTTCTGTAAAACATAAGTTTTATCTCAGCTACATTCTAATGGCATTTTACAGGAAGTATGTAACAAAACGTCCAAGTATTCTCTCCTACGTTCACACTTGATTGCAATTTGTTTTTTTTCTAGTATTTAAAAGGCAATTCTGCCAAGTGTTGAAGTGTCAAGAGCTTGTGCCAATGGTATTCACAACATGACCACAAAAAAACCCCCACCTTCCAAAATTAAGATGAGCATAGTCTCAGGCAGGAATAATTTGTTCATAAGCTTGTCAAGGTCTGGCAGTATTCAAAATGTCAACACTGCAACGAAATCTTAAAAGACTGCAAAAGGCTAAGCATTCCATTTTGCTGTTAAAATCAATTCAATTGATTCAATTATTATCAAGGAGGTTTTAATTTTTAATGTCAGACTTCAATTTATGGATGGACAGCTAAAGTGTACTGAAGAAGTAGCTCGACTCCTGGCATAACTACAGACACCAAGGAAAAAGAAGCTGGGCAAAGGAATGTGGGCATGGGTGCTGAAACTATAGCTTCTTAGAAGAGGCAAGTGCCCTTGTTCTACTAAGCTGAGCAGAAAACAGCTCGTTCAAGAAGCTTAGCTGCTTAAACTCAAGAACACTGTATATTATCCTTGACAACTCCTTCCCTAGAAGGCAGCGACAAGCAATGTTCACAGTTACTCCATTCTGTATTCTCAGTTCTTAAAACTTGTTAGGAGATGGGTCTTCTAGAGTTATAAACTTTAACACCATTCTGCATCGAGGAGCGAGCGTATTTTGTCAGAAGAGCACCAACTGTCTGCTTCTCTGCACATAAGTCTCTGTAGAGGAAATAAAGCAGGTGACATTTGCATTAGAAATATTCTCGTACAAAACGAATCCATGAAATACTTGTAAATACAGCAATAAACTGGATTAGGGTATTAGGAGAAAAAAATACTTCTGTAACTATCACATCATGCTTTAAACTATATGAAATTCAGAAGTTAGCTTGACACCTAAGCAACAGGCAACGCTACATTATTACATAGGATGAGAGGAAATGGCCTCAAGTTGCACCAGGGGAGGTTTAGGCTGGGTATCAGGAAAAATTTCTTCACCAGAAGGGGTGTCAAGCACTGGACCAGACTGCCCACGGAAGTGGTGGAGTCCCCATTCCTGGAGGTATTTAAAAGACGTGTAGATGTGGTGCTGAGGAACATGGTTTAGTGGTGACCTGACAGTGTTAGGTTATTGATTGGACTTGATGATCTTAAAGGTCTTTTCCAACCTAAATGATTCTATGATTTACTTCAGAAACAAGGATTTTGGTTTTTAGGGTGTTCGGTTGGTTTTTATTGTTCCTGTTCTCTAAAGAGTTTTCAGTCTAGCAAAACAGTGAGCTTTGAGGTACTTTATATTACAGTAAATTTAAAGCCATTCATAAAGGTTTGATACAGTTACTTCTGGGTGACCATCTGCATCTGCTGACAGGGATCCTGGCTGGGCCTTCCCCATAGCACTGTAGGGTAAGTGTTAACCACCAAAAGAATGAAGGGCTCAGTACAGGAAGCCCTATTGCTCTATAGTTCTTGAGTTATAAATATGGAGACTTGATTATAAATGTCAAGTCTACCTCAATCAAACAAGACAGAGTTATCACCCATTTAACTTTAGTAGGATCGGGTTTTTTTACGGAAGTTTAAATCCAACAAATACAGCTAGAGTTCCCAGGGGTGAGGATTCTATTCATATAGAATTCACATTCGTTTAAAATGGAAAGAGGCAATTATAGCTGATAAGAAGTCAGCTGTGCAAAAGAGGAAGAATATCACACTAATTATATTTTAATAAAAAGAAATATATCCTTACTGTATATAAGGGGTAATATCCTCTTCAGTCCACTTTTCCCGTATGCTGAATAAGCTGTTGAATCTTTCCTGATTGTCTTCAGGTAAGTCTTCTACTTTTAGCAGAAAGATGGTCTCTGGTCTTGAGCTTTTATCCACAAGAGCCAAGCCCTGTAGATCAGCATCAGAGAGAAAATGTTAAGCAAAAACAATTAAACTTCCTTCTTTCTGGCAGTAATCCATACGACTTGCCTTTTGCACATCCAAAGCTGCCTAAAACTGCACTACTAGAGGCACAGTATAGATACGAGAAAAAGGATCATAAGGGTGCTGTTTTATGTGCAGTAATTATAATTTCCTTTATGACAGGAAGGGAAGGGGAAATCCATTGAGTTCCAAGATCTCTCTGCTTCCTTTGAGCAAAAGGATTTCTAGTGCTTGCTACTCTACTGGCTGTCACTACAGTCTTCTGGACAATAGCTTCAGCTTCTGTTCCAGTTACACTTAGAAATATTAACGGGACAGCTGCAACATGTCAGACTTAAAGAAATCTGAATTGTCATGATTCTGGACTCCTGATGCTCAGAGAATGTCATAAGAAGTACTTAACCTCAAAATCTGACAGAAATAGCACAATCAATCCCCATTAATGGATAAAACCTACACAGGACACAAGTCAGTTAACAACCTACTCCGGAAAGAACCCACACTTCTTTATGTTTTTACCTTAAGCTGATCAAGCCTTGTTGTCATCCCTTCAGGGACGCTTTGTTGCCAGACTTCCTGAAACTCTGACAGATTGAATTTCACTGCATTCTGCAAAAGCATTTGTGCTGTAGCTCTGCATATTTTATCTTCATGCATTTCAAAGTAAACTGCCCCTGCTGAAAAAAACCAACAAGTCATCATGGGTTCTTGCTTTTTGATAAAAGAGAACAGCCTCATATTTCCATTCTGTTCTACAGTCTTCTACAAACCAAGTATCCTGGTTTTTCTTTTTCTCAGGGAGTAACCAGACTTGGTATTACTTTGGATAAATGATGGTATCATCTCATTCTCAAGAACAAATTAAGCAGAATATTATGTGAGTGTGCAGCACTGTTCAAGCTACAGTATTCATTCATGTCAATTGAGATATATATCCCTCCCAATAACTGCTTTTCCCCTTCCACAGTAACAGTGTTTTTCCTACAGCTTTCATTCCTGTTTCTGAATAGCTTGTATTAAAACCTGTGCTCTCTGTGGTTGAACAATTAAACAAAACTTTCATTTCCTTAATCATCTTTTCAATACGAGATGATTAAGGGAACAAGGAGAATTTCTTTTCACTCTCGCTGCCTTGTCTAAAATTCTCTGAACACCACCAGGCATAAACTCTTCTTTCCACTTCTTCAGTCATCTGGACTTCCTGCAACTCAATCTCATTCCTTGTGCAACCTGCCTAAATATACCAAGATGACAACCTGTGTCATTCCAACTACTTTCCTATGTCCTTTAAGGTTGAGTACAACTCTTACTTCAGCCAAAGGCAAGATGAAAGCAGCTGTGGGAAGAATTCATATTGAGACTAAAGCACTGAAATACTATGTCTACGTCTGAGATGGGCAACAGAGATTTAATCAATACAGTCAATGGATCTTGTTCAATTCAAGGGACCAAAGGCAGATGTCTTACTTCAGGCAAGCTCAATTCAGCGATACTGACATGCCACTGACTATTCACAATAGCACAATCAGTTACTTAAACACATGATATCCAAGACCTTCTAAGAGTATCTGAAGAGAGATTCCATCTGAATTTTACAAGTGATCCGTCTTTAGTCACAAAATTATGGTTTGTAGACACCTAATAAATCACTTTGGCTTCCTCTGATAGTTCCTGACTTTTCCCTACTGTCTTGTATAGTTTAATAGTCCTTTTTCCTATGAAACTTTCTCTTAACAACCTTACTGACTGTTCACTCCCTCTTTTTACTGATGTCTTAGCAAAATCATTTTTTGGGCCATCTTCAAAAAAAAATCCTCAGTTACTCATGAATAACTGTTTCCTTAATGCAAAATTAAAATGCACATTTCCCCAAGCTTACCATCATCAATGTACTTCCTTCCATAGCTTAAAAGAATATGTTCTATCATGTCTCTGAAAAAAAAATTAATTAGGAATCAAGTTTTAAAACTGTTCATTAGCACATTACAGAAACAGTTACCAAGAAAAAGATGAAGGAACAGGTAAAGTTAAAAAAAAAAAAATCAAGGAGAATGTTGGGACACATCTTCATGGCTGAAATGAACAGAGTGATAGAAACTTAGAAGTAAGTTAAAAGAGGACAAAAGGGAACAGAAAGGACAGACAGGAGTTAATTCAGCATGTCACCCCCAAAAGTCTTTTCCACTTTCTAGTTATAACTAGCAAAGACTAAGTGGCATAAGGAGAATAAGGAAAAAGAGACTTTTGCAATGTCACTTCTTTCCAAGAAGAAGTGACGCAAGTCACAAATTTGGCAGTTAATTATCCCTTACTGAATAGCAGGCATTTTTCTACAACTCTGCCACAAAATTACAGCCTAACTGCAGACACTAATACTAAAGCAAGATTTCTTTTTGAGCCAAAAGCCCAATAAATGGAAAATGCTACATATTGTAAACTTCAGCCTGTTTGAATGGTCATCTTAAATTATGTCATGACTCCCAATGGCAGTACAGTAAACTCAATTCTTACAATCTGAAATCAGTATTACACCAGAAAACACACCAGCATCTCAGGCATTAGACAGGAGGTAAACTGAACATTCTTGGCTAGCTATAGCTTCAGAACAAGGGTTTCAAGCAATTTACAGCTTAAGTACATGCTGCTTCCATCATTCACAATTCAGCAGTAATGTTCCTACAATTGAATCAATGGAAACATTACCAACAGACACTAAAATCAGTTTACTAACCTGTCTGTCTACATTACTAATGCCCTTGTATATTTTAGAGCCAAAGAAAATATATAATTAACACCATGGTAACAGGAATGTAGAGTTGTAAGATTATAATTCTAATAATTCTAACTATTTTAATTACTAATAGTTAATAATGACTGTAGAAAATTTTAAGTACTACAAGTAATTGCTTACGTGGGCTCTAAAGATCCGAGTTCCTCAAGGCAGGTATGTAAAGGAACCTTACTTAAAGACCAAGACTCTGAGTCTATTAGCTGAGTCACATGATTCAAGAGTTTCATTTCATAATCAAATTCTAGAATTCTCCAATACCCTGCCAAATAGAAAACAACAAAACAGTGTTAGAAGGAAAACATTAACACCTTAATTCTGTTCCCCTGAAGATACATTATGGGAGCCTGGACATTTAGTTCACACCTTTACAAAGTACAGTGACAGCATTCTGTCATTTTCGGGATTAAAGCAGAGGAAAAGAACAGAATAGTAAGAGCTAACATAAAGAAGAAAGAAATTAAATTATCTCAATTATTCATAATTGTTTTGTAATTAATTGCCACCGATACAAAGATACTATAAATCCCATCCCAAGATGAATTAGACCTGGAAAAACTAACAGTTAATTCAGACACAGAACTGTATGAAGAGAACTGACTGCACTGGCACTGCAGAGTGGCAGTTCAGATCCAGCCAAGTTCACAGAAATCCAGATGTGACAAAGCACAGACTGGGTAAAACAATGCTGTGCAGCTGTAAATGATAAGGGAAGTCATCTGTGAGATTGCCCTCACCTACCTAATAGGACAGTATAGAGAAGTCAGAGCAGAAGTCTTCCCAGGGGTGCTCAATGATGGGACAGAAGGCAACAAGCACGAGTCACAACAAGGGAAATTCCACCTGGGTATTAGAATTTTTTTTCTCCTTCTAGACAATCAAACACTGGAACAGCCTGGGCAGGAGTTTTGCAATCTCCATCCTTGCAAATGCTCAGAACTCAACCAGCTGAGGCCCTGAGCAGCCATGTCCAAGTTGGCCCTGTTCTAAAGCAGGAGTTTGGACCTGATAACCTCCAGAGCTCAGTTCTGCCCTATATTAGTCTGTGACTCTAGGACTGCTGTCACCTGGCATCTAGGTGAGGATTTGGGCTTGGCCAAGTAAATGATGAGTAGGACCTGTCCCAAGGTGAGGCACTTGTTCCAGCCTTATCTCACATGGTAGGGAGACTTCTGAGATAAACCCAGTCTGGAAGGAACTGAAGACTGTGAAAGGCTTAGGGTTACCTAAGGATCAGCTATTTTTGCCTCTAGAACTGCAGAAAGCAGTACTCACTCATCCATGAAGAGGGCAACCAGCCAAAAAATATTTACGCTATGGTGGGATACTCTGATGCCAGCGTTTGTAGAAGCAAAGAAGGAATTACCCTGGGAAGAGCCAGACTGGTCAATGCCTGCTCAGTTTTATCCTTCTGATCAGCTTCACAGCAGCAGAGGATATAGGAAATATGGAAGCAGATCTTAGTACTTTAAAATAAGTTGTACCTTTAAAGACAAGGATGTGGAATGGGCCTTAGAAAAAGACAACATGGATATTTGGGGGAAAAAATCCCACAGGGTTATTTTCTCATAGGCAATAATATTCTTTAGAAATGAATACCTTCAATTTTGCAGGCATCTATAACCTGCAAGTGGTGCAGTATTTCTTCTTCACTTGCTTGAATCAGACTTAACAAATCTTCAGTTGTATACTGCAAGAAGAGAAAAAAAGAAGGAAACAAACCAGATTATCCTTACTCCTCCTTTGCTTCAACAAGCATTCTAAGACATAATGAAAGAAAGATTTAGAAGATTGACTTTTTTTTTCCCCAGACTCTGAATTTTCTAAGGTTTACCACACTCTCTGCAACTTTTCCTGTAACTTACAACATTTCCTCAAAGGGTTTTTCAATATAAAAACCAGTCTAACTACAGGGAAGTCTTTGTGCTCTGCATAAGTAATATACCTGTATTCCCAGGATGTCAAACTAGCACAAGACTCTTAAGTAAAGGATCACCGCAGGAATGAAAAGTGAACGTGTTCTGTCTTTCCTAAATCACATATTCTAATCTCTGAGATTCAAAGAAAAGCCAAAACAAAAATCAATTAACAATTCTGGACAGAAGTCAGAACTCCAACTTAGTACCTCCACTGAGGGAAAGCCTCCTCCAACAGTTACACATTATGTTTTGGTGTCTGCTAACTAATTAGCGGACACGTAGCGCAGACCCAGCCACAATACATACAGCTCTTGCAGAACAATGACTGGGTGAGATAGGAGGGTGCTGTGGATACTGTGGTAAAGATTTAGGAGACATGGGAGGAACAGAAGGTATCTTATCATGAGGAGTCAAGTAAAAGGAAGGAACACAAGACTTAAATCCACAGGAAATAGCATTTTGTCAATTCCTTTATTCACCTTACAGCCTTTTTTAATCAACTCCAATATGAAAGTTTTTCTTTATTATAACATAGGAATAATTCCTATCAAAAAAGAAAAAAATTGGATTAAGTACTTGAGATCTATTAGACTATGGGAACACGAAAGGAACAATGCTAAGTCGGGAGCAAAGGTATTTTTCTAGTTAAGAATGTATCTTCGCTTTGATTTGCCCATTACCAATTACAAGGAATTCATTTACATAGCTGATTTACCTTTGAAAATGTCGAAGTTTGATCTTTCTGACTGACTGGCCCTTCATATGGATCTTCCATTAAAAGCTTCCTCAGTTTCTTCAGTTTTGGTCGACATCTTCTTAATTCCCAATAGTTACTGGAGAAACCAGCAATCTACAAGAAAAAATATTGACTCTTAAAAACATTTTAATCTACCATTTGGATTCAAAGAAGCTTAGCAAAAATTAATAGCAAAAAGTGTTAATCTAGTTACCAAGAATAAGAATTCATTAATAGGGAAATTACTTTGAAGATTGAAACAATAACTAATATTTTCAATTAAAAAAAATTACTGCAGGCAACAAAGAATAAAAATCCACTGTTGGTTGATAAAAATATGTTCATAGTGCCTATGACAAAGTGAACTACTCATCTCTACATGCAAATGATAGTGTATTGCCATGGGATATATTCCTGCAGTCCTCATCGTTTCTTTTCCTCTGAATACTAAGTTATATTACTGCCATAAAACACTTCCTGTATTATCCTGTTTTCATCTTCACGACTTCTTCCCATGCTTGGGATCTACTTCATTTCTTTTTACACCTTAATCATCATATCACTAAGCTGAAGTAAAACTGACATTAACGAGACAGTTGCTACACTTGTACACAACTAACAAGACACCTCTGTTCCTTACTCCGACTCAACACACAAATTTAAAGTGTGCAACAGGAAGCTCAGGTGTAATCAATTCACAACTCTAATCTAATAAAACCTCACCTTCAGAGTAATCCTGAGGTGTTTCACAGGGTACTGCTTGGACTTCCTAGAAGATTCTTTGAATAGGACAGCATATTGGGGAGGCCTTTCAGCTTTGTTTCTGCTCTTTGCCAAACCAATAGAGGTGGGCACAGAATGGCAGAGGCAGAATAGGCTCCAGTTTGTCACTCCTGAGCCAACCACTAGCCCCTTGTAAAAAAAAAAAATGCCACTATGAAAAAGCCTCCAGATAGTACTTTAAAATACCCTAAATGCTTTACCAGACTACTTTTTTTTTTTAAGGACATCCATTAAAAAAACCCCACAAACTTTAAAATAATATTCCATTTAAATCAACTATAAGCAAATCACCTACATGTAGAAGAAATCCTATCCAAATTTTAACACAGAGAAAGCTCTTAGCTTTTCATCTAACAATTCTGTAGCTTGCTTAGCACAAAACTCAGGTAAATACGAACTTCCTTATAGACTTCTAAGCTTTTCTTTCCCTCCATGTCAAATAGCATTTACCTAAGTGTTAGATTTTTTTCTTCCTGCCAAATTCTTTCCTGAGCAATTTGGTAATGAACAAAAAGGCACTCTGCATAGAAAAGGCAATATTTCTAATTTATAATGCAAAGCTCATAACTGTAGCTGATAAGGTGAGTAAAAGGGCAGATGCTTTGGACATGAGTTTTAACCTAGCTAGTGTACAAAGAGCATCACCAAGACTGCAGGAGAAGGGCAGCGAAGCCTCAAAGTACTGAGTAAACGTAATATCTTTTGCTAGGTTTCACAATTTGCAGTGTCCATACACCATGTAACTTTTTTTTAAAACGTTAAGAACTCTCTTAGAAATAGAACTGTAAAAATAATTCCTAAGCAAATCACATAGTATTTTGACATGTGTGAATTCAGAGGACTAGTGAGATCATTAAACATAGCAAAAAACGAATATGGAAGAATATTACTTTCTCATTAACCTACTTTAGTTTGAATTAACTTTTTCTGTTAGCTGAACTGCTGACTTCACAGAAGAAATTATGCTGTTTTGATTATTATATTCATCTGAGGACAAGCAGGATTAGTCCTCAATGATGTCATTATATCCATTACGCAAATAATGACCTAGTAATAATATTTGCCTAACTATTTTTAGCAGAATCTTATTAACTATGCTTCTAAAGAGCAGGGGACAACGAATTCTTTAAACTGAGAACTCTAAAATCATTCACTCCAACGAATCTTTCCCTATGCCAGTTGAAAGATAGTCACCTCTGAATACATTTCTGTATTTAAAAAATAATATTCAGGTACGACATGGTATAATCTGCCTTTTGGGGAAAGCACTCCTAAGAATGAATTTGCAAACAGCTTATTTTAAAAATAGTTCCTAACACTGAGAAATTAGATTTTCTTTGAAAGCTTTTAATACCTACCACAAGTAATTACTATCCACTGAAAATAAACCAAAGTTTTAACTTCTTAGAAACAATAATTATCATACATTATGGATGAAGTGCAGTTGCCTAAAGAAGGGCCCTAGAACCATTTTGGACACTGAGAAATAGCGTGCCCCCTGTGTAAAAATCATATTTATAAACACATCCTCCTGGGGCTGTTCAAAATACAAAGATCCTACAGGACACTCACATCCTTCTGTAGTGGCACCTTGAAGCTAGACCAATACCACAAAGCATCTACAGCGGGATTAGAAGCCTGTGTTTAGGCAACTGAATCCCAGCCAGGTTTTGCATATGCATCTTGGATAAAATACAAGGTATTTTAGAGAATAAGAAAGTAGAGAATTAAAGAAAACAAGCAAAAACCCAGACAGACATACCTGTGAATGAATAATATTACAAGATGCTTGATCTGCCTTTAGCTGTTCGGGAGTTTTGCAACCAGGAATAAATAACAGCATATTTGAGGTATCTGCTATTTTCATGTCATAAGTTTTATCTTTGCTGCACAACACTGCTTGTTCATGCTTTTCACCACGAATTACTAGGCTGGGAAAAAAAATAGCAAAAAAAAAAAGATTTATTTTTACATCTGTGTCAGGATGAACACCAATTAAACTCGTCTGATATTTTTTCACATTTATACATTGGTAAATAAGTTATAAACTGCAGTTCTGTTTGGCAGTAACAGTATCAGTATCCCAAAACATGAAGATATAATTGTCAATTATCTTAACACTACGGATTTTCCTTACCTTTTTCAGTTTTCCCACTCCAAAAGACCATTATTCAAGGTTTTTGTGCAGATCACAGTTGAACCTCCTCACCTGGCTTTTCAAATAACCCCCCTAAAACACTTATTAGGTGATGCTTAAAGCCTGAATGGGTTCACTGATCTTAGAACTAGGATTACAGCTAGAATTGTTCTTTAAGGAAGACTGAAATTGGCCCATTCTGAAACTAGAAAGCAAACAGAAATTGTGTCTGTTGTGCAGCACCCTTCAGATAATTCCCTCTCAGAAAAATACACATTTTCTTGCAAGTAGTTCCAAGCAGGAAATTCCAAGGATGGAAAGAACCATCTTCCAGTGCATTTCAGTACAAAGAATCAATGTAAATCCCCCTCTTCAGCTCCCATACTTGATTTAATAGATTCTTAGTAAGGAGGTGATAATAGTGAAGCAGCACCACAAGGCAACACTCAGTTCTTCCCAGGCTATACTAAAGTGCTCACATTCTATCTCATCAAGCTGCTTATCTTGCTTCCAAAACTTGCATGCTTGAACAAAGCTCAGCTGTGCTCCAAGTGGTCCTCAGCATGACCCAGGCCTCTAACCAATATTGCACTGAGTATGAACAAGCTCAATAACAGACATCTCTGAGGTCTATTTTCTCCAGAGGCAGTCCTAATACCATATCATTTTAAACATTTTTATTAAATTATGTCACTGTTATTATTGCCACAAAGGAAGAAATCTTAAAACAAGTGTAAAAAAAATTAGTGAGAATTTTTTCTTGGTCCAGAGTTAGCTGTCACATAAACATCCCACCAAATGCCTCTGCTAATACTGTATGTCCTCCACTGCCCTGTTTGCCTAACTTGTAGGCACCCTGCCATCCATCCACCCTAGCTCAAAAGTCCGGGCAAGAAAATCTCAGGAGCCGGAGAGATTCTTTTAAAGACATAATCTCCTTTCATAAACACACATTTTTAGGCATCTAACTTTACATGCCCAGCAAGAAACTCTCCTCAGTTTTGGCTACAAGTCTTGTGAGAAGCAATTTTCCCACATGCAGGAAAAAATAATAAAAAAATGAGAGAACAGTCACCACTACAACGGCTACAGAAGCGGGAAACTGATCAGGTTGAACAGTCTGGGAGCAGGAACTGAGCTTGTTTTCGGTCCTTGTCACTGATTCGCACTGTAACAATACTATGCCATCTTTGTTTTTTTAATGCGCACAACAGTTATTTTGCTGAAATAATCGAACTGTGTTATAAACACCCATCATAAAGTGCTGGCTCTATTTGCTTTGTCGAGCTGCTTTTAGGTGGTGTTAGCTTTTAGTTTCTAATTTACCCGAGCCAAGTTTAAGGCACAGTTCCATTTTCACGCAAGTCGCATTAGAATGATTGCGGTCTGGAAAAAGTCACGTTTAAGAGCCGCGGCAGCCCCGGGAGGCGCAGCCCTGTCCCGTCTCTATCCCGCGCCGCTGTTCTGACTTCCCCACGCACGGCGGGGCGAGCTGTAAGGGTAGAAAAGTCCAGCTTCCCGCCCTGCCCCGGTCCCTCAGCCTGCTTCGGGTAGCCGCCCCGGCCACCACGGGTGCCAGGCCTGAAGCGGCGACGGGGCCGGGGGGGATCGCCGCGGACCAGGCCGCGCCTCGTCCACGGCGACACCACCCCCGCCTCGGCCCGCCGCCCTCCAGGGGCCGCCCCAGCCCGCCCGTACCTGCGCCCCGCCTCCAGCTCGGCGCACAGGCCTGGCTCCAGCTGCAGCAGGCAGCACTCGCCGGCGCCAGCCTGCGGACCGAAACTGAGGCAGTGCACGACCGGCAGCAGCTCGGCCGGGTTCAATTTGGCCGTCTGCAGCGTAGCGTCCACCTCCGCGCGGCTCCGCATGGCGCCCGACGGGTCGATCCGCTCCGAAAGCCGCGCCACACCGTCCCCCGCCGAGGCGGGGCCGATCGCGGCAACGGGCGGGACGGGAAGGGAGGCGGTGAGGGGGCTGCCGGCTGGCTTGATTCGCTCGTTGACTGCTATGGCCTGGCAAGGGGCGGCGAGGGCGGGCGGCAGCGTCTCCGGGTTACGGTGAGGCAGCCAGTTCCCGCCCGGCGAGGCCCAGCCCGCGGGGTTGCAGCTCCACCGCTGGGTCTGGTCCGGTACAGACCTCCTGGTTTCTGTCCGGCTGCGCTAGAGCCAGGCTGGGCTGCAATAAAATCTCTCTATATGCCCATGAAATGCCATAAATATCCACAAAATGCCCTAAATAAGATATATCTGTAAAATACAGCAAAACGAGGGCTAGTGTGGAAGTTCCTGCCCAGCTGTGACTGAGGCAGCACCCTGTAGGTATTTGCTTGACACCAGAGCGTACAAGCAAGCGTGGAGAGAGGAAGGCCGACTGCCTGAGCTGCCATTATGGGGCCAGGCTGTGGGCAGGAAGAACGGGGAGAGGCAGCTGCAGGTGGGCTCCTACCGGCTTCACCCAGCCCTGCTCCTCTGTCACCACAGCTGCGAGGACAGTCGGACCCAGAACAAGTATCCGCAGGCTCTGGTTGCCACATGATCCATCAGGAAAGGGATTGCACAGCCCTCACGGAGGGGTTCAGCTCCCTGTGACTCAGGGCCCATCTGGACTTCATGCTGTGGCCTGACCTGGACTCTGTCTGCTTGAGGAAGCTGTGAGGAAGGGCTTGAGCTAAAGCCATGATGGAGATGGGTAAAAGCCACAGGCAAGCACAATTATTGCAATGGAAATAGCCTGCAGCTCAAGACATTCAATAGGAAGTCTACTGACATCCTTAAACCATAAGAAAAAATATAAATGAAGGCTCCAAAGACAGCGAGTGACTCAGCACCCCTGGGAGTCAGCACAAGGAGCAGCACAGGATGCCTCTTCCCTGCCTTTTTTTATCCATCTGCAGAGAAGTTGAAGTTTAGTGGGGGATTGTTGGAATTAGATAAATGATTCAATTAGCTATGTACACACTGTCTGAGAACAGGGTGACCATCCTTGAAACTGTCGTAAATGATTAGTAGAGGAACTCCTAATCAGTAAAGTCAACGAGTTGACTGTCCTTGGAGAAGGAACATCCTGGGAGAAACATAAACCATATGTGTACTTAATCATTGTGTTATGTGTAATTTTGAGTAGTCAGCCAAAGACATAATTAACTGTGTCCCTTAAATGAACTATCCTCATTTTAATACTAAAAAACACACCCAAAGAGCAAGGGACCCAGACCTGGGTGAAGACCCTTTCTCACAGAGCATGCGTAGTAGCAATAAGAATTGTATAATCCTATGTAAATTGTTAACCAAGCAGTATTAGTGGGAAGTTCTTAGAAACCGGTTAACTGGTAAGAATATATATAAAGAACTCTGGAAAGCATTGAGGTGTGCTGGGCTTGCGGTGAATAACCAACTACCACACGACATTGCGCAGTCTCGAATAAATCAGTGTCTTGGCTTTGTGTGTTACGATTGGTCTGTATACACCAGGGAAAGAACCCTTTTTCGGGACACCACCTTGTCCAGGACTGACGGCTCCTCAAAGGCTCACAGAATTCTTACTGCAGGGCATTTTAACACTCAGCCTGGTAGCATGTTAGTCCTGGCTGTCTGCTGTGTGCGTTAGCTAAGTAGATAGTTTGTGCTCCTAAGTTATATATATCTGCTTGAGTCCCTCTGCGCTTGGCATAAACCGGCACCAGATGACCCTGACAAGGAGGTCTTACCACATTTGCATTGGGACCAGAAGCAGGAGCTGGTGGGATGAAGTTGGCTTGGTTAGGTACCTAGTCCAGCAGAGAGCCACTGTAGTTACATGTGACTGAGTTACCTCTTCTGCCTTCAGAGGGTTCCTTTGCCTGGGTGGTCCCAGTGAGGTTGTTGGCCTTGGAAAGAACTTTGAAGTGATGAGACAGTTTCCTCTATCACATGTGCAGTGGCTTGTTCAAAGACTCAGCCATCTATCATACTTTCACATTTTATTTTAGTTACTAGAAGGTGGAAAAACAGTCATTGTGTACCCAGGAAACCTGAGGCATTTTGACTGGTTAGTTTCTACTGCTGTGTAGGTGCAATATAAATATATAAATATAGCTATACAGCCTTATCTGAGACTGTTACATTTTGCTTTAATCTGTAAATCTGTATCTGCACACCTCTAAGGTAAACCAGATAATCACTGTTCTACTAAGTAAATGCTCACACAGTTAATAAGTGTTTAAATAGTTTAAATTATGCTGGTTTTAATTTATGCCTTAATTTGTCCAATTTCCCAATGACCACACATGCCTGCATCAGTTGGCACTCACTGATTGGTTATCAGGAACATTTGAAATTGAGCCAAATATTTATACTGGTTATAATTTTCCCAACAGTTTTGTTTATCCTAGTGTTTCTGGTTGTAGATGCTTTTTGTCTTGTTTCCTAAGGATCTGAAGAGTGTGTGCTTGTGCTGCCTGCCATCTTTTCCTGCCTCACTTACCACTCTGGAAATTGCTGTTCAAGTTCAGGCAAATTGGGCAGGTAAAGTTCCTAGAAGTTTTGTGGAAATCAGCGGCTGGACAATATAGTGGAGCCCCTGCTTAGGGGAATGCAGCTCTGATCCATTCTGAGAGGCATCAGCCAACTGGCCTAGCAGCAAAAACACGGACATAAATCTATAGGAAACATCTAATTTTTTGGGAAACAACTTGTATTATACTTGTTTTCACTGAGAACGCTTTAGAGCAGTGACCTAACTGATGAAAACTGGTTTGTGTGGGAGCTCATGAAGTCAGTTTCTTGAAACACAGATGACTCATTTATTGAATTTGGATTGCTGTCAATTTATAAGGAAATGTGTGCTGTGGTAAGAGAGCCTGGTAGGATCCTGAAATTATTTTATAATAATGCTGTGGGCCTATTTATGTGCTCTGGTCTTGATGTAGCATAAATGAGTACTTTTTTCACTTTGAGCTGGTATGAAGGGCTGAAAATGTCAGGGTTCAAGGAACATGTAATGTCATGGTACAAGCAGGGGTGAAACTCTTCTGTAGCAGAATTGAAGAAAGAGTTGAGGAAGCAGTTAATTCAGCCATCCCAACTTAACTAATCACCAGTCGAAGTCAATCCTCCAAGGTGCATGCTTGAGGCTTTAAGTGACTGCTGTGAGTGTACAGCTGAGTGGTACACCTCTTTTAACAGGTCTCAGTGTACAGGAGAAGTAGACTGAACCGCTAAATAGCCTCCATTCTCAGCTGGGCTGAGGAGGGGAGTCAGGAATGAAGTCAAGCCTCAAGCAAGACAAGCTTTGGTGTAGTTTTTCAATTGACTAATGTTAATGGAAATTAGTGTTAACAGTATCTGGTTGACTAATGTTGAGTGAAGTTAGCAAAACAGAAAATGGATTGTTGAAGATTATTATAGTCTTGCCTTTGAAGTTCCTGGCTCTGAATCATGTTTCCCAGGACTCAAACATCAAGGATGTGAACAGCAAAATAAATGAAGGGCAGCTGTGACAAATCAAAGAAACGAAGTTCAAATAACTCCAAAGCTTTACAATGAAGACATAAAACAATGAACTGCCAGACAAATTTAAAATTAGCATGTGTGTTACATTTTCACCCATTGAATGACAGTTGTGCGTTGTCTGGGACAGTGTCTCTGACACTGGGAGAATAACTGTCTACAATGAATGTGCGACATTTCCTTCCTAGGAAAACAAGAGAAAAAAAAAACAAAACCCAGAAAATATAATTACGCCGTTGTATAGATCCATGGTGCACACTTATCTTGAGTAATGATTTTCTAGCCTGTCTCAAATGTAAGAACTGGGGAATACAGCTGAAATTAACAGAAAGTAAGTTGTCAATAACAGGAGAGAAGACCTTTCTGTGCAACACACTGGAACTGTGTGGAACTGTGGAACTTGTGATATGTTGTTGAGGTCAAAATGAGTGCAATACACAAAAGAGTTAGACAAATCCATTGTCGTTAGATGTGCTTGTCTCCATTAATCACACTGTTCAGGTTTTAGTCATAGCTTAGGACCCTAAATAAACTCAGACCCCTTAAATAACCAGAGCACACTCTCTTCTGCTCTCCATCGAGTTGGTTATCAAGTCAGACATATTTTTACTTCTTTTCTTTTTTTAAAATTTTTTTGTAATGAATAGCTAAAATAGCAAAACAGTGGCTTGCGTATTCTATGTTCCAGGCGTTGATTAATTTGTGTTATCATGTCCCAGTAAACTGTCATACCTGATGATGTCAGCCAGCAATGCACCACAGAGCAGGAGAGAATGAGTCCAAGGCTCAAACAGGGAAACTTTCAGCTAATCAGTAGAATAACCAGAGAGCTCACGGCTACCTCAGATAAGTGCTGTCTTGTCACTTTTAATATGTATAAACTAATATCTATAAACTGCAGAACAAATATCTGATTCTGTTAAATTCTAGTTGTTTTGCTTGTTTCTGCTTCTAGGGACTTCTAGACTCACTCTCAGTCATATTGAATAATGAGATCTCAAGCTGTGCCCACCCAAGAATTACCAGTAAGCTTCATTTTGTCACGCTCAGCTTTCCTCCCAGTGCTGAAATGTTAGACAAGCAGGCTGTCCCTGTCCTGCTCATCAATATTCTAGTCCCATGTCCTTTTTAGCCCCAAACCATCTGCCTGACATGAAAGTGGGAAAAACTGTGGACATCTCTGCAAAAAACCCCTTTGTTCTGAAGATTTTCATTACCCTCCTCATCAGGTATTACTAGGGTTTATGTCTAAAGCATGAATGTTCCTGTATCTGTTATTTTTTTAATATCTTTCTGTGTAGATCCTAACCATCTGTATTTTGTATCTCCTCCTGAATACTAGACCTTGTCCTGAGGCCAAACATTTTACATTGTAATCGCTGCATCAATGAATAAATGGAGTTTTTTTCTTACAGCTGTGTGAGTAGTGATTAGTAGTGAGTTTATCACAAGGAATATCAATGTCTTGAGATGCTGAACAATTTGACATCATGTGGTAAGCTGTAATCAGGACAACAGAAGTAAGTTTCCATTCATTGGATGTTTTGGCCTCTCAGATCTCCATTGCCTGTACAGTTAGGAGAGATCCTTATCCTCTCATCTTCTCCCATCTAGGTGTTGGACACTGGGTCATCAGTTTTGGCATGGACCTTACCTGACGCAATTGCCTTTCCCTGGGAAGTTGTTTGGTAAGTGGATGATGAGGCTGCTTTCGTCATGAACTGCTTCAGAAGAGACGCTGTGTGAGCCTTGGGGGAGATACCGCCCTTCAAGACCTCTTTGGAGAGCTAAATGATTTTTCTCCAAAATTTAACAATTTGAATGCGAAAAACATCAAAAGCAATAAAGAAACTTAGAAAATTTTAATGAAAAATTCTGTGCAAGTTCCATTCCTCGGGGAGAGGGCGCTAGGGTCTGCCAAACTTGGTTATAGGAAAAGCCCAGGGGTAGCCAATCCTATTCCGTGGTGGAAACATGCAGTAAGTGGGTCTCCTGAGATGCTTCCAGGCCAGTTTTCTCTACTGACATCTTTAAGAGTGACAATTTGGAGGGCTCCTCTCCAGAGAGAGGAGTCAGTGCAACCAGGGGGGAAAGGTCTCAACTCTGCTTGTTGCTGTGAAGACTGACAGCATCCCACTGTGAAAAAAGTGTAATACGGAGAGCAAAAATTGTGAGGCACATCACAAGGAAAATTTATTCCTTCCACTTCCTACCTCAACCTGGCTCTGTTGCTGCCGTCCTGCTTCCAGCTTTTCTTCCCCTTCCTGATTCTCTCCCCCTCTTTTCTTCAGCTCAAGTCCTACTTCTGTTTTAGTGGGACTCCCTTCTCTCCATTCCTTTTCTTTTCATAGCTCTTTCCTATATCCTTTTATCCTCATTTCACCCCTGTTCCCTGAGTGAACGCACCTTGGTAAAGTTTTCTTCCTGGACATGACAGCTACAGACTGATTTTCTGATGCTTTCTTTCTGCTGAGATGTTGAGAGCAGGACAGTGTTCCCACTACAGTTTAGCCCTTGGCAATATTGTTACCAGGTTCTGTTATTTCAAGAGATCTGAATTTGTTCTTATAAGAAAACCTTTCTATGCTTCTGCTTCATCTCAGTAGTGTCTGTCAGTGCCGCCTTCCACCAGTTCCTTTGGCATTCAGTTTCCCCTGTACAGAGGTGCAGGAAAACTTTCTCCATAAAGAATTCTGGTTCACTGTAGCACCAACACTACCTTCTCTTTGGTTTGTTACGGTAGTTCGCACCATCCAGTCATATGGTATGGTCCCCACAGTTTGAACCCTAGCTTTCCCATAGCAGAGTCTCAGGCATCGAATCTTAAAAAAATAATTTATTCAACTGGTACAGCTGGGGGGTGAAAAAAAAGATCTTGAGTTGGGTGCCTCTGGAGAGGGATCCCAAAGAAAGAAGTCCCTAGGCAATTATACCATTACAGTCTACGCACTCGCCCCCATACGTTCTTCATGTGTCCTTTGGTCCAGTGGTGGTTTCTGATCTGGGACCTTCTGACACCTTAGTGGATTCCTTCTCTGTCTCCAGGCAGGCCGTTATCTTGTCGAATTGCAGCATCTGCTGACAGTTATAGCCTCCTTATCTTCCGGTTTGCACTGGCTCCAGGGACCATTTTTTGCCACACTAGGTAAAAGTTCAGCATATGTAGGTGAAAGTTCACAGCTTGCAGCCTAAGGCTTCAGCAAACCTCACTACTCCTGCTAACTAGGTGATGCTAAACAAACAGTATACCAAATCACACAATATTATGCTGACTCCTGTGCCCTTCCGTTAAGTGATTGACTCTGAGTGATTCATTCTATTTAAAACTTCCTTATTTAAGCTAAACAACTAGTATTTCTCAACAGGTTCAATAAAGGCACCGGTCATATCCAATAATTTTACTATATCTCATTGCAATGCACTGTCTGATTTATTTTAGAAGCATGTTCTACTGAGTTTATCTAATTCGTTCAGCACTCTAAGAGATACATAAATATTTTGAGAACCCAAGAGGTCCCAGACAAACACTTCCTTGCAAGGTGCTTTCATAGATGAAAATATTGACTTTAATTTTTCAGTTTGACTAGACTGGGTAGCTATTTTGGTGTTCATTGTGGAGGGAAATTTATGATGGAGTCACGTTCGTGTTTGTTATCCTGTGCAAAGACTATATTGTCTAAAGATTATTGCCTTACAAAATTACCATTGGCTTAATTTAACAGTCTTTTTTCTTTTGTTGAGCATCAATTCACAACAATTTTCTAATAGGCACTTTCATACTTAAATTCTTGAAAGGACCACAGGGTGGCAGAGTGATTAAACACATAGCTTCTGGAAACAGTTTATTAAGCAGAGGAGAGTTAGGCAAGCCAGAGTAGCTGCTGCTGGTGGTTATCCTGGTGAAGCTGAGGGATGCCATCAATTCGTAGCGTTTCTGATGTCTCTCGCGATGTGCCGCGTCTGCCAGGTGTGCCCCAGAGAGGCCTGCCAGCCAGAGGAGCACCTTTGCTGGCTGGTGTTCCTCAGCCATGGGATGTCTCTGTATGCTGCGTAGCCTCACCTAACGACAGGATATGATGTTAAGGATGGAGACAATCCTGAAACCTCTGCTTTGTACAGCACTGTTTGACAAAGATTGTTTTTCTTTATTAAAAGCCTCATCAGTCATAGAGGAGTATGATTCTGTATCTCATAGCAGCAGCCGTTCGGCATCCTGTCAAAGTGTCTGCATCTGTTCCTGCCACCAGAACCACATATCCACAGATACATGCGCACTGCATGCTTGCACTCACCACCTACCCCAAACTCTGGCTGTGGTGCTCACTCTAGCGCACAGAAGAACCAGATCATCTAAGGCAGAGAGTGCTCCATCACAGGCAGCATGGAAAGAGCAACAGTCAACAGAAACTCGGGATGAGAAGCAGGAATATGTAGCAAAGGACTGGTAAGGAACAGTGTTATAGACTGAATCTCAGCTCTTAGGTTTTGCCTCCCAAAGGAGAAAAAAAAGAGATGTGCTTGAGTGTTCAGGGCTGGTTACTGTGCAGTCAAACCGTCAGTTCAAGCCACAGTGGTTTAAGCACACGTTTTTGATCTTGCAACCAGATGTCAGAGCGCATTATCACAGATGTAGCTGGGGGACAGCTTAAGAAGCTGGCTTTTACCACTTAGCTAGCAGGTGTGTCTTCACACTTGAGATGTGGTTCAGAAAGCAGTTCGTTTTCAGCTCTTAGTCACACTTCCCAGCTGACTCACACCTTCCAGCCCATGTACTAAGCTGGATACTACAAGAGTCCTGGACTATGACTTGGGCTAAATGTACAATGTAGACACAGCTCAGGCTGAATGAGTTCATAATTGCTATCAGTTAAATTCAGAATAAAATAAAGAGAAAACAAACTAAAAAAGAATTACTGGAAATAAATATGAAGTCTTGAAAGATTAAGCTTTCTGCCAGTTTTACGGGTGCTTTTTAACAGGTAAATATTTTTGTGATGCTCCAAATTAGAAATTTCTACAGAAGTACTGAATATGTGAAATAAGAGAAAGTAGAAAATGTTCCAGGTACAACAGGTAAATAGAGGGACTCAAGTGTATAGAACAAATGGCATCATTGGCATTGGGTAGCGCAAATCGCTGGTTTAACAGACCATACTGTCAAGTTGAGTTACTGGGTCTGCTGGTCTGATGTGAATTTCTGATCTTTTTTCTTATTGAAGCTGTTTGTTTCCATAAAATATTTATCTGTTCACAGGAGAAAGCACTAAAACAAGTACCCTCCTCCTAGTCGTGTTTTAGCTGTCAGTCTGTACAAGACTTTCACTGTCTCTGGCCCAGTAAGTGTTTGAACATGTAACACAGAATTGAAAAGCTGAGTAAGGAGACTTAGAACCCCCTTTCAGATTGTCTCTGCATATCTCAGGATCAAAATGCCTTTTTCTCTGCACTTCAGCTTTGTAAGAATCTAAACAGCTACGAGTCTCACTCTAGTTGGATAGATTGTCATAAATTTCTCCTGTTATCTCACCACAGTGGCTTTTGCAGAAACTTGGATGTTATAATAGAAAAAGAGAAATTTACAATGGACAATTTTTTTTTTTCTGAAAACTTACTAACTTTTCCTGTGGTTTATCACAAGTCTAAAATTAGCTCGGCCAGATGCATTCAGTCCTTTGAATCACACAAGCACTGATTCTTCTGACTGGTTCCTAGCAGACAACTTAAATGGTTCAAACTTAGAGCAGCAAATGAGCAGCGATGAATGTAATCTGTGCAGTGCCAAGAATGGGAAACACTACTGTACATAGCCTGAAAAGAGGAGGAGAGACTGGACAATACCTGGTAGTTCCTCTGGTTCCCCTCGGCAGGCCCCTAGCGCTAAGGAAGTGAACCAGTTGAAACACAAAGGCAAGTGAGCTCTCTTAGCGAATAAGCATGGGAATATTAAAAAAACCCAAAACCTACACTCATTTTCCATGAGTGTCAAAGAGCTACTTGAATGAAAGGCCAACTTAGAAGCCAAAAGCCTGTTTTGAATTTGTCTTCCTCAGTAAAAGAGGAACCAGGTATTTCTAAATTTGATGCTTACATAATGCTGGCTCTTGTACAAAAGGTGGTAGGAAAAACAAACCCTCGTAATGCCTTTTCTCCCAGAAGTGCTTCACCGTCTTTTGCATGAGATGGTCAATGCCTTAACGATTTGTCTGTCTTTTTCCTGTTTAAAAAGCTCTGGTTATCCCTGGAGGGGTAAGACAAACAACTTATATGGGACTCGGGAACCATACTATAAGAGAAGTGAACACATGAATATTAGTAATTTTTTCATGTGAATGTCTCATGCTAAAATAAGCTCGAGGAAAATTAATTAGTGAGATTAAAGAATCTCAGAGTAATTTATCAAGTCAAAATATAGGCCACAGATGCAATATTCTTTAAAGCAGTGAAAGCAATAGTCTCATTTCACTATGTAAACATTTAGCATTTCACCACTTGAGCATTTACTCCGTGAGATAAGAAAGTTTATACAAATTACTGGAATGTTTTTTAAAACCAGTGCTTTAATACAATGTCCCTATTTGTGCACATTGTTCGACAAAGTGTCCTGACCTTGGGCATTCAAATGTGTAGCCTAATACCTTATTGCATGCCAGAGGGCTTCCAGCATCATCAAAAATCACTGGAAGTCATTTGAGCTTCCCTTCATGCCAGTGGTACCAACTCTCCTCCAGACCTGTGGGGCTCTTCTTACTCTCTTAATGTTGTAGAGGCTGAGTTTTAAAGTGTTCCAGGGCTCCAGCTCAAAGAGCTGCCATGCTGTTGGATGAGGAATCCCTTACTGTTAGCTAGCTACCTTCATCTCCCTTAACTCCAGCCATGCTAAGGTAAATGCAAGTATGTATTCATATCTAAAATAGACACCAACTCCTAAAATTGATCCTATATCTGTAAAAAATAAATCATTCTCCTTCCCGGAGGTTACCTCAGAGGGACATCTCTCCTGCTTGTCAGCATTTCAGACTCTGCACATGCTGTCCCACCTCTCAGAAGAGTGTCTTAGTCTTGGTAGTCCTCCTCTCCTCGGAGGAAGGGCCAAGACAGCTTAATCTTTCTCTAGACCTTATGTTCTATTGCAGTCTGAACATTAAAAACAAGATGCAAACAACTAACCAGGTTATTTTATGTAGGTCATTACTAGCTCTTGGCTGAAATGTGACCCTTTGGGGTTATGTTAATTAACCATTTTTGGGTGACGGCAGGTTGGGGTGACTAATAGCTAATTCCCTCCTCTTAGGCACATAATAACTGTAACAAATTTCGGTGTGAACATGTGGAACAAATTACAAATGGGTATCAGTGTGCAAAGGCAAAGATGGCCATGTATAATCATTAAACAATTCAGTACAGGAAATTGCACCGGCTTGCATTTTCCAAACTGCAAGAATATGCAGGGAAAGGTAAGCATTTCAGGCTGCAGTTCCTCAAGCACCGGGAGTCAAGCTGATAGCTTGTCACTGCCTTGAAGACAGCTTCTTCCCCCTTTTCTTCTCCCTCTTCCTCCTCTTTTGTTTCTGCTCCCAGCCACCCAGGCCCACTCCACCTCCATGCCAGCACTGATGCTCATTGGACCTTACAGCCATCTGCACAGCTCTGCTCACTAGCCCAGAAGAAAGTCTCCACTTTCTGGTACTCTTCTGCCTGTTGAGTGAATTGAATTGCAGCAAGCAGAGGTCCTTAAAGGGGGAAAACTGGTATAAGACACACTGCAGACTGTGCCACTGGAGCCAAGAAGTGCAATGTGTCCCCTTTTAAGCAGTGGCAAATCAGGCAAAGCCAGGTGATGGAGCTGAGGACTTACCCAGAAATGCTCTGCAATGTACAATAACATTCTATTGAAATTGTCTTTTCTTCAGTCATCTGATAAAGTGCTTAAAAAAATTACTGGGTAAATTCTTTGTCCTAAAGATAAGGTTAGATGAGGCAGTTGTTTCAATTCCCTTTTTGTTTCCAGCACTGTGAATCTGTACCTTGTATGTTTGCAGCATGAGTGGAATTAGAAAGTGTTTGCAAGAATTCAGATTAAATGCATGTTGTCCAAAATTACAGCAAGAAAGCTCAAGCTGTAGTGTTTCCAGTCAAAAGGTGTTCTCTATCCCTGGCCTATTCCACACATGAAATGAAGGCAGATTCTGGTTTTCTCTCTTTGACATCCATGGATCTCTAGTGTTCTTTGAGACCTGCAAAGGTGCTTATTAAAATGACTGTACTGGTTTGAACCAAAGGTCCATCTAGTCCAGAATTCATCTCAGTGGTTATAAACAGATGCTTAGGGAACAGCAGGGAAAGCATATATGAAATGTCTCACAAGTGTTTGCCTAGCTTCCAATTATTTTTAGAACAGAGAATTTCCTGAGCTGGATGTGGCAGCTGTCTGCTTAGTAACCCTCTGTAGATTTATTTTCCAAGTACTTGTCTATTTTTTCCTTGAATCCAAGTCCATTCTTTACAACCAGAGCCTCCTTTGGTCACAAATACTTCAAGTCTACTGTGGTCTGTGCAGAGAACCACCTTTTCCCCATTGTCTTCAGCCTGGTTACTGCTAGGTTCACTTGATTCTCTCCTAGTTCTCCTCTTGGTCCTCAAACTATGGTCTTGGTCCTGAAATGATGACAATATTGCAAACACTTAAGCATATGCATCTTCCCTGCACACAGAGTAAGTGCAGGCAGAAGTAAAGGCAATGAGTGGGCAATCAAGGTACGTTTTAATCACCCATAGTTGTAAATGAAAACCACGGGTGGACCACTGCAGAAGATGCCTCCTGGAGTTTTTTTAAAAAAGGCTGGTTTTTTTGTTTGTTTGTTTGTTTGTTTGTTTTTCCCGATGAAAAATGTTGACAAGCAGTGCTCATGACCTTGCACTTTACTTCCCATTGCCAATACTAAATGCTCCTCTGCCTTCTCAAGAACTCTGCATCTGCTGTCGCCTGGAGACAAAGAGGTGAGGAGCGCTGGGGACTAATGTCTGAAAATAAGCCCTGGGTAGCAGATGAGCAGAAATCATGACGGTGGGAGAGCAGCAGCAGTTTTTGCGGGTGACAACCCGGACCAATAGCTCCCTCCCTGCCTCTCCCCTGGCTCGCTACGGATAACAGCCAAGGCGCAGCGCGCTGCCTGAGCGGCCGGCAGCAGCATCCCACCAGAGCCGGCAGCCCAGCGCCCACCGCGCAGCCCGCCCGGCTTCTCCCGAGCGCTCTTTTCCTCCCTCCGGCCCGCGTTGGCGGGAGGCGCGGGGACTTTGCACCCGAGCGAAGGGAGTCACGGCAGGAGAGCGCTCCGCTCCTCCGTGCGCGTCCGCCTTCTGCTCCCCCCTTCCCCCCAAAACCCCGGAGCAGGCGGGGCGGGGAGCGGAGAGCAGCCCTCGCCGCAGCGGAGCTGGCGGGGAGGCGAGGCGGCGGTAGCCGCCTGGCTCGCAGCCCCCCGGCAGGGAGCCGGCTCCTTCCCGCGGGGTCAGGCAGCGCCGACCCTGCCGTGTGACAGCCGGGCGGGGACGCTGCTGCCTCGGCGAGCCCGGCTGCGGCTGCGGCGGCTGCAGCCATGTGTTTCTCCGCCTGCCCGTGACACAATAACACGGGAAACGGCGGGGGATCCGAGCCTGCCGAGGGGAAGAGTGACCTGCCCCTCTCAGGTGAGCCCAAGCGGCGGTGGGAGGCAGCCGCTGCCACCCCGAGCCCCGGCGACAAGCTCTGCAGGGGCCGGAGCCGGGCGGGGGGCGCCCCTCGGAGCTGCCAGCGGGGGCAGCGCAGCCGGCCGGGACCGCGGCCCCCCGGTCCCCCTCACCCGGCGGTGCTGTGCCCGCAGACCGGCGGCGATGGAGGAGGGCATGAGCAGCATGCAGCAGAAAGCGGCGGAGCTGGAGCACATGGCCGAAGTCTTGCTCACCGGCGAGCAGCTCCGGTAAGCGGTGCCTTCCCTCTGCTTTGCCGGGGACACGTACTCGGGGGTCAGCAGCAGCTTCCGTGAAGGCGGGAGGGGGATCTGCAGGGCGGAGAGCGAGGGTCTGTGCCCTCGGGCTTTCCTTGCACCGGAGCACCTGCCTTGCTTCCAGCGAGTCCCCGGGCTTCGGCCCCGCTTTCTGCAGCGAGGAGGAGGAGGAGGAGGACGGGAGGTGGCAGCCGGCGGTGCCAGCCCACGGAGTTAAGTCGCCGCCTCGGGGTCGTCTGCCCCGGGCACCTTTGCTCCCCTACGTGGGGTAGGACGCGTCTGGAGGCAAGGCTGCTGGATCCCTGAAGGGATCGGGCAATGCAGAAGGAGAGTTGCATCTTTAAAGATTTAAAAATAAAGCAGCCCAAAGAAACCGTAAGCAATAAAGTGTTTCAGCACTCCAGCGAGAGGTAAGCAGGGCGCAGGGAACCGCTCCGACACGAACCCCGGCTGCTCTCCGGCTCTCCCAGCGGTGGCGGGCAGTGACCCTGCAGAGGTGCTCCGTATTCGAAGGGTTTGTTTTTATTTTGCATCAGCTGCTCCCAGCAGATGGAAGGGGATCCCTACTGTCAGTGCCAGCAGTAATTAACAGTGCTGTGTGACTGGAGTTTGGTACAGCACAGAAACCTTTAACAAAAACGCCTGACTCAGTTAATTTTTAATTTCTGTGATGTATTTAGTGTGCGATCTGTATCTGTACACTACAGAGGAGAAAAAGAAATTTTAAATCTTTTGGAACATCTTGTGATTCAGGAAGAAATATCCTATTATTATCGTGTTATACGTGTAACAAAGAAGAGATTGTAAAAGTATTTTCTGAGTAGTTTTTCCTTGAGTTTTCTTTGAACTTTTTGTTCAAATGTCAGAGAAACACTGCAAAATGATAGAAATGTCAATTTGAGATGTGCCACCATTGCTACTAGTACGGACACTGACATTGTTACTAATCACATCTACATGGTAAGGAACGCCTTTCGGTGCACACCAGTGATACTCATATTTGGGGAGTAAACGTTGTTTTAGTGCTCTGCCTCCAGTACACACCAGTGTCCGTTCCAAGCTTGGGATTCCTCTTCAAAATAGTCTGAAGTGAAACCTGGGGTGACAGTGTCCTGGCACACAGACTCTGCATAGTGGACTTAGTGCAGAGTTGCTCATCCAAGTGCCTGGTAAGAATCCTGTTCTTCCTAATTTGTCTTACCAGGAGTTGAAGATTCAAGGCTAATACAAAATTTCTGTTAGGCTCACATTAATCTTTCTATATACCTCATAGTTAAATGTAAAAGCAAAAGCTTTGCAATCCTTCCCTAAGGAGAAGACTGAGGAAACTTCAGCAAATCTGGCACCTAGAATCAGCTAGTTAGTTTCAAGGATGCCATCAAGGATGTAATCGAATGTCATCAAGGGTGACGTTTGTAATACCATTTATTGAGATTTATTAAGGTGGTGAAACAATGTGCTCTTTTTGGGCAGCTGATCTACAGATACAAAAACATTATTCCCCATCCTCTGCAGTTATCTATGACATTCTCTTGCAAATCTGTAGGTGACCTGTATCTCCTTGGACTGTGGTTTCATGAACTCAGCCTGCATCATGTCTAGCTACTGCTGAATGAGGAGATCTGCTTTCCCCCTGTTCCTACTCACCACTCCTGGCTGTGTAGTTCCACCTCCTCTCTTGTGCCTGCTCGCGTACTTCTTGCATCTTGTGGGAGCAGATCCAATGTGGCAATCCAACAGGTAGGGTTGTTTTCTGAGCTGCTGACTGCCAGAACCCACAGAGGTAAGGTGATCGGAATATGGAGCCAGGAGCAGGAAGAGGAGGTGGTGGAGAAAAAGCAAGATCTCCCATTTTGGCAGCAGTGAGCAGTTGGATAGATGGAACTGTCTTCTCAAACTGCACCCACAATTGTCTCTCTTGCCCCAGATTTTTGTTAGCTTTGTTCTGTTTCTGTGTTGGGATACTCTGTGCAGAGGGTTAGTTTTTGTCAGTTTTCCAGACAATAAAAGCTGCAAAATTTGCGATAAAAACTGGCTGGTAGACAAGTTTTAGTCAACCCTGCATTTAAAGTTTCCCTTTTCCTGTTCAAGATAAGTATGTGATTGTTAAGGCTAAATGAAAACGTGGAGGGTTTTCAGGATCAAAGACAGGCTATCTCGGCAGCCCTTGGGGCAGGCAAACAGGTGATAGAAAACCAGCACACACATGCACTCAAGGAAACATACTGTACTCTAGTCTTACTGATGCTTACAATTGCAAGATAAGCCCCCGGTGGGAGCGATGCAGCCAGGCAGGTGACTATGTGTGTCCTTGGGTGAAAGTGCACGTGAGCAAGTGGTGTATACTGCAGGACGAATGCGTAACTTAGGAGTAAAGATGCAAAACGAAACGGTGAGCATGATGTTGCTTACACAAACTCAACCAAATGCAGGTATTTAAAGGACTTTTGTACTAGACCAAACAGCACATGTGTCTAAACTCAAATACTGACAAGAGCTGCTTGATTTAAATTCCTTCCTACAAAATTCTTACTGCCTGTCTCGCCCCAGCCTCACATGTTGCCTCATAGCCCCCGTTCCTGTGGCCTGTTTATTGCACATCTGTCCTTTCTGGCAGGGACCTTGTCATGCAGCGAGGGCTGAAGTCATCTGAGCATCACCTTGGCAAACCTGGCTTTGCCCACTGGTAGTGCTGGAAGTGGGGATGGAAGCCTTGTGTCCCCTTTCCCTTCTTCACTTTCCAGGCAAGTGCAGGCTGGCTAGGCCAAAGAGTTTTTTCCTTCTCTTTGTTACTGTCGCTTGGTTGCTTGTGATCTGTGTTTCTCCTTTGTGAGGTCAGGAGGCTCTGCCCTGGTGTGTGCTATGTCAGCTGGCACCTGGGTTGCTGGCTGCTGGCACACACTGGCGCTGGGCCCACCAGCTTCCGTCATGAGCAGTTTGTGGGAGATGAGGCCGTGGTGTAAATCCTAGTCCAAGGGTGAGGTGGTTCATGGCAAAAGAAACGGGATCTTGACCTATATTCTAGCTAACATGGTACATTTTTATATCCACTAGTGTCCTTTCCCTCTATACCCAGTAGCTGCCTGAGTGAATATCTAACTCTTCTGGTTAATGGAAAAATATTTTTTAAAGTGATGTATGAAGTTTGGCTCTTGGTCAGGCCTTAAATTATCAGGCTGACAGCCATGAAACACAGCTGAAGATTTCACCAGTGTGGCGCTTCAGGGCAGACCTTTTGGCAGCTTCTCACTACCATGCAGGAGGCTAGGAAGAGGAAGGCAAGAGCTGGGATGGGCACGATCCAGCTGCAGTCCCTCCAGGCACTGACAGCCCTGCAAAGACAAGCGAGGAGTATGAACCTGTCTCCAGAAGAAAGTGCGAGCTGTGCTCAAGAGGATCATGGGGTCTTCAGCTTCCTTGGGACTGGGAGAGACCCTCGAAGCCTCCACCCCTGTTATGTCCCTACCTGCGAACACCTGCCTGGGGGCAGCTCCAGGGAGGTGAATGTCCCTGAGCTTCCTCAATCTCTGTGCCCAAAGGAAGGTGTCACAGCATTAGTGCTTTGGATAGTCATCACTGGAAGCCTAATAATGGGGACATATGACAGCACTGCTGAAGTTGAGAAGAGTTTTATTGGAAGCAGAGCAATTCCAAGCTTGTTTCCCTCCTGGTCAAAGGCAACGGGCTGTGCCCGTTACAGCACTGTTTGGCAGAAGGATTAAAGTGTCTCTGGCTGGGTTTGAGCATTAACTTGGAGGTGATCTTGCCTCTGGTAACCAAAAGCAGTTTCAGTGGGCATGTGTTGATATACATGCTGGCTGCCTGTAATACAAGTCAGAGGTGTCTGAAATCTTCCTTGTCTGCTAATGTTTTCTTGATGCCAGGTTGTCATCGGAATCTGTTACATCTGCCAAGAGTCCCTCTTTTCTTGCAGAAAATGTGCCTAGTCATTTAGGGTATCTTTAGGCTTCAAGTGACCAAACAGCAACATTAGAAGAACACTTTTTAAAAATTTATTTTCAAATCAGAAATTGCCATTGTATATATGGTTCAGTCCTCTGTAGCAGGCATAACTTGAATAACATGTAATGTCTCTGCAGACTTTTGGATACCTCTTTATCACCAGCCTTTATAAGAAGCAATACCTTTCCATATTCACACTTCTGTTAAATAGTTGAGTAAATAGTTAGGAAACTTGTTGGATGAGCCAATGATTTTGATAGAAAAGTTCTTATAATATAGCATCTTCTTTCTTTCTGCTTAGGGAAATATGAAGCATGTTTCTTACAGATTTTTCTTTCAGAAGAGACAAAATGCAAGTTGTGGTTCAACAGATCTTTTTTTCCTTTTTTATCAAAGTTTGTATATGAAGTTCATCTTACAAAAGGGGTTTTACATGGTAAACAGCTATACATTTTGAAGCTGCAAGACAAGTCAAAACCAGTTTTCACTAGTCTTCCGAAGGTCTCACTTCAGGAAGATTAACACTTTAAGAAAACATAATAACATATTGGAGTGCATAACTTTCAGAGTCATTAACTTCTGAAGGGTGATAGCACCTACAGGTCCATAAATTTTTTTCTTATTCTGAGCAATAAATAGTCAACCTTTTTCAGGGTGGTAGGGTTCAAAAGTTCATTGGCACTCTAAGGTGCAAAGAACCTGGGTTTCTAGACAAATGTAATCAAGAGAGCTTTAGTGTTAATGTATTGCTACAATCTGGAAATATATTAACCATGTAGTTACATCATTTACTAAATGCTATCACTGTGTTTGCAAGTATATTAACACTCCAGTGATGTGCTACTACAACTGTGTAAGCTTATACACTAAAAGGAATGTAAAGATTTAAGAACTATAATTGTCTGGAGGTCACTTTCTCTCAAGTCAGGTCCTGACCGATCTTCAATGTTAAACAAACCTATATGCCATTTTTAGAGTCAGAATTCACTAAGATGAGGTTTTGTAGTCTGCCTAAGCCAATCCACTATTGTACTTCCACCTAAAGGGGTGATGTGTTTTTCCACCCCCTGCACCATGTTTTTGCAGTCTCCTTTGTTCTCCACCAGTGGTTGCATTTCCGTTATCCAAGAGCTACTGATCGGGCTCAAAACTAACCCTGAAAAAAATTGTTTTTGGTTGTCTCACTTGAGAAAGCTCTTGTCTGCTGACTTCTTCAGGCCAAGTAGGGCAGAGGAGATTGTATCATCAAATCTCTGTGGAACAGAGTGCTCCAAAACTCTCTGTCCAATTAATTTCACTTTCATGAATTTGTTTTGCAAAATCAAGCATCCAAAAATTTTTCGATCTTCTCTGTGAGGTTCCATCAGAGTAACACACTGAAAGAAAAGGTTTCAAAGTGAAGGTTGGTAGAGCTGCAAAATGAAGTGCTCTGAAATCAAGAAGTTTTCTACTGACTCTATCACAACATTTTATTTATTTTAATTAATATAAATTATTTTAATTTTGTAAAAAGCATGTGTTTCTCAAATTTATATGTTCATTTTTTATAGAATCTTTGATATCTGATGCACCTTCTCACATGTTTTAATATTGCCTGTTTGCACTAATTTTCATGGCATCAAGTCCCATATGTGTATAAGCATACCTGCATGCATAGATGTATATGTATATGATTAATTCCTGGGCCAGAATTCTCAGTCTCTCATGCCCTTCAGTAAAATTTGTGACTATTCAGCATTTCTAGAAATCAAGATGTAAGGCTTTTGTTTGCTCAGTTCTTTCCTTTAAGCTCTGCCTTTTAATAATTCAGTCACTCCTGTCATCAACTTTCCTCAAGCACAACTCAGAGATCAAGTAGTTAACAATGCGAGTGCAAATAGCGATCACTCTTTTGCTCTGTACATAACAAGGTGGATGTTGTACAAGTGGTTTGTGCTCTGTATTTTATGTATGCCATTCCAGATGGAGTCAATCATTAACTTTTGTCTCGGG
The DNA here is from genome assembly GCA_009769605.1 of Bucorvus abyssinicus. Lineage (NCBI taxonomy): Eukaryota > Metazoa > Chordata > Aves > Bucerotiformes > Bucorvidae > Bucorvus > Bucorvus abyssinicus. Next base: position 21,592,227 of record CM020033.1, read on the forward strand.
TTAGCAGAGATCAGCAGGCAATCAAAGGATCCTGGATGTGAGTGGCGTGTGCAAGGATATTTTTTATTTATTATACGTTAGAGAAGCTGCCCATGAACAGGTGGATACTGTTTTGATGCTGATGCTCATGTATGGAAAGGAGAATTAATGTGCCAAAAGCAATCTAGCTTTGCGTTTACGACATGATTCCTGTTCCCATGGCGGCAGTGGCCATTGGCTGGCACCATGACAGACAAGTCCTCCTATCGCTTGTCATTGTTTACTATTTGTGTAGCGATAACGCCTAGGAATTTGAGCTATTTATCAAGTCCTGGCAGGGGTAGGCACTCTATGCTCTGATGAAAAATACAGCGCTGGCAACACAAATCTTGGCTGCAATTGGTAGTGGATTCTTGCAGCAGTAGCTGGCGAGGGAGGGTCTGCGTGAGGCCACCAAACTTGGGGAACTGAAGCGGGACTCTGTCAGGATTGGGATTTTTGGCATGGGATGTCAGACACCAAGCCCAAGAATAGCATCCTGAAAGCATAGAGAAAAACACCTCCCAAGTGTGCAGATGCAGAGGTGATACTGTGTGTGCTGGGATGGGTGGGGAGCTCTCGTTACTGTGTTCGGTAGAGAATCTGCTCTTTTGTCCCTCCAAAGTCGTATCTGTAGAGTTAGAGACCAGATGAAGCCAGGAGGAAGGTTGATCAGCTTTCCCTATTGGATAAATGGACAAGGACTAGACAGGTATTAGTGCATATTATTTTAATTGAGGTATTTCTTGTATCTGTAGACTCCAGTACTTTTTGAAGTGTAAAACTTAAAAAAATTAAGTGCTTCCTGTGATGTAAAACTTAAGAAAATAAAGGATATTGTCACAGCAGCAAATGATAGTCTCTGTGCAGTCCAGTTAAGTTTCTGACAGATGACTTCATCCCCATCACTAAGTGTCCAGGCACTGAGTGATGGCTTGGGTGTAGCTCTTGGCTTAGTTTCTGCTCTTAGAAAGAGACATTCCCTCCTAGGAATGTGGGCCCCTCTACCTTTCTTGTCACTTATTCTGCTTTTTATTTTCATAACCCTTGTATTGTGGTTGTGTTAAGTCTTTTGCCTCTTTCTTCCTGGCACAGCAGGCTTCTGTGAGTCCTTTTACTAACTGAAAGATACTTTTTTCCCTGTGTTCAAAGCCAGGATTGAATACAGTCATCTCCTCAAAATAGACTTTTGTGGGAAGAGATTAAACTGATGAAGACCTGGCAAAGGGGATGAAAGGCTAGGTGAGAAGCAAGAGCTAAGCATGTTTGGTTTTTATACCTGGTCCCTGAAGAAGTGGGCTCTAAAGGTTAAGAAAGACAGAAACTGCAAAGCTTCAAGGCCTGTCAGGACCACTGACATTCATTGAGTGAAGGATGTACCTCATGTGTTAGTCATGGGTTGTTGTTCTTTTTCTTCTTAAGCAAGAGCAGGGCATATAAACCATAGACTTTAAACAATTTTAATATATAAACCACTGGAATTAACTATAGTTTAAACACAGTTTGAACACAGGCTCATTTATGTACACTGGTTGGAATAAGACTATTGATATTAGAATAGAATGGAGGGACAGACGTACAAAGGCAGATTGCCTCCACTAGGTAGCAGAAGAAAAGCTGAGAAGGGATTTAAAATCAATGTCATAAATACAAACAACAGTCATGACTTCTAATTTTTAAAATCTTTTTAAAGTGTTTGGAGATTTGACCTTTCCCTTGAATCCCACATTTTTCCTGTGAGAAATGACTGTATGGTGAATATGCTTTTGTTCCTTGCAGCAGAAAGAATAAAACTGATCTCAGAGTTAAAGAAAAATAAAATATTTAAACATACAATGCCAGCAGAGTGCTATATAGCAGGAGTGCAAGTAAAATAATGTGCCGTCTTGCTCCTTTGTTTTTTGAAAAGCATTTTGTTGCATGAAAGCATGGAGGGAGGGAAAATACAACCCACAGACTGTGTTACAGGCTCACTCAGTCTCTAGAGAAACCTGTGAAGCCGAAGGAGCCTCCTCAGGCAGTGACTGTCAGCAGATCTGCTTCTGTTACATCTGCTTCTCTGTTCCTGAGCTAGGCTCTTCAGCACGGTACAACTGCACAGGGATCCAGGTATGCCTGGAGCTACAGAAGTGGAGAGGGGCTAATGGCTTGGATGATTAAAACTTTGAGCTAGTACTGCCACTGAAAGCAGTGGTCCTCCTGTTCTTGTACCCCCACCAACATAGGTGTTTCTGCCTCCTGGTTCCCTCATCTGGGCTTCCCCTCCTTCAGACTGGCTTAAGCATCTCCAGACCGTCACCATGTGGTGACCTGCGCTGGGGAAGTGATCAGCAGGGCTTTCAGGTGGTTGATATTTCAGCTGGGTCAGTTTTACAAACGGACTTACTGTGTGACTGCATAAAAGGTTTGTCTGAAGAAGTACAGGGGGAGAAATGGGTGCTGACTTTTCCCATGTGACTGAACTACGGTTTAAGGCTGTGGTTTTCTGATAGAGCGGATCTAGCTGCAGGTTGCTCTTATCGCTTCCCTTGCACTGTGCACTGGTGTTTGTCTGGGATCAGAAGTTCAGGGAACTAAAGCAGCTGAATCCAAATAAGAAAAATCTAACTTTCTGAACAGGTTCAGCATGAGGTCAGACCAATGCCAGCACTGGGGTGAGGGAGCTGGCAAAAACGCGTGGTCTGTGATGGAGAGAGGGAACAGTGGCAGCAGCCACTGCTGGGTTTGCTTGACCACCCCCTCAGTGCTTAATTTGCCTAAACTCAACGTGAGTCAAACATTTGCTCGATTCCCATTTAAAAACTTCTGTCTCCAGTAGAAGACAAACGATAAAAATGGTGTTGAGTTTAAATGCCCAATGCACATGTTGTTACCACATAGGAACAGCATCTATGTTTGCAATTTGCCTGAATTATTTCTCTGTCAAGGTTTTTACCTTTACTTCTGCACTCTCACCAGGGTGTTTTGTGTAAATAGAGACAAATATTGATATTTCGTATGTTTTGAAATTTGTACTGTGTAATTTATATGACCAGCGCATCTGAGTGCTACCATTGTGACAGCACTAATTAAGAATGCAACCCTCTACCTTAATTATCAGCCCTATAATTTTACAGTCTTCATAGTTTCCTTCTTAACAGTGCCTCAATCCAGTAAATGTATTCCGATCTCAAAGGTGCATTTATGGATAATTAAAAAATGTGCCTGATTGGGCTTGCTGATTCAGAGCAAACACAGAAGCTGGTTTTCACATAACAACGCCGTAATCCTCCACTTCCTCACAATGGTGTGGGTGATTCCATGGGCTACTGGAGCTGAGTCACAGGGATTTGCAGGCAGGTGAGAGTTTTCTGGTTTCTATGGAGAACCAGGGGGACTGTAGGTCATGCTGTGGGTTTTACAGCAGCATTGAGCTGATGAGATGAGCTGCTGCTGCAGAAAAGGGCAGCCCAACTCCCCTGGATCAGGGCTTCTTCTACTTGGCCTGATGCACCTGCATTCTAGCGTGTCTAACCCCATGGTGAGAAGTCTGGGGTGCTCAGCCTGGTAACAGTTGTGTGAAACTAGCATCAGTGACAATGCAAGGGATAAGGTCAGTGGGCCCAGGGTCAGGGGATGAGGAGCCCCACAGACCCCTCTTTTACTGAGGGTCTTCACAGTAAGATTGGTTTCTCATGGAGTCAAAGCCCTGATTTTAAAGTGCTGTGCCAGTCCAGAAGCCTCTTTTCACCCCTTTCATCCATTCTTCCCCTGCCCAACCCCTGTTCAGATGTCAAGATTTTGGTAGAGGTCATGGCAATGCTGGACAGGAATTTGGGAGACTACATCCAGACAGCTCTGTGGCTCTTTGGGTCAGGGTACTCCTGCGTATTACGGCAGCAAGCACAAAGATGCTCGCTTGAACATTTAAAACTGAATGGCAAAAGTGGAATTAAATGGCTGATCAGAGCAAAAGCTAAAACTGCCTGAAAAATGGTGATAACAAAGGTGGGAGCTTTAAAGTTAAGACAAGCATGGTAATACTGTGTATGATATGAGGGAAGGGGAGGAGGCAGTTGAAGGAATCAGGAAGATGGGCAACATTATTGAGATCAAGAGCTGCAGAACTATCTTTCCAAGAACGTCATAGCTAGGTAAGAGCCAGACAAGGTAGTGTTTGTCGAGGTCGATGTATAGAAGCCTTGAGTTATAAGATAATAGGGAAGAAGAAGTTTAATCTTCTGGAGGAGAGGTATATCTGTCCTGCAGGTGCATTGCATGCAGGAATCCACAGAGACCAAAGTTCTTCTGCTGATAAGCAGCACTAACACTGTCATATTTATCTGTTACAGATCCCATGTAATCTACCTGGTTTGGGAAAATTGTCCCACCCCCAGTAACACAGCTGCCATCTAGCACCATGGCCTTTGACTTGGAATTGTGGAGGTTTGTGTGGGTTCGTTCCATTGCTTCTCACACTAAGGGCCATTGCCAAAACGGATATGTTGCTGTCAAGTTTTCATTAGTGTTCAGCTGAACTGTTGTCCAATCCACTGGCTCTGTGTTTGCGCCACTTTCCTGCATATTGGGCCAAATGATTTTATTGTCAGGAGTTAAAAAGACATGATCATGTATTGTATGTGCTGTTCTTCACATTGTTACTCGTGTCTTCAGAGCGTTGAGACTGCTTAAAGCAGGCCTGTATATTCCTTTGTGGTTTTGCAAGCCATTCTCATGTCTGATTTAACAGGCAAACCAAATGCAAGGCAAAATTTCAATATGGTTTGTAAAAACAATGATTCTTAATTTAATTCCAATGAGTATTGCAGAATGTTTACAGGAAGCTGAAGTTGTGAGTGCTTGTCTGACGAATCAGAGTCTGGCACTTGTGCTCATCCTCTTTGGGAGAAGAATCTGACAGCACATGGCCAGCAAGTCACTCAAAGTTAGGGCTGCAAGTAGTGGAAATGACTTCTGAAAAGATATTAGCTAAGCTATTATTTATAGCACTGATTGTCAGTGGCGGAACAATTTCCTTTCATTTTTTGCAGAAAAGATCCTTCTCTTGATAATCACACATCCTTTTCTGCAGTCGCATGTAATTGTGTAGCTTAGAAATCAGGGTGATATAATAGAAAGCTGTTAATTGTTTCCTGATGCTCAGGATGTAATTAACATGTACTTTCCTCTAGGTATTTTTAGTAAGCTGTAGAAAGAGTAACTCCTAGCTTGAACTGCTGTTTGGCTGCTTGGTCAGTGCAAACAGGGAGATTGTGATGTGAGAAAGCTAAAAGTAGCATTATTGTGTACAAATCCCTGAAGAGATTGTACAAATACAATTTTCAGAATTATTTGGGACTAGAAGCTTGAAGACTTGTGGAAAATTAAGTATTTTTAAAACTAATAGCGTTTGGACTAACTCAGACCTTTCAAGTCTTTTGGGAAATAGTACAAATAGATGAGGTTAAATTGATAAGAAGATTTCTGTGATGAGAAAAATGGCTCCATGATAGCAGCCATTGCTATCATTACTGATGCTTGTCTAATTAGACAACGTGATGAAAGTAGATTCTTAAAAGCACACTGAACAACAGAAATAAACCAAGGTTTATGAAAAGCTTATTATCCCAACCTTAATTTATGCAAAATTATGCAGTTAGCTAAAATAGGCAGCAAAAAGGTGCCTTCGTACAAGAAATTCATTGACACACTGGAGCAAGCCCCAGGGAGTGCTGGCTCTCAGGCTCGGGGTTGACTGGAGCACGTAATATACCAGTTGGTGCTGAGGGCTGGGTCTGCTCAGCCTACAGAAGAGAAGGCTCAGGAGGATCTTGTTGCTGGCTGCAGCTACTGAAATGAGAAGATATAGGGAAACAGGGAGAGAGTCTTCTCCAAGGTGCACAGAGATAGCACAAGAGGCAACAGGCAAAATTTGCAGGAGAATTTCTAATTAGATACTTGGAAAGAATTATTCACCGTGACGGTAAGTAAAAAATTGGAATAGGGGCCCAGAGAAGCTCAGAGATGTTAAACTCTTGCCTGGACAGGACCCTGAGCAACTTGTACTTACTGGTCATACTTTCAGTATAGGTTGGACCAGATGACCTCCAGAGGTCCCTTCCAACCTGAATTACTCTATATTTCATGAAGGCATAGAGTGATGTCTTCTTTGAGCTGTGGTGACTGATATTATGAGCATATTGTTGCTGGCTGATAATCAGAGATTATTTATCCACTTAGTTGCACTGGTGGGAGCGCTTGCGAGAATACTTCCTAGCCTATTTCAGTACAAAATCAGCTGGGTTAGTTTGTACAACGGATGCGGTGGTTGACAGTACCACTCCTTTCACATTGTCCAGCTTTCCAAGCAAATTTAAGCATGAGAAACATCTCCATTTCCAAAGGAATGCCAAAGGACTTTTGAAATCTGTTTCAAATGAGATTTTTATGAAGATGTGAAGGTAAGAACCTGATTCCCTTGGCTGAACTGTCTTAAGTCAGGCCAGTATTTTACCCCAGATCATCTAATTCATGAGATGTCAACATGGCAACTCTTTCCACTGCCAAGAGAGCTCTTCAAGGTGTCTGCGAGGTTGTCTGTAGATCCATTTCTTAAGAACTTGGGGGACAGAAACCAAAGTGTGCATACTTAATGGATTTATATCAGTCTTTGAAGGATGAGAATAGAGAAAGGGGTGGGGGCAGTATAGAGAGTAATACATGCTGGAAGGCCAGTAGATCACGTTAGTGCCAGCAGTCCTGCTGGCCGTGTTGTGCTGGCATTACAAGAGGAACAATAATCTCGGGGCAAACCACCTGCTCCTCTGTTCTCACTGCCTGCACGACAATACAACAAACCGATCGAGCGTTCTCAGATCCTTTCACACTGCACAAAGGGCCCAGTTTGGGAGTTCATTTGTGTGTGTAACTTCCTGGTTTTCCATAGTCCTGCAGCTCCAACTTTGCTTTTGGAAAGTGAATTTTCAGTCCCACATTGAGGGAATATGGTATTAGAATTGGTAACACTTTTCTTCCCTTGGATGGCCATGTCTCCTCCAATAACCCATTTGGAAGGTAATGAGATACGTTCCCTTGATTCCCCTGCCTTTACAGATGCCATCAAAGATGTGATTACATCAGGCACGTACCCAACCGTTATCCCACCTTTTTGAAAATATTTCTTTCAGCACACATAAAGCAATGAGATCTGTGGCTTTCTGTGTATGCCATTGTGCTTTGTCACAATTCTATGAGGCCTAGATCCTTTAAAAATACTCCGTAACGGGAAAATCCAATCATTTTAGGTTTCTATAAAGTGGTGGTTTTTCCAAGGACTATACTTTGGGCCTACGGTAATGAATCAGACAGTGGTGGTTGAAAGATAGTTGCCTGCATTCGCTTTGCTTGGCTACAGACAGGCTAGAGCTGCTCCAAACTAATATCTTCAGAACTTCATATGACTTTTTTTGGTTAAATCTGTAAACCAGCACCAGCTGAAACATTATATCTTACTTCATTTCACATGAAATATGTTTGTATTCTGTGTTGATTTCTTTTCTGATAAATATGGAACATTTGAGTTTATATGAGGCCAGTAACAACGGTACTCTTGGGAAACGTTACTGGGACAAAGTAGGGAGAAAGCAAAAAGGATTGTGTAAACTGTTTAGGAGAAGCACAGTAAACACAGAGAGCAGAATTTATTTAAACTTATAGTGGCTAAGGAAAAGTTCAGTGGATTGGGAATCTTGACATTTTGCTTCCAGGCTGAGGACTGTACACAGCACATCTTTTCATGTAAAATATCAGTACTTCACCTCAGAAAATGATAGACCTGTGGAAAAGTGCACAGCAAGTTATTGGCCACTTGATCAATGATTTCTTCAGTGGCCGCAAACCTTTTGCAGTTTCTGCAGCTCATACAAGCACCCCCTGCTTAGGTATGGACTATTATCTTCTATAGTACAGCATTCAGAAAGCTCATTGTGGTTACGTTCAAATTAAGACCTAATTAAGCACTGTTTGTGGTGTTCTTTCATAGCCCGGGCAAGTAATGGACTAAACCTTGGCATGCTCTTCAGCGTGACTCCACGTGTCTGGGTAGGTACAACAAGAAGTGCCCATGGTCCATCTGCCCAACCGTGGTTGTTGACATCATCTGAGGAGCAACCATACCCTGGCTGCTACAGATCCTGCTTTTCTTCAGGACAGGTGATGTCAAGACTTGTCTTGAGTAAATGAATTGGATTTAGGATTAACACACAGTGTTGGGCCATTTACACCAACGATAGGTGAGTATCATCTGAGTTTGTGTAAAGGCATGGTGCAGGCCCTAACCTCTCACCTCCTCTTGTCCCATTGCTCATCTAAACTCCATCCTTAACTGTGCAACGTGTGTTTTGGATTCAAGTTCAGGCCTGACCAAGAGTTTGGAGCATGTTGCAAACATAACCATATTGTAGTCTAAGTCTACTAGCATTCAAATGAGGCTGATAGCGTATGTAAAGCTGATGTTAACTGATTAATGACAGTCGGTGCATATTCCGAGTTATTAAAGTAGTAAGAAGTCACAGTTTGAGTCAGAGCACATAAATACTTGTTCACTGAGCTTTCTGCTTGTGTGAAGAGACAGTTTTGCCTAGAATGAGAAATGGCAAACACATGGCCCAGCAATGGGAGCAGGATGTTCAGCAGGGCAGCAGAACTTCTCTAGGCTCCTTATTGATTTATTCATTATTTTAAAGGAAAATTTCCATTTAATCTTAAGAGCAGAGGAAGAACACTTCTGTAATATTTCTCTTTTCAAAGCTTGTCTACTTGTGAACATCTAACAAGGCCTAATCAAACAAGACAAGATTCTTGATAGTATCCTGACAGAAGGAACTATACCAGTGGTTATGCAGCAGCTGTGTATCTGTTCATCATATATCAGATGTAGAAAAATGCTGAGCTCATCCAAAGAAACCATCTCCAGGCTCGGTTTTTGCAAAACTAAAATCCTTTAAATACAATTACTCTTTAACTAGGATTTTTATTAACACATTTTCCTTAATGATAAAGTTCTTCATTAGCCTGCCAGAATTTAAGTGGTGAATAACTTCATGCCGTTGAGTAATCCCCTTAAATTCGCATAACATAATTCCTCATGTTACATGTTTGTATGACCTAGATAAAGGATTTAAAGCAGATAGGACAGTTCTTTATCATTAAAACATTTGTGTCAGAGAGCAATCCTTTGTGTGTTTAAAACTGACTACAGTAGTGTTTTGTCGCAGAACTGTTGAGTAAAATCATTGTTGTCATTTGGCAAATGTGTTCGGAACTCATTCAGTGTAGTTTGGGGCAATCAATAGCTTTCCAAGACATTTTAAATTTTTTCTCTGTAGATGGTGATTCATTTCTTCTTTTTCATTTGGCACTTGCAGTGAAACCTTATTGGATGTTACAGGTTTCTCTTTAAGAAAAACATATATAAATGAGCAGAATGATAATTAGGATTATACTGATTTGTTGCCTCCATCTGGCTGTGAAGGTCATGCTGGCTTATATTTTACACTCAAAGCAATGCTTTTCTTAAGCAAAAATGACAACTTAAGGGAACTGAACAAGGCTGTAACATGGGTCTATTTAGGCTTCTAGCCGGTTTTGATTTATTTACTCTAATAATTATATACTCTTTATTACTTCAATAAATAATTTTAAAAAAATTAATATGCGGCTATAAAAAGTTAGACAAAATCCCACCTTGAAATACCAGGATGACTATTATGACTATATAAGTCAGGTTTTTCATGGTAGCTTCATAAGATCTCAGATGAGGGGCTGGAAGTTCCTGCAAACCAGGTGATTCGGGTCTCAGCGGGATGAGCGGGTGTTGCATGTGGAGGCAGGAAAGCCAATGGAGTACAGACATGGAGAGGCTTCACCCAAAGGTGAAATGCAGAGTTGGGCTGTGGAGCTGACAGAGGAATATTCTGCCATTGCAGCTCCTTCTGGCTTCTATGCTTGGATTTAGCAAGGATGCCGACCAGACTTTTGGCCTCTAGCATGCTGCTAGCACACTGATGGGGTTTCCTCACCGCAGTTCCCCAGCCATTTTTTGACCAAGTTGTATGTCACAAAGGTTGTAGGATTTCCCTCAGGCGCTGGAGGAAAACGGTTTGGTGTTGGCTGTATGATAATGACAGACCTATCCTTACAATCAGCCACGTAAGGACTATTGCATGCTTGCACAGTAAAAATGAAAAAAAGTAATACCCTGTTGCAAAAGCAAGGAAGCATGCTCAGAAATAGGTACGTCTCTCATCATGCCTTGGGAAGCACATGAAGAAAGTCTGTATATCTGTGTACCCACTCTTACTAAAAGCCTTAATATAAACAGCAAATGTCTTAATACAGGCAGTATCTGAACTTTTCTTTTTTTTGCAGATGACATGAAACAGGACTTTAGAAAGGCTGTGAGTCCTGGTATAGTGTATTTGAGGCCAGGCTCTGATATTCTTCCTTGCTGTAGTATTCCCAAGGTTGTTCGTAGAAATCACTGTAGGTCATATAATTATAAACACAGGACTGGAAGGTCTTCTGCAGAATTCTATAACACATCATCCATTGGTAAATTCATTACAGTTCTCTAAATGTTAGCTAAGTTCTTGCCTTGAGTAACAACTAGAACATTTTGCTCCAAACCTTTGTCTAACTTTTACCTTAGGATCGCTTAGCATGACTTAAATCGCTTTTAACTCACCTGAAAGATGACAGACAACAATTCTATTCCTCTCACTTTTTGTTCAGATAAGTCTAGACTGCCAAGCCAGTATCTTTTTCTCGCTTCTAATGAGACTGTCTCATCATTTCTTATACCAACATAGAGCTGCTTCATTTTGTCTTTTTAAGCTTATCGTTCTTGAATGAGGATGGCATGAATGATATGCGGTATTTGGATGATGTCCTGCAGAATCGCATACAATGACATGAACAACTGGATTTCCCATCATTTCTGGAAACATCTCAACTAGTACAATCTAAGATTGCCTTTGCTTTTTGATTGGTCTCAACCTGTTGATAGCCCATAGTCAGTGTAAGTTCAGCTACTGCACATTCAGCCATTTCTTACTGTGCTGCTTCCAGCCTCCAAGTTCTCAATTTTCAGCAGAGCGTTTTGTTGTTAGTGCACAGCCTTGCATTTTATAGTCTTCCCTTTTCCTCCATTCCAGATTTGCACTGTCAAGGTCATCTGCTAACAATTTAATCACCTCAAGGTTATCCAGTCAAATGGATCATTACTTTCAGTGTTTAAAAATTTGCATCAGTCCCTGTTTTATTTTATAGTTCAGTGGTCAGCCACTGGATTTCAATAGACTTCTGCAAGCCAGTGGAAAGAACTCCATGAATCATGTCTTCTGTCAGTGTAAAATCCTGCATATTGTGGTATTGCAGCCACAGGACATTAAAAAAAGCAGGAATCAGTGCCAAAATATGTAGGATTATTTTTTTTATTTAGAGAAATGCAGTACAGAGTGCCTTTTCTAGTTAGTATTTTTTCACTTACTGCTTTCACAGCTTCCTTCAAAATAAAAACAAAGTCCAGTAATGCAGTTATACTAAACATGAAAAAAGGAAGCTATTCATTTAGAACGGGAAGAGATAACAAAGTGTGGTGGTTTCAATAAAACATACTCTGTATCGAAAGAGTGTTGCATCTATACTCATGTTAAGATGAACCTATGTATTTGTTGGAAGGGAGTGAAAAGTTTTGAGTCATAGCCTCAATATAAAATTGGGTTTGTTAACAATAGTATATAGCGCTATGTGTTTTATTACTCATTTTATTACCTGTCAGGTAGTGGCAGTTTGTGCTTAATGACACTCGCGATTACATAGCACAATAATTGGTTGAGAGTTCTGTGTAGAGATGGAAAACATTTGCTAAGAGCTATTGAGCTATTACTGCAGTATGACTTATTATTAATGATGAAGGCAGAAATTTTTTTTCTTGCTTTCATCAGGGTTGCCAAGCACCACTGAAAAGAGTGCAAACACTTGATGCCCCTCTGAGGAGCATAAAATATCGGGAAGAAGATCTGCAGGTCTGCAGTGCTCAGGCTGAGAGCAGCCATGCCTGGAAGGACTTTGAGATCGGGGTTACCCAAAGCCATAAAACGTCTCAGCAAAACTATTTGTCACTCATTAACAGGGTGGGAAAAATATCACAACTACACTTGAGATTAAGCACTTGGATAATTTTAGTTCTGCAGTGGATTTCTTGGGTTAACTGTGGCAGATAACAACACCTTTTACTGTTTCCAGTGCAAACCTGTTCAGTTCTGAAGAGCTTTCTGGGTGTTACGGTTCTGCTCTTCTCCATACGCGCTGGAGATGCGTGGGTCGAAAGCCCTCCTTGTTTCTTAGGAGGTCTGAAACTTGCTGCACACAGTGCAAGAGCGTAGCAAGGTCATATTCAGCTCTTCCCTGTGGTTAAGTGTAAAAGACATGTCAGCCTTGGTGCATAAGGGACCTCAGCCTGTAGCTTTTTTTGCCTCCCCTCCCCAATTGGGATGCAATGTCCATCCAAGAGAGTGGTTGTCACGCAGCAGGGCTTCCTGGCACGCACAGCCCCTTGTGTCCTTGCTGCAGCCCCTCTTCTTGACTCCAGCGACACAGACTGCAGTCCAGCATCCTGTTTCCCAGTTTCCAGTCTGTCTCTCCAGGTTCCCGAATGGCAATGCTACCAAGGATTAGCGTGGGCTGTTTGACCCATATTTGCCTGTTTAGCCTGATTAGCATTTCAAAGGAACATTCACCTCTCCCAGTCATGTTGTTGAGGTAGTGGGTCTGCATTCCCTGACAAAAATTTCATTGATTTTCACTGGCTTCCCATGAGACCTACACTGCTCCTTCCTCAGTTTTCTATCCATAAAATTCTTTATTGAGAGTGATTTTCAGTATAAGTCCAAGTTGCTGGGCTTTTGGCTACTGTGTTAAACCTGTCAAGGGATGTTTATCTAGTCAAGGGATGTCTATAACAAGTTGTCCTATGGTTTCTGGTCTGCACTTTGAAATTTTAGTGATTCCTGGTAGAAGTCTTCGGTGTAATTTTGGGAAGATACCCCCCGAGAAAATTAGTCCCCACAGTACTTATTGATTTAGTAAGCCTAAGAATATCCTTGCAATGGAGACACAGAAAAATAATGTGAATAAAATATAGTTAATGGCCATAGCAAAGGTACCTTGTTCTTCAGTGGAGGGTACATCAGTTCTTTTGGGGATCTACATAGTGGTACCACATAGACCTTGACCTGCAGGCATTCTTCCAATGTGTGCATCCCAGCTCATCCACACACTGAGAAGCACAATTATATATGACTTCCTTATAGAGGAGAACTGGGAATTGCTGACAGCTTCAGCCCAGAAGGCAACCAGCCAGAGCGACACAGGCAGACTTCCACTTTCCTTATGACTAGGGGTAGGTGAAATAACTTGTCTGTGTTTTGTGTTTTCGTTTTTGTAAAACCTGGTTTCATGCTTTTCAATGAGACAGAAGCTCTCAAGGTCCACATATGCAGGCAGTTGGAAGTTTCATGTTTGTACACATTTTGCTTAAAATTCGAGTGAAAGTGAAATGGCTTAGCAAGCAGGGAGCTTGCAACTTCACAGCTTCCTGTGGACATGAGGAGAAAGTGCCGTTAAATCTGTAACCTTGCAAGATACTGAGTTATCCTGTGTCTTGAAAAAGAGAGATAAACAAATATTTTTCTAATTTGATGATAATCTTAGACCACCCTCACACGTGGGTATATCACAGCCCAAAGAGAAAATTGGAGAGTCAGCAGTCCGCTGAACACGTTCCTTTCCTTTACAGGGTTAAACTCTAGAAAAATGCCAAGATAAACATCCCAGTCCTATTTACGTTCACTGTTTTACCAGACCACCAAAGTTATGCTGTGTTGTTTAAATGAAGACCAGATACAGGCTCAGATTATACACCTTTGAGGTTCAAAAATCCAAACACTGGTCTTGCAAATGGTCTCTAGTTTTGTGACAGATCGATACAAACACACAGATCCAATTTCCTCTTCTGTCTAGAGTACTCAAAAGGGAGGCTCTGGGTGTGAATTTCTGGCCCAAATTTGTGGGCTGTCTCAAAGAGATGTCATTTTGATTTCATCCTAGGCCCTGAGCCATGCCTGTGTCTGCTCCCCGGAGCTTGTTTTGACCCTTGCCAGTGTTAGTAAGGTGTTATGAGTACTGAGGATTCCCCTGTGCACGCTTGGTTGCAGGCTCAGTGACCTTATTACTTTCTGAATTTATAAAAAAGGACTTCATAAAAGAGGAAGCCCCAATGTTTTATTTAAAGCCACAGGGGCATTAGTGAACTGTCTCTTCTTCGAAAGCTTTAGGCTTCCCTCCACAGTGCACTAAGACATGGTTTATCTGAAATCTAGCTGGGTCTGTGTTCTGGCATCACTTCACGATGACTACATGGCTGTGGGCAAAAAAGTGGAGATAAACACAGTGATGAGAACCAATGTTAGGAGCTGCTTTGAAGACACCCTCTCTAACCCTATTTCAGATGGTAGATTTCCTTCTCTGCCACAGCTGCTAACACAGAAATATCTTCATCCTATTTCCAGTATGACTTCATGTTTTAAAGGGTATTTTCACTCATATGAGTATCAAGTAACAGAACTAAGTGATTGCAGAGCTAAAGCATAAATAGAAAGAGGAACAGGCGGCAGTGAACTGCTGACGCTTCAGTTGAGACTTGGCAAGCCTGTCTGGAAGTGCTTGTCCCAGCAATACACATTGCATGTGCAGAGTACCTTCACGATCGCCTCTGTGTACAAAGTTCATATCGTCACTGACCTATTTGATTCTTTTTTTTTCTGCCAGCGCAAAGGCAAAAGTTTGGTGTAAAGGATATTTCATGTGGTTCTGTATTTTCCTGAGTGTCTATATACACACAAATGCCACCATATGCTCACTTACTTGTAATGAATTGGATCTGCAGCTGATCTGCGAGTTTAAACTTTCAGTGGGAATTACGCTTCTAAAGTCACTGTGACACTTTGAAAAGTGCCATCTTTTAGTAAGATGCCAGTCTACTGTGCTGTAAACAGGTCATATGCTTACGTTCAGAGAACAGCCAAGCATTGTGACACGGGAGGATACAAAACTGTTCTGTTTCCAACAGAAGGGGGCAGTTCTACCCTCCAGGGGAGCACCTCTGATGTCCCTTGAGAATAGGTGTGAAAAATCCGTGCTCTTTAGCCACCGTGTATTATCCTCATCTTTGGCAAGATACTTTTTTCTGTCCATATATTTTTGTCACAAAGGACATTGTGACTTGCTTTACTTGGAAATAAGTAAATCCTTCTCTATCAGAAGCTTGTGAATTTATTGGAAGGTGTTAGAAACCACCTTCAATGCTTTTCCTCTGCATCTCAGTGTTAATTTTCAGGAGGTCTAGTATGGTTTTGTTTAGAGTTTACCTTAAGGTGATAAAACTGTAGTAGTTCAATGCATACTGCTCAATGAGTACTGCTCAAGGTAGTGCTCAAGCTGGCATAGTCACTGAAGCCAAGGGTGTGTGTTAAAGGTGTAATGCAGCAGTAACCTGTGAGCATGCTGGAACTCAGCAGCAGCAGTTGAGCATTCTGGGATGTGCTTCATGACGAGACTAATTTCAACATCCGTGTATATTGTTCAGTAATTAGTAAATTCTGCTAAGAATCTCCATTTTATATGGTCACTTCATTGGCATTTTTTTCTTCATTTAAAATAAAAAAAAATCATTCTTTAATGATGTCTTCTGTGTTATATATGAGATATATATATCATATATGAGATATATATAACATCATACATGGTATATACAAATATATCATACAAATATATATAATTTGTGTATGTATAATTTGTTTGTATATATTACATGTATCTACAAATATGTATGCACACATATCTATCTATCTATCTATGGCTTGGTTTCACCAAGGATAAGTCCTGCCTGAGCAACGTAGTGGCCTTTTATGATGGAGTGATCATATCCGTAGACAAGGGAAGAGTTATGGATGTCATCTAACTGGACTTCCATAAAGCCTTTGACATGGTCCCTCACAAAGTCCTTCCCTCTAAACTGGATGGACTGTTCAGTGGATGAGGAATTTGTTGGATGATTGCATCCAAAGGGTAGTGGTCAGCGACTCAATGTCCAGATGGAGATTGGTGTCGAGTGGTGTCCCTCAGGGGTCTGTATCGGGACCAGTGCTGCCTAGTACCATCTGTGTCCAGCTCTGGAGTCCTCGGTGCAAGAAAGACATGGAAGTATTGGAGTGGGTCCAGAGGAGGGACACAAAAATGATCAGAGGAAAAGAGCTCCTCTTCTATGAGAAAAGGCTGAGAGAGTTGGAGTTGTTAAGCCTGGAGAAGAGAAGGCTCTGGAGAGACCTTATTGTGGCCTTTTAAAGAGGGCTTATAAGAAGGATGGTGACAGTCATTTTAGAAGGGCTTGCTGTGACAGGATAAGGGGTGATGATAAGGTTTTAAACTAAAAGAGGGTAGATTTAGACTAGGTATAAGGGAGAAATTTTTTTACATTGAGGGTGGTGAAACACTGGAACAGGTTGCCCAGAGAGGGAGTAGATGCCCCATCTCTGGAAACATTCAAGGTCAGGTGGAACAGGGCTCTGAGTAACCTGACCTAGTTGACAGTGTCCCTTCCCACTGCAGGGGGGGCTTGGACTGCATGACCTTTAAGAGTTCCTTCCAACCCAAATTCTGTGGCTCTATGATTCTATGATATATGCATATGTATGGTGTGTATGGTTGCTTCAGGAAGGTTAAAAGAGGTGAATGAGTGGAGCACAGTATGAAAGTCTTTATACCATGTTTTCCATGGAGTGTCAGGAGTTAACCTATTCTTGCACATTTTTACTGAGCATTGCTAGGATAAGTGCATAGGATGTACTAGGAAATGGTACATGAATTATGCAGAAAATTACCGAGAAGAGCAGGAGGCTTTTTGTCTTTTCATGCATGGAAATCAGGACTGAATTGTGCTCTGCAATGTCTATGTTAGCCAAGCACGAACTACTAGACTTAATAGAGGGAAATAGCTGGGTCAGATGTTTGGACCATGGTCCATTTAGTGACGTCATTACTGCCCTCAGCCAGCAGGCTGGCCTTTCTGGGGTTTAAAAGGAAAGCTAGACTGCTGTGCAGGCACTGCCTTTGCAAAACCCTTAGCCATTGGTTCAGAAAACGATGCAAGAAACTTGAAAATGCATAATTTCCCTGGTGGAAAACAAAATGCAAGTTTCATGGAGCTTGAAGAGTGATTTCTCCCCAAGTTAGTGCCAGATTCTTCATTTCTAGGCAAGGATTTTGATTTTTCCATTACTGTGACTTTCCTGACAGTTGGCAATCTGCCTAATGCCCCTCTCAACAAATGATGTTCCTGATTAACTCTGAAGGTGTGTACTGCAAAGCAGGAGCAGCGTGTTCTGGCTTAGCCGGTTCCGTGCTATGCAAGAGGAAGGCACTTCTATATGGAGCAAGAATCCTTTCACGTTGTTAACTAGGAGCAACTCCTGTTTAGACAAGCCCCCGAGAAAATTGTTCTGGCACGCATGCTTGCAAATACAGCCTGTCTTTATTTGTTGTAATCATGAATAAGAGCCACGGGCGTCAATTTGTAAATATTAAAGGGTTGCATATGGCTGTTACAGTTCACAGGCAATTGCTCAAGAGCTTTAGTTCTCCCATTGTTTTCTGCAGGTAGGGGAGACTGTGGCACCACGTGAAAATCTGGCAGGTAGCCTTGAATAATACCTGGAGATACATATGGATGATGTACTGGTGAACGCAAGATTGTTTTCTGGTGTTAAGCTATTAACTTGTAGAAAGAGGAATAACTTTTCAAAGACTTGCTGAACGAAGGTGTCCCCTCATCACCCCTTGTCTTTTGCCCTCTCTCTTCTCCCCCTTCTCCTCTCAGGCTGGTCAGGGTTTGTCAGGGAGCTAATTCTCCTAAAGAGCTCTTGAGAAAAGAACTCTTCTAGCGAGAGAAATATGATTGGTTTCAAGGTAGGTCTTCTCCAGTCATCCTGCAGATGTGATTAACATTACTTAAAGGGAAGACATCAAGGTCTTTTGGTGAGAAGCCTGTTTCCCAATGCCAAGGGATAAAAAATTTAACACTTTAGTTGAGCATTGGTTCCAGTGTATAATTGCATTCACCGCTACATTCTTTTCCTTTTAATGCCATTTGATTTAACACCTGATAAATATTTCTGAACATGGACACATTTTTAGAATTCCTGCCTAAACTTTTGATTTGCATACTGCAATATATGCTCAATATCTTTACCTGAGGCTTTTATATTTGTGGTTTACTCTCAGTACAATTTCAATTTATTGAGCTACTTCTCCGTACAGTGCAGTTTTTGGCAGGTTTGTAGAGGCGAGGGACAGAGAGACAGAGACAACAGCATTCACCACTGGAGGGAAAATCTGAATTCCCTTTCTGTTCTTTATTCCAAAGAAATCAGCCTAGATAAAATTCAGTATGGATACAATTGCTGTAGACTGCAGAAAAAGTTCCCCCTTCCATTTGGAAATTGTGGATAAATATGTTTTTTCAGGTTTCTTGAGGCTTAAGTGGTCAGGGTCTGTTTGACTTAATGATTTTGTAACCTCTTAGCAAATTTGGATCCACTTTAGCAAGTGGGTAGAGATCATTAAGGTGGTGCAATTTCTATGAGTTTTATGAATTTAGGCAAAAAGGTATATAGTGAGACCTGATTGAGGAGAAAGGTTGTAGTTGGAACCCATGTCTTTTTTGACATGACAGAGAACTGGAAATATTTATAAGCCCACCAACTGCAGGAAAGTCTTCAGTCAGAATTTAAGACATAAATACTCATTTTTGGGGCTCTTGGCTACTGGCTTGTTTGTGGAATGCCAGACCAGTCTGGGCACACTCCTGCGCAATGTTTGGATAAAAGATTTCATAGAAGGGGGTTTCCCTCTTGTATCAGATGAACTCCATCCATTTAGAATTACACTGATGACTGAAAGCTGGCTCGAGCCATCTGCGTATGTATTATATGCTCTTTCCCCAGTTTTGTTCTTGCAGATTATTGTGCAACATAAGACTGGGTGAACATTAACAGAACCTGGAATATATTTTAAATTTAAAACTCCATCAGACAAACTGGTAGTTGCATGTTCTATAATTAAAACTCTGTAGGCTTTTCTGTCTAGCTATGGCAACAGCTGTTAGAGCACATCTGGAAAATATTCTTTAAGCAAAATTGGTTTAGCTCAGAGAATTCCACAATGCATGGGATATTTAGCAGCACTTCTTTCTAGAATACTCGTCTGATTTATCAGTATTTTTAATATAAAAGTCTGCATTTTTTACGATGTTTGCAAAGCTGGTTTTGAATTCGTGTCACAGATTGGCCATTCCAGTGTAGTACAAGGCTAAATGCTGCAAAACAAAAACATTGCTTTGCCACTATTTTTAGGTAGAAGCCTATGTAAGCCTTGACTAATGCACTAATAATATTTTTGTCACTGATTTCAGCCAAATATTTTCCCTTCCTTTGATTCTGAAGAGAACTAATTGTTTCTTACTGGAATCACACTGAAAGGAAAATTGATTGGACTCTTGCTCTGTGCTTCTCGAGACTCATGTTAATGCCCTTCTGCCCTATCTCTGACCACGGAAAATAGAGATTGTTGTACTCCTGCAATTAGTATAGCATCACTCAGAACTTCTTTGAAGTCAGCGAGTGTTTACAAAGTAGGATCCTGGCCACTTGGAAATGAAGGCCAATACTTCTGTTTGTGATAGGAGCCCAAGCGCTGTGGTTTCTCTGCTTTCTTCGCAACTATTGTACAGACATGGCACTCCAAAAACAGAATTATTACCATTATTAATTAAAATGGAAACAAGAAAAATGAAAACTTTAAAAAAACTTTTAAAAACCTTTATCCATTAATGTATTGATAATGTGACTAATTTTATTTATTAAAAAATTATTTGCTTAAAATAAAAAGATGCAGACCTCCAGAACCTTTACTAACAAGATATCAAGGGCTAGGGCTGGGCTGGCCAGTAGACAAATGACAGATGCTATTAGCCCCTCTCCCTTCCCAAAGGGGAAGAGAAAGGGAATAAGGGAGAGACTTATGGATTCGAAGAGAAAACTAAAACTGCTTTAATGAAAATAATAACAATAAAATGAAATATATACAAATATATACAAAAGCAATATTGAACTCAACCGCCCTCACAGCAGTTACATCACCATCACCACTGATGCTGTGGGCAGACACTGAGGAAAGCCCAGACTGGGCTCAACAGCAGATGGGAACCAGATTCAGGAGCTGGATTCTGGAACTGGATTTGGGAATGAATGGATTGGGGTTGAAGGCAGAATGGACAGAGTCCTCCTTGACACCGACCATGGAAAAAGAGAGCTTGACCCTTGTGATCCCTCAGCTTTATACCGAACATGATGTCTATGGGATGGAACACCTTGATGGTCAGTGTAGGGTCACCTGTCCTGTCTGCTTCTCCCCACATGTGCAGCCTCTAACTCACTGCACCCCCGCCGTGGAACACAGGATTTAGCAGTGACCTTGGTCTGCACAGGAGCGAGTATAAGCAAGAGCCTTTCTGCATCCCAGTCCCTGGTAGTACCTGAAAACACCAAGCGCTGTCACTTCTAGAAGCAGACACTGTCTGCAAAAATACGCCATTAACTTCAGACAGTGCAGTGACTTAGAAGAGACTGAGCTGGAAAATAAAACCACTGAACAGAATTAGTTCTGTTCTAACTCAAACCAGGACACAAGGTAATACTCTAAGCAGGATCTTGCATTCTGACACAAGTGTCTCAAAACCAAGAAACCAACTTGCTTTTAAGATGATGGGGGAGATTTTGCAGATCAATAGCATTTACCAACAGTTCCCCAAGTGAGAAATCAGTTGTGCTTTTTTTGGAGTAGGAGGCAACTTTTTAATGCTAGATAACTTTGTGTTGGAAGAACTTTGCACCTGAATTTTAAATCATAAATATTATCCTTGTTGTGTGGCTGGAAGCAAAATGCAGTTATCCAACCAGGGAAGAAACTACAGCTGAGAACTTGAGATGAGATTAAAAAAAATTAATCTATGGCAGTGATATCCCAAAATAAAAGAGTAACATGGAACATATTACTGATAATGTGGGAAAATTAATTTCAAATTATTGACAATTTAATTGACCTACAGGAAGTATTTTAATGCTGTGCTACCCTTCATTTTTTTAATCTTTTCCACTGGGCAGAAAACTGGTTTTTCAAAGTGTGGAGTTTAAGGTTGTAACAAATGGTTAGTGGATTGAGTGGTGGGCAGACACCAGTGCTGGACATTTGACCAACTCTCTGCCTCTGCCATCCAACACCTCCAAAGCTCATCCTGTGAGCAGGGCTTGGGTGCATCTGCTCCACTCTTGTCCCAGTCTTGCTCATTACAAAGGCTCCTAACACATGATGCTCCTATGGTGATTTGACCCCCAGGCTCCGACTGCATGAAGAAAAGGTCATTAAAGATCGGCGTCACCACCTCAAGACATACCCAAACTGCTTCGTTGCCAAAGAACTGATCGACTGGCTGATTGACCATAAAGAGGCCTCAGACCGAGAGACGGCAATTAAACTAGTGCAGAAGTTATTGGATCACAGCATTATCCACCATGGTAAGTGCATTGTCAGCTGCTAGAAAGTTCTAAGCTGAATTTTATTGACTGATCTGAAACAGAGAAATCCTGCTTCTCCTCTTCGACCAAGTATAGGACAGGTAGGATCCTTTTCCTGCCAGAAAGGAAGCATCTCCCTTGAACTGTGCTGCCCCGCAAGGTCCTGTGTCGCAAGGGACACAGAGAGGCTGGAGAGGTGTGGGGTGACGTTCTCTACATCAGTACAGAGGGAGGGAAGCCACTGGAGACCATGCTGCTGCTTCGCTGCCTCTGGAGCAGCTCCAGCTGGATCCTGTCCTCTCTTTCCCCACTGCCCTCACCTCCCTGCTCCCCAGAGCACAGTTTTCCAGCTGAAAAACCCATCTGAAAAATCAGCCAGCAAAAAAAGGTCATTTTTCTCACGTGGATTAGTTCTCTGGCCCTGTCCCTCACGCCAGCTGCACAAACATTAGTGCTGGTACAGCTGTGAGAAAGTTAGTTGTCCGACTGTGCCCTGATTACTTTTCTCCTAAATTTGTTGTCTATCTGAGATCTGTTCCTTTCAGCTTCTTGAATGACAATTTACGCTGATGAAAAGGAGACTTCCAATTCAGTGGTAGCATTTAGTTGCCTTTTGGTGCACAAAAAGGCTAGGAAGCACACAAACAAAGAAGATCCAAGCCCTTGATTTCAAATGTATAATATTACCCATTTCAAAAAGGCAAAATGTACCATTTGTTTCTTTTTTAAGAAGAAACTAAGCGACTGCCAACAGACAAATGTTGACTTTATGCAGGGGTCACTGTATGTGCAGCAATACTGCTGCTATCTGCAATACATTAACAATACCTTAATTAAAATAAGAAATGCATGTATTGAACGAGTGCCACTTCTACAGCTTCTGCTTGTCTATTAAATTAAAATTCTGGGTTGTTATGGAAACTGGGACTTACGGTAGATAGTTAAAGAATAAGGTAATTATAGGGTATTCAAGTCTGACTGCTTAATCCTCTATTGAGAAAATGTCAGTGAAGAGTTGTGCAGATGCCTGAGTGACTTAATTTAATTGAGCAATAGATGTTTTATTGCTGGATGCTTGTTTAAAGCTTTAACAACCTTCAAATATTTTCTGCCTCAGGATCCATTTGCAGACTGTAACTTCCAAACAAATTGCATATATATGTGTGTATATATTACACATAGAGCAGGTGTTTCTTGAAAATGTTCATGTATTGTACTCAAATTTAATAGAATAGTTTGCAAAGTGAGCTAGGGTAAATTCAGAGAGGTTCAGCCAAGTGCTGCAGGATGCTCAGATCATTCTTTCAACTCCTGTGTCAAGTGAAAGGGGTACCAGATCCTACTTCTGTGATGCGGAAGGTGAGGCCATGTATGTGGACTGATAACTCTGCTGGGAGGAACATCCTTGGCTGGTATAGCTTGCCTGTTAATTTATGCCCTAGCTGGAGCTCCATTCTGCATTTACAAGAGCTCATCGTCAGCTGCTGTCTTATAAACCTTATTCAGCATTTCTCATTGTGCTGCTGTTGGACCTACCATTTGCTAGCTGGCATGGCAGAGCAGTTGAGACCATTTTAAGAGGGCAGGTGGCTTTGATTTTAACTGTTTCTGCAGCAAGTCTCATGTTTCCTACAGCATTGCTCAACTGGCACAAGTAAGTTTAAGAAGTTTGCCAATCCTTAAATTACTGGGTGTTCTACACTGGTGGCCTTTTAAACAGACAAGCTAACAGACTCTTTTCATCAAAAGGTTTTCCGGTTATATAGTTGATGGATGCTTTTTTGCTCGTTTTGTTCACAGTAATTCTCACACCTAGCGTAATGAACACCTAGCTGCCTCACCTAGAAATCTGGTTACCTACCTGAAAGTCTTCTCCAGCCTTTCATCAGTTATTAGAACTGTATAGTCAGAAGCACAGGAGGTTAGGCTCCATACATCCTTGCTTTGAAGTTCAAGCATCGATACCTGCTACATGGATCCTCAACTCCCTAACATCTATGTGAAGATTTTTTTTCTTGTTTTACATTTCAGTCTGTGATGAGCATAAGGAATTCAAGGATGTCAAACTGTTCTACCGCTTCCGAAAAGACGATGGAACCTTTCCACTGGACAATGAGGTGAAGGTGTTCATGAGAGGACAAAGACTGTATGAAAAGTATGTTGCATTCAGTATCCATAATGTGTTGATAGTAGTACCATAGGAGGCAAATGATACTTGTTAGTATGTTTTTGAATAGTCAGAGGCTTTCAAATGATGCAGGAATGGGTCTGGATATTATGTTATATTCTTTCTCTTTCCTGTGTCTCCTTTGCTTTTCTACCATGTTAACTCGTAGCATTTTGTATAAAATGAAATGGCATTGTCTGATGTCCTGGGTGTAAATATGAGAACCTAACATAATTTTAAGAGCTTGCACTTTATCCTGAAAAAATAATTGCTAAAGGATGATTTGTCATGTAAAATTGTAATCATAAGACCTAAAACATTAGTACCTCAAAATGCACTGAACAAATGGCTACATATCTGTTTGGGCTCCATATCTACGACTTCACCAGGAGGTATGATTTTAAATAATAGGTAAAAATTAATCTTCAGTATTCCAGTGTGAAAAGCCTCTACATCAGAAAGGTTATAATCAAAAGTAGTTTCCAAAAAAAAAAACCAACCCAAAGAAAAAAACCAGCCAAGAGCATCTAATTAAGATTTGAAACAGATGATTATGCTGAGATCCTGAATATCCCACTGGATTACTTCCATCAGATGACTAGGCAGCCTTACCATACTTTCCAATCCATAATTAATGAAGTTTTTATTCAGGATGTAGAGATTGTGACATGGTACTTGCAAGCAGAGAGAATAAAATGCCTGTTGGCATCTGCTACAAACTAATGCAAAAGTTGTGATGTGTTATTTACCAAAAAGCCTGTAGTTTTGCTCTAGACACTCCCACCCACTCACCCACTTGGTTAGAACAGAAGCATGCAGCAGCCAGGAGAGATGCTGTGTTTACTGGCTAGATTAATTTTGTTTCCCTCTTGGGATAAAGAAAATCCCAAGTTTAAAAGCTGATGATAAATATTATTTTCAAGGCTACAAGGCTCTGAAGGTCAATTTGGTGAAAGAGCAATTAAATTGAAATATAAGCCGATAACTGTAAATGCCACTCCTTTTGTTGCACCCATCGTATAAAATTCCCTGAGATTCAGTGACTGTGACTATTTAAAGTAAAGAATTTTTCGTTGGATGCACTGGGACAAATAAATTGAATCACCCACCTCTAAAATCTTCTGTGCCTTACTAAACACAGCATTTGCTCCTTTAGGCTCTGTCACATGCAGTGCCTACAAACCTGGCTCATACAAAGCCAATCAGTGCGTCTACAGTAGCAAACCCTTTTTTTCTCTTTGTTTTCTATATTTCTGTTTCTATTCTTCTGTGAGAAAAATAATTTTTAGTTGGTGAAGCTGATAACAGTCATCTGTTCTTCCAGCGCTTGCTTCCATGCCCATATCTCTGCATGGAGAACTATCCTCAAACCAATGTCTAGTGTCCAGTTTGTCCAACTCCATACTAGCAGAAAAGTTTTTGTAACACTATAGATTGTTCCCATCTTGGAAAAGGAGTTAATGCCAGAAGCAGCACCTATATCTAAATAAAACTGCATCCTCATGAGGTGGTTGCTTCTAGGCAACGTATCTAAAGGGTTCAGAAACTTAAAATCAGCCTTGAGTGCTAAATATAGTATCGATTAAAAATAAACAGCATTTCAAAACCAGTCTGTGACAGTCAAAGCTGGTCAAAATTCTCCATGGATCATTGGAAATATTTTATATTCTTGGGAGATAAGAAGGCATACCTGGGCTGTCTGGGCTTTATCTTGTTTATTGTAGCTAATCCAGTGTGCAGAGCACTCAGGTTTCATGAGATCCCTTGTCCGTGCACAATTTTTAGCAGCACTTCACGGTTTTGTTGGATGTATTTTCAACCCAAATTCTAATACTGAAAGTCAGACTACTGCAGAAAGAGTTCTTCAATGAAATGTGTGTAATAAATCTGTTGTATCAGTTTGCTGATGGTGTTGAGGAAAAAACCTGTTAATTCAGTGCAATTAAAATAGTTATTAAATGGCAACAACTGGAGAAAAGTGATCATGCACAGACAGGAAGTCACTTACCAGTATATTCAGCTTGTTTATCAAAATGCCTGCAGGCCTAATTTCAAGAGAAATGCAGCTGTGCTGAAGGAAATCTATCTGAATCCAACATACTTTAAGAATCTGTGTCTAATTTTGTAGATGTTGCCGATCTTCACTGGGCTTTGGTAGTTTAAGATAGACTGTAATACTCCTATTTTGTGCTCTTCTCCACCCACTGCATTACAGCTGGAGTACCATTACACTGAGAAGCCAGCGTAGTTTGTGCTTGCCAAAATCATGGACATGCTATCCAACACCGGTCCATGCAGATTTGTACCCTCGATGGGTAAAATGAGCAGAATGCTTTAGGAGGATCAGCAGGTTGTTGCATGTGCAGAGGAATGGACGCGTTAGGCAGGTTCCCTGCATTCAAACAGCTGTTTTGGGTAAATGCCCTGTATTCTCCCCTGGGACACAGGATCTTTAGCACTGTCCCTTTGTAGAGGAGCTTCCTTTCCCCGTCTCCCTTCTGTGTGACTACAAAGCTTCTCATAGCCTCAGTTCTCCTGTCCTGTGGCATTACCTCCATCACCTACTGTGGACATCTTTGGTAGCTGTACCTGTGTGATTAGAAGATTTAAAATCAGTCTCTGATTGTATTCTCCCTTCATTTGCACTGAAAATCATAAATCAGTTCAGATTCCCTGCACATCATTGCAAACTTTGGCAATCCTTTCTGTGAGCCTGCTTTGACGTTCAAGTTTCTAACTAGAGATGAAACCACCTGTATTTCCTACAGTATTGTCTGAAAATTGTTGAATAGTTTACTAGGTCCAAGGATGGTATCAGTTTTCACACTCTACAATACCAACCAGGTAGATCGAATGAGATAAACATGTTTCCTGTTCAACAAACCCCTCTCGCAAATCTTAAATAAAACCAGCACAGACCTTTCATAGCTTTTTCTTCTTCAAGAAAAAAAAAAAATCAAGTTTTGCAGGCATCCTATTTTTGTGATGTTTGCAATTCTCAGGAGGTTTGGGTCAGGCACACAGGATTGTTTTTTCTGGTGCAGTTGGGTTTAGAAGCTATACGTCACCTCATGATGTTGACTTCAAATGACGTTTTCAACCAGATTTCACAGTGGAAGAAGTGCAGATTTATGGTCTTAATTTCAGGAAATCATTCAGATAATTTTGAGACTGCATTCTTTGAGTCACTTTCATTTTAACTCATCAGTGGTTTAGGCAAATTTATCCTCTGGTGCAGCTATTTAGATAAAATGAGGTTAATATTTGCTTTTGAAAAGGGGTTGATTTTCAGTGTTTGACTAAATATATTCCCTTAATGCAAGATAACACCAGGTTTAGCAAATACTGTGTTTTGACACAAATAGCTTCCTGGTTTTTTTAGACAAGGAGGAAATGGAAGAGGTAGAGGCAGTTTCCTATTCTGGCTAATGAAAGGCCAGGTTTTTGACTGATGGAAATGGGTACAGCTTTGTTGACAGGCATGGAGTTACAGTGATTTACTTCAGTTAGCGACGTAAATCTATGGATTGCTGTTTCTGGGTTTGTTAAACTGTCAATTTGTCGTGTCTGTTTGTTCACAAGTCCAAATCCTTTGCAGTGCTATTCTGGGCACATGCAGAAGGGTGTGAAATGTCAAGCTGAGTGTTTTTCCACTTGATATTTTTCCAAATTTCTCTTGTGTCTCTGTAAAAACCTAACGATTAGCATCTCTTTTACAATGACCTCTCTATCTGCAACTTCAGTGAAGTGGTCAACTAATTATAGACTCATCAAAGAACAATTAACACAGTCCTAAGGTTTTTTTATTTGATGCCCACAGAGCCTAGGTAACCAATTATGGGTAAGCATGCAGCAGATGGTATGAAAAGTCATGAGCTTTGGGTTTGTATTTTTTTCTGGGGAGATAAAAGCCTGGTGAACAAGACACATTGAAAGACGATCCCTTGGAGTGCTGTCTGTATTAGATGTGGTTACAGTGGGATAAAATGTTGCCTTGCCTGCCGATGCTTGTAAATCAAAATATGAAAATGAATAAAGTCTTTGCAAGAGTTCTGGAGACAATACCTTGTCCCCTATGGCACGTACTCTTGCTTTTGAACTCATCCTTGGCTTCAGCTAATTTTGACTCTCTTAGTTCTTACTCAGCTCAGAGGTGCTGGCAATGGTGCACCAACATCTAAACCATTGTATCTTCCACTGACATACAGCTATGGCTGGGCAGCCTTTGCCTGGTTTGATGATCAGCTGCCTGGTGGTCAGACCCAGTCAGCTCAGGCTTCTAAGTCAGCTCTTGTTAAAGTCAAGGTAATAAATCTTTGAGGTGAAGTCACAAGGGCTGGGTCCTGTCAAACTTCCTCATTGTAATTTCAAATGAAACTTTTCACTGTGTTCTTACGGCACAGATTTTTCTGATGCCTTCCAAAGGAGGTGATGTTATATTCCATGAACTCTGGACATTCTGGCAGTTCAAGAAAGAGATAGCCCATGTATGGATTTACATGAAAGTCAATTTTTTGACCAGAATGGTAAATATTAAACGCTTTCAGAATATTCCTGTTGTAGTTCAGTTGTGCCCTTAATTTCAAAATAGTTAGTGAAGAGAGGGGACATATTAGTCTTACATGGGAAAAATAGCCATGCCATTCTTGAGCTATTATTCTGAAGGTCTTACCACTAGTCCTAATATTAGCATATAAATAAAATAGTTTTGAATAATAATGAAATTAACAAATAAGGAGGCTATGGTGCTTGGTCTCCCAATGACAACAAAAAAGTGGGAATCTGTATTGAAAGGGAGCAATTATCATTTCTTCTTTCAACTTGTCTTCTCTTTCAAACTGTCAACCTTACTTTTGCATTAACAAAATACTGAGGCGCTTTTTTCTTTTTTTTTTTTACACTGTGTCATTTCTATAGATTACTTGAATGGAGAAGAAATTTATTAGTGTATTTAAGCTAGTTACATGCTAATTGCTAGGAGATTTAGAGACATCTCACAATGTTCCTCTGAACTGTGGCATTACACGGAGCCAACTGAGGAACAGAGACTCTGAGACTCAGATGTAGAAATGTGTTCAGATGTGTAACTTCACTGACTGCAGCTGCATCACTGGGTGTTGGACACTAAATATTTATCAACCACCCAAATCACTGAGCTACCTTTTTTCTTCCTCTTAAATATTTCTGAAGCTGTTTTAAAGCTTATGGGGAGAATTTTCAAAACCATCTAAATGACTTCGGGGCATAGTCCTGATAACTGTAAAAATGCATTAGAAACTTTCAACACATTAGTCACAATCTGGTACTTTTAGGCTAATTTTCTTTCAGAGTTGATTATATAGTAACTTCTAAAGAAGCTAAAGAACTAAATAGGGGAAGTGTAAAACTGAAAAACCTTGTTTTCTTTTAGGGAAAAAACAAGAAAGTGTTAACTTCACACAGGTATATAAAGCCTATTTTTCTTGATTAAGCAGTTATAATTCACATCCTAAGTTTAGATTCATAACCTGAGGAAAGATTTAGTAAGTCAGTGGAAGGTTCACATATGTTTGCTTAATATCAGTGAGATTTGCTAGAATAGCTTTGGAGTTGCTTTTCTGAAGAACCATTTTCCTTACTATTATTTTTCCCCTTGTACCAGGCTGATGAGTTCTGAAAATACTCTTCTGCAAGCGAGGGAAGAGGAAGGAGTCAAGTACGAACGGACCTTCGTGGCATCGGAGTTCATTGACTGGCTGATCCAGGAAGGAGAGGCCACAACACGGACTGAAGCAGAGCAGCTTGGCCGCAGACTTTTGGAGCACGGGATTATACAGCACGGTGAGAAATCTACTGCCAGGTAGCAAAAGCTACACTCTTTGTACCCTTTTCTTCAAAAATGTCAAATCATGTGGAGGGACTCTTGTCTTCTTCGTTGTAATATGTCAAAGTTCTAAGTAATTTCAGATAGTCTGTGAGTCTACGTAACTTCATTTAATACAAGGATGGCTTTTTCGAAAGCTCATTGTATCCTGAAAATTCTGCCTCAAATGCAGAATACAGCTGGAATTCGGGATTGTATAATAACAATATAAGGATGTGGATGAGAATCAATGCTCCGACACTTGTGATAATTAACTTGTAAAACTTGTTATCAGTGGTATGTGTAATTGAGATAAACAGCTTTGTAAGGATCAGGTAGGGATTAGAGCCATAAAAAAGCTAAATTCTCTATGTAGAACAAAAATGACAGGTTCTGTATATCTTCCTACTTGAGGACAGGAGCAGAGCACAATCTGATGCTGGAAAAGCAGCTTTCCCTGTTCGTCATGTTTCAGAGTCATTTGTTTGGGCAAGAAAGAAGATATCCCTTTTGGCTGAAGTTTTACTATATTTGTCCTGGTGGTGTAACTTCTTTGAGGCAGGAATCGAATATTTCTTCATGGTCCAGCACAATGTGGCTGGCATATGCACCTTTGCCAAGCAGTTCCCTCAATTAAGGGTGGAGGAGACAGTTTTCTTTCCATGCTGCCCCAAGGCCTGGCACTGAACCCCAATTTACATGTCATTATCATCTACTCTCAGTGCAACTTGCCCTTCTTTGACCAGGCATCTTCCACCATAAACACATTGCAGGGCCTCTGGGAGCGATAAAGAGGTGCCAGGAGATGACAGAACAAGCTGGCAGAAGCTGTTATCTACGTTGCTTAATACACAATGGGAAAGTAGTGATCCGAATGTTGTCACATCATCACTAACTCTGGCAGACAATAAACAATTCACGATTTTTACAGCTTGTTAATATACAAGGTGCTAGATTGACTAGTTTGCTTGTTGCTTTGTGAGAAAATCTAGTTTTAAGGAATAGAGAAAGATGGGGGTATAAATGACCTGCACAGTTCCTTCGTGGTTGTAATCATACTCACCTTATCTTTAGCTTCCAATTACTAGGAGCTACTTCTGAATGTTTACAGTAATCAGCTTCCAGTTCTATAATTACCCCTGTGCTTCCTATGATTTATAGGGTGCCAACTGCTTGGAGTTTGATGGACAGGGAAGGTATGCCACCTTGTAGCAGCAATGATTTCATTCCTATTTTTACCCGAGTATTTTCTCTCTACAGAAACTTATTTTAAACAGATTTTTTTTTTATGTACAATGTAAACTTCCCTTAAAAAATGAAAAAAAAAAAAGACAGAAGTGAGATTTACGCTGTTATTTATGTTTTTGCAAAGGAAATAAAGTCAGGACTTGACATTTGATGCAAAGCTGCATTTGCTTTGCTATTGTAATCTTTTCAGAGCTAATAAACTCAGGATATGTTTTTTATTGCAAATCAACCATGGTTTCATTAATTAAGGCAAGTGTCCAGCAATGCATCTTGGCAGGGAAATAATTTTGCCCCTGTCAAGCCAGGTTTCTGGAGGTATTCCTGTGACACTCGCCCTGCTCACATTTATGGGTTGCCCTGGCCAGTTTTGCAGATTTAGCCCCTGCCTGTCCTCTTCTAGTAGTCAAGAGCACATGCAAAGTGCCCTGTTAAAAAGAGATTTGAAACTCATGAAGTGACTGCAGTTGGGGTGCTGGGAATTGGGTGATTGCTGGGGAAGTGGCCATCTCACTCCAAGGTACCGTCATCTTCCTCACTCAGCTTTTATCGGGGCAAACGTGGGGTTTTCACACTGACCTGGTGGGGAAACTGGAAGTAAAATAAAACTGAATGATGTCCTTGAGATTTATCTTTATGAGTTCACATGCTTTGTGCACGCTCCTGAACAGGAGATTTCATTCTCTGATTTCGCTGAAACAACTTGCCTAGATAGCATTAGGAATATTGATAGCGGAATGAGCACGGAGCTGGTTTGGTGTTCATCTTAGCAACTGGCTACAACCTGTGCATTCTGAAGGTTCATGTAAGCTTCCTCTAAGAAGGCAGCTCGGAACAAGAACTCCCAATACAGAATTGGGGATCTACACTGTAAAACAACAGAAGTGGCATTCTCTTTTTCCCCGTCTCACTGAATTCTAGGTCCAATCACCAAAAAAAAGCTATTTTTCTATCTCTTAGTAGAGTAAATCCCTTTCACCATACTATGCTCCCCTTGTTTCATATCTCATCAGCAGTACCAAGATGTTACTTGACACTAATTGGCATTCTTGTTGGCAGAACTAGAAGAAAGACTCGACTGAGCAGGAGTGGAGGATAAAACATTTTCCTGCCCTAAAGACAATCTTTTGCTAGCAGTATTGTTTGATACCCACAATATGGAATAAAATATTCTTACTATTCTTATGAAGTACTTATTACCTTACCTAATGCAATGGAAAGTAATAGAAAGACTTGCAGCAAGTTGCCAATCTCAGTAGCAATTTTCTAGTCACAACCGTATTGTGCAACTTATTTTTTAGTGATACTGACTTTCTTTTCAATTACTCGGAGAAGCTTTATCATGCAGCTAAGGTACTGTATTCAAGACAGCTTCCTGACACATTTATCTTCACTTTAATTGGTCAGACACAAACTAGGTTTCACACAGGAAACAAAGGCTGATGCTAATTTTAAAAAGGAAAACAGTAGTTTAAGAGGAATTGTATAAATGCTGTAAAAACAAACATTTCAGTTTAAAAATAATCTTCCTGATCAATTTGAGCATATATAACAATACATATTTCCCCTGCCATACATGAAAATGATGAAATGTGCTTAAGTGCTGAATTGCTTCCTTCCAAAATCTCACCAGTGCATACAAATCGAAACCCACAAGCACCATTTTCACAAATAGGAGCCAGATGTCCTCTCCTATGGACTGGTACCCCCAGGTACTATGGAATAAAAAAGTATAAGTAGCAGGGTATTATGCACTGTGTATTTCTTGAAAGCTTGTGTTGTCAGTATAATTGCCTGTAGTTATTCTGCATTTGCGAACACTGACGGTCTTCCCCAGAATATAGGAATAAAGATTGTGTGAAGAATTGCGAACACAGTGATGCACATCCAATAAGGGCAGGGCTAAAAGGCACACAGAACACATTTCTTGGCTTTAGAAAAGCCCATTTCTAATATGGAGAGATATGTAGAGCTTTGTAGAGATAAAATTTTCCTACAGGAGACTGGATCTTTCCTAGTTCTTCATATGGAAATACTGAGACAGATTAGCTACTGTGGTCAAAATTACATGCAGCAAGAGAAGAAGGAAGTTCTCTGACAGCTCCAGGCTAGATCACACCAAAGTGAGGATGGGCTGGGGCAGACAGAGGACAGCATGAGCATCCAGGTACAGTCACAGCCCTTGCTCTGTCTGGAAAACAGAGATACTGAGATGTCCAAGGAGGAAAGAGAGTATCCACAGAGCTCTTTCTGGTATCATTTTTTGGCTCATCCTTGCTTGTGGCACTTGCTGCAACCCTTACCCTGTACCTGCAGCCCCAGAGCACCATTGACATGACAAGGCTGTAGACTTTGCTTTCCTGAATGGGTAAGGGGTGAAAAAATACCTTCTGGAGATGACTGGCTAGCAGGTATCTTCCTTTGAAATATTTTATCAGTGCTAGGATTTTATTATGGTAACAAATATGTGGTAAGCTATCTTAGGCATGATAGGTGTCTTCTTCCCCCCACCCCACTTTAGAATACCTCTCAGCTTTAAAATGCCTTATTGAGCTGATTGCACTTGGCCAGACCTCGTGCGTTCAAGGCAGGCACATGTTCTGCTGGCTTAGCACAGCAGCAGGTGCTTGCCACCTCTCAAAAGTTAATCTTTTATCAGCAAAACTCCACTGTGCAAATGACTTTCAGAGATGAAAACAAACCTTTTGTAGTGACTTAGAACAGTAAATATTGACATATGCTATCTCCCTGTCTCTGCAGAAGAGTATTAAAACTTATATTTAATTTTTTTCCTATTCTTTGCAAGGAATCTGCACTTTATACAGCAAAATTGGTGCATTTAGTTTTAGGCACCAAGATAAGTGATTCAGTTGAAGGTTTGTTATAATTGTGGAAGTAGATTAAATATCTAACAAAGTATTATTTCTTTTGCTTTTGTTGAAAAGCTTTCCCTCTTTCATCTAAAATTTCTGTAAATTGTAAAGTATGTGTTGTTACATTTACTTTAGATGTCCGATTGCTTAAGATTAGCTGATATTTTTTACTTTGTAAGTGAAAACTTGCCATATATGTGAAATATACTCTTCTTCCTTAATTTGAGATTTCTCTTTGGAATAACTTTTCTTGGATATGTGAACTGCAGGTAACAATTTATAAGTGGCATTGAACTATCTCATGAATCTTTGACTTAAATGGTCGTAAGTTTTCTCCTAAATTAACATATGTGGTTTTTTTCTTTTTAATATCATTTTTCTAGTTGATCTGAGACCTGGATCACATTAGCTGTTGGATATATCCAGCATTAATTCTGTATACTCCATGCTAAAAATTATAAAACATCGCATTTTTACAGATGGTGCCTTGATTTATCTCAGTAAAATACAAGCCTTCAGTTAGTCTTTGAAGTCCTGCAACACAGCTTCGTTGTCACGATGAGCCCGGTTCCCCCTGAGCCAACTCCATGCAGAGGCACTCAGTTGTTTATCCATGTGGCTGTTCTTCCCACACATAGGGGCAGTAACCTCACCCACAGTAATTCAACTGCTTTTGCTAAATCTGGAGACCACTTTGCATATTTTTGGTGATTATTGCCCTGGTAGGAAAATCATAGAATAAGAACTTTGTATATAATTGTATAATCTTCCAGTTTCCTACTCTGTTGGCTTCTCATTGTGCTCTTCTTGCAGGTGTCTTTATCTGAAGCAGGAATGGGTTTGGTTTTTGAAAGACCACATGCCCTGTGCATTACGTAAATAACATAGGAAGATTTCTTTTCATATTAACTACCTAATTCTATTTTTCTGACAGAGAGTGAGTTTCAGTTTTTAACAGCTGCAACAGCAAAAAAGATACCCAGATGGGCCTTTTCACCTTCTGCTTCCCTTGCCACAGACTGTACTTTCCATACTTTATTTGGAAGCGAAGAAAAGCAGTTGGCTGTGTTCTGTAAACTTGCTAAATTAAAGACGATAAATCCTCATCTACAAACTGAAAAGACTGTGGAAAGCCATGTGCTTCAGCTCTGGCTTTTCATGGTAGAGTAAGTCAGTCGTGTGTATTTGAAAATAGACTGCAAATAGTGGCAAACCTCCTGGAAAGACAAAATATATATAGAAACATTATCTGCATACCTGCTTTAAGGCAGCTGAAATAAAATGTTAATGCACTAAGCAGAACATACCACTAGTCTGTATTTCAGTTCCCGAAGAACTTTTGACAGTTGCTTTAAAGGCAGTAAGTTGTCTAGACTTCTTTTGCACTACATGAGTTTACCACAGTTCATTGGAACAGTTCAGAAGACGTGGTTCTCTGTGTCACAGCTTTTTTTTCTGGACCTCCTTATAGGTCCAGGACCTACTTACATCTGAACAGGCTTACTGGCTTCACCCTTAGCTAGGATGAGCTGGAACATCTCTCTGGGGTTTGTATTTCAGGGCCAGGATCTGTCTTGCAGTTTCATACAAGAGGGTCAGTGGAAACTACAGCAATTCAAGCTAAGATCCATTGTCTGTTCAAAACAAATTCCTTGCAATTCAAATGCGAAAAAAATACTATTTGGTACAGCTGCACTGCCAACAGTTTAACGTGCCGGTTGAGTACATTTGCAGGTGGGCTTACCTATGGTCTGTGTAGCATATATACATTCATAAAAGGTGAAAATGCAAGTTTTGTGTTTATGTGGTGCAGGGAATCCGAGGCCCTGTGCTCGGTGAACATCTGTAGTCTCTCTTCCTTGATTTGAGAGAGCTCCAAGCAGGTGGAATTCATCAATGTGCAAAAGGAAACTAATCTGAATAGGTGCCATTATTAAATGCGTTTGCAGATGCCAGATTAGCTTTAGAAAAACAGGAAGACTTGGAGAGGAGTGGGAAAAGCATTGTCCAACGCAGAATGAAGTGTCGGTTATTCTCCTCCAGCCACACGTGTGGTGGAGCAAGGCAGGAGTGGTGGGGTCGTGCGGCAGAGGTGGGTGCTGTGGGGCGGGGGTGAGGACCAGCTGAAATCCCAGCAGCCACGCGGTGTGAGTCTCGGCAGCCGGTCAGTGTTCTCCAAGCTTGCGGGCTCCCCCTCGCCAAAGCGGACACACACACTTCCACTGCTTCTCTGGCCAGGAAAGCACCGACACTGAGCTGGCGAAAGGCCCGAGGCTCAGAGGAGGCAGGCTCAGCAAGCCGAGTGCTATCCGCCGAGAGAGGCGTTTTTTTAAGGAACTGTTATTGTACAGTGTTGATTTATTTCCTTCCCCTTTAAACACAGTTTCTGCTTAGGGCCGAGGAACGAGGAGGCACAAGGATGCGCGGCTGGAGGCAGGCGCTTCCCCAGGCATGCTTTGGGAGCTGGTGGGAGCAGCTCGGGCCGTGCCCTCCTTCAGGTAAACCAGCGGCCGCCTGTCCCTCCCTGCAGCCCGTCAGTGTGTGTCTCAGCAGTCTGCCTTTGTTTTCGGTATGCCGTCAGCTCTTTTGGTGCAGAGACCTGCCTCTTCAGCAGTCAAAACTGCATGGTCACCTGCGGCTTGCTGTATGAAGGTGCAGACTGTTGCACCCAGTGAGATGTTCAGAATGATCTCCTGCAGCTTCAAGCTGGGTTTAACGTCGTCATTTTAGTAAACTACCTCAGTGAAAAGATAAAGTATCCTTGTGAATGGACTGGGGCCGCTGCTCGTGCAGCAAAAGGCTTGGAAATGTATTGTGTGCCACTGGAAAGAGTTCAGTGCTGCTTTTGTCTTTGTGAGGAAAGACATGGCATATCATAACTGAAAACTCCATATTCTCTGCTAATGCTTTTATAACCTCTCCCTCTTACCTCCAGCACGAGCACACGCTCGCACAAACAAACAAGCACACACTCCAGCGTGTCCTCCGCTGTCTTGAGAGAAGCTGTTCATCCAGCTTCTTGGGGAGCTTCGATCTCTTTCCCACCACTCCCTCGACATGGAGCAGCCGTTCCCTGGCTCCAGCCACGGACTTGCTTGGTGGCAGCATTGTGTTTCTGAGGACTTGCAGAGCAGCTGGAGTACGTTGCTGGATGTGGCCTGCTGGGAACTGCAGCTTTTGGCTGGTAGAAAGCATGAATCACTGTGGTGGAGATATACACAGGTTATCAACGCTAAAAATCACAGGGAATTGAAGTGGTGGGAGGGATCTGGGGGAAAAGCCAGTTATGAAAATGGCCTAATTTTTAAGGCATGACTCACACCATTTATTAAAATAGGCTTTTGTGCTTTCTAAAGCCTCCTCAGTTCTACGAAATCAATGTAAAGCTAATATGTCTCTCTCTGCTTTGCATCAGCCTCCTTGCAAAAGAAGAAAGAAGAGGCTGTTTGAGCCCCATGCAGATCCCAGAATTTTATGTCAGAATCAGAAGCTGAAAGAAGATTTGCATGACATTGCAATGTATATTTTATGTATCTGGGCAGAAACTGTGATGCAGCCAGGCACAAAAAGCACCAAAGTTAGGTGCTCTGAATCTTAGAGAAATGCCAGAGTAAACATTCTTTGTCTTCTTAACTAATGTAAATGGGGAAGGACCAGCTAAAATTCTTGCCAATGAAGTTTGCAACTCTAGGGATAGATGAGGCAGTAAACAAATAATTGAACTCCGTTAACTAAATGGTCAGTAACCCAAAAGAGGTGTGGTTTTGTGTAACTAATGGTATGACTAGAAGACAGTACATCTAGGAAATTAAAAGACAGGCTCCGCTCCTTGGTGTGAAGCAACGCTGCACAGGGGAAGGAGGAGGTACAGGGCACAAATTGTTCCCGTCTTAAGCTTTTTGTGCAATACAGTTGTAGTAACTGTTACTATGAGCATGAGATGTACTAAAAGGACAACAGCAAATAAGAGAGGGAGAGTGAGGTTGTTAACTGTGAGCATGCAGTTCTGATAGCTGGATTTTAGGCAGGATAAATTCGAAGAGGACTCAAGGGGTCCTAAAAAAAGACAGAATTTAAGGGGTATTATTTTTTCAGCTGATCAAAGATATGTTTGAGAGTTGGCTTCATCACTTCACAGACTTCTTTACAAAGATTTGTGACCAGATCTTATGTAACCTTCTGATAAAGATATGACAAAGTCCGGGGATTAGCAGCTAAAGTTAAACAAATTCAGCCTTGCATTAAACCTTTATTGCCTGGCAGGGAAAGTAATTGAAAGCTTGAACAGATCATGAGAGGAAGAGGAAAGTGATCATTACAGACTGCTTTAAAGTACTAGAAAACTATATTTTTGTAAGGTTAAAAGATAATTTTAAAATTCTGTTTCTGGGAGAAATTTTGTGGCCTGTGTGTATGGAAGATTAGGCTGGTGAATTGTGACCATACTGACCATACCTCTGAAGGTTGACAATAGTGACTGTGAATTAACGTTGGTGCCTTTCCCTGCAGGACCATAAGTGCACTTTCATAATTGTGGGGGTTGCCAGTCACCATATTTTCACTTTACTCCCTTTGGTACATTTCTCTCTGTTTCATGAAGTGCACATTCTAACGTGAATGTGTTGCCACATGAGAACTGATGAATTAATCTGGAACGAGAAACCCATAAAGCCACCCTACCTTGCCCTTTACATCACCCTCATCATGTACAAATACAGGTTCTGGTACTCGTCAGCCATGACCTGACGTTTTAAGACAAGCCGAAATGGGTGCCAGATTGCTTTTCTATGCTGGATTATGAAGGGCAGTAAACTAGTTCAGGAATAGTTAAGTCAATTCCTATCTGGAGGCATCAACTTCCATGAGAGGGACAGATAACCTGGAGTAAGAGCCTTGTCATCTGCCAGAGGTTTATCTGCTGCTGTCTTTGAGTCAACGCTCCACGTTAGCTCAAGGAAACAACCTGTAAATTAATTTTAAGGAAATCCATTCCGAGCAAGTCTATGCAGTCCTCTCAGTATTCTACAATCAGCTTGGAAAAGTTTTCACTCCCACTTTTCTCTGCTGCTTGAAGCAAAACACAGACTGTTAAAGCAGTTTTGCTGAGCACTCATGCCTGCGCCTGTACCTCTCACCTGGCATGTACTAAGGGTAACAAAATCAACCTTTTGTGCATGCTCTGAGTCCACCATTCACATAATTGTGATTTATCAAGGATCAGGGTGTGTGTAGCTCCTCCAGGTTACTGCTGAAAGACAACACTGCACCTGAGGAGTGCTTCAGAGGCAGCCTGCACCAGTGTCTGCCTCCCCCTCCTCAACCTCTTCCTTCTGATCCATGGTCTTGAAATCTCTTTTTCCACACCATTCTGGATATGCTTATCCTTAGGCAGAGTCACAGCATGGACATTTCAGCCCAAATCATGAATATGTCAGATGATTAAAAAAAAAAGAAAAATCCCCATGGGGCATGCCATTAATGTTGATGAGATATTTTATTTAATGATGTGTGTACAAGGAGGCAGTCAGAGCCAACTACTCCTGTTTATTTTTTTTAGCTTCTTCTTAAATATGCAAAAAGTTACGTGGTGCTGCAAATACTTTATTTGCTCAATCTGAGGATGCATGCTGTTATTTTAACACTCTCACATGAAATGTGAACTGTCAGCAGAAGTGAGGAATTAAACTATGAAAATCAATGAGCATTCCAGATTCTGTACTAATGCTACTTGCATAAGCATTCTGGTTACAATCCCTTTGTTTTGTAAATCATATACAAATATTCTACAACATACAGTCACTGGTCTTACCTTTTCATTTGTTGTATAAAAATTTGCCCTTCCATGGACTAAAATAGTTACAGTACGGATAAATTACTTTTATGTAAGACCTAAGCTGCTGTTCTAACTATATAAATATTACAATATTTCAGTCAAAACAAGTATTGTTATTTTAAAATATTCAGTATCTTGGCAGAAGAATGTTTATATTATCTAGTTTCCTGGTCAGTAATGCTAGAATTTCAGAGTGCTTTACGATGTCTGCAACACAAGGGTGTGTTGATCTCTGATTATCATCATTTCTGAAGACTGTCAGAGCACTTCACTTAATAACAGAAACAGAACAGAATAGTCTTAATTGAAAACTGTAGTGCCATAATATCTAACTTGAATCAGAAACCATACTGATACTTCAAATGGTTGGCAACAGTAATTCTGCTTTCAAGGGAGTATGTGTGGGGCCTTCTTTCATTGAAGCTGATGGACCCATTGGAGTGAGTCCAGAGGAGAGCATGAAGATGATCAGGGGGTGGAACACCTCCTCTATGAGGACAGGCTGAGAGAGTTGGTGTTGTTCAGCTTGGAGAAGTGAAGGCTCTGGAGACACCTTATAGCGATCTTCCAGTACCTAAAGGGAGCCTACAGGAAAGCTGGAGGGGGACTCTGTCAGGGAGTGTAGTGATAGGACAAGGGGTAACAGCTTTAAACTAAAAGAGGTTAGATTTAGATTAGATGTAGGTAAGAACTTCTTACTGTGAGGGTGGTGAGGCACTGGCAAAGGTTGCCCAGATAAGTTGTGGATACCCCCTCCTGGAAGCGTTCAAGGCCAGGTTGGATGGGGCTTTGAGCAACCTGATCTAGTGCAAGATGTCCCTGCCCATGGCAGGGGGGTTGGAACCAGATGAACTTTAAGGTCCCCTCCAACCCAAAACCATTCTATGACTCTATGATTCCATGAATGCCAGTGATCTCACTGAATAAGTAGAGCTCTTCTTTTAAGTTTCAGGGAACCCTTTAAGATGTCATTAAAATAAAGCAGGGGGGTTTTTTGGGTTTTTTTTTTTTTTGTGTGTGTTTACATCAGGTTATTCTAAGACTGTGGTAGGATATTGCTAGATACTGCTACTCTTACTTATTGTGTCAGTGACCTGAAAATGAGACTAGTATAGTGGCCAAAATGAGGAGCACAGTGGCAGTGTGTGCCTGC
Source organism: Bucorvus abyssinicus (assembly GCA_009769605.1). Taxonomy (NCBI): domain Eukaryota; kingdom Metazoa; phylum Chordata; class Aves; order Bucerotiformes; family Bucorvidae; genus Bucorvus; species Bucorvus abyssinicus. The sequence goes on from CM020033.1 coordinate 21,633,086, forward strand.
AAAAATTAACGTGTCAGGACACAGTAAAGAATTGCTTGCAATGCTAAATTTGACTTAGCAAAGCCATTTTTCTCATGGAGGATGCATGTGGCTGATTTGAGGAAACAACAGGTTCAGCACTAAATGAAGCAGAGAAAGCCAAGTGGTGCTGGCTCTTCTGAAGCTCTTGAGGCAGAACCGGGAAATCTAGGTAACAGGGGTCTTTTGTGGACTCTACTTGAAGCTTGCAGTTTGGCTGACTGGCATGACCTTTCTGCTTTATTAGTGAAAAAAAGGCAGAGTTTCAAAACTATAATTTTTTTCAAACTCCAAGAAATGCCTTACAGCCTGCCCATACTGCGGGACTCTGGGGCAGACGGCCTGCATGGCAGCTTGGGCACGAGCTTCAGTTGTGTCCCAAAGGCAAAAGTCCATTCGTACAGACAGTGTCCCCTCTCTGACAGTGTCCCACACAGGCAGAAAACAGGCATCTTTGCAAGACGGACATATGGTCTGACACCGTATGGCAGTTGCTATATCCGTATGGAGAGCTGTGCCCTGAGGATCCCGTCCAGGACTGGCATCTTCTTTATTGTCTGGATGACTTGACATTCCTGGCATTAATATAATGGAGAAGGTGACTGGCTTTTTCCTCTTTAAGGCTATTCCTTCAGCTCACAAGCATCAAGTGACATACTGACGGTTTATGTCTAAATACGGCCTTTTTTTGCAAGGCTATCATGTATGTGGTGAGGTACTTCTGTGGGGCTCATGGAGAGCAATCTGAGACACACGGAGACATTAAGAAGGGATGAGAGCAAGAAAGAGTGTGTTGAGCATAAGGATGAGGGGAAAACAGGCCGCAGAGTTCCAGGCTGTGGATCTGGTGTAGCATCTTAGGTTCTGCTGCTTTTTGCCCCACATTTTGGGCAGAACAAAGAGCAAGGCAAAAGTTCGGTGTCCACAGTAGGAGCCTGAAGCCAAATGACTGAGTCATGTACTCAAAGTCTTGACTGTCATCTGAATGCATATCTATGTTATTGTTCACACTTTACGCATAAATATGTATAACTCACCGGTTCTTAACATTGGAATAAATGCAATTTTATAAACTAGGTAAATCCAGAATCTAGATCATTTGTGGATGAGGTCAGCTGTGGGAAATCGTTTCTGTGGAATGTGATCACAGGACCTGGGTGAAGATGGAGAAAACGCAGCCAAAACTTCATCTGCAGCTCTTTAAGGTGCTGCAGTACTAATGCAGGGAGTGCTCCAGAGGGCTTTCCTGCGATCAAGCTCTGAAGAGTCAGAGCACTTTTGGGACCTGGCACAGAGCTCCATCCAACTGCTGCATTTTTCAATCGCTATTAAGAGCAGCATGAGTGGCAGCGAACACACAGACGTTATGGTGATGCTGCAGTCTGCGGATAGTCGTGGTGCTCTGGCTCTGACACCAGCAACCTGGGATTGCTCTGTGTCAAAACGGTTGTAATTACAACTTCTGCTTATTATGTAAGAAACGATTTTTGGCCAAGTGCCTGTTCCCAAACGTTACGTATCCGTGCGAAGGCGGGAAGTGGCCTGCAGGAAGTGTCTGGGACATGGTGTCTGTGGTGAACAAGACAGAGGAAACACACGTTTTGATTCTTTGCTGCCTTGTAGCTCCAAACCAGGTAGTCAGTCAGAGCTTCTAGACTGATGCATTTAGAAATAAATTGATGTAAGGAGCTAAGTCTGGTCTCTAGTGACCACCAGCAGCAAACGGCATACAGAGGAAGCATGTGTGGAGATGGACCGTTATGCAACCTGTCATGAAAAGATAAAGTACTTCCACTTCCACTTGACTGTACAAAGTGCTTGTCATTATCAAGGCAGTGTAAAGATTCCTCTCAGCAATGGCCTCCAAGGTTTCTATTTTGTTATGATGCTATAAAAGCATGTATATTGAAGTTACCTGCAGGAAGCTGACCACCTTCCCCCTTTTTCTGATCTACAGAGGGGAAGATGAGAGCTCTGAGTGTTGCTTCCTTACACCAAGGTGTGCAGTGCATACATTGCAGATAGGTATGCTCTGACTGCAGTCCTACTAGCCATAGACTTTCTATCCATGTTCTTTTCCTAGTGTCCAACAAGCACCATTTTATGGACAGCAACTTGCTCTACCAGTGCAGAATGAATTTCCGGCGGCGGCGGCGATTAATGGAGCTCCTCACTGAGAAATCTCGCTTGATGCCAGAAAGCCATGACAGCCCGTTTTGCCTGCGCAAGCAGAATCATGACAACAGAAAACACACCAGTTTTCTCTCAGGTGACTCATCAACTATAGTGGTGTTTGTAGAGCAACTCCACGGGATGTTAAAAATTCCTTTTGGATGAGGGGTTTCAGTGTTTGAAAAAAAGCAGAGCTGGGTATCGCGCGTCCCTGTTTGTAGGGATTGTCCGTTCACCTCAATTTACCAAATCTTTAGCACCCTGGGATAGTTTTTGTATCTGTATCAATAGCATTTCAGGTGCTGATCAAAACACAGTGTCCATGAACAAACAACTGGTTAAAATCCCTCAAGCCCAAAGTAAATTTGTCATTCATTCTATTTGGAGTTTTTGAGAAGAGTAAAAGTGAGGGGAAGGGCTCCTGCAGCATTTGCTGTACAGCAATATTGAGTAAGAACTGAAATAATAAATGCGAAGTCACGGAAAACTGTAAAAACTTTTTTCCCTACATTGAAATGCCTCCTAGCAGACACTGCAATAGGAGCAGTTCAGCCATCATGTTAGCTACAGCATTACACTGATGCAGTGACTCTTCTGTGGAGAACACACTAACCCCTTCCTGGTGTGGTCAGCGAAAGCATGGCTTATTGCTATTGTTTGAAAGAACCCGGCGGAATTGGTTTAATAATTGATAGCTGTTCCCTTTCTCTCTGTATTTTCTCTCTGTTTGTAGTGAGTCCCACCAAGGAGATAAAGATCGTGTCGGCAGTGCGGAGGAGCAGCATGAGTAGCTGTGGCAGCAGCGGGTACTTCAGTAGCAGCCCGACGCTCAGCAGCAGTCCCCCGTGCTCTGCAACCCCAAATCTGGTGAGCACCAGCACCGCTTACGATGCACAGGAGCCAGGGCGCAGACATCTGTTTGGGGAGAAGGCGATTGGAGAATGCCTAGCATCGCATCTAAGTTTGTCTTTTCAAGGATATATTAAAAAATCACAGCATCACAGCTTTTGTAGGCCAGAGGGGACTATTATCTCTTCTAGCCTGAAGTCCTGCTGAACACAAGCGAGACGTCTGCCCCCAATAATCTCTGTATCGAGGCCATAATTGTGGTTTGAGCTGCAGTTTATCTCTTAGGAGGACATGCAGTCAGGGGCCCAGATTTGCCTCTTCATGGCCAAGCTCCGAACCGATTAAAATCTCCTCCTAGAGACATTCCTTCTGTGCAAGTCAGAGGAGAGTTTAACTATCCAGTGGCTGCTTGAGTTGCTACGAAATACACAGCTCAGGAAAACAGCACCCTCTGAAAAAAGAGGCAGTTTTGTTTCAGCCTGTCAGGGACCATTTCAACACTTGAATTTGTTTAGGTCTTACACCGGTCTGTTTAGGAAGGTAAAAGTAGGTCGAAGCTTATTTCCTTTTGAAAGGATTTCCTATCCCACACTGGAAGGTTAAACACACCCATTCTTCCACAGTTTCCTTAAATTGTTTCTTACTGTACATCTGGGAAGGGAAAACAGACTAGGAGAGGTATTGTTTCAGCCCATCTGTTTCCCTCAGAAACAGTCCTGAATTTCAAAGCAGAGTCCCTGCTGCCCTTTGTGCTCCTTATTATTCAAATTTACCCGCGTCTCTGCCGGTGGTGTGTACGACAGGGAAAGGCTTCAGTGCATATTTGTAAGCTTTGGCTTTCAAAGGAGTGCTGGTGTTTGAGGTGATTACTAGAGAGTGCCTAAGCGCTGTGCAAATCCTGTTCAAAACATCAGCAATCACTCTAGAGATGAGGGCGCTAAAGTGCGTTTCATACCTGCTGTGCAGCGTGGTCATCAGAAAGAGAGGCGTAGTTACAGGAATATTTGCTTTCTCTATCCTTTTAGGACATTTTCTTCCCTCTTCTTAGGCTCTGCTGGGAATTCAGTATGAGGCTATAAATTAAATAATTTGAAGGACTCAGCAGGATTGCATGCCCAGAAGCCATAGCCCCCTACGCCAGACCCGCTGTCCAGCTTGGGAAAATGCTCTCAGTGCCGGTGGCAGTTGCATCCTTGGAGTACGTTGCTGTTGGGCAATTGGCATTGCCTTGCAATGTGTTTACGCCTATATGCAATGGGTTTGCCCCTATATGAAGAGTGCCACAGTATGATGTTTTGGCAGAATATCTCTCAGATATACTTCCCAGAAACTCTGACGAATTTTGTATGGGAAGCCCCTTGGCCCAGTACATAATCAGTGACATCCTGTAAAATTTTCTGGGACAGCTAAACCAGCATTCATGCTCTGTCCATAAACGTGTGTGTTAGCTGAAGTATGCTGACTATTCTGTTCATTTATGGTTCTGATTATATACGAAGTGTCAACTCATGAGTAGTGAGAACAAGTTTATTTAATGCAGCTGGTTACACAACACTGGAAGAAAAGCACAGGCTGATGTTGCTCTTGCATAAATTCTTTATTTTTAAAAAGCAATTCTCCCTCATGACTAGTTTTGAAATTCTGCATAGCTTTAACAGACTCATATTCAAAAGAAGACAGGCAAGTGGGCTTATAAACAGACTTATTTTTAAGAATTATACGATTACCGGCAACATAGGGTAATTTCTCCCATAGCACAAGTACAGATCCTCACGTTGTCTTGCTTAGGTTAACGTAAGGCTGTCAGATGCAAATGTTACGGAGGAATTCTTATCCTCTGCTGGACTATAAAGTGATTTATTACCAATAGTTTCCTGCTATCCAGACCCAGAGCATGTCACTGAACTGTATGCTAATAACACAAGGCAGAAGTGTATTTATTGTCAGATGAGTTCTGTTGCAGGCAATCACTTAAAAAAAACCCCAGATCATGTCTTCACCAGTCATGTAGAAAAACAACTACAAAACAAACAAACAAACAAAATTCTGGAGGTGTAATGAAAGGAGGAGGCAAGGGAGTCCTGGGTGGATGATTTACCTGATCCTGACTTGTCGAATGAGCCTAATCACTCAAGTTTTTTTACATTGACCAGGCATGCTCTGCAAAGTGTAACGCTGGCTAAATGACAGTTTCTGAAAATCCATGAGAAAGTAAAAAAGAAAACCCGTATTGGTTTGTATGCTAGAATTATCCTTACTCCCATGAATGTCATTAAGAAACTCATGAATGTCTTCAAATACCATCTGTGGGGAATTTTATCTTCCACCTGTGTCTGAAAAGGCAGACATCATCAAAATTATTTATCACTCAAAAAAAACAGCCTTAATTTAGAGGTGAAACAGGCAAATGTGGTGAACAACGTATATCTTTCCATTGTCCTCCACCTTGTGAAAGATTTATAGACATGAAGAATGGTGCACAGAATGGTAATCAATTCGATTTGCAGAACTTACATTTACTTTATTCAGTGGAAAATTATGTGATTCAAATACGACTCCAATGAAATAGCAGAGAGCACACACAAAGCGAGCAGGGAAGAAAAGCTGCTCCATGTCAGGATGGTTGGTCACTCAGTTCAATACTGGATACAGGAACAGCCACTTCTGATGTTTGTGGCTATGGTTAATGGATCTTGATTGCAGAGAACAAAGTCTGTTGGCTAAATGCCCCATTTTATCCAAAGCTCTCAGCATTTGTACTCAGAGTTATTCTGCAGTCTTTTTTTGGCTCTTTTACTAGTTTCAAGCAAGTCTGCAAGAACTGGAAGAGTGTATGGGAAGTGGTACCAAAAAGATGTTGTAACCAACACTGTATCTTATTTATTAGGAGAAACTCCATAGGAATGTTTATATTGAATATTCATTTATGTACCTCCACAGTATTAAAAAGACCGGTGACTGCTGATGAGCTCCTGATGCCTGGAGCACCATATGTGAGAAAAACTTTTACGGTATGTCTGCAGTATTTTTCTTTATTTTCTGGTGTATGAATAAGGTAATCCAAACAGACATTTTCTGATGGGATAATTAGGGCTTGCTAGCATTTGCTAAGGTTTATGCTCTAAAATCCCAAACTCCGTTATCAGTACTTCCACACATTTCAGGTCTAATTCTGACTTGTTTATCCTGTCTTTATGCCAATGTAGTACTGGTGACTGAAATGGAATGTTAAATTACAAAGCAAATAACATTTGTGTTATACAAACTCATCTAGACTGTGCTCCTGGTAATACTTGGTCCTGCAGGAGTGGATTACTTACCCAAACTGAAGTGTTCTACTTAGGTCTTTCTAGACTATGATGGGACAGAAATTTTGATTCATATCCACTGTTACAGTAAGTCTCTGTAAAGACATTTTTGAACCTAGTCATTGGAAGCATTGCTTTTTACAGCTGCCTATTTCAACAAAAATGTTCATTAAAAGCAAGAGGAGTCATTTGGATAGAGCCTTTCCCATGAGTGATACAACAGCCTGTACACAACGTCCTTCACTATGTGTTGGAGGTATAGAGATGTTGAAGTTATGTCTTGATCTATTTGATGTTACCCCCTTGAGTTTCATAGAGCTGCTTGAAGGTGATCACATCCTTCTTTCTCTTTCCAGATCGTTGGTGATGCAGTGGGCTGGGGCTTTGTGGTGCGGGGGAGCAAGCCCTGCCACATTCAGGCTGTGGACCCCAGTGGGCCGGCAGCTGCAGCAGGAATGAAGGTAGGGTTTCAAAACGGGATGCTTTACTGGCGTTATTTGTGCTGCTCAGTGAAGGTTTTGGGCTGCCGGTACTTGGGAGGGAGAGGTGCTTTTGTTTCCAGGGTTGAGTACCTTTGACTCAGTTTCAGGAATCTGTGCCCAATGAGTTCTGCTGCTTTTCACCCCCCTCCTGTTTCTTTTCCTCTGTCCTTGAGATTCAGGTTGCTTTCCACTTGTTTTATCCCTTCCAAGCTGTGTTCTTGATATTTTCCTTTTTTTTTTTCTTTTCTTTTTCGTTGGTTGGCTGGTTTTGGAGTGGTGAGGTTTGGGTTTTTTTTTCTTATTTCATTCACCATTTTCCAACTCTTGCAGAATTTTAGCTTCCCTCTTTGCTATTTATGTGGTTGCTGGTATGCAGCTTCTGGACTTGGCCTATACAGGAGGAGGCAATATCAGACATACCTATTGAAAGTGAAGCTAGCATAACCCATTGTTCACTGTAAAGCAGTTAAGATTGAAGACATTTTAGAAAGAGGAATGTATGATACATCCATATTTCATAAAGAATTGAAATACTTTCATATGTAATTTAAGAAGAAATAAATACAAATGTGAAGCCTCTTGTACTGCTAATGCAGAGCCCATTGATTTACCGGCTGGTTGGGATCATATCCTCATCTGTGCAGTTAATCATGCCCTTGTACAGTAGGAGAAATAAAGTAAAGCATTGTGTCAAGTACAGATAAAAGCAAGGAAGGGAAACTAGCTGCTACACCTACTCGAGTGTTCAGGCTGCACCAGATGCGAAGATTAAATGACCAGTTTATGTCACGTTTTATTGTATCGTAAGAATGCAGATGAAGGTTTCATATGTATTCCACGAGCAGCTCAGTTTGCCAGGAATTTGACCTGCCTTCTAATTCATTGTCTTTTCCCATCACACTCATCCCAGGTGCCTCTTGCCTGTACATTCACACGCACCAAGCTGGAGGCAGCGCTTGGTGCCATGACTCCAGGAATGCGCATCCTGCCTGTTGCACGATGCCAGAGCTGCCATGGCACCCTCCTTAGCAAATGTACTACCGCATTGCTCTTCTCCAGCTAATGTTTTTTTTTTTTTTCAAATGAAACTTGCAAGAATGTACTGTCTTTGAAACATGAACTTTTTTGAGTATGGGCAAGCAAAACCCTGGAGGGGGAACGGCAGCTGCAGAGCCTGTTGGTGCAACGCACCACCCTGACACATCCTGCTGGCAAACAGCTGACTCCTGAGGAGCTGGAGTTTTTTTATATGTTTAATGAATACCTAAATATAATATAGATTACAATTTTGATATGAAGAATATAATTTCCAGATAGTAATCCTGCCTAAAATTTAAAGGACTTAAATTTAAAATAAGGGATTTGTCATGTGTATGTTCTACATCCTGAACTTGGGAGTTTAGTACTTACAGCATCTTTTACTTTCTGAATATAGCAGCTAACAATGAAGATATCTATTCTGAAACCTGGCCTGTGTAAAATAACACTGTGGTGTCGCATGTGGTAATCTTAGAGATTTCACTTCTGCACTCAGCAGCTTAGAGATGTATATAGTGGGCTTTGGTTTGTTTTTACTTTTGGTTTCATGCTCGCAGCTCTGTGACTACACACTAGCATGTTTCAGCTAATCTGGGTTCTTTCATATTTAGCATCTGAAACTGGTTTATGTACTGAATTATGTCCTTGTATCTCCCATTTGTGCTCTGCATGTGCTCATGTACTCTGATGGGGTTACAGAGGTTAACCTGGACCGTTCAAGAGATAAGAATGTAAAATAGTCCACTGTCCCTGAGGGAAGCAAACAGTATTTTAGACAGTAAACTGGGATATATAGCCTTGAATTTGCACAAACAACAGATCTGGTTATTTGCAGAGGTGCTTTCTTTATATAAAATTGCTTTTCAGAGCAGAATTGCACATAAAACATTATGGCTCTATATTAGATGAGTCCCTGTTTAGACACCAAAATCAGCATCCCGTTTTCAGAAATACTGAATACCTTTAGCCCCTGCTGAAGAAATGGCAGTTTTCTTGAAAATAAGGGATTTTGTTGAGGTGTTCCCATGGCAATCGGTATGTAAATTACAGTGCAGTATTTGAAATTTTAAAAAATCTGTGTCACTTAATCCATCTGTTTACAGAACTCGTCAATCTGGCAAATCTAAGGAATCATATGACAGGCTTAGATGACAGCTCCTTGAAAATAAACCTTCCCCTCTGTGGAAGCTGCAGGAGGGGCTCTTTGAAAGTAGACTGCTGAGCCCAGCAACCTCTGGTGGGCTGGGGCAAGAGGCTTTTGTCTGCCAGTGTTGCTCTGAGCGCTACACCAAAGAAGTGCTAACAAGGAAAGTTGGCTATGAAGGAAAGGGCAAGAATTTGAAGAAGAGCCAAGACTTGGCATTGCAGGTTGTAGAAAAGTTCTTGGCAGTAGCAGCAGGGTTTTTCCTCCTAAGGAGATGTATCCAGTGAAATTGTTTTTGGAAGTGTCTTTATTTGTAAGCTTGTGATTTTGCCCTTACCTCTCTTAGAGTGCACTATATTCTGTCCCTGCATTACACTGGACAAATTGTTGAGAGGGGACTACTGCCTACAATCTCATTGTAGGACCTCAGTTTGTGCACTTAAAACTCTACCGTGTATTATATAAAGCAGTAAACATGACAGGCTCAGCATACCTGAAGGACTTTGTGGTGGCTTGCTTTGTTTGTCCTTGGCTGGGCTCCTGGCCTTCTCCAAAGCGCTGTGATTTGGGAGGCTGGGAGAAATCTCAAGAGCTTGGGGTGGAGCTCTGACTACACACAGCAGCTATGTGGTGGGCACGGTGCTGGGTGGCTGGGATGCACAGGTCTCCGTCACACACGTGAATCTCTGCATGGCAGCACTTGCAGTCTCCTTATACATGACATCCTTTTCTGGGGACTTTTCAGACACTTTAATTCTGAGAAATCCCTTCTAGCATGGTCTGCTGAAGAGGTGTGAGAGGGTGTTACGTGTTTGGGCTTTAAGTCTTGATACTTTTCTAGGGCTGGTAAATCAGATTACCATTTACGGTCTGAGGTTTCAAGTATGAAGCTGAGCAAATAATTTAATAAGTATCTTGTCAATTAGCTTTATTAAAGTATTTTTTGACTCAGTTTGTTGAAGTGCAATTGCCTGTGACAGCGCGGTGAAGAGCGTGGTGGCTGTAAGCACATTGACGAGTGGGAGCTGGAGGCCACGTGGGGCTATGAAAGGAGTCAGTGTTCCGATGCGTACTTCTGAGTTATTTGCAGCTCTGTTTTTGCTGTCTGCTGTCGTCAGCAGTGAAAGACAGGAACAGCAGGATTTTGAAGTTCCCAGATTGCTTTAATATTCATCTTGACTGGCTGCAAAATTCAGGTCCCTGTGGATGACACTGCTAAATGTTGCCAGTTGTCAGGAAATCTTTTTTCCCCTTTTTTCAGTGTTTTATTCTGTAAGTTAATTTCTGTTTTAAGGTACAAGTACTCTTTGAAAAGTGGCACAACTTGAATTCAGACTAGTGACTTACATTATGATTCACACGTTATTTAGCGTGACATCACCGCAACAGAGTGTGACAAAATGAGCAGACCTAGCTTAGTGTGAGGGTTGTGAAAGAGACAAATCGCTAATTTTGCTGATCATCTGTTCTTCCCTTTGGCTGCAGAAATCGGTGCCCAGCTCTAACCTTAGAGGAATGCTAAAGAATATCTGATTCCTTAAACCGATTTTGAGCAAATTAGTATTTACAGCTGTTACACCTAAGGTCCTTGTATCATACAAATTGCCAACAGCACTCAAACTCTTCTATCCTATTCTAGTTCTTCTTAATTTCCGTTAGTAGCAGGGAGTTTGGAGGACCACGTATCACCACCGTACCAACACCTTCTGTTTGAGCTCTGCTTGGGGAGTACGGTATACAGACAGGACCATTTCAGCATGGTTCTGCTCTTCTGATCTTTACAAGCTGGCGCAGGGAGGAGGTCATCCTCATAAATTTTCTGCCTCTGCCATCGTCTTCTGCATTCACAAATGACTATTTCAGGCCCAGGGTCTTAAATGATTCTACCAGCAGAATAGGAGCCAAGTCTAACTGAATAGCCACTGTCTCATGGAGCAGATTGCTGTCAGGTTCATCGAGGTCATCAAGCCCAGTCTCTCAGCAGTCAAAGGAACATAGGTAGTCTCTGATTAGTCCAGAGTCCAAATACTGCTGCAATCACAAAATAGTAACATGGGCTTGTAACATAAAGGACTAAAAGTTATGCCTTATGAGGTGCCAAGTGGGAGGGGAGGAAAGCAACCCAAACCCATGTGATGTCAGAGGAATTGCCGATGCCTTAGGTTACTGCAACAGGAAGAAATCTGAACTGTGAGATTCTCAGGAGGTTGAACGTACCCCATGCTGCAGAGAAATGCAAAACCCATTCCGTGATCCTTGCCAATCTGACCTCAAACCTGGGACTGCTTAACTGTTTGACAAGCAAGATAACCAGTCTAAAAATCCTTAAAAAAATTAAATCATTCCCAAAGGAAAAAATATCCCATTTATGGCTGTGGCTGATCTCCAGTGATTTACGGAATAGTAAGAAAGTAGAGAAGCTGGACATCATAAGGAAAATTTCTTTGTAACTCCTAAAGGCAGCCTAGTGGGAGCTTAAAATTTGGGATTATATTGTATAAATAAGGCACAACAAACATACATCCATTCAACTCTCCCCATGAAGTTTAGGAAAGGGAAGATACCTCGTTGTTTGGTGCTGGGATTCTAACCCTTTAAAGCACTGGGGAGGTGCTTCATTGCTAACTGAAGGTATCCAAAGGGTACTTTCACTATCTCATGTGATTGAGCTTTAAATGAGAAGATGAAGTAGGTTTGGATAAATATTTATACTGTGCACTAGCATATGGTGTTGTTGAAGCAGATGCAGTTCAGTCTTAGAATTCTTATACCAGCATGTTACCGACTGTGGAAAAGCATAAATTACACATAGTTGCCATCTGTTTTCAATTACATCGTGAAAACACTGGGCAGGTTGGTATTTTCCTTTAGCTGTGTTATCAGCTCACTGCTGAATTTGATAATTACATTAGAGTGTATTGAGAATGAATGTATTTGGTAATGTGAACACTCAAAAAAAGTTGCTGACAAACTGCTTTCATAGCTTGTCCATAAATAGAGAAGCAGAAGAGCTAAATGAACATAGCACTGCGTGTGATGAATGCCACTACTGTAGGGCTCGAATATAATGTATATATGTATGTTTCAAACAAGTCTCTCTAAGTGAGTGCCTCATTTTCTGATAGTATTTAATCATAAACTATAACATAAAGGTCAATTCTCTTCTATAGAAATGTGGAAGCTGTATCCAAGCACTTGTAACTTCAGATAAATCTCACTTAAGAAATCAGGTTTGATATTTTACTATAAAATCAACACTGGTTTTGCAAAACCAGAGAAATTTCAAACAAGTTTTAGGTTCATCTTTTACTTTATGCATCTGTAACCAGAAGCTCAGATTTGATGTGCTGCTACCCATCACAGAGATTGGAGAGGGCGAGCTGAGCAGGGTAGCCATTAGCTTACATCTTGTAAGTCATGCTCAAGAAGAGTTGTTGTCACATTAGGACATGTTAAAAGCATAGTGAAACATAATGGTCAACAGTTTGGATGCTGTTTTTGTTTAATTTGATCTGTAGTAGAAGCTTTCTAAAATACTGTAAAGAAGATTTGGTAAGGCAGCTGTGTTAGCATGATGATTCAAGAGAAGTTGGAAGAGATCAATTGTTTGTGCATGTGAAAATACCCAACTCTGCCATCAACATCAAAAATGGATTAGCGGTTGATTGTCCTTGACAATTATTTAACACCATGTATAGCAGTCACTGTACTTCCCTGATCGATGCCTGAATCTGTGCCTGGGTGTTCCTGCTCTTTGCCTTCCTTCTCCTTCTGATCTCTGGTCATCATTTGCTCAAGGAGTTTGCTGGTGAGCTGTGGTGATGCCTCTGTAAACTGTCTCAAAGTTTCAATTAATGAAGAACAGTATTAGATTTCCAATAACTCTGTGTGATTTTTTCTAAAGACTCTTCAAAGAGAGAGATATTTTTTCTGGGCAATAAATTACCCCTTTTTTGTTTGGTTTTTCGTTACAATTGAAGCCTTAAGCAAATATAAAGAATTTAATAACACCTCAGAGCTCTTTTTTCTGCATTCACAGCAGTGTAGCTGACTTCAGAATCAAACTTGTTTGTAGACCAGTCACCTAAAATGCTGTGGGCAACAAGTGACCTGCTATACTTGTGTCTGTACATTGGTTCCTTCTTATTAATAGGAAATAGAATTCAGAAAAAATTTTGCCGGCAGGTTCATATTGGAGATCAGTGGATTTTTAAAATTTAGTTACATTATTTAAATAAAAAGTAGTTTTCAAAATTCTTTTTCAAGTAAGTGGTGTTTCACGGCAGAATAAACCAGGTATCTGAACACCCTGCGTTATGAAAGTGCTTTCTTGATTGTTTCTGAAGTCTTACAGCTGTAGCCATACAGAAAGGGAGAAAGCAGTCTTGGTTTCAGTTGTGCTGTTAAAACGGGGCTGTGCTTGTGTTTTGATGGAGCTTCCAAATTCCAGCGGGATCTATAGCCACTGAACAGCAAGATTTCGTGCCAGCCAGAACAGCTGGGATCTTACCCTCGCTTGAGCTTTCTTAGGCTATTGCAGGTCAGTCTTAGGTAGTCCAGGATCTCAAAAGAGAGGGCTGATATCTGAAAAAAGTTATTTGCAGAATGGCTGAAGTCTTTTTATCCTAAGAGTCTATAAAAATGCCATAAAATTGGAGGCCAGTACAGCCAAATGCTGGCGTTTGAACTGCTTTTGCTCTCAATTGAGGATGAAAAGCATTTTGTATGATGAGGTTTAGTTGCAATATCCATTGCACTTGAAGCTTGAAAGGGCCCTCAGGTGCTGTTGGGTTTACAGCATCATACCTATCGCAGCCCTCTGCTCGCAGTGCTTTGGGGATGTTGCTGCTCCCCAGCTGCCTGCTTTACAGACCCTTCCCCGCACTTCTCCCTGTCTTTCTTGTTGCTGCTCAAGACACAAGCTGGCTTCCTTTCGTGATATAAGCGAATGATTCGGGAAGCATGTTGCATTAAAGCCAAGGCTCTGTTTAGCTAGTCAAACACATGGAAAACAATTGCACTTTTGTCTGTGCAAACAGAGAGCAGCTGTTTGTCTCAAATGGCGCAGACCGTTCCTGCTTGTTACAGTCTTGATACTGGAGGGTGCTGGGGGTGCCCTTGTAAACCCCTTGTTTGGGCTGGTTTAGGGACTGTTTTTAACTAATATGGGCCTTAGATGAACTACATTTAGTTAGTTTAGCCTAACTGTGTTTGACCTTGTAAGTAATCTGATAGTTTTTCAGTTCTTTTTTCATTATTTGTGTTTTTCTTTTAGCAACGCTAGTTCAAGTATAGATATACCAGGGGAAAAAAAAAAAAAAGAAAGAAGACTAAAGGGTCAACCCAAGCATAAAAAGACATTATTTCTAAGCTAAGACTCCATGTTCTTTTGCTACTGATGCCGTAGTTCACCCAGAGACACCTTCAGCCATTTGAGTTATTTAACATTTTCAGAGTTGTTCTGTGGTAGGTATCAAATTGCAGTATGCAATAGAAATGCTTATAAAGTTAAGGATGGAGTGACTGGCTTGCTTTCCTGACGTGGCCCAGCCCAGCTCAGCTTTACCTGTGGTATTTCTCACTGGGATTCAGTTAAGTCAATCATTTTACACACCAGTTCCCAATTAGGCCACAAGAAGCAGTGACCTATATTCCCTATTCCATATTTATGGAAGGTTTGCATGTCAGGGCTTTAAGTCCCTTCTGTTATTACCCTCCAGGTATGTACAGAGAGCTTTAATTTACCTACATGAGTAATTCTGTTTACGGTGTCAGTGTTTGTCTGATCACTCATTCAGTCCTTTGGGGAAAGTGCCGCTGCAGACCCAAGACTTGGGTGCAGACTGAAAGCTGCCTGCCCCAACACAAGGGTTGTTCTCATGGGCTATTAGGTCAGCTGTTTCCCTCTCTTATTTATCCACTCTGTCTGTGGAGTTTGCACAGCCATGGTTTCATTCTGTTACTGGTGGGGGAAAAAAAAAAAAAAAGACTAAAATTTGCATTAATTCTCATCAGTGCGGAGGGAGGCAGACACTATCTGAACCCAATCATGAGGCCCTTTGAGAATCTATGACTTAATTTTATGTTATGTGAATTATATTAGGTCATAAAGGATATATTATTTTATTAGATGTATTATTATTTTTATTTTGTGTAGTTTTTATATTCTGTTTTCAATTTCTGATTTTTTTTTCAGTTAGAACCAATGAGTTTGTAATACTGAAAAAAACTCAGCCTCTTTTTTAAAACCAAAAAATGAAGTACGTCATGAATGTATGTAATGAAAATATGTAATGAAGCCTTGTTCAGGCAAACCATCCATACCAGACCGCAGCCACAGATCAAGATGGAAAGCCAGAATTACATGCTTATGTTTGTACATGGAGTTGGTTTTCTCTGCTATACATTGTACCATGTTCTGCTGGTAACCAGTTTCTAGCCAGCTGATAGGATGGCGGACCAGTTTACCCTGGTGTAAAGATCAGACAAGAAATGTGTTCCTTTAGAGAGAAAAACCTGCGTTTATGCAAAGACCTGGATACTTGCCTACTCCCACACCACCCACTCTACAGCCAATTACACCATTTGCTAGAGATATTTACAGAGCTGAACACACAGCTGCAATTATTCCGTTTCATCCAGTAACCTCAATTATGTAGAACGGACATTGCATGATTGTTTAACCTTCTGGCAACATGCAGTAGGTTTTGAATTGTTAGGTTCCAGCTTTGATTTACCTAACCTAGCAAGGCTGCATGAATTCTTAGAAAAAAGAAAAAAGAAAAAAAAAGAAAAAATGTAACAGAAACATAATTTTTAGGACCTCTGATTTACAGCTCTCTCCTCATTCCAATGTGACAATGTACAGCTTAGCAGAGAGGGAATAAATACTTCAGTGCTGTCCGTGTTTTGCTTTCATTTAAAAGGTCAGTCTTGGGTCTTAGGCTCTTCTGTGGCAGTATGTTCAGCATCTCTGTGGCCTGGGCTCTTTGCTGAGCACAGGGATTCCTCTGTTTTTTTTTATGGCTGTGGGTTACCTATTAAAATAGAAGATCCCCTGTATCAGCATAAATGCAGGCTGTGTGTGTAGAGTGTAAAAGAAGAAATTTGAGCCCTGCGCCCTCTCTTCTCCATCATTGTTCTCCTGCCTCAGATTCTCTGTGCTTGTTCCTTCTACCCTAATATCCATCTTGCCACTGATTTCACTGGGACTTCAAGTTTGAAACTTAACCTGCAGTTTACTGATCTAAGCGTAAACTGCTGCCAGAAAGGCTGATCTTATCTTCACCTCCCTTTCATTTCCCTCTTTCCCTTTGCCTCCCACCACATGAGTATCTATTGCCTCTTTCTTCCATGTCAGGCACATCAGGGAACTTATTTTGCCTGGAGACAAGTCCTTCCACTTATTTATTTTGCTGGCACGAGATTAAAAGGGAGTGGTGCCTGGCTTTGGCGCATGCTTCCCGGAGCCAGCACAAACGGACAGGAGCATTTCTTGGGAGTGCAGGTGCCAAGTCCTGCTACGAACCCTCCTCCCCTTTGGAAGAAGCTTGATATCGGGATCCCAGAGTCCTTGGCAATTCAGGCCAGGGGTGTCCTTGGCCTGGACGGTGGGGTCCCACATCAGGTTACTTCTCCAGCTTTCTTCCGTGTTTCTTTTAAAGTGAGATTAATGCTTTAATCCCTAAGGAGAGGGAAACCTTGTTCCCTAAGGGTTTTGTGTACAAACCCATGGCATGGGTGGGTGAGGTAGAAGGTGATGATGGGTAATTAGCTCAGAAGATTTGCTCAAGATTTCTAACAACTGGCAGGGTAACCTGCATGGTTACCCACTCGTAAATAGCTCCTTTTTAATGGTAACTGCAATAAAAAGTAGAAACAGTGTAATTCTTTTATTCTTCTATGACGAAATAACAGCCTTAGATGGGAGTGTTTACATTCACTCATTTCTCAACTACCTTATATTTCACATTTAAGATTATATTTAAAATCATATTTAGACTTTTTAAATGATGCCTTGATTTCCATCTTTTTGCTTGAGAGTGCAGCAATGCTCTGGAAGCAGGAATGAGAGCAGTGGTGCCCAGCATACCCGGAGGAGCAAGGGAGATGTGAGGGGGCGAAAAATCCCATTGGAAGGATAACTCTTCCTTTAAAAAGTTTGGAAGCTTGGATATCCTCTTCCTCCTTGCTAGGAAGTCTAGAAAGCTGGTGTTTCGATTACATTCTTGTAGCACCTATGTGTTGCCCAAATTTAGCTGAAATCTGTCAGCAAGACAAGAAAAGCCAAAGCAGATATATCTCCTTTTTAAACAATGGATGGTAAAGAATGTCAACCAGTAAGTTTTCTATCTTAGAACTGGCCCAGAGCTTTAAAAAGTATATGTAAAGTGTAAAAGAGCTTGATTTGTTGGGTATTCTGCATAAAGCATCTCCAGGTCACTGACAGTTTGCAAAATGTTAATCCTTCAGCCCCAGTTTGCATGGATGCCTGTAAGGAAAGGTTCTTACTGACAGCGTGACCTGGTATTTAGTAGAAAGCAGGATCTTGCAGGTCTCTCATGCAGATTACACGTAGAAAATAGATGGTTTTGCTAACCATCTATTTTGCTAACCACACGTGAAGACCTTTCCTCTGGATAATAATTCACCATAATGAAACATAAGCTTGAGCTGCTCAAACTGGCCAGCTGATCCTTGTCCCTGTAGGATTAGTGGGACATCAAAACACATTTATTTATAATTATTGAAGGTACCTCTAAAACAGAAATGTAAGCAGGCTGTTTCTGTAATGGCTTTAATTTTAATTTTTTTCATTACCAAGAAGAAAAACAAACCAGTAACATTGGACTATTCTTTTCTTTTTGAAATAGTTGTATTGTCAATTCTGGTACCAGTTTTATTCTGTAAAATTGTCAAAATACACTTTTCTTTAGACAGCTCTGAAAGAAGTTATACTTAGAAGCTTTTATTTTAGTCCTTAGGAACACTGCTGAAGAACTTTGCAGGGTTGAAAGTAACTCCTACATTGCCTGAATTCGTCATTTCTATTGGATACTAATAAGGTTTTTTTAAAAAATAGACCAAAAGAAACGAATACATTTTTCCACGGATTTTGGTAATGGCTTGTCTTAAAGTAAAAGTTATCTGTTTGACTTTGGAGTCACATCAGATGAGAAGAAGAAATAATAATCAAGGGAAGGTGTCCTAAACTATCTGATAACGACATGTAAATCAGCGTGTGTTCAAACCATGAACAGAGCAAAGGGTTAAATCGAGTCTGTCTCATGGTGGAGGACTGAGCCAGCCCTGATTTGGACACAAGTTTCCCAACAACTGCATGTTTCTGTGCAATGTGCTAATAATTTTTGAAGTACATTGGTTTCAAAGGGACCTGCTTTGCAGCAGGACGTGGCCCAAGTTTGAGCTGCCAGCTGCTAGAAATCTGTTTCAGATCTGTGCAGAGTCCCGGGGTGAAATCCTGGCTGCTCCAGAGCAGAAGATTAGTGGAAGGCTGGAGTTCACTTTCTCTCTCCAGTGTTTTTAAGATTTTCCTTCACGCAGTTGCCACACGTACAGTATATTTGAACCTTCAATGGAAATGAATTGGTGGCAATGTTTTCAGCATCTCTTTATGCTGTTAACACTTGATGCCAGAGCAGCTACCAGTGTCAAGCAGCCCATGAAAACCTTGCCGTTTCATTGACCTTGGTGCTGTTGGAGGAGAAAATACAAGTGTGGTGGTAGAGACTTGGCCCTTTGCTGTCTTAGGCCCTGAATGGTCCCATTACTGCCCAGATGATTGGGTAAAACCTCAGTGCTGCTGAAAACCAGAATTTTTGCCACTATCTTTAGTGTGTCATTGCATAGTCTAGCTTTGTATTCAAGAATTTCAAGCCTATGTGTAAGTGGTAATATTGATTTTTTTGGTAACTATTTGATCTGTATTCCTAGAGAGACGTTAACAATAAAAAGGCAGAGTGGATTCCAGACAGTGATCCTGACACCAAAACATAAATGGAAAATCCACTGAGGATTAGAGCCTTCAGCTATGGCTGCTGAAATGGGGCACACATGTTTACCGCTGTGGAGAAGGGCAGTCCCCAGCCACCCCCAGCCACCCCCAGCCACACTGCCTCCTGTATGTTGGCATGGACATTTGTGTTCCTCTTTCTTCTCAAACATGTCAAAGTGACTGTGGAGTCATGGTCTAGTCTACTGTTTGAGATATATTATCTGTTGACTCTGCGTAGCTGTTACTTGCTTCGCGACCAGTGATAAATGGTTGCACTCACTGCTTCTGCAAAATTAATTTCTTTTTTTAGGGCTGTCCCAAAGAACTTTGCAATCATCACTTAAGCCAAGTTCTGCAGTGGGAATTTCCAGCTCTTCCATGGTCTTTCACAACACCCTTTTAAAAAGTGTGCCTGGAAAAAGAAAGGGAATTTTTAAAGAATTTTTTTTAAAAATATATATATTAAATTGAGAAAAGTCCAGCAAGCAAGGCCTGGCTCCACAAAGAGAGGTAACCAAAGCCTATGGCACAAACAGCATCTGAATATCTGAGGATCTCAGCTACTGCCTATCCTCAAAGAATATTCCTGTAGCATTCACAAATATTAAGGTCATCCTGAGGCAGAAGGCTAAGTAAGAATTAGCGCGAGGTATGCAATGTTTTTATTCAATAATTGGCTTTAAGGTAGTTGTGCAATTCCGCGCCCATGCCTGCAGCTGGTCTCTCACATCCCTGGGGAGCATCCTGCAGTCACACTCACCGCAGCTTCTGATGAGCGCTGGCTCAGCGCCGGCTCAGCCGTGCAGCCTCGGTGCAGGCAGCACCCCTGTGAGGGAGCCGGTTTGGCCAGTGGGCAGTTCTCCTGGCAGGAAAGGCAGGGAGTGTCTCTAGAGCAGCTTGGCAGGACCAAGGAGGGGCCAGCAGCCAAACCTTGCTGTGGAGGGAAGAGCAATAACCAGTGAGGGAGAGGAAGGGCTGTACAGCTCCAAGTACAACACGATCCTGATTTTGGCCATTAAACATTATGGTAACTGATTATAATCTCTCTTCTCACCATCTTCAGTTTGATGACAAATGGCATGACAAATCTTTGCTGACTTTAAGCGATAGGTTCCAAGATCTTTTCTGTTCAAGTGCAAGCCTAAAGTTGAAATTTTCCTTTTCCTGGGAACACTGGATTTGGTTAAACCTTCTGTATGTGCCAGTGAAAACCCGCAGAAAGGTAGAGGTGCCTTTTCCGCTACCCCTACTTCTGTGGGCTGCCAAGGTGGGAGGTTGAAATACAATAAATGTTTATTACTGTTACACTTAAATATTTGAAATTAATTAAGGGAGCCTTTTCATTTCAATGTTACTTAACTGTTACTGTTTCTGTGGTTTTAGATCGCCACATCCTGACCAACAAAATAGTCAGCGTTTATTCTGGGCTTTGTCATTTCACGAAGTTTGAGGCATAAAAGTGGATGCTTATCTCCTGTTGAGCTCCTTGGAGAAATATAAGGAAATGAGCAATAAAAGGTTCTTGAGGCTCTTTTAACTTTAGTTTATTATCTAGTGTAGTTACTGATGAGTGGAAACCAACAGAGAAATTTTACAAGTTTATAGTTAGAAAGCCCTGAACAGCCGTAGGTATGAGCTGAGCACTTGCAGTCTTTTGAAAAGTGTTTTCACAAACGTAACATTAAATCATCATGATTTTATAAACCATTCTGCTTAAGAAAACTCCTGATATAATGATCTGTGGGTTGATATACTCAGTCAGGGCTGGTTTGTGGGTACTGGATTGCTGTCACTCCACCAAGAGAGCAATGCACGGTGTGGGCTTTTGGGGCGGGATTGATGATGGCCAAAATGCACGAAGCAGCGCTACTTTTCATCCCGATGCTGGATGCAGCACTGGATGGAAATGGGTGGGGAGAAGAAAACTGGGTGAGTTGAGAGCACTCAGCATACCAAAGGGTCCAGGACTGTAAAAACCTCTCTCCCCTCATCAGGACTGGAGGACGCAGGAAATGGCTCCACATTTCTTTATCCCTGAGGGAGCTGGATCCGGAATTTGCAGAGACTCAGCCCTTGGGGCCTCTGGCCAAGTGATGGCCATGGCGAGAGCTTTCTGCACCAGGCCGACTGGCTCTTTATTATCATCTCCTGTTCCTCATGGGTATTTTCACGCAATTTTAGGACAGAAGTAACTCTAAATTTAGGACAAAAGTAATTGTAGGACAGAAGTGCCTTGTCCTCCTCTCTACATTTCGCTTCTCATCTGGCTTGGGTGGACGTTTTGCATCTAATCCTATCCACTGGAAATGATGAAACTGATAAGCCATTTGGATCCAGTGCAAAGGATGGCATGAAGAGGACTGTTCTCAGCCTGTACTCATTGCTGATTAATAATACCACAAGGGTGTACATTAAACAAACACACTGAGAACGCAGACGTGTCAACTCTTGTCTTTTGCATAAGAAGTTCACTCTTTGGCATTCAGATAGCTCTTCACTACTGTGGTGCCTGTACTGTCCACATTTACAGCATTGCAGCCCTGGTGTGAGGGGCTGACTGGTGTAGAAAGTCTGTTTCTTTGCCAGGGATGTTTGCGGAGGCCCCCAAATGCCCCTGACATGATCCAGCATGCAGATTTATCCATCATACACTTGCATGCCTGCCTCTGGCCAAACACGAGTCCCATGCATTGGGATTCCAGTAACTTGAGAAGTCTGAGAATATGCAGCAGTAAAACAAACATCAGCCATTGAACTTCCAAAAATTGCATTAAGCCAGAAGAGACAATGTTATTTCTACAGGTCTGTTTAAAATCAACCAAATATTATTCCGGAGCCAGAGCTATAATTCAGTAAAACTTGATACAATCTTGGAAAGCCATGGAAAGCATTAGGAAATACTGCTGGAAGTTAAGAGACCTATAGTTAGAGCACTAAGCTGCATTTTAAACTGAGTAGACATGCCTCTTAAATACTAATTGAGGCACACTGCAGAGGGTAATGGTTTGAATACCTTCTCCACAAAAAAAACTTAACATTCAGAAGGCTTTGTCTGCATGCAAAACTGAATTGTTTTTCCAACGCTACTTGCAGCTGAAATATAGCGTATGAATGTATAGGAAAGATACATCCTTACTGCCATGGAAGTTGGCTGAGTGGTATTGCTGGTTGCCATACTTTGACGACTATGTAGGCAAGGCTATCTTCGAGGATCTTCAGCTCTGCAGAGGTGTTCTGAGGGTAAGTGGTAAGGTGCAGGCGAGAAGTCTGCCCTCCCTTCAGGGGCTGCTGCTGCCGCTCTTCCTGTGCGAAGGCTCTAAGGAGCAGAAATTAATATAATCAGTGGCATTTTTGATGATATGTTACAGTTTTGGATTCGCTTTGCTGTCTCTATAATTTTCCTTAAACAGATCATCAATAGCTACATTCTGTACATTTTACACAAATACAAATTGAGTTTCACTGTGTTTTGCTTGAGAGGGAAGGTAGCTGGTGCCCAAAACTGAAAGGACTTGCCTTGTGAGAAAACCTGTTTTAGAGCTAACGCTGGGATATTTCAGAGCTGCTTCCCACCCCTCCTGCATACATTTTGTTTCAGCCTAAATAGGAAAGGTGAAATTACAAAATAAAGCGTGAGAATTTCTAGTGATACTCGCTTCATAGCTTCTTTCTTGCAGACTCAAGATGACTTGTGAGTAAGATAACTTTCTAGTGAATGTGCTGTTTTCATTGAAACATCAGGATGATATTATTGTTGCTTCAGGCTCCATTTTTTGTCATTAAAAACACACATCTAGACACTACACATTTTTGGCCTTTTTACCAAATAGTCTAATATTATGATTAGATCCAGAGAAGGCTTAATGTTTTTGAGGAATCAGTATGGTTATCTTTCTTTTCCTCCTCGGTTTTTTACAATGTTGTTTCTCTGATTAACTCTTGCAAGATACACAGCTGGTCAGGATATTTCCATCAAGACTTTTGGACAGAAAATGGCCTGATGATACAAGACTTTCAACATCTGAATTCATTCAAAAACAAAATATTAGCATATTTGAAATTAATTAATGAGACATACTTACTGAAGAAAACCCAAAACTCTTCACATAAAAAGTAAAAAGAACTGAATCTGTGTAGGAATATCTCCTGAAAATGGCAGTGACATTTTAATCCGTCCTAGTACTGACTTCATCTTCCATGATATTATTTTCTATAATTTGGATCCTTTGGATTAATGTTGTACCAGAGGAGGTTGTGGCACTGTATCTGGTGAAGTCATCATCCAGACCTTGTCCCGAGCCTGGAAACATGATGGAATTTTTTACTGTGACTACCAAGAGCTGTCTAAAATAGTTTCTGTGAAGTGTTTGGGACAAACCAAAGATAAGAGACCCTTTGCAATGGCCAGAGCTGTCTTGTCCCATGTTGTTTGCAAAGCACCACTGATACCAGAAAATAACATTATTACAAGAAAAATGTCGTTGTTGTAAGGATAACATCATTATAAGAAAAATGGTTAATGTAGGACTTCAAGATTCCACAGATTTGAATGTAGCAGTGATCTTTTAAAAATTTTTACAGAAAATTAACTTGCCAGATTAATTCTAAGAAATGCGTTTTTCTTAAGAGTGATGGATGAGATGGTGTGAAGAGTTCTGGAGGTTTTGTGTGCCCAGGAGTTAGGGTACATCTGAGTAAAAATCTTTGCAAAAAACGTCTAATGCATAAGTGTTTTTTGCTGCTCACTTTTCTCCTCAGGTTTGCCAATTTGTTGTGTCTGTCAACGGCCTCAATGTTCTCCACGTGGATTACAGGACAGTGAGCAACCTCATCCTGACCGGCCCTCGAACAATTGTGATGGAAGTGATGGAAGAAATAGAGTCCTGAGAAGGAAAAAAACTCTCACTGGATATTTTTGAGAGAGAAATAGCGACGACCGTGGAGCGGCGTGACCCAAGGAGGCAGAATGTTGCTGTGTCTAAACAGATGATTTTGCTTTTAGGGGAGGGGGGCTCTCTTTCGTTTAACAATAATAGCACTGGTGATTATGTGAAGAAGTGAACAATAGATACCAGCATATTTTCACTAAGGACTTTTCTTCGCCCAACAGAGACAAGGTTAAGGCCTTTAGGCTGTCTGTCCAGCCATGTCTGCATTGATTGGAATAGTTTCCCACCTAAAAGGCTGTGCAGATTTCCTCACAGTCCACCACTGGATCAAAGCACTTCAGGTGAAAGAACCAGACGCTGTGGTGTCAGGATGTCACGGATGGTTTGACTGGCATACTTATGTTAGTAAACATCCTCCTGGTGTCCAGCTTTGTCCTAGGCTTGTCCTTGGGCGGAGGGACAGCTGACTAAATGCTGGCTTGATTGCAATCAAATGCAAACGAACTGCAAATGCATGAAGAAAAGGGGTTCGTTCTCTGTAGAGGTTACTCAGGTATCAGTGTTTGGGCCTGGCCAAGTACACGGATTAGTCTAGAAAGAAAAATCATGCAGATGGAGAAGTGTGTGGTAGTTTTACAAAAATCTGCCTTTGAAAATCAGGCTTTTTGTTTAGATGCCTACGCACTGGTTTAGGTGCTCAAGTATAAAATGTTGATTTGGGGTTTTTTCCTTATCTGTAAAGGAAAGGTGTCTCAGCCTTGCTATTCATCACTTTGGAGAAACTTTGGACGCTTTTATTCCTAGAAGAATAATATTTGGTGGGTTGAAGTGGGTTTCACAGTGTTGCAACGATACATCCAGATGCTTCAGTAGAGAAAGTCACTTCAAATTGAAGCAACGTACTCGAATGTACATTAAGCTTATTAGCACTTTCAATCATCAGATGTTTGCAAACTACAGACTTGCCACATGAGTTGCATTTGACACTATTGTTAATAAAATGTTGTATTTAACTGACTTATTCTTTTCAAACAGTAGGATTTCTTCATTGATTAATTAAAAAAGCAATTATTTTTTAAAAAATATATATACAAATTCAATATTCTGCAAGTTAGGTGACCCCTCAGATCAATGCTAATTGGACTGCATGGGTTTTCTTTTATCTTTGAACTGAATAAATAGATCCTTGTCCACAAAATTAGAAATATATATTGCAGTCTTTCTCTGCTGTCTAAATTTTACAAATAAAGCTGACTTTCTATATGAGCGTACCACAAATCTTTCAGTTATGAGGTGGGGAAAGTATTTCTTCCTCAAATAGTTTTGAAAGATATTTTATATATTAAAAATGGTTCTCATTAAATACATTGCTCTTGCAGTATGTTGTTCACTCACTCAAATGCTTTTACACCAGAGATACAGCAAGTCTTCAAAATCACATATGCCCACAGCTTTGTAGGTGGAATTCCATGCGTTCTTTGATTCTTTCTGATATAGTATATCTGTGGTTGATTTTTCACTATGAAAACTTCTCGTATTCCACTAATACACAGCAGTACAGGGAGGTATAACACTGCAAGCACTAACTTGATACTAACCAGCCACAAAAGTGTTTGGAGGATTTTTTCAAACTGTCATTTAGTACGACAGTTGTTTATTCCAGTTGTACCCCCCAAAAAAATTTGGTACGCATGTATAAACCATAGCAGACTATATTCTTCAGTTCATCTAAAATAAATAGTTCAGCACATAATGTTATACGAGATTGTAACAACTAAGAATGGTTGGAAAACACCCTGTTGTCTCAGAAATGTGTCAGTATGCTGACAGTTTTTGATTTTGTGAATCCAGGAATGCTTCACCAAATACTTGTGTTTTCTTTTCTTTCCTTTTTGGCCTGGGTTGTTTTGGTGGCTTGGTTGGTATGTGCTTTGTACCACTTTAAAATATAAATTCTACAGATTAGTATAGGTTAAGTATTAAAACGTGAAGGATTTTCTTAGCAAAATGCTAATGATTCTCTCTAATGCCATCATGGCTTCTTCTGTCTAACATCTCTTGCCTTAGTTAATATTCTGCTACAAGTTCTCTGTATCTTACAGATAATTAAGAAACTGGGTCAGAATTTAGCTTAATAATGCATTACAGAGTGTACTTTAGACTTGAGCAAAAAGGAGTAGGAATGGGGGCAGGGAGAAATCTGTGCATATCATTATGTTACAGATTGGAGGTGGCATTTTCATTTTCAGGATACATTAGTCTCTATCACAATTTGAGCACCATTACTTGCCTGCTGTTTAATGGGGATTTCCGTATTGTGTTCTCAACTTGATTGGCAATCCGGAATTTAATTAATTCTTTCCCTCTTCAGTGTGACAAAGGTATTAAAATTATCTCTGCAATGAAATTTTGTATTTTGGAAAAAAAGATGCAATGTTAACAATTAAGCTATGAAATGTATAATTTCCAATTAAATTGCAGTTTGTCTGCATATAGTGATACATACCCTCCAAGACAGCCTGCAGGAGTCAGTGTCAAAATCTCAGGCACTTCAGAGGGCACAGAATTTTGAATGTAATAGAGAACCTTGCTTCCTGTAAAGTACCAGGGGAAATGTAAGATTATTCACGTAAGTGAGACATTTCAAGAGAAGCATGAACTTCAGTGCGGACTGAAGCAGGAAACAAGAAAGGAAAAAAGCCTCTGGCATCAGTAGTAATAACTTCATTAAAAAGACAGACGTTTTTGTAAGACATACTCTCTTACGTGATCACGTTCTTGGTTACGATAGATCTTGTGACATCCTCTAATAAACCTTTATGCCTTAATAATACAGATTAGTGCCGCTCCTCTGCACGTGTACATTTGCACGTCATTTATGGAACATCTTCAAGCAACATAACAGTTAATTAATTCCAAGTAGCAGTTAAGCTAACTGGAGCATTAATTCAGTGCAATATTTCTCCTATTTTTCTTCTATTTCCTACAAGATACATAATTTTGATTATCAAGATCGAATACCGTATGTATACTAAAGAACACTCCTGGTTCCACAGCTGGTCCCATGGAAGGCATTTCACTCATGAAATAATGCACTTCAGGTGTTCCAGAAATGGATTGTCTGCATTTTAGTTCTCCATAGAAGCTGAAAATAAAATTGTCAGCATCTGAAAGAAACGGGGTGTCATAGGAACATCTACAATACCGGTGGGTCCATCACTCTTCTGTGAGATTATACCTTCAGGAAGAGGTTTGGGAGGAAAAAGTCATGCAGTAGGAATGTTTCGGTATTTTCTTCCTTTCCTGGTTATATCTTCCCTAATGTCTACAGAGTGCTACGGACATGTCAAACACTGTCCCACAATTACTGGTTCAATGGTTGGCGTGTCCCCTTAGCGTGGTCTAGACCTCTGAAAACACTGCCCGAGTGTAGTTCAGAGAATAACATGAGATCAGAATTTGGGAATAGGGGTGCAGGCGTTGTTGTGCCACTTGGTCTGAGGACCAGAGACCAGTTCCTGTACTGATTTGATGTACTAACATAGACATAGCCAAAGGGAGTAGTCTGAGGATTAGGAAGAAGGAGTGACTGATTTATTTCTTCACCTGACAGTTATGATGCATGGAGGTTTCCTTTTCCCTGTGGATGGAGACAGAATGATCAGATTATAGGGTGATGCTCCAATAATTTCAGAACGCATCAGTAATTAAATACTAATTTTTAATGTTAATTTTGCTAAATAAGAATGATTCTAATCTTAGAAACAGAAAAAACAGACAATATGGTTTGTAAAAATGTTTGCCTAATGCAAAACAGACTGAGGAATGAATTGTTGCAATTATAAGTAAGTTCTTCCCAGTGTATAATTACAACTAGACCACTTGTGTAAGTGAAAAAGCATGTGTATGTCACATGTATAAGTAAAGCTAGAACACACGACTCTTCAAACAAAGTGAGAGGACTTCTAACCTTTTACATTAAAACCACCATTAAAGGTTTCCAGAAATGACACTTCTAAAATTTGTCTTTCTTTATCTGGCGAGTGATGTGGCTTATATTTTTCACTTAAGTGTGTTACTTATAAAAAGAGAAATAGTAACTGCCAGTGTAATAATTCCTTTTGTATATACACAGTGCAGATAAAAATATCGACATTCCAGAGAAACTGATTTTAAACTGGTTTAAACCATTAGATTTCTCTACAAACTAAAATATATGTTTACACATTCATTTTTAAAGTGAGCCATTAATGCAAGAGAGAATCTAAGAATGTCAAAGAACGTCACGGGACTCGAGGATACAATGAATTTATACTATAAAGACAGCGTTTCAAGTGTGGCTGCTTAGTCTTCATACTGGCAGTTCCTCACGAAAATACAGAAATATTCAGAAGGGAAAAAGCTGTAACTGTCAAACTAAATGTCATCTAGAAAAACGGCTGTTGTTTTGCAGTTAGGTATCCATTCTCAGAATCAGAGAATCGTCTGGTTGAAAGAGACCAACCGTTCACCCTGCACTGCCAGGGTCCCTACACCATGTCCCTCAGCGCCACATCTACATGGCTTTTAAATACCTTCAGGGATGGGGACCTCACCACCTCCCTGGGCAGCCTGTTCCAATGCTTCACAACCCTTTCTGTAAAGAAATTTTTCCTAATATCCAACCTAAATCTCCTCTGGCACAATTTGAGCCCCTTTGCTCTTGCCCTATCACTTGTTACATGGGAGGAGAGATTCACCCCCACTTTGCTACCAGCTCCTTTCAGGTAGTTGTAGAGAGCGAGAAGGTCTCCCCTCAGCCTCCTTTTCTCCAGGCCAAACAACCCCCCGTTACCTCAGCCGCTGCTCATAGGACTTGTGCTCCAGACCCTTCACCAGTTTCGTTGCCCTTCTGTGAACCTGCTCCAGCACCTCAACGTCCTTCTTGTAGTGAGGAGCCCAAAACTAGACACAATATTCAAGGTGAGGCCTCACCAGTGCCAAGTGCAGGGGGACAATCACTTCTCTACTCCTGCTGGCCACACTATTGCTGATACAAGCCAGGATGCCATTGGCCTCTAGGCCACCTGGGCACGCTGCTGGCTCATGTTCAATCGGCTGTTGACCAACACCTCCAGGTGCTTTTCTGCTGGGCAGCTTTCCAGCCACTCTTCCCCCAGCCTGTAGTGTTGCAGGGGCTTGTGGTGACTCAAGAGCAGCACCCAGCACTTGGCCTTGTTGAACCTCATACCATTGGCCTTGGCCCATTGATCCAGCCTGTCCAGATCCCTCTGTAGAGCCTCCCTGCCTTCAAGTAGATCAACACACCCACCTAACTTGGTGTTGTCTGCAAACTTACTGAGGGTGCATGTGATTCCCTCATCCAGATCATTGATAAAGATGTTAAAATAGAACAGGCCCCAGTACTGATCGCTGGGGAACACCACTTGTGACCGGCTGCCAGTAAGTTTTATGACTAAATTTACAATTTACATTCTTAACCCGGTCTTCTTAAGGAAAATGAAGTTGTAATTAATACTTGTGCATTTAAGAACATTCAAGCATAAAATGCATCAGATAAGAACATAGTAAAGATATGTTTGTGAAATATGTAAATTTCAAGCTACCCAAAGAAAACATATCCTTTAAAGAAACAATTTTATTTTACATTATGAAGTCATTAAAACTTTTTTCATGTTTGATTTCTAAAATCTTTATAAAATATTTATATATATGTGCAAACACTCCATGTATAGACTAAAAATAAATACACATGCAGATAAGCAGGCTTGACTGAACAACTGCTTTGTCAATGGAGTCCAGCAATGGGGCTAAATTGAGCTCTTCATGTTTATTAGCAAAAGTTTAATTAAGCATGATGTTGAGCAAAGCCTGGGAAACACTAAGTGATTTCACTCGGAAGAAGTGCTTAGTAGTTTGCAGGATAAAGAATCCATTTAATTTCTGTTCTCAAAGTGCCCTGACATCCTTGCTTTACTGGCAAAGTATTTCTAGAAACAAGATTTTCTTAAAGCTCATTTACATATTACAGATGGAACCCACTGCTTTTATGGGTTAACTTGGAAAGGAAGAAACATGAAAGTATTTAAGATCTTAATGTTACATTTTCCTGTTGCCTGTTTTGTTTTATAAGCATTGTCAGCTCAGCTGCTTTTTGAAGATAACTTACTGCACCCTTTTGTTCATTACTGCAGTTTGGGATGTGTGTGTGCTTTGTTTGTTTTGCCAGAATCAACAGCATCCTGTTAAATATTTAAAAAATGCAATACTTCATTTTCCATTACACTCCAGCAGGCAAATTGTCTATTACAAAATATGCTTAAAAGAAGAATTTAGAAATTGGTGCTGAGTTACCCTCTTAAATGTTAGATTTTCATGATAAAATAGGTATCACACTTTAAAGGTTTTGTTTCATTACCCACTATACATGTATCTGCATGATTGTATTATGGTTCATTCTCCTAAGATTTTTTCCAAGGGTTATTGATTCACCTTCCTTATAGCAGCATCAATATTCCATTCCAGAGATCATCTAAATATAAATCCCCAGGAACTCATCTCCTACATAGTCACAGGGAAAAATCTCTTCTGGTTCAGTTGGAAATTGTATTTGGAAGATGAAGGCACAGAAAACATTTACCTTAAGTCTTGCTGATTACCGTTTCTTTTGCAAAAAACAGACAATGGTGTCTTAATCTACAGAGCTTCAGGAAGCCACATAATACAGAAATAAAAATTTTATAATGAGAGTTAAGTTGTCGACATTTTTAAGCCTCTTTGATGATACCCTTTTCCAGTAGTTATGATTAACTCCTAACAATAGGCTTGTAATTGCAAAGATGACCTTTGGCACATGGACTAATACAGTGCTCTTTCCTCCAATCTGCAGATAATCTGCAAAAGAATCACAAAGGGTGATAGTATCTACTTCTACTTACCTAATTGGAATCTGAGCTCAGAAACCAGGGGCTTGGTTCTGTTGCATACAGGACAATGTCAAGCGCCATCGAAGATGCTTTAGGGTATTTGAGACACTCTTATGGGACCTGGCTTATGTCCCTTGCAATCACATCTAGAGACTAAGTCCCAGAGGATGACTTAAATACTGTAGTATACTTCAAGTGGCACTAGACACCTATGTGTGAACAACTGAATGACATGCCTAATAACCACCACTTAATATCAGCTAATTCAATGGTCTTATTGCTGGTAATTTTATTGGAGTTACCCAGCTCTATATTCAGTTAGTGCTGTTGATGGGAAATAAATTCCTGGCTATCCAGCCAATGATCCTAAAAAGGTTTTCCACAATTTTATCTCAAACTGACTGTGGTAATGTGCTATTATTAAATGTCCCAAGAAATGCGTCTCCTTTTCCTTTCCTCTGATGCTTTTTGTCAAGATGCAAAGTGGCCTCTCACTCAAGGACAATGTTTCTGAATTGTCTATCATCAGTCAAGGGGACCAGAGTCATTTGTCAGGAGAACTGCAATCTGTATGTATAAATGATCATACATAAATACTCTCTGCATGTTTCAACAGACTATTCCTGCTTTTTGGGTGTTACTGTTTTTAAGTTGTCCTGAAAAGCACAGATTTCACCAAGGAGTTACAGCAAGGCAGCAACATGCTCCCATTAAGGAAATGAGATCATAAGAAGGAGCAGTCGCTACTGCAGCCACAGCAGATGAGTATTTTGACTTAAACCTGAGTTTTATTCCACTGTGAGCAATATGACAGGTATTGTAGCTCAGATGTCCTCAAATATTTACATACATCCCATACACTTCAGTGATGGCTCTCCCTACTGTGTCCCTTGCACCATAGTCAGTCACATATCTCAGTGTTTGATATACCAGCCCTTGATATAAGGGCTCACCCCCTCTAGCAGAAGGGGGACTGAGATAGGGTTCAAAACCAAACAAGGAATTCAAGTTATCATAGAGGAAAAGTTCATCAAAAATACCTGTTAACTCACAAAGGCGTTTAGAGGGCCATCAGCACTGAAGATTTCACCAGTCCCTAATGTGCTGTGACTGTATGCCCTACCCTACTAGCTGGTTTATACATCTTCACATTCCACAGGTTTTACAACCTGCCGCACATCCTCAGCCCCCCCACTCCAACATCCACCTTTCTCCAAGTGTCACCAGACGAGCTCCTAGATCCACTGTACAGGAGGTAAAACCCACATGGACAACCTGGATATCTAAGGTCATTCAGGGGGCTGTGGAGAAGCAGAGCTGAAACTTGCTCTCTCAAGACCGTGGCCAGTCTGCTGCCTGCTTGACAACCCTTCTACTCCACAGACTTCAGAGGGGAAGCAAGGCACACAGTCCCCTGAATTGACTGCAACCCATGGGCTCTGCAGCTCTGGAAAAATATTACCCTTAATATATTTTGAATCTCCTGTAGCTGTAAATTTGTTATTTGCAACCTTGTATGTTCAGCTTTGGCAGGCTCTCGTCACCAGTGTGCCAGGTATCCGTCATGTGCAGCCAACCTGAAAGCTCCTCAGCTCCACAGTCCTCTCCAAGATCCTCTTCAATTCCTCCTTCCTCCCAACCTTTCCGAGGGACAGTCTCCCTCTGCAGCAAGCCTCAGTGCCAAACTCCGCAGGCTGCCAGCAGAGCTTGCTGAGGTCTGGATCAGACCCTAGTCCCCAGGCGCTGTACAACTGCTGTACAACTCCTGTACAACCGCTCAGTGAAGCGCGTGGGAGGATGTGGAGGCCAAGCGGGGCACGCCGCCTTGCGCAACCAGCCCCACGCCATGCAGCGAGAACCATGTTTATCCAGGCAAAGCCACAAAAACAGCCTGCGGTTCATAGAGACGCTGGTTGTACAAAACACCCTCAATAGCACATTCAGTTCAGGGCTTGATTTATCCAGCATATTCCTGCCTATCACTAAAAAGCAAGCATCGGGAAGCCCACAGGCA
This sequence comes from Bucorvus abyssinicus, assembly GCA_009769605.1. Taxonomy (NCBI): domain Eukaryota; kingdom Metazoa; phylum Chordata; class Aves; order Bucerotiformes; family Bucorvidae; genus Bucorvus; species Bucorvus abyssinicus. The sequence goes on from CM020033.1 coordinate 21,665,941, forward strand.
TTTCAAAGTAATATCATCATAACTAAATAATGAGGATTGCTGCAGTTCATATAAAATTTTTAGTAAAATAACACAAATGGGAGTTGTAAGTAAATAGGACAGTTAATAACTTTAGAACTATGGCAATGTCAAATGTGGGTTTCACTCATGTAAAAAGATTGTGAATTATGAAGAGTTCAGATGTTTAATATTACCTCTATCAATAGTTCTAATTTTATTTTAATGGGTTACTTTAAGTGTGGCACATTAGGCTCTCACCTAATCCTATGAACTCAGAAATAAATCATGGCACTGCACTCCACTCCTCCGGTGTTCATCTGCTGAGAAAATTGTATATACTGTGAAATATTTTATAAGTTTTATGGGGAAAATTTTGGAAAATGAACAGAATGTACATAGCAATCTGAACTTACTTGCCCTGTCTTGTGATTGCAATACTTTCCGAACATGGCAAAGGGCCATGGGTGGAATTTCTTTTAAAAGATAAAAAGAAATAATATAGCACACTGGAGAAACAAAGCTGTTCTTCACTTTTCCCAGTTATTTCTTTTTTTCTTTAGAGTGCAGGCAATAACTATCCAAGTTGTTAAAACTATCAGCAGATATAATGCAAAGAAAATTAACTTCAGACTGTAAAGAAGGGCAGAAACATGATTTTAGGAAATGTACCTTTACGCTTAATAGTTGATGTCAGTAACAAAATGCATCATTACTGCCTGTTCCTCTTTTAGTGATACAGTACAGAGTAGCTAATGGACAGACATCTGGATGGTTCTGCATGGCCTGGTGCAGAACGGCTCAGGGAGAGCTGCTGTGTGTGAGAGCTGAGCCTGAAACTTTCTGAATTACAATGGTGCTTACATCTCTCTTCGAAATCAGTGGATCCTATCCTCTCTATTCCCTACCAGTGAGTTTCGCTCTTGATTTTAATGGAATACAGTAAAATCCCAAACACGTTGCTTTTATCGTTACATAGGTTAAAGGCCTCATCGTAGACTCTGACAGTTTGCCTCTCTTTGGTCCGGGAAGAATTATTTTACTGAGGAAGGCTCATTGCTCAAACCCCCGCTCGCCTCCTATTCAGCTTCCCAGGCTTTCCAGGCTGGCAGTCTGAACAGTGACGGAGAGCAGGGAAGATGAGAGGAGGAGTTTCCAAAGACCAGTATCAAAGAATAGTCTGACTCACCCATGCTATATGGGAGACAGCAGGGCAAGTTATTCCTTTGGCTGGCATTGGGAAAAGAGAATTGAACAGGATAGGACCATGATCCATCTTGATTTAACTGATCTACTAATGGCCTCTATACTCAGTCTCTTACGCAGGCTAATATTAGCTCTAACGAGCCAGCATGTGCAGAGGAACACGAACACACCGTTTATGGTTTGTTACTACAAGGACTCCCATGCTTGCTTCTCAGTGTAAAAGCGTTCAGAGCTTCCAGATTTTTAGGACTGATTCTCCATGTCAAATCTTGCTAATATTTGAAGGCACAGATGGCTGATGCCCCAAACAGTGGTAACTCCTTTCCATGTGCTGATTAATAATAATGATAACAACAACATCAACAATAACAACAATAATAATAAATCTTCATCATCATCATCAACAACAACATTGTGAAATGCCCAGTGGTCTAAAGCAGATGTTTTGACTATTATTCCAAGACTGCAAACCTCAGGACAGAGATTTTATTTGTGTAAGATAGTGAAGAACATCTAATATCTACAATTCCACCAGTATCTCTGTAGACTGTGCTGTAAGAAACATTGTGTTCTTCAAGGCTCCTCAGGGCCCTGTTGTAACCTGACTTACCTCATACACTGGGTAAATTTAAACAAGCCATGGACAAACTTTTTTCTGAGCACCATAAGATAAAGAACATTACCGTAGGCAGTACCAGTATTACAAGAACATTTAAACTAGCATTTATGAAGGATGCTGCCAGTAAATTAAAGATTATAACAGGACCCAAACAGTGATAATCTAAAGGAAATAGCAAAACAGTTAAATGAAAAAACAGTGGAAAGTGGCTCTATCATGGATAGAGTGTTGCCACATGTCCTATTTTTATTTGGGTTTTGTGAAGAACGTGGGTTGAGGTGATGTTCAGTTCAAGATCCAGGTGCTGCAAAAACTTGTAAAACTGCATAAAATGTAGTCTCTGAGTGTTGAGAGTGAAGGGAAAAAAAATAAAAAAGGCTAACCCAAAAGCTTTAGAGATGTTACCTGCTTTTTGTGGTTGTAGACTACTGCCTCTCCTTTTTTCAGCTTTTACATTCTTTGTCACAATACCCTATAATCCTTGAAGTCATCAGATCAATCACTTTGCAGCATAATTACTGACAGCTATTTGTTTAAGCCTAGTATATACACTTGCTTTCCTCCTATGTAATTTCCTGTTATTTTTGTCTTTATACTTGAGGTACTTAAATCATGTGTAAAGGGAAGTGTCCAAGCACTTCCTCAGTGCATACACGACATAGAGAGCTAGTTATGCAACACATGCAGAGCAGAACCAAAACTTTGCCTCCTTCTTCTCTTTATCCCAACAATTCTTGGTAAATCTTGAGACAGCAAATGGGCATCTCAGTCTTAGGGACTAGTCATTGACAACAGCCACAATTACTCTTGCAGGGTAGGTACCACTCTACGACTTTAGCTGTAATCCTGGGTGGCACCACAATCCATCCATGGTAGCACCTTCTTCTCTTCTTATGAGTCGGCTTTGACTGAGTAGAACCCTTCTGCTCAAAAGCTGAGTAATACAGGTCTTTAGAGCTGACGATTTCTTGACTCTTACAATATAGATCAAAGCAAGAATACTATTAAAGTGTTGTGTTTTAGCAGACACAGTACTTGAATTTGGATCCTTAGACAGATAGAGGTTCCTTAATACACAAAAGAGATTTTTATCCAAGACTGCCCCCCTCTGTTATTGCTTCACAACTGAAAAAGAATGTTTAAAACTGCTGTAAACTCTTCTCATACCTGATAAAGTGAAATTTCCAGTATACTGATTTTTAGTATTCATATTTATTGTAAAAATTAACTGACAGTTATTTCAGCTGTTTAAATGCCCCGATACATAAAAAAGGAAGGCATACTGAAATTCTTCAGTGAGTATTTGATTGGGGATATTTAATTGATCTGTTTGCAATAAATAAAAATATTAATTACTTCTCTTGGTTTTCTCCATTCATATTTTGTATAAAATTATGCTGAAATACAGGCTATGATTTTTTACAATAATAGCTTTTTCTTCAGTAAATAGAAATCGCAGTACCATTTCTCTTCCATAAAATTTCTGCTATGGCAAATTCAATATTTTGTTCATAGAAAGCTAACTTCGTATGTTTAACATATGCTTAAAGGAATATTGGAAAACTAAGTGTCTTGAAAATTCCAATTGTAATGCTTAAAAACGCGTAGAGGAAGAGCACTCATCTCTGAATTTCATCATCCACTTCAAATCCCTTACCACAAAAGCAGCAAAGAGAACCAGACTGTTAAAATCTGAACAAAGGAAACAGTTTAGATGAATAAAATTTGTGAGCAATATAAAGTGCTGTCTTAAAGGAGAGTTTTATTTGGGTGTTTATTCAGAAAAAAAACCCCACACAAACCTATGTTTTGTCATGCATGAACAGACATGCTTTTCTAAGAACTGCAAATTAGAAAAACTGAAAATTCATAGTTTTGCATTAATCTACAAGATGGAAAACCAGAGCATTGGACAGCATTTAACAAATCTTGTTCCTCATGTCAAGCATTTTACTGTCATGGCCAGGTGTACTAGAAAAGTGCTTAAAGTAGACTGAGGCAGACCAGAGAGGTGTAAATATTGCATTCAAGAGTGTATAGGGTAGGAGCTCAGAAAAGAAACTCAGTAGGAGACTCTGCTTCTTTTAGGTAATAGCTTAAGATACATGTTATTAGGAAAGGAATTCCTCCTTGTTCCAGACATCTCTTGTATTCATTACTCAAGCTATATATTACAGAGACCACCAGGGTATTGCTTCCAGCTCTTACTGGGTTTAAATATTAATTTCAGCTGGATTTCGTTCCAAAGAAAATTACTTCTGGCACAGCCAGCCAGAATTTGCAAGTCTGCTTATTCAGTAAAAAATGGGGGGAACCCTTCCCTCACTGTGTTATATTGTACTGTTGGTGGGCTGCAACTTAATTTGAACCACAGCGTAATCCAGTGGTAAGAAATCTGCACTCTCTTCTGCCAGCCTAATGCCATTATTTGTGCCTACCTATTTCCAGCTGCTGGTAGATCCAAACATCATCAAGTACGGTCTTTCCTCTTTCCTCAGCACACCCTGCCTCCACACAAGTGGCCCCCAGGATCTGCCCATCAAGTGCAGCGCTTCCTCTGTTGACAACGACTCAGCATGCAGTCTGGGAGCAAGTGGGAGCAGTGATTATGGATTTTGCATTTTGACTGCAATGTTGCTTATCCTCACTTTAGTAATGCTTTCTTCCATAACTCCCGGTAGACACACTGATGAAGTGTGGGCTAGATCAGTGGACAGCCATGTGAAGGGCACAAGGTCTTGCCCCCGGGGACGAATAACTCATGACACAAGTACACACTAGTGGCCAACTGTCTGGAAGGCAGCCTTGTAGAAAAGGCCCTGGGGGTCCTGGTAGACAAGCTATGCCAACAACGTGCCCTCACAGAAAAGCAGGCCAACAGCCTCCTGGTCTGCATGTGGAAAAGCATTGCCAGCAGGTTGAGGGAGGTGAGCCTACTCCTCTACTCAGCCCTGGTGAGGCTGCATGTGGATGCTGGGTAAAGCGCTGCGCTCCCCAGTGCAGGAGAGACATGGGCTTACTGGAGTAAGTCCAGAGAAAGGTCACAAAGATGATTAAGGGCTTGAAGTATCTTTCATAAGAGGAGAGGCCGAGACAGCTGAGGCTGTTCAGCCAAGAGAAGACGAAGTTCAGGGAGATCTTATCCATATGGATAAATACCTGATGGGAGGGAAGGGAGGAGACGGAGCAAGACTTTTCTCAGTAGTGCCAAGAAACAGGGTGAAAGGCAATGATGACAAACTGAAACATATGAAATTTTAGCTGAAGGCCTCTGTTTTTTTTTTTTTTCCCCCACTGTGAAGGTGGTCAAACACTGGAGTAGGTTGCCCAGAGAGGTTGAGGAGTCTCCATTCCTGGAGATACTCATAACTCAACTTGACATGGCCCTGCCCAACCTACTCTAGCTGCCTGTCCTTGAACACAGAGGGTTGGACTAGATGATATTAAGAGGTGCCTTCCAACATTAGCAATTCTGTGATCCTGTGTAATGCTCATGGGTCCAGAACGTTGCCCAACAGCAGACCAGAGGAAACTCTTCCTCATCCTTGCAGCTTGAGGGAGAATGAGCACATGAAAGCCCTCCCTGTCCAGTGAGGTAAGGTGGGGTCCTGTGTATGCACATATGGACATCAGATTGGATAACATCACTTCTCCAGTGGACTGCCTTTTCACCGCAGCTGCAAGAATGCTGTGGGTGCAGGAATGAGTGGCTGGGGCTCCAGTTTCTCGGCAGGCTGAGCTCAGCCTCCCTGCTGCTAATGGACTATAACCTGTGGCTGAACTCCCTCCCCAAATGGATCTGGATAAGCTACACTTGTCAGAGGCTAAGAAGAGCCTGTGTCTCCAGGCTCATACAACTAATGTGTCTGTTCCTCAGCACTGGCCAGAAAAGGGCTCAGCAACCAGCTCAGATACTGAAAAGTAAACCCAGGACAGATGCATCTCACCTCACAAATCTAAAAAGATCTGATTCATCCACAGAATGAAAAACTAACTTTATGAAATGAAACTCTTCATTCTTCCTATTACCTTCTGGAACCCTCATACTGAGAAGATGAACAGAAAAATATATGACTAAGAAATATTTCTATTTCTCCATCTCCCTATGCTCCCTTTGCCCAGTTTTGCTCCCCTTCCTGCATGTTTGGAGTAGCAGGACCAACACTAAACATGAACAGTTACACTTCAATGGCCATGACATCAATCTGGCTTCCTACGTATCCCTTTCACTTACCTCATTATGTGTAATATGCTTCAGATGAATAAACCAAGCAGTTCACTAAAGTGCTGACAGCACTGAAATCTCCTAAAAAGTATCAAGGAAATGAAAATGACTCATCAGACATATCAACCAATAACAAAGCAAAGCTGGACTGCTCTGACAGTTCCTGCCTAAAAATAGAGCTGTAAAAAACCACAAATGTGTGCTTGATATCAGAGAAATAGCTGTAGCACAAAGGAAGTCACTAGAAAAAAATTTCACAAAAAATAGCTACCTTTTTCAGAAGTCATTTCACTGCATATTCATACCACGAAATAACTGTGAAATTGTCTTAACTAATGAAATCAAGAAACTTTAAAAAGTGAGCATGGCTAATATGTTAGAGATGGTGTATCACAATTAGATTTTTCATTAAAATATTTTTCCCTATTTTTAATTTGAGAAGAATACAGTCCTAAGTCCTTCTTTGATCTGTCAGCACATGAGTTCATAAATCACTTAATTATTGCAAGTGTTGACAGACTGATCTTGGCAAACCACTTTTCAAAGGGCATTATACATACCATTATATTTAATAATAAATACAAAGTGTCAAGCAAAAGTCAGCTATGCTGTACCTCAAGTCATGGCTTGGCTTCGCGGACGAAGATTTGGGAAGGGCTTTGCCCACGCTTATTGCAAGCGCGTTGATGGCTGAAAAGGCCAATGCGGGATAGGCAAGACCGGTTGCAAAGAGCACACCGGAGGGTCTCCTTGGGTGGTATAGTCGAGGCACGGTTCTTTCTGCGCTGTCTTTTCTCCTCGAGCTTGATTCTACGCGTGCTCTCAAAGGAGACAGCAGCGTTATGTATGGTGTGTCTCCAAATCTCCCGATTGGAGGCCAGGGTGGACCACTGATGGTGGTCAATATGGCCTAGGCTGAGGTGTTGTTTCAGGGAGTCCTTATATCTCCTCTTTGGAGCTCTTCTCTTGCGGCAGCCGGTGGCAAGTTCACCATAGAACACGATCTTAGGGAGGCGGTGATCCGCCATCCTGGAGACGTGCCCTGCCCAACGCAGCTGCGTTTTCAGCAACATGGCCTCAATACTGGTGACGTCTGCCTGTTCAAGGACAGCAACGTTAGTCACGTAGTCAGTCCAGTGGATGTTTAGGATTGTGCGGAGGCAGCGCTGATGGAAGCGTTCGAGGAGTCGCAGATGGTGGCGGTAGATGACCCATGATTCAGACCCGTACAGAAGAGTAGGCAGTACCACGGCTCTGTAGACACTGATCTTTGTACTTTTCTTCAGGTGTTTATTGCACCAGACTCTTTTATGGAGTTTTCCGCAAGCTCTGTTTGCCTTTGCTATTCTGTTGTCTATCTCTTTGTCGATCGTGGCATCTGAGGAGATGATGCTACCCAGATAGCTGAACTGCTGGACTGGCTGAAGCTCTGACTCGCCAATGGTGATGTTACCTCTGTATTTGTGTTCTTTAGTTCTTTAGCAAAAAAAAAAAAAAAAAAGGAATCTACTAATTGCTGTTAGGCCTAGGGACTAGTTTGAGTCACGCAAATGGATGTTCCATAGTCAAAATCCTGGAATGTGACTGGGGTTTTTGGATCCTGGGAGAGAAGAAGCATTTAAAAATGTCCATCTCTTTCTAAGATATATTAGTTTAGGAGATAAAAATTCTAGTCACCTTTAAAAATATTGTTGTAATAAAAGAATACAAGACCTGATTAGTTTTTAATTACTTGCAATTTAAAAACATCCCCCAAACTTGATATTCTCTTTTCCCAACTCTTGTGAAAAGTGGCATAGCAACTAGCATTGCGTTCATTAGTATGTCAAAAAAATTAGAGATAGTATACCCTAAAAAGCCAAAGACACTAGAAAAAGATGAGGATTGATAATGACAGCATAATTCTTCCCCATGGCCACCAGAAACACCCATTATTTTGGTTTCTGTTCAGTTTCCACAAATACTGCTGTTGGTGATCCATTACTTGGTTCAATCGTACCATTAGATATTCAGCCCAGATCACTTTGAGCTTACTAGTCTGCGCTAATTCTGTTCTTGCACTGGATTAGTGGAATTGTTTCCAGCTGTATTTTCAGTATCATTCCCATGTAATTCTATTTATATAGAAATTTCGTGGAATCTTTACTAGCCAAGCAAAGGATGTTCCATATCTTGTTGGTGTGAACACTTCTGAATTTGTTGTTCTTTTGAAATCACCGAGGCTTGGCCAATTCAAAATAGTGGAAGGTAAATTCTTGGGGCAAATACACATTCAGTAAATTTCTCCTCAAAACTCCAGGGCTTTTTTTTGAATGGAAGACAAGAAGGAAACATTGGCAAATCATTTGTACATTAATATTGTGCATATTATGATCTTGCTCTATTTCTGTTTTTTGAACAACATGAGCTCTTTCTTGTAATTACGCAGAGAGATCGATGGTGCTTTCCAGAGAAAGCTGGGTAAAGCTCAGTGGTAACAAGTGCGATTCACTCTAATGTGTGTACACAAGTAGCGTAAACATAGCATTGTAAATCAGGAAAATAAACTGATATTAATAAAATCCACAGAGTTACCCTTGAAAGCACTCACTTTGCACAAACTTAAAATATTAAATTAATTTCTGATGCAAACACTTGATTAAAAATTAAAGTATAATGTAATTCGAAGGCTGCAGAGAGTGACAGAATCTATTTACCAGTCAGTGGGAGACTGAAAGAGTTTTACTGTGAGTCCCAGTACTCTGACTAGATGCAGCCACAGGATGGTGCTCATGGACTTTGCATAATATACTATACAACATTATAAATCCGGGGCAGGAGAAAGAAAGAGAGAGCGAATGAGCCAGACTCTCCCTTTGGCAGGCTGTGCCTTGTCCTGCCCTGAAATACATGAGCCAGCAAGCAGCCATGAGTTAGGCTGATTTCTCTCTCTACATTTACCGAGTGTTCAAGGGCATTGCAAATAGACCTATCCACCCACTTCCTTGTCTTTGGGATGTTATCGTTTAGCTAAAGACATAAATTTGGAACTGAAAAGGTGTAAAATGTATCACATATAGCATCAATGAGTGAAAACATTGCCTCTGAGGAATTGTGATCTTGCAAGCTACTCTATTCTTGACCAGTACAAGAGTTGGACATCGCATATAGCTGTTGGTGCAGTAGAGAAACTGCAGGTGACAGGATCTCCCAGATTCCCAGATCTGGGAGATGCTTTTTAGGTATAGAATGCTTTTTAACCTTTGCTAGAGAAAGCAAGTGGACTTAAGAAGGTTCTTTGAAGCTCAAACACTTCTGCAGTTTCAGTGGAAAGATACCTGTGCACTGTGAATTTGGAGAGGAGTCTGCAGGACTGGGAATCTTACTCAGCAACAGAAAGTCCTGCTTCACAGAGTTAGTCACGGTCACCTTCCTGAGACTTGCTGCCTTCCCCTACTTACACTAAGGGATGCACACCTCTGCTTCACATACACCTGTTGTTTCTTAACTGCAGCTCTTCAGTGATTTCATGCGTAATTTTATACAGATGACCAGGCACATTGTAATGAATATTTTCATTCACCTCTTAAAATTTTGGGACCTACAAACTTCGTGAGTAGGAGCCTTAACTGTCAATTCAGTAGGGTATATCATAGGGTAATTTGTATTTCTGTATGGATATAGAATCCGTAATTCCACATCCCCACTGCAGTGTCTATGCATATGGCAAAAATGTGCATATGGACTACGACGCTTTTAATCAAGGTTTATACTAAGCCAGACAAGTGCTGGAACACTTTAGTATAAATATTTCCCCGATGAATCATGACTCCACACATCGCAATACCTGGCACTGGGGGATACTTACATTCCAAGCCGTGCTGTGGAGTGGGGACCTTCTAAATCACTTAAAAATAAGTGAACGAGGAACTTCAGGGAGAGGGAAATAAGTTAAAAGGTAGCAGAACCTGACAAAAGAGGACACTGAAAAGCACAGCACCTGCACATGTAACACTGCCTGAAATCGCCCCCCTCCCCTGGAGCCCACCCCGACCCTCCCTCCCCGCGCACCTGGCCGTGCCTGCATCCTCCGCCCCGCACCGGAGGTCGGGCGCAGGGGCGGGGAGTTGGATCTCCGGCATCGGTCTTGCCTCTTTTTTTCCCTCCCTTCTTTCCACCTTCTGCTCTATAATTGCCCGCCTCCTTTCGCTCCCCTTTCGCCTCGTCAGATACGGCGCAGCGAGAGAAAGAGCGGTCAGAGCGGAGGGAAGCGGCTCTTCTGGAGCCGCCTCAACACCCCCAGCACCGCGTGAAAACGAGCGGCCGCACCCTCACCGGCGGCTCCTCCGCTGATGCCCGCACAGGTGGGTGTGAGCTCCGCTTCGGCTCCCTCGAGGGCTGGGGCGAGGCGGACGGGTCAGGGTCAGGGGTAGGAGCGCTTCCCACCCACCCACCTACCTGGCCACCGCCGCGGCGGCCGGACTGGAGCGCCGGAGGGAGAGTTGGGTGAGGGAGGAGATGAAGAGGTGGAAAGTGGCGAGCCTGGGGCGGGGAGGGGGAGCCCCTTAGAAACTAGCGCACAAGCCTTACTTTTAAAAAATCATAAAAAATAACCGGTCACACTTTAAAACGGACGGTCTGGCTGCTGCCCACGTCCCCCCGCGGGTGCATCCTCCCTCCTGCGGCGCGTCGAGGCAGATCGCTTCGCCCCGGCTCCGCACGCCCGGCGCTGGAGGAGGTGGTTTTACACGGTGGCTGCCCGGGCAGGCGAGCCCGCCCCCGCCGCGCCTGCAGCGGATCCCGGCGCCCTGCCGGTGCGGGTGTTCCCGGCGGGCAGCCCCTGGGTCTCACAGCGCCCGACCCTCGCCTCAGCTCGGCGGAGGCAACGAACTCCCCCCCGCACCCCGTCCCTTTCTTACCTTGAAGGGCAACCCGCTTTCAAAGGGGAGCCCCGCGGGCGCTGGGGGCGGGGAGCGCTCCGAAGAGCAGTCTGGGGGTCAGGCGCGGCCCCTCAGGCCGGGCTGGAGCCGCGTTGCGGGGGCTGTGGAGAGGAGAACGAAATGCGCCCGCCGGGTCGTGGCACCGCCGGCGGGTCTGCGAGAGCCGGGAGGGCGTCTCCGTCCCGCCGCTGTCCCCCGCTGCCGCCTCCCCGCGTGGGAGCGGTGGCCGTAGCGGCCAGCCCGACGGCTCCCTCGGGGCCGCGGCGGTGCCGGGGCGGGTTGCGCTCTTCCTTTGGCCCAGCGGGGCGTCGGCCCGAGGAACGTGCGCCTGTTCCCATGCGGCGGGTCACTCCGCTCCGTATCGAGCAACCGGGAGAAATAACCCCCGGGCTCCCGTTCCGGGGGGCCGCGCTGACCCGCTAGCCTTGGGGAACGGCTCCAGGGCCGTGCCGAGGCGGCTCTGCCTCCTCACCTGGGCTGGGTGCGCTTCTGCAGCCGGGGCGGTTCGGAGCACGAACACGTATGTTGCGTTTCTGCCGGGCTGGGAGGTCTCAAAGGCAGGCTGCGCCCTCAGGAGAAGGCGCCCTGTTGCCAGGCCCGTGCCGGCTGGCCGGGGCATCCTGGAGCACACCCGGCAGGGGAGCTGTGAGCCCACGGGGAAGTGGGGCTTACCTCATGGGCAGGGCTCTTGGCTTGGGAGGGTTTGATCTCTGCTGCTGGGGCTATTCTGTCGGATAACTGTTTTACCAAATAGTTAATAAAAGCTGAAATAGTACCCTATTCCTCCTACTTTTCATTTTTATTCTCGGATGATGTCAGCCACAAGGTGGCTGCATGGCCGTGGTTGCCTTTCCTAGTTAAGTGAACCTTGGTGCAGGTCATTGCAGAGCTGAACTTGCGCCTAGCTTATCCAGCACCCGTTTTATGTATACCAGTAAACCTTCTCTGCTCAATGGCTTTCCCCTAAAAGCATCAGTAGAGATTGTTTCTACTCAGGATTACCTGTTGGTGTTTACGACTTGTGTTTGGGAGGACAGTTTATATCAAATCTAGCAGATGAGGAATTGAGCCAGCGCTGTGAGTATTTGATTGTCTTGGTTATTACATGGGAAGAAATCTGCACAGTGTCGTTGGTGACTGCATTGAAGAAGGAGTTGTATGATGCTCTTTGAAGACTCTACAATTACTTGCTCCGGGTTGTATTCCTGAGGGAGGGAAGAAGCATCAGTACCCAGTGTGAGATTGCACAAGGGGTGGATTTCTGACTATTGAAGACTTTAACTCGCTTCATTCTTCCAGTTGCCGTCACTAGGCAACTGTCTGCTGACTTGTCTGGATCCAGTCCTTGAGTGTCTGACTCTTTGTGTTCATGTAGTAGGAAGCCTGGGCATTTTGCTTGGGTATCTGGAGGACGTGTCCTAAGAACTGGGAGTAGCAATACCTATGTTTCTGGTGCACATCTTTGTTATTTGGTCTAGCTATTTGCCTCTCTTGAGAAATTTATACTGTAAGAGTTTGATTAAAAAAATATATTTAAGTAGTGTGAAATCTGTTGATAATTTGGCCGAAACTTAGCTAACCTGCTGTGGGGATGGAATTCACAATGCTTAAGCCCCTGTATGTTTCTAGGTGGCATATCAAACATTCATGATTGGGATTTGCAACAGTCCTGAGGTAATTGGCAAATTGTAAATAGCTGAAGAGAGAAGGAGATGTAGGTCCTATTCTCTTCTCCAATAATGGTTAAGGTACTTCAGTCTGCCTTTTATATTAGATAGTGGTTGAACCACTTGTGTTGTGCCTTCCTCAGAAGGCAATGAAAACATGGAAGGCAAATTTAAGGATAGTATGTTGGGAATATGACAGAAAATGACGTAGGAGGTAAGTGGGAGGGACATGCAACACAGAAATACATAAACCAAAATTTACCAAAGTAAACCTCTAAGTGCTGACTCTGCTGACAGCCAGAAATCTACTATTAATTATCTTAATTTAGTTCTCCCATAAAATACTAACAGGAGAGTGCAGCAAAAATTGTTCTTCCTGGCCCAGAAAACCAACTAAAACCAGTGCAGTCAAACTGAGTGATAGGTAAATGAATATAAGCACGATGTTACAAACATGTTGATGTATCTAGAGAGGTGCTTCTCTGTGTGTTGAATAACATACTGGAAAGCGTTAAAGGCCAAGTTCAGATAATGAAATTTGTACTGCTCTTAACCTAGCATCTGTGGACAGGTAAATTACCCCTTCTGGAGCTTGTTCTTTGGCACCAGAACAGTTGTACTACCAGAAATGCCAGGTAGTACAGCAGAGAGCACAGACTAAGTTGAAGATAGAAAAAGGAAGAATAGAGTAGGCTGTAGGGGACAGCGAGAAGAGGACTTGTGTTTCCTCAGAACAAAGCTCTGCCCTTTTTGACAGCTTATGTGCAAAATTGCTCAGTGGAACTGATCAATGATTATTTCGCTGGGGTTATCGAGTACATGCATTTGCTACTTTATTGTAGGCTTGCAGGGACCTTCTTATTTTTTTATTACAGGATCCTGAATACATGTTTTACCATGCCATTCTGGATGCTTTCTGGATATGAAGTAGGTAACAGTTTTAGTCCTACTTTGTTAGTTAGAGCTTCAGAGCTTTCTACCACAGGTGTCTTGGTAAGGTGTTTGCAACGCTGGCTTGTGTAGGGATACCCATTTTACCTTGTTATGCATTGAAACCTCTACTTCCAATACTCATGTATACTTGGCAAAAATTATAGCAAAAAACATTAGCAAAAAATATCCTTACATGGCTGAATTATCAGAGCTGATGAGTTGCCTAAAGGGGGTTCTTTGTCTCTTTCAAGTAAAGTATGTTTTGGTTATGAGACTGCTGTTAGGATGAAATCTTGGCTCTGCTGATGTCTATGGCAAATTTCTAAATTTTAAGGGAATCTGGATTTTTGCCCACACTTTTCATTAAGGTGGGTGCCTTAGCTTTGCAGGCTTATGAAGTCTTTTTGTTCAATGTGTTTTCAGACCTGCTGGTACTGCGTATGTTGAGGGGAAGAAGATGCTTTATCGGTATGAGATACAGAGCTGTTTCTTCTTGACTGTTTTAGCTACCACAGCTTTCTTAATCAGTGATGCCCAAGGCCAAGGTAAGTTATGAATAAGAAGGTAGATCTTTTCACAATGATGTGCAGGAATACTTTCTTATTTGAAATTTGTTACTGTTACTTCTCTCTCAGAAGGATGTAGATGCAGTCCTAATGAAATGAAGCAGGAGTTTTTCTGCTGATCTTGAGGGGGAGTAGAATTATGTGTTCATGTGAACTTTGAACCTAGTATCTCAAATAGCATAGATCTTTTTGCAAATTCACGTGTCTCAAAAAGAGTTATATGGAACAGCGTTTTTTTTTACTCTTATTTACATGATATTTAGAAGTATTGATCAGAAATTGCTGTGTCTGTCCTCTACATAATCCAGTAAGTTCAAAGGAACAGTTATGATACTAAGCTTGTATTGCATATATATTTTTTTCTTTGTTGGAATGGTAGCTATTGTAACGCAACATACAGTATTGCACAGGACTGTTAAATGTCATGGACTACTTCTACAGCTTTTTTTTTTTTTTAAATCTCCTTCATGGGTGTTAAAAGATACTGCTGATACTGTTAGGCTTAAATACTTGTTTGATCATGTTGTCGGTGGTTTGACTTCTGGAGAAAATTCATCCTATTGCTTGGGAAGGAGGAGGATGACAATGAGTTTTTATGATTGCTAAAGAAAGACGTTTTTCTCCACTTTATATTTATGTGATACCTTCAGTATTAGACTGCATGGGTGTAACTGGGAGCTGAATTTGATCCAGGGTCTCTTCTAAAGTGTCTTGTATAATGCATTATTCATGAGCACATTCAGAAAGCAGTGGCAACCAAGTTCTGGTAAACGCAAGTAGCAGTGCTGTCCAGTCTGTGTGGCACTCAAGTGCTGGGGATGTGTACCATCTGGGGTGCTTCGGGATCTGCGAGTGTTTTAGAAGCCTCTCCCAGAACATAGGGACACACATAAGCAGTAATATTTAATGTGGGCAATGTGAGGTCAATGAAAACATACATGTTCCAAATGTTCAACCCATCAATTCTGGTCAGAAATGAGGTCCAGAATGTTTGTCCCTTAATAAGCCAATAAAGCAAAGCATATGGTTAGTCCTCTCTCTGTGTATTTCACTCCTAATACATATGGTTAAGATTTGCAAAACAGGATTGAGATTTGAGATCTATCTCCAGAAAGTTTTGCAAGATTCCTTGTGCTTGGAAAACCATGCTCTTTCCTCTCACTCTTTTTTTATTTTTTTTTATTAAACATTGATTTAACCGGTCATGTGTAAGGGAAAACTCTCTACTATTAATACAACAAAATGAAGGTCAGAGAAAGTTTTTTCCACAATCATCACACCAGCAGAAGCTAGAGTTGGTGTACTTGATGAGTAAAGAACAATACTTCCCTTGTTCTTATACTCTTTCAGCAAGCATCAGCTGCTGAATGCTGTCAGCTGTGTGATACTAAGCTAAGTGAACTCTTGCCTTGGCCCAAAATGATGGTTATGTTGTTGAACGAGGTGGTATGAAGTCTCTATTCCATGTTCACAGAATAAAAGTATTTCTTGCTACACTTAAAGTAATAAGCTGTTTCTCAAATCCTTTCTTTTCTCAAGGCTGCCACCCCTTGCAGTAAACTCTTCATGTAGCTGGTTAACTATTTACAATTTAGTACAGCACTAACAGTATGTTTGCCTGTTTTAAGAAATTGTACACTCTGCCAAGGTGTAGGAAGAGCTGGTATTAGTTCCAGCTTGTGTTTCCTTCTTTTGGCAAAGATTCTCAGGTAAAGGTGTGTAATATGACTTCTTAGGATAATAAGTTTGGGAGCTGAAGTCAACATGCCTGAAGCTAAAACTTAGTCTTTCAGCTGAGGAGTTACTTGCATGGAGCTATGTGGTTTTATCTCATTTATTGTCTGAATGCCTTATAAACCACATAGTGCCATTCATTTATTACTCCACAACAATTATTTTTTCTTCACTGCTGTTTCTTCCTCATTCAGCATAATGTCACTTAAACAGCAATAAAAAAAAATATAGCTTTTGTCTACTTATGTTCTTATATAGTACTCAAAAATAGTGCTGGGCAAGAAAAATACTTTAGGATTTTCCATTTATTCATAAAGTAACTGCCTTTAAGAATTTTCCTTCTGTATTTAAAGATGGAAACTTTTCTTTGTGTAGCAATAATTTCCACGTGTTACTAATGTAATTGTGGTGCATATTAACTTGTTCAATTCTTATGACAAAAGTAAATGGAAGCCACAAGCTTTAATTAGTATCCAATCTTAGACCTTTGGATGTCTTAGGGAGCTACACATAGGCAATTTATGGTATTTTTCCTTTCCATTAATGTACTGAATAGTTCAAACCACTCTCCCTAGTTGTCACAAGAGTTGTGTATTTGGAGTGCTAATTTATCTGGTGACATAAAACAAAGCCTTGAACTTGTCCGTAGTTTTCTTTTGGGTGACTGCTCTAATGTTGCTGATGGCCATTCACTTTTGCATTCCTGTAAAACCACTTAACAAGCTCTAGCTACTGATTTTTATCAGTTAACTGACTCAGCTTGGATTAATTTTTTTCCCTTTCTGCAAGAAGTGAGATTTTGTTCCACAGACAATAAAGGTCCAAAGAAATAAAGATATCCTCTTCAGGTTGGTGAATGTGTAGTAATTCCCATCAATATCTTGTTGTCTGTTAGATTTTTAACTTCCTTAGCTATATGTCCTTTTCTGTGCCAGAATGTTGGTCTTTGCACAACTAAGACCCATTTGAGTATCTGTCTGGCGAATAATTCTTTTCTTCTTTGCGGTTAATTGCTGTGTGGGAATGTTTGTTCCCCTGCACTGCCACCTTTGATACGAAAAGTACCCAGTGAAAATTGACTAGTTATGTAAAGACTCTTCTGGCACAACTTTTCTAGTCTTTCACATTGTAACTCTGTAGTAAACAGAAAAACTTCTGGTGATTGTGTCCTTCTTTGCTTGTAAGATCTGTGATTGTTTTTTAGGGGCTCCCAGAATTTACCTGGTTTGGTGATGGCTCATAGCAATTAGGCCAGAACTATGCCTCTTTGTTAGAAGGTGCTTTCATAAACTGTGAAGTTGAAAGTAGGAGGGAATGGAATGACAGGGGAAGGAAGAAGATGGCAGAGAAAATGAACTCTGAAATTCTAAGACATGGGGTTTTTTTGTTAATCCTTGGTGTCACTTTGTTGCTCTCTGCTCTGCCTCTTAATCCCTGTGCAAATTTACCACTTAATCCTGGTAAAATGTGCAGCGTTTTTACACTTGCATACTGTAATTGTTCAAAAGTTCATTTGCTGTTCTTTAGATGAAATAAATAATAAAAGGAGTTGAATATTTTGCAACCTTCTAGGTATGATTTGACAATCTTGGTTCATTCAGCCCCAATTCATTGTAATTTATGTATAGCTGAAAGACAGAATGAATCTTGAGAATGAATTAAAAGCTATAATCCATAACTACAGTCTGCTTGGCTTTCAAAACTTTTTGCCAGTCTCTGTCGTTTTATTACAATTATAGCGTGCTGAATAGTCTTGCAGAAACCTTCTCAGCAAACCATTTTGCAATAGGAGGGCCAAATTTTCAAAGAACTGAGTTTGTATTTGCAGAGATTCCTTCACGCACTCTTGCTTGCAGCCTCTCTTTCTCTAAACTTCAGGGAGGTGACAGACAATCTGAAGACAAGGTCTATCAAGATTGTGCCCAGCAACAGGGAAAATGCACTGTTTGGGTGCAAGCTCCGTGCTGCAAATCAGAACAGTTTTGAGCATGTGGAACTGGTGTGCTACCCACTGTTTCTATCCCCTTGCCTCTCCAACTTGTTCTCTGAAATTTTTGAGAATGCAGTGGTGTTGCTAAGCTTTTCTTAGAGCTAATGTACTCTCTTTTCTGTGTTCTGGTATTCAGTCTTTCCAAGCAGAGAACTGCAGAAGCCTGCCTTTGGTCTGGCAAAACTGTGCCTGGATGCAAGGGAATACATCTCTTTTATTAAACATTCAGATTTTTACTTCTGAGTCCCCAAATGTTTTTAATGGTGGTTTACATGAAAAAAACCACCACCCCAAATCTCAAACTACAGCCTGCCTCTTTTCTTCTTTATTTCTCCTCAAGCTGTTGGAAAAAGAAGCACATAGGAAAAAGTGATTAGTTCACGACAGGTCTTTGGCTGCTGCTAGTGCCAGAGCTGCGTTGACTGTAGCAGGTCACGTGGAGAGGCCAGAGACTGTTGGCTAGCACAGGCTGCCTGTTGACTTAGGTGCTCTGTTATGCTGTAATTCTTAAATCTCAGAAATATCATGAGCACTGTTGGTTTATTATATCTAGTGGACCAACAAACCATCGGCATGAACCTAGTCAATTAAGAGTTATCTTGGGCCCTGTGGAAAAGAAATTGCCACTTCCCCCCCTTCAGATAATTTTGCTTATTTCTTAGACTTACTTAGAGAAATCTTAAAAGTGGTGGTGGCAGAGACACCAAGGGTTTGGAAAATGGGAAGAGGAGGGGTAAGGCTGATGGAAGAATTGGGCAAGCTTTTCTAACCCTCTCTGTGTTTGGCTTCTGGATATCTTCCCTGGCTGCCTTTCCCTCTAGATCGGTTCTGTGAGCCAAACACCGTTCAAATTTATGAAGATTTCCCCTTGACAGCCTTGGATACCACAGTCTGCACAAGTAGCAGCTCTGCTTTTGTTTTTTGCTGTGAAGGAGGGATGTGGCTCCCTGAAACACAGCAGAAATGCTATGTAGAGTGTTGTCCAGCATCAGTGGAGCTTGACTGAGCAGAGGGATGCAAAGCTGTGAAAAACTAGGTTTTGTGCATAGTCCCAAAGGTGCTGATACTGCAGTAACAACATAGGATGCATTTTCTGTTTGTTCCTCTGTGCGTTGCTTCTCTGAAATATCACCTCTTTCTCAGTCATTTCATTCATTTCACCTGATGCTTCTATTTGAAATCCAGGTGATGGCATCATACAAATAGAAGCCAGATTTGCTTACCATCCAAATTGCCGCTGTCTAAATCTTGACTAGCCTACGCGTGCCTGATGAGACCGAAGCAGCGCTTGCAGCTGGGCAAGTCTGTGTGCTGCTTAGGTCAGGTTTGCAAATCGGGCAGCTGATGTTCCCTCTGCCTTGTGCATGCCTATCTTTCCTCTTCATTACTATGTCTTCACAAGGCTTTGAAAATTTGGCCCTGAGTGACCTTAAATGTGGGGAAATGCTCATGGTAATACAAGATAAAGGAGACTATATAATGCATACTGTCAGTGTAAGCAAGGAGAGCAATTTTAATTCCCCTATATTAACAAAGAGCATTTTTATTACCAGCTTTGCCTGCTAAACTAGAGTCTTAACATCTAACACTGTTTGTCTTTCTGTCCTCTGCTGTTAGGTTGTTAGTTTGTTTTTATAAAGAGATAAATAAAAGGTACGTCTGAGGGAAGTAGTGCACCTGGGGATGTTGTTCTACAAACTAATAAACTGATCTATGTGATATTTTGAATAACTTGCATCCTTTATCGTTAAAATTGTGTTGTCTTCCTATATGTGTTTATGTTTGTTTAAAGTTGACAGTTGCTTTTTATTTGAATTTAAAATGTTGTTTTCTCTCCCCACTTGCAGTGTCCCCACCAACAAGACTAAGATATAATGTAGTCAGTCCTGACAGTGTACAGATTTCTTGGAAAGCCCCCAAAGGGCAATTCACTGGATACAAGCTTCTTGTCACTCCAAGTTCAGGTAAAACAAAAGTATGTATGTTCTCTCCTAAGGGGAAAGGACTGTTCTTCTAAGGCTGAATAGGTTTTCAAAGGCTAGTGTCATCCTTCAGGACTAAAACTGTGACCAAGCTGTGGTCGTAGGTGTAGAATATGGGAATTGAATGCTTAAGGTAGTAGAAGTGGGTGGATGTTAGTGATGCTTTGTATGTAATCCTTGGGAATTGTCACTGATCATCTGTCTTTACCTTTCTTCCAGTGGGGTGTAAGGAGGGAAGTGATCAAGGAAGAGTGTAGGAACTCTGTTTCAGTTAAAGCTTTGATATGATCTCCCTGGGCCTTCTCCCATAGTGAGCCCCTCAAAAAAGACCAAAAAGATGTTGGACCAAACTTTAAAACCCCTAAAACACCTATTAAATTTTTTTTAACGGAAACTTGAAATGTAAAGATAGGCAACAAAGGGGCTATATCAGGCTGCTGTGTAGAGGTACTACTTCTGTACCTATTTAAATTTAGATATAGATACACTTTTAACATACAGCCAAAGTACATATTTGTGTACAATCTTTATATATATATAGATATGGATACATGGAAATACTTGTATTCATACATGCGAATTTCCTTGCCCAAAGGAAGTGGGAAAAGAGGGTATTCAGAGATGACGTGAGTGCAATGGGGTCAGAACTGGCAGCCAATCTCAGAGCAGTGTGAAAACCTGTGGGTATGAAGTTCCCAAACTTGTCAGCTTTTTGTCAAATGTTTCTTTTTTTCTTAATTAATAGTTTTACTGAACACTGTGGCTGTTCTTTGAGGCCCAGATGCAAAGGCTGATTGATTGATTGATCTCAGAGTGTTTCTATCTAAGAAAACTGGTCTGTGTTTTTGGTCATGTTGCCTGATTTCTTGATTTTCTGGGATGCCTTCTGGTCTGGCTGTGTGGGTATTCCCAAAAGTCAGAAGACTCGTGTCATTGTAGAGCTCATTAACTCATTATGTTTACCATGCTATAAGAAAAGCAAACAAAGTTATGTATCTGTGGGATGTTTTTTTTTGGTCTTCTCTCTTACAGGTGGAAAAACCAATCAATTAATTCTTCAAAATACTGCAACTAAAGCAATTATTCAAGGTCTTATTCCGGATCAAAACTATGCCCTTCAGATCATTGCATTCAATGAAGACAAGGAGAGTAAGCCAGCACAAGGCCAGTTCAGAAGTAGGTGTCTTTTTATGCCTCACGTGCAGAATTCATCAGATATTTAATGTAAGTTATGAAATTGTAACAAAGTCTGACACAAAGGGGGACGATGGAAAAACAGTTTCTTCTGTGGTGGAATAGTAATTACAGCTGCAGATTTAACTGATACATATACAGCTGGAGGCCTGGATTGATCCAGTCACTCCTACACAGGAGATTCTTGCTTTGGGCTATCTTTGTTTCCATTGATTTGAAATCCCTTTCTTTCCCATCCCGTTACGAAATTACCCAGGATGTTGTGGAAAAGAATCTTCAGTGAGCAGAAACAAGAAAGGAAGTGCTATATTCTGATACTTAAAAAATTTCCTTCCCTTTGTCCAACTCTTTATTAAAACATTCTTATAGCTGTGCCAACTGGCAGCTCGTTCCTACTTCAGTGATACTGTGAAAGGCTAGATTTGTCCTGGTCTTCAACTGTCAAATATGTTTACAAATTATGCTTAAAGACTTTTTTATCTGACCTACACATACTCTTAATGTCTGTATCATAGTGATATATGTATGTCTTAGCTAATTTGTCTTGATCTGCATCTTAAACAGTTTAGTTAAATATGATCAGTGGAGATTTGGTCAATAAAGACAAAAATGTGATAGTCTGGGAGTACAGTTGAAAGCCATCTGAATTCCCCTAACACTGAATATTTCACACTGTCATTGCTAAACCACCTTTCTCTTAGAACCAGCACAAGATAAAATGTGCTGACTGCTTGATGTGGTGTGTGTCAAAGTCTTCGTAGCTTTTCATCACTGCAACTGTGATGTTTTTACTACTTTTAAGTTCTCTCCTGGTTAGGAAAACCACAAAACCACAGATTACTTTAGCATTAGAAAGCAGCCCACAGAAAGCTACACCGAATTCTATAATATTAGGTGTGGCTGTTTTTTAAACTACCTCTATTCTTCAGGAAAAGTAGAGATGGCAACTTGATTTAAGAATACGCAGATTATTTTGATACTCTTTCTTTGCTGCAGGTGAAAACATGTAGCACTTAATGAGGCTGGAGTTTCTTTTGACAATATGATGCCTTGCATGAGTAAAACCAGATGCAGCATGTATACAAATCCTTCTTTTTTTTCTATTCTATGTTTTTTTCCCCCTTCTTGGACAAGTGGTCACTAGGTCTTGAGATGAAAAAAGGTGAAACACATACAAAGCTTTGAGAATATCCTCTAGTTTAGTGCATTAGAAGTACATTTTTAATGCTGCTGAGTTGTAACTGATGTACAAAGAATTCTCACATCTACAATAAAATGTTGTTGTTAAAAAGAGTATACCTCCTTATATAGCCCAGTATACTTTTTTATTCTAGTGCTGCTTGTAAGTTATTGTATATAGTATGTAGTTAACAAAGATCACTGTGGAATATTTTCCTTTTAAAATGCAGCTGTAAAAACATGCAGTAGATGCTTTCTGTCTACCTAAATACGTGAGTAAAACTGGTGTCTTGTCTGTTACTCTTATGTGGTTAGAATTCTGACAGTTAGAAATGGCTTTCCCAAATCCAGAAATCTCTGTCAGGATGTGACCAAGTTGTCTCTTATGATCATCTTCAGAGCTTTGTACTGTTTCTCTGGAGACTTGCTGCTCAACAGCACTAGCATTAGAGGTGGCCATCAGGCAGCTCCTTAGCTTGGCCTTTAGCCTTTTCTCAAAGGAATGCTCTTAGAAGGTTAAGCAATGACATCCTTTTTGACTAGTATTATTCTGGTAATTTCACCTCTTTTAGTTGAAGTCTTGTTTAAGTAAGGATTAAACCCAGACTTCTGAGTAAGACATGGTGTCATCATGGCTTTATCTGTAAACCAGCTAATAACCAAAATCTACTTTGGCAAAATATGAATCCTTAGCAAGCTTATGGACTTGAATTTGCATCTGAATCAGTTTCCCAACTGTTTGCTAAAGGTAGAAGAGATGTTCAAGTACACATGCAGTGTAAGTAAGAAGAGGAATCAAAACTTTAGTTATTTTTTTCACCAGTTTTTCTACCTCTATACCTGGAGTGTAAGGGCTGTAGGTTCTGCAAAGGGTTATCACACTGCGAAGGTCTCACTCAGATGTTTCACAATGGCTTATTTTCTTCCTAAGGATGGTCTCATGATTATATTTTGGATCGGAACTGACTATTTCAGATATTCCATATACTATTGAGTAAATTGTTGAAATCTGTTTGACTTTGGTTCTGCTTCTGCCAAATGGAATACTTGTGTTGTCTATTTTATATCATATGTTTCAAGAGACTGATAACCATCTCTACATAAACTAAAGGTTTTAATTGGAGTAGAATTTTATTTTCTGTGAAAGATATTCTCTTTTATTCTTTTAAGCAATTCCTGGCTGTAGGACACCTGGGGCGTTGACACAAATTAATGTTATAAGGAAATTCTGAAAGGATTTTTTTTTTCCCTAATATGTGACTTCAGCAATGATTTTGGCAGAATCTTGCAGTCTGAGTAGAGTGATACTAGTTACTAATGTAATATTAGGAATTGCTAATCAAGCTGGGTTCTGCTTGGCTGTTATGAGAGATTTGGGACATAATAAGGAGATATCCCACCCACTTGTGGGACAGGAAACTGTTGAAGTCTGAGTTTTGGAGCAACTTTGCTCTCATGGGAGTATTTGGTGCCCTGAACACAGATTTGGGCATGGGATCTAAGCTGATTCTTTAAAGAGGATAATGTAACAGCTGGCTTATATGCTTTTGCGTTGAATGACTTGGAGTGAAACTCTGCAATGCTGGACTTTACCCAGCTAGCTTTGCCAATTTTCTGGACTGTATTTCCAGTGCTGGATCTTGTCAGTGTGGGCTTAGGTACACTGATGTCACTGTGTTTGGACTCTCCTGTGTGAGAGGAGAGTCATTTTTGAGAATGGTAATGATGATAGGATGGGGAAAGATTCATAAAAAGAATAAACCCAAAGGGAGGGAGGGAAAACAGTCGCTTGTTACCTAAGCATATTGCAAGGTGTTGCCTGCGACTTCTTTATCTGGAAGAAGAAAATTTTATATGTCTGACTGTACTGTTTCTACTTTGATTGATTTTTTCCCCCCCCCCCCTTACTTTTCAGTTAAAGATATAGAGAGAAGAAAAGAAACAAATAAATCCAAGGTGAAGGATCCAGAAAAAACAAATGCGAGTAAACCAGCTCCAGAAGGTCAGATCATAACACATATGACTTGTGTGATATTGTGAAAATAATCAACTTTTTTATTTAACTTGGCCATTGTATAGATTTTCTCTAAGTCAATATTTTAAATGTGGTTCCCAGGGTTAAGTTAAACAGAAGGGGAAAATCAGTGTTTTCAGTAATACTGGAGAGTTGCTCAACAGAAGTACTGCTTTTAGTTCTGTGCTTTATCACTTTATACAGTAAGCACCAAATACCACCATGAATAGCATAAAAGCAGTCTTTGAACCTGCGTTAAAAATCATGTTGCCTGTACTTTCTCACTTTGAGCAGTGAAAGAATTGCATGCGCGTGTGTGTATATACATAATTTTATATCATCTTGGCTGCAAGACAGACTTGCAGTATTAATTCCCACCTAAGGTCAAATTGGTATTATTGTATAACTAGGCACATAATAACTTGATAACTCTGTCCTAATGTAGGTGATATATATGAAAAGATTTGAAATATTTTGAGAGGGAAAAAAAAGTTCATTTTTTCCGGTTTCAAGGAGCCTATCTTCTGGTGAAATGTGACATTGCTTGTCATGAGAAGCTTGTCTAGTACGGAAAGAAAAATCTATTTGAAGCTTAATATATAACTCTGTTTCCTGTTTATTATAAAATTCAGATAGCATCTGTCTTATGAAGTAACCCCAACAGTAATTATTCCCCTCAGTGGTTATTTATGATGTACAGAACAAACATGGATGAGAAGAGCTTGTTATGACCTTAAATAGTCTCTCTGTGAATAAGTTGGACGGTTTCAAGGGCCCCATTTCTCTGCCTCCTAATGCAAGTATCAAAGACCTCAGCCAAAGCTCCTTGAAGCCAAAGCAAATTTTTCTCACTTCAGAGGGTTTTTCGTCTTACCATGCATACTTGGGTCATGTTGTCTTTATTAACAATATACAAGTTTGTTTCCATACAGCGTTTCTCAAGCCAAAGCATTGAATCCATCCCATTGGATGCATTGGGGAAAATCTTAGCTAGTATTTACAACACTTAAAGAAGAAAGTTACACCTGCTAGTGCACGATGGTTTAGCGGATAGGTGATCTTTCTTTTATGTCTAAAGGAAGACTGAGTTGGAAAAAATGAGAGACCTAAGGAAGGAATGTGTGATTTGTTTTCTTAATGAAGGACAAGTGATAAAAGTTGAAGGAGGGAAAACTGGGCCTGTAATAGGAAAATGTTGATTAAATGCAGACAGAGGAAGGTGTCTGCCAGACTGTGGGAGAGGATTTTTGCTTTTTCATGGAGTAGGGGCAAAAACACAGTTGGCAAGATGAGATTGGATCTGCAGTCTTTCTCTTTTTAGGATTCTTGTTTACTTGCAAAGTCTTTAGCTCACTTGCTTTCCTCCTGCTCACACAACACTTTACCCATCTAAACTTCTTTAGTTGTATTGAGGCCGTTTGTGTCAGAGCAAAAGATACTTCAGTACAGCTATTGCCTTACACTTACTGTAGCAGGTTTTCCTAGAAAACCAGGTATATATTTGAAAGAAAGGCAAAACTTACCAACTACTTGATCAGCAAAACTAACCAAAAAAAAAAAGTTATGTTAATTTTTATGAATTCTTGATTGCTGTTTAGGCCTATTCCCAACCCAGCTATATTTTTAATGTAAAGTAATAGACTTTTTTCCTACTGTCTAGCTATTGCATATTTCTTCCTTTTGCTCAATGTAATGATAATTATTCAAAGTGATGGAGATTCCAACTGAGTGACTTCAGTGGGAGTATGGTGTGAGTCCAAGCAAAAACATTCTGCAGAAATAACAGCATCAGCAAAAAATGTCTGGCTGGAATAGAAGTGAATACAGAACTGATACACAAAGAGTAATGGTATCAAAACTTTCTTAGTTTAATATATAAAGACTGTTCCACCTCAAATTGAATTGGATCTAAAAAAATAAGGAAAAGTCTGTGAAAGAAATGGATTAAAGAACAACAAAATTTTATGGTAAAATCATGAAGAATAACTTGATCCTCTGCAGATGTTTGACAGGAAATGATTTGAGTATGACCAAGTGAATTCAGGCCAGTAGTTAATTTGTTTTATAACAATTTAATATATGAGTAAATTTGATGGATTTAATAGCAACCCTGATACATTCTGTGGCTGTGTTTATATCCTTGATCAAGTCAGTAAGACCTTAGGACTTAAGACTACAAAAGAAATTATTAAGTAGTATAATACCTTATCTGAAAGATATCTGAAAAGGTATCTAAAAACAAAAGCAATCATTACCCTCAAAACAAATGGAAGAGAACCATTGTCCAGATTGGTATTGTCAGTCATTGTGGCTTCTCTTCTTGTCTTGACTGAAAGAGTAGCAAAAGCCTATTTCACCATTTCTGCAAGTATTAGAGTCAAGTTTTGATGTAAGGAGGTGCCTTCTGTGAACATGGGCCCCACTTGTTACAGAAGGGTGTTTATATAGGAAGAATCTAGAGTGTCTTTGCAAGTCTTAGAAAAACAAAGGTCATCAGTCATTCTCCTGTATGTGGAGAGTTGCCTGGCAAAACTGTCCAGTGTGAATATTAGGACAGATTTGGCATTTATTGGGCCAGAAAATCCAAAATCAATGTTTAGGGACAAAACTAATAAAGCACAGCAATACACTTCTCAGTTTGTATGAAAATGCACGTGGACTCTGTCAACAATGTGGGGTCCAGTTTGCATTATGATAACTCATGTAAACAGCTGATTTTTCTGAAAGGCACAAGAGGCACATAATTATAGAAATCTGTTGTTTATAAATACTTAGCTAATACACTTTCTTCAGGGTCTCATAAAACCCACCAGGAATTTCACTTTCGATTTCAGTAGGACAAAAAAAATTACCATAACCCTTCTTCTCATAGAAACCAGCTCTTCACTAAGAAATGCAAGATGGATATCTATATTAGTGATTCTGGATGGTTTCAAAGCTTCTCACTCTTATTTTCATCTGTGGTTTGGAGGACTGATTCTGCGGTGCTGTCTGTTTGATTGCCAACTGTCTGAGGCTCTTAGTAGTGCTGGGAGGGGTGGATATCTTCTCTTAAACTCCCAAATCTATCCTTTTCTTCTGTCCTTGAATTAGATTGTGTTTGGGTTTTGCTCTGTCTTTATGGAACTCTTAGTGTCTTGTGTGACTTGCCAGTTACTCTTTTCAGTGGCTTCAGTAGCCTGGATTAAAATTTTTCATCTGCTGTGTCCTGCCCATTCAAGTAGTTTGCAAAGTTTTGCTACTTTCTTTCCTGCTGTACTATGTACTATGCTCTTATCTCTTTCCTGTACTATACTGTTATCTCAAACAAATCTCCAGTGTGTATTCAGTAATGTCATTGTGCCAAATTAATTCAGGTTTAATATCTAGCACTTATCCATCAAATGTTCTACTTTATATTTGATGTCCAGAAATTTCTCCTTCTTCTGCACAACCACTTTCACATCTTGAATTTCCTTTCTTTATTTTTCAGAACCTGTCAGTTTTCAGCTTAGTGATTTATCGCTGCTGTGCACGCTCATATTAATAATGTCAGAAGCCTTTTCTCTTTCTCTCTGTTGAGATAAAGCTCACAGACTCAGCTTCTTTCAGCACACATTGATATTTGAGTACATGTATCCTGGCACTTCTCCAACTCCCTCATGTACAAAGCTCCTTTCTTTACAGCGACAGGGTTTAATACATTCTGTGCCTCTCGGATGTTTTACAGTTTCTCAGAGAGCTTCTATGAGTGATTCTTTAATCAAATCCCTTTGTGGAGGGGAGAATCCCAGTGTTTTGACTATATCCTGTAGCAAATATGTGACTATATCCTTTCTCTGCAGAGTATTTCTCTGTGTCTGAAATGTTTTTAGCAACCCATTTCAATAAAAACAACAAAACACTAAGAGCCAGTTTTATTTTCTTGCTTGTAGACTTTATTTTGGGGTCTTTTAGTTGAGAGAAGTGGTGGCTTTGGCTCCTAGCCTAGGCTAATTCCCACCTAGCTGCTTTCTCACTCCCCTCCCCAGCAGGGTGAGAGAGAAAAGAGGAAGAACAGGAATGAAAAAGTTCATGGGTTGAAGTAAAGACAGGGAGACTGCTTACCAAGTACCATGGTAGGCAAACAGAGTCAACTATGTGAAAATCTGTGTAATTTATTAAGAATTTAGGAAAAAAAAAAAGCTAATGTGGGTAGTGAGAAGCAAAAGAGACAAACATTTAAAAAACAGCTTTGCTTCTCGCTTTCCCAGGCTCAACTTGACCTCCTCCCAGACTCCTCCTTCCTTGTTATCACTGCAGGTTACACTCAGTCCAAGTGCTTCAGAGAAGAAGAAAGCGGAGCAAAAGGGATGTTGAGGAGTTATGATCAAGAGGTAGTGGTTTCTCTCTGTCATGCCTTTCTTCTCGCACCTTTCTTCTCCAGTGTGTGTTCTCCACAGGCTGCAGAGAATATTTGTTCTGTCATGGAGCACCTCCTCTTCTGACCTTGGGATTTCTTCTGCTGTTCCTCACTTTTCTCACTCCTTTTCTCTCTGCCTGGCATTTTCATCTCTTTTTTAAATATGTATTCCCAGAGGTGCCACTAGCTGTGCACAAGCACAAGATGACCTCTGACCTCTTCCGAAAAGGTCACCCCTACAGCCTCTCCGCTGCCAAATGTGGACAGAGACACCCAATACAATTAATGCTGTACTAAAGTGTTTACACAGTCTTAAACCTGTCCTGTTCAGAAATGCTCTTATGTAAATATCAAATCAGGATGATTTAGAAGGGCACAGAGCATGTTCAGACCAGTTTTCTATTCTGAATCAAGGTTTTTCAGGATAAACCTTCTATAGGGTGTAGACTATTAAAACAATGAGAAATAAACTCCCATAGAAGATTGTGATTTATGTATGATGTCATGTAACAGTTACTTTCTCATTGCATGTAATATAGTCATATAGTAAGTATGACTTGTTAGGGAGGTCAGAGAACTTCTCTGCACAGCACAGAACATGCTGGTTAGCTCAACTCTCCCAAATGAAAACTGCATTTCCTCCCTAGAGTAAGGCTGTTAGGGACAGGTGTGGGTTTTTTACTGATGTCTATAAAAGTCTAGTGACCTGTGGCCTACTTAAAAAGCCTAGGAGAACTGTAGCTTTTTAAATCTCTTAGATGCTTTTTTCTGATGGAGTCACCTTTACCATGTGCCAGGAACCAAGCTGGTAGAACGTTACCTGAGCTGCCTGGGCCAGTGTGGGGCCAGCCGGATCACCTGGGTTCCCTGCCCAAACGGAGCATACAGGAGGAAGCTCTAGGATAAATCAACTGACAATAAGAGATAGATCTGAGTTTCTCATTGTGGGAGACCGATACAAGGAGGTAGAAGTTTAGGAAGGAAAATTTATAGCTAATCTGTTAAGTAGTGGTTATGGAAAGGACATCTTGGGAATGGAAAAATAAGGCACTGTGTGAGTGAAAAATAATGCAGACATC
Organism: Bucorvus abyssinicus; assembly: GCA_009769605.1. Classification (NCBI taxonomy): domain Eukaryota; kingdom Metazoa; phylum Chordata; class Aves; order Bucerotiformes; family Bucorvidae; genus Bucorvus; species Bucorvus abyssinicus. Next base: position 21,695,626 of record CM020033.1, read on the forward strand.
ATAGCAGGTCTAAGGCGGAAAAAAATGTAGAAATGCTTTTTAATGGGCTGTGTAATGCCATACCTTGTCTGCCACAAAATATAACAGAAAGGTGCAGGTGCCAGGTTGTTATCTGTATGTAGATAATATACCATGAACTCTTGTTAACAACATTGGATGGTGACTTTGTGTGTCTTGATCGATATTCCTGCGTTTTTATATTAATTTAAATACAAAAGTTTTTGAGGAAGAGGTAAAAATGACATGAAAGGATGAACAACTCTTTCCTTTGAAATGATTTAATGTAATTAGTGACTTTTACTAGTGACCTTTAGTGAATGTAATATTATTAGTGATATTATGCATACAGATATATATACATATGAGTTATGAAAATTGTGGATAATGGTTACTCAGTCAAGAGTTCCTTCTAACACATGCTAGTCCCACTCTCCTGTTTGTTTTCTTCAGTACTCAGTGCTGCAGAGAGAAGGTATTTTGGTTGTATTGTACTAAATTTCAAGTTTTTAGCACTTTCAGTGTTTAGTACCATTAAGTTTCCTGCAAAGAGACCTGAAGCCATCTGTCATGTGATACTTACCTGCTAAGTATTAACGGGAATAGGTAAGCTTGCAGTTTCTTTCAGGTGAGCGTGCTATGTCAGTGCTCTGAATCATTCAGAAGCAACATCTCTTTTGTTGCTGGATCTTTTGTAGTTTTTCTTGAGAACATAACTTTTAGCTCCCTGTTCTATGTCTAGAAAACAGGTGGAGTTCTCAGCTGCCTGCAGAAACTGTGTAGACATATCCAAAGTTATTCTGTTTTGCAGTGAGTTTTTGGGGTTTTTTTGTGTCTTACCAATGTATTTTACATTATTACTGATGATATTATTTACATTATTTCTACAATCTTTCAAAATAAATGTTTCTGAATGATTTTTTTAAAATAATTTTTCTTCCGGTGCTATGCACACTATCAGGTGATGCAAAAGGCGTATCATCCTCAAAATGATATGCTATACGTACCTGAGGTGTCTATTATAATAACTTTTGCAGTGAGGTCACTTCAGTCTTTGGATGGTGATAGAAATGAGAGGTGCAATAAACTTGAAAAATACACTAATTTGCTTTTTCCTTCCACTACTGCTGTCACTCTTGCAAATAAGTTTTGACATTCACTCTCTAGCTGTTCAATGGCACTATTTAAGCAGAGTAGGAAAAAATCCACAGAGGCATATTAAGATACTATTCAGCAGAAGAGACTAATTATCTAATTTTTTAACTTGTCTGTTTTAGTTAATGTCTGATGCTTCAGTAAGTATTACTAGACAGTGTGAAATGAGTGCTGTGAGGTATTTGACTAAGCCACAGGAATGAGTACCTTCTGAACTTCTGCTCCGTTGGCCATGTTTCATCGTTTTACTCACTTCATCCTGGCTAATGTAACTGCAAATGTTCATTTTATTCACGACATTTTCCTATTTTTTTATTACTTTCTGAACTCCTAGCTATGCACTCATTAACTGTGTCTTTATGCAACCTATAATTGGCCTTGCTAACAGTGTTTCCCGGACCTTTCTGGAGGACACTTAGCTCTTCTATTAAGAGCGAGCATAAGAAAGAGATCATAAATAAATAACTGGGCATTTTTTCCCCAGTGCCATTCTTTTTTTCCTAGACTATCATTATCTTCTCAACGCTTGCACATTAACCTGCTTCTGCAATCTGAGGGTAAAATCACAGGCTATTGCAAAGTACTCGGCTCTTCTACTGTCAGTATTTCTTTTTTATCTTGTATTTTAGGGCTCACTGGCTCCTGTAGCCTGGTAGAAGCATGCAGTGTTTCTCCAGCTCCATGCCCCCAGATTCAATCAGTAGCAAGACTGAGCATATAACCCCTATAGGTCTGGGGTCATCAAGCACAGGGCTTGGCCGAAGAACTACTGACTAGCCACCTGTGTAAGAGGAAGTGTTCACCTTTATCTGTTTTTCCATGTTTGTTCCTCCCCAGACTACCTTGAGAACTTCCTTTTGTTCCCTTTGGTTCCTCCCTGAAACTTACCATGCTAAATCTGGTACAGTCTCCAGACACTCTTTCCTCTATCCCATAAGTCTCATCATCCCCTGAGCGGTAACTCACACCACTCTGAACCATGTTGTGAAGTAAGTACAAGTTACAAAAATATGATTCCGTTCTTGGAAGATACCAGAAAGATGAGACCTCTGTAATTAAGATTTACTTTCCAGGTCTATGCTGTGCTTAGACAAAAGGCAAACACTGAACTATTTGGCCTGAGGCTGCATAATAGTTAAAGCACAAGGTCACTAGGAACGTATCTTGAGAATTCTAATAATTCTATGATTTGTATCTGCTGATCAGTGTTGGGTTTTTTTTTTTTAAGTAAAGTTTCTGCTTACCTTTGTTCCAATGAAGTGTAGTGTAATATCAAAGGGTTGCTTGAACTAGATGCAACCAAGTTTACCACAAAACTAATAGCAGGGCAGCTGTATTGTCCTGTACAGCACTCTCCCTGGAGAATGCTCTGCCCTTTTCAGAACTAGCTAGCTCAAAGACTTCTACCTTATCCCCCATTACAAAGTGTAGACCTCACCCTAGCCATTAGTCTTTAGCATTGGTTTCTTAGGTACTGCAGAATAGAGTCAGACACATTTCCTACTTCGGAGTTATGACAAGTTTTTAAACATTGTGGAGTGCTTCAGTGTGGTAGGGTTCATTTTTAAAGTCTGAAACAAAAAGTATTGTGAAGTTTGATTGCTTTTATGTAAATGGTAGGCTATATTTTCCTAAAAGATATATAGACATCATACTGAGACTTGAATGTTTCATTTTTGCGGTGTCTGTAGAGGGTATGTGGATGCATTACCTTGACGTGTACGAAACAGGATGCACTATCTCACAGCTGGGCGTATGTGCTCTGTGTAGGCTGTTACATTACTTCCGTACAGCTTTTTTTTTTTTTCCTGTTTACTTTTGAGTTTTGTGTTTATCATCTTGACAAGGATTTTAGTTATCTTTACCAAAAATTTCTTTTCAGCACTGTGTGGCATGCAGTGACATGCAGTCCTTTGACCTGTTTGTGAATAGCTCTTTTGTGTGTGCTGTATACCTCCTTGTTCTAGCATTTGCTAATCAATTAAATGTAACATGAACATAAAAATCTATTATCTATGCTTCTTAGGGGGTGGCTTCAGATCCCCATGTCTCCCTTGAGAAGACTGGGGAAAGCCTGGACCATGCTGTAGCATTCTGGGAGCATTGTAGACCACCACAAAGCTTTGGCAAGCATTTATAATTATGTTCCACTCACAGCTCTGAAGCTACTTAGCCCAGGAATAATTTTATAGACCTATTTTGGTTCCGAACTTTGTCACTTTGGCTTTGGACCCACTTGGCTTTGTTCTGCCCAACCTTAGCCTAAGTAAAGGATCCATGATGCATCCTATCTCAGCTTTCACTAGTGAAAGCAGGACCTAACCATCTGATGTTTGCCAATAGGACTCTCAGTTGAATGCCTGCAGCCTGGTGCATCAGTGGTTTCACTGCTGGTGAGATCACTATTCTGATGTGGTGCTAAAATATCTCTGCTTTGTACTCCATTTAAAACCTGCCCAGCAGGCCCCTATCCATGCTAGGTTGGTGGACCTTTTTCTTTTTTTTTTTTTACAGTAACTATTTTGTTTAACTTGTGCCACGTGAATGAGGGCTTTTCATTCTTCTTCTATGTGACTTCTCATGGACATCATCTTTCTCAACTTCCAGGGATGCAAATATCTGATTAAAAACAGAAAATGAAGTAGACTTGTCAGAATATACCTTTGCTTTCTTTGACATATGAATTTAGGATACCCCAGCCAAGACATGTTGGTTTCTGTGCTTCTCAGAAGGTGGAATTTGATGAAGGCATCCATTAAGTTTCCAAGCTAGTCTATAAACCTATGAGAGTTGTACTTTGCAAATTCCTTGTTAGTCACTGAAGGACTTACAAGAAGACTCTGTTGCAAGGAAACTCTTGGGTAAACTCTCTTTTACTGTGCATGAATTGTTGCTCATTATGCTGTGGATGATCAATGCTTATTCCAAGAGTTCATCATATGAATTTCCCTGGAGGACATAGTCAAAGGATACAAAAATTTAGCTACTACTTGCAACTTGGATTTCCTTTTGCAATGGCAATACTTTCATGGACCTGGCCAGGATCCTGCTTCCTGCCTCCCACGACTGGAAAACCTGATCCAAAGTGTCAGCACTGACATGGACAGAATTCTTAAATGCTTTTATGTTGCCATCATTTTAGTAGTTGCTTTGGAGAAAACCAAGCAAGCTAAAATTAGAGATTGCAGCATTTACATCTGCTATCTGGCCAATCTAAATAGCCATTAGTTTACTTGCAGGTGTGTTGAAATCATCTGAATAAGACTAAGTGCTGGACCCTGCACCTGGTCCACAACAACCCCCTGCAAAGCTACAGGCTTGGGGAGGAGTAGCTGGAAAGCTGCCCAGTGGAAAAGGACCTGGGGGTGTTGGTCGACAGCCGATTGAATATGAGCCAGCAGTGTGCCCAGGTGGCCAAGAAGGCCAATGGCATCCTGGCTTGTATCAGAGATAGTGTGGCCAGCAGGAGTAGGGAAGTGATTGTCCCCCTGTACTCGGCGCTGGTGAGGCCACACCTTGAGTACTGTGTCCAGTTTTGGGCCCCTCACTTCAAGAAGGATGTTGAGGTGCTGGAGCATGTTCAGAGAAGGGCAACAAAGCTGGTGAAGGGTCTGGAGGGCAAGTCTTATGAGGAGCACCTGAAGGAACTGGGGTTGTTCAGCCTGGAGAAAAGGAGGCTGAGAGGAGACCTTATTGCTCTCTACAACTACCTGAAAGGAGGTTATACTGAGAGGGGAATTAGCATCTTCTTCCATGTGACAAGTGACAGGATGAGAGGAAATGGCCTTAAGTTGCACCAGGGGAGATTTAGGTTAGATATCAGGAAGAATTTCTTTACAGAGAGGGTTGTGAAGCATTGGAACAGGCTTCCCAGGGAGGTGGTGGAGTCCTCACCCCTGGACGTGTTTAAAAGATGTGTAGATGTGGTGCTGAGGGCAGTGCAGTGTGTATGATTGGACTCGATGATCTTAAAGGTCTCTTCCAACCAGGTGATTCTGTGAATAAGAGAGAAATATGTTCTTGAGAGAAGGCAAGCTTGAAACAAAAGACCCGAAAGTGGCTATGAAGGCTGGAATTGGCAAAGCATTGACTTTGAGTGGTGCACTTTGATCTTGACAAAGGGAATCCCAGATTGAAGTGAGATCAGAAAAGAGATAGGAAGAGACAGACAGACACTGGTGAGGGTTGATCTTCTCATGAGAAAGGTCTCACGTATTTTGTAACTAACTGCCTCATCTGTAAAATTGTGAATAATTTTATTTGTTTACCTTAGCCTGGTTTGAGTGTTAGCATGGAGGTTGCTGGATACTTTCTTCAATTTGCCAGATAAAGTCTTGCTTTGTTCAGAAGGTAAAGAGCTTGGCATTAGAAATTATGCCCAGTCTCCACTCTTACCCAGGGATTCCACTTTTCTCCTGGATCCTCCTTTCTGTAGGAAAAACTGCTTTTCTTCCATCTGTCAGTATGTTGACATCACATAAATGGTTATGGCTGTGCATTTCCTCTCATACAATGTTCCAGGCCAGGCAGAAGCTGGAGATTGGACAGATTACCTTTCTGTTATCCACAGTCTCCCTCCCTGTTCCTCTTTAGGAACTGTCCTTGAATGCGTCTGCTTCATTGAAAAGTAGACATGGTGTTGCTGTAGGTATCTAGAGAATATGTAGCTCAAGGGGGGGAAAAAAAAAAAAGGAAAGCAGCTTTACAGCTCGCTCTCTACTCCCAGAGTAGACAAAGAGACTTAGCTTATTTTGGACCTAACGTAAGTTTCAGTTTTGTCGTAATGTCATCCAGCTCCTCATATCAGAACTACTCAGGTTCATAACCCATGAGTTACAAGATGCTTATCCTCAGGTTCTTAACCCTTTGAGTTATTTTTGTCCTCATATCTCTGCACAGATATGTATAATGCTTCTTAAGTCTGAACCACTACCAACCAAAAACCTCGTGTCTGGGCTTCTTTTTTCTTTGTTAACTATCCCTAAGGCAATGACCTTTTTTTTTGTGCAAGCTATTCTTCGTTGGAAGTGGGAGACTGCTGTTCACATTCTTGAATGACTGATTAATAGATGCTCAGCTGAATGAGTGGTCTTTCATTCCCTTCAGACTGCTTTTCATCTCTTCAAGTCATTAGCTCTTGAGCAACCATCCAATCCACAGTGTGCTGGCATGGCTGGATTCTGCTGGCAGCAAGGGACTGTTACTTTAAGTCAGATTCAGTGTCTGTGTTGACATGTTTCATTACTGAAATACTCTCATGACTACCATGCTGAGACACGCCTTAACAGTTCATCATCTGGCAGCATGAACTCTAATCATCTGAAGTCTGTAGGCTTGCTCATGACTATGTATATTCTGGCCAAATACCTCAGTATGTCATGAGTGATGCTTGTCTTTGATAGAAGGCACTACCTCGTCTCTGCAACTGCAGTTATGTAGTAACATGTTGAAACTCTGGGCAGGTTTTTAAAATTTATGCCAGCCTGGAAGGTAGAACCAGAATTAGCTTTGGGGAGGTGGTAGCAGATAGATACATTAACAACCACTGAAGTGCAAGACCTTTCAAACGCAACTTCCAAATTTTGTTCAGTACCTTTGAGGTAGGGAGGTGGTGTCAAACTGTGGCAGATGTTAGAGATGATTTATTAGTCCTTCTGTAGTTAAAATCAACTATCTGCCATGTGATAACTTACAACTGATGTGCCTATGTGCCTTGTTTATCTGCCTAGCTGGATGGTACTGTAAGTGCAAGACCAAATAAGTGAATGGAAGAAGCTGGAATTTCATAGAGAGAGGAATGTTGCAGGCTTGAAGGCAGTGGGGTGTAATCTGGCTGAGGGGAAAACTACGCAACATGGCTAATTAGCAATTTGTTTATGGTAGGGAATAATTGATTGAGTGGATGAGAGGAATGTGAAAATCTGTGACCTAGAGGAAGAGAAAATCAAAGGTTATCTTAAATGCTCACTTAGGAAAAGATAATCTGTGGTGTGTTTCTCGCTGTGTAGCCCACTGATCAGTGCTTCAGTACAGTGCAGCGGCACAGGCTTCTGGGAGTCTTCTTTTAAATTGCTCATTGAGACATAATGAAACAACTACAAAATCAAGTCCTCTGAGGAAGGCTGTTCTGTTTTAATATTTGTCTGCTTTTGCTTAATAGCGCGTATTTTAAGAGATTGAGAATTATGTGTGGAAACTAATTATGGTAATTCTGTTGCCAGGGTCTCTTTGCACTGGGTGTCAAACTATGAACTACGATGGCTCTGGAGGCAATGGTCAAGCTCTGGACATGGCCTGGAGCAATCTGCTGTAGTTGCTTCTGCTTTGAGCAGGGCAGTTTGGCTAGACAGTCTCAAGAGATCTCTTCCCAATTCTACTACTGTGTGATTCAGGGAGTTGGAGATTTTTCAGAATAGGGTGTTCATTCAGCTCTGCTAATTAGACAGTGGATGAATTGCTGCATTCAAGAGGGCATGGATTTCATCCTGAGCTTTTGTAGGTTGACACATGACATCCAAAATTAGTAATGCTTCTGAAGATCCCTGCATATTTATAATTATGCAGGCATGAACATCGGTTACATTATGATAATATAATTTCAAGAAATGCTTGAAGGTAATAGAGGGACTTGAATTAGAAGTCTACCCCACTGTAACCGTACTGCACTTTTTTTCTGGACATATTGGCCACAACTTTATCTGTACTTGGATCTATAGTGCTGAGCTGCAATGTAACAGCGTTGTAGCAGTGTGCTTCAACTAATTTTTAATGATTTTTGCGTTAATGACTTGGATACGCAGCTTGTTCTCTCAGGCAGGCTCTTTTCTGTTACTTTACCTGTTATGTTAAAGCTGTAACTTGGTTACAAGCTCAGGCACAGACCAGCTCTTTATCATGGTTTAGAGGATTTTATACATACAGTTTAATTAACATTGAGGATTTCTGGGTGCTAATTTTGTCTGCAGCCCCCTGATTAACTGCCTTCTAGATAGCCAGAGAAAACTGTCAGGGATTTCATACTTATCTAAAGCAAAGAGAAAAATAACCCTTTTAAATCCTGGCATATTTGTTACATAGGAATAGTGGATAAATATGACCATATTAACAAAAAATTACAGTTCTCTGTCTTGAAAAGTAATTTAGACTTTGAGACAGCTGTTTCATTTAAAACATTCATGCACTCAGTTGTGGACCTGAGAGCAAAGAGAAGTAGAGAATTTTCACTGTAGCCTGCAGAGGGGTTTCTTAGGTTTCAGGAGGGTTATGGACCGTCTTCAGTGTAAATCATTATGGCTCAATGGACACAGTATCTTGTCATGTTAAACTTCAGTTTCAGGAAAGATTTCAGCAGTATGCTTTGTTCTGTGTTGACATGTTGCCGGTTGGAAGATAATTTAAAATAAATGTTTTAAACATTCTGTTTAAATGCAGAGGGATTTTAAAACATGTTTTTCTATCTAGGTACACAGACCAAGAGAGTTTAGTGTTGCTGTTTGGGAAGCTGCTGGAGACATCAGGTCCTTCAGTCCTATCAATCAGCAATGGTCTGCCAGAACACATTAGCACTTTTTCATAGTTACCTTTATAAATGTTCTGTCTCTCAAGTAAATTAAAAAGTTAAGATGTAGGAACAAAGTTCTAAAAGTTTTTCAAAGCTAGTGATTGCTTGCTGCGAAGTACAACTATCGTTGAGCGTGTCATGGAAAGGTGCATAGAAAATGGCTGTATGCTTCCTTCTCTCACACTTGAGAATTATCACTAGTATATGTAGGCAATGAATGTGTTTTATCAGCTACTGCTTTAATTAGTTTTGAGGCTTTAACTTCAAAAAGTGTGTATTAAACAATATCTATTTATTGCTGTGTACATTTTGAAAGAAGAAAAATTATTGAACTACAGCATTCACAGTCAAATGTGACATGATTAGACACAACAGTTTCAGTAAATCTTAATATTCCAGCTCCCCCAATTAAATTTGTAGGCCTGCCAGTTGGGCTATATTAGTTTCCTGGAACAGAACACAGTGCATGGGAAAGGGCTGGCTGCTTTAATTTTTTTTTTTTTTTGTCCTAGGGAACAGGGACAAACTTCTAACCTCGCTGGGCTGCTCTTTCAACCTAATGATGTTCCAGCATTTGAGTCCTTCAAATTTAAGTTATGGCTGGATCTAGTTCAAAGAAAAGCAGTTATGTTCTATGCATTTGTCTGGTTCGTAGCCTGACATATGGGATGTGTTAAACTGAGGTCTAAGTGAAATGATGATATCACCAGCAGAGTGCAATAATATCAATGTCAGAAATGTGCACTAGTGAGTTGCTGAATTTTGGAGCCGAACACTGCCTCACATCCCTGTATTTACTTAACCATTTTTTCTGAAAGAAGTGACATTTTGCTGATGAAGATTGTATTGTCTTTGTCCTCAGTAGTGCTTCTGCTCGGCTGCAGTGCCGTCAGTCACTGTGGAGGAATGACTTTCTCTGTCATTCATGCTTTATTCACAAGCTGTTTTTCACTCGCTGCTGCCATTAAGCTTCTTGTCTTTTGTGCTTTGTTACCCCTTGAACGAGTCTTCCATTCATGCTGTGTTGTTACTGAACTCTACCTGAACTTTCTTCCTCTCCTTCTACATGTATTATTTGACTTTTCCACTGTGACAGGGAGTAAGAAAGGAAACGACATATTGCAGACGCAGAAAGAATTATAGTCTTGACTACTTCTGCTAGAAGTAGTCTATGTTTTGGCTCTTGCAAATGAGAACAGAGTTTCATACCAAGAGGAGGCAAAATATCAAATTTGTTTCTGCAAAATGTATCATACCTGCATGCAAATTGAACTAGTTGCTCTAAGGCATTGAATCCTCCCAGGCGGCAGTGCCTGCATTTGCTGCTTCTCCCTTTGCCTTCAAAGAACTTTCAAAGAGTAGTAGTATTAACTCCAAGAGTCAAAGAGCCACTACTCTAGTATAAAAATCATGGTTTTGTATCTGTATCTTAAGGAAGACTTGCAGGTTTTTTGGTCAAATTTCTGTCTTTTAACGTTGCTCACTTGCATGTGTGAATGTCACCCGTTGGCTGAGGTACGCCAATTACGGGATGAGTTCTTCCTCTCTCTAACCTCCCTCCTGTTTTGGGAGAAAAGAGTTAAAAGCAGAGATAAGAAGAAAGAAAAAAAAAGTTTGCGAGACCTCTGAAGTTTAAGAAGCTAAAACAAGTTTAATAACACTAGAAAAATATTATATACAGAAAAACAAATGAAATATTAACAAGTTTTTATGGGATTGAAAAGCTGGTGTAGCAAGGGTTAAACCGGTTAGGGAAACAAAAGTGAAAGGAAAAAAAAAAAAACCAAACCAGTACTGAGCAGTTTCAAAATGGCAGCAGCCACGTGGTCGGTGGGTTCGCGGGAGCAGAGCGAAGCCAGTCAGTGTAGCCGTAGCAAAATCCCCACACAGGCAGGACCTGAGCTGACGCACAGCACAGCGGTTTGGGTTGTGGATGTTAGAGAAACGGCAGCAAAGGAAAAACTGGCGGCGGCAAGGATGAAGCAGCAGCGCTCAGTAGCGACAAAGGCAGTTCAGTGCATCACAGGGGCAGTAGCGATAATCCGAGCAGGTCCAGGCGCTAGTGAAAGAGGAAGGAAGGCAGGTCTGCACTTGCCGATTAGCAGGCGGCGAGGCAGATCTGGAGCCGGCAGTCAGCAAGCAGTGATGTGGGTACCGGCACGCTGAAAAAGCAAAAACCGCCATCGAGGGAAAGCCCTGAGGCAGCCCAGAGCAAGCCATAAGTGCCAGCCCCAGCAAGCTCAGAAGTAAGCTGCTCCTGTGCATGGTTTTTAAAGGGATGGAGAGCCTGCCAAAGTTTTCACAACCAATGAGATGTGCGAACGTAAATGGGAGGAAAACATCACGATTGGTCTTTTTAAAACAAACGAGATTTTTTTTTAAATTGAACTGTTGTTTTTGTAACCCAGGACAGTGAAAGAGTAGCAACAGGTTGAAAATGCAGCCCCAAAGAGGTGCTCAGTGTTTAGAGAAGTTTGCAGATCCTGCTTTGTTCTGTGCATCCCCTGTCCTGCCAGAGCCCCACCCAGTCCTCACTCTGCACTCCATTCCCTTCAGTGGGATATCTGAAGTCTCATGTTTTTGAGTCTCTGATAACTCCCTCTATCCCGGAAAGTTCTAGCTGAATCTTTTTTTCAGCATAGCCATCATTGGCTTTGCTCTCAGCCAAACTCTGGCCTGGGTCTTGATAGTGCTATAGCACTTGCACATTGGAATTGCAAGCAAATGCATCACCTTTAATGTTTGGGGGCTTGAGGGATCAAAGGCAGGAAACTTTAGATAGTAAATGCAAATTTCCTTTGATGCTAGTTATTCTTTGAAAGATTTCCCTGAAACAAAGGAGTAGAAATTCTGGATGATGATATGACTGTTGGCAATACTGAAGCAGGTTTTATGCAAATATCTTGACCTAATACATTGTTGGTAGCCTTTAGTTGTATGCTGGTGTCTTTGGAGTTGAAATTTTGAGCCTGTGCCTTCATTTGTGACATACAGAAATAAGCAGACCAAGCTCCTTCCTCCTTAGTTGTCTTCCTGGCAGAGCGGCAAGTTCCTTCTGCCAATAATGCTAGGAAGATTGTCAATTGGTTATGAAAAGTCCATTAATTTTCTACTCTCTCCTCATCACACTCCTCCACCCATGGTAGGTGGGCACACTGAAGGCGGTTGCTGGTGTAAAGCGTGTAACTGGTATAACTGCTCTGACTTTAGGATGTTAGCAATTCTGTCATTTTATCTAACCTAAAAATTGCAGGCTCTGTTACGGTTTGTGGTGGAATGCAGCACTTGTAGAGCAATGCTATCTATATAACATTAGGAATCATTATACAAAATTAGGTAACTGGTCTCCTCCCTACTGTCCTGCTCCTGAAACTGGTGAGTATTGTATAACTCAGAGGAAAGTGGTTCCTCCTCTCTCACTACTCTTTTCTTGATGACTGAGTAAAAGGGAAATATGTACAACCTGATCACAGTATTGAAACTTGTGGTGGGCTAAAACACTGTGTGTTGGAAGGCTTTTTAATATGGAATTACACGTTCTCGTTCTCCTTTAAGAAATGTGTTTGAGAAAATTGTCTATTAAAGTTGCATTTAGATAGCTGAAATGTTCAAAATTGTCCTCAAATCCTGTAGGAATTCATGACCATGTATGGTTGTGTGGAAAGATTATTGGAAAAGACATTTGCTAGAACTGGTAATGGAAACTGGCTAATCTCAGTGGGGTGCATAAATGATTTGCTACACACTGTGTCTTTTAGACTAACTTTATAGACTAGGATGATATGGGGTTGTAGTCCTAGCAGGTTTGAAAGATTTCTATACAGCATGTTATTCTGTTTAATATCTCACTGTTGTTTATTCCATTTTAGGGAACTTTCTACAATTCTATTAAGTACAACAAGGAGAAAACATAAGCAAATAGTGGGTGTACAGAAGTAACAAAACCTAATGTTTTATGCAGAAAAGATCCAACCAATATCTCCTATCTACGAAGAACGAACCAAATTTTCACATTCTGTGACATTGCAGTACTATCTTCGATCAAATCACACATGCTTTTTCAACAACAACAAAAATATTGAATGATACTACTTGCACTGATCTGATGATGTGGAAATAAAATATTGAAAGGAATGTCGTTATTGTTTTCTTTATTCTTTGGGGTTTGCTTCACTGCATGGATTTACTAAAAGCAACGAAAGGCTTTATTCACAAAGCCACCACTATAGGATTAAAGAAGCCCTATAGACAAAACTTGTTGTTATGAAGTGAGTAAGGTATAGGGTACTAACTGGGTTTTGTAGTAAGCATAAGATTTTAGAAGTAGAGAAGGGAAATATGGCCACGTAAATCCTTTTATCTTCATTGAGCTGTATGATTAAACTGCTGGGATCATACTGAAAATGTACAGCTGTGCTACAGTACAGCTGTTTGGATGTGAATCGGGGTCCAGTTCTATCATTCTTACTGGTGCTGAGAATAATTTTACTTGGCCGATAGTTCTTTTGAAGCTTTAGAAGGTATTCATGGCCAGTGTGACAGTGGCACAACTGAACTGCGTGTTAAAGGAAGATAAATACTGCAAGTAATGCAGTCTGATTAACAGGAAGTTTATTTGGCAAAGATATTTAAAACATGAATTTTGCCATGACTAGTAGGTTCCTATTAAATCACAAAGCAGATTCCAGTCGCACTGGAATCAAGGCAAGTTTTCCTGTTGACTTCAGTGATACAAAGATTTGGACCTCCTTTGGATTTATATTCCAGTTTAAGATCATTTTTCTGATGCTTACTAAATGTTCCCCAGTGTTTATACATGAAAACGTGTTGCCAATTCAAATAGCGTTGTCTTGTACTGTAAAAACTAAAATAAAATATTTGTTTTGGCATATTCCTAAGTGGAATTTTTGTCTTGTGCTTAGAACTCATTCTGCACTGCTAGCTGCACGTAGGAAATGTTCCTGCTCTTCTGAAAACATTTTTAGTACACGTTTAAGACATTAACAGTAACTTTATGGATTGGGTTTCTTGCTCAGTAGATTTACACTACAGTAGGAATCTAACTCTTAATTATTACCAATTGTTTGAAGTCCTTCTGCATATCACATTGTCTTTGCCTGTGAGACTCTTTTTTGTCTTTAATGAAAAGATTGTTGCTAATGATATGGTGTTAAAAATTTTAAGTTGCTGTGTGGTTTATTCCCTCCCTGTAACAGGAGAGCTGCTTGTCAGCTAATGAAAGCACCTTTCTGATAATTTCTCACTGAATTACTTTTATTTGCTGAGCATCTCTGCTCAAGATCAGTTTATTTTCCTTAACAAAGGACTTGGCGATTCCTGTTAATACCACCTTAGGTGTTGGTATCCTTTGTGAAGTAATTTATGTAATAGATCCTGAAAAAATGATGATAAAAGTTGGACTGCAGCTTACTTCACTATTCTGCAGGTTTTTTTACTGTATTCAGGGACATAATTTTCATCCCTAGATAGTTTCCAATGCATGGTACTTTTTCTACTAACATGCTTTACTTTGGCTTTTCTACTTCTGTCTTTATTTTATAGTCAATCTGGTGGGGAGTTTGCTGTTTGTGTACTTCAAACAAATTCTTTTTTTGTTATACCTGTGTAACATCACTCATTCTTTTTCCCCCCCGACAATATGAATCCACTTTTTCAGCAACCTTACTTCTACAGTCACACAACCACTTCTGCGGGATGTGGCACTTCTGTCTGAGGTTATGGAAACCTCTTCCTTTCTCTTACTTCCCTTCCTGTCATTTTCTCAGACTGAATGTGACACTTCTGTTTCTTAGGAATTTGTATCCCTAAAAAACTCCTTGTGGGCTTCTCTTGCTGTTTGTGTCTAATCTCTACTCCTATTTCCTCTGATTTCCCTCTTGGTTAGCTAAACATTAGAGACTATTAACATGCATCTCTGGTAATTCTTATCTGGTCTTTTCTGTTGCTTTTCTAATGGTCATTTATTTTTGTATACTTCTGCATGTATCTGTAAGGCTAAATCTTCATGCAGTGCTAGTTCTCACAGAGATTGTGAATTTGAATCTGAGGTCTTTGCATTTTACCTTTGCTGTGTTGAGTGCCTCCTACTTAAGTTTATCACAGCATATTCATTTGACTTTCAGTTTTACTCTAGACTCCCAGGGTGAGATTCACTTCTGACTTTAGAAGTCTTCAATGGCAGCTAAAGAAGGTTTTCTACAGTTGAGAGTGTATAGAAATACCTGCTTTTCTAAGTTGACTATAAAAGGAGTGTTGATAACTGTTTTGGCTGCCTGCATCTCTAGGTAGCTCTTTCTGCGTTGTCTGCACCTGAGGTTAAGTGTCAGGAGCTGTACTGTGTGTGTATATTCTTGAGAACAAAAATGAACTGTTTTGGTTTGATTGAGTTACACAACAGTTAATTTTTTCTTTCTAAATTATTGTATTTTTAGAAGTAGGATTTCTTTTTCATGGGCCTCCCAACAGCAATTTTGAATAGCTTAATGAAAGAACTGAAGTAGATAATGACCAAACTGTTCTATAACTGAATTTAGACCAAATACATTGAATGATTTTGCTCATTTCTCACTTTGCCCATGGAAGAAAGCTTTACGTATTAAGCTTAGTGGAAGGAGGAAGTTATATATTTGAGTTGCAATTTTATTGTTGAATTAACAACACTGTTTTAATGATTTACAGGAAGCCAGTTTACCTGTAAAACTCCAGCAATTGCAGATATTGTCATACTGGTGGATGGTTCTTGGAGTATTGGCAGATTCAATTTCAGGCTTGTTCGACTCTTCTTGGAAAATCTGGTTTCTGCTTTCAATGTGGGTTCTGAGAAAACCAGAGTAGGTAAGGTGCCATACTTTTTTCTTAATATTTCTGCAGCAATGTAAAAATTTCATGATTTCAGGATAGTTAAAAGCTTAATGCTACTTACTTGTGCAAGATTCAACCTCACCTGGAACTCGTACTTCTATCATAAGAGTAATACTGCCCAATGCTTGTAGTATTAATTCTGCACAGTTTGCTGTGATACTTAGCTTAA
The DNA here is from genome assembly GCA_009769605.1 of Bucorvus abyssinicus. Classification (NCBI taxonomy): domain Eukaryota; kingdom Metazoa; phylum Chordata; class Aves; order Bucerotiformes; family Bucorvidae; genus Bucorvus; species Bucorvus abyssinicus. The sequence goes on from CM020033.1 coordinate 21,711,390, forward strand.
GTAAAGTAATGCAATGTCATTCAAAAAGAAAAAACAGTGGAAAGAGTTTTAATGACTTCAGTCAGCATTAGATCAAACCTTTGCAGTTTAATTTTTGGAGGAAGAATGTGCCAGTGGATGGCTTTTCTCATGGTTTAAACTGGCTCAAGTATTATATTTATGTTCCGCTACTTAGATTTTAGTCTGTTCAAAAGCATATTAAATAAAAGGTGTTCTTTTTCAAAAATCAATTTATTGGGATATTACTAAACTCTGAAGAGGTTGTGTACTCCTCATTTACTTTCTTTAGCACCTAAGAGGCTTTGAAAATAAATTGAGGAGTTGCCACTAAGAACAACTTTATACTATTTTTTTTGGCATCAAGCAATGCAGTGGTTTTAGTATGGCAGCAAAGCTACTTATGGTAAGCTTAGTATAGTAAGGTGTTGGTAACCAAGTAATTAAAGTGTAAATACTTGACAAGAAGTGTTTTATTGTCTAATGGATTACTTTAATTTCCGGTTCTTTAGGTCTTGCACAGTACAGTGGTGATCCTCGCATTGAGTGGCATTTGAATGCCTATGGCACAAAAGAAGCTGTTTTGGATGCGGTCCGTAATCTACCATATAAGGGAGGGAATACATTAACAGGTACTGTGTATGTTTTAGCTTTTTGCCTTTTATTAAAAAACGTATTCTGCTGCACAGACTAAGGAGTGCCAGTGCTTATTATGAAAGGTAAAAAGAATACAGTTTCTACAGCTTGCTAATGGGTTTATCCAATGTTAGTGAAGTCTTTTTTGAAGCGCTGTTCTCATTGGCTTCACTGGGAATCTTTCTTGTCAGGACGTGGTCTCATAAAACAAAGTGTACATGAACTCTGTGTGCTGAAAGTAAAATCTTTTACCTGCTAGGAAGAAAATGCAAAATCCATTCATAATGTTCATGCACAGAGCTTTATTCTGGAGATGGAAAGAATGTTGTTTTAGCATCTGACAACTGGCCACAGTAACTTTTCAAATGATCACCTCAGGCTTTTAGATTTCCATTGACCTTTTAGTACTTAGAGCACTGAAGGCCCAGAAGACACTTCGTGAAGGATAAACGGAGGATGCCTGTCAACCTGGGAAAAATACAGTCTCTGAATACAATTCCAGTATAATCAAAACAGCAGTTAGTAATATTGGCTGTTTTGCCAGGAGAATGATATATCCAAAGACCCAGACGTGTAAATTAGACAAGTAAATTTCTACCTTCCTTCTTTTTTTTTCCCTATTGAGGAGAGAAGGGAAGTAAGATTCTCCTTCTCTTCTGCAATGACCTTTATTTTGGTAGGAGAAGTGATTTCAGTGGGCTAAGGGACAGAAGGGCTGTAGTATGATTCTTGGAATGAGTTAATGTGAGGTAGCAAGTAGTAAATTATCATTATTTTACATGGATGTTAGAATAAGGTGAGTTAGGAGCCTTTGCTGTGGGAGATTTAAGAGAGTTTTCAGATGGGATCCCATTCTGAAGTGTAATTTTGTCATGCAGAGTTGTTCTTCCTTCCATTTAAATAAATAATAAGCAGTTATGAAAAACAGATTCTTCCTAAGCTTTATTTAAGCTTTTCTTCACCTTGTAATTTGGAAAGAAGAAATGAATTAAAGTCGTATGTAGCACAGGGATTTACTGAGCTATCCAGAGCGTGTGGCTTCCTATAAGCAATGTAGGTAGGAGAGGGGCCTTCGTATTCTAACTTTGGAGAGTAAGAAAGAAAAGACGATGCATTCACAGGAAGATTAATTTAGGTTTCCATAGCCACTTTAAAATACACTGATGGATCAAAAGACTGCTAAAGATGGATGTCACCTTCTCTGTAGTTAAGGTTGCTTGCTAGAATTTAATCTTTCAGTAAATAAATTCTTTTATACTTATTCTTCATTAAAAGGTTTCTCAGGATTTTAAAATTGAGTGGAAAGACAAACACTATGATACTAGCAAAATTAATGGGTATTTTTCCTTCTTAAAGTCTTTAAAAATGTTTCTTCTTTTAGGTCTTGCCTTAACTTACATTTTGGAAAACAGCTTTAAGCCTGAAGCAGGTGCAAGACCTGGAGTATCTAAAATCGGTATACTAATCACTGATGGGAAGTCCCAAGATGATGTTATTCCTCCTGCTAAAAACCTACGAGATGCTGGCATTGAGCTGTTTGCTATTGGTATGTGTTCTGCCGTATCCAGATATTGTGTCCCATTATACTTTGGTGTATTTGTATCTGTTGCCCTCTGTATTAGGAAAGTGTTCTCTTCTGTCTGTGTCTGGTAAGTATCATCATTAATTTAAATCTTCTTTGATGTGTTCTCCGATTCATTGCTGCTATAGCTGGGATTTAGCAGTGTACATGGATGCTATATTAACAGCAGACAGCTGAAAAAATGCCAGTTACGCCAGCAAAATTAACATCTTGAAGTAACATCTGAACAACAGAGCAATCTGTAGTTGGTCATTCAAACAAACGGAAGGAATTGGATTTTAGTATTTTTTATCACTCCCTGTGCATACAAGATTTTTTCTTTTTTGTTGCAAATATTTTCTTTATTTTTCTTTCCAATGAAAGGTGTAAAGAATGCAGATATAAATGAGCTCAAAGAGATTGCCTCTGAACCTGACAGCACACACGTCTACAACGTTGCTGACTTTAACTTCATGCATACCATTGTTGAAGGTCTTACCAGAACAGTGTGCTCACGAGTAGAAGAACAGGACAAGGAAATCAAAGGTAAGTAAGAAACAAGATGTAATGTAACTTAGTATGAACTTAGAGCTACAAATCCTATTCCAAATACCTGCAGAGCTAAGCTGGCTACTGGTACTTGACTCGTGCTGTATAGAATTTGCTTACAAGAAAATACATTGTCAGGGAAGTTGCCTTCCTAAGTATGTTTTGTTCTTGTTTTGTTGTCTTTGATCTTTTGTTCTCTGTCTTTGATAGTAGGAGTATTATGGTATTCGGTAGTACCAAAAATTAAAAAAACCTACATTCATTCTGCTGTAACTATTTCCAAGTGGTGGGTAAGGAAAATTTTTTTTATAATGCACAGATTTGGGGGTGAATTACTTTAACAGCTGCACATGGAACTGTTACTTTGGTGCTGTGCTTTCCATCTCCTAACTTACTGCTTTTATTTTCTTATAAATTTTCAAAATTATCAGACACTGAGATTGTCCCTTCCTGATGGTGGATTTCTTTTTCCTCTATTTTATTTAATAAAAAAAAAAAAATTCAGAGCATAAGAATAGATAGTGGTGAAGAAAATTGTTCTTATATTAAAAAAGCCTTCTCATGACTGCAATTTTTTTTTTTTTTTGCTTTTCTGAACAAAAGAAATGGCTGTGAAAAGATGCTGCAATTTGCCAGAGAAACAGTCCTACCTGAGGAAATTCTTTCTGAAAGGCTTCAGTGGATTTTGTTTGCATTGCTTGGTTTGTGATTCTGTGATATCACAGAAACAATGAGTGATTTTTCAGTAAGCTTGTAATACACATCAGTAAGGAAGGCTGCCTTTTGCACACCTGTGCAATGAAAAAGTGTGTATTAGTAAGGCTTCATTCCGTCTATTTCCTCTTTTATTCACCTGGAAACTGGAAGAAGTAGAGAATATTATCTGTCTTGTGGGGAGAGTAAGCAGCCAGTTGGGAAATTGAGAGGGAGACTATGGAAAAAACATAGAGAGATGAGACATCTTTGTGGAAAGGAATGGTTGCCAGAGAAGATGACCGTTCACCATATCTCTTCAATCTGCTGACAGGCAGCGTATCAGTTTCCAACCTGCAGAGGAGCACAGGAGATCACAGCTGTATATGTACTTGGATGCTTTCGTGAATATGGGAGGAAAACAACCTGGAAAAAAAAAACCAAAAAAACAAACCATAAAGACAGGGCTTGAAAGAGTGATGGGAGGAAGGACAGGAAGGCTTCTTTTCATGATTTTGTTTCTTTCGTATAAAAGTTTATGAAAGACCAGGGAGGCTTAGTCCCGATGGAAATTCCATGTTGTTAGTTCTTTGTTTCCATTGAAAATGACCTAAATAAATGTGCAATAGCCAATTACTTGGTTTTTCTGATGACAAGATGTCTTTGGAGCTTCTGCAAATATGACAAACCAAATAATGATTTTGCAGGTGGAAATAAATTTGTCTTGTCTCTAACCTAGGATCAATTGTTGCTTCATTTGGGGCTCCTTCGGATTTGGTCACATCTGAAGTAACAGCTAGAGGATTCCGGGTTAGCTGGACCCATGCTCCAGGCAAAGTAGAAAAATACAGGGTTGTGTACTATCCCACTCGAGGAGGGCAACCAGAAGAGGTAATAAGAGGAAAATCTTCCTGGACATTTTAAATGCAACAGCAAGCACTAACCAGGCAGAAAATCCAGGGTCTTATTTAAATTCCTAATTTGAGCCCAGTTCGAAAGGAGATACAGTCACATTGGATGGTGGTGAAGGTAGCAGCCAGGCTGCTTTTCTGTCATCTAATTTAACATAAATGGAGGTGGGGTGAACTGCCTGCAGTTTTGCTTATACATACGGTTACTTGAACCAGTTCTATAGACTTTCCCTGCACCATTCTGTTTACAAGAACAGAGGAGGTAGGAGCTGATATTAAGCCAGATTTTCATTTCTAAGTAATTCATAAAAGGAAGATGATATGGATATATATTTCTGGGACATCTACAACTGTTCATTGAAGATTTGGAGAGGGGTGTTTATTTGAATAAAATGCAGTCAAACAAGCTTTTGGCTTCAGCTGACATCTTTCAAAATTGAATGGAAAGGCAGAAGAGCAAAAAGATTTAATTAAGGATATATTTTATTTCTTTTTGTACTAGAAACTTGTTTACCATGAATGTGTATTAATGTACATTTAAAATACTGTGTTTGTACATATGTAGTACTAAAGGAATATTTATGATTATATAGTAATTATATCAAAAAGTGCCCAATAAATACTCTTAAACTGTATTCCATACGCTTTTATCTTAGCTATTCCTCTGTTCTAAATGGCTACTTACATCAGGTAAACATTTTGATTATGTATATGTTGGCTGTTCTTTTTTCAGACACCTTTCTGTACATAAAGGTAGCAAAAGCAAATTTGATTTATGAATTGAACTTTAGTACATTTATTCTTCGATGGCCAGTGTAAAAATTGCCTGAAAGAGGGATTGATTGATTTGATGGTAATATAGTTGGATTGCTTTATGGGTATTTAATTGGATTTTCTTCTAAACAGGTTGTGGTAGGTGGAAGCGTATCAACAGCAGTTCTGAAAAACCTGATGTCTTTAACTGAATACCAGATAGCTGTGTTTGCTGTATACTCAAATGCTGCTAGTGAGGGCCTCCGTGGAACCGAGACTACACGTAAGTATCCTTATGTTCGTTACGAGTTTGACTGTCTGCATTTAGTTTAAATGTGTAAGCATTAGTCTTTGTGAAAAGGAAGTACAGAAAGGAGTCTCTTTCAATTTACTTTCTTTTAATGCATTTGCCTTAAATTAATTGTTCTTTGAGTTATTTCTGGCCTGAGTTCCTAAGTCCAAATGCTCTGAGGATATTTAAACACTGAGAAAGGTTTTATCTCTGGGCTGAACTTTGAAGTCGGTTGTATTGAACCCTAAATTAGAACATTCCTATGCTTTGGGTGTGGAGCCAAGCTTTATAAATTAGGTTTGTGGCTGAAGATGATCTCATGAGTGGACGATTAGGTGGGACGAGAAATAGTTGCACGTGATTCCCAGCAGTGCCAAAGATTTCAAGGTAACTTTTGTAAGTTTTTTCTTAATGAATCAGTTATTTTCTGTCTGTAAAATGGTGACCAGGGACATTGTTAGAATGAATACATCTACAGGTTTGGGTTCTATACTGAAAACTGTGCTGGTAGCTGAGATAATGTGCTGCTATTGATCATTTTGATTGTACATATTTGTATACAAAATACAGTTACTTTTTTGATAAATATGACAGATATTAGGAATGGAAGTAAAGAGTAACTTTTTAGTTCAAACTAGGAACCAGGAAGTCCATATATGATGTATGAACAGCTGATATCTGCTGGAAGAACAACAAAATCAATCAAGCAATCTAGAAGATTTCTACAGTGCTTTGACAACAACTTCATAATGCAAGTGATCAAGGAGCCAGCAAGAGAAGGTGCTCTGCTGTAGATGACACTTAAAAACAAGGAAGAATTGATGGGGGGGTTTTAAAGTCAAGGTAGTCTTGGCTGCAATGACCATGAGATGGTGGAATTCAGGATTCTAAGAGGAGGGAGGAGTGCGAAAAGCAGGACCACAACTCTGGATGTCAGGATAGCAGTCTTCAGTCTCCACAGAGACATACTTGAAAGAATCTCAAGGGATATGACCCTGGAGAGAAGAGGGATCCAGAAGAGCAGCTTGATATAGCAAGATCACATCCTACAAGCTCAAGAAAGGTCTATACTGACAAGTAGGAAGCCAAGCAAAGGTGACAGGAGGCCAGCATGATTAAGCAGAAAACTCGTAACAGAGCTCAAGACATAAAAAGGAAGTGTATAATAAAAGATGGAAGAAGAGGCAGGTGAGCCAGAAGTACGGGGTTGCTGTCTGGTCTGCAGGGTTAAGCTTAGGAAAGCCAAGGCCAATCTCGAGCTGAATCTGGCAAGGGATGTGAAGAGCAACAAGAACGGACACTACAAGTGCATAAATAGTAAAAAGAAGACTGAGGAAAACATGAGCCCACTCCGGAATGGAACACCGTCCCTGGTGACCAACGAAATGGAAAACACTGAGGTACTCAAAGCCTTCTTTGACTCAGGCTTTACCGGTTAAAATGGCCTCCAGAAATTCCAGGCCGCTGATATTGGTGGGAAAGTCTGAAGAAAGGAAGATTTACCCTCATTTGAGGAGTACCAGTTGAGGGAGCACTTAAGCAAACTGGACACATATAAGTCCCTGAGACTGGATGGGCTGCACATGTGAATGCTGAGGGAGCTGACTTATGTCATTGTGAGCACAGTCTTGGTAATCCTTAATAGGTTGTGGTGACTGGGAGAAGTTCCTGAACACCGGAAGAAAGTAAACGTCAATCGTTTGTGAAGTAGGATCTGGGGAACTACAGGGTGGTCATTGTCACCTCAATCCCATGGAAGTTGATGGAGCAACTAATTCTTGAAACCCTTTCTCAAACACATGAAGGACAAGGAGGTGATTGAATGGCATGCATATATGAAGTGGAAAACATGTTTGATCTCATGGAGTTCAACAAAGGGATGTGCAAAATCCTGCCTCTGGGGTGTAATAACCTCCTGCATCAGTACACACATGTCGTCACCATCTGGAAGGTAGCTCTGCAGAGAAAGACCTTGGGTCCCAGAAAAGTTTCTCTTAAACAACAAGCTGGTTGTGAACCAGTAAAGCACTCTTGCCATGAAGAAGGCCAAAAGCCTCTTGAATTACATTAGAAAAGTATTGCCAGGAGGTTGAGGAAGGTGATTCTTGCTCTCTGCTCAGCACTGATGAGGCCACACCTGGGTGCTTGGTCCTGTGCTGGGCTCTCCAGTGCAAGAGAGATGTGGACTTACTGGAGTCCAGTGAAAGACCACAAAGATGATTAAGGACTTGGAGCATCTTTCATAAGAGGAGTTACTGAGACAGCTATGGCTGTTCAGCCTGGAGGAGAGAAGGCTCAGGATGATCTTATCGATGTGCAAAAATCCCTGATGGGAGGGAATGAAGAAGATGATGGAGCCAGACTCTTCTCAGTGGTGTCCACTGACAAGAGAAGAGTCAATGGGCACAAATTAAAAAAAAAATCTGAACAGAAGACAACACGATTTTATTGTGATGAATGTCACACTGGAATAGACTGTCCAGTGAGGTTGTGGAGTGTGCATCTCTGGAGATATTTAAAACCCAACTGGACATGGTTCTGATCAACCTGCTCTGGCTGACCCTGACTGAACAGGGAAGTTAGTTAGACTAGATGATCTCAAGAGTTGTCTTTCATCCTTAATGGTTCTTCAATTCTGCGTCAGTGCTAATCTTCCCAATCTGAAATAAAATAAAATAGGATCATATAAAATTTTTTGAGACTTCTGTTTTAGTGTCTCCCAAAATGTCATCTCCAGCCGTGTTATACTCCATGACTTGGTGTTAAGACCTGTTTAATTTATTGAGGGAGGGAGAACAGTCACATACTGAGCCAACAGGATTGTTTCATGTTACACCTGGGGTTCCTTTGAAGCCACCTAGTCAAGTCCAGACGGAGCCCAGCTCTGCTGGCTTTCTGAGATCTGATCAGATCGCACCCCAAGGTCATGCAGCATCTTTTATACAGCTGTCTTTGACGGTGCATTGGAAATAATAGTTTGACATGTGCAAGTGTTAGTCACTCCACATGCTGAAATACATGCAACTGGAAGGTATTTTTTACTATCCTAGTGGAGAACTATGGAAAATTGTAGTTTACATTCCTGTCTTTGTGGGAGATACTGTGACAGATTAAAGTAGCCACCAATCACATTTGTTCTTATAGAATATTGAAAAGAGCTTACACGTATGTGAAAGCTAAGTAGACACATTTGATATGTAAAACATACAGATAATTAAAGGTTTCTGATTTAATAGTCACTTCTAACTTGAAATAAATGAAATATGTTCACACTTTAATTTACTGCAAATTTGTTTTTTCCTGTTCTAGTTTATTCCAGTTGTTTTTCAGTAGACTTAATTTATCCCTATGTTACCAGAGTATCTTAATACTCTGTCCAAGTTGCAAATCAGCATTATCTACTGGATATTTCTATTTGAGATTCTGAGCTTTTCAGCTAAAAATTCTAGTAGAAAACACCACTTGTCTAATTTCCAGTACCTCTTTGTTAATTATTATTTATATTACCAGAGTATCTAGGAGTTTCTATTGAGAGTTAAAATATGAGTTGTAAGTTAGAGGATATTTTCCAGTAGATTTTTTAGAATCAAAATAAGGGAAAGGACAGATAATGGATTCTCTCTCTGAGATCCCAGGGCAGTTTGAGTAGGAGTGATACAATGTGGTAGCAAGTGCCTGCAGAATATCTCAACAGGTTGAGGTTGTTCAGCCTGGAGAAGAGAAGGCTCCAGGGAGACCTTATAGCTGCCTTCCAGTACTTAAAGGGCGCTTATAAGAAAAATGGAGAGAAGCTCTTCATCAGAGTGTAGTGATAGAACGAAGGGTAACTGTATCAAATTGAACAAAAGAGTAGGTTTAGATTAGCTACAAGGAAGAAATTCTTCGCTGTGAGAGTGGTGAGAACACACCAAGGGCTGGAACAGGTTGCCCAGAGAAGTTGTGGATACCCCTTCCCTGAAAGTGTTCAAGGCCGGGTTGGATGGGGCTTTGAGCAACCTGGTCTAGTGGGAGGTGTCCCTGTCCATGGCAGGGGGGTTGTAACTAGATGAACTTTAAGGTCCTTTCTAACCCAAACCATTCTGTGATTCTATGATTCTTTCTGTAAGTATCAGAGGTCTGAGTGGAACTTAGAGGAAGGAGACTAAAGAACATTTGAATATGTTTATGGGTAGTTTCTCCTTGTAATTAGAGGAATTGTGGGAATTCATGGCAATAGAAGTCAACACATCATCAAGGGTTTAAATAGGATGGAGGTAGGCTGTGAAAGCTTTGAAAGTGAAGATAGATGGGTAGCCTGGAAGTGGAAACCTAAGGAAAAGCCTGGGTTGAAGTTTTCCCCACATTTACAGACCTGAACAACAGCTTCAATGAATGGCCTCAATGAACAAGGTAAGACAAGGCTGGCACGTTTTGTATACGGGAATTTAAGACCTCTGTTAGTGCATGTTGAACATAAAGCAATAGATACTTCTCCTTGGGGATGTCAGCTAGACAGGCTGCAGTTTGTGTTTGGACGAGGAGATTAGAGAAACTCTGTGAATTATTAGAATTGTAATTAATATTGGTTGCTGAATCTGTCTTTGAAGATCAGATTCTCCAGAAACATGCAAAGCAGAACTTTGTAGAGGCTTAACATCCAGCCTATTATGGTCTTTCTGAGTCTTTCTAGGGAAAGGTTTGATATAAATTACAAAGTGCCTTCTGGTGTTTTCAGATGCTTTGAGACATTTTAGGGATTATTCTTAGTGCAGAAGTGCCAAAGAAGCAGCCAAAGTTCTCTTATATCTCTGCAGTGATTGGGTATTTTGGTGGAATCCATCAATGATGTAACAGTAGTGGTGAGGCCTTGGGATATTCTGTGAGAGGAAGAAAGTGAGGACTATCAGAGAAGTGCAAATCTCTAAGGGGTTACAGAAATACAAAGAAGTATTCAGGAACCCAGATGGATGCTACGTTCTGATATCAGTGCCTTAAATTCACTAGTAAACGTATACTAATGTTTTAATTTCACTCAGCCTGATTAGTTGTACTCACCAGATTAGCATTCGCCATGATTTGCAATGGATAATATTGCCCACATTGGCATAATCCTGCTGACGTAGGCCTGGGAGCCGGTGTGGACAGTTCAGCCCTTAAACACACAACAGATTGCAGTCAAAATGTTTTGACATGTGCAACATGCTCATTCAGGGTTACCTCATGGCTGTCTCTCTCATGCTCTGGTTTGGGAACTATACCCAGAAAGAGCCATCACTGGGTACTAGTACTTGTTCCTAATAGCAACCATGCCCATTCTTCGATAGCGAGTGGTCATCCTCCTGCAGATCAGGGAGAAGGAAGGGTGAGATCTGAACAGTGGTTTGGTGCATAAAGAACAGAAATGCTCCCATTTGAAATGTTCAAAGCCATTTAGGACAAAGAGATGAAATGCTTTGTAACAGGTAACTTTGTCCTGGCATTAGAATTGGTTGGGTCATCATTTCCTTGTTTCTCTAATTCTGTGTTGTTTCATGTGCTCATCTGCTCTTCCTAGTTGTGGCATACAGACAGGACTTCATGCCTGGAGATAGCTATACTCCTTTGTGTTTCCTGGAGTAGAATAAACTGTTTGAAAAATAGCTGCTTGTTCAAGTGAGACAACTGAAGTGACTGTCTCTTGTTTCCCTGTAGTTGCCTTGCCAATGGCATCGGACCTACAACTGTACAATGTGTCACAGAGCAGCATGAGAGCAAAGTGGAATGGAGTAGCGGGTGCCACAGGTTACATGATCCTGTACGCTCCCCTCACAGAAGGATTGGCAGCAGACGAGAAGGAGGTGATGTATTGTGCTTCCATTTGAAAAGTAATTATTAAAAAAAATGAATCTTCTAAAGAAGTAACTACATGGTCTTCAACCTCCAACTTGATCAGCAAATACTTTGTGTTTTTCATGACTGCATGTGTTAGACTATGAATAAAGTACCAGCTGATTATTTTTATGAGCCATAAAAATGCAACCATTTCAGCTGAGTTAGTGAGTCTTTTGAAATTATATAGGAGCTGATACTGTATCATTACATAAGACTAACTCAAAGGAAGAAAAAATAAAGTAAAACTAAGATATTTTCTAAGTGTATTATCAGAAGAATATGAATTTTAGCCTTTGTTCTCATCAGGGCCTTTAAAAGTAAATAAAATTTGCGGTTGTGCCCTCTATTGATTTTCTTTTAGTTCTGTTGAACTTTTATTTTAAAATTTAAAAATATTTTCTTATATTGAAAGTGACTTTTAGATGATATTTTTAGAAGGAAAAGAAGGTGGGACAAGTTAAAGTCCAGGCTTCTGTCACTAAAATAATAAAAACAGTAGACTTCTCTAAAGTTGCTATCATAGTTCCAACTTCTGGTCTAACATTTAAAAGTTTTTGTGCTCAAGTTTCTGTATGTGTAATTAAGATTATGTACAACATCTCTGTTCAAGGAAGAACACTAAAGCATGCAGGGGCATGCAAACTTGTAGAGAGTGTAGGAAGCTACAGAAAGCTCGCATAGACTTGTGCTCTCTGCTAAATGAGTGTCTGTTAAAAGTGGGGCCTCCCTGAAAACTGGCTGATTCGGGAGGACTGAGCCTTACCCTGAAGACAGACTTTTTTTCAATAAATAGTAAGTCAGTCCATGTTAATGTGGCTCTCAGTGAAGAGATGGAGGAGGAAAGTGATACACACCTTAAATAGCAACAAGTCTGAGCCTTGTTCCTCCTATGAAAATTCAGTCCTATGACCAAAGATGGAATGAGGTGTAGCTGGGAATAAAAAGGCCTTAGTAGCTGCATGTTCTAGAGAGGACTAATCTGTCATTGCTAGTGTGACTAGTTACTTTTAAAGTCCTCTCACCTGTATGTTGGCTTTTGGCTTTTTGACTTGTGCCAAGTACTTGCAGGCACAGTATCAGACAAATGCTCAGCAGAGCATTTAATCTTGTATCTAATTTCAAGTGTGTAAATAGTATTCTTCCTCATCATGAGCTAATTTGGAAATAATATGGGGTTTTTTTATTCATGGTGTTTTTAGATAAAAATTGGGGAGACCTCAACGGATCTTGAACTGGATGGACTGTTGCCAAATACAGAATATACAGTCACAGTTTATGCCATGTTTGGAGAAGAAGCTAGTGATCCACTTACAGGACAAGAAACTACATGTAGGTAGCACCTATCTGTGTTCACTTCAGTGTTAATAAAACTTCAGAATAGTCTTTGCACAGAATAGTCTTTGTACTTATTAGAGCAGACATCTGATTTTAAAATGATTTGAATAGTCCATAGGGCAAGGTCTTAACTGCTTAAGTTTCTCAGTGCAAATAGAGGCTGAGGATGTGAGTTTCTACAAAACAGCTTGGTTTTGGAACAGGATTGTGAGCTCTCTTGTTGGTAGTGGTACTATGGTTATCCCTGTTGATCTTGGTGGAACTACTGACGGTTTTCTGAACTTGAATGAAGGTCACCACGTAGAGCTAAATTGAGACAGCTCTGTTTAGCCTCCTGTAGCCAGCGAACCAGCTGTATCTGGGAGTCTGCTCAGATGGAGAAGTTCATTCCTCTGGCTCAGTAGTAGTACAGACAGAAAAGAAGCAGAGAGAAAATTTCTGTCTGCTTAACATCTGGTAAATGAAGGGTTGGAAAGTGTCTCTGCACTCATGATAGATGGTGTGTTTTTAATAAGCAGCAAGGATTTTGCCAGCGAAATTCTGTCCTCTGCTAACTGTACACAGCGCTGTATGTCGGTTCTCTAAATAGCCTCAGCATTTCGAAGACATAGGAATTGAAAATAAGTGATTGTGCTGCGGGGATATTTCTGGGACTGCATTCAGTGACATCTCTATTGCTCCCAGCAGTGGAGTGATTGCTTCCTCTTGTGCTCCTGGCATGAGTAAGAAAGTAACTTACGTTTGGTAGGTGAGAGGAGTTCAGGCATGTGAGTGTTAAGAAGGGCCAGAACAATTGCTTGTAAGGTCAGCAAGTAATGGTGGAAGAAGCCCTAGAAATGCTGTTTTAACTGGGTCATCTCTGAGGGTACGGTTGTAGACAGACAAGCACCAATAATGAACTACTGCAACGTGGGCATGTTTGTGGTCTTAAATCAGTGTAGAAGACTCTTAACAATTGGAGAATTAGATCTTTGTCTCTTTGTCCCTCTGTCCCTTCCTCATTCCTTCTCCTTTTTTTCCTACACCCCCCTGCCCTTGGTCAATATGTGGTATTCATTTATCCTAAACAGTAGTTTTTGGAGCTTATGACTGTGCCAGCCTGAATTCACTTCATGTCATGTGATTTTGGAGGCTGCACAGCTCCAAACCTGGCTGACACACTGGATGGAAGATCCCATGCAAATTCCAGATACATTGGCACAAGCTGAGGATGCATGACCGCAGCATTTGATCACAGAAGGTAGTAACATATGTTAGTCAGCCCATGATGATCACTGCTGTTACCAGATTAGAATAATAGTAAAAAAAACTACCCTGCAACTTTCATTTACTTTTAGGATGACTCAATGCAGCCAACTCTGACTGGACTTCACCATCTGAAAAAAGATTGATTCTAACCTTCCATATGCAGCTATTCAAATAAGCCCTCTTCTAGTAGGCTTTGATTGATCAGACAGTGGGTCAGTCTGGGAGGAAAGAAAGCTCTTGGTGACCACACATGTCCCACATGGTCAGTGTTCAATGGCAATGTCTTCCCTGTCCAGATACAGATTTAAGCTACTTTTTTTTTTAATTTCGGTGTAATTATTTCTGGCTTCCAACTAATGAATAGGTTACCTAGTCTTTTCTTCCTGAAGCATGTATCTGCCTGGAGGGTGGTCTGTCTAATTTGCTGTAGTATTATGTGTGCTATCGGATATTCTGTATTTGGTAAATAATATTATTCTACACACTGTGTTATCTCAGTTACCGTAGCAAAACCTTTCTCTGTGCCAAACAGAGGCATGATCAGCAAGCACATTCTGCGGTGGGGTTTCTTTTTTGGGCCAGGATTTATCCAAGACTGTAAATATCATGTAACTCTGGCATCAGGACTACCTGTCTGGTTGAGAGCAATGTTGTCAGGAGGTTGGCTCCAAAAAGAAAGAGCTGAGATTGAAGCATTTTGTGGTATGGCTTGGATGGTGAAATGAAGCGCACTCCACAACTGACAGAAAGTAGAAAGGAAAGCCAGCACGTGATACTCCCTTTGCTAGACTCAGAGGAATGTGTTGAATGCCAGAAAGTGTGGCAAACCCATCTAATGCAATTCCAGTGTGTTCCCGTCTTCTCTTTCCTCATAGCCACGGACTTGACTGTTCCTAAGATGGTTAGGTGTATGCTTGCAGATTCTGAGTTGATATATGGCCTGGCTAAAGGTCCCACATAATATCTGGGAGTTTTTATCTTTTGATTTTTCCCATGTGCTTTGTGTGAGGGGAAACAGCTTCTGAAGTGCTGATGGATTGGTGATGAGTGTGTGTGTGTGATGGCAGGATGGTAGAGAAAGGTTTCACAATTCAAAGAAAATTAACAGATGGCAGGCTAATAGAGAACCTGCTGCTGAGAGTATCAGACAACACAAATTCCTTTCTCTGATGTGACAGAAAAGTGGATGCTCTCTGAGACTCTCTTGCATGACCTCATTTTCCTTCAGCTCATGACAATCAGGGAATAAATAGCATTTAAATATGGATTTAATCAGAGTTCCCGTTAAGAATCAGCTTCTTTCTGTAATAAGAGGAAAGGTTAAGCAGAGGTGAAAAAAAAAAAGTTTCTCTGGAGATCATCTGAGCTAGTTATGCTTTTTGGACAAACTTACCCTAATGTCAGGGACTTCTAGGATTCAGAAGTTTTTTGCCAAAATACTAGTCATGAAATACTATTTTTGCTGGGATACTCATGGAAAACAAATGCATATAGGGTAAAGATCTAGTTGCATTACATTAATTCACAAATACAAACATGAAATTTATTGCAAGTACTGCGTAGGCTAGATCTTGCTGTGATATCTACTGTGAACAATAACGCAATTTCTCTTTCAGTGTTGGCTGATATGCACTTAGCAAGACTGAAAGTTCTGTTTCAGCAAAGTGCTATGCCATTTTACCTGCCTTTAAATACTTGTGTAGCTCCATTTATGTAGGTCTTTTAATATAAATATTAGTGATATAAATTATTGCATGGAAGATACACTGTTTGTTTTCTAGATGTTTCACAGCAAAAACCTAGTATCACTTTCATGGTTTTATCTCTTTCCTTTTCAAGTGCCTCTAAGACCACCAGCAAACTTGAAATTTTCTGATGTTGGACACAGTAGTGCTAAGCTAACATGGGATCCTGCTTCCAAAAATGTAAATGGCTATCGCATCATGTATGTTAAAACTGACGGAACAGAAACCAATGAGGTAACTTTTTAGCATCTCTCTTCCTTTAACTGATCTCACACCTCCCCAAAATTCTGTAATTATTAAGGGTAACTTTTACAAACAAAAGCTACCTTGCAAGCTGTAACAAAGGATTTGCTAGAGCTTTCTCTAACTTGGTATAAATAAATTTTCTTAGCATCAGGTATACATTTGGAGTGCATCATATGTGTGGGGAGCAGTACTCTGAGCTTCTTTCATACTAGAACAGTCATTGCTGGCATACATTAATGGAAGAAAACTACTCACA
Source organism: Bucorvus abyssinicus (assembly GCA_009769605.1). Classification (NCBI taxonomy): domain Eukaryota; kingdom Metazoa; phylum Chordata; class Aves; order Bucerotiformes; family Bucorvidae; genus Bucorvus; species Bucorvus abyssinicus. The sequence goes on from CM020033.1 coordinate 21,727,462, forward strand.
TGAACAATGGTTTGTAGGTTCAAGAGCTTGACTAAATGTATGAAATATTTACATACATTTTCATTTACATACATAAATATGAAAATATTTAGTCTTGATTCAGTCCAGATAATGAGACTTTCAATATATCATATGTCATGGACTCAAGCTCATTCAAAAAGACTATCTGAAGGCTTGGTGACATTTTTCTTAACATTTATTGCTTAATCATATATTGAAAACGCTCTTCCTAGAAACAGGATTTGGCTTGAACAGAAAAAGATGATACCGAGAGTTTCTAACTTAGACTGTTGCATTTAATTTACTTATGCAATAGTTAGCTATGCTTTATTACTGAAGGTGCTTTATGATAGCTCTTAGCAGCATGAATTCTGCAACAGAATGAAAAATGAGATGGATTGACATTAATACAGAAATCTGGAAAAATACAGCAAGTTTTTTAAAATAATTGCAGTAAATGGGTCCAGTTATTAAAACAGTCCAGATCCCTTACAAAATAAATTGTCATGGATAACTTAGCCCTCAAAAAAAGGCTATAATAGTAGTTATGTGTTAATTATGTTTCTTGTGGGGCACATCTGGCCTTTCATCCATACAAGATGGCATATTTGTATGAAACCTGAAGAAAGTGTTCCCGAGTTTAGAAAAGAGCATACCTGTGCAGTGTTTTTTGTCTTTTCTTTCTGCTAGGTCCCTTTAAATTAGAAACCACTTGACTTCTTCCTATTGATTACCCTTAATATAGATAGTGCTTCTGGCTGCACCCCTCACAATGGTATTTGAACAGCTCAGGCTTGTAGTAATATACTTTATGGTGTGAGTGAATGTTCAGTAGGTTTTTTATCTACCGCTGAACTTTTATGCCTCTTCAAAGACCAAATGACACTTGTTTTTGTTTGCTCTGCATCAGTAGCATTTCCCCTGTGGTGCTGAGCTAACTGACGCTAAATAGTTGGACTCATAAACTGTTAGTTTATACAGCTTTGAGTTTTATATCCCTGGCAAAGGCAAGTTAACTGCAGCCTGAATAGAGACCAGATGAAACTGTCATCTCATCTCTTGATATATGTTAAACATAATGGTTTATGCAATGATTATCTATGGTAAGTGACTGGATTCAACAACCCCAGAAGTTCCTTCCCCTTCTGGGTTCCTGAACACACAGCGCTGATATGTTAACTAGTGTGTTAGGTTTACTAAGGCTGAATTCTCCTTTTCCCTAATTCGTCATAAACAAAATTTTCCTTTTCTATTGTATATTTTTCTTTGTCTATTTTAATTGATTTTTGTCAGCTTTTATCTCCCTGAATGTTGTTTATAGTTTCACAGAGTTTATCTACTAATTACATGACATTCTCTTTCTGTATCCTTATTACCCACCAGAATTTCAGACACTGATAATGTGAAGTGTATGCTCAATCTATTGCAAATTATGCTTTCTCCAGGTTGAAGTTGGCCGTGTTTCAACCCATACTCTAAATAGTCTGACATCCCTTACAGAGTATACTGTTGCTATTTTCTCCTTGTATGATGAAGGACAATCTGAACCACTTACTGGCAGCTTTACCACAAGTAAGTATTGCCAAACTTTCGAAGGCTTTCCAAGAAGAAATTTTATACTTACTGGAAAGTAAGACCAGTAACAACAGCAAGTGTCTCTGGCTGTGAATTCAGATATGCGTAATGCTTTCTGTTATTGTCATTGGAGTTTTCGTCTTCTTTGCTCCCTTATTATGGGGCCACTTCCATCCCTACCTGTGGGAGTAATCTCTTGACATTATGAAGACATTTGAGTGGATAAGGTTCATTTCTTAAGTCTTTTCACAATCAGCCATTTTAAGGCATCTTTTAATTGCAATTAGGTAGTAAAGCTTTTGTCTGCCCACCTTTCTGAAGCATCATTCAGTGTGTTGGCATTTGTCTTTCCAGCTGAAGTGTGATGAGTTTTGAACGTTACATTTAACCAGTGAACTATCTAGGCAATAAAGGGTAGAACCTTCTATACACAGAGAAACTGAAACAGCAGAAGGAGAAAATGTAAGACATTTAAGGCTCCTGTAGTTCATTTAGCAGAGTAACAGTTTCTCTAACTGTAGTTTTGCATTGAATAAATGGCTGATGACACTGATTAATGCCTTCCAACATAACAGTGGGAAGAGAAGGACTTTAAGGGAAGATAGAGAAACATGAAGTGAAAGACGAAGGAGACCGTATATGTGTAGAGCAAAAGGCTGATACTTACATGCAAACTGCAAATGGAAATGCACACAGAGGCTCTGGAAAGGGCAGAGATTGGGACTTTGAGCTAGAGGAAAAGAAAAGAATACAGTGCACAGAGCTCGGAGTAATGGAGAGGGACTGGGGGTTGCATGGACCTCCTTCAGAGGAGGACAAGGAGGCTTCTCCAGTTAAAGAGCATGTATTGTGCATATTTCCCTCCCCCAACTACAAAACCACCTCCCTAAGTACAAATAGGTGTACAAAGAATTATGTAGTGCCTTTGTTATCTACCTCCCATGTTATACTATTTGTAACAAACTGCAAGTAACATGGTATGTCCTTGATGTTGTAATTTATGCAAGTCTCAAAGAATAACTTAGTCTGTCTTCTTTTGCGTAATATTTTCCAGAAAAAGTTCCAGCTCCCCAGCATTTGGAAATTGATGAAGCATCAACAGATAGTTTTAAGGTCAGCTGGAAGCCCACCTCATCAGATATTGCTTTTTACAGACTGGCGTGGATTCCTTTGGATGGTGGGGAATCTGAAGAGGTGAGTTGCCTTGACTTTCCGAGTGTGTGAAATGGAAGAGAGAATTCCATTCCAAGAACATGTGTGCTGCAACTTTTGCCAATTAAATATGGCCAAATGACTTACTGAAAAATCTGCCCCAATGCAAATCTCTCTAAACCAAAATCAAATCAATACTCCTGTTTCTTTTTGAAGAGGAAATAAGGCAGAAGAGAACTTTTGCATATATTCAATCTGATCTGTAATGTGCCAACTGCCATAGAACTAGCATTGCTGTTTGGTGCTACTTCAGTTTTTAGAGCTTCATGTTCTTCACTTTGCTGCAAAGGTGATGACAGTAGCTGAGCCAGAGCAGCAATATCCTCACAGAAGGCTCTGCATTTCTCTAATGTGCTGGCCACAATAAAATTGCCTGGGAAGCCTTAGGTTATGTAATGTTACAAAGGGAAATGTTTACTCATAAGTGGCTTATTAGATTGTTCCTTTATTCCTCTTTTAAGGTTCTTTCTCTTTTTCCCCCTCATGCTGTAATTTTTGCTCTGGGCATTTACGTGTTTTCTCCATAGTGCCATTTTCGTCAGTCTGAATTTTTAAATTATTTTTGATCCTTTTAACTTTTCCTTTTTTATCCTCTTTCCAACTAGAAAAAATCAGACACTTTCCCTTTCCCAAATTTTCATCTTTTGTAGTCTATCTTATTTCTTCTTTCGTTTTCTTTATTTATTTACTCATTCTTTTGGCTTATTTTGTATTCCTCAATCTTTAGTGACTCTCTCAAACATCTTGCTCTCTTGACATCAGCGCTCTGAAGAGAGGCCACATCTGCAAACTCCATACCTGGGTACAGAACTCAATGCAGAAGATGACATTTCCCACCTGTCCTTAGGTTTCATGCATCATTTTGTCATCCATTAGGGCAGAAAGCCGTCATTGCAGCTTAGGTTAGGTGGCATTTTTTTCTGTAAATTTAGCTTAGCCTGATTCTTTCCTCCCTTTCACCTAGTGGGACGTAGTCATGCAAGAAAGCAATAAATTACAGGAGTGAGCAGGGAAAAAGAAGTTGGCTGATGAGTGAGTGGACACAGGTCATCCCCTAACATTTTTTCCTGCAGTAGATGAACTGATTTGTTTCTGTTTAAGTTCCAGTGAGTAGCTGTGGGTGAATCCCTTTAAGCCATGTGCATTTTTAAGTGAGATTTACGGTATCTGTGGTCTTTGAGTGTGAGAATAAATGATCAAGAAATATTTGAACTGTCAAGGTTCCACTTGTTCATTGTATTCACTAAGAACTGCTGGAGGCCCTAATATTTTAGTACATGGAAATAATAAAAATACCCAAGCTGCTTTCTTGTTCTCCTTGCATGACCTCTCTAATGGGGTCAAGGCCTAGGATAGTACAATATCTCCAGGCTGTTGCCTCTTTAAGCTTCTCCCAGCTAAGTGATCAGTCATGCAGAGAAATGACATGCACTCCCTCTGTCTTTCTCCCAAGACCCAACTTGCCAATTAGCTGACAGGGGTCAGGGTGGTGGTGAGAATTACACACCTCTCATCTTACTTCACCCACACTGCTGATGGCTGAGGAGCATTTAGTGGAGTGTTAGCACTAAAAAGCCACAATAAATTCAAGAGTGGCCTTTTATTTCTAGCTCACAGCAGAGAACGCATGCTGTTAGACTCATGAGCTTGTTACTATTCTTGCTTCTGTTATTTGTCCTCTCCAACTGAAAGTTCAGCGCTTTGTGTTCTTCTTTTGTGGTCTTCACTGTGGGCTAAATTAGCAGGGAGTGGAGGGTGATGAAAGTGATGTTTCAGGCAGTATGCCAAAATTATGTGTGAGATAATAACTATGTATAGATATTTTATAATGCTTTGGTGCACGACTAGAGGCTCTGGGGAGTTGGAAAGGAAGGTATCGCTTATAACTACTTACTGTATAGCTAGACTGGCTCAAGTTTCTGAAATTTTCACAAGAAAATCTGTGCCAGAAAGGCACAGCCCCAACTCATTTCTTTCTGCTTTTGTTTTCTGTATCTCAGTTTGGACAGTCTGTGATTGTTTAATGGGTCCCTCTTCCCTAGAACCAACTCGGAAAATCTCCAGTGGTAATTAAGAGAGTAAAGTGTGAGCCACTGTTTCTGCTAACCACTTGTAGTAGATTTTATGCAGTACGTATCTATTGTTTGATATCTACTACTTCTTTGATTCTGTGTATACAGTGGCCACCTTTAAAACTCGCCAGAGTTAACCTAGAAAGAGGTCGTTTTGTTGTGGTGTCTGCATAACCTGAAAACTTTACCAAAACTAGTCAGCCCATTTCACCAGAATTACTGCTCAGGCTCCTTGCATTATGCTTTACAGCCCTTTTAGCTCCAACTCCCACCCATCTGTTGATCCCTTCCAATAAAAAAAATTGAAACACACAAAAATCTGAAGTGAAATCCTCTTCTTACAGTTAACATTACACATGTGAATCTTCTGCTGCTGTCATAGGTAAAAATAAGGAAAATCACTGTTTAAAACATCACATCATAGAACAAACTCATCAGCACGTCTCCCCTAATACGCAAGTCTGCAGCAAATGTTCTTCAAAGTTGCATTCAGATGTGTGGAACCTTAACTGGGATTACAATTCTGGTATAGACCAGCATTTTGTCAGGCTGTGGAGATGCTGAATGCTTCTGTCGTAACAGTGCTTGAATGGTAGAAATATGAAAGAAAGTTAATCTGCCCTGTTATGTTGCTTTCATTGATGAATGTTTTGAATTTCAGTAATTTTCAAATGAAATGCACACAGTCAGCTTTAGCAATTAATTAGTTATGTGTGAAAGTATAAGACTACACATAAGAATAATCAAGCTAGGCAAAAAATAATAAATACATTTTACGTATTCTTAATGGTGTTTGTTCCAGATGTACTCTGTGATACTTTTTATTTCAACATATTTAATAAATTATTTGAGCAGATCTGACTGTTTGACTTCATTTATTTTAGAGGAGAATCCATCCTCTTACTTTCATTTCAGTCAATTCATATAAATAAATCAAATGCAGAACTGATTTTCTTTAATCTTGCTGTCTTACTTAGGTTGTCATAGATGGAGACACAGACAGTTATGTTATTGAGGGTTTGTTGCCCAACACAGAATATGAAGTTTCTTTGCTGGCAGTTTTTGATGATGAAAGTGAAAGTGAAGCTGTTGCTGTTCTTGGAGCTACATGTAAGACAAATTCTTCATTATAGAATTTAGAGATGTTTAAGTGACTTTAATGCATATATCTTTATATTTAAAAGATAGTCCATCTTTGGGTAGCTGTAATATTGAAGAATGTGGTGGTTTAGTACCAGGGCTTTGCTGACTGTATTTTTTTGCTTTTTTTATTTAATATAATGTGGTAGATGGCATTGAATCAAAATGATGATTTTACTCCCTGTCTGAGCTGTGGCATTTAATAACCTTTGGATCTGGTTAAATATTCTTCCATCCTACATTTCAATATTTAGTCTTTGAACCAGGTTTCCTTATGAGAAGATATATTAGGGTTTTGGTTTTTTTTGGGGGGTGGAGGGGTAAATGTTTTAAAGTAAATAATTTACAAGAATTTAATTTGTTTGGCATTTACAGAATACCTTTTTCTTTCTTACTTATGTAATTTATACTCACTAGAGGCTGGCTGAAATCGTGGTCCAAAAAGCTTACACAGGCATCCTGTGACATTAACATGGAAGTAACAAAGATAAAACTTGAAAATCATGTAGAGTGTATTTTATAGTTTATAATTGAAACAGTGACCTGCATTTCAGTTAGGTTGCTCTATCCATTCTCTTTTTATGGATAGTCACCTGGTTAAGTAAATAACTCTATTTTTCATGTGTAAATTAAAAAATCTATTTGATTCTTAGTAATTTAATTGCAGACTTAACTTCTGTTAAGAAGCCCTTACCCATCCAAAGTTGCTGAGCGTACCTTCTGGTTTTTCACTTGGACAGAAGCTTTCAATTTAACTGGTCTGCCAACCTTAACAAATGGTCTAAATAGAAGTCATTATGCATAGTTCAACAATAAATGTGGGAAACTATATGCATTCTTGTTTAATTGTACAGTTTATAGTTACGTCTTATCTGTAGATCTGAGCACTAATCCTGCAAATGTAAGGGTCTACAGTAAACTCAATGCATGGCTGAAGTGTGTGGGATACTTGTAGGTGTGAGCACAAAGTTTCATTGTCGTAGTTAGAAATACAAGATAAGTACTGTGACTTCTATGTCCTGCTGAATTGAGCTGAGTATTGTTTTTCAGTTGCGAGAACCACCACAATACGTACCATGGTGACTACTACCAGTACCACAACTTCTAAGCCCACCACAGCAGGTAAACAGAATAAATATCAACAGTTTAAATGCTGAATGCAAAGAGCGAAGGCTCCCCACAAGTACACCCAAATCAAGGGGCAGAAAGCTGTGATATTACCAAGGAGCTGATAACCCCAGGTCCGGATGGTCCATGGATCAGCACACTGCCATGGCAGATCTTGTGGAAGTGTAGATCCCAGGCAAGGGACATGACCAGCAAAGGGTGCACGCTATCGTGCTCCTGCACAACAATTCTGCATGTGACCAGCTTTCTGCATGTGCCACATGTGGATGAGGAGTCCAAACTATAACACAGTGTAGGGGCTCTGAACAATACCAGCAATGTTACATAGGAATACAGGACTAATTTGGGAAATTCAGCTTGCTTTTTTCCTCATAAATATGAGCTTAGAAACTCTTCAGATTTTGTTTAGTTTTGGGGGTTCTGTTTGTTTTCCCTGGAATTAGAAAACTGACTTCTGAAGACCAGCTGTTTTGCATTATTTCTCTTCTGTAGCTTTCTAGCTGCAATGGAGTTTTGATTATTCTAAAGCTCCATAAGCTCAGTAATATAAACAAAGCAGATGGGGTAATAGATGTTATTGGCAGTATAGGGTAACTATTTTATTAAATGGTTAAAGTTTTTATGTTAATAAGCCCAAGTGTGACTGAGCTGTACAGGTTTGCCCCATCATGGATCTGCAGACCCACCGTGACCTCAATAGAGCCGGCAGCTACCTGGTGATAATTAGCACAGTTTTAAATCTAAAAATAGAGTTCAAAAATATTAATTAAATTATCTTTGGCTTTAGTTTTTCGACCAGGAATCAGAAACCTTGTTATAGATGATGAAACAACATCAAGTCTGAGGGTGATATGGGACATTTCAGACTACAGTGTTCAGCAGTTCCGAGTGACCTATCTCACTGCAAAAGGTGACCGTGCTGAGGAAGCGGTAAGAATGGTCTGTATGGGTTTTGTGAATAGCTTCATTAGCCTGAAAAGTTTGTCTAATAATTGCTTAGGCATAGTCTTTCCTTACAGGACAGTCCTGTTGAAATTTGGCGGTTGTAGTTTTGGGATTTTTTTTACTCCTAGACCTTTCTCTATCCTGAGATTGTGTTTTAACAACTCTTAAGTTTGCACAGGACAATCGTAAGAAATTTTCTTTTCCTTCAGCAATCTTTCTCCTTCCCTAAATATGTCATTTTATGCTAAAGCAATGTAATTGAAGTTCAAATGCAGAGTTTTCATACTGCTTGTTAACCTGAACATGTCACAAGGACAGGACTTTTTAATGTAAGTGCCTAAGAATTGTTATTTTTCTAATACCATGTGATGATCGAAATTACAGTTGTCTTACAGGAAAAAAGTTTCTGGTGATGAAAATTTAAGAAAATATTTGAAAGAATGAAGAGTACTACATGCACTCTTTTGTGTGTATAGCAAATAATAAAAGAAAGAAGCCCTAGCTGTATTATTTTAAGATGTCACAATTTTTGAGACAATTTCAGAATTCTAGAAGGCCAAATGCTTTATTTAAAAAAAAAAAAAAAAATTTAGTATTGCAGTGCCTGATTTCCATAAAAACTGAGTTGTAAAATTTCAAGATAGCTCTGTCCAGATACATTTCAGAGATTAAATTGTATAGTTCAAGGTTATTTTCTTAGTAAATGGTTCAAAATGCAAAAATATTCCCCATGTCATTCTCCTCCTGGGTCTGCCATATGACTCACTTCTGTTCACAGAACAGTTATATCAAAAGTATGGGATATCTTTTTGATGTCTGGCAACCGACATTTTTAACCTTATACCAGACTATATCAATAAAAGGTGTTAAAAGGAGTTTGTTGAATATCTTTTTTCTAGAAAAATATGAATTGGTCTTTTTTTCACTTTGGTTTCATTCATCTTTTATGAGCACTTGGTAGAAAATTACTTTTTAGCCATCTCTTTCAACCATAATCTGAAAATGAACTTTCAGCGTAGTGGTTTCCTTTTGAACTGGAAAACATGCTTTATGAATTTACCTCAAACCTATGATAGTATAGTATATAATACAGTGGCAAATTTGCACAACATAATGGCACAGATTGTACAGTTCTTCTGACTATAACCCAAAGTTTCTGAAATTCAGATCCAAGATTTACTGTTTCAGGTCTGGGAAGTTTAATCAAATTCAGTTGGATGATATAAATTTAGTTCTGTTTTAGTATGCAACAGCTATGATTTGAAAAGGAAATTAAAACTGTAGGACAGGTATTCAAATTCTGGCTATCAGAAGGATATTAGACTTGTCTCAAGAGCTCATTAAAGAAAACTGTAAAATTTTAAGATTAGGTAGGTATCTTGGCTTTAATTCTGCAAATTACTTAATTTTACCTACACTCTCAAGTCTTATTATCTTTGGTCACAATTCAGCAAACAGATTAACCATGTTTCATCTTTGAAATTAAATACTTTACTGAATAAGGAATGACGTAAGATTATAGTTAAAATTAAGCACGTTTTAAATGGAAGGAATGTGTTTTGTCATGTGGCTTCAAGCACCTGAGAGGTGCAACACAGATGTCAATAAAATGACACAGACATTCAATTTTCAGATGAGTGTTTGTATGACTCAGTACATTTCTTAAGCAGAACCCAAAAGTTTTGTGGAATTTGGGCTTAAATATACTATAGCATGACAATTGTGTGGTGGATGCTTAAGTTTCTTGGCTCTGATTTTGGTGATATAAATTTCAGTTACTCCTCCCTTTCCATAAAAATACTAATAAACGTCTTAATCCTTAATGCAATTGGCTGAAAATCAGGGACTAGAAAATGTAATAGAATGTTTTTCATTACAGAAGGGTCAAGCCCTAAATTGTGTATATGTTGTTGGGTGTGCTGTAGTTACTGGAAGGTTCACATCTTTTTTCTTCCTTAAAGCCAAGAATGTTTCTCATTGCTGAAAACTGCTTTGTTCTGTGGAAGATCTCTGATGCGCGCATGTGGAAACGAGAGAGTTCTCAATGCTTGCATCCCCTCTCCTATAAAAACCAAAAAAGTTGGTTGTTCTTTTTTAGAAGCTTGGTTTGTGTGTTTTGAGTGTATCTGAGGAAGAGTTTAGCATGGGAATCTTTCATGCACGTATATTTAGATGGTTTTGTCCAGTTTTGATCAACGAATGAAGTACTTTTTTTGACAAGTCTCAACACCTGGGTATACTAGATTAATTTCCTTCTGTGTATCACTTAGAAGTAATTTGAATGTATCCTGGAGCTTAGAACTGGTGAGAGCTTTCTTGTCTAAGTATATGCTTCAGAAAATTTTCCTCCGCCATCATCACGTGCATCAGTCTTCTTTGAAACAATAAAATGCTTTTAGGCTCTGTTTCTGCTTTTTCCCTTTGAGTTTAAAGGGCTTATAGATCTCTCAACTTCTTGTGAAATGTGTGGTTGCTGGCTCAGGTGATAGTTTCACACAACGGACATGGGCCAGAGAGGGTCCAAAATATGAGGTTGGACCTTGGAACTGTTCCTTCCAAGAATGTCACTTCAGAGCACAGGTTTGGTGCAGGACACATAGGATCAGTTTCTCTTTCTTACCACATCCACTCCACGTGCTAGGTAGCTCCCATTCAAGCTTTGAGGCTCTTTGAAATGACAATTTTACTGACAAGTTAAAAGATTGCAAGGCTTCACTTGGGTACGTCTACCACCACTGTTGTGGTACTAGTTTTTGATACTAGTTTTGGCTAAAATATAGTAATCTGTTGAAGACTTTCAAAAATATTTGCTTATGGGGAAACCTTGTACTGTATTAAAAGAAGCAGTGCTTAATTCAGTGGGTTGAAACATTTGCTCTAGCACACCCAAAACAGCCTGGAGGCATTTCCTCATCTTCTTTACTTCTACCAGGTTGCCTGATTGGACTTTTGCTGCAGATCTTCATGGCATATTGGGATCCTCTGCTATTTAGGGATGTAATCCTAATTCCTCTCCTAAATAGCCACCTTCACTTCCTTGTCCCCAGACTATATGCAGACGGGACAAATACATTTTATTCCAAGCTTGCTCAGTTAATATTTCCCCATCTCCTGAATGCATTTTCCTTCCTCTGTGGGAAGGAGGATTTTCTGTCCCCAAAGAACATTACAATTAACCTTTATTAATGGGCATAGCTTTGGACAGCCATATTCATGTCAAGTATAAATAAGAGGATTTATTTTGTCTCTGCTGTAACATTAACTACTAACCATCCATATAGTACTAGTGATTTATGGAGCTGTAGTAGCTCATATGTTTAATATAAAACTGTGTTATCTCACAGACAATTCTCATTTTTATTTTACTCAGGTGTAACGTGTAGATCTGTTTAAAGGGTGGGTAGTTTAATTCTTTTACCGTAGAGCATCAGAAATATTTTAAATGCAAGCTAAACAGCAGTACTAGGGGAATGTGGTGTTGGAGATCATGTAGGATATAAAATAGTTTTGGCCCTCGTCATTATGCTTGTTTGTTTCTGTTTTTCTGACTATCCAGGTAATGGTGCCTGGGAGACAAAATACACTTCTGCTTCAGCCTCTGCTGTCTGATACAGAATACAAAGTCACCATCACTCCCATCTATTCTGATGGGGAAGGAGTCAGTGTCTCTGCTCCTGGCAAAACTTGTAAGTACAAACTTTCTGCCTGGCTTTGGCCAGGATATGCATGAAGAAAGGCTTATTCTTTTGGCCTTTTTTCCTTGGCTGTAGTAATATATGTTAGAATAAATGTGGGCTTATTTGCATGACTTATATGACTCAAGCTTTATATTAATCTCAGTTCATTGATTTATTAAAAAAATGGGTTGGTTTAATTGACAAATTGTATTTTATATCCAAATACTGTGAGTTTGCAGAGACTTGCTGAGTAGTAAAGCTGTAAGTCCTTGATAGGTAGCCCACCAAGGAGAAGCCAAGTAATGCAGAAAATAAAATAAACAATGCCTGCTGGGATCGTATCCAACCAACCATTGTACTTTTAGATTTTTTTTTTTTGTGCGAGATCTGATTACCTTTCTAAAGGACATTAGAAATGCTGCTGAACTTTTTGTAGAAGTGATTACGTTATCTCCAGTTCTGACCAAGTACCGAAAGATTACTCAGCTGTAGCTTAAGTTCCCTCTCTACTGTATATTGGTAAAAAAAAATCATCTAATTGTGCACTGCTAGTCATGAGAGTAATGCAGTAAAATTATACAATCCTCATTTACATAATTTCTGCCTAAATTGAATTGCTATTTATGCAGACATTTAAATCACTTGTAAATAATTTCTTTGATTCCATTTGAGTGTTAAGTGTTCACAAGAGCATCATTTATACATTAAAGACTTCAGTGCGCTTGAAGGAATCTATATAGATAAAAGATATAATTATCTCTGAACTGTCTTATGTTCTTGAAAAAATGTAGGGATAAAGTTGGGAATTGGAAAATGCATTGTTAGTTAAACAAAGTTTGTAAATAATTCTTGGTATAACTTGGTATAACTTTCTTAAATATATCAATATTAATCCACTGATGTAATGCTAAGGATTAATTTGAAAAAAGGCTTTCCTCCTGGCGATTTTACCTGTAAATCTGAGAGTACGGGGTATGGCACTGTTTTCATGTGCATGACTTGAGTTTTATACACGTGCTTGAGAAGATCAACTTGTTTGGTTTCCTTTTAGTACCCCTGTCTGCCCCTAGAAATCTACGTGTCTCGGATGAATGGTACAACAGATTACGTATCAGCTGGGATGCCCCGCCATCACCAACAATGGGTTACAGAATTGTCTACAAACCTATCAACAGTGAGTTTTTAAACTGATTTTTTGTGTCATTTGTTTTTGACTGTAAAATGTACTTAAACCTAAGAGTTGTAGTTACAGCCTTGAAAGTGGTATTCACTTAGGTGTCTCAGGTTTTGAATGTGAAAGTTTCATAGTCACAGAATGATGCAGGTTGGAAGGGATCTCTGGAGATTATCTGGTATAATTCCCTGATCAAAACAGGGCCAGCTTGAGGCAGATTTTGCTGGGTCTTGTCCAATTGAGTTTGTAATATCTCCAAGGATGGAGATTTCAAAAACTCTCTGAGCATCTGTTCCAGTTTTCAACTACCATCACTGTGAAATTGTCTTTCTTAATATCTAATAAAAGTCTCCCAAGTTGCAAATTTTGTCTATTTTCTCTTACCCTCTTCCTGTTTGCAGCACAAGACCTCCTGTCTCTGTCTTCTCTACCTCCTCCCATTAGGCAGGGGTGGGCAGCAGTAAGATTCCCCATTAGACTTCCCATCTTCAGGCTGATCAAACCCAGCTCTTTCAGTCTGAACTTTTATGTCATTTTACCATGACTGTATGTATTTCAGTGGCTATCTTCACTCTCTTCTTGTCCTTCTCTTTTGTTTTCTTACGTTTTTCAACTTTCTTCCCGTCACAATACAAAGTTTTTTCCCCTTTTACTCCTACTCTACACCTCCCAAACTTGACATTTTAATTGTTGCCCAGTTTGTGCTGCATCTTTTGCCCACCTGCACATTTCAGCTAGACAAGGCACCAAAGCTCCCTCAAATGTCTTTAGAAAACACAGTCCTTTATTGAGAGCAAAACACGAATGTGTGACCATTAAGGGACTAAAATACTGTCCACAGACAATACTGTTGCCTGGTTTCTGAAGTGTATCCGAAATAGCTGAGAGAGGTGACAAAGAAGCTGTTTGCAGTTCTGATTTGGGAAAGTTTTATTCTTTTCTATTTTCATTATAATTTTTTCACAGTGTTAAATGATGCTGTTGTATAAGAACCCCTTAGGGACTGTATTCCTGGCTGGCATCTGCTGTCCCCTCTGTGGTCCTGGCACACCGTCAAACTGAGGAGATCTTTGGCTGCCTATTTAGGGCAGTAGTAAGTCACTGAAGCAGAACAAAAGGGTCTTAACAGATGCCAGTGTCTATCCCTGCCCTAATGAATCCCACTGCTGAATTTCCCGAGTGTGTTGTGGCTTTTACCCATGCACAGACTGAACTTTGGTTTTGTGTATGGGGGAAAAAAAAAAAAAAGGCCAAAAAAATTGCAGTAACTTTAGAAGCACGTGTAATTTGGGGTGTATCTTAAGATTTGTTTTAACTACCTGCTAATTCAATGGACAAGTAAATGATTTTCTGATTTATTTCATTTTTCCAGTTCCTGGTCCTGCGTTGGAGACCTTTGTAGGGGATGATATTAATACCATTCTCATTCTAAATCTCTTCAGTGGAACAGAATACAGTGTTAAAGTGTTCGCTTCATACTCAACAGGCTTCAGTGATGCCCTAACAGGCGTAGCCAAAACCTGTAAGAATGATTTCATGCTGTTCAGATCTCTACAGTCTGTTTTTCGCTATAACTGTGGCATCGTGCAGCTCCCTGAATAAATTTTCCTGTGGAACACTCTCAGTTGTGTGCAATTTGTTTTCCTGAAATGAAAGTCTCTTTTTAAATCGGACTGTATCAGGCTTTAAGGTAACCTGCTGCACGTTGGCAAGACAGGGGTCGTAAAGCAGATGTTACTATTTATCAGCCAAATGTATTTTCCTAGTAGTAGATATAAATCTCCTTAATGGAAAATCTATTTAGTCTTCTGTTTTTTTTTTTTCCTAACTCCATATATATAATATGATTTAGTCTTTATATATCTAAAGCTCAATTTAAATTAGATTTTGACAGAAATATTGCTATTATAATGATATTCGAATACTTTTTTGTAGTTACTGAATTTTTATCAGTGTTCTTTATTTAGGCTTAACTAGAATTACTTAAGTTCTAAACTTTTCGTCAAAAGATTAACTTCTTTTTTTCTACCTGTTTTGCATTTTCTTGACATAATTTTTCTTAAGCAGCTTTTGAAATTATTTGTTAAAAAGCAATTGTCACAAGTGTTCTACTAGAATTCTTTTGTCATTTTTTCTTTTTCTGTCTTATTAGAGGCACAAATCTAATTTGTTGGTGTTTAATTTTCAGTGTACCTGGGTGTGACAAATTTGGATTCCTATCAAGTCCGCATGACTAGTCTCTGTGCTCAGTGGCAGCTTCACAGACATGCTACTGCATACAGGGTAGTTCTAGAATCGCTTGTGGGTAAGTTACTAAATCACTTGATATGCAGCCACAGCCTAACCCAGAGAACTGAATTGCATAAGTTAAGAAATTGTATTCAGTCAGACACATAGACTGACTTCTGATATACTGGAAGCGATGATCAGAAGAGTTGTGTACACACTGAACATTTCAGGAGTAGGAGTAGCGTTCCAGTCCTTTTATATCAAAAGGTTGTTGATAACTTCTCCTTTTTACAGGAGGCAGTTTTATCAGTAGAAGATAGGTGATTACCTGAGTTTTTCACTGGTGCGAGGGACAGAAGAGGGTTAAAGGATCAACTGGGTACATCTAAGATTGTCAATAAACTGTCAGCATTAGCTCTGCAGGATTGAGATGGAGAGGAGGGTAGAGGGGTAGATAAAGCTCTGACTGAATCCAGACCATGCTGACAGAGTCATCCTGTTTTGTCACTTCTCATTCTGCTGATTGTTAATTAGAGCTTGTAGCAATATTACTCATCTGGGTAAATATGAGGTGTTTTTGTGTGGCAACACATGCTGTCTTGATGCTTTTAGCACTGATTGTGTAGAAGGTAAATTACAGCCTTGTCCATCTCACTGATTCTCAGGTGTAGCCAGAAGAAGTTATGAAGAAGTCGCTGTGCAGACTAACTCTCTTATCCCCAGTAGACATCAGTAATCTTTTGAATGGTGACAAATTAAAAGCTTGGATAACTTGAGAGAAGTGCAGTTAATAACATCTCATGGGATTAATGAAAAAGAACACTAATTTGACTGCAAAAAAATAATGACCTTTCTTTGGAATGACAAATGGATGGTGATAATGTTTATTTGAAGGCGTGCAATACAGACAAGCTGTTCAGGAAGCAGAGATCTTGACTGACAGAAGACAGCACAGATTTCCTTCTCATCTGGGAGCTAGCCAACATTCTGCTTTCATCATATAGAACTGCCAGAATTATTTTAACTGAGCCAAAAGAGCTTAAACAGAGAACAGAACAAGCTAAAGTGCGAACAATTGCTTCTTATTAACATCTATCATGAAGCGTTTTGATTGTTGGATTGGGTGTGTGTCTCATTCAGGCAATGACCAATGTTTTTATACTAATGTAACGCCTCCTGATAAGTATCAGGTGTTTTTTCCTTGGCAGTGAATGTCTGTTTGGTGTTTTTTGTATATACGCTGTAAAATGTGAGATTAGTTGCTTGTATTTCATTTCCTTCTGCTACAGATTGAGTTGTGCTGAAGGTTTTGTTATTATCAAAAATGCCTTATGCTATTTCCAGTACCTAGGCTTTTTCCATTATCAATGTGTTTTCCAATTCAGAATTTAGCAGAATTAATTTCAGGACCATGTAAAACTATTCCTTAACCAACTTCAGTGGTTACTAGTGGGAGCTGGAATACAGTATCTAGTTCAGTCTCTCTTACAATTACTAAACACATTACAGACTCTGAGAACCAGAGGCACAGACAAAGGATGATGTAGAATTACATAATGCAGCAATTCCTCATTATTCTGATAATTTAGGACCAAATCCAAAGACCATTGATGGCAGTGTTAGTGATTTTTATTAACTTCAGTGCGTGGGATGAAGTTCATCTTTTTTCCTGCAGATGTCTGACACATTCCTCAGCTCCTACTTAATATGAAAGATGAAATGTTACAGAGATGTCTGCACAGAGGTGAATTTCCAGAAATAAGGCAGCATGTAGTTTATTAACTTCTGTCAACCACTTGCCCTTCACCTACTGCCATGTCCCCTCCTTTATTTCAGACTTCCTTTACTGTTTTATCAAATAAGGTAATTTAATGTTTTGATGCTGTCTTTTATAATTCCAGATGGGAAACAGCGAGAAGTAAATCTTGGTGGAGGGACATCTAGGCATTGTTTTTATGAGCTGATGCCCGGAACCGAATATAAAATCAGTGTTCATACACAGCTTCAGGAGATAGAGGGCCCTGCTGTAAGCATCATGGAGACAACGTGTGAGTAAAATAGGTCAAAGTTCAGCCAGCAGTGATAATGCTTGATTGCTTCTCGTGTTTTGCCCCACAGATGTGCTATTTCTACGCAGTTTCCTTCAGCTGAGTTTTTAATTTTCCATCTACACTATGACTCCTCTACAGACTTGCAGGATCCTTATACCACTGCCATGTATTACTTGTGAAGTCCCAGTCACCAACTGTACTGGACTTCGCAATAATAATGAAACAAGGAGGATGGTTTGGCTTTCTTCATAAAACTTCCCACTAGGGGATAGTCTGAAAATCGGTGACTTTGAAAAAAACCCCCAAAAATCCAGAAAAAGGAAGCAAACACAGAAAGTTTTGCATCCTGCAGCTCTTGTTATTTAGTAAAATTTCACCGGTGTCTGAGTAATTTACAGTAACATGGGACCTTGATACTCAATCTACTTATGTATTTTACAACAAATAAACAAGACAACCTTTTATTCTCAACAACACAAGACAGGTGGGAAAAAACCCTTACATCTGTTTATGAAGGCAAGATCCCGTTCTTATGAGTTCAAAATACTGCAAAACGGGATGGACAGAACAAATATTTTTAACATTATCTTTCTTCAAGCCCATTTTCAATCTCAATGTTACTCTTTTTCTCATACTGTAATACTGCACACCTCAATGCTGTTATCCTTCTCTTAGGGTAAAGTTTATAAATTTCTTCTTCAAATGAACTCTCCCACACTTATGGTTTCACAAAGAAAAAACTTGCACAGGTGCAGGACTCTACTTCTCAGTTGTCTCACTGCTCTGAGAATGAGCCCCAGGAACAAATTGAGCTTCTCCTGCTTTTTGGAAGAATGCATTTTGTGTCCTTTGCAGTACAGGAAGTTGGGAGACATAAGGAAGAACACATGGAGGGCTACGTGTCCATTCAAGAAAGATAGTTTGCATTGCAGACAAATTATTGTATAGCCTCAGAAGAAAACACTATTCAGGGTGATCTGTACCTTTCTGGTGGTTAGAGACCAGCCTTTCAAGTCACCTCACTGCCATTGTGACCCCTTTTAAATGGGTCCGATCCTGGTCTGTCTGTGGCCGTGGAGGTCCTGGGCATTAGTTTCTTGCAGGTGTTTGAGTCTTGGCTCTTTCTCTAGTTGAAGCCAATAGAAAACCCACATCAGTTGCAGTGGGAGTCAACTAGGATGTGGACATGAGGCTCATAATGAATCCTGTTTGCAGTAATCTTTCTCAAAGATAGGTGCCTTCTCTGCAGTTGTCGTATCCGACTCTCTCCATTGTCTATAAGCATGTAAATAATAAGTATAGTCTTACTTGAAGGAATGATGTTCTGTCACCCATGGCTTCTTATGCTACTTGCATTGAAAAAAATTAGAAAAAATGCCCTTGAACGAAAGCTGAACTTTTTCCTCACATACAGTTGTGGAAATCAACACATGTGCATGTTACCTCTGAGAATTCAGCCAAGACTGTATAGAGAGGCGCTAAATAGAGCTCTTGCATTTAGCAAAGCTGTCAATCAGTGATCAGGTATTCAGCTAGGTTTCTGAGAGGTTGTCATTCCACAGCTTATTTTCAGGAGAAGGATGAGACAGTTTTCAGAAACTGTATATTAACCTTTGTAGAAGTTGCTGTAGGCAACAAAGCCACAGTCCTGTAGAGTTGTGGTCAGAACTGCATTTTTAGCTGGAAACATGATGAGGTCTTCCATCGAATTCAGGAAAATCTTGATCAGGGCAGGCTGTGATCTACTCTGAGTGCAGACACTGGTTTGCTTTTGCACTGTCTCTTTGTATTTTGGGTTAAAGCACTATCTTCTTCCTTCTGAGGTCGGTAGAGACCTACCTTCTATGACTAAGGACTGTTCCTCGTCAGAAAGGAAAAGGACACTGACATTTTGCAAAAGGAATTATGGATACTAGGTCAAGAATAAGCCTGTCACGTGGTGTACTACACTGGGGATGCCTAAAAAGGGTCAGTTCCAGTAGTAGTTCAGTTGTATCATTGTATCATTCACACTGAAATGCAGCCGTTAATTGCTCTGTAATAGTACTATCCTTTCTCCAGTGGTCAAGAGGACATGCACACACTCACATTTCTCTCCAGTTGCATAACTAGTTGATTCGAGGTAATGAATTTTAAATGTGGAGATGAGTAAAAATGCTGTGTTTAATATACATAAAATATATTGGACCTTTAAGCATTTTTTTAATATCCCTTCCTTTTATTCTCCAGTACCATTTCCAACTCAACCACCAACAACACCGTCAACACCACCTGCACCACCTACAATCCCTCCTGCGAAAGAGGGTAAGTGCTTCTGACGCTATTTTAGTCCTGTAGGGATCAGATTTCAAAATGCATTTGCTACAGCAACATTGTTAAGGCAGCTCGCTTACATGTAATGACATCATTATTGTACTGTTGAAATTTGCAGAAAGGAGGGTTAATATATATAAGATTCCGTTTTTCCAGAACTCCTAAACCATACGTATTTTGCAACTGAAGCAGACGCCCTAGATTAATTAATTAAACTTTTATAAAGCAGCATGATTTTAAAAAACATGTCTACTTTAGGTAATGGGATCTGTTGGCCATGTCCAGTCTCTTCTCTCTTCAAATGTAGACTTCCTTTCATCATTTGAACACATAGTGTTTTGTACAGAATCTCATAAATGTTTCTTAGGGAAACATTATTTTTGGAGACTGAGGATCAAATTGGTCAGCGGGAAGTTGGTGGACCAAATTAACGTATAGTAATTGAGAATTTAATCCATAAATACAGAGAGGAAAAAAAGGCTTTGTGTGTGTTTTTAGAACTGCACAGCAGCAGATGTGGGGGGATGTGTGGGGGAGTTATCCAAGCAGTAATCAGAAAATGAGAAATACAGGTACATATCTTCCTGTTCTGTTCTCAAGATTTAGATGAATATTTTAGAAGAAATATGTTGAAAAACATCTTTACTTTGAGACTGTTTCTGACCCCAAGCAATAGACTTGGATTCTGGGGAGCATTGAAGGTGCCCAGTTCTCATGAAAGAGTGAGTAACTTCTGTGAGCTGGTGTACAGCTCTGTGGGCCATTTTGCATAAGAACATGCTGGAATAAGATGAGATGGGGGAAACCTGTTTGCTCCTAAACAGTGCAGTTAAAGGGGTGAACATGAGGCACTACAGAGCTTAGGGTAACTTTTTGAATGAACTAGATTCCCACTGGGATCCTCCACAGTTGAGATTCTCTCATCTTGTGAGTGACTATACTTAAGAAATAAAAATAAAAATGGTTAGCCAGATTTTAAAGAACCATTATGATCTTGAAGCGTATTCTCTGATAGGATCTGTCAGTGCAGACCATTGACCCCTTGCAGAGCTCAGCTGGTTCTAGCCCTGCGCTGAAATCAACGTCAGCAGGTCTGTTTGCAAAATCATTATTAACTAACATTAAACAAGGGCTTTTCATCACAGTTGCATTTACTTAAGTCATTTTTGAGGTTTCATGAGGAGTTGAGTTGTTGCTCTAATTCCAAAATACTTGCTTTCCTTTCTCAGTGTGCAAAGCAGCCAAAGCTGACCTAGCGTTCCTGGTGGATGGCTCATGGAGTATTGGAGATGACAATTTCAATAAAATAATTAACTTTCTGTATAGCACTGTTGGAGCTTTGGATAAGATTGGTCCTGATGGAACACAGGTAATCAACATGCAGGGAGACGGAGGATGCATGGAGTTGACAGGGTATTTTAGACTAGCAGCAGAGGTGAAATAGATCAAAAAGTAATTGACATAATTTCACAGTCCTTTTGAAAATATAAACTGCTTTAGGACAGCATTTTTTTCCAATATCTTCTTTTACAAACACCATATGCTGAAATTCGTGATATGAATTTTGCTAGCATGAAGACAAAGAATCAGTTCAGTCTCCTCTAAATCATTCTAATGAGATTTAAGCTCTGTTAATGTTTTTCGTATTGGTATTCAATGTGCTGGTGTTTATTTCTAAATAAACTAAAAAGGGCATTGATAAGTGAAATTAAAGGTACATTTAATTAAAATAAGAGACCCTACAGAATCTACAGTGCTTGAAATAAAATGCAGTATTTAACAACAATTGTTCTATTTATGTATTTTTTTAGAGAAATGCTTGAATCTGCTCCAGAAAACATTACTGGCAACTATATTACCATTTTAAGTGTTACCTGTATAATATGCAGTTTGAGATAGCATTGAAAACTATTTTTACCTTGCCCAAACCCTAAAGAATGCTCAGTTCTTACTGTTTCTTGCCATTTTCCCAGAGTATAGACCATGGTGTTTCAGAAACTTATGCACGAGCTTAAGCATGTGCATAGCTCCTTCTATATCGTAGACACCACTTACAGAATATGAGGGTCAATATATGATTTGTGAGTTGTAGGGTTTTAGTGTATAGTATTGAAATACAGGGTCTAGACTCGTGGCTTTGTACTTGGGAGAGGTAATATTTCAGAATATGTTCTGGCATCTTTCTACTACTTGCTTCGAGTATTACTGCCTAACTTAAGTTACTTATGTGCAGCTATTAATTTGTGGAGACTGGATAAAGTCCCTGCAGTTCTGTGTATGAGTAACTACTATATGTGAGCAGCTGTAACTAGAATTTCACTTTTGGGCTCAAGAGCGTTTCTGCCGGAGTGGGTATTACCTTTCTCATCCTGTTTGCTGCAAAATGAAACCAGAAAGTGTTAGATGGTTGCCAAGGCTACAGAGAGTAAAATTAAACTTTATTTATTGAAAGCTTCTCAAAGAGAAAAAAAAAAATCTGGCTTCAATTTAAGGATGAAGCAAAGTTTCAAGATAAATCCTGGTTTAAAATGCGCTGATTCACTTTTTGCTTGTACACTGGGTGGTGCTTTAGTAACAGACCCATCTCCTGTGTGCGGCAGGTGGCAATAATTCAGTTCAGTGATGATCCCAGGACAGAATTTAAATTGAATGCATACAAAACAAAGGAGACTCTTCTTGAAGCTATTCAGCAAATAGCCTACAAAGGAGGAAATACAAAAACAGGTGAGAAAGGTCGTGATTATGATGCAGATTTTCTCCCTACTACTCTCTGTGTGGTTTTTCTTTCCCATTTCCTAAGTGATTTAACCTATCAGTGCAAAATCAGTGAGAACATGGTATCACCATGCCAGAATTGAAAGATTTGGCTTTGAAGTTAGAAAGACTTTGAAATCTGCAGTTTACACCTTTCACCCCCTACAGCGGAATATTTACCCCTCTGACCAACAGTGAGGTCAAGGATCAGGGAGGAAGGGAGAGAGGCAGCTAGGAAGAAATGAATGACTCTCAGGATTGTGGAAGGTGGAATGGGGTGTTATATGAAATCAGCTTGGCAAGTGGAAAAGTGGGAGGGGAGAGAGGGTGGGAGGGAGCTTGCAGAGCATGTAGAAAAAGGTGGACAGAGAGGAGGGTCTGGTTGTAAGCCGGAACAGTTAAACCTCAGTGGTATGTTTAGACTGGGCTGGGAGATGTCTGTTAACTGAATGGAGTTATTTTATTAAATCCTTAAAATAGCTCTGATGTGCAGAAATTAAAGATGAGTGCTGAAAGAGTTAAAATATGTTTCAGTTGGAAACCATATGTTTTATTATTCTCAGACTGCACAGATTTTTCTCAGTGGTTAAAAAAAAAATCTCAGTAGTATCAAAATAACACATTTTCCGTTTACTCAAGAAACTGCTACAATGGCACTTTCAGTTGTTACCTGGACTGTGCCCTACAATCTGATAAGGGAAGATTTTATCATCTCTAACCTGGGCAGCGAACCCATTCCCACACGTGTTATGTTCCTGACCTTCACCTTCTGGATTGAAAAATGGATGGCTGAAGCCATCAAATTTTCAAAGGTTAGGGTCAAACTTTTCTAAATCTCTATTCTAATAACTACAGAGTGCACTAATTTACAGACTACTCAGGACCCAACCGATTTCTCTTTTTATCGATGTCTAGCTTGTGACATGAGAAGACAATAAAAATTGGATTTATGTCACAGTGAAAGTATGTTGTCAATTTTTTTGTTTCAGGCAAAGCTATTAAACATGCAAAAGAAGTCTTGTTTACCGGAGAGGCAGGCATGAGAAGGGGCATTCCAAAGGTTTTGGTTGTCATTACTGATGGGCGATCACAGGACGATGTGAACAAAGTCTCCAGAGAAATGCAACTAGATGGTAAAACATGTAGTTTTAAGAACTTTTCACATTTTCCTTTTTCCTATTAATTATAACAACGTAAGTGTGGGCATGACATAAGGGTAACTTTTTGCTCCAGGAAGATTTCCAAGTTTAGAGAAAACAGACAGCAATTACTGAGAGACAGAGTATCACTAGGATATGGTTAGAATCCGGTTTTTTTGGTTTTTTTTTTTTTGGTTGAGATTAATGCTATTCTTTTTCATTTTTGGCGGCAGCGCTAAAATCATGTAGTAGTCAATGGAATTGCTCCTACGATGAAGATTTTAGGGGACTTTAGGGGATCCTGAGAATCTGGACTCTCATGTGTGACGTGTAGTCTTGTGGTTACCAGCAAATGGTACTAGGTCCTTTGAAAATTCTTTCATGTGTTCTTTTAAGCGTTCTGATATGCTCTCATGTTACAGGAATTACCTTTAGGAATTTTTTTTAAAGCTGCAATTTTAGATCTAAAAGCGGCCACACAGTGTTGTGAGACTTAAGCACAAGAACTGGGTTAGTTGTAGAAATATGATACTGAGGTTTGTATCAAAACCCAAAGGGCGCAGTGTGCCACATGAAACAAAACTAAAGGATAGAAGAAAAAAAATCTGTCATCCTTTTAATGTGAGGAGATCTAAGAAGAAATTACATTTGTGCTTTTTAATTTGCCTTTAGACTTTGGCGGCTATGAAGTTATCAGTGTATGTTACTGACTCCTGAAACCCAATGCAATTGTTGAGCTTGGCTGTTTGCTTGTATTATTGCTAAGTGCTGAGTGCAGTGCCTTCATAAATAAATCTTATCACAAAATAGTAGACCATGCGTAACGTGATTTTAAGTAGCAGTCAAGAAACTCTGTATTTGGGAAAAAATTGGAGTCTGTCTAAGCTGAACAAAAAATGTTCAACTGTCAGATAAGTCTTGCGGTTGCCTTATGAACTATTAGACTGGCAATGACCTTGAGAGGAGACAGCATATGGTGGATGTTCTGTTGCTGAGTGGGATGTGTCACCTTGGGCAAATGACTTCCTCCCTGCCATTTCCTTTTGTGCATGCTGTATGTTTAGGCTGCAGATAGACTGGAGCAGGCACTGACTTGCATCTGAGGTAGAGACCGGCATGAATTGGTGCTGATCTTGGATGAGACAGGAAGATGTTATATTAAGTCAAAGTTCTGTTATACTAAAAGCTCTGCAGAAGGTGATGAATGCCCCTGGGCATCATTCAAACTTAAAGACAATATTGCTTGGCTGGGGTAAAATTGGAACTGAGCCACGCAAGAACAGTGATGTCCATTAACAATATTCAGCCTGATGTAGACAGGTTTTTTTCTTTATCTTTTGTGGAAAGGAAAATGTTGAAAAACTTTTAGCTAGTTTGCTGCTCCTCAAATGTATAGGATACAATTTCCATTTCATTTAGATCTTTGAAGTCAGGCTTAAATTTCAAAATATATTCATGCAGAATATATAGAACAGATTCAATCAGTGCACTTAAGTTGCTGATCAAATGAGAATGCATTTATTCCAGTGTTCACTCATGAGGCAGCAGGGGCTTGAAAATTGATTAAAACACATCATGGGACAAAATCTGTGAAAGCCCTACAGGAAATTAATTTCTGTGCTTTGTATTTATGATATATTTGATATTTGGATATTACAGTATAACATTAAATGAGAAAAGCACTTAAACATATGCTAAAACTTTAAACTACTGAGTGGTCTTACATGTCTTCAAGAAAACACTTAAGCATGAACTGATTAAGCATAAAAAACCCAAAAGAAATATCTCACAGAGAATGTGTTGCCTTTATTTTAGATTACATGCATGAGTTTTCTTGTGTTATAGGGTAGTAATAAAATTTCCACTGTTGTATTTAATCAGGAAAGGAGCCAGTGCAAATACAGTTGTGTTCGTCTTGTATTTTCACTCAATAAATGAATGATTCACCGGAGTGTGTTTTGTTTTACAGGTTTCAGCTTTTTTGCTATTGGAGTCGCTGATGCTGACTATTCAGAGTTAGTTAATATTGGCAGCAAGCCCAGTGAAAGACATGTCTTCTTTGTGGATGACTTTGATGCCTTTACAAAGATTGAGGATGAACTGATCACTTTTGTTTGTGAAACTGCATCAGCAAGTTAGCCATTTTGACTTATACTTGCTTGTAAAATAAAAGTGCTAAATATTGGGGGGGTTGTAACTTATTTTAGTATTAAGCAGTATTCTTGGTATTTTCAACATAATTTACTGCAGATATTATAACTCTAATATTATTTCCATAAGAGATTAAGGAAATGAAGGTGGTGTGACTTCAAATTCACCAATGGTTGTTTGCTATAAATCCACAATACAACCATTGGTTGTCAAAAACTTATTCCAGATTTGAAACATTGTTAGTGGTTGAGAATTTAACCATGAAAAGCTAATTATATTTTATTTTCTTGGCTACTTTAACCATCTCTAAGAGTAGTGTTAGCTATATGCCTTATTACTCAAATTGCATGGTTAATTTATTAACTGAGAGCTAATCATTAATGTTTGTATTATCAGAAAAAAGTAGAGCAGTTGTAGTCCAGGGGAAAGCATAAAACATGCTCAAACTCTTTGAAATCTGTGAAATGCCACACTTCAGACTCTTTATGAAAATGAAGGGAAAAATATTCTGGAACAACACCTAATGGTTAGAGGTGAATAACTCACATGGTTTTAGGTGTGTGCCCTCAGTGTGTTTCCTTGTATATGTAAGCCAGGAATTAGGCAGTGCATAGCTGATATTAATATTTGTGATTGTACGGAGTCCTTGTGCACAGGACTGTGAATTATCAGAGCTGGTGAACACAAATATGTTGCATGTGTCCCTTCAGCTCTTTCATTTGGACCATAAATTCCACCTTCAATGGCAGAGAGAACTTTGAATGTTGATAATACTCAAGAGTAGCATTTATTGGTCACTTGTGCTCGTATTCTAAAAATGACCTCCGAATGTGAGTATCCTGGGGTGCTGTATTTGACACTCTGCACCTAGGCTTATTGATTTCCCAGGGCAACTTTCCTGCAGGAGGTTAGTGTGCTTTCTTCCCTGCCAGAAGGAAAATAAAAAACAGATTTACAGCTATTTAAAATGAGTGTACTCATCTTAAGGACTGCGTGCAATTCTGGACTCAGTTGCTCATGAAAGCTATTGTGTAGTTTGAAAAGGCACAGAGAATGCCAGCTGAAGTACCTGAACTCGAGCTGGAGTTAGGCTGGAGAAGCTCACCAACAGAGAACTTAGGAAGCACTTGGTTAAAACCCAGTATTAGACGTATATTTTTGTGCAGCAGACAATGAATTTGTTGCCACAAGAGGTTGTGAAGGCAGGTTCATAGAAGGATTAGAAAAATTCATGGACAACAGATCCATAAAAGGATATCATATGGAACCCACAGGGATGTATCCCTCAACATCATTGCTACAAACCATGTGCATCCTGAGGAGAATCAGCTGAATGGAGTAGGAAGTGGTCAGGTTTGCATGACCTTCTACTGTTGGGGATAGAGTACTGGGTGGATCATTGTTCTGACCCAGTGGGACACCTCTTCTATCTTTAAATATATCTTTTCTTCTTTTCCAGCCTGCCCATTGGTAGTTAAAGATGGCAACAATTTTGCAGGTACAGTATTTTTGTGTTAATTTTTGTTCTTGTTTTACAGAATCATTTTCATTACATGACTTTGACAATATTAGGCAATAAACTAATAGCTGTTAAACAGATGGTGATATGAAACTCTTTGATGCAACTGGCTTTGTAATTTTTTGTTGTTGTTGTTCCTGAAATGTGGTATTAATTTACATTAATAGAATGTGTATTTTGATGCCTTCCAGGATTTAAAATGATGGAAATGTTTGGTTTGGTTGAAAAGGAGTTCTCATCTGTGGAAGGGGTTTCAATGGAACCTGGTACATTTAATGTTTACCCATGTTACAGACTGCACAAGGATGCCCTGGTATCCCAGCCTACCAAGTAGGTATTAACATGTAAATATTCCTAAAACACATGGAGATAATTGTCCAGTGCAGGCAATTATTCATTTCAAGGACCAGTATTTTCACATCAGAAGAGCAGAGATGCTAGTATATGTCTACATTCTACTTATGAATAGTAAGAGTGTTTGGTGTCCTGAGTCCTCTATCCGTTTGATTCAAAATAGCAGTTGTGGGTAAAAGTGGGTAAGCCCACTGGCTGTTTTGGGTTTCCCACAGGAGACAGTTTCAGGCTTGTGCCAGTTTAGCACCTAGGGATTTAATGCAGGTGTACGTCTGGGCAAATTCCAGGCACTGTGAAAGGTGCCTCTGGAACGTGAATTGAAGTCCAGAGTGCAGAATGATTTTCAAGTGGGAGTCAGGATGAGAACCTGCCTTAGCAGGTCACTTTTGCTTCAATCTATGTCCTTTCATCGATTACAAAGGAAGATTATCTCCTTAAGCTGAAATGAGTCGGTGTGAACACCATCTAGCAGCCTCCTGGGGCACAGAATACTGGGACACTGAACTGTTGTCATTAGGACTTTGTCCTGGGAGAGATGGAGCAGGCAATGAAGAATCCTCCCATCGAACTTCTACAGTCATTCCTCAGAGATTAAGTGATGGAAACTCCATTTCTTCTGTGAACAGGGTATATGTTGTGTTTGGTTCCTCTCAGTCCAGCCCCCCACTTTGTATTAAGTCGCACAGAGAAAAACAGTGGCCCTGCTGAATTAAACATGGAAAGATGTAACAAAAAGTATTCTTTAGCTAAGTAAGGAAGAAGAAAAACAGCGGGAAATTACTTGTAAGGTTTATATTAAATGTCATCTTAGTCTTTTTGTGTGATTATCCTGTTGCGTCCCAGTTGGAGCTACACTTGTTGGAGCTGTTTCACAATCTTCGTGTTTAGTTTCCTGCTGGGTCTAGTTGTACTGGTATTTCCAAGGAATAGCATTTCTCACTTCTTTTTCTCTTTCTGCTTCTTTCTAATGGGATCTGCTGCATTTATATGCTCTTCCCTAGCTGCCACTCCAACCTAATCTTACTGCTTCGTTAGGCTTTCACTCCTTTTCATGGTTCAGAGAATACTTTTCTCTTGATGATCTACAGGTACGTCTGAATAATACCACTTGTTTTTGTCATCACATCTGTGCACCGAATGTCATTAATGTTATTATCTTTTTTGAGCTCTGTATACCCAAACCTTGTGTTTCACACCCCCTGCTTATTTAATTTTCTTTCATTTGTACTTTGTACAATGCGCATGCTGTAAGGCTTTGTTCCTATACCTGTGGAGTTCCCTTTCTCTTTTTTCTATGGGAAGTGTGCAGTGTAACATCACGTTTGATCATCTACAGACACTGTGCAGAATATATTGATTATATATCACATTTAAGTCCTTTTCCAGCATGATGCATATCCATACATCTTACGTGCTAGAAATGCTTTAGAAAGAACGGATCATATTTGGGGAACCGAATTGATTAAATAAACTCTTCGGGCTTCTTTCAGATCCCTTTACCATGATTTTAAGAAATCAGGCCAATTAACATTTTTGAAGTACAGTCTCTTTAGACACTTGTCCAAACGTCCCACTTTGGGGTTTGACAATGAACTGTTAAATTAAATTGGAGTACTAAATAGCAAATTTTAGGAAATGGCATAAAATAACATACTTCTTTTAAATAATAAGCTTCCCCTCTCTTCTGTAAATTTCTAGGAGAACAGATTATATTTCTGTATGTGTGATCTGTTTTGACTTCACTTTCTTGTATATTGGATTTGATATGTATAAAACACATTCCTTATAATTTATAAAGCTTCATGTAACAGTCTCTGTCACTCCTAATCTCTGTTCATCAGTGAGGGTATAATGACAAAGGACATGTCTATTGAGATTGGTCTTTCAAGCAACTTCTATTTTCTTTGTCTGTTAAACCAGACATCAACAAAGTTTTGAGTGGCTGCTACTTTTTTAAAAGCTTTTAATGTCATTAATTTCAGCTTTATTCAAAGTGACCTTTGACTTTAAACAAAAAAAATTAAGGGCAATTTTGTAAATTTCAAGCAAAAAAATAACTTCTTTCTTCGTAAGTATTCCTTTAATAGCTATCAAGTTGAGTAGATTTTGCCAACACTTACTCATATTGCTTCTCAGTCTTGGTTTCCAAAGAAATACACGGAGTAACAGGAAGTGTGAGTGAATATCTGCTGAATAAAACACCAGATGTAATGTTTGTTTCCGTTTAAAATACATTATTTCTCTTACAGGTATTTGCATCCTGAAGGTCTCCCTTCTGACTACACAATTACGTTTCTCTTTCGTATTCTCCCCGACACGCCACAGGAGCCGTTTGCTCTTTGGGAGATTTTAAATGAAGGATATGAACCACTGGTTGGAGTTATTTTAGATAGTATGTATTTTCTACCAGTGACTTTAACTGTATGAGTGATTTATTGTGTCTAGATTTATTACTGCCAATATTATAGTCTGCTGCCAGAAAAACTACCTAAATCTGGAAGATGATAGTTTCTAATGCACATTTTTTAGATTTAATTTAACTGAGTTTGATTTGGAGTTAGAGCCAAGTTTTGAGTATGTTTGTCTAAACAGGGAGCAATAATACTGAAATCCAAGGAGCTGTACTAGATGTAAATTGGGCAAGGCAGCTACTCACTTGCTTTTAAAATTTCCACTGCTCTGAATCTGTTACTAAAAGAATCTACCTTGATATAAGCCGGTGCTACTGTCAGTTTGGTATATGTAGAAGCAGTGCAGTCTGGAGGACAGGAGACTTAGAGCTGGAGACATGAACTTTGACTTTCTTCATTTCTACTTGATTTGACTTCCACATCTGTAAAAAATGAATTATAATTTAGAAGTTTCCGTATTTGCTGTTGAAAAGATGTAGCTACTATGGTAGCTGTTGTTTATAGCTGACAATTTATAAAGAGATATATAGTACTTAGCTCTCTATCTTTCCTAGAATTTTTTAGGCACATCACATTGAAATAGGTGGGAAACAATCATTTAGGCAGCCTGAGGATCCGTGCCTCCATTTCTTGTGCCACGGAGAACCAATGGAAGAGTAGGATCAGGTAGACACAGGTGAGGTGGGCTCCCAACTCTTGGCCCGCCCTTCCCGTCATTTCTCTGAGATAACTAGGTACTGCCGGGTCAGTGTAGCACTATGAATGTGTTCTACTAACGTTTGATCAGATATCTTTGGTGGTCTCTGTTAAACATAAAGTTCACGCTTTCAAATAATGTATCAGGCCTTTTCTTCCTCTAACACAGAGCCCCTCTTCTTATTCTCACACAGATGGTGGTAAAACTCTGACTTTCTTTAACTATGACTACAAAGGAGATTTTCAAACTGTGACTTTTGAAGGTCCTGAAATAAGGAAGATATTTTATGGGAGTTTTCATAAGGTTAGTATTGGTACTAGGGAAAAAAACGCCACTCTGAATAAAGGTTTGGGAGTTCTTCGTGTTTTGAGATCTTCTTTCATGTGGTCAGCTGCCACTAAAGGACATGTATTTTGCATATTCAGAATAATCTACCAGACTGTCTTAAGTCTCTCTGCAAAACTGAATTAACCTTAAACAAATCATAGTTTTTATGATGAAGCTGCTGTGAGCAATTTTCATCTCATGCTTTGTGCCTGTAGTTTGGAGTTGATTAAAAATACTTGCCTTGAAAAATAATTTAGACATACATTGGCTTTTCCTTTTAAGGCTTGGGTTAGAAATGTCACTCAAAACAAAAAGAAGTCCAGGAAAAAAATAATCCTTCTTTTGACCAGAGTTGTTATTTTTAAGCATATTTTAAGGGCTATGCCATGTCGAACTTTTCTTGGCTGTTAGAGAACTCGTAACATTCTTTCTGAAAGCAGATGAATTGCAGCACATTTGTTGTGGAAGGTCCTTTTGTTTGCTTTCGTTCCTGATGTTTGTATATTGCCTAAACAAAACAAGGAGACTGTGGATTGTGAGATGGTATTTACAGAGCTTAACTTTTCTGTACTTCCTTTTTAATCCATGAAGCAAGAAAGGGAAGGCAGATCAGAGCTGGGGTCCAATTCAAACTCTTAAGTTGTGCTTTGGAGCAATATATGAGGCTTTAGCAAATTCTCCTCTTAAGCATTTTCCTGCATTTTGAATGATGATCATTGTTATACGTGTGTTTGAAAGGCTCAGGAGACCATTCATAGCAGCTTTTAGTTCCAGCTGAGCCCAGAGCAGAGAGCTACACGCCTCCTTCCTGGCATTCTCTCACCTGGGGCTCTGACCTCCACGTAGTGTACTGGTATAGAGCAGATACTGCATTTCTACCAGCTCTTCATCAGGTCTCCCCATCCCAAATTCCTATTTTCTTTGCTTAACTGAGAGTTTGCTCATGGCAGGACAATTTTGGCTAGGATTGTCCTCTCTGCTGGGAATGTCTTTGCTGCATCAGTGACAGGCAGCAGAAGGAAGTAGCTTTGTTACCGTGCTCTGCTTTTCTATATTGCATTTGATGTGATTTTTTTTTTTTTTTTTCAGTGTAAAAACTTCACTATGAAGGGTTTTGCTGTGTGGTTAGTGTATAATTCACAATCTAAAATTCACTGGTTAGTTTTGGCTTTTGTAAGTGGCTATAAAGGATGTATTGGTGAATCCAATGCTGTATGGGAGAATCATACAAAGCCCAGGGATTATTACTGATGGCATAAATCAAGGATTCTTTGGGATCTGGGTGGTATAAGAACATTGTGTAGATCTTCTGTGAGGGATAAATTAATTTCTTACGGAATTAATTATGTAAGGTGCCGGTTTGTATGCAGGTATTCCATAAGCAGAAAAAAAAAGCTAAATTCATTAACATCAGAATCATAGAATAATTCAGGTTGGAAGAAACCTCTAGAGGTCATTTAGATTATTTGCCTTGGATTATTCCAAGTTTTGTTAGCAAATGCGGAGTTAGGAGCTAATTTCAAAAAATGCCTCCTTTTCCCAGGAAGTTAATATATCCCATGTGCTCCTTTGTACGTTAAAGCATCTTTTCTTTTGCTTAGTTGCATGTTGTTATCAGCAAGACTACGGCCAAATAATTATTGACTGCAAGCAAGTGAGCGAGAAGACCATTAATGCAGCAGGGAACATTAGTTCTGATGGCATAGAAGTGCTGGGGAGAATGGTCAGATCCAGAGGACCAAGAGACAACTCTGCACCAGTGAGTTAGAACAATTCTTTATGCCATTCAAAATATCCTAAAAACAAGTGGGATCTTTGCAGTTAAAGTTGAATCAGAGTGAACTCCTATTTGAAACAGTAAAGTTCCAGCATTTCAGAAGTTCTTCAGAAGCCTGCAATAGTTCTTAATTTGGGCAAAATCTATTTTTGATTATTTTAATAAATGAAATCACTAGGTCATCATTGTTCAAATGTTATTCTCAAACACATGTGAACACAGTTTACACATTCACTCATGATTTCTGTTCCAAACTTCATTACACAGAGTAATACAATGTATAACTCATTTGCCTGGAATAATTTAAACTTTGTTTTGAGGGATAATTATTACCTGTGTCTCATTCCCTCTTACTTTTTGTTTGCCCCCAAGTTCACTGTCTGTTCATTAAATAATTGAACTGGTTTTGACATAGATGGCACCCCAACCCCCCTGTCTTGTATATCTAGTTCTTTTATAATATAAAATAAATGTGACAGATCCTCTGGCAGATTAAGTATTCTTTCATTTCTCCGAAATTATTCTCCTAGAAGAGATCATTCTGTTACAGAATGGAGTCTTTCCATTTGGCTTCACGTGTCATTAAGAAGGTTGGTTTGGGGTTTTCAGGTAGATTTAGCTGTTGAAGAAGAATTGGCAGTCTGGCAATGATCTCGGGAAGGCTTCTTTGCCATGCAGTACTGTTTGCTAATTTTCTTTGAACTTTCTTGACTTAGAGTGAGGTTAGCAAAGAATGTGAACCTTGAACTCAAGGCTTGAATTGAATAGGAATAAGATTTCAAAATGTATTTACTTCCTACTGTATGGAAATACTCATTTAGTAAAAAATAAGCCCTCAGAATTTATTTCTGTGTACAAAAAAGAGCCTTTAGGCCTCGGACTTATGGATAATAATTATATCAAGTCTGTAAAGGCAATTACACAGAGAAACCTTTGTAGTCACATTCCAATAGAGACAGAAAAAGGCAAATCTTGGAAATTAGAGAGGGCTTTGTAAAGAAGTGGAAAGAAATGGTGTCTTTTGTTGGAACCCAGGAATCTATAAAAGATAAGTCAGACTGCCCACTCACTGAAAAATTTGGTGTTGTTCAAATGAACTGTAAACTGATGTAAGAATACAAATGTGTAGCTGAAAATGAAAATTCTTTACTCTGTAGTACTGTTTAGCTGCCTTCAAGTATTACCACATATTCCAAATTACAAGCAGGTCAAGAAAGCACCCAAATACCATTCTTTCATGTCTTAATTCTACACATTTTATTATGTTGAGTAGAACTTGTGTTAATAATCATATTTAAAGCACGAATGAGTTGGTAATACCATGAATGAATTTAAGGCATGAATGCTGATCCAAAAATTAGACACTGTCAAAGGAAGCTAGTAGGAGACAGGATAGAGGTTCTTCTCACAACAGGTAGTAGATCAGCACAGCTCCTTGATGTAGAATTTTGTGGGTGCTAAATATTTATGTAGATTGTAGGGAAGCCTTGACAAGCAAATGAAAGGGAAATAGTGGTTGTTAACAAATCCAGGGCAGGAAATCCCTGATCTGAAAGTCAACGGGAGTTAGTACTCTGTAAGGTAGAAGTATGACTTATACCCTTGTGCTTCATGAGATATCACTTGTGTCACTGTTGGAAATAGAATACTGGGATTTATTCCATTCCATATCTTCAGTTTTAAGAGGTTCATGAAGGTGTGCATACGACGAATATTCCTTTAAGTAAAACATTTTGAAAGTTGTTTTGAATTGATATGAAAATTGTGGTTTGTTAATAGTTCTGAAAAGTTCTTTTTTCATCAGCTGCATTTTCATGAAATGCTTTTATCTTTACTAATTTTTTACTTTTTACTTATTACATAATAAAACAGGCAGTTATTCTGGAATAAAATTGTGGATGTTTTGTCTGGCTGTGTTCATATGGAACAGTTTAACATTGTCAGAATGTTTAGTGTGGAGTTTTTGGGTTTTTTTGGTTTTTTGGGGTTTTAATAAATGAATCCAGTGCGATCACCTGCATTTTGCAAAACGTTTCAATTTTAAAGGAATATAGTTGTATGAGAGTTTTTTCCAATTGATGTATGTGGTTTGGAACAGTTCAGTGAACAGGCAGAAATAGAGATAATAGGACAAAAAGGAGACGATCCTAGAGGTGCCTAGCCCTTTTAACATCCCTTAATGAGATGTCTCTGGATTAGACACTCCAGACAGCTAGAGCAATGAAACCGCACTGTGACATGCAGTGAGTAATGCTATTTTTTCCTTCTGTGGGATTTAATGAGAAGTCCAGCTTTAAAACATTGTTTATTTACAATTCACAAAACAATTCTTTTAAATTTAACTTGTTTATCTCCGTGTATACGTACTATTAAAAAGTAATGTGTGATGTCGTCTGGTCTTGAGAAATCTTTGCAGAACTGTAGCCTGATCACATGAGCATGGGGAGACTTTTCCATCTTACTGGTTCTGCTTGCAGGACTGGATATTTAGAAAGCAAAATCACTGTGAATACAGAGAATTATGAATAAATATTTAACGGTAGCAAAGAAAGCTTTGTTTAGCTATTTAGCTTGAGTCAGAGCAACCCACGTATTTTAGAATAAGAATACAGAGTCATTCAACATTTGGGTGGTGAATACAGCAATTCAGGGAATGTCTATTTGCTCTTTCTTTTACACCAGCATGCTTTAATCACTATGGATCTCTAGATTGTCTCATCCAGAGACAATGAATGTCATATACATGCCTACGTAGGACTGCCTAAGTTTTAGTCAATACAGTCAACCTTCCATTGTTCAGGGTAACAGCATAGTTTAGGAGGGACTGTTGTTACGGAAAAATGGCAATACTACTTACTTCTGAACCAAAGCTGCTGTCTGTCTGCAACAGCCAGCTCAGGT
This sequence comes from Bucorvus abyssinicus, assembly GCA_009769605.1. Taxonomy (NCBI): domain Eukaryota; kingdom Metazoa; phylum Chordata; class Aves; order Bucerotiformes; family Bucorvidae; genus Bucorvus; species Bucorvus abyssinicus. The sequence goes on from CM020033.1 coordinate 21,763,008, forward strand.
GTTGCTGCGCTCCTTTTCTGGGATGTGTTTCTTTGCTTAAGAGAGGTATCATGTAAATGCCCAGGGACATTTTGAGTCCCAGAGCAGTGTGTTCATGTGTGTTCATGTGCTGCTGTGCTCAAGCTAATGAGTCCTCCTGGAATTAGTACCTTTGGAATGTGAAGAAGGCATCTAAATGGCTCCACACTGGAGCCAGCTTGCATTTGACATAGCCACAGACACAGACTTGTTGCAGAGCCAAACCAAGGATCCAAAAGCTGCTTTCATGCTGCAACGTCAGCTGTCTAAGGTGTTTTAGCATGGAGCCAGCTCACATGTGTCTGCCTCTGTAGTACAGCATATCTACAACCAGCTAATCTGCTGGCAAAATAACAAGAATTCTATCTATATGAAATATTTCTTGATTAAAATATAATAGTTATATAGAGAAAAAAAGAGGTAAAACCAAAGGTGCACATGTGTAGTTCATTTAACAGCTTTAGAAGCAATGCAGTTTTAAGAAAGTCTTTAACTCCTCTGTTCTAGTGTCAAAATAGTTGCCACTGAAAAAACATAATAATGGGAGCAGAACCGAAGAGTTCTATCCCTAGCAGTTCCTCACATTTTTTAACATGTGGGGTTAATTTAATGGGATGTTCTGTTCATTCCTCTGTCTATTCAGTATGCACATAAATGAGGCATGGAAAAAGAACAGAAATAGTAACAGAAGAAAGTTTCATCTCTCTAGACCCCTTTTGTTCAGTTCAAGACTGTAAAGGAGACAATTGGTTTTCCATTGAGTCCTATTGAGTATTTGTTTCTGAGTACCTAGCCACCATTATATTTACCAAATGTGCATATTGTTGTGCATTAAATTCTTGTCCAAGCCATATTGCCAGACATGTGGTGGGAATTTTCTTCTCTGCCCAATGTTGTCATGTGTTGAGCAAGCTTTTCACCATCCTTAAACTTCCGTTGCCTGGGGACAATACAGATAAGAGAGGGCATATTCTAAAGTAAATTAAACTGGAGAAGATGATAAATATTATTGTGTGGCTCAGTTCCAGTGTAAGTAATAGGCTACAGGAGACCTTGACCCAGATAAAATCTGAGCACCATACCAGTGGGTTAAGAGAAATTAGTTTTGAGAAGCTGATCTCTCTTTGCCTGTCTCTTGATGCCCCCTTTGCTAGGAAAAATGTATTCAGAGGCACCATTGGGCAAAATCAAGAGTTTAATCAAGGAGGAGGATATAATCCAACAAATGTCGGCAGCATTTAACTGAGAACAGCTTATCCAATCCACATAATGTCTAATTGTTGGACGAGCTGGTTAGAGCACAAGCATTTTACCATTTAAGTTCTAAGTTTTAGCATTTTACCATTACCCCTTAGCGTATTTGTGGCTGGCTGCTCAAAGTCGATAGCCTTTCCCTCTCTAATCTTAGTGCTTGAATTAAGGAAGTTTTTCTTGCTGATGGCACAATTTGCATTGATTTTACAACTAATGGTCATCTTTTACATCACCCTTGTTTTGAAACAGCTTGCAGTTACAGATGTTTGACATTGTTTGTACTACCTCAGGGCCAATCGAGACAAATGCTGTGAGCTTCCTGGCTTGGTAAAAACCTCTTTCAGGAACTAGAATTTAGCTTTTATTTTCCCCTTTATCGAGGCAAATGTTTAATGGAAATAGACAGTAAGTTTGCGCATAGCCCAAGCCTGCTTTGAATTACTTGTCCTATTGAAAGACAACGTGATGTATGTTTCTAATCATGTAGGTGCTTTCAAGGCATCCACCACAGTACTATATGTCTTAGATTCAAAAATTCTTAACTTCCTGAATTGAAGTTTTTGGGCGTAATTTTCTTCCTATCTTGATCTTTCCTTAGAGGGATGAAGAAATTGCCCTGCCCTTCCTCATGCTTGTTCCTGTTCAGAAGCTAATAAGGGTCCCCTTGGACCTCCTGACCACCGGTAAGGTTTTACTCAGTTTTGTAGTCAACTGTACCAAATAGTCCACTGGCCACCTTTATTCCAAGACACGCAAATTACTCTGCCCTTGGGTAACTTATAAGGTTAAATTCGGTTTTAAGTGTTGGCAAAGAAACTGAATGTAATTTTATCTATAGCAAAGATGCCAAGTAATGTACTACAAAAACCCTCACCCAAGAAGTCAGTCAAATTTTAATGGTAACCCTGGAGTAGTTAGGGTAATCCATAGACCCCAAACTCTGTTACCTATCTGTAGCATTAGCAGATACTTCATAGTTATTGCCATTAGGTTTCAATTTTTTTAACCACCTGCTATCTGTCTATCTAGCACACGTGTATTAAATGTAGCTTGGAGTTTAGATTCCTGAAATGCTTGGTTTACAACATGCTTATGAATTGAAAGTATGGGATGTGACAATGCCCCTTGTGTGATAAAAGATGAAAGACGACTTTCCTGTCTTAAAAGCCCTACTAAGAGCTACAATATTACTGGAAAGCAGAGCTGAAAGTGCTGGTTCTTCTGAGAGCTTGTTGGAGGCAGAGAAATACCCAAAAGTGTTGAAGGGGAGAGAGAGGATGAAATGAACTGGGCTTGGTGAAAGTTGAATTGAAGGTTTTTCCTAGCTGCCAGCGAATGATAAATACACACTGTCACAAGTTTTACCTGTGTTTTGTGGTGGTGTTTTGATAGCACTCATCTAAGTGATTACTGCATAAATATTAAGTCAGTGTATATTAAGTTCCTTGCATAACTAGGGGAGCTAGATGGTCTCTCTAGAAGACAATTATGTAACTTTACTTCCATCTCAGCATGGTATCTTAGAAAGATGGGTGAATCTTTCTCTTTACTGGCTTGTGGAAGAACTCGGACAGTGGATCAGACTAGACAACTGTGATACAGGTCACTAAAGTTGGATAACTCAATCTCACATCCGAAGACTGATTTTTAGCTGTTTAGAAAAGCTGAAGGCTGTTTGTAATAGTCAGTATTGGTTTGGTTTAATGAGAATCCCAACTGGCATGTTTGTGAGATAGTCATGTGTTTTTTCTTTTATAACTAGATTGATAACTCTGATTGGCAGGTTAGGGCTGCTTGCTAAGTTAGCTTGAGATGAGACCCTCCTGTGAACAAGGTTAAACTACGTGTTTCTCTGCTCATACTGTGTCCTGGATGCTCCCAAGGGCATGTTTGAAAAGAGAGAGAGCCAGCAAAGCATGCAGAGGAAATAACTTTCTGAAAAGGTAAAGTACACAAATTACATGAGATACGTGTTCAACAAAGAAATTAACTTGCACATAAGACATTCACATAGTAGGTGCAAGCAGAAATTGATCCTAGTAACAACTCAAACGTCAGTCTTTCTAACAAGAACTGTTCTTCAAGCTCTGGTTCAAAAAACTTGAAAAGGATCTCAGGAGAAAATTTACTGAAGAGGTGTATCTTGAACAAGGAAAAAAGATTCAGTTCTCCTATTTGAATGTAGGTTATAAATCAAGAATGGATTAAGGTTTTAATTTCTGTGTGTATGTGTCCAGTTGATGGAAGTATTTAAAGGACGTGTAGGTATGGTGCTGAAGTTCATGGTTTAGGGACCCTGGCAGTGCAGGGTGAACGGTTGGACTCGATGATCTTAAAGGTCTCTTCCAACCAGGTGATTCTGTGAATTTGTGTTCTGTGAAACAGGCAGCAGGATAATTCACACAAAAATGCAACTGAAATTGAGTAGTTTGACCACAGTTCACAGTAAAATGAAAAATGTTTAAAAATGGTTTGACTGGAAAGATGTTAGTTACTACAGTTCAAAACATATGCAGATCAGAATTGCCAAAGCTTAATCCAGCAGTAAAATAATGTAGTTCTATTTATTACATTTAGGATTACAGTATTTTGAGTAGCATAGTGCCATGCAAGAGTAGGTTTAAAATCAAGCAGAAAAATCACTGCCTAGGCAGGGCGGTATGTGACTCTGGAAACTCAGCCTCTCTGAGTGATATTCTTTTTCCAGACGTTAGATGGATAGGTCTGCAAAAAAGTGAGAGGCCTAGGAAGAAGCAGAGCGAAGGGATAAACTTAGTGCTCATCTTGCGCCACCAAGAGTCAGAAAGTCACATGTGCTAGGTCTGGTCACTACGGCTCCAGGTTGTTAAAATGTCATGTGACTTTTCTCTAAGCCAAAGAGTTTTCTGTTTAAGGGGATCAGAAGCTCTACCATGTAGTCAGTTTTAGACAGTAGACTAAAGTACTCTGAATAAAAGGCTTCCATTGTTTGGAATAGTATCTCTGGAAATATTTTGTGAGCTCTTTTAGGAAGTGGGTCATTCTGGGTAAGACAAAGTATCATTTAGAGTTAAGATTATCTGGCAGATTTCATTATGGGATACCTTTTTTTTATGGCTTAATCTTTGCCAGAATTTGATCGTGCTGTCTGAAGTTTCCCACTCACATTAAAAGTAAGATACCACACAAACCTGATGCGGCATTTTGAAAGGAGTTTTGCAGAACTTGGAGAATATCCGGAAGGAGATAAAATATTGGAAGACTGTAGCTTAATAGCAATGAAAAGCTTTCAGTGCTTCATAGGCTTTTAACTATTAGAAGAAATAGGAGGTACTCGGTAACAGTTATACAAACTGTTTCTGGGGGAGAGCTCTGGCTATGAAGTTATTCAAATAGGAGAAAAAGGCACAACAGGAATTCTTGTCTATAAGTAGAGGCCGAAGAAATGAAAAAATTTGAAATAGTCACATGAGCTTGGCAGCGCTGGGGATAACCACCAAACAAGTTTATTAGAAAAATGGGTGAGGCTCTTGACGATGTCTGCAACCTAAATCAATGCTTTTCTGGAACTTGTGCTTTTACCAAGCAAAGGTTACTGGGTTTAAAACATGGATAAGCGTTCCAATCTTTCTGCGTGAATCCTAAAGCATATGATTTAATGACTCATCTTCAGGCTATTTTAAAAATATATATCATTACTTAGTAAAAAGGTTATATGTTTCTGAAAACAAAATGGGAGAAAACTGTGATTTTGTTTATGTAAAAAAGTTGCGGTCATTTTGCTGAGCATTTGCATAGGGATTTTTAATCTGAGAGAGAGGCAGGAGAAAGAGCAGAGGAAAGCTACTGGGCTGGAATGAAGAAATGTGAGTACCTGGAATTTGGGAACTGGCAACTGGAACGCGGTTCTGTGGAGAGCGTGGGATGAGGTTTTAGGGTCAGAGCTGACAGTGATGGAATGGATCTTGGCCATAGACCTGTGGGATGGAAGTGAGAAGACTGAAGGAACTGGGAAGAGGAGTAGAAAACTGCTCTGTAATCACACATATGAAGACTGTATCATGATACCTTCATTGAAGAGCAAGAGTAACAGGAAAGTTTGGAAGTACCAGAGTGGTGGCATTCCTATTTAAAGTCTCATAGATACTACATATTTTCTGGTTTTACGTCTTTAATGTAACTGCTGTTATTTTCATAAGAACTTATTGTTATTGTAGCCTCTAAAGAACACTATTCTGTTATGGTGTCTAGTTGTACAAGGTCCTTTTTGACTACAAAGAAGGGCTGAGTCCCTGTAAAGTGCATATCCCAAGAGATTAAGCAATATATTCAGTAAGAGGGAAATTGATCTGAAAAAAGTGGAGGAAAAAAAAATCTTTATTTATGCTGTCCTAGAGGACAAAGCACATCCAGCATGTAGATGCAAAACATGTTCATGGCAACCATCCATAGATATGAGCAACTCCAGTGTCTCAGATGATACTACTAAAAAAGGCACCAGTTAATAAATGATTAACAGATGCAGGCACCGCTGAAGAATGCAAAAAAGAGAAAAATGAGCAAAAGAGTATTTTACCTAAGAGTAGCTCTAAATTAAACCATAGTAAGTCTAATAGATCCTGGAGTTGTCCTGGCTGAAAAATATTCCTGAGTTATTGGAAACTCAGCCTTTATCAATGTGGTGATCTTGGGGAGAACAGATGTGCAGAAGGTTTCAGCAACTGAAGGGGAACCCCTGACCACATGTATACACTTCCATCCCTGTGGTAGCTTTCAGTGTTAAGTTGATGCGTACATGGTGTGCATTCTTGGCTCTAGAAAGTAGTCACATCTGTGTTTAAATCTGTTCTTGTGTATGGCCACGCTTAAGTATGTTCTCAGTCTAATTAATCCAGTGGAAGGATATGGACAGGATATTCACTGATTCCTGAGCACTGATTAAGGAACAAGAAGAAAAATTTTGGGCTTCTCTAGATTTCATTTTTGTTTATTTCAGTTTTGGTTTTCAGCAAGTCCCGTGCTTGTGCTTCACAGGGTGGTCCGGGTGTCAGAGGTGCCAAAGGCCATCGTGGTGATCCAGGTCCAAAGGTACTTTGCACAGCACGTTGCAGTTGACAGACGTACAGGTTCTTGGTTTATCTCTGCTGCATGTAAACCTTGAAATGAATTCCAGATTTTCTCTGATGTCGCCGAGGAAAAAGCATAGTGAAATGCCATTGGGTGTTTGGTGTGTCTCTTTTCATAACAATTACTTGCCCTGTTTGTTCCTTGATATAAGATATAAATTCAGAATGCTCCTGTCACAGCATAAATATTCAATTTTTTGTATTTATAAAGAAACCAGGCAGTTTTAAATTGAACCTGAACTGCTCAATCAAATGTTAAGCCATATTTCAGATGTTTTTGAGTCTATTGGTATTTACTTCTTCAAACAGAAGCTGCCTTTGTCCATATGATAAGAGTTTAACTTATGTCCTGTGCTACTTTAGGGACCAGATGGACCTCGAGGTGAAATTGGTGTTCCTGGACCTCAAGGACCTCCAGGACCGCAAGGACCCAGTGGACTTTCTATTCAAGGGCTTCCAGTGAGACTGAATAGGGTTCTTTCCTGTAATGTTTTAACAGCACATATCTTAGCGTTGACCAAAATGTCTTTTGGTGTCCTGATCAGAATCTCAATTTCAATATTTGAAATGAAATCACAGGTTTGGGTTTAACCTATAGTGGACGTGGGATCAGTGCCAACATTCCTGTTTGTATTTGCATCTGAACTTTTAGTTAGCTGGAGAGATTTGATCGCAAGTTGAATACGATCCAGGTATTAGCATCCAAGCCTGGATACGAGTGAAAAAAAAAATTGTAGTGGGGGTTGTAACATGGCCCCAAACCAAAATGTTAGTATTTTATCTTTTTCTAGTTGTGGTATTGCTCATCGCAGACCAGTTCTGACTTGAAAGGTGTACCCAAGGAAGAACACCATGTTTGCTGCCAAAATTAAGCAAGAGTAGGTACTTCGAGTCTATCATCAGCGGAGGTGATTAGGCCTGGAGTTTGCAATGCTGTTGTGAAATAAGTCAGAATTTCATCAGAAAGACACATTGGTAGAATAATGAACCAGCAGCGTTAATCTTGTTTCATAAACATATCTGCTAGGTGGGTGCACACAGACCTTGAAAGATAGAAGATATATATCTGTTTTGGCTAGACTTCTTTTCAAAATTTACTACAGTATAATACACTTTCTTCTTACCCAGTCTATATGATACTGCTGTACAATATAATGAAGTGATTTACGCAAGCCATATATTCTTGATGATGCTGTCATCAGAGAACGGTACAGAATACATTAATTATAAGAACAGTTATTTCATAGAGGAATTGTGTTTCTGCGTAAAATTTAATTAAAAATAGTTTATCTAGAAAGTATACTTTTGTCATGCATATGTACTGTAGAGATATCTAGTTTCCATAGAAATCCATTAGTTTCATCATTACAGGAAATACTTCTGAGGGATGAAGAGAAACAGATTCCTCTGAGGAGAAAAGAAAATAACTACCTTTTTTGTAACATAAGGGGTATAGTTTTGTCAGGGTAATTCTGTAGTCTTTTAAAATTGGTTTTATTTTCCTTATTTTCTATATTTGTGAATTCCTCGTTTGCAGTTTTGCAAGCGGAGTCTGTAGGTTTGCCTTCACCAAGAAAAATAGTCATCTTATTGTTCTTATTTTCTTGTTGGTTGGTTGTTTTTTTCTAAAGCTGAAAGGAACTATTAAAAATAGGAAAGTAACCATGTATTTGGTTTACTATGTGTGATTCTTAATTTGCAGGGCCCACCAGGAGAAAAGGGAGAGAAGGGAGATACTGGTTTTCCTGGCCTGCAGGTATTGCCTAAGTTATTGTTTAATCTGTCACTTACTAACTAATGTTAAACTGACATAGTTGTGAATTTAAGGCATGTATCCAAAACTGCTGAGAAATGTGAGTTTAAATGGAGAATGAGAATCAGGAATCTAGGGTGTGCTGGTGTGCAGTGACCAACTCATTCAGGACCCGTAGAACTGGTTACTTTTTTGACCTTGTTTAACACTGAAATTGGGTCTCTATAGAATAAAAAACTATCCACTCTTAGATTTCTGCTTACACAGCGAATAATTAATATCTGCTTGTTTTCACTGTAAGCCCATTAAATTCCTCCTGAAATTATCTAGGAGGACAGATCAAGCACTTAATCTTTTGGACACCATCTTTCACAAGATCGGCATCTTAAAAAGCTGTTGTATTCAGTGAATCTTACTCGGTTTGGTGTCTGGTAATTAGTATAGAGATTGCATTCCAATTTATTGCTGCTTTTCAGGAGTCTTTGCTCTTCCCTTTTTAGATGATGCTCTTCTTTTGCTGATTATATCCCTCCGGTATCTGCTGGTTGTTACCAGGTTCCCCTCCCTTGTTCATATGCACTAGGGATTGTAAACCCATGCAGCCTTTCCTTGTAAATCAATTTTGTTAGCCTTCTGGATCACTGCAGTGATGGTCCCAGACTGCTGCTCTACAACCTTCATGTGCCAGAGGCTAACATTTCGTCTGAACAACAGGGAACTACTGGATGTAACTTGTAGTACTACTCAGACAGGTATTTCCCCTATGATATTGCTCCACTGACTTCAAGCAATATGGTAACAGATTTCACTGGAGAAGTGAGAGAGAGAAGCAGCAGGTGTATTTTTAGGTTGAGTATTGATGACATGACATGGGAATGATATAGGAAATCAAGCTCTATTTTCAGCTTAGTGGCATGGGAAGCTTGACTTGCCAAAGCTGTCAATGTTATTAACAGAGGATTGTAGTGAGGGGGTATGAAATCTCTGCATTTTAATGATGTCTGTTTAACCATCTCTCGTTTCACAGAAATACCTTCTTTACTGAATCTCCTTTATGGCCCCACCCGTTATTGAACTCCCTAGTTTCATTTATCCGTTTATCCAAAGCATGTCCTACAGTTTCACTGAAAAGTGATCTAGTTGGATTCTGTTAACTTAATCTCATCATTTGCCCTCCCTTTATAATGCTTAGGGTGTCCCGGGAGCATCAGGTTCACCTGGAAGAGATGGAGCTCAAGGTCAAAGGGTAAAGTTTTGCATTTGTTTTAAGAGTTCCTATTTCATAATGGATATCTTTCTCAGTGTGGTTGATTTATTATTGCTTATGTCACTTCAATTGTTTTTTTTGTGTGCCAATCAGCAGAGAAGACAGACATGGGGTTGGAGTATTCTTCCATCCGGTAGATCAGGGTTGAGAAATACTAGACAAGTAATGGAGAGCCATGAACTATGTTTGTGTTTAATGCATCTGACAGGAGTAGATGTCACTTGTGTCCAGCACTGCCATTAGTCTATTTGCTTATAGGTTTAAAATGAGATGGTGCTTAAATGGTACATAATTAGCGTGCAATCCAGTGCAATGATCTAAATTTGCTTTCTAGCTAATTAATAATGGAGACAACTACAAGGGAATTTAATACTAAGTGTAGGACAATACCTGTAGAACCTACTAATATAAGAAAAAGATGAGGAATAATATAAAAATTAGTGAAACTTATTCTACTTCTGGTAGAACAAATGAAGATGCTCATGGTCTGTCTAGGAATCAGTAAAAATAATTTCATATTCATGTGTGCAGTTAAACCTGTGAGTTCTCCTCCCTGTCTCTTTGGGGAGACTTTTATTTCAGTATTAGTCAGATGCTGGAAAGTTATTGTTAGTATAATATTAGGTTACTGTCTGCAGCAGAAGTTCATTATTGAATATGACTTTTCAGTTTCATTTGAACAAGAGTTACACATTCATGATCCTTTTTGGGATATGTTAATGTAACTTTAACTTGAGAGAAATCTGGACCTTCTTGGATTTCTGGCATTAACCTGAGACTTTGTTACAAAAAAACATCCCTATAGCAAAATGTGTATTTGAGCTCACTGTTATGAATTTAAGCATTGGCATATCTTTATGTATAGAAATAATTCCAGGGAAGTTACTGTAGAGTTTGGGCAATGTATAGACGTGCTAATATCAAGAAAAGAAAGTGATTTTATTAAAATATACACAACATTATTGTCATAGAATAACCTTCTAATCAGATTAATAGCTTTCTAGTTTTCTATTAAGTTGTGGTGAAATATGAAGGTAAATATATTCCTTTTCCTACATTATAGTACTGTGATGCCTTCTTCAGTATGGCTGCTCATTTTGCATGTTTTTCACATCTTCTCTTTGACTGTATTGGGATTTCCCCCCCTAAATTCCCCAAGCTTGGGGTCACCTGTTATATTCAGGTTATTAAAGACTTGGAGCCTGATGGACATTTGGATTTTTGCCACTATAATGTCTAATCTTGGTCATAGCCAGATTGAGGTGGCTTGGTGCTAGACGCTGTACATGTGAATGGTATGTGCCGCCTCTTTCTGCATTGCTGATCATGAGGGACATTGAGCAATCTGCAATTCAAGGAGAAGAGTCTGTGTTTTACTTTATTCTGTAGCTAACTGTATACTTATCCTTGACATCAGCCAGCAGTTCAGAAGTGGTCTAGTTCTTCCACATGTGGAAGTCAGCAGGTTGTTGCAGAGAGATGGTATTTCTGAGAAAAGCCAACAGGAAGACTAGTGTAGCAAAGGCTTTTGATACAGCCTGGGAAAGGTCATGCAGTGCTTATTCTGTAGAAGACCCCAGTGCTGTCTATAATAAGGTAGGGCAATTACATAAATTGACAGTTTCTATAGATATGGTAATTATGCTCCGTCATGTGTTCATTTTCTTCTGGTGTTAATCAAAGGAGCTGGATAAATAGCTTAGATCTCATAAAATTAGGTCTGTTAGCCTGTTATTGTCCCTGCGTGACCCTTGTGCAATATTGTCCATCCGTAATTATTTCTATGGCAACAAATAATTATGTATACTAATTTTATGGTGCTTAACTCACTTGATTCCTGTGAAGTTATGACAACATAAAATTGCTTTTAATAGGTGAAGATTTAAACCAATGATTATACTGCAGTCTCTTTGAAGGCCAAGCACTTGAGGAAAGCATAATTCTACAGGGCATAACTGGAGCAAGAGCAAAGGGGAACTGTAAACTTCCTGAGAAGCAAATTGCCTTTTGTTAATATTCCCTTTGTTGGGTTTCCTCCTGTTAGCCAAGATGCCAAACTGTTTTGCAGCTATTATGCTGCTAGAACTGAGATTTTCTGTGTTATTCTTAGCTTAGCTATCATCTATTCTTAAGCATTTATTGTTTGTTGAAATATTTTAATTATAGTGGAACCAGTGCTGTAATTACTTTAAACGGATGGCTAAATCATGCTGATTTTAATGGGAGGGTAAGCACAGGACTGATATTTATTGGGAGATCTCTGAGAGCTTTACTGAACTGGGAATAATGTGATATTAGACTCAAGAAGTCCTGGAATGGAGATCTTTTCCTTCCAGTTTCTGGCAGTTGGAATCACTTCACTTTTACAGTTCTTTTTTCCTTCCATTTTGTTTTGATTTCTAGTGTTCATAATTTCTGTTTTTACTTTTGAAATTAGTTGAGAAAAGGTCTTTTTTTCCAGCATAATGTTTTAATTCAACAATGGGTCTATAAAGGTTCTTTTTGTATTTCTGAACTTCCACTTTTTTAGTCCCTGGTTTATTTGTTTTTCCTGGGTTTTAGTCATGGCTTGGCTTCGCGGACGAAGGTTTGGGAAGGGCTTTGCCCACGCTTATTGCAAGCGCGTTGATGGCTGAAAAGGCCAATGCGGGATAGGCAAGACCGGTTGCAAAGAGCACACCGGAGGGTCTCCTTGGGTGGTATAGTCGAGGCTGCGGCTTCCAGTGACATCTTTCCACCTGCCGTTTCGTCCCTTGCCTGTCGCTACAGGGCTTTGCAAACGTGCGTACACCCTTCAAGCCTGCGCGGTGGATTTTTTAGGTGAGGCGCAGTGTGCGCGAGACTGGCCCCACCCTTTACACCTGAGGTTCATCTGCCAGGGCCTAGCGAGCTTGGACGGTGACAGGGAAGTCCTCAGGTCGTAGGTTTGGTTAGAGTATCCTTCTCTTAGATGGATGGCCTTACAGGGCCTAACGAGCTCCATCTGCCCGGGTTGGAGTTAGAGTTGTCCTTCTCCTAGGATGGTTGCCCGAAGGCTAGTGAGCCCATCCTGCCCGTGGACACACTTTGTCTGACCCTTCAGTGAGACCTGTCTGGCTTGGGAGACCCTACGGAGGCATATGCCACCACCAGCATAGCTCTCAACTTCGCAAGGGCACGCAAGCTCTTTCCCCACGGCAAGGGGGTGCCCGTGAAAGAGCTGGGTTTAGTACCTCATCAAGAAATAGCGCATCTCCCTGTCAATTGTGTGAATTTATGAAAAGATTTTTTTCATAATGAAATACCCTCCCTATGAAAAAGGGGGGATTTAATAAAAATACTATGTGAAGGTTGGAATAACAGTAAAAAATGTGTTCTCTGACAATAAAGCAAACTTTCCGAATATGCATGATAATATTTTCTGTCTGCTAACTGGTTTAAATCTACATCTCAGACTCTGCATAAGGAACAGGTCTTGTCCCCTCTTATCAGCTTCCAGTTACAAAAGAGTGTCAAAGATTTTATAGTGTAGGAAAGCTGGTGCTGTGGTTGTTTGGTGTCCTCTCTTGTTGCCCCATATTTGTAGCTGGCAATATAGAGAGGTTTTAGTGAACAGCTTGTGTTTCTCCACCAAACTCACCCAAGTATATTATGCTGAAAGCTACAGCTTGAATTGTGCGTGCAAGAGAATCCAAACTGACATCATGCTTCTGGTGAGTATTTAGACAATAATTAGACTCTTTTGTGCTTTTGGCTCATCTCTTTAGCCAGGAGTATAAAGATTGGAAGCAGGCTGAAACTGACCCTTGTTGAGATATGTAGGTAGAGGGAGGGGAAAAGTCTTCCCTTTCCCATATCTCCATGGCTACTATCCAAGGCCAGGTTGCAATTGCAATCCCTGTTCTTTCTTGAAGTGCAGGCCAACCAAGAGGACAAATATACATAGCTGAAATAAGAGAAGCCTAACATATCATCTTGAGTGGCAAGCATGCTCTGCTTGATGACACAATGTAGGAAGGGTTCTCCATTGCTCTAACTTCCAAGTTTGTATCTTTTGTGCCCATGATGTTGTTACTGCTCACTGTTGTCTGGTGGTTTCCTCGGGGGGTGTCTTCTCTTGACCAAGCTTCTCCTTGGCAAAGAGGCATGGTTCTTCCTTAGGAGGTTAAAAAGTTCTGGAGGAAGCTCTGTTGGATGTGCTCCCCTATATGTCTGCTAGGGTGGGACCACAAAGTTAACTGTCAAGCGATTGATTTCTCTTGCTGAGCTGCTGCAGTTAGTTTGGAGTCCAGAAACATTGACAAATGCTGCCTTATCCTGCTTGAAGATACTAGTCTGCAGTAAAATACCTCTAACCAATAGAGAAGATGATTCAGTCTCTTAAATGTTTCTTCAGCTCCTAATGGTTACTGATTCAGCTCACTCTAGGAGCAGGAGAGCAAAGAGACCAGCTGTGAGACACAAAGCTTGTGTCTATAGACCAGTAAATGAGGTATTGCCAGAACGTGATTTGAGCATTGGCTAGTGACCTGTGCTAGTCCTAATGCTCGTCATTCGTTGGCAGTGCTGGGCTGGGCCAACTCTTTCAGGACGTTGTTCGGGGATACCTTACCTCAGAAGCCATTTCCAGTAGGGGGTTTAGATGTGTGCTATTTTAATGGGATTTATGGAATCACAGAATTAAGGTTGGAAAGGATCTTCAGAGGTCATCTACTCCAGCAGTCTGCTCAAAACACCTCTGATCAAATCAAGTGCTCAGTTGAGTCTTGAATGCTTCCAATTATGAAGAGTCTACAACCTTTCTGGGTAACCCGTGGACAATATTAAGTTTCATTGTAACAACTTTTTCCTAAAGTCTAATCATAATTTACCCTGTTTCCACTTGTGTCTGTTTGCCTCTTGTCCTATCACTGTGCACTTCTGAGAAGATCCTGGTTACAACCTCTTGCCTCTGGTTCAGGGTAGCTTAGACAGCAGTATGGTGCCAAGCAGAGCAAAACCAGTTATTTCAACCTTTCTTTCATGTGTTCCTGTACTCCAGCTCCTGATGCCTTCATGGCCTCTCACCAGATGTGCTCCAGTATGTCAGTCTGTCTTGTACTGATGAGACCAAAACTGGTCACGGCACTCCAGAGATGGTCTTAAAAGCGCTCAGTAGAAGGGAGGGAGCACTTCCCTGAACCTGCAGCTATAGCTGCTGGCTGTGCTCCTATAGCCAGACTGTGGTTGGCTGCCGTAGCTGCAGAGACATGCTGATGACTCGTGTTTGACCTGTTGTCCCCTAGGGACCTCCAGTTCTTTTCCACAAAGCCACAGAAATGCAGTTATGTATGTTGATATGAGCCATGTCACATCTTTTTCTCTCAGAACTTGTTTAATTTACAAGCAAAGGCACAGTCAAAGGGACAGACACTTCAGGAGCAGAGTACTATCTTCCAGATGTTAATCTTATTAGCACACTGCAAATACTGCAGGAGAAATACAGCCGTTTAACAAAAGATATGCAAGAAATGTATGTTTTAAATTCTGAAGAATTAATAGTAAAATAATTTCAGACTATCAGCTTGTAGGTGGCATTACTGATTTCACAAAGAAGAGAGGAAATGCAAAAGTCAGTATTATTGTGTGTTAAGACAGAACATTGATTAAATAAAGGCCATGTGTTCTGAGTAACATTTAAAAAAACTCCAACATTTCTCCTGTTTTTTCTGGGTTAGCTTGAAATTAAAATAGTTCATGTTGGTGCAAAATCTTTTGCAAGCCACATCTTGGATTAATACACTGAGACAGTGTTTAGTAATATTTGATGCTCACAGTGGTTTATATGAGAGGGAAAACTGTTTTTTAATTTTTCATCAGAAAAAGAAAAAAAAAAATGAGGCAGTCATGGGTCCCAGGCTGCAGTGTTTTTTTTTTTTAAAGGCTGGACATGGAAGTCTTTCAAGCCTGGGCTCAGAAGCTTCAGTTAAGGTTTTGCCAGTATCCAGTCCTACTTGAAAAATCACCTCTCCATAAGTAACCCAAACAAATTCCAGGCTAACCAAAAGCTCATGAGTTTATAGTGAGGTCAGCGGCAGTACTGACTTCAGCTGACTTAAGATTTTACAAGGATTTAGGTGGTGCCTACATTCTGTGATGCCATTTGTATCCTGGCGAATAAAACCTCTTATAAAAAATTCCACTGCAGCTACACTGTTTCTCCGTAATTGTTTTCATGCCATTAGCAAAACATGTCCTGATGCAAGTTAACATTCCAAGACAATATACATCTTGTCTCTAAATTGTCCTACATCTGTGGTCCCACATCAAAATCTGTCCCATCCTACTCTTGGACATGCAGCTCCATGGAGGAGATTCAGTGGCTCTGTACAGAGTCAGTCCTATCCTGGATGTGTCTCCATCGGAGAGAAAGTGCTGTTGTGCTATACAATTCCCTCAGTCATTCCGGAAACACTTATGCAAAGAGGACACTTCAATAAATGGGAGACTAAATAACATCTTTAAGGCCTCAGTGCTCAGAATACAACGTTGTGAATTCTCATAGTGCTCTAGTTTCTTCTACATTATACAGACCAGAAATAATGGGAGAAGAGCCGGAAGAAATACATTCCCAGTCTTCCTGCCAATTTCCTGTACCTACTAATCTCCTCTGCTCACTACTCACTCACAAGTTCAGAATGACTATCAGATCCATTCTGGCCATCAGATGTTCTGAGTAACATCACATTCAAACCCTGTTGGCAGCACAAAGAAATATCTTTGGTCTTTTACCTGCTTGAGAGAATAGATACTACCATACTCTTTCTTGAGCCAAACCTCTCTGACTTCATTTATAAATAGAAATTTTCACATCTAACAAATACAGCAGGAGGCGATTTTTTTCTGTAGGCAAGTTGATACAGTGTCAAGAGACATGAATCCTAGGAGAATAGGATGATCCTAGGAGATGATTCTTGAGCAGCAGTAGAAATACTGCTCATAAGAAAGAAATCGTGAAATATATTCAAGCTGTAATTCTGATCATACTGTTAGTTCTACTCTTTAACTTAGATGGGAGAAGGAATAGACATACAGTGTTATTTTCTTTAGAAGTATGTGTGAATCCACACTAGATTCTTCAAGTCAGTGGAAAGGTCTCCATTTCACTCCTCCTAGTTAAATTAAGTCCTTAAGAGGGTCCAGCCAGTACTCATCCTGCTTTAGGAGTGATAAAAAAAACATGCAAATTTAAAATCTTTGCTTTAAAAAAAATGAAACACACTTGTAAATACGAAGGTATCAGTCTTCCTGAAGATCTTATCGTTACAAAAACAAGTCTAGTTTGCATTATCTTTTCGGGACTTACATGTTGTTATAAAATTTAATAGCTATCATTGAATTTTTCAGAACATTGTTCACAACTAAATGCTTCCTCCAGAGAATATTAGAAACCCTATTTTATAATTTTAATGCATTTCAAAGTTTCTTATAACATTCTGTTTCCTCTAGAAATACCAGTTTTGAGGACTGACCACACTTTCCTTTGCAGATTTATTTAACTGAGCTAGGCTTGCAGTCTTTTCTCTGTATATGTCTTATAACTGCTGCGAGAGAGTCACTCCTTGTGTTTTTATTTCAATGCCACTTAGCTGTTAACATTTGCTTTAGTTCTTAGTGTGATGAGGACCTGCTTTAGTCCTTGAAGCTTCAGAAACCATCTGGCTACACTGTGAAATAAGACAGTATTTCCCTATCAAGACTAGAGATGCATAGGTGACATAATATGAGTTGGTTTTTTTATCATCGAAACACCCTTCTGGTGGAATTTTTAAAAATCCTTTCCAGGTACATGGCCGATAATGTTCCTCAACCAGGTTTTTTAATGCCATGTGATAGCAGGTTTGACTCATAGTTTCCAAATAATGTAAAGCATAAAAAGTAGTTCATGCTATCTATATTCATTACTAAAACTGTGTCAGAAGTAAAGTTGCAGGAAAAAAACCTACAAAATGAAAAAGATGTGACTTTTTTTTTTTTTCCTGAAGCTCTCTGCGATCCTGAGGCCTAGAATGTTCTTTACTGTGCGTGTCATCATAAACACTTTCAAGCCCTCTCTTTCATTGCGCTCTCACCTCCATATTCTGGTCTTGAGCCCCATAGATAAGATCACATTTCTCCTTTTTAGGCTGTGTAGTAAGAGTTGACTCATCACCAGGCTGTTCAGAATCCTGTGCTCCATAGCATATGGATACAAAATGTGCATATTGGTTAATTTGCAAGATTATTCATTAATAATGTCATTTTTTTTCTACATCTGGTCAGTCTTATTTCTCTGTGATTTGCTTGCCTTCCAGTTTCCAAGTTATCTTTAGTTTTTGGCTCTCATTTCTGGAAGCTCTGAAGCACGTTTGTAATGTAAACCACATGAGCATTCCTGCTGCTTCCTGAATCAGGACCTCGGTGATAGCTAGTACATATGTACAGCATTGCTGGGCAGCGAGAGAGACTCTGAACTGCCATCTTTCAGCACTTAATCAGGGGGACTGTGAATAGTTGCAACCAGTGAGAACAGATGTAGAAGTGTGACCCATTTTGTGGTAGAGAAGTCTGACAGCAAATGCTCCCGTTTACCCCATTACAGCAGTGTGGTAAGCGGAATTCACTCAGAGGTGAAAATTGCCAGTACAAAGAGTTTTGCGTCGCTGCTTCTTACTTCAAAAGTATTGTGAGACTAGTCGGGTCGGGGGTGTGTTTGTTTTTTAAATTATCGGCTGTGCTGTAGGTCATCTTCAGAAATAAGCCCTCCCCAGGGCAAATAAGGGAATTTTCTTCTGAGAAAGCCCTACCACCAGTTGCTAATACAAAAATTAAAAAAAGAAACAAAAAGAAAAAAACAAGTCTTCTATACAAAATGGAACAAAGTACATATAAAAAGCCAATAAAATTGTATATTTCTCTTTATAGGGCCTTCCTGGCAAAGATGGACCCACAGGCCCGCAAGGACCTCCTGGCCCAATGGTGAGTATCCCATGGAATTCATTACTGTAAAAATCAGCAGGATTTGGGGGATTGTAGATCGCTGTTATCTAGGCTTCAGTGGATAGACCACGGCCAAAGGTTCTCCCTGGAAGTTAAAATTCTCATGACACAAAGAATTGGCAGAGAGCTGCTCATCCAGTGTAATTTCTTCTCACTCTTACTTGGCTCAAGAAAATGTCTCCCATGGGAAGGGGAGACAGTTATTCCATCAGTAGATCGATAGCTGCTTCTTAGTCAAGTAACTGCACTGTATAATGGAAATCTGTGCTCCTAACATTTGAAATTACTTTCCTTTTGTAAGAAATTCCAATGAGATTGTTAGCTGAAGTGAACCGCCAAGTTTTGCTTGGTCTAGAGGATGTAGATGAGTGCAGGTATTCAAGTGCTCTCATAGAATAATCAAAGACAGCAGAGGCCACATTCAGCCTTCAAAGCAAGACATATGTTGCCTCCAGACTCGGTCTCATCCTTCTCAGTTAGGGTACTTAGGTAACATTAATGCCTTCCTGATGGATCTAAGAAGTTAGGTGAAACTGCTGATGGTATTCAGTATTCTTCAAGCAATCCTGCTCTTTTTACAAATAGTGTTCTGAGTCATCCCACCAAACATGTAATGTCACAGGATTTAGTCTTGCAGTTCAGCAATTTCTGCCTGTTTCTGTAAGCAAGCAAGTCCATTATCTTGAGTGCTTTTCTCAGAGCTGTGCTTTAGGTGCTCTTTTTCCTGCAACAGTACTTCTTAATTCTTTCTCCTGGAAGCTCTGGTCTTTGACTGTCTGTGTACTGTCTGCTTTGTGCACTTCTCCGTCACACAGTTATTTCTTCTTTGGGATTTATGGATGTTGATTGTCATCACCACTATTTTCTTTCTCTTTTTCATGTAGGGCATACCTGGTACTCCAGGTGTTCCAGGTGTTACCGGAAGCCAGGGGCCACAAGGTGATGTTGGAGCTCCTGTGAGTAAAGTTAATTAATATTGCTATACTTGCTGTTGTGCATTAGTTGGTTTCTGATCCTGGCTTCATTGTTTTACAGAACTCCTAAATATTTATAGCTCATGATCTGTTTGCAATTAGTGGCTAAGTTAAACATCATATTGGTCTTTTTTTTTTTTGTTCATTCTGCATAATTAAATTTAATTTGTTGATCTTAGAATGTTTGGAATATGGGGATTAGAGAGTCTAACACAAGATTAAAACAGCAAAGTTAAGAACATAACAGTATGTGAATTTGTAGTCTGTGTGTTTACTTTCTCTTTTTTCTTTGCACTTCAAGCAACTCAGGAAATTAAAGCACGCCGTTTATTAACCTGACTATTTCAAAAACATATTTGGATTTTTAAACTCTGAAAATATTGCATGAATAAAGACCTGGCTTTAGTGATTACTCTTGGTTTACATCAGGGCAACTAACTAATGGTCAGGGCTTTTTCTAGAAAGTTATTATAAATTTGACTATGAGTTTCATTGAGTGGAAAATTACACCCTCTATACCCAAAATTAGTATTAGGAACCTCTAATATTATGTTTCTTTCAGATATTACAGTTACTAAGTGTAATCATGAAATCTACTAAGAAGATTTGATGAGCTATGGATCTTATTACTATCTATGTATAACATGCTGAGTATTCAGTTCCTGTCCAAACATGTTCCAGATATTGAACTAGTGTGTAGATAGTCTCGTGAGTCATGTAAAATCTCTGCTGTGCAAGTTTAGACTCTAGTAGTTCTGAAAAAACAGATTATTGCTTTAACCATGCATCAGTCAGCTGGTTACTTCTTCAAGCAGACCTTTCCTCACTCCAGGAGTTCCTGAGAGATCTCTAGCCTACCCCAAAAACCTTCATTGGTGAAGTTGTAACTACCCTAGGCAACTTGTTCCAATCTGTAATGATCCATTACAGTATTACACTATCTTTAATGTCATACGTGATTTTCTGTGCAGTTTAATCCCCTTGCTGACTTTATTCATAGCTGACGCGGAATCTTCGTACAGCAAATGCTACAAATTTCAGACTGATATTTTGTCTTCCATCAGCCTTCTCTTCCTTATATGCAGTGATAATTAGACCCATTTCAGCCATGTGAAAGGCATCATCTGGTGTCCTGCCCTTGCTGCCATTTTAAACAAGAGAATTCAGTATGAGACACAACTCTGAGAAAGTCCCTGTTGCTATGTAATTGCCAAAGGTGAACATTTTGTTGAGTACTGAAATGGAAATGGTATGTTCGTTATTGACCCATTGCCTCCTGAAACCTTATTTATTTTTTCTCCTTTTACTGTGATGCTGCAAGGGAGACTGTTTAGGTCTTAAAAATTTTGAGCAAGAACAGAATGAGAATTAATTTTGTATTGAATCTTTTCATAGGGTCCTCCTGGAGCTAAGGGTGAAAGGGGTGAGCGGGTAAGTCTATGTTCATGTTAGCCACCATGGTATTTTTCTATCTTGCTTCCTGTCTCACAAAAAGCTCTATCTGACCATTTATGTTTCTCTGTGTTTACAGGCACAATAGCTTTCTCCGTGCAATCAAGCACACTTTCCTTCTTTTCCAGACATTGTTTTATATAGCCACATTTGTGTTTTGAAGGTGAGAAGTACGTGGCATTAAGCATGACCTCAAATCTCTCATCAGGGTTATCTTCTCAGACCTCTGTTTGCTGGCTAAAACCAGTAGTGGGAACCAGGGAAACCCCACAACTTCTTTTTTTTTTTTTCTTGTGTGTGATGATAAAATCTCTCAGGGATAATAAATGTCTTTCACTACTCTAAGTGTTTTCAAGACAGAAATTATGCAAAAAATTGTGTTATGACACTGCTGCGGTTGTTATCCAGGGTGATCTGCAGTCCCAAGCAATGGTGCGTGCTGTTGCTCGTCAAGTGTGTGAACAACTCATCCAGAGTAAGTACATCAATAATTCATATGTTTCTGTCTCTAGAATGGATCTTTTCCTGCCACAGTGCTTATATGATGCTTTTCAGACCATCCAAGAGGATCTGTTCATTTTAAGCTAGACAAGATTTGCGTTCCAACTAGATTTATGTTCAACTGGATTTGTGTCCAACGAGAGCTGATTAGCATCAGGCATGTTAAAAAAAAAACAACAACAAAAGCCTGAATTATCTCCAATCTATTATAGCATACAGAAGCATCTGCTGTTAAAATTTTAAATTTTTATAGACATAAAATAGCAGAAAAACCTCCATCAAAGCAAGGAAATAAAATTTCACAAGATAGTTCTTCCCCTTTTCTGTGTAATCCCTAAACCACTGTTTCTCCACCAAGTGCAAAACTTCATATTATCCAAGTGTTACTGACAGACCACAGCCTTGAGGACCTGCCAGTGCTCTGTTCAGACTTAGCTAAACCAGATTCTCTGCTGCAACTTGAAAATGAGGACATTTTTTTTCCTGACAGGTCATATGGCAAGATATAACTCAATTCTGAACCAGATTCCAAGCCAGTCTGTCTCAACAAGAACCATTGCAGGACCTCCTGGTGAGCCAGGTCGGCCAGGGGCTCCAGGGCCACAGGGTGAGCAAGGATCACCAGGCATGCAAGGGTTTCCAGGAAGTCCTGGTCAACCAGGAAGACCAGGAGAAAGAGGTAGGCTTTGTACTTTGCATACAAAAAAATACACCTCACTTTCCTGATAGATTCTGATGGCTTTTGTCTCCTGTCTAAATGTAAGAATACGTTTTTTTTTTTTTCAAGAGTTGATTGGTGACTTCAACACAGGTCATAATGAAAGCTCTGGAGACTCTTAGTTATGGAGGTAATGCAGGCTTTGCCAAGTGTGATTTGGCAGGATCAGACAGAGGTTTAATGCCTAAACTGCTGAAGATTGGTGGGATCTAATTGGGCACATTGCATCACATCATGCCTTCATCTTGGTAGGACTCTGAAGTGAGCTGGAGGTGTAAATGTATAAACAAAGGAGCTTTCGGAGAAAGTCAGCTACAAAACTGATAGATTTGTGTTGAGAAAAGATTGAGCTTTCCTGCTAAACTTGAAATGTGTCAATCTCAAGATTTCTAAGTTATGATAGTCTGCAAGGAACAAGGTTGATAAGAGGGAAAAAAATCCTAGTTTGAGGGGTTGAGAGGAAATGGTGACATCAGAGAGAAGTAATAGAATTAACTGTTCATTTACAGTAATTCTCCTCTGCATTCTCACATGTAGGCTAGATCCCTTTCTCCTTTCTTCCTCCAGCATTGTCTAATAAAGAAACAAGCTCCGTGTTTTGATTCACTCTCTCTGTGTACAACCCTGGCAATCTTCGGTTGTAGCACTTACCTCACAGAGGTAGTACAGAGTAGGTGTATGATTGTGAAAGTGCTTGAAGACCATCACATGAGGAAGTGACCCAAAACCCAAGAGACAAATGTCATATTCAAGAGCAATAGATTGGTGTTGCTGTTACAATTCTGCTGACTGGGATTTATAAAATAAAATGCTATGAAGGCTGTTCAGTTCAGGACCTTAATAGTTCCAGTTCACAATAGCCATGATGACCAGAGTTAAAGCATTGCTTTGAAAAGAAAGTCTTTGAGTGAACCTGAGTCTGTGGGTTCTTTCTTCCCCTCAAGACTGATTCTAATTACCTTCTTACAAAATGAGGCAAGGTTTAGGGTACTAGCCTCTCAGTCATGCTGCTGCCTGCTCCAGCTGAGAAAAGACCAGGCGCTGTCCAGAAAAAAGGAGGATTGGGAGGATGGGAGGCAAGTAGGAAAGAAAATTGGAATAGATAGGAAGTGAGGCACTGCTTTTGAAAGTGGTGACCTGGAGAGACTGAATGCAGGTTTCAGGTTAGTTGCTTAAGAATACTAGTGTATTTTAAATGGCTTCTCAGGCAGGAACGCAGGAACAGAGTATGCTGGGGCTTGAGGAATGGAGGAACCAAAACACAAGGCTATGAAAGAGAAGCCTGTTGGGCATTTAGCATGGATTTTCCATTGTGTTTGTTGTGCTGAGGTCCAGACCCACATGTTGTATTACTATGAAATCACAGCGTAATTAGACATAGGCGTTTAAATGAAACATGATGTGGGCTAAACCATTGCTGATATCTGGGAAGCTGCACTGGCAATAAAATGAATATAGAAAGAGTAAAAACACACCAAAAAAATCTTTTCCTCTCTACATAGATAACTGATGTTAGAAGGGACTGATTTTGGCAGGTAGTGCTCGTGGGGAGTGCTTGGTAGAGAGCAAGCTCTTACCAAGCACGTTTCAAGAACTGTAATCGGTCAGCCAGAGCTCTCTGTGAATTTTCATAAAATATGATGCCAAATCTTGGGAGTGTTTTACAGTGTTTAGCTTAAAATGAGATTGTTTTAAGGAAAAAATATCTGTGTAAACTTAAAGATAAAATAAGTGTCTTTATTCAGAGTGAAAATGCTTTTTAGGACATTCATGTAACTGGAGCCTTACACAGAACCTGGAAGGAAGAGGAAGAGCTCATTCAGATCCTAGGGAAAAATACAGAATAATTATCAGTCCTTGAGGATCTAATTTCTTCAGAACCAACTGAAATTCTAGATTGATAGTGTGCCTGATATAGTGGCAGTTTATAACACAAAGGTACCTTCTGAGTTGCACAGGCCCTTGGGATATTCAGAATCCATTTCTAAGAAATTCCTTTAAGCTAACCCCAAAACGCAGCAATAAAAAGTAAAAAATATGGTTACCAGCTTCTCATGCTTGTGGAGATTGATTGGAAGCTTCTCGTGCATTCCCAATTCACTTGATTCCTGACTACATATCATACAGTGAAGTAGCAGATGGAAACTGCTCTGCTTCTGCATGGAAATGATTTTAATTTTCAGTGACTACAAGCGAGGAGGGTGAATGGACTCAGCCCCCATCCCTCGTTGTGTTCTGAAGCATTGTTTGTATTTAATTTGTTCAAGTCACAATGTATAGTCCTGTCCGGAAGACTTCTAACTAGCCACTTGGATGTTTTTATGAACTATGTATTTCTTTTGCTGATGTCATCAGCATTTTGGTTGTATATGAAGGCAATTTAATGTTCAAAACCAGTGCCAGATTAGCAACTCTGAAAAGTCAGCCTCCACCTTTAAGTACAGAAAATGCACTGCAACAGCGACAGCAGTGTCTGTACTAAAAATAATAGGCTCTAAAACGAAGACAAGACCTGCTGTTTATCTGGTAGAGTGTTTCTTTTTTCCCCTCAAACTACTGGGATTGCTGTGAGAACCTGTTATGGCTGCTGAGCTGAGTGGCAAGGAGAAGAGAAAAGGTGGGGGAAACTAGACATTTCTTCCTCCTCACCTCTCCTGCCCACCACCCATTCAATCTCAGCCTGTGAGAAGGTGGAGCTTCTGAAAGCAGTAAAGAGCTTTACGGAAAAATGCCAGCAGTGAGAGGTCTTGACATCAGTGAACTTCCCTGCTGACTTGTCTGGCCAACAGCCTCTTTTCCCTTGTTTACCTTGTCACTCTGCCAAGTGTTAATCAGATGTTTTGGAAAGAGGGTTGGACTGAGACAGTGTCCAGGAGTTTTGCTAGAAACCTCCACTTGAACTTCAAGGTCCAGGCTGTACCGTTCCTGGATGTATTCTCTCACTAGTATCACACTGAGCTGTAAGACCACCTCAGTGAGAAAGGATAAGTCATTCTCTTGACAGATTCAGTTCTCAGTGTCTGTTGCCAGCTGAGATCCTCTTTTTCCAGTGCAGACACAAGTGAATGGATTAGGCTCACAGGCAGACATTTGTTCTTTAGTTTTCCTGGCTGATTATTGTTTTAGCTGTACACTGTGGGGTCTTACCTGTTGTATTTTTTCTAGTGAAGTGAAAAGAAACATCTCTGGCAACCTCAATATTTTTAGCAATATTAACATTTTATGGTGCCCCAACAGGCCATTTGGACATCATTTAAAGATTATCAGTCTCCTATAGTACATAATCCCAGAAAAATTACTAGAATTTTGCTCTCTCATATATTTGCATAAATATAGGAGTTTGGAAAAAAACAAACCCAAATAGTTTTTATTCACAGCACTCATCTCTATTTTTACTAGTTCACAGCACTGGTTTCTATTTGGTTTTTCTATTTTATTTCAGCTAGTTATTTGTTTTAAGTTTATGAACCGGGACTTAACTAAGTAGTGTCTGGCTTCTGAGTGCTCAGGAAGGAATTAGACTTCTGCAAAATAATAAAAACCAAAGATTCAGTGTGGTTTTGGTTTCTCCCCCCAGTTATTTTTATAATACATGTGTATTTTTCTCAACTTTGAGGAAGAATGTAAATGCCGAGGTAAAATTATGTTGAGGCACTGCTAGCTTTCAGATGCTATGAAAGTGCAGTTCTTCTTTTACTGGTGGAATTCTGCTCTTATTATGTGTCCTCAAGTGATGCACAAAACTTACAGCTACTCACTCCATCCCACTGTGATTAAAATACAGTAAATACCTAAGCTGTCACTGGGAAAGTCACGGTTCTCAAGTACAGCTTCATCTATACTTACTTCCTGGCTTCATATGAAAAAGTGAGTTAAACATGTATTATCAAAAGCCACGTGTTTACAGCTCTGATGGCAAAATCCTAATGGAATTTATTTTTTTTATCCCAATTTTTATTTCCAATCTTAGTTTCATCTGGAGAAAAAAAAAATCACCCTGTGTTATACATTATGGCTACCACTGAACATCTTTGAAAGAGGACAGTTTTGGTAGCAGTTTAATTTTTCTTAACTGCAATATGCAGTTCTCTTTAAAGGGCAGTATTCTGTTAAAGACAAAAGTAGATAAGCAATACCTGGATTTCCTTTGTGCACAAACCATGGACATGTCATTTTCTTTGGTAGAAAATATGTTTATGGTCTTGGTTTTGTTTTTAATAACTGATGCTATCAGAGGTATCTTTAGCGGAGCATTGGAAATAATTGATTTCAGTTGCTTGTGATCTCCGTAGGGCTGAACACAAGCCATTGCTTATTTTAGAGGGTGACAAGACGTAAAAAAATGGTTAGCGTGAAGGGGGAGAGGTGGTTTGATGGTATTCTTGAAGTATGTCCAGAGCACAAACATGAAAACAGTTACTAGATTTTGAAGCCACTCTAACTCAAGTGACAAATCTTGATACATTCTTCTAGCCCTGAGAGTGATTAACCATTGCAGTAACACACATGGAGAGTGATGTCTTGTCTGACTGACTTTCTGTAAGCTATGCTCTCATAAAACACAAAGATGGCCCTGACAGAAAGTGAAATGGGTGCATTGTGAACATTCTGTCACTTATAGGAGAGAGCTGTTAACTATGACCAAGAGGTCTGCGCATCTGTTAACCTACCTCTTTAAAGAGCTTTGGAAAGTCCATTAGAGAAGCCTATGGAGTGCTTGTTTTTAACTCAGTGGGTTTTGCCTTAGGAGTAGGGTATTCTTGCTTCAGTGTTTACGTTCTCTTTCACTTGGGTAAACTTTATTGGAAATTAGACTAAAAGAAACCAGAAGCAGACTCGTATCTTGGCCTTCAGCATGTTTGCTTTAGGAACTTGATATCCCTGTGATTTCAAAGAAAGTTAGCCCTGCGCAGGAGCTTCATAACTTGTTCCAGAATGAACATTTTAGTCTTAGCCTGAATAGATTTGTTCAGTATTTATCATTTCTTACTGCAGTTTTTCTGTGAACATCGCGTATAAGTGTGGTGTTCTTGTGTGTGTGCATAAAGAATAATAACTGAGTGCATGGAAGGCTGTGATTTGAAACCATTGTGGCCATTGGCTTTGAAGGTCACCACGTAACCTTATAATACAGTAGGAGAAGCAATGGTCCTTGTACTAACATCTGTGTAGATCCAGTTTATTATCACAGGCCAGTCTATCTTGTGATCAGACCAATGCACACATACAGACTTTGACTTTTGCAAATGGCAAGCATTTCCTTATGGGTCATGTATGGTAAGAGGCAATTTAGATCGTAGTGTCCTCGTTAAAAGGCCTGCAGCAGCAGTAGTGAATTGCAGCAGAGAGTGCCTCATGTGTTTGAAGGCGAGCCAGTGGCCAAGCAAATTTTAGGATCTGGAAACTGCATTTGGAATGCAGGACAAGAGGTTGCCTGAGACATTTGTCTTTAAAAATGGGTGGAATTCAGTTGCTGATCACAGATGATGTTTTTTGGCAGGTTCCCCAGTAATTGTAAATGTAGGTTAGAGCATATATCTGCCACCTAGGACTGCTTCCTACATATGCTATGCGATGGAATCATTCATCAAAGGTTCTAGATAGCCT
Organism: Bucorvus abyssinicus; assembly: GCA_009769605.1. NCBI lineage: Eukaryota > Metazoa > Chordata > Aves > Bucerotiformes > Bucorvidae > Bucorvus > Bucorvus abyssinicus. The sequence continues at coordinate 21,790,654 of CM020033.1, forward strand.
TTCTGACTGAAACTGCAATCTCTGCTAACCAGATGCTGATTGCAAACAGAAGGTTCATGGACTTGGAAGAGAGTCTCTGAGAACAGGAGTCCCATGTATTACGTTGCTAAGAATCCCAGAAGAAAGATGTTAGCTAATTTCAAGATGCCTGAGTAATGTAAACACTTACGATCCATTGAGCTTCAGTGAGATTTAGGAGCTAGGGTTATCAAAGGCTATGGATATAACTTACCTTTTGGGGCACCTTATATTCTGAAAGTCTAAACCAGTCTGCACAGACCAATAGGTAGCTCATACAACCATGAGGTAAGGCGGATGTACTGCAGTACGTTAGTACACAGCAGTCAAACACAAACTTGCTCTGCTGTTGTTCTGAGGTCACTGAAATGGTTGTGTTAAGTTGCTGCTGAGCCCTTCCTAAGCAACAAGGTTGTATTAGGTCAAGGCTACACCTTCACCATCCTGGTCACATTTACTTTAGGAATGTAGTTTGGCCAGAGGTTTCTATTAGGTACCTGAAAAAGGCTGGTAGGAACTAATTTAGTTGGAAGAGAAATCTTTGTATCAAACAAGATAGAAAATAGGAAGATTAGATGTGAAGGAGGCTTAATAGAAGAGATGGCAGTGCTAGTCCTCTCCAGCTTTTCTCCAGTAGCTAATTGGAGTATAATTTCAGGAATTTGAAACTGCATTCCTTTCCTCCCTGCTACCAACACTGGGGAAGATATCGTGGTCCAGTTTGATTAATATATTCCTCTGTGTTTGGCTATTATATCTTGGAATAAGGTCTGAAACAAGGCCTCCTTGATAAGTTTCTGAGCAGTTAGGCTAGAGAGCCATTCTTAAGCTTTTTGGCCTAAGGAACCCTGAGGTGGTAGTAAGAACCATTGAGCAGGGGAGAAGATACTGTCATGTATCCAAGCCATAGCATCAGGATTGTCTACACCCAAACATCCACTATTTCTGGATTTCAGCTATATGCATCATCTAGAAATCTGCAGAGCCTGCGTGTGGGATGGGTCGCATAATGGGGAGATGGGTCCTCAGCATGGCAGAACCACTTTGTGCCCCTCTCTGCACAGTGGAATAAGCTCTGGACTTCCCCAGGGGGTTCAAATACACTGGAAATGGAAGGGTGCTAAAGAAGGGGAGAGGAGACCCCTGAAACCCTTTTGACCACAGCCACCTGAAACCTTAGCTGTTCTTACCTAGACTAGGCTTGTAAAACATAGACGGGATCATGGTGCTAATATCCTCTAACCCTTTCAGCGTGCCTGTGTTTACCCTTTCTCTAGGACAGATGGATAGAGGGGTAAAATGTGTGCTCTGGTGAGTCAGCTCTGGGAAGCTGTTCCTAGAGGGGTACCTTCATGGCACCCCTCCCTTCAGCATTTCTATATTCAACTGTGAGCACCTCAGTGCTCTGGCTTCTGTAACCTCTTCTAAGTGCCTGCCTAGCTCTCCGCAGGTACTCTAGAGTGAGCATAGGTGCTTAACTGAGCTGTGTGCGTTGGACTAGCCGCCATTCCACTGCCAAGCCTAAATGTCCTTCGAAAAGCTACCTTTGTGGCAGCTCTGTAGGTTTTGAGGCTTGTGGTCACAGACAGTTTTGAAAATGTCACCTAAGGTTTTAAACAGTGCAGGAGGTACTCACTGTGCCTTAAGTGTCATAATAAGCAGAGGTGAAAGTATTAAACAAGCAAAGGAGAACCCAGCCCACAGTCACAAGTCACAAGAATTCCAGGTCCTTGAATATCGCTGTGAAGCATCCCTGGAAGTCAGTAAGAAGTGTCAGTCATGGGAAAACAAGCTATGAGATCAAAAATCTGGCTACTGAGCATGACACAAACAAGAATTTGCTGATAAGCTTGGCAGGTGGTTCAGGAAATGAAGAATTGTGGTAATGAAATCGATGTGTTTGTATTGGGTCTAGCTGGGATGGAGATAACTTCAGAGGCATGAGTTAGAGCCTCCAGGTCAGAGCACATTCTGGGGTATACAGTGGCACTTGTGTCCATACACAAAGGAATGTTTGGTAACACTTCTAACATGTGCTGACATAGATAGGGAGTAAAGTTACGCTCAGAAGTAACTGATGCAGCATTGCAGCCATCAAATGACTAAATGGTCAGAACAACCAAACACAAAGATTTCACTTCTAAAAATCATTTTATAAATATTTTTTTTATCCATCAATTCAGGGATAACACGTACCAGACCTTGCTCTGTCTTGCCCTATATCGTCTAGAAACAAGAGGGAGATACCTGCTATTTGCAAAAACCTGGTGTAAACCTCACCCAGATGATCACATCTGCTCTTTCGCCACTTCCTGCTGATTTAGTTTGGCCATGGTATTTCTCCTCTTGGTGGCCAAGTCTCTCTTGTAAAATACAATGTACTAGAGACACTTGGAAAGCGTTGGAGACCCCCAATGGAAAATGCTATGAGAAGTGGTATGGTTGTACAAATTCTCTGAGATAAAATAACTATTCACCAGAAGACATGTTTTCAAACTCAACAACAAAATTGTGCAACCAAAGGAAATAAAAGGTACAAAATGGAAATGGGAAATACATGAACTATGCTGAAACAGTGGCAAAAAGCCTTGTAGAGGTAAGACGGCAGAGCTCATTGTGCTTTGGTTACGACGTGCTCCACATGGAGTTACTGATTGCAGTGGTGTGGTCTGTGTATTCCATGTGATATGTTGCCCTGGAGCCTCCTGTTCTGTAGAAGACTCAGAACTCCTCAGCAGATACCAAAACCCCTGTAATTCAGCAGACTCTTATTTTGTAAGCTTGATGGGAGCAAGTCTTTGTCCCTGATGGGTTTTTGTTACAATTTTTTACACAGTTAAGAGTTTGTTCTTACTTACTTGCTTCCATCAGAAATTAGTGTAGGAAGGAAAAATCTTCTATGGCTCCTTGCAAAAATGAGGGCTCCTCAGATATTTTTCCTAAGAGGTAACAGTTACCTGAGGTGAAAGGAAGGAAGGAGGCCAGTCAGTTGAAGTTGTTGATACTGCCCCATCAAGGGCAGCAGCTGTTTTCTTCCTAGTTTGTTTTTATGAAGGTGCTCTGCGTTGGCTTTGACTCTGAAGTGTGGAAGCTGTGAAGCAGTGAGAGTAATTACCAGTGCTGGGAAATCTGGAAAATGGGGGGGAAGTCCCACAAATCAGCCTGGATTGGTGACTTTGAATCATCCAAATCAAACACAGACTTTATGAGAGTTTCCAAGTTGCTGGTGGAAACTCAGAGTCTGGAATTTGCAGTTTTGACACCTACTTTAGTTCGACACCGTTACTGTGATTGCTGTGTATAGAAAGTGTTTTTATAGGATGCCATGGTGGTAGTGCAGAAGGAGGTGGAAAGCTGGAAGAAGGTAGTGCCTTCTCTGGATTACTAGGTCTGTGATCTCCATGGATCAGACCCAACAGTAGAAATTTAGGGCCATGAGCAAGAGCAGAAACACAGCTCAATGGCTGTGTATGTTGGAACATCAGGAAACTCTTAGATTTGGCTTCATTTGGGGGACAGATCTTGACTGCTGAAACTTATTTCTTGTGTTTTAGCAGGACTTTGCAATAACCCATGATATCTCTCTCCATTTATGTGTAAAACCATCCTATGATAAACCACTGTTTGGTGGGTGAATGTTTAAAGGAAATTGGCTGCAACATTAAAATTTCGCCTTTTCTAGGCCTCACATTTACAGAGAGCTTTGTGAGGCTCTGAGGACTCTTCTGACTTACAGTAGCTGTACCTTGGTATAGTCTGGAGGCAGCTTTCCAGCAGGAAGCACAGCCTGGAAACTGGCCGATGCTTCTGCATACCACCTTGATGAAACCACCATGGCAGCAGGAATGTTTAAGACCCCAGGAATGCCATGTTTCCCTGGAGAGGCCGTTGAGGAAGGGAGGGAAAAACTCCCAATAATTCTTTATTTTTACCTCTTTCCTTCTCTGCCATCTGTTTTTAGATGAAAAATAACGTATGGAACTATAAATCCTGGTTAAATAATAAACACTGCACACAGTTTTTGTTCAAAATGTGACTCTGATGATTACTATTCCCTCAGGATTACCAGGCGAGAAGGGAGAAAAAGGCAATCCAGGTGTTGGAACACAAGGACCCCGAGGCCCACCAGGATCTACAGGTAACGTTGTCATGTTTGAGGCCTCTGGACTAGACCGTTCTGACCCTTGTGCAAGGCAGCTAAGACTGCACGGCTCAGTCGTCCACTTCTAGGGCTTAAGCAGCAGAGGAGTCAGTAGTTCAGGCACCGTAACTGTTGTAATGCTCTTAACTATGTAATGTGATGGTGTGATGTGCCATGTGATGGTGTCACAGGAGAAAATACCGACGCGGTTGGGATTAGGCAGCAATCTAAGACATTAACGGTCGGGGGTAGATCAAAGGGTTGATATTTTAGTGGCACTTAATCACTAACCAATTTTAAGGTGACTCAGTAGAATGTTACAACCAAAGCAGCATCTCACAGGTTTGATGATAAGATTCACACACTTACTTAGTGCAGGATATCCTTGATAGATGTATTATGCATATGCATAGACACAGCCAGGCAGCACACCCCCACACAGACAGGGCTATTTGGATCCAGTGAAATACACACCCATCCACACTCGTGTTAGAGAGGTGGACGGAAGAGAGGCCAGCCTGTTGGGAAAAACTCTTCCCGAGTTTAGAGCCATCACTCATGATGGTCCAGCAATCTCAGTGGATGACAACTGAGTCTTGAGAAGTCTGACCTCGTCCTGGCCTTTCGTGCAGTTTGTACGTGAGAGGCGTCCCTACTCGGGAGCTGCTGGACCCAGCCTGCTGCGACCCAGGAGAGCTCAAAGGGTCTTGCTTTGGGATCACTATGATCACTGTGATTGACTTGCGTCAGATATTTTCCCACTCTGGCCTGCCTCGGATGTTGAAATATTCTGATATTTTCTGCTGGTTGCACAGGCTCAGAACCTGTTGATTCCCGATGTTTGGTATTGCACCCCATTGGCCTTGACTCAAGTACAGATGTACCAGGTTATCATGACCCAAGTATGGACGTACCAGGCTGTCAGGAGGTGACTGCCTCCCAACGACAGGGAGAGCAGTGCAAGGCTGGGAAAGCAGGGCCAGCACAATAAGGACATGCCTCAGTGTCCTGTTTTCCCATCTTTTGCAGTTTGAGCCTGGCTTATCCTGGGCTGGTTGGTGGCCCAGGGAGTAGGGAAGGGCGGAGGGTGAGGTGGGGCAGAGATGGAGAGAAATCTCTTTAGGTCTTGAGTGGGCTTCGAGTGACAGAGGGACAGAGGTACTGTACCACCACAGATGCTGTCCTCAGTCACACAAGTATTTTCCTTCTCCCTGTGATAAACTGCTTCTCCAAAACCTTGGTTTTTAAATGCTTTAAGTATTTTTTTTCAGAGATGGGGTCTGGAAGGCAAAATAATTAATCTGGATTAATTGCATTTGTTCTCTCATTGACTCAAGGTCATACTGTGACTTGTCAGAGAAATGTATATTAATTAAGCACATTAAGTTCAGGGATTTATATTTAGCTCCTGAAAAAGCAGAGAGGGCAATACCTGGGTCCTTTTGAAACAGGTGTAAACCTGCATTGACTTCATTAGGATATTGTGGTCAGCAGAGCACAGGTATCAAGGCACAGCATTAACCAGAAGCTCTACTGAAAGGGATTGGGGGAATCAAGAGCTGCACAGGCACCCAGGGATGTCTTCCCCCATGAAACTGCCTTTCCAGACCTCTGATGTTTGGGGAAACATTTGCTCTAGTATAAATTTCTGGCTAAAAGCTGTCTCCGGCAAGGAAGATGAAACAGCAGCCAAAGAGGAGGCTCGCTGGCAGCAAATCTCCTCTCTGGCTACTGCTTCATCTTCCTTGCCAGAGGAAGGCTGCAGCCTGTCCCTCAGCTTGCCTGGGGAAGTCAGAGCCGGGATGCCTAGCTTGTCTGCTTAAGCTTTCTCCCGGAACTGGTTGTAGCACACTTGGTGCTGTGTTTTCCAGGTCTGGAAAGATTGCCTCAACTCCCTGATGTTATGAAAGACACTACATAGAATCATAGAATCATTTTGGTTGGAAGAGACCTGTAAAATCATCAAGTCCAACCATTAACCCAGCACTGCCAAGTCACCACTAAATCCTGTCTCTCAGCAACACATCTACATGTTGTTTAAATACACCCAGGGATGGTGACTCCACCACTTCCCTGGGAAGCCTGATCCAATGACACCCCTTTTGGTGAAGAAATTTTTCATAATATCCAACACAAACCCCCCGTGAAGCAATTGAGGCCACTTCCTCTCATCCTATCATTTGTTACTTTGGAGACGAGACCTACTGCCACCTTGCTACAACAACCTTTCAGGTAGTTGTAGAGAGCAAGAAGGTCTCCCCTCAGCCTCCTTTTATCCAGGCATAACAACCCCAGTCCCCTCACAGGACTTGTGCTCTAGACCCTTCACCAGCTTCATTGTCCTTCTCTGGACAGGCTCCAGCACCTCAGTGTCCTTGTAGTGAGGGGGCCAAAACTGGACACAGTATTCGAGGTGTGGCCTCACCAGTGCCAAGTACAGGGGGACAATCACTTCTCTACTGCTGCTGGCCACACTATTGCTGATACAAGCCAGGATGCCATCGGCCTTCTTGGCCACCTGTGCACACTGCTGGCTCGTATTCAGCTGGCTATAGACCAACATCCCCAGGTCCTTGTCCTACGGGCAGCTTTCCAGACACTCTTCCCCAAGCCTGTAGCATTGCAGGGGATTGTTGTGACCCAAGGGAAGGACCCAGCACTTGGCCCTGTTGAAACTCATAACATTGGTCTCGGCCCATCAATCCAGCCTGTCCAGAACCCTCTGTAGAGTCTTCCTAGCCTTAAGCAGATCAACACTCCCACCTAACTTGGTGTCATTGAACACTACTCGGATGTTTCATCTCTGCCTTCTACACAGGACCTCCAGGAGAAAGTCGAACTGGCAGCCCAGGACCACCAGGATCTCCAGGCCCACGAGGTCCTGCTGGTCACACAGGACCCCCGGGCCACAGGGTCCTTCTGGCCCGCCGGGGTACTGTGATCCGTCCTCCTGCGCTGGTTATGGCATGGGAGGTGAGTAGTCAGGAGCTGGGGTGGCTGCTGTTTGCAGACATGGGGATGACATTTTCTAACAGCCAAAGTAAGATGGACACTACTGGTGAACCTTGCACTAAAATGTGGTAGCTCCCTAAAAACATGTGTGTCCAGTGCTGCTAGATTTTGGGGGACTGCAGCATGAAGAGAAGATGACCCCAGCATAGTTACCAAAGGAAGTCCTCTATCTGATCCTGGCCTGTAAAACGGATCCTGCGTAGTGAGATTTTTGTCCTGTATGTGTCTGTGTAGCTGTACGAGCCTGCTCCATCTCAACGGTCTGTGTGTTGAACCCCCACTTCCTAATGTTCGTGACAGGAGTTTTTATATTTGTAGTTTTTCAAACATGTTGCTCAACTTCCCCTTCTGTGTGCCCGGAATGGCATGAGAGCATGACCCTTACTAAACCCCTAGTAGTGTAACCTGACACGGGGATGCACGTGTCCGTCATTAACCGGTGAAGCCATCTGGGGAAAATGATTCTTTCTACACCTTCTCTGTACCCTAATGTCCCATCTCATTACAGCACGGAGAGGCTGTGGGAGGAAGTTAACACAATTCCCAAGAACTATGTCACCCGACCTAAAATTATTTATTAGTAAAGCATTAGTTACTACAAATGTTACATGTAAGGCGTATTTGTTTGATGTTTACGGTTTAATCTGCCCCTGAGCTGATTTGTATGTTTTACTCACCTGAATGTTTTTGTTGTCGTCTCTTCCTATCCTTTTCTCCTCACTTCCCCCTCCCGTTGTTCATTTCCTGTTTTAAGGCCCAATCCCTTACAATGGCTACCAATCCAGAAGGTGAAAGGCTCATTCTGGTTCAGGTCTCATTTGGCTGAAGGTCAGAGATGGATGCTGAACTGCTCTGTGCTTTCCATCAACGACATTGACTACCACTAATGAACTTACTAGCTGCTGTACATGCACTTAGCTTTCTTGCACTGCTAAAAAGTATTGCCTGACTCATTTTTGCCTGTTAACCGTGTGTTCTAGACCATAATTGGGATAAGCTAAAGCAGGCAGATTGTGCAGTGTATAAGCACAGTATTACAACTGGATTTTTGACAAATCCTGGTGGTGGTTTCCAACTAACTTGGCTGTCTGTTGGTGGGTTTCCAATTGCTCCAGCTTATTTTGTTAAATGTTTTCACTGTTCCTGTATGTGAATAAAAGATGTGTATTTAAAGATGATATATATACTCACACACACTATATATAAATATATCTCTATATAAAATGTCAATTTCCTAATGACTGCTTTAATTTTCTACTCCCCTTCTCCTGTGTTAACCGTATGAATACTCTTGGTGGTGGTGGGTTAAGGTGGATACGGTGAGTCAACTGATCAAGACATCCCAGTAGTGCAGTTGCCACATAACTCCTACCAAATCTATGACCCTGAGGACCTTTATGATGGTGAGCAACAGCCGTACGTAGTTCATGGGTCCTACCCCTTACCATCCCCATACTCCCAGTCCTCCTATGCATCTCCTCATCTTGCTCAACCAGAGTTTACTCCTGTTCGAGAAGAGATGGAAGCCGTTGAACTGAGATCCCCAGGAATTAGTCGCTTCACAAGGAAGATAGCCAAAGGAGCATTCAATCCTCCAGCACGCAAAAGGGCAAATGGAAAAAAAACCGTCTCAAATGAACTGCTTTAAAAAGGGAAACAGTTTATGTGCATCTGTGTCTGGCCTTTTGTCTGAGTGCCTAACCTGTCACAGAAGATGTTACAGGCCTCTTATCTTAAAGGAGAAAAAAAAGGTGTACATGACCAGTTGACACGACAAATAATGGTAATTATCTTGCATGCCAGAAACTTAGTATGTTAGTGGGTTGGTGCTAGATGATGATGAAAGGTCGCTTGTAGACCTTTCTCTGGAGTGCTGTTCCATACGCTATCAAACTAGTATCTGAAAAAATGCATCCGGCTAGTGGGGTACATAGAACCATTCAGGAAAGCTGATGTTTTGTATCCATGTTTTTCCTGTTGATTACATTTTAGTTTTGGATGAATTGCTTTATGAGCAGAGTAACACACCTAAATCCAGTGGAGAACAATGCATTGAACCCAGCTATTACATTTACAAAGTCGTCTTGTGTTAATGGGAGTATTGTTTTAAACCCACATTCTATAAATACACAAGACGTTCTGTGGGAGCAACTGATAATTATTGTGAACCTCTCTCATTTCTGTTTGTATGCAATAAAAGTGGCAAGCTTTTATAACATTAATTCTGTATGTGATTGATTTTTAACACTTGAGCAATTGTATAAATCTTTGGGGAACAGAACGTAAAGAAGAAGAAAAAATATTTTCCTTTTTCAACACATTTTTGGCAACAGATTTGAAATAATGGTGACGAGTGTTCCTATGCTGTGCAGTTCAGTGTTAGCTACACTGTGCTCCTGGGCTGGGGGGAGCAGCTGGAAGGAGCTCTACACCTTTCTGCCCAGGGCAACATAGAATCCCCAGCCTGTGGGGTCCCCCAGCTTGGGACCGGCACCCAACCAACTGCAACGCAACTGTCTTCCCCCTCATGGCTGTACAGATGTATGTGCAGCGAATTAAACAAATGATTACTTTTGGGGGTAATAAAGTAGGCATGCTTGTTACAGATTTAGAACTAGTATTTGCTTTCACTTATAAATATAATGATTTTACTGGCACCCCACTAACCAGAATGCTTCGTGACATCTGGTCACTGGCTGGGTGTACCTCGGTAATAAAAAGTAACTGGTGGCATTACCAAGTTATAAAAATATTACTCAGGATTTGTACATTTGCCAAAAAAAGTACAACACAGACTCCTAGGGTCAACACTTTATCCCAGATTCAGCCTCTGAATAATCATGAGTGCCTCATATTTTTCCAAACATCTTAAGAAAACTTCAGTTGCTGACTGTGAAGTATTTAGCACATGATGAACAGCTGATGCTACCAGACCTCACCAATAAAGTATAGTGGACTGCATCTTACACAGAATGAGCACTTACATTAACCTACTGCGTTTTAAAAATACCTTTACTCATTACTAAATGTTAAACTGACTGGGAAAATTAGTCTGTATGTTCACTGGGATAAGCCCATTTGAATGCCAAAGAAATGCCCGATACCAAACTATTATTTCACATAATGAAATATGATTATACATAAAACTAATGTTCTTCCTTCCTATATTATGCTTGGTATAAAACAGATACAAAATACACAAATTTTCCTTACCAACATCGAAATGTGGCAGATAACATATCAGCATCTTCTACTAAAGAGAGCACACAGGTGGCTTCATTTGTTTACACAACACCATTGGCTTGAGGGTTTATATGTGTAGAAAAGCAACAATGACCTTCAGGAAAGTAATCTGCAGAGCAAAATAATTTTTTAAGACTTTTTTGCATCATTCAGCACTTAAGTTCAGCTTCCTCATTTGTTTTTCATACTAAAAAATGTTGCTGTTTCATTCTTTAATACATTCTTTATATAAGGAGGCGTGGACCTGCAACTTAAATCCAAACCAGGTTTGTGCTTAAAGAGAAGGAGGAAAAAAAGAGAAGAGTATTTCCTATGATCTGTCTTTGCTCTCTGTTATTTCAACAAGCTCTTTAACAAAATCTGTGCTATGCTGGGTTGTCAGCAGACCTGTTCCTAGAGAGGAAGAACACTTAAGAGGATACACTGCACAGCCCCAAAGGTGTGTTTTTAGATTGGTAAACAGCACTGGAGTCCAAAGCCTGGCACCTTTAAAAGATGGAGTGGAGTCCTGTCTGTCTTCTTTCTAAGGCAGACAGAACATTATGGATGTCAATTCTGCTTTCGACAATCCTGTAACATCTCCATATCAAGAACAAAATAGTGTTGGAATATATTTAATTCCATTCAGCAGCTAGAACACAGAGAAGACTCAACCTTGATGTTGTCATTCAGCACACTAGAGATTTAAGTGCAGAGCAGAGGAACAAGAGTCTGAAAAAGTCTTGTTTAGGTGCAACCTAGCAGACAGCGTCACCTCTGAAATTCCACGCTATCCTTGCTGCTCTGCAGTATTCCAGCAATAAAATCGGCTGGAACTGAAAGGTTACTCTTCCAGCATCCAAGACACTCCAGACACTGTAAATGCTGCAATCCTCCCTGTAGCGAACAACCCTCTGTTTGCATAGACTGATTTCCCTTGGCTTCATTTTCAGTGTTCCACGCGCACCGTATGGCATACCGCATCAAACAGATGGCCAAAGCTTCCAGGTAAAAAATTATGGTCAGTGTCCAAATGCTTCTTTGGTCACACTGGAACGGGCTAGACTATAGGCAAAGCACGTTGTGCAGAAAAAAACTTTCTAGAATGCTTTTGGTAAAGCCTGCAAGATAGGTCCTGTGGGAGATTAAGAGTGACCATCACCAATCTCTCCCCCTCTTCATTCCTCCAAGATGCAACTTTTAATAATATTTTTCTTATCTCTAACAAAACAGGACCGCAGTATGCGTTTATATTTGATTACCTGACACTGCTTCCTCTCAAGAGCTGTGGTTTTTTTCTGATGTAATTATGGCTCTGGAATGAGTTGATTTTGCTTACCACCACCACAGTAACTTCAGTGGCATATTCACCTAAAGAGACAAGGAAGGTTAATGCATTTAGCAATACCTCACTATTAATTTCATATGGTATATAGATGGCGCATTCTAAAAAAGGCTTTCACAAGAATGGCACTATCTATTACAGAAGTAATAAACAGCTCAAGCCACTGGTTTTCTTACATCCCCCAAAGAGAGAATGAGTTCTGTATGAACAATTCCCTTTTCCTGAAATAAGACTGGCATTCTTTCATCCATCAAGCTGTGTAAGGATGGATCATCTGTTTTACCAGAAGAGCAAATCAGCTCATTTACTGACAGGAGCCATTCAAGGGAGCTCTGTGACCGTACTTATTTGCTGCTCATACTGCATGGAATTCAAGTTTAGCAACTTTTAGAGTGAGTCACTTCAGTTCAGTAAACAATGTACTGTTTCCATAAGATGTAATATTCACTAAAAATGTATCAATTCTTTAATAATAGCATTAAAGAAATGTAATTAACAACTAACAGATCATACAACACAGAGTACAGGTGGTATTAACAATAGAATATCTGTTCTTAGCTGTTTCAAACACAGCAATTTTTATGACATTTCCAAATAAAATTGCTAACACCCATCAAAAATATTCTGTACAGAAGGGCTGATTGAGATATACAGACATTTCCATGTTAGAAGAATTGTTTTTCAAGGAGAGACACATTCCCAATGGCATTTCTTCTTCTTCTTTTATTGTTCTTACTTCCTTCGAAATCTTTTGGTCTGGAAAAAAAAAAAAAAGGCACTTTAAGGAATGTATGGAAACTACAGCGACTTTGCTTCAAGGATGCAAGAACAGCCTTATCTATTTTTTCTTCCCTTATTCTGGTGCTTGAAGGCTTTGTGCTAAAGAAAAAGAATATTTTCTGGATTACATAAAAAAAGACAGAACAAATCAAAGACATTTACCAAACATCTAAGAATTTAGAGACATCAGGACTAGTTGGCCAAGGGTGTTTCTCAGGAGCCACTGCACTTCTCTAAGCAAACCAAAAAGCACCTTTAACCGAATGCAGTCTCACCGTGACTTTAAACACTTTACTGTGTTTGTCCTCCACTTTTAAAAAATTAATAATATGTGCATGAAATTGCTAGTACATTCCACAACAGTACTAGCATAATTAAACCCGATGATTTAAGGAAAAACATACTTTGAATCTCTAAAGATTCTGCAATCCTTCTGCTTGCCTGACAAATGTTGGAAAATATTCAGACAACAGACTGCTGTTTGTAATCCTCTGCAATTTCCTATTTAAGCATACGTCACTCACTCCGCCTGCCACACATCCACTGGCTGTAGAAATCACATTCTCCCTGAACCTGCAAAGTTCAGGCTAGATCATGGTTTTTAGAGGTATGCCAAGTTTGAAGGCTAGATGAAGGTCTACATCCCTAACAGGTCCTGGAGAGAAGTTAGGGCTCTGCCCAGTCGCTTTTCAAAAGAGAACCATGCAGGCATACGCAGTCTGAGGTGCCCCGGGGTGCACACCGTGTGCGCACAGCATGATCGGGCTGCTCTTCACAGCACACTGGGCCGCACCCCCCCAGCCCCCCGCCAAAAACACACCGCCTGCCACAATACAACCTGCTGTAAACACAGCAGCCCTTCATTCTTGACTCTTCATTGCTCCTCTCACACAGACAATCAAAACAGATAACGCGAACTGTGTCTCACTAGAATTGAGCAGGAGCTGTAATAACAAAGGTTTTGATACAGGGTCAGCGCTTTGCTGTGAAGTTGAATGAGAACTGTCTGGAATACAGGAAAAGCTGCAATCCACAGCAGTAAACCAAGTTAAATTTACAGTGGTGGCAAATTTTATCATTAATTTTGTTCATCAATGCAAATTAAAAGCAGATAGCAATAGAAGCAGGAAGCTTACTTGGAGGCGAGAGTTTCGATGGCTGCAGAGATGCCATACAGAAACCTTAATTAGTCATTGAAAAATGTATGTTGCAGATCTGGCATTTTTTAACCAATAGCACTGCAAAGTGAAGGCATTCGTGCACTCTTGTACAAGCCTGTAGGTTCTTTTGTGAAACAATTCTGGAACTCAGCCTGTGCTATTTCAAGTGTATCATGTAAAATCTGATGAGTATAAGAACTATAAGAACCTTAAGTCAAGCTAGTGTTTGTACTGTATGAATCATAAAGCTTCTTTGTATAACATTTGACTTGTATCTTTTGTGCATAAAAGAATTACTGTCAGCACCATATCCATTGTTTACATACTTGCTTAGTGCTGGACTTGACACACTCCACATTTGATGCAAGTATGCACTGTAAAAGTCAATCACATTTCCCAGAATCCTGGACTCAGTACACAGCCATATTCCCACATCTTGTCACTCAAACCTCATCCCTATGTGGCAGAGTATTTATTTCATTCTATCACACTGTTTGTGGTGTATTAAAAGAGCAGAATTTGAAAAATTCTCAGCAGTGACTTAGAAATTTTGTCACTGTATCCATCCTAGTGAGGCAGACCACTGCTGAAGGACTTTAGAGATGTGGCATGGTAAAGACATCACTGTCTTGCAGCTTATAGTTCTTACTCTTCCTTATAGGCCAACTCATCCTCTTGCACATTGCTCAAAGGACTTTGCATTTCCTTCAAATAGCACATTTAAAACTCAGTCTAGGGTTATGCTGGAGTGCTGCAGAGGTACGGGTCTCACGGTACTTTGTTCTGGGGTGGAAATCCAATTTTTTTCTTTCTTGCTTGTAATCTGCATTTCCACCTTAATGCTTATTGTCTTAGGAGTTAACTGCATAAAACATTGGACTCTTAGTTTGCTGTCTTACAAAGTTAACGAAGCTTAAAAGACAGGATTTTCTATGCCGAAACTTTTGTGTGAACAAATACAGAAGTTTTTAAAGCCTTTTCTGTTGCCACAGTAGGCTTTATTGCCTACTAGTCCTTGGCTTTTGGAGGCCACAATCTCTGCTTTTGAAGAGTCCTTGGCACTAGGAAAGCTAAGCCTTGAAAAACACTGCCTTTGGCAAAGTGTTATAAATGTTTTGTCAGACAAAGAATATGAACTCACAAAAACCTTGTCTACTCAGGGAGAATTATGAACTACTTGTGAACACCAGTGGTTAACTGCTCATTGACAAATCACATAATCTATGCAAGAGTGTTCTTCTTTTGAAGGCAGCGCTTTTGCCCTTCCTCAGCAAAGCACTGAGATGCTGCATTTGGAACAAAGGAAATTATTTCTCTCTGAGAACAAGATGGTTTAGAAATTCACCCAAAGACAAGACTTCACACAGGCTGCCTCTCTCCTTTTTTTTTTTTTAAGGTATCATTCTTGGGAAAAAAAAATTTGCTGTATATTGACAGCAGGCTCCAAGACAAGGGGAAACAGGAGGCAGAATGTGGGAACTAGCATCTCTGAAATGTATGCTGAAGGCGAGTGTTATGGGTTCACTGAAAATATGCATTAGTCTGTGCAGCAGATGTCTGCCACCAAAACACATAAAAAATATTGTCCCACTAACATTTTATACTGCACATAAAAAGCATTAAGACATAGTCCAGTGAATTCTAGGCAAGTACTCAGCAAATTAAATTACATCCAGCTACACCATGCCTCTCAGCACTCCTCTCTTAACGAATACTTCACCATTGAGTAAAGAAACTGAAGAGCTGGTCCTAAGCTCTGATTACAGATTTTACATCTAATTCTCCCAACTTCTTTCCATACTCAGCTCTAAGAGGAGGAATACAGTTGATGTAAAATTCTGACAATCCACAGTCACTGAACCTTATGAAACAGGAAACCTGCACATATGTGCAGTTCACAGGACCAGTTTTTGCCTCAAAAACCACAAGGTTCTTAGTGGTCCCCACTGTCACTGGTAGCACTTCTTCCCAAAACTTTGCCCAATTAAGGTATTCCACATAAACATTGTGTTTTGATAGGATGCCAGACGCACAATCTTGAACGCTGAAGAAATCAAACGACCAGGAGTTTTCCCATTTACAGGGAAACTGTAACTCTTTTTGTTCTATACTCGACTCTGAGAACTAAGACTGAGGTCAAACTAAACCCTAGAACATGGGCTAAACTTTCTTTAGAGGCACAGTAGGTCTATTTCAGTCTATTTTATAATCAGATTTCTCTCACACATATATACCTGTATGTAAAGCAATACTCTACAAAGCTTTCCTACTTGGATATGTCAAATTTCTAAATAGCCTTGGAATTTGCCTTCATTTTGAAAGAACTGCTATTCTTATCTCTTGTTCAGTGACAGCTGTTAATGGTAATATTTCAGCAAGTGTTAATCAAGTCTACAATACACAGAGACAGTACAGTATCAGGAGTGGATGTAAATGCATTTAAATAACATTTCTGAAACTAAGGCCCGTTATGTAACAAAATAAGCCAAAGGCCTCCCTAAAAAAAAAAAAAAAAAATCTAAATCACAGCTACACGTACCTACAGTTTGTCTCATTTTAGCCTCCACCATAGTTCCCACATCAGAGAAGCTCCATCACTGACAGCAGTAATACTACTGTTGTATGTGCTACATTATGTCATATAGTTAAAAATACTGCGGTCCCATAGCATTGCCAGTTTATGATTCCTTAGAACGCAGAATAGAACTGATTGTATTTACTCAGGAAACAAGTCATTCAGAGTGTAAGAGAAACCAAAGCTGAAGGCAGATTAACAAGACAGAACTGTTAGTATTAATTTCAAACTGGAAAGTCAGATAAAGACAATCCTCACGGAAAAATCCTTTACAGTACATCATTCTCTCAAAAAGATGTCAAGATTAGAAAACGAAAGTACTTAACTTCCGGATCTGCCTTTTCATAACTTATTCAAGGTATCTAGATTCTGAATAAAATTTTAAGAGGAAAATGTTGAGAAGCCAGTTCTGCCTGCCTCACTACTACAGAACTATTTTCAGCGGCTAGATAGAAAATACACAGTGATCTCCAAGGAAGAGATCTAAGAGCTACCTGTGACCTGTGAAGACTCTGTGTGCAGCCTGCAGAATTACACGGTCAGCAGAACAGAGCGAGAACATGACAACTGGTTTATAAAACAAAGGTAATTTTGTTTCATATTCTGAAGATAAAGGAACTTATTATAATGCTTTATGAATCTGGATATTTTTTTCATTCCTATTATTTGAATGTAATCGACATCCACTTGTGAACAAACTGTTAAAGGCTGGATCTACAACACTCAACAGAACATGCAAACTATTGGTGGAATTAAGGATCAAATATAACAGTTACTTAAACTCCCAGAAATAATGTGTCTTAAGACACCCTATACATCCAGGTTATTTTCAGTGATGAAAACTATCAGACCAATTTGTGAAATCTCACTGAAACACAAAAGTGACTTATGCTTTCTCAAAATCAGAGCCATTCAGTGAAGAAATGCAGTGCTTCACTAGAGTACTTTAAGTAAAGATCCATTTTATTTATTCCAAATGGAGCTTAAACTACTTGTGCTAAATTAATACTCAAGTTTGGTCATCATACATGTTAGAAGAAGAATAACTTGAGCAGCTTCCCTACCAACCCCCACCAACTCTAACATACACCACTTTGTGCAGCTGCATGAAACAAGGTTACCTTTAATCTAGGTCAGTTCCCTGATTCTCTTTATTCTGTTGCTAAACAAGCAGAACAGAAAGGTAGGAAAGTGATGGATGATACTTAAAAACCAGCCATTTTGCCTGAAGAAATGCTCACAAAGCTGTGACCTCAGCCTCTGAATATCTCAGATGACAAACAGAAACCAACAGTACAAAAAGACCTACTTACATAGCTGCAGCTATGACGGGACCCTCCCCTCCCCATAATATTCATAATCTTTTTCAATATTATGTGAAATGTGCTCTTCCTAGGGTATTTTTCCAGTCAAAGTGGACAGAACAGACTCTTATGAAAAGTTAAATGTGTTCAATTTTCAGCTCCTGGAGTGAGGATTTATTCCATCAAGTCTGAACAGACTTGGCTGCACAGTTCGATCTCTATTAAATTCTTGTCAGCACATTCCAGCAAAGATGTTTGCCTTTGCCTAGCAATATTTTGTGGAGGTAAAACAGCCCGCAGAAAATAAAAAGAAAATAAAATAAGGGGGAGGAGTGTTACTCTGTGAAAGCCAAATCTAAGTAATCACCAGTCTGCTTTATACTGCAGCTGACTTGAGTTCAGAAATATAGAGGCCGGCTTCACCACCTTATTTCTAGGCAAGTGACAGGACACCTTGTAACACAGCCCTTGCAGCAGACAGATGAAAAATTGCATTACTTCCCTCAAGAAATAAAAAGGTTGAAGCTCTACAGTACTACATGACACTATCTCTGAAGAAGTTATTTTACAATTCTTTACATCATTTTGATTTTCAGTCAAGCCTTTAAAAAATATCTTCTATTCATTTTTAGTAACTCAGAATATTTCTTCAAAACTACGTATTTTAACACAAATTATTCTGTTTCTTAGAACTTCTAAATGCATTGGGATTAGCTATAACAATATAATTTATAATAGATGTTGCTTTTCCGTCTTCTTCCAGAAGTTACACACCTGCCTTGTTTTTTCAACCACAGCTGCTGATAAAACAGCATTTGATAGCAGCACCTTATCTTCTTTCAAGCTCAAAAACCCCAGATAGTCATCCCTCCATAAACAAACTCAGAATAATTTTCTTGTTACATTGTATTGTCTGAGGCATTTCAAAACAAGTTATATGAAGTCAAACTTCACGGAGTTACCACAGTCATTTGTGTGCTTGCAAGCGTTTATTCATGACTGCTAACTAACAGCTTCAAAGCTGCCTCCACTACGGAGTAAGATTGTCAATGCTTCAGAATAAGTGACCTGTCAATACCTGCTCTTGACTCAGCAACGTACACCTGGTTTGGGAGCTTTGAAGATCTCACAATTGCATTTTCTCTTCACCTGCAGGCAATGATCTCACCATTGGAGAACGTGACCCAGAGAGCCCAAGTTCCCAGTACGTTCTGCAATCTCACCAGCAATAATGATGAGTGTTCAGAAAGGATTTAACCTTGCGTCGGCACGGTAAAAGGTCAGTGCCTTAAGGGTAACTAATGCTGCACAATAATAACCTGACAAAGAGATGAAAGCAGTGGCACAGAACAAAAGTTGAAAAGGATAGGCTTAGAACTCCGTTAAGATTTCACTGCTTCTGTGAATGAGAAAAAAGCACTCTAGATGCATTAAAAACCCCATAAAAATAACCATCCTGTGTGAAAGGGAAATCCACCTCTTTCATACACAGACTGTGCAATGCTCCCTATTACTTGAAAAATTTCATGTCTGGTAGGATTCACATTTGCATGGGTTATCCATATAAAAATAAAAATCAGTCTTAACTCACAGTTTGCAAAATGTTTGAGGTGTAACTCATGCCAAAGGATTTTAGGTCTGTGGCTGCTACGGTAGACATTTTTCCACTGGCTTTTTTTATTTTTTCCCCCCATTTCCTGCAGAACAGTGGAGTTCCCCCAAGAGCTAAATAAGTCTTCAGGATAACTCTGTAGTTTTACAAAAGCTCTGGGTTATTTTCCTACACAGATTTCAAGAATTCTCTCTAAACTTGGCTGAAAAACTAAAACACACAAAGAAATGTAGTTTAATTAGTGTTAAAGTACTTCTAAATTACTGTCAAATTTGTTAGTAGTTACCAATGATACCCAATGGCTCATAAATGTGTCTTTTAGGAGAGTTTATAAGCAACATGGTTTCTAACAGAAGATGACAGATAGGAGAAGATCAATTAGTGAAAAGATCTTGTGGATTGATCACGCCCCTTAGTATCAAGCCCTCAGACAGTCTATGATCCAATTACTCTGAGGTGGGCAGGTACACTAGACCTGTATTACTGTAATGTTGTTCTTCATGTTTATGGAAATCACAACCACAGGAATGTGGGATTATTGCTAACTGATGACAGTTGGCTGCTCACACAGGATAATTCTATGGCTCATATTAATGTCTGTTTGTTAATGACAATAGGTGTTTTTTAGCTTTATCTTATAACAAAAGGTTCCAAATAATTTGTTTTTGTTTAAAACTACTGCACAATACACACAGCATGAAACCTGTGGTCTATGTGGCATACTTTTAAAGGTTAATTTATGAACACAACTATAAAATTTGAGTTATCTTAAGATTCATTTTTATAGACAAAAGACACACTTCACCATAGAGCCAAAATTTACTGTAAACTATGAAACAAGAGAAATATATATATTTTCAGGTACACTTTACAAATTGTGCCAAAGTCAATAGTGATTAGGTAAGTGCACTATAGCTAAAGGGGATTTCTGAACACATTTCATCTCTTTGACTGTTCTCACTAGTAATCAAACCCTAAGGATTAGAACATGGCTATCATTCTCTGTAAAACCAAATTACGTGGTTACACTCAAATACCAGAGTTTGGAACTGGGAGGGAGCTGAATCATTTTTCTGCTCAGATGTACCTACTATCCCAGGGTAGCTCTATGCCTCTGGTAAAATCATCAGTGGAACAGCTAGTGATACTTAAACTATCATTAAACTTCCAACCACCACTTTGATCTATTCTACACCATGAACTTCTTGCTCAGCTTGGGGGAAAAAGAACCTTTTCCATACTGATGTAGTTTGCATACAGACTATCATCTCGGCTAAAAAGCACTTCTACAAGTATAACTTATTTCACTTGGAGAAAAAAACCACAGGAACAGAAGCTGCATTTAGTAACAAAACAGAAGAGGTGGCTTTACCAATACTGTTATGTCAGTACAGCTATAGTGACTAACCTTTCCCTGCATACACAAAATTTAAGATAAATCTCTTGTGTCCCTCGACTGCAGCTTGAGTTTTGTAACTGCATAAAACTAGTACTTCTTTTAATATTTAAAAAAGTGTCCATAAATCAAGTTATCTAAACCAATGATAATAAGGATTTAGGTACTCTTGGAGAAACTAAGAATGGCTTATTACAATTTGAAATAACCTAGCTACATCCCCAGTTTCCCTAAAAACAAATTAAGCAAAACTGAACTAAGATCTTTAAATTTACTCTAAATCCCAGATTTTGACCTAGATTATATGAATCCTGTCTGTAAAATGATTTAAGTTAAATCAATGCAATGTACATGTAAACTTCAACTTGGCAAGATGATGCTTTTTGCAAATTAAAGGGTTTTAAGTGATACATTCTGCTAAAACCTGTAGGACTGTAGAAAGAAAAGGACTGTACACTTGGCTTTGTCCAAAGAATTATGTTATTTTTCAAATAAACAGAGATGCGGGTAAAGGAATGGTGAAATGCTTTCCAGACTTACTTTCAACACCAAAAGTGAAAAAAGCAAATTGGGACATTTATAAAAGAGCAATTAAAAAAATAATCTAATTCTAATTTCATCTGGGTAAGTAGTTCAACAATATGCTATACAACCATACTCATATTGCTTGTCAAATTCCCATTGTTTTAGTTTCTTTTCTCGCATACGAGATCAACAGATTGTAGGGGAAAGGGAAAGTAGCTTTGGAACTTTATTTTGACAGCCTCTTCAGTCAGCTGAAGTAAAAGTGCCCAGTTACCCATTTATTAAATCACTTATCTTCAAGTCTGGTTTCAGCTACAATATAAGCTGCCCCCAGGTAAAGGGTATGAGAATCAGTAGCATTGGTGTGTTTATGTGTGCTAGAGAAAAGCCAGGAATCCATTTTAATAGGCTAAAGAATCTAAACACAAATTTGTTGGATTTCTAAGATGATTAAGCTACTGACCCTTCTTAATGTTAAAATCTGTGGTTAAAACCTAATGTAGAGGAGAGCAATTTTCTTCTCAAGTATCCAGCTGTGTGGCTTTTTGTCCATGGCAATTTAGGTCCAGCTATGGTAGGCTGAAATGTTAGACTCAGTTACCTTCAAGGCTTCTGTTAAAATTAAATTCTTCAAAAAATGAGATATTTTAATGCCCTTACTATAAAAAAAAAGATAACAGTGATAGTTCCCAGATTTCAATGGGGGTTAATGATCTCCAGTAGTTACTGGAATTCCTACTGAGAACCAAAAAAGTCACATAAAATGAACTTCCAGAGGGACTCCTTGAAGAGTACATTGGAATAGGATTGGGCTGTATTGGCAGGATAGCCTTTTCCTGGTTTATACCGTTTCTGGTTTTAGGAAAAACTAAGATTGGCTCAAGTCTTTCACAGAAGTTTGTGTTGGCCGCCTCTTCTCTGAACACTGATAGGTGCCAGCCCTGCTTTATGAGAGAAGATGAGCACTCAAGTTGGAGAGGCGCTACTTATTCCTAGTACAGAAACACGCCATAGCCCAAGATAAGTACCAAACACTATGACACGAAGCATGCTACAAACCGTTCAAAACCCAGAGCTGCAGACACACTCTGTAACTGTGCTGGAACTGAGAAAATGCTGGAGTATGTTCACTTCAGTGCAGAATTTTTAAAGGCTCATGAATAAACTCAAAATGGTCCTCGTGAAAATTGCTCAAGACCTCACCATCTTTGGAGGAAATCTTTATGGCTTTCTTTCTGAGCTCCTCCATATAGCTGAAGTAAACATCTCCCAATTTTTCATTTATTACACCTTATATTTCATTGTAGAACAAAAAGCATTTTACAAACTTGGTATTAACTGCAAGAGATAATCTTTGTAACACAGCACATCACTAGAAATACTCCAAATATCATTTTCGTATCCGATATTAGGCGAAGTCTTTTTTGGTGTTGATTGCCTCTAAAGTTATCTGAGGAAATTAACAGACAAAAACAGTTCATAAAGTAAAGCCACCAGCATCTTTCATAAAAGTACTGTTTATAACACCAATTCAGACACATATGCAGGGTATCTCTGGCTGCTTTTTCATCTCTGCTACTACTACATCCCAGGAATAATTTGACTAAAAATAGGAACTTACATACTAGAAACTGTAGAATTGGGTAAGACAACTATTGATGCAGTTATCTTGTAACAACAAACAGAAAGGGCAACTGCAGCTGAGAGGATCTTTTACTCCAAAGGCCGTTCTGGTTACCAACGCTTACAAATTTGTTTGCTAGGAGCATCAGCAGTAGCCTTCAGGTTGCCCGAGGTTGGCCAGGCTGGCTTTAAGGAACACAAAGTTAGGGAGGAACTGGAAGTGGAAGATACATCCACTGTATCATTAGCACCGGATGTATAAGAGGATTATCAGAGCCATCTGTGGTTCCTAGGTGTCCAACACACTCGTGTTTCATCACCTACAAACTTTTCTCTCTGAGAATATTGTGATTCTCTGCTTTCCAAGCCATGGAGCATTGCTGATGAACTACCAAAAATCTGTGTGCCAGGCCCTAGGGGTGACATGCAGTGTCAATTCCAGGACCCTGCCCAGCCCATGCTGTTCAGCTGAGACTAAATTACAGCTTCAGACAAGGTTCAGCAACCCCCTGCCTCAAAGCAGGATGTACAGATAGAGGCCAGAAATCAGGCAAGTTACTTTGAAAAATAAACATTAAGAAGGTGCATGGTTTTCCTGAATCAAATTTCAGAGTTTACAATATATCAAGTTTTAAAAATGTCAAAAGTGTTCAAAGATTGTTTCCCCCAGAAAGACAAGAGAGAGGCTGTCTGGCCCGAGAAGAGTTCCTAGTAAGGCTGGCAGTGGAACAGGCGCTCAGTGTGCACACCAGCACCAGCCCAAGTGCACTCCTGGAAATCAGACAGCTGTGCTTTCTGAAGGGGAACTCTCAGGAATGCATCCATCTAACTGGAACAACACAGAGCTGCTGTTCTATGTAGCTGGTAACATTCTTATTTAAATACTTCTTCAAAAACAATTTCCTGCCTTTAAAACTGTCTAAAAACATATATATACCCAGACAGTTAAACAACTTTAAAATGGTATATAGCAGGAAAAATTACACATGAATCTAATGTATCCCTGCTTTTACGGAACAGGATTGTTTGCTTAGTCGTATGTGACTGGTGAATTCTGTGATGATTTCTGTTTAAAACTCCTTTAAAAGACATACAATCTGAAAGTTCAAACACACTTGAAATAATGGTTTCATTCATGGTAAGAAGCTGCTAACCCAAACTCAGTCAAAGGAACTAGTTTTTCATCCTTCTCTCCTCTAAATGTGTCTGGAAAAGACATAATTTAACTTCCCTGTAGCTATACACACTTATTTCGGAGCCCTCCATCAAGAACTAGGAGTGAAGCTCTGCACAATTTGGGAAGTCAATTGGTTCAGGTTAGGGGTAAAAGGAAAGAATGCTCAAAGAAAATCCCTCTCACTGGAATTATACTGACATTTCATTCTCTGCTTTCGAAGAGCAGGATCTCACTTGATGTCCAATTATGAACTCTGCTGTGCTGCAAGGAGGGATGATGGGAAGATTTGCTAATTTTCCACACTGGACCTGTGCTTTTCTTTAAAACCATTTCTCTGCTGTAGTGTTACACTTGGGTATCCTATGTTTGTCTATGGTGTGTCAGTCTCTAATTACCAGTAAAATAGCCTTTAAAAAAAAACATGTAAAGCAAGACTTTGATAGAAAATATAGGTAAAAAGTCCAATGAAATCATTAGGAGTACTGAGCATGTTTACATATTACTTCAGATTACAGAGGAAAAGGCTCTTTCCCTCCTAATACTCATAACTTCTCATAAATTCAGTAATTTATATTCATTCCCTGCTATCTGTCTTATGCCTATTTTATATATAGTGAGGTACATTTCTTGGGTGTAAATTTTAATGTAAAACCTTAAAGATTAGTTTTCTCGTTGTAATGGTGTTCACTTGTATTAACCTTACACACCTTTACACGAGCTATACCTTTCACTTGATCTTTTCCATTAAAGGATACAACTACTTTTAAAGGGCTAACATCAACTAAATTTTTTTTTCCATAGAAAGAACATGTTCCACAAAGAATGTCTCCCTCTAACACCTTTTTTTTTTTTTCAATCACTCTCAGAGGAATTTAATTCCTTTTTGAAACTCTATCCTTTGTTAAACAAGAGTGGTCACCACACTCAGAACTTCATGGAAGATAAATAATAATTAAAAACAAAAGTCACTTAAGGCAGGAAGACTTATTCAAACTATCTGAAGACAAAGAAAAAATTGAGTTTATAGTTTTTCTGCATCCTTCATTTCCTGGTTCATTATAGGGACTAGTCTTACTGCTTGGAAGCTACCTATAGGTTCTGCAGAAGCTCACAGATCGAAGTACACAGCAGTAAACATACAGACATTTATGTATCCTAAATGCAGGACTACTCATTTTAACACTGTGTGCTCTCACCTGGAGTTCCAAGATCCTAGCAGACAGTATCAAATAATAGCCCAAGGAAAAGCCAAACAGGACTAACACTACTAGCAATCTATGCATTGGGGTTCTTAAACACAGTTTATTAAAATATTAATCTATTTTACTATCTGTTTGTTTACTTTCATCATATATAAAGAACCATAAAATAATTTGCATGAGAAGGGACCCCAAAAATTTATCTGCTCCGCTCCCCCACTGAAAGTGGGACTACACCTTTACATCAGGTTGCTCAGGAACTCGTGCAGTCAAGTTCTGAGCATCTCCAAGGTTGGAGATTCCACAACCTGTCTGGGCAGCCTGTCAGCTGGAAAAGAATACAATTAGGAGGAACTCTAGTAGAAAGTCAGTTTTGCATTCTGAGATACACAGGTATTCCTACAATATTTGGATTTCCAAACACCAACTAATGTTCTCCTTACATTTAAAACTCTTCTGAAACAATTTTCATGTCAGGCAGCTGGTTTTTTGATACATCACAAACTGTAAACAGTATCAGACTTATACAACCATATTTCAATCAACCTGTCTTTAGTTTGTTGAACAAAGCTCTCTACAGTATTTTGTCCTTTTTTTGACTTATTTTTAAAAGAACCTTTTTGCTATACACCTTTAAAATGGTAACATCATTAAAGAATATGTAACCATTTAAATCTTTGTTACTTCTACAGTCTTTGAAAAAAGTAATGCAAACACTGCTTCTTCCATGGGCTCACACACACTAGAAAACTTCAGAACACAGAGTCTATTGCAGCTGGATATTCATATAGCCTTTCTTTTAGGGCCTTTGGTGCAAAGGTGCCTATTCGCAGACACACCACCTGGCTCTTCAATCAGAACAGTGACCACTACAATTCACTTTAAGTCCCCTTTTACAGACTTCTGTGTTTTACTTATCACATCAGAATGGTATTCTACCAACTCTGCTCAATTTTGTCTTTTATTTCACAACTAAGCTCTTCCCCCATAGCACTCTGAGTGCTGAAGAACCGCCATAATACATTTATTCCCTTGGACAGAAAGAAAAACATTATTATTTTTCCCATTACTTCAAACTGGAAATTCTGCCCAATATCAAAACTGCCAGTGAAGTGAGCTGAAGGATTAATTAAAACTCATCTATTTGACACTAGTATCTGACATCCACAATGGTCTGGTCGCAGGCCAGGACAAGAAGCTGAAATTACTACAGCTATGAGCCCTGCAGCTAGTGGAGAGATGGTAGATAACCATCTTCATTCTTGATCTGTCTGCTAGGACTTAAAAAGTTCCTGAGAGCAAACAAGAAGGTAGGACTAAATTGCAACAGAGCAGAGGTATGGTAGCAGTGTTAGGTAGGTCCTCCCGCCTTTAAAAGCGGCTCTAACTAGAGTAGCTGAACAGAAACTTCTGGCCCAGTCTCTCTACCCAGAGCGTTAAAGTTCTCACAAACTCCCCTTTGTTCTTCTCTACCTCACCCAGAGCCCACACTAACTCTACTCTGGTCTAACATTCTCTCACACTCATGTCAGATGCTCTGCTCCATTCCCCTCAGGTCCTCCTATTGCCCTGGTTCTTTTCACCAGAATACCTACTTGAGTTACCCACCCATCCCACAGGACAAGCACTATGATCCTCTCCGTTGAAAACCTCCAAACCAGCTGCAGGTCTTCTAAGGCAGCAGCACTTCCCGACTGCAGAATGTTATGGAGTAAAAAGACTGTATACAGACAGCACTTAATGAAAAGCAATCAGGACAAGACCACAGAGAAAAGAAATATGAAAAATGGAATGCGTATTTTCTTTGTGCTTTGAATTCCTCCAGAGGGAAAGAACAGTTGCAAGAAATGTCAGGAGGGAAATTGTAGCTTTAAATCTAGCTTCAGGATAGCGTTCTTACCTGTAGATCTTCCCTAAGGATCAACAGGCTCAAGTAGTTTTTACAATGCTAACATGAAGCTATTAGGAAAATTAGTTTGACAGCAATGACTAAATCAGATGGCATCAAGTTTACTCATACTCTGCCATGCATACCTATATGTTAACAGAATTAAGGTGGCCCAGTGCTGAGGAGATGAACTCAAGCAAGACTGGCAGTGTGTGGGGACAAAGAAAAGCATTTCAAAACCTCTGGCAGCATAACACTGTTTCCTTTGACAGAAGGGAACAAATAGGATACTCACAATTAGTTAGTTAAAGCTAAGCACCAGATTCCAATTCAGTGCTAAATTATTGTGTGAGATTCTTTATTAGTATTAGTGCTAAAGACAGTTGTACGAGAATATAATATATCATGTAGCATGAGAGGCTTATTGGCTTTACTCTAACACGCTGTAGAATTCTGGTTCACTGGTGCAGTCTAAATTTCGTCAGGGGTAATCCAGTGAAATCTCAAAGGAACCAGGAGATCTCGGCATTTTCAACTCTATCCAGGAGTAAGGATAAAAACAAGCCCAGCAATGTGTGTAACTGATGTAGATTATTAAAAGTCAAAATCAGTCCAGCTATTTCTACCCCGAAGAGGGCTTAAAGCATTACTGGACTGTGTTCCCTTTCAACAGAGACTGTGAGACTGAGGTGCCTCAGATTACACAGAACTGACACACAGACTTAATTTTAGTATCGTGTAGGATCAGGAGCCTAAGTACAATGGTTTTTTAATAAGCTTTTGAAAGTGTTACCCACACTCTTGAGAACACAGAATAAATACAACAAAACCCAAACAATTTCCAACACACTCTTCTTTTTATGCTGTCAATGCCCTTCCCCTCGTTTAGAAGACCTAAGTCAAACTACATGAAGCAAGCACTACAAGGGAGACTCTACATACTGACGCATAAACAAACGTGCTTTTTTGTGTGTGCAGAACACACTTTTAGGTGTTTTCCATATAACATGCACCCCATATTTAAATTTCTCCTACCAAAACCCACACTAAATTCTACATACTGAAAACATGCAGAAGAGCACAAGTCGGTACTGATGGCCTGGAAGACTACAGATCATACTCTGCCTCATTCCCACAGCTCTTTGCCTTTGGCACTTAAAAGAAGCCCAGAATTAGGAATTCAATACATCACAGATTTTATCATAAGACAGGCTGTTTAGCAACTGCTTTTTTGTTTACTATACACACATACGATCTGCCCTTCTAGGTCACATAAAAATTCTATCATCTCAGTGGTACATGCAGAGAAAAAGCTAAAGATACAAGATACATATACAGCAACATTTACAACTTCCTGAGCCATCAGTCAATTTGGAGAACCATATTTAGTAGCCAATGATGGCCAAACACTTTGCTTTTTTGAATCCACTTAAAACTTTTACTCAGAACCTAACCATTAACTGCAAGACAGGGAAAATAACCCAAAAGACAAAAGCCAAATGGTGTGCATCTTTAGTGTCATGTGATAGTCAACCCTCACAACATCACATCATTCACCAAGTTCAATCACTAAAACTGAGGAAAGATATTCCACAAATGAAAGGTCTCATCCCATGTCCGGCACAAAAAATCAGTGCAACTCTCTACTACTACTATGTGTGTGGATAAGCAAGCACAAATACACATCATACATAAATGCAGAGTTCTAGGCAGGCTTTTTTGCTTCACTTAAGAATAGATAAATGTCACAAACTAACTTTCTCCTGTTATTACTAGGATTTGCAAGCAAAAGCCCACTACTGTTAAGAAGTATCACTAAAATATTATTTTGGTTTCTGTTAAACATGTGACAGAACAATGGACCGTTATTACTTTCCCCTCAAAGGACTACAAATCCTATAAATATATGCAAAATGGATACAGACATTTGTCCTAGAAAATTCCTGGGAATTGTATTTGCCTGGCTTAAGCAGTGAGAGCTGCTGGCCTGTAAACAGAATTATGAGCACACTCTGCTTCTGAATTGCAAGAAGGTCATTCTCAGTGCCCAGCCCCTTGAGCTGGAAAACAGAGACAGGGAGTGGAAGGAAGCCCCATAATCCAAGAGGAAATAGTCAGTGATCTGCTTAGACACGCACAAGGATATGGGGCCAGACGGGATCCACCCAAGGGTACCGAGGGAGCTGCAGAAGTATTCACCAAGACACTATCCATAATTTATCAGCAGTCCTGGCTAATAGGGGTGGTACCAGTTGACTGGAGGTTAGGCAATGTGACACTCATCTACAAAAAGGGTCGGAAGGAGGATCCATGGAACTAAAGGCCTGTCAGTCTGGCCTCAGTGCCAGGGAAAGTCATGGAGCAGATCATCTTGAGTGCCATCATGTGGCCCATACAGAACGATCAGGTGATCAGGTCCAGTTAGCTTGGGTTTATGAAATGCAGGTCCTGCTTGACTAATCTGATCTTCTTCTATGATGTGACCCACTCTAGCAGATGAGGGAAGGACTGTGGATGTTTACTTAGACTTTACAACAGCTTTTGACACTGTTTCCCACAGCATTCTCTAGGAAAAACTGGCTGCTCATGGCTTAGATGAGTGTACTCTCCACTGGATAAAAGACAGGCTGGATGGCTGGGCCCAGAGAGTGGTGGTGAATGGAGCTCAATCCAGTTGGTGGCTGGTTACAAGTGGTGTTCCCCAGCGATCAGTACTGGGGCCTGTTCTATTTTAACATCTTTATCAATAATCTGGATGAGGGAATCACATGCACCCTCAGTAAGTTTGCAGACAACACCAAGTTAGGTGGGTGTGTCGATCTACTTGAAGGCAGGGAGGCTCTACAGAGGGATCTGGACAGGCTGGATCGATGGGCCAAGACCAATGGTATAAGGTTCAACAAGGCCAAGTGCTGGGTGCTGCTCTTGAGTCACCACAAGCCCCTGCAACACTACAGGCTTGGGGAAGAGTGGCTGGAAAGCTGCCCAGCAGAAAAGCACCTGGAGGTGTTGGTCAACAGCCGATTGAATATGAGCCAGCAGCGTGCCCAGGTGGCCTAGAGGCCAATGGCATCCTGGCTTGTATCACAAATAGTTTGGCCAGCAGGAGGAGGGAGGTGATTGTTTCCCTGTACTTGGCACTGGCGAGGCTGCACCTTGAATACTGTGTCCAGTTTTGGGCCCCTCACTACAAGGACACTGAGGTGCTGGAGCGTGTCCAGAGGAGGGCAATGAAGCTGGTGAAGGGTCTAGAGCAGCTGAGGAAACTGGGGTGGTTGTGCCTGGATAAAGGAGGCTGAGGGGAGATCTTCTTGCTCTCTACAACTACCTGAAAGGAGGTTGTAGTGAGGTGAGGGTCAGTCTCCTCTGCCAAGTAACAAGTAATAGGACAAGAGAAAATGGCATCAAGTTGCGTCAAGGGAGGTTTAGGTTGGATATTAGGAAAAAATTCTGCACTGAAAGGGTTGTAAAGCATTGGAACAGGCTGCCCAGGGAAGTGGAGTCACCATCCCTGAAGGTATTTAAAAGATGTGTAGATCTGGTACTTGGAGAAATCATTTAGTGATGATCTGACAGTGCAGAGTGAACAGCTGGACTCAATCTCAAAGGTCTCTTCCAACCAAAACAATTCTGTGATTCTGTGAAGTGTTCATTTACATTATCCTATTACCACTTTTCTTCTGGAAAAAGTTACCTCCCTTGTCCACATATCTCTGCTGCCTATGAAGGGTAAATGTCCTTATTTGCACATCCATTATAATGCAGAGAAAATACATGGTGCTATTTAGAATGTTCTTTTTATTTAAAAAAAAAAAAGAGGAAAAAAAGAACCCACAAAAAAACCCCTTTAATATTAATTTTAACAAGCAAGAAGCATCAGGTCCCTTTTAAAGCTATACTTAACTCTTTTGGCCATGCACTAAAAATTATTTGCCTTCTCTTTTTACTGATAGACCATTTAAGAGTATTCTTCTTATGTGAATTTCCCCTTCTCTTCAGTAATTCAAATTCCACTTTTTCCTTCAAATTAACTTTACCCTCCTACTTAAAAACACTTCCTCTCTTTGTATTTAAGGCTTCCTTTGTTTGAAAGGTGTCTAGTTTTGCTATTGTACAATTTCTACTGTACAAGGCTTGTCACTACTAACTACAAATCTAAACCACATAGTTGCTGCAGATCATTTTCTAATGGTGTTCTGCAATCCGCTGGGCATGAAAACCCACACTGAACCTATTAAATGCTGCTGTAAAAATATGAAGTATTCAGTCCTATTGATTTGAACAAGACAAGTTAAAGACAGGAGGAAACACTTTTTTACTGTGACAGCGACTGAGCACTGCAGCACGTTGCCCAGAAAAGTTGTGGATTCTCCATCCTTGGGAGATACTCAAAAGCTGGTCCTGGGCAACCGGCTCTAGGTGGCCCTGCTTGAGCCAAGGGGTTGGACCAAATGACCTCCTGAAGTCATCTCCAACCAATTGGTCTGCTGTAATACGATGCAGTTATAGAGTTGCTTTTCAGACAAAACTGTAACTGTGTGAAATCTGCAAAGATACTGAAGACAGAATTCGCTGTGCAAGCTTTAGCCTAAGGAGGGAGGTAAGTCCCTTTCAGCCTCAATCATTCTGTGATCATTCAGCTGTCAAGACACCTGAGAGATCAGATCTCAAGCAGACTCATGAGAGATAAGCTGCTACTACCATTTTAACAGCCGACCTATGTCCACATGCAGCTAACATTTGGTTCAGGTGAACTACTCAATAGGATGACGTACCATTTGAGACTCATACCAGGTCTATTTTCTATGATTAGTGTAGGAGTAAGTACACAGGAACACTTTTTTATAAGACAAAGAGAAGCATAACCTTTTAAAAACTACTATCAGAATAGAAGTACCAGTAATCTAACTGGAGACAGACCATCAAGTTGGTCCTGGTGTTTTGTTTATTTACACCTTCCCTCACCTCCCTACTTGTTACATTTCTTGAATTTCATTAGAACACTCAGGAAAGGGGCCATCTTTCAAAATTAATTTCTCTGTTGACTACCACAATGGGATTCTGAGCCTAAATAGGACTCTCAAAACACAAGAAAAATCATACTGGTACTAATCAGTGTCCTGGACATAACACACTATTTTCACTATCAGGTTGACTCA
Source organism: Bucorvus abyssinicus (assembly GCA_009769605.1). Taxonomy (NCBI): domain Eukaryota; kingdom Metazoa; phylum Chordata; class Aves; order Bucerotiformes; family Bucorvidae; genus Bucorvus; species Bucorvus abyssinicus. Next base: position 21,822,790 of record CM020033.1, read on the forward strand.
ATGCTGCATGTGGTGGTATAAAGCAAAACCACAAAAAACTCATTCATACACCACACAACTATTGTGGAATTGATTTTTGCACATGGAAAAGAAACTGTGAGAATAAACACATGGTACGTTCCCTGCCAAAGATCTACTCTCCAAGGTCTATTTAGCAGAATTTTACCCATCCTCTGGAGAAAATCTGAAGACTTCCCATCCCGCTGCAATGAATCACTGCTTCAGAGCCGCATGGTGTTTCCTTTGGCAATGGCTAACAGTCACGTAGGACAAAGTACACACAACTCAGATAGGGTAATGAAGTGTTTTACTCATCTTTTACTCAACTCGTTTTGATAAAGAGTTGAAAACATGATCTTAAGTAAAGCTTTTTACATTCAAGAAAGACCAGAAATACAAAAAACTTAGCAACCACTCTCTTCTAATATGACCATTCTTCACTTTAATGACCTCCTCGTCAAAATAAGATGACAAAGAGGAAAATCATTCCTTTTTTTTTCTTACTGGTAATATGAGAACCTATATAGTACACATTCAGCCAAAGTGCCCTTTTAAAAAAAAAAATCTAAGCTACTTACGGAGTCCAAACCTTCGGAAAGGCAGCTATTTCTTCTGGTGTATATTCATCTAACCTCTTGGGGACAGCACGTGGCTGAGGAATCTCTTGTAGAAGATTCTTCTGTATATCTTCTGGAATAACCTGAGGCAGGTGAGAACAGTCTTGTTAAAAAAACACCACCACTCCCCCCAAATCCAGATAAAAATTTGTCCACACTACTGCGTTCTTCAAGCTAAGTGCTTAACCTAAATACAGAAGACAATCTCATGCATGTCTTACATCTCACAATTTTGTGAAATAAAGAAAAAAGTGTCTACATTTCAGGTACATTTAGATACATAAATAAAAAGCAGCTTGGTTTTTCTTAATTTATATTCTTACTATAAGAGTTTTGCTATTGCTAACACTCCCTATTCACCTCCAAATCATACAGGAATGAAAATGTAACTGCACGACTACTCACGTCTTCTGGGAAGAGGTGCAGCCTCTGCATCAGAGTTCTTCTCTGAAGGTTTTTTGGAAGCATTCTATAAACAGTCAGTTTAACAATCTGAGGAAAGATAACATGGCAACCAATAATCAGACAGGCTACAAATACCACAAGAAATGTAAGCTCTGTTTCCCCCTGCCCATTCCACTACTCACTGAACCTCTTTTCAGTCAACTTCTTCCATGCTGATTAACTCTGGCACCACATTTAAAAGGTCCTCTAGACTTACCGTTGTGGAAGAAGGAACACTTACTCTATCAGCCATATACAAAATTTTGGCTTAGAAAGTTAAGAGCTGTTTTTAGCATTGTGGATGATGGCATATGATCATTCAACTTTGAAAAGAATTAAGAAGAAAAGAATTGATATTGTAACTCCATATTGTATTGCACATTTATATGCACCCATAACTGAGGGAAAAAAATTAGGCTCTAACAAATGTTCTCAGCATCTATCTAGTTTAACACTGTAATTTGCTGTGTTTGAAACTTCTGTTATAATTAATGCCTCGTATCTGAAGCAAAGCTGACATGCCAGACACTGCATCATGAACATACTATCCATAGAAATAATGTATTCCTTTACTATTAGTTCCAGAGGTACAATCACACTTTTGAACGCCAGGAACAAATAGAATTTGTACATTTACAATATATGATGCTAACTGAAAAGTAACAAAATTCAACAGGTTTTCTCTTGGACTCTAGTATAGATTATAGCCTGTAATTTAAATACAAAGTACATTGTTATAGACTTTGTAAATGTAGAACAAGGCGCACAACTGTAGGAGACAAAAAGGGTTTTAAAAGGACATCAACGCATTTAAGGGTAGACTTACCTGCAATGTTAGCTCCAAGGCACCCAGACATAAACTAGCTCCAAAGCAGAAACTACCTAGGCATGCTTAGTGCAATGTTAAACTGAAGTCAATAAACCACGCTGAAACGCACTGCACTAAGCACAAACAAACCTCCCAGGCATCTGGATAGTTTGAAGTGTACTGAGCAAAGTTGCTTCTTTTTATAAAATTAATTAAAGGAATTAAATAAAAATTTTAGAGACAATCACTAACACTGAATTCCCAGCTGGAACCATGTAGTTAATATATTAATTGTTGCAAGTGAAATTAATGAGAAGTGCAGGTTCTCACACTTGCATGCATTTCTACTTTGATTCTGAAGTTAGTAAACACTCGAGAGAGTTTGGCCCCAGTATTATTTTCACCTTGCTATGTAACAGACAGGAACATCGTCTTAGGATTCTCACAAACGTATACTATATGTCTTGAGAACTCTGAAAGCATTTACAGAAGCCTCAACATCATAAAGATTTTTAGATGTTATGCAGCCAGTATCATAAATCTGTGGACAAATATAATAAATCAAGACGACAGAAGAAATACATCAGGTGGGGCAGAGTAATCTATGGTTTTGATAGCTTCTCTAATAAAAAAAAAATAAGCAACTATTAAAAAAAGAAAATGAAAGGTAGTGCTTTTAGGGATAAAAACTATTAATGTACAGCCAACTACAGTTTATTTAGGTCAGTATATCATGTGCTTAGACAAAGGCAAGATGAAGATAGAAAATGAACCTTCACTGAATACTGAAAATCAAGTGAGTCACCATAACAGTGTAAGAAGACCCATGGATATTAAAAACAGCTCATGTGAACAGCCCTTTTACCATCAGTTTTGTACTTCTAGTTTTGTACACTTATTTTCATTTCTACCCAGTATTTTTCCTCAGCCAATGAAAGATCAAAATATACCAGATCTAAAGCAACAGATCCAGAAACTTCACAACCTACTGCCTGTGGGGATTTTTTTCTTTATCTAAAATTACTACTGATTTCAGAGTCTGATAGATACAGATACACAGAGCTAGTTATTTAATGATTTCACTCCAATAAAAAGAATGACTTTAAAATACTTTAATGATCCTTGCTAAATACTTCTTCAAATAACCAATGTTTATTTCCAGTTTTTCATCTTCCTCTGCAGCATGTGGCAGAGACATCTGTTGAAACAAACCAGTGAACTAGGTGAGCAGCTGGTATATTTTGGTTGTAGATACTTCAGTCTGGTGATTCTGATTTGATTTTTTTAGCCCCATTACAAAGACCAGCTCAGTTTTGAAAATGTGACTATTAAAAGGTCACACTGGAAAAGATCACTTATATGCTTGAGTTAAGCAATGAAAAAATACTTTCAACATTGTGTACAGTCACTGCAGAACTGACAACCTCAGGAGATGACAGACTAACATGAAAGTAGGACTTGGAGAATGAAAATAAATAATGAATGATCACAGATATTTATATACTCAAAAATAGTTTCTATAGATAGAAGCAAGCTAAGTGCAATAAGCATAATGCTTTGGTACATCTGCCAAACTCCATGCTGTTCAAGAACTTGTTTGGCTTTCCTTGCTCTCTCACACTTGCAAGAAAGTGCATTACTGAACAATTTGCAACAGAAAAAAAAAAAAAAAAATAAAAAAAATCACCCTCACTTGAGTGAAAAACCATTTTTCAACAAACCCTCAATGGTGAAAAACCATTTTTCACTGCCAGGCAGATCAAAGAATCATAGACCGGTTTGCGTTAGGAGGGACTCTCAATATCACCTAGTCCAACGCCCCTGTCATGGGCAGAGACATCTTGCGCTAGATTAAGTTGCTCAAAGCCCCATCCAACCTGGTCTTGAACACTTCCCAGAAGGGGGCATCCGCAACTTCTCTAGGCAGCCTGTTCCAGTGTCTCACTACCCTCATTGTAAAAAAAAATTCTTTCTTAATGTCCAATCTAAATCTGCCCTCTTTCAGTCTAAAACCATTATGCCTTGTCCTGTCGCTACAGGCTGTGATAAAAAGTCTGTCTCCATCTTTCTTATATGCCCTCTTTAAGTACTGAAAAGACACCACAAGGTCTTCCCAGAGTGTTTTCTTGTCTATAAGCTGAACAATCCCAACTCTCTCAGCCTTTCCTCATAGGAGAGGTGCTCCAGACCTGTAATCGTTTTTGTGTCCCTCCTCTGGACCTCCTCCAACAGGTCCATGTCTTCCCTGTGCTAAGGACTCCAGACTGGGACACACTGGTCTCATCAGATTGGAGTACTGGGGCAGAATCACCTCCCTCTACTTGGTGACCACGCTTCTGTTGATGCAGCCCCGAGTATAGTTGGTTTTCTGGGTTGCAAGCACACATTTCTGGCTGACGTCTAGCCTTTCTTCCACCAGTATCTTCAAGTCCTTCTCTGCAGGGCTGCTTATCAATCCCTCCATCCCCCAGTCTGTATTGATACCAGGGGTTATCCCAGTCCAGGCACAGGCCAGCGCGCTTGGCCTTGCCAAACCTCATGAGGTTTGCATGGGGCCAATCCTTAAGCTTGGCCAGATCCCTCTGGATGGCATCCCATCCCTCTAGCGAATCAGCTGCACCACTCAGCTTGGTGTCATCTGCAAACTTGCTGAGGGTGCACCCAATCCCACTGTCTATGGTACTGATGAAGACATTAAATCCTTGCCTGATCCAGACCAGAAAATTGCATGTCACTGTTACAGTCTCTCCCGTTCCAGAGTTTCAATGAAACTGAATGAACTCTCAGAGGAAACAAAACTCACCAACTAAACATTTCGAACAGCTGATATTTTAATTGTATGTTTTTCCTGTTATCACAAAACCTTTTATGTATGAGTCACTTGAAAATATGACCGCCTATACATTACACCCAAGTGGAGAACAAGAAAGAGGAACGATAAGCTTGAGTTGGAACACACGACCCCTGCCTCAGCAACTCGTGGTAAAGGCAAAGAAGGAACAAACACTTGGCTTCTGCAGCAGATCATAATTTCCTCTGGAACAGGTCAAAGGCAGATTTATACCATCTACCCCTTAAGCTCATTCACCTTAGTCAAGAAAAAATGAAAAAAAAAAAAAACCCGGGGTGGTGGTGGTGACAAACTATTATTTGATGCTTGTAAAAAGCCAGACCAGTGTATTATTAAGCAATGCTCTGTACTTTTATTATTATCTGCAAGGTAGTTAGCCCAGCTACAGAAGAGAAGGCCACACAGGCTGCTAGGACAGCAAAGGTAGTGCTGGAAAACCTCTAGTTTCCTTCATTGTAACTTTTGCCTCAAAGATTTTTTTTTTTTTTTTTATTAATGAGCCAAAGCAAATCCAAACTCAGCTTCTGGAAAGACTAAGTTTACATCCAGCTCCTTGCCCAAAATTCTGCCTACAGCCAGAACCTCACTCTACCTGGTGTGATAACAAGTCAAAGTATTTAGTGAAGTACAAGCTTAACTGAAGCTATACAGACTGCTTTTGCAACTTTAATAAGGTTGTGTGACAGAAAACGGTAAATTGAACCAGCAATAGTTGCAGGGTGTTAAGTAAGGGCTCCTGTTACCTGAACAAGCTCAAGTTTCACTAAAAACACACCAACTCTAAACAGAAAGCTATGGAATTAAAAGAAAAAGTCTGTTGCTGAGCTCATGTAAAACCCGAACGCAGATTCAACGCCCCTGGAAAACACACAATAGAACATGCTTGTTCCTCTAAGGAATATAAATCCTTCTATATGTTTGTAATTCACTTCTAAAACAGGACAATTCTTACTTATGTTTTTGATGTCACTATGTTTATTTAAATAACAGAGTTTAATTTCACGAGAGGTAGATTTCAGTTTGATTTCTGGCAGAGTTGTCTACCTACCCCCAGTTCTCACTTCAACCTTGATCTCAGTTTAAAACTCATTAACACAGTTTAACAGTTTGTTCGGTTATCCATGGATTCCCGCTGCCTCCTCTTCCCAGTCCTTTATCTCTAGTACTAGTAACCTGTAAAATTCCATGTTCTCATAAGTACTCACTCCTGAAGGCCATGTCACTTTCTCCAGCAGGTAAAGACATCCACCATCATATGTGTAACTCTTTAACAGCCACCAGAGTGTTAATATTTTGGAATTTTTAAAGTACTGGAAGGCTGTCTGCCCTCATTTTTCTGGAATGTCAAAATTCCTGTTAGCTGTAGTTACAGTTATCTTGAACATTGCAATACCTTTTTTCCAAGTTGGCTAATTTATATACTCACAGCATAGACATGCTCTTTATCACACAGTTATATGACACTACTTTCTTAGTTTCCAATTTAAAGGGCTAACATAGGAGGAAAAGAATTTGAATGCAGCTTTAGTAAAACTCTTGCACTTTCAGTCCCTTATTTTTATGAGTATGAACAAATTAAAAAATATATTTATCTGAAACACTGTGTGAAGTTTGAACATTCCACTTTTTGAGATAGGCTTTGGCTCATATGCAAGTTGCAGACTACGCTTCACGGAGACCAAGTTCTAAGAAAGATCATTTGCCAGATAAAACATACTTTAAAGATGGAAATCAACAGCAATACCACTCCTGGTCCCAAGAAGCACAAAGTAATTGGCCAAATTTCCAGAAGAAAGTCTACCCTAACAGCTGAATTAAGTCCAATAATCACCAGGAAGCAACTCTAGAACATGGGAAGGACACAGTGTTCCAGAGAAAACTAAGGGATTAATTACAGGGCATACTGAAAAAAACCTAGAAGAATTTCAGGAGACACACCACATACTTGGAGGTACAGCTTGATACTACACTTACCTACCAGTTCTTGGTTTTCTGTTCTGTATATGGACTTCACCTTTCTACCTCTGACAGTTGTGTGAGCAGTACAGCAGAAATGAATGCACTTAAAACTGCTGTAAGAATCATTTGTTCACAAACTTCCATTGCATGTCATTTTGTTTTCCACTAGAGTTTAATACTTAAAAACTTAGAATTTTAATATGTTCTTTAAACTAATACCAGTGCCTTGCAAATTCAAATAAGAAATGGATTAAGGTTTTTTTAAACAAGGAAGTATTTATTTTTGTCTACTATGACACAGAAGACCAAGCCAGCTCCAAGACTTACTTAGAGCACCTAGAGGTTTTAAGATAGCAGGTTCTCTCCTCTCCACGACATACTAACTTCCGTGTGCCTACTAATCTAGACTTTGAAGTTTTCTCTACTTAACCAAAAAACATTACTCCATAGTAATAAAACGCTATTATACCTGGTGTTTCAGTAACCAGCTTTTAGTATGTACATATTGTTATATCAACTAGCCCTTACTGATGCAAAGAAAACAGGCTTTCAAATATCAGCAGCAAGACTTAAAGATGTTTTCTATCTGAGCTTTTCTGCAAAAGATCATTATTATGCAGATATAATGGCAAGTCTATACGTGCAAGCGGTTGTTAAAGAGCATTCAAAAGGAGAATTAGAACATTTTAAGCCCGTTTGTATCACTGTCAGCAGCTGAACAAACCAGAACCCTGACACCCCCAGGGGCTTCCTCACAGCATATTTCCACAGAGCTACCCTGCCTCGCTTAATAATCTTCCCTAGCAGGTAACATTCATTCTGAATAATTATTGCCCATTATTTCTTTGTCAGAGGCAATACAGCCTCTGAATACTGCAAAGGTCAATCCTCTCACTGAGCATTTGGTATTAGCCAAACATGATTCTTCTTTTTCTTTTCTTCTGGGGGGAGTTTCTGATGCAGCCAAAAAAAAAACCCGCAAAAAACAAAACCAAAAAACCAGCCAACTTTTCCTTACTTTTAAAATTAGAAATAGAATAAAAATTGATGGAAAACTTTGTCCTGACAGGATTACTGCCTGGTTCTACAGGTTAGATCTGTCAACATATTTTGCAGGCATTTTAATTAAAAGCTCTAAGATTTTTCAAAAAAGTTTTTTCCAAGTAATCTTTGCTCCTTCTCAAATCTGTAAGATTCGAAAGTACATCTTTTAGTCTTCCCATATCAACCAATTCAAAGCCTAATTTTCAAAGTGTTGGTCTCATGCCTAACAGTATTTTCCCAGCTAAACAAAAATTTCGCAAGTTCTATTAAAAACAAACAAGAAAACAGCAGACTTCTATGCATTCCAAATAGCCATATTACAAATAAAAAGGTTTACCTGCTTCCTTTATTTTCAAAAGATCCTCTTGCCAAAGAAAACACACCAAACCTTTCAAATAGAATTTTCTTAGCAACCTACAATAGAAATCAATGTCATGTGCTAATATACATCCTAAGGGCGTAGTAATACCATACAGAATATTGGTATTATATTAACCCAAAGATCAGAGATGTAGTTTCGAACTACAGCAGCAAGCTGTTACACTGCATCTAAAGAACACATTTAACACTTTTGACTCTGGGTGGTCCAAGAATTTATACTAAATCTAACTCAGAGAAAGAAAAGGCTGAAATGTGAAGAAGCTCTTCTCTTTTTCTTCAATAAGCACTTCTAAAGTAGCCTGGGCAGTCCAGTAGATAAGAGCTATTCCCTGCTATTTCTCCAGAAGAGCCAACAACTGAAAATCCTAGAAATTTCAAACAGATTCACAGACACAGAATCACAGAATCATCTGGTTGGAAGAGACCTTTAAGATCATCGAGTCCAACCATTCACCCTGCACTGCCAGGGTCCCTAAACCATGTCCCTCGGCACCACATCTATATGGCTTTTAAACACTTCCAGGGATGGGGCTCCACCACCTCCCTGGGCAGCCTGTTCCAATGCTTAATGACCCTCTGTGTAAAGAAATGTTTCCTGATATCCAACCTAAATTTCCCCTTATGCAACTTAAGGCCATAGTTTTTAAAATAATGCATTCTCAACAGCAATGTTAGAAAGAGCCCTCCCCATGCCTCCCAAAGGAACTCAAAGGTGCTGAAGATAAATATGTGATAGACTGATTACTTTTTATATCTTTTTGGCAACATACTGTAATCTTTACCACTCCATAAAAACCAGTTTTTCCAAAGTGCTGAAAAACTTGGCACAATTAACATGGAACTTTAAGTTCTATGTAAAATAACAACCACGCAGACCTCTTTTTGTATTCAATGCCCCATAACAACATAAAAGGTACTCATAAGTGGAAAAAATAGTAGTAATTTGTCAATCTCGGGCACAAAATTGTACATCTGAGATTAAACATAATAGATTATGAGATTAAAAAAAAACCAACACATTTTTTTGAATTCTTTTCAACCAAGAAAAGTCAAGGATTGGAAATGGTTGCCATGGCAGGCTTTCAAGACCACCAGTCTGGCTAACTCTCCAGCAGCCCTATCTGACCTAATAACTCACACTATTTTGAGTAGGAGATTGGACTAAAGATCTCTTGAGGTTCTCTTCAACCTCAATCATTCTATGATCCAATGAAAAAAATGCATGTGCACATTGAAAATACAGCACAAATCCTTTTGAAGCACTAACTACTACCTGCAAGGCACAAAGTTAGTAAAATAGATATGACAATGTCAACCTCCATTAAGTGAGAATATCCGATCATCATCCATCCCTATCTTGATACCTTATGAAGGAACTAGAAATGATCAAGGATGATAATCTGCAGGAAAAAGGTCTAAATTCTGACAACTCTACTAATGACTTTCAGCCCCCCATGTAAACATAAACTATACTATTTTGCATCAAATTACTCATTATAACCTTTTTAATTAGCTCTTAGCTGTGTAGCAGTTTTTCCTAAAATCAATCTCTCTGTATACTAGTAACTATGTTTAAACACAACTGTAATGCAAAAATATTTATCTTGGGGATTTGTATGTTTTAAATTTAGACATATGTAAGTATAAACAGTGCTAAGCAGTATTGGAATCCTACTATATACTTATACTCAAGGAATCTTACAAGCTTTAATCTATTCCTTACATAAACTAAAAATAGTCATATCCATTGCAAAATCTCTACATAACACCAAACAAGTTTATGAGGTGTTATGTCAACATCCTTTTCCTTGGAAGTAGTCTCTTCCATTAATTTAATGCCTTAATATCTGTAGGAGCTCTACTTCCAAAAATAACGTTGACTCATATAACGATGCGCTACCAGGATGAGCTAGCAGGATACAAAAGGACCAAGGGCAGAGGAAAAGCAGTAGCCTCCAGGATGAAATAACACTTTACAGAATGAAGACTTGATTCCACAGAAAGATACAGTCTGCTTCCTTAAACCTATCTAATTCCACTGGCTTCATAGGAATTGAATTGAACATGATTAAAAGATAAAAGGTCTCTTTCTAATTCAGAAAAGTGAAATGGAGTGATTTATAAAAGTATCCACAAAAACTATGCATCGTTTAGATCATATTTTGAAGATCCAAACCCTACTTAGGCTAGGCATTGCTCTCATCACAGGAATCCTTTTTCAGGTTTTAAAAGCTAGTTCTAAAAGTAAAACATGTTAAAAAAACTCCACCATCATAATTTCCATCTTTGCATTATCCTAAAGTATTTCACACCAAAACACTTCAACTAGTAAATAACTGTTCCTATCCATAAAAATCACTTGCAAGTAAAAACCTGTAAGAGCTACACATACAGAATATATCATGCCAAATTACCATCCACTACTATTAATTATGACAAAAATACCCGAGAAGGACATGCAAACGCTTCATCTTCCATAGAATGAAAGAGTTAATTGCTGAGGGCTCTCCACAATTCTGTTCAAAAAAATTTCTCTCACTAAATTAGACCAAGACTTGAGCCACATCACCATTTGCTGAGCCTCTGTCCGACATGCTTTAGTTATTGGCAATGCACTTCATCCTCCTCTGTTTGCACAGAAATTCATCTATGAGTCTGGCAAGAAAAGAGGTATTTCGGAATGAATGCCAGAAGGTAATTTATAGAATATCCAGTTCTCAGGCCCTAACAAACAAGTTGTGTTGTACTGCCTCCCAGTGCACACTGTCTGCCTGAAGCTCAAATCAAAAAGGTTGAAGAATCTGTTTCAGGCACACAACTACCAGTAATTCCCAAAGGAATTACAACTATCTTAGAGCTTGTTCTCCAAAGCTTTGAAGCTGTTTTGAAAAATTCTAGATAGCAAATAACACTGAACTGTGGGATTTCATTTCACTTTAAATAAAGAAATTGCAAAAGTAATAATGAAACTGGGCAAATTCATATGGCGGACCACTTTTTTATCGAGTACTTGTACAACATCTTGTATAAGAGTCTTGGGACAACCTAATATTTCTAAATTGTACATAAAAGATCACTGACAAAATCCAAGAATTTTACAGCAGATAAAATTTCTCTAAGAAACAGAAGAAGCTTTTTTATATTTTATATATCAGGTGACCCAAGTCAAAGCATTTCAAAGTCAAAAATAAACACAGGTATCTGTTAATCTCTGTGGGCCTTATGTCCTGAAACACTAGTACTTAAGAGAATTCAATCGTCTAATGCTGACCATTCAAAACCCTAGTGAAAATAATTTCATAACTGTGTAAAGTCAACATCCCAAAGTGTTTATATCTAGCACTGTATTTTTTTAATCGGCAACAAACACTTCAACACTGACTTTCAGAATCTATAATAGTCTAATACAGCCATTTAGAAAAGAGACTTAAGTTCAGTGTTTAGAAAAGAGACTTAAGTTCAATGTTTAGAAAAGAGACTTAAGTTCAATGTTTAGAAAAGAGACTTAAGTTCAATGTTTAGAAAAGAGACTTAAGTTCAATGTAGTCACTATTTCCAAGTCTTTCACGGACCTTGAACACACAGCATTGTAGAAAAGATTTTTTTAAAAAAAATAAATCACCTACCAAAGCCTAGATTTGAATTCTACTGGGAGAAAGAGGCAGGTGTACTTTCTAACAGTTTTAAGATTAGCATTATTCTTGCTGGTTTTTAAAAAAGTAGTGGGGTTGTTAAGCTAAAGTACAGCTTAGCTAAGTCTAACTTGAGGCAGTTTGCATATGAGAAAGGTCAGACCTCTGAAACAAGAAAAAATGAGTGAAGCAAGTGAACTTGATTTGCTCTTTTGGACAGCACGCAAGAATCAGGAAAACTACAACTTCCAACCTAAACCTCAAGGCATGCTGTTTACAAAAACACTCTCACAAGCCAAGCTTCTAAGAGCCCTTAGCAGAATGTTCATAATTTAGCTTTAGACATGCAGGTAACTGGTCCCTTTTAAGGGAACTAATCAAATGAAAACAAATCAGATTTGCAAATGAGAAGGAAGAAGGAGAAACACTTACAGCAGTTGGATCCTTCAAATGGAGCTGAGTTGCTGTCACTTGCCTGAAACCACCTGGGTAGCTACAAAAACAGAACAAACATACAGGCTTAACAATACACGCTCAAGGCTACATCTTGAACAACAGTATAATGGTGTTCTAAGCCTTTAAAAAAAGATAGTTGTTCTCGTGACTATATTGTATTAGGAAGATTCTGTCCTGTCAAGTTTGTAAGTATAACACCATTTGTACTTTCTTATTTATTCACTTGAGTATTAAAAAGTTGTGTTTCGCAAGCAGATGGATATAAAACTGCCTACTACATCATCAACACACCATCGCAGCTACAGAGCATGAGAGCAAGCTATGCAAAACCTGGAAATATTTGAAGATGATCAAGACTCACAACCAGTCTGTGGCGGACACACAAGACAACCATTTTTAACAGTATTTATTATTTTTCTTACTATTTTAAATAAACCTTAGCATGATTTGCTGTATGTAGTAATAAAATTTGTCTTTTACTGTAATACATCCATCTTTTTAAAGTCTATGTGATACAGTCAAGTTGCACTAATTCACAAAGCATGTACTTTAAACGAATGACAGTGTGGTGCAAGAAATTACATGGATGTCAGGTATGGCTGGGTTTCATTTTGATTTAATTACTTTACTAGGTATCAGCCTAAGCAAAATGAAAATAAACTCAACATCATTAAAACATGTCCACTTAGGGAGCTGCACAGATTTAAGTGTTGGTTCTGATTGTACAATTCTTTTCACTTACCCTAAACGAACTTAGCTACCTAGACAAGTGCTTTAACTTACACAGAAGTTTTTAGTGAAAATTTTTAAGAAGTTATAGGGGTGGGGGGAGGAAAAAAAAAAGCAAATTAATTGCCATCAGCTCTGAACAAGAACTCCTCAGCAATTCAGCAACAGAATTTCAGGATTGAAACACCAGCACTTGGAAAATTAACTTTCTCAATGTGATTTATTAATCTCCCTACTGGATACATTTTAACACTTAAACATTATTACCTAGCATTGTCACTGTATAAAATAAGAGAACTATTGTTTGACTGAACTGATCATTGCCATACTGTCAGTAATGGATTACCACACTTCCACCTGTACACAAGTTACGTCTGCTAGAACAACATATTATACACTATTGTGTACATCATTACATCTTAAGAGCATCTCATTTCTTACTAGTTTTTCCAGTACTTTTTTCTTCATCTTCTGAATCAATGTTATATCAATCTTGATATTTCCTGTTAGGGAAGTAGGTACTGGTAGGATAAAGTAATTGAAGTTGCCAACTGTATACATCTTAAAGGTGCAGTGCCCCTAGGAATGTCTTCCACTGCTTAGTAAGTAGAATAGTCCTGATCATTCGGCTCATGGATCCACACAAAACAACCCGCTCACCAATCTGTTAACTTACCCACTTATTCTGACTGCTTTTCAGTTAGATTATTTCCATAACAACATACACAGGTGAAAAACAAAGTAAGAAAAGAAAAAAAGAAAAAGGTTTGAAAACATCAACATATACAAAGAAAACCAAAACGTTTAAGTGGGAATTCCCTTCTGAACGAATATGCTAAAAAAGACTTTAACTATTAAGACAATATGACATTAAATTTACCACTAGCTCATTTGAATACTTATTTAAAAGCTTACCCAGTATGTGAAGAATATACTTTCTGCTCCCATTTGTTACCAGAGAAGGCAATATGTCTTGTGTTTATTATGACAACATGATCTCCACAGTCATCTACAAGGTAGAAATTAATGGAAAATATTAACCACAGGGGTAATCAAACCAAATAACAACTATAACGTGTGCAATACATACGTAATAGCACATAAATACACATTTCATAAATGTCAGTCACACCATCCAAATCTGCACCCAAATACCAACTTTAATTACTATTTTTTTCAGTACTGTCAGATTAAAATGCAGGTGAGCACATAAAATACCATCAGGCCAGGTAATTAAACCATTGCAATTACTCAACTAAGATCTGGAAATCTGGCTTACAGGAAGGTGTAATACTTCATTCAAAACGTTATGCTGCATATCCACCTATATTTCAAAAAACCCATAGGAAAAAAAAAAGGTTAGTTCTAAACAATGATCCTAAATATTTGTTTAATTTTAGTTTTCTCATAAAAACAGTAGCAGTGTTTACAGGAGGACTGACTATTTTGGATAAGTAAAATAATTCTATTAAATAATTAGAGCCTAGGGCTAAATACATAAACAAAAAGATTGGAGGGGAGGAGTGAGGGAAGAAAATCCCCACAAAAAAACCTAAACCAGCTCTGTTGGAAGAAATCCTCACATTTTCATCAATAAAGCAGAAGTGAATGTTACAGCACATACAGATATGTCTAGTGTTATACCAGCAACATACACACGAGAAGTTTAAGTGCCAAGTCTATAATCTACCGCTAATACCTTGTCAGAAAGTTACTTTAATAGATCTTCTTTATTAGTGAAGTGCTAATAAAACCCATACTATCTCAAAATACGATGAAAATGTGAAAAAAGATGTAGTTTTTAGTTCAGAAGTAATCATACTGATCAGTTGTATAAACGACAAGCACCCATTCAATGAACTGGAAGATGATTTGTCCAAAGTTAACTCCCACCTGCATTACCATATTAGAACAATGTACATATCTGAAGAGGCTCATTTGATTAAAAGATTTTTGAGTAGATAACAAAGCTACACTAAGAAGGACTTAGATTGAGCATCCATTTTTATAGGAGCATACAATTAATCAGTGTAACTTTCACACCCTATTTAAGTTTTCTATCATTTTTAATCTTGTTTTCTTTTGAAGCTCTGCTTTCAACTACAGTTGAAGTACAAACACAATCTAAACATCTTCATTGATGCAGCCTTTTGCTTCTGACTCATCAGTTCTAAAAACGTTGTATGTCTAAATGTCAGGAAACTGACACTGGATTTTGTGCCCTTTTTTTCTTTTTAGTTGAGAAGATGACAGAATAAACTCATCTAAGGAAAATTTGCCAACATTTCTCCACTTGTATAAACACACAGTTAACAATTCCATACACCAATAGATCAATTATGAACAATAAAGAGACAGGAGAAAAACCAACCAGGATACTTACATACTACCTGGAAAATGACTGCAACCTGCTCTTTTTAAAGTAGATTGAATTTATGGATCACTAATGTCTCCTTTGAAATTTCAAATTAAGACATTATTTTCCATTGGTATTTAAACAGTGGTGTTCCCATCACCTCATTACCTCAGGGAGGGGTGCACTTAATAGGAAGAAAGCGAAAATATTCACCATCTCCAAAAACACAGTCAAATTGCATTACTTTTTAAAAATATTCACAAAATATCATGCAAGAAAACTCTTCCTTTAGGCTATTTCCATGCTATAATATCGAAGTATTCTTTTATGAAGGAAGAAAATACCTTTTCTTCAAGAAATGCTCAAAAATGAGGCTTATATATTCTATTACATTACGGTATATACAATTTGTTACACACAGCACATACATTGCACGTCTTCAGATAAAACTAAGCTGCCACAGTAAATCCATTTTATCTCTGTATGTATATAACTATGATTGTGAATAATTCCTACCACACAGTAAAAACACATGCTTCAAGTGCATGCATTTTTCCTCCTACAATTAAGGACTAAACAGTAATCAGATGTAGGCATCATACTGTCAACTGTTAGCTCACAAGACTGAGAAACGGCTTGCCAAACCTTTCATGACAAGACCAGTCTTAGCTGCTGCTCCTAGCCATTATAAACTAACA
The DNA here is from genome assembly GCA_009769605.1 of Bucorvus abyssinicus. Classification (NCBI taxonomy): domain Eukaryota; kingdom Metazoa; phylum Chordata; class Aves; order Bucerotiformes; family Bucorvidae; genus Bucorvus; species Bucorvus abyssinicus. The sequence goes on from CM020033.1 coordinate 21,838,765, forward strand.
TTGCAATCCAGAATAACACCTGGGTCTGTGGGACACTTCCATCTCATCTAGTCTTCTCCTCTGAGGATGCAGAGAATAGCAGCAAATCCCACCTAAGCAACAGAAGTGGCTCACCTACACCTGCTCACAAACCAACATAACAAACTGGACTGCCCAATTTTTTAAAAATCTGGCCCACTATTTTTGGTTCTGATTGTGAAGCTGCTCACAAAGAAAGGATGCAAGAGGATGAGGGTAGGGAGAAGGGGAGATGCAGAAGAAACCTAGAAATCCAGATTCAAACCTTCTGAATCCCCTTACTTAAGGCATATAGTCCGACAGCATCTGAAAATATGAGACTCTGGAGAATAATAAAAGATAATCCCTAAACCAGAAAATAAACAATATCCATTAAATCAAAATTCTTTCCTTCCCTAATCACAGCTTACATTCAGCTCCAGACACTTTTCAACACAATAAATAATGATTTTATGGAAGGGTATCTGGATACCAAATTAAAAACCAAACAACCAAAAAGTCCCCAGAAAGTTATCCTGTCTAAGGAACTGTTATTGCCAGCAGTGTACCCAGGTGGCCAAGAAGGCCAACAGCATCCTGGCTTGTATCAGCAATAGTTTGGCCAGCAGGAGTAGGGAAACGATTGTCCCCCTGTACTCAGTGCTGGTGAGGCCACACCTTGAGTACTGTGTCCAGTTTTGGGCATCTCACTTCTAGAAGGACGTTGAGGTGCTGGAGCGGGTTCAGAGAAGGGCAACGAAACTAGTGAAGGGTTCAGAGAACTTATGAGGAGTGGCTGAGGGAACTGGGATTGTTTAGTCTGGAGGAGGCTCAGGGGAGACCTTATCACTCTCTACAACTACCTGAAAGGGGGTCTTCTCCCATGTTACGAATGACAGGAAAATTGCCTCAAGTTGCCTCAGGGGAAATTTAGGTTGAACATCAGGAAAAATTTCTTTACACAAAGGGTCATTAAGCATTGGAACAGGCTGCCCAGGGAGGTGGTGGAGTCCCCATCCCTGGAAGTGTTTAAAAGCCGTATGGATGTAGTGCTGAGGGACATGGTTTAGGGACCCTGGCAGTGCAGGGTGAATGGTTGGACTCGATGATCTTAAAGGTCTCTTCCAACCAGATGATTCTGTGATTCTGTTATCTCAAGGACAGTAAATTATTTCTTGTTAGTTCGGGGGGAAAAAAGAAAGGAAAAAATAAAAGAGAAGTGTTAAGCACACCCACCACAAATTCATGCATACTTCACTCTCTTAGAGAGTATCAAATGTCTCAGTAGTAGTAACCTATCAATGTAATCTCAGGTGTAACACATTTGGTACCGATTTATACAATACTTTAGATGAAATAAAGTTATCCTTGAAATGACTTTCCAGGATTTTATAACTTCATGGACATAAAAGTATCAAAGACCTTTCCCATGGGACAAGCAAAAACATTTCCCCTCTGTGTCTGCTTTATTTTTCAGCTAGCCTTAGTCTTCAGTGACATCTTGTGGATAACAATCAATCTGCAACAGCAGAACTCCGGCACTTAAAACCTCTTTAGAACTCTACAAATACTACCCTCTATTATGTAAAACAGATCAAGTATAATTTCAGTGTCTACACTGCACATGTATAAGCAAAGTTTAATGCTTCCTTTATGTTTCAAGTAATGTCTCTTGAAACATACTCTTTGTATGAGCATTAGAGGAAACACTGTAACATCAATATGATGTTTGTATTACAGAATCACAGAATCATTTTGTTTGGAAGAGACCTTTAAGATCATCAAGTCCAACTGTTTGCGCTGCCCTCTTTGACACTATCAGCTGATTACTATTTGCTTCCCCCTTCCAAAAAAACTCCGCCTGCTGTACAAGGAGCTCAAGCCACCATGTTCCTCGTTACAGTGTGCTGCTCCTCCAGGTTTTGGGAGTGTCAGTGCAACCAGAGAGCTCTCAACATCTAGTGCAATGAATTCAGGCTGGTGAGTGTAGCATAGTTTCACGGGTTTGTGCCCCTGGACTGCAAACACATGGGAGACATATCCTTTTTATTATCCAGCAAATCTTATCACCATGAGACAGGCACTGCAGTACTACAAACAGCAAACCAGATCACAGATATATCTTTACTGCTGAATCTTCTAATTGCAGAAAAGCAAAATGATTTTTTTCATTTGAACATATCTTTCAACAATGATGATGTCTCCCATTTAAGAATCAGACAAGTTCCAGCCTCATTACCACAGAATATCTGAGTTTGGAAGGGGCCTCTGAAGGTCATGCCCTTTGGCTTAAGCAGGACCAGCTTTTGAATATCTCCAAGGATGGAGACTCCACAAACTCTTGGGCAACCACTTCAAGCCACCCTCACAGTAAAAAAATGTTGCCTGATGTTCAGAGGGAACCTCCTGTGTTTTGGTTTGCACCTGTTGCTTCATGACTTCTCTGCACCTTATTCAGAATGAAGAACCACTCCAAGATTCTATGGCGATGTACATTAAATCTTTACATTTAAAACCAATGCAGCAAAGCACATTTCAATTTTTTAAAAAAATGGAAACACAGCCCACTGTAATTCAGCTACTAAAAATAAATTAGTAATTCATAATGATCTTGGTATGGATTGGTGAAGACAACTGCACAAGGTTGTAGAGAGGTATGAAGAAAAAGGATTAGAAGGACAACAAAGACATTCACAATTTACAAACAATTTTGAAAACATAACCTTATATATCAGGCTTGATTTTAAAACTGGACTCAGAAGAAAAATACAAGTGAAGGAAAGCAAATTTGCTTTTATCTACTGCAATACTCACTTAATGCGTGATAAATAGGTTTATGCCTGCCTTCGAGTCTCATTACAGTCGCAGCTGCTATTTTTCCTGGGGGTTGCATCTTTGCATCGAGGAGATACCAGGCTTTGGCAAAAGTAGCCCATTGCTAAAGAGAAAGAGGTAGCACTTAACATAGTAAAAGAACACGCTACAATACATAAATCTCGCTTCTCTAACTACATCAACACTTTCACACTCCAAAACACTAGAAGAAATATCAATATTTAACAACCACCCCTGCAAACAACCCTTAAATGGATGGTGGACACCGCCAGACACCGCAATTTACCCGCTGCTGCATGGGGTTCCAGCGCAAGTGGCAGTAACGGCACTGAAACGTAACCGGCTGCGAGGGTTTTGTTTCAAAAATGAAGATCCCTTCCTGCAAGCTTCCAGTATTGCTAACTGGTCTGTAAAGTCGCTATTTAATGCCCAACACCTGTTTCCCTTTCAGTGAAATGCTCAACTCCCCCAAACATAGTTTTATGAACACGAACAGCCCGACCCGCCCGCAACAGCTACCCCCGTCCCTCAGGGACAAGCCCGACCAGCCCGCAGCAGGTAGCCCCGTCCCTCACAGGCAGCTGCACACGTACTGACCGCTACCGGTTCCTGCCAGCAGGCCCCTCAGGGCGAACACCGGAGCGCACGGCCGCGCCAAGGGCGCTCCGGGACGAGGGGAGGCCGCCCGCCGCCCCGGCCCTCCCCTGAGGGCCGACTACCCATTCGTCCCAGCGCCCGCCCGCTCCCTCGCGGCCGCTCTCTGCGCCGTGGCGGCCGCCGGGGTGACGCCGCCGCGCGCCGTCGGAGGCAGCGGCCGCCCCGGCACTGCCTGGCCCGAGGGGAAGGGGACTGCGCTCACCTGGGCCGCTTTCGTGTAACTGGCCATGGCCGCCCTCCTGTCGCGATGGAGGGGGAAGGGGAGGGGAAGGGAAGCGGAGCGCCGCGCCTCGGCCGCCGCACCGGCGGGAAGCGGAAGCGCTGCCCTGCGAGGGGCGGTGCAAGGGCGGCTGCGCGGGCCATTCGGAGCGGCGGCGCCTCCATCCCCGGCCGGCCATGGATCGCTACGTCCTGCTCCTGAGCTGGGGGCAGCGCAGGGGCGAGGGTACTGCGGCGGGCGGACTCGGACCCGGAGCAGGTACCGCCGCGGGACGGGGCCCGGGGGACTGGAGGCCGCGCCATGTGGGAAGCCGCCTGCCGCGGGGCCCGCCCGAACTTGCTTTGTGAAGGCTTTTCTCCGCCGTCGCTGGTCTAGGACCCGCGCCGGGGCAGGCTTTTCTGGGTACCTGCCTCGTCACCGCTCCCCCCCAGCCCCTCCCGTTTTTTTCAGACTAAAAGTCTTTAATGACTCAAACCTGTGGAAACGTGAGAAGTGATTGTGTTTTACTGGACACACAGAACCCGGTAGAGCGTTCCTGAGACGTGCGCTACTTTAACGAGAAATTTACAAAATTTGTCGCCCTAAACTCCTGCGAATCTGTAGCTGACAGTTTTTTAAAAAACTAAACTTCTAATCTTAAACTGAACTTTATACTGCGTTTGCAAGAAAGCAAAACTTCTGTAACTCAGTAGTTTTAAGAAAAACTTTTTTTTTTTCAGCTGTGACTATGTATCGGTTTCTGAAAGAAAGCTGTAACTCCTCTGTAAATGCATATGTGAGCGCATTCCCAGGTAAGTATGGTAATGTACAGTAAGGTAAGGCAAGTGTTATCAAGGAATTGGCCTAGGCATATTTATGATTTAGGTGAAATGTCGTAAACTTAAGGAAATGCAGTTTCTGCAGTGTACCTAAACCTGCAGTGGAGACTGCACCTTCTGCTGCTGTCTCTGTGGAGAACTGATGTCATTTGAGCAGCTGAGGTGTTGGAAATGAAAGAGAAGAGTTTTGAAAGTTTGACAAATTTCCATCCAGTTTATCAAGGAAAAGTAGCAAAAGACTTGTTTCTCATGTCAGTGGGCAGCTTGATATTTTCATTGCTCTTGTGATGTCTGCTTGTTTTTTCCAATGGAAGCAATATTTGTGTGTGGGGGTATCAGTTCAGAACCCTAATCCAGGAATATTTATTAAATAATTTTATCATCTGAAAATAAGTTTCTGAAGATCTGCTTTAGTACTTTTAGGGGTTGAGTTTTTTGTTGTTGGAGTTTTTCTCATTAAAAAATGCTTTGTTAGTTCTTGGATTGGATATCTAGAGTAGAGCTGTTACGACTCATCTTGTCACAGCTGTCATGTAATTGTGATTCATGTGGGGAAAGTACTATAAGCTGTTAAAACCGTGAAGTTGGGAATGTTAGGCTGTTCTCACCTTCTGTGCTTTTTATTGCGTAGAAATGTTGAGAGAGCATCTCATTTTTGAACTGCGTAAACTGATTTATGAAAGTTGTGATTTAGTTCAGGTATGATACAGCTTCTGCAAGTGGGGAGCAATATGGCCCAGAATGAAGAAGAACTCAAAGATTTTCTTGTTAACAGTCAGAGGACCAGTTATAGACACTTGCTAAGACACTTGTTTAGATCTTAATTACAATGCCAAAGGAAAGTAGAACTGGAGTCATTGTGGCACAGTAAATGGCTCACGTAGAGTCTTTCAACAGAGATGTTAATTATAACAGGAAGAACAGATTGCTGTGGATTGATTATTTTAAATAAATGGTTTATCTCTTTGCAGCATGTTCGGTGGCTGGTATTCCAGGTGTAAAGAAATGGTATTTTGCAAGTCATGTTATATGTGGTTATTATCAGGTAAGACTTCTTTTTTTTTTTCCCCAGAATATAAGTTCCTCAGCTGTCTGCCTGTCTCTAGTGCAACTGAAAACTGTGATGTTAAAAATTCTTTTTCTTAATTAATTCTTTTTGCTTGATTAGTTCTGCAGTTCTGACTGGGAGGAAATAGATTTTGACACACAGAAAAATGACGACTCGCTCCAAACAAGTACTGACGAATGCCTGGGAGCCATACAAAATTTTGAGGAAGATGAAAATAACAGCAGAGAGTCACTGTCTGCAACTGAGTATGCATATTATTTATTTGTTGACCGTATTGTGATGCGATGTTTAACAGTAATAACCCAAGAGAATCAAGAAAATTTAGCAACTAGAAGTTATTACCAAAGCAACAGTTAACTATGAACAATCCTCTACTACTATTGAAAATAATCCTATTTTGTTTAACATAACTTTAATTTCTTTAGAGACACATTATTTTTATAGAATTACTGAACAATTTTTTAACAGCTGACAGTTACATATACAAAAAAAATTTTCTTGTTAGCCCATCTTGATTCCTGCTTCCAGTTTTACTGCAAATTGTTCTGAAGTCATTTAGCCTACTTCCACCTCAGTAAAAGGGGAGATATCTCATTGCCTCGGTATGTTTGTGCAGAATTGTAAAGATATACGGTACTTACATCATGAAGATGTAAGATATTTACAAACATACTTCTGTGAATACTAATTCATTAGTTGTAACTTTTCATTTCTATATGACTTTGTTTATATTTGTTTCCAACTGTGTTGCTCTTCATTTTCAGTATCTATGAGGAAGCTGCAGAAAGTCTACATCAGTTAGCTGACAAACTGCCTGCCCCAGGTAATCTCTTTTAAAGAAGAAATCTCGGTTTACCTCGTTAGTTATTACTTTAAAAACTCAGCTGGTGAAATCATAGTCAAATGGAAAAATTCAGTGTTTCTTAGTTGAATTAACTTGTATGCAACTCTTGCAAGCAGTTTAAGGGACTTGAGGATGATTGGCATTGCAAATCAGCTTACAGAGTAGTTTGCTGCTTGTTTCTTTAGAAGGCTACATTTCAGTAGAGTTTAAGGTAGGTATTTATCTAATTAATTCTTCCATCTGAAATGTCACCAAAGTGACAATGGACAGCAAGCAGTACAAACTCAACACGAGACCACAGGAAGTTTTTATGAAAAAAATGGAAGTTGTTGATATCAGGCTTACATCTGATTTGCCAGCTGATTGCTTGTGGGTGGGAGCCAAGAATCATAGAATGCCTTGGATTGGAAGAGCCCTTTAAAGGTCATCTAGTCCAACCCCTCTGCAGTGAGCAGGGACATCACCAGGTAGAGCAGGCTGCTCAGAGCCCCATCCAACATGACTGAAATGTTTCCAGGGGTTTCTACCACCTCTCTGGACAACCTGTGCCAGTGTTTCACCACCCTCATTGTAAAAAATGTCTTCCTTATATCTAGTCTGAATCTTTTAGTTTAAAATTATTATCCCTTGTCCTGTTCCAACAGGCCTTGCTAAAAAGACTGTCCCCATCTTTCTTATAAGCCCCCTTTAAGTATTGAAAGGCTGCAATAAGTTCTTCCCACAGCCTTCTCTTCTCCAGGATAAACAACCCCAACTCTCTCAGCCTGTCCTCATAGCAGATGTTCCACTCCTCCGATCATTTTTGTGGCCCACCTCTGGACCCGCTCTAACAGGTCCATGTCTGTTGGAAGAAGCAGCTGTGGAGGAACATAGATCAGAACTATTTGATTCAGATCTTGTAAACTGGAGACACGTATCACCTTGTATGTTAGAGTTACGTAATGTTGCTGCAGTTGATTTGGGATAGCGAAGGAACTGAATGTGGCAAGAATGATGAATAGTAGTTTAGAGGTGACAAAAGAAGGGAAGTGCCATAGTGTAGTTGTATTGGAGACAACTCTTGATCTGTCAGATACAGTGCTGAGCGAGAGGAGAAAGGTATAGAATCACTGTAACTGAGCGAATGAAAAATATGAACTATTTTTTATTAATCTGAAAGAAGTAGTGAGACGTGAGCTAAAATGCATGAGAAGTTTTAAATCTTGCTGAAGTTACTTGAGGGTGATCTTTAAGCCCATTTTAGTGCAGTCAGTGATAATCAGTACTTTTCTATCTTTAAGTGACTGAATCATGTACTGAATAATAGTAATTTGAGTCATATAGAACTGTTTTCATAGGCAGGGCGATGGTTGATGTAATACTGCAGGCCGTTGAACGAGATGGACCCAGGTTGAAAGACTGCTTACCTGCTATCGGTGCCCTGAAACACCTGAGAGAATGGCATTCTGCGCACATCACTATTGCAGCAAATAACTTGAACGGGTATACCATTTATTTTAAACCTATAAACAAGGTCACTCTTGTTTTGTGTCAGTGGTTTAAAATAAATTCAGTCAAATTTCACTGCTTGTTAATTTGTAATACTAAATTAAGTAAGATTAATTCTTCCTTATTTTTACAGTAGCTGGCAAAAGATTGCGGACTACCTATCAGCAGACTTAGTGTCTTCAGGTAATGTCACGAATATTATTGATTCGAAAGAACTCTGGAGAGGAAAGATTCAGATATGGGAAAAAAAGGTAAAATAACTTTTTTCAGCTATGGCTAATTTTTTAAAGTGTCTGTGTATGTCATTTAAAGCATGTATTGTACAATGCATTTTATGCTTTAAGCAAAGTTTGGTTTTGGCAATGTAATTCAAAGAGGTAACGTGCAACGTATCTGGGTGGGCAGGTGAACAATGTGCTTTTTAGCATGATGAAAGAATAAATTAGATCAAGGTGTCAAGATTTGAATTTCAGAAATCTAGATTCTCTTCTCTGAAATATTTACCTTAGAACTTCTTGCTCAAAATTAGATTTTGTATCTATCACAAATCGTTAGCACGTAACTCTGTAAGTCACTGTTGCAAACACAGGTCTAATGTTTCTGCAAAGGGTTTTTTTTGCGTTTCATTGTATGAGAAGTTCACTGTGATTGTGAAAGACTTCGTTTGCATTTTCAGTATTAAGGTTTTGGCTATAATAGTTGGTTATTTATTTTACAATTTTACCTAGTTTTACAGATCTCCTGGAAACAAATCTAATACTAATTGTTTAAAGTAGTAGTAATGTAACTGGCTGAAATAAATAATTTTTCTCTCTTTTGATGCATTTCTTGTCTCTTTTTTGTTTTCCAGTTTGGATCTGAAGTTAGCTTTCCAGAATTTTGTATGAAGAGCACTTCCACAAAGACATTCAGCGCTTCACATTTAAGTTCTTGTTTCGATATTAAAAAAGAGCGACAGTCAAGGAATACTGATGCTTTGCCAGAGGCAAGTATTATTCTTGGTCTTTCCTTGAGCCACTAGAATTCATCTGTTTTACTCTCCTGAGAAAACTAGTAATTGGGGAAACCATAGTTTGAACTGAAAATTAAACATAAAAGTAATGATTGCATAAGATTGAGGAATACTTCTTTTGTTCATGTGTGTTCTCATAACAGGTCCTTAAAATGGCATCCATTTGTTCTTAGGAATGCAACGCCAAATTTTTTTCAAGTAGAAATTGAGACCTTGTTCAATATTAATACTCAAAATATGTAATTTATTTATGAATTCTGTATGTATCTAATGTTTTCTACTTCATTTTAAAGGTTTGTTTGTTTGTTTTTTTTAAATTACTGTTTGGTGCTTTGGTTTTGTTTGGGTTTTTTTTTTTAAATTACTGTTGCTGTTTCATGTTTTCCACTGGAAGCAGATGGGAACTCCAGAACCGTATTTGTGGATGAAAACAAAAATGAGGGTTTGTGAAAACCAGGATCAGTTAAGAGATTATTGTTTTAGTTGTTAAAGTATGTACATTTTTGATTGCATTCGTCTGTTTCTGGTAGATCTTTTTTTTTTAATTCAGAGTCCAAGAGTTATGTAAAAGGTACAACCCATTTGATACACCTGGTTGATAATCTAGAAAGCACGTTTTACTAAACAGAATAACTTCCTTATCTTTTATGTAATTATGTTTAATATGATATTGTGAAATGCTTTTTTCTTTATATTCCTTTATACCTCTTCCAGATTCACTTGTAAGGCAAATGCCTCCAGCAAAGCGCTTGAGGAAGTTCTACTGAGATAACATCATGTATAGTTACAGATTTTTGAATTTGATTTCTTTTCAGGTTTTTCATTACTATGGTCCTGCGCTAGAATTTTTACAGATGGTGGTGCTCTCTGATCTACCTTCCTTTTTCATATCAGATCTGGAATTTGAGCTGTATCCTTTTTTAATGATCTAAACTACTGATAATGGTCTATAGCAGAAAGAAAACAATCAGGATCTACCCATCCAAGCAGCACGTGAGGACTGGCAAGGACTCATTCCATTCTAGCCTGCCAAAATAATCACAGTGATTCGTCACAACTGAATTTTTAATGTTGGAATTTAAATTACTCTAAAAATAACCAACTATTTTTGGTATTATTGTACATATGCTTTGTTGCTATGCATGCTATTTGTGGGGAAAGAATAGAGAAGTATTTACTGCTGTATAAGTCTAGAAAACCCAAGCCTTACTCATAAATGCATATAGTGTGCTTTACAATATAGAGACGTTTTTCTTCAAATCATGTTTTTATTGTGTAGGTGCAAAATCTGTGGCAAGGTATAGCAGAGGAGGTTTCTTTTGAGCTGTGTATGCCGCAGAAGTCTCAGGGTGTATTCCTATTGGTTTTAAATTTATGTACTTTTGGTATTAGTGTTGGTGTAACTATAGTAGCTTATGGAGTGTAAGCCTCCCAAGATTTTTAATACATAAATATCTGTTTATGCCTCCCTATATTAAAGATGTAAGTGGTGTATTTCATCATATGATGTTTCCAAGTGTACCGCTTTGCCTGGAAAGGTGAGTTTTGTTTATTTTGTGGTACTGGAGCATCAGATACTAGACACCTGCAGACCTTATTTGAAGTGTGATGGTAACATGATCTGTAAAATAGAGATGCATACAGTTCTTTATAAAGATGAGATTCCTTAAACTGTTCTGTTCAGGAGCCTGTCAAGAAAGAGTATCAGGAAGACATCTGCGCTGCTTTTGGACCAGATTTCTTCTCTCTCTGGGAAGGTAAAGACTTCATTTTTATGCTATACCTAAATAAAAAGAAGATGAGTGTATTGTTCATAAAAGATACAAGAATAATATTTTTAAACCTAGTCTCTGTGTAAGCTCCTTCAATATTTAGTTCTAAAGCAAATTCGGTTTTTAAAGGTGCATGCTATACAGGTCCTGCCAATTTGTAAGCATACTGAAAGTTTTTCTCTTTGCTTTATCTAAGTTTCGATCTCCTAAACCGTTTTTAACTCTTAATCCTATCCTGACAAATGATTTCTGTCCTATCATAATTCAACCATTTTTTTTAGCAGAAGGCAGGCATGTGCGCAGCCTACTAAATGTACCTAGCTAGTCTGAAGTGGTAAGCATTTTTTATTTTGCATGTGCATATTCTGCTTTTCCATTCTGATTTTGGGTAAAAAGAGTTATTGAAACATTTACAAGCCTACTTCCCCCCCTCCTTGGAATGATAGTAGGATTATTCATAGCCACAGTATTAGTTTGAAGCTGTTTTCCTTGAAGGTGATATATGCTTGTTTAAGAAAGGTTTTTGTAGTGTTTATAAAATTAATCTATGCCAATCAAAACAGAACCCACAATGTGCAAATGCTGATACAGGTATAATGAATAACTTACGTTCTTTATTTACTGTGGAGAATGTATTCCATTATCAGACTGCATGTTGCAGCTTCAGCTTGTTATTTAGGTTTTTAGCAATTATTTTTCGCCCCTGTATTCACTCCATTCTCCACTATACTTAGAAAAGAAAGAAGTCCTTTTTCTAATGCTGTACCAAAAACACCCTTTGGAAGGGTTTTATATTTATAAACATCCCAGGTAATTTCCATTTTACATGAGAATACTGAACGTTTGGTCAACTGTCTTTTACAATCTAAGAGCTTGCATTTCTTCTAGTTCTTTTTTTTAAAAAAGAAAGGCCAAAACAGTCTGCACATGTTGAGTTTAAGTATGTTTTCAAGATAACACTCTCATAGGGATTTTTTTTCAGTGTACTATTGGAAATACTATGCATTTACAGGCTTTTATAATAGCTGTAAAAGCATTGTTTTATTGCTTGAGTCTTCAAGTACTTACACATTTTTTTGTGCTTATTAGCCTGAAATTTATGTACAGACAAAAACATAATCCAGTATCTGATTAATTGAAAAGTATAATATGTAGGGAGGAAAAAAATTATGTTTTCCAAAGGAATGCAGTCACTGATGCCAACTATATCTTTGAATTCCTTTTCATTCTGGATGCTACTCTACAGAATTGTTTTTAGCCAGATTATTGAAAGACATGTAATAGGTAACAAATACCTTTTTATGTATGAAATAGAAATTCATCAGTTAATGATCCCTCAACTGCAGGAAAAAAAAAAAATCATAATTTTTACAGCTTTTGTGTCGAACGCTGTTCCATCTCCATTGGTGTGAATGACAGAAATGTTAAATAAAGAAGAACATATGAAATAAAGAATGAAGAACATTTGAAATACTGCCAAATCAGTAGCTCAAGAATTAAATGTAAAGCAGGTTTCTGTAATATTGCATGTGTTGTATTTGCTCTTATTATTTAGGTGGGAGCTTTATTTACATTGCCATGTAATGTAAGCAGTGTAGTGATCCCATCCCCTGCCCAGCTGAGCACCAAGAAATGGAAGGAATACGTGGCAAGGAAACCCAAGGTCATTACTGGTGGGTAAAAGAAAGATGACTACAGGTGTATTTTGTGTGGTTATATCTGAATGTGTATGTATGTGTGTGTATATATATATGGTGGGTTTTTTTCTATGAATTTTGTATGCCCTTTTTCCAGTAAAATTAAGTGACTGTAATCTTCATTGACACAAAAGGTTTTGGTGAATGTGAATTCAGCTATGCAGACTTGTTATATAGGAAAATTTATCATAACATCATGGCAAGCTTTTGGGCTACAACGCATCTTCTTTAAACCATTTTCTGTGTCCCATCTGTCAGCTAATATCCAGCTTCCACGCACCTTTCTGAGGTGATTGTACGATCTGTGAGCAAAGAGGTTTGCTTCTGCACATGGAAATTCAGTGTGCTTCACTTAAGTGCTTTCCTTCTCACCTAAGCGTTTCCAGACATTCTTCAGTGCACTTGCTTTTAATTTCAACCTCTTCCCAGGAAAATACAGAATATCAGGAAATGCCTGATGCCTCCATTCACCAGAGAGCTGGTGTGCCTAAGTAGTGATTGAGAATGTGCTCCTTCTACCTTATGGGACTATACTGATGGCAGCTGACTCCTCTTACAGAGTGCGCTGATGCTTAAACATTCTGTTCAGAAAGTGAGAGAACAGAATCAGTGCAGGTCAAGACTAGGCGGAGTTTCTTAGTCAACCAGTACATATGCTCTGTATGTGGAGGCACTGTACAAGTAGCGACTGTGAGGCTTGTGGGGACTTGAAATCATCAGGTCAAAAGGAGCTTGGTGACTGCCCAGTGCTTAAAGTACTTACCTAAGAAAGGGTAAGATGTAGGATTCTGCCTTCTAATGTGATTTTGATGTTTATACAGTGGTCTAATAGACAATTCATGCAAATTCCAAAGAACAGTGACTACTTCTGTTGCCAACGGAAGACAGTGTAAACAAGTATGCAGATGAGGATGACTGACAGACTGATTTTTCTTTCAGGTTTTGGGATAGGCAAAAAATTCAGAGGAATTAGGAAGAGCTGTATAACAAGTATAGAAGCTTAATTCTATGGAGTGAGTGCTGGCAGTATATAGATTTAAAATGATCTCTGCATGTTTGGAGGTGGTGGAGCAGAGAGGGTGTGATTATAGAGCCAATCACATCAGCAGCATTTATACTGTATTGGAGATACTAACGCAGTCAAATGAGCGCAAGATTTCCAATGTCTGTCTGCAAGATCTTCGTTGTCCTGTGCTCCGCTGGAAGGGTTCTGTACAAGTAATAACTATAATGTGATCAGTAATACCCAACAGGTTCTTATTAGGCCTCTTGAGCAAAATTTAGAATAGGAGGAGAGACATGGCCATTTAAACATATTTCCTCTTGTAGTTGAAAATCATTTATTATTTTCGTGACTACCAGTAGTCTGACTATGTTAAGGATTTGAAAATTCTTAATCACTTCAATCTGTGGGGAGGTGTAATTCTTTGAATTGGTAGTTCTCAAATACTAATTAAGATTAAAATGAGAAATAAAATCTTTCTCATAAGGAATCAGCTTTGAGGTGCCAAGATAACCTGAAAAAGGAAAATATTTCAAATGAGTAGGGGAACAGGGAACATTACAATAGTGAAAATGTGTCTAGAATCTTTTTTTGTTTCTTGTTCTTTTCTTTCTTCTTTCCCTGGATTCATACATTGAGGTAGTGAGATTTCCCCTCACTTCCCTTCCCCCTCCAACTTAAACTTCTTAAGAAGCACTGGAATACTTTATATTTGCTACTAGCAAAAAATTTTAATACTATTCAACTTAAAGCTCTTGAGTTATTTACTGATAGCACTGCAAATATCTTATGAAATTAAGTGATTTGACTTCTAAAACATACTACATCGAGAAGTATTCATTCTCTCAGTCATCTACCAAGGTGCTGTAAAATCTTTTCTGTGTAAAAAGATAGCAAACTTACCTTTTTACTGTTACTATCAAGTCCTACATTAATTTATTTTCAAAACTGCATACTGTATGCCAGCATTTAAAAAAGAATTTTACCTCTTGCTGAGGTTATGCACAAGTGTAAAGCAGTGAGTGAAAATCCTAGTGGATAATGGAGCTTCTTTGAGAGGAACATGTACAGTGTTTGCTTTTCTTCTACACGTGTGTGTTCTTCCAGCGAACACTTATTATTTCAATCCAGATATGCAAAAATGCCTGGTTTTACTGAGCAGAGCAGACCCTTCTCTAGTCATTACGTATGTAGTACCCTGTTTGCCTAACTCTTCATTGTTTCGTGGTAGAAACAGAACTGTGCCAGATGAAGGCTTGCCTTTTACTAAGAACAGTTAAAGAACTTCTCTTCGTGTGCAGTTAGAGGTTATAGATGTACTTTGTAGCCTGCATTAGAAAGCTGGTCCTCACGACAGGCACAGGAGTTCAGTGCTGGTAACATACTGGCTTTAAGCCAGTAGCATAGTCATATTTCCTGCTGTAGCTCGTTTATTTTCCTCATTTGTGGCTTTTAAAGGGGTAAATATCAGCTGTAGTTAGTGTGTCTCCTTGAAAGATGTTAGTAAGATTTGTCACAGAAAAGAGCAAGTGAAAGAATTTTGATGGTGGATTACATAGCTTGTTTTAAAGCTGTTTTCCCTGAGGGTATTTTACAGTTGTGTCCTGATGTTTTTTAAGTTCCAGAAGTTGAACTGAAAGGAGAATCTTGCCGATATTATTTCTTGCTACAAGGCAACGGCTCTGGAGGATGCAAAGCAACCTTGATTCACTCAGCTAGCCAGATCAATGGTACGGCCACTCTTGCTGCAGTAAATGGAAAGCTAAGAACAAAAGCAGAAGAAACAGAGTCGAGTAAGAGTTATCACTTATTTATTTAAGAGTAGCCACATACAGGCAAATGCTTCTAAAATTTATATGTTCCTTTTATTCATTCCAGTCTCTGTTAAAAGGGATAAAACAAGGAGGAATATTACATTTTTATTATTATCTCTATTTTTTTCAGCACTGTTTTTTCAAACTGATAAAATAATATAGTGAGACCTTATTTATTCACATGATTTCCTCCTACCATATTTTTTAAATCGACTGGGTGGAGTTGTAGTCATTTCTCGTAACTATGATTAGTTGTAAATATTATAATGTACAGGGACATCCAAGTAATATTTAATGCAGATCAAATTTGCATTAAAAATGTAACATTTTAAAAGTAGGTATTGTTGGTGTAAAGACTGGCTAGCCCATGCCTAAAATCTAGGTGATTATCTGTTCACAAACCTATTTCATTGATGACTTAAAGTAAAAGATGCAAGATCAGCAGGCAAGGTGGGTTTCATGATCCTGTCTTGAGTTACTTTGCAGATGTCCATATTACTGCAGGGTGTTTAGAATGTGAGCTGGCACTCATAGCTGCTCACCTAGCTAAGAGCATCTATGGAGACCTGTATCTTAGAGTAGTTGTCCTACTGCAACTATGTGTAACTCTGCTAATTCTTCTATTTGCTATCAATAACATTGACAAGAGCACAGTGACCTGCATCTTATCCACTTATTTCCTTATTATCAAAATAAATCTGTGTGCGATATGACTGACTGCTTACCATTTGTCCTAATTAAAATTCCATTAGTACAGTGTCAGAAGACTGAAAGTCTTTGACCATATGTTGGGAGAAAAGTTTTCTTTCTTGGTATTAAGCTTAGGATCTTTAGTCCTTCTTTAAATGTCAGTCATGCTAATTGTGTTGTCGTTATGATATTGGTTTTGTACAGAAATTAACAAATACTGGTCAGACATCAATTCTAAGTTATCCCCCTGGCATTCAGTTGTAATTAATTTCCTTTTTTTTTTCTTTATAATTAGCTATATTTGAAAGTCTGTTTGTTTCCTTTGAATATGAAATTTGTATGTCTGCTATGTCTATATCTTCTTTTAAGAAGTAATGACCTGGTGTCTCCGAAGTCCTATGAGAGAATCTTAATAAGAAATTTCTCCTAATCTGTATAGGCTTTTGTATTCCTGACTTTATCAAGTCCCTGCCACATTTTTGTGGAGAGGAGATTGTACAGAGAGAAAAGAAACTGTCTCGTCTCCAAATGTTTGCCTTGAAGGAGTATCTCAGTAAGTAGTGGGGAGAGCACTGGTAGTTTGAAACTAGTAGTTAAAAGGTCTTAATTTCAAACTGAATGTCACAGCTCACCTTGCAAAACCTAGGTGAGTTAATCACTTTGTGAAGAACAAAGTGGAGCTTTAAAAAGAAATTTCTTTGTTGTTTATACATGATTGTATGTCGGATAATGATTTTTTCAATATGGAGGAAAAGAGAATGCTGAACTTAAAGTTGCTGGGTGTTTTTTACCCTAATTCTCTGAATTTTTGAGCATAGTTCTGGAATAATTCTGTGGTAATTAACTTTCTGTCTGTTTTCTTTTTTTTTAATTCTTTTTTTTCCCCAAAAAACCCTTACTGCTGTATATGCCTACTAAAAAAAAAAAATAATTCCGTTTTGGGATATTCCTTTTTTTTTATTTTATTCTTTCTTGCAAAAGTCTTAAGCAGCAGAGGAGAATTTTACATTAGAGATTTGTTAGATTTATCATGATACATCATTCAAAATAATAACTGAAATGTTGTCCTATCTAGATTTTCATGACTTTGCGGAGAAGTACATTTGACTGTCCTGGCTTTTTCCGTCTGAGACCATTGCTCAGAGAGACTCAATTAAAAAAAAAAATGCTTCTGAAAGATTGACTAGATTATTGAAAATGGCATGCAGTGAAGCTAATTTAAGTGTATTATCATTAATAGAATACCAGCCTGAGGAAAATAAGATTTCTGCTCGTAGTCATGTCTTCTACCCCCCACCCCTGCCAGCTTGCAGTCATTCTCAGATTCCTCTCGACTTTAACCCTGAGCTTGGGGCTGCTTTAGAGCTTGCGTTTTAGTTTGAGTGGGTCACTCATTACCATTAGGATGAAGACTGAATAGGAGCAGCTGGGATTTGCTAGTCATGCTAAATTATATAAGAATTACTTGAATTATTCTGACTAAAGAGACCAGAACAGGCTATTGGTTATTTGGAGCTACACTCCCACAACAGCAGTAAAAATAGGTGGGTAGGACACTCTGCCATCTTAAGCTTTTCATGTTTTGGCTCAGCAAGTCCAGATGTTTGTCTCTGGGGGATTCAAACCTGGATATACTCAGAAATGCACATATACAGAATTTAAATTACTGTAAAAAGGTGATTCACATGTGATTTCAGCTATTCCCGCTGCTGAGTTTTTCACTTGCCTACAGAATAAACCACCATGCCTTACTTAAGGGTACAGTGGTAAATGTCAACTTCTGTTACTGTTTTTGGGTGGGGATTTTCTAGTTTGGTTGGTTTTTAGCAGGCCCCAGTTACTCTTTGTTACTCAGCAGGTGCAGTAGCTTTTCTTTCTTTCTCTGTTCTTTTATAGAGAGAAAGGAATCGACCAAGAAACCTCCAGTTATTTCCACTGATGAGTTTAAAAACTTGTTAGAACTTACAAGAAAATGTTTTTTTGACCTGTGCAATGCTAGTCTTTCTAAACCTGTTATACAGGAGGTTGCCAACAAAACTAGGTCATGCACTGTGACTTCTGGTAAGTATCATTATTTAGAAAATACACTGCTTATTCTCTTTCAATGTATTTTCATACCTGTTGTCAATTTTTTACTAGAAGAAGGAGAGTCTTTTACCAAAAGAAGGTAAAATAGAAGGAAAAGTAAAGTAGCTTTCTAGGCTTTTTTGCAAACTGAAATTACTTCCCATTAACTATTTCCTTTATTTTCTTTGAAAAAAAAATTCAGAGAACATTTCTAATCATAGCACCAGGCACATTTTCTTTGTGTGTGTGTGTATATATATATATAAAGAAGTTCATATGCATATATATATTTCTTTAAAGAATAAGATTTTTAATTCTATTAAGGCTTATCCACCATGTATTTCTTGCAGAATCTAATTTAATGGAGCCAAATCCATTGGAGTGGCCAGAAAGACATGTTCTTCAGAATCTGGAAAACTTTGAAAAAACCAAACAAAAAATCAGGTAATGGTTAAATACTAGAGCCTATCTTCGTAGTAGCCATTGAACATTTCTGTAGAGGAGCTGTATATGTTGATAGCCATTCTGTAAACTGTTTTCAAATATATTCATAATCTTTCAGAGAAAATATTGCTTAAGGCTAAAACTAAGTTTCTGTCATTTTCAAATGTGTTTTCTTGATATTTAAGGTAGAATTCTTTTGATTTTTACTGACAAAATGCAACTGAAAGTTAGCTAAGAGTAAGATAGTTCCAAAACTAAATTACCAAAATGGCACTATTAGTAAGTAGTAGCCATAGCAGAAAAACATACAAAAACTTTTTTTTTCTCCTGATATCCTCTGGGGCATAAGTAGTAAAGATAGTACAGCAGTTTTTGACAGCATCTACAATGTGTTTTTAATCTCCTCATATTTTCTAAATAGTCAATACTTAGTAGTAGAAGATCCTATTGGTTTTATGTTTGAAATTTGTAATTAGTTTTGTTTTTCCTTCAGTGCTGTTTAGGTGAAACCCATAGACCTTTGTGTCACTTAATACAGTTTAGCTCTCACTTTATATGAGATTTAATGATCTTTACTGTGCATTAACATTTTTGCTGACAGATCTTTAGAGCTAAGTGTCCAACAGCCTTTTTCTTCATCACTTCCGTCCCATTTCTGTCTTTCAAATACCATGGCTGGCCATGGCCTAGATTGTTCTTTGTGTCAGCAATTCTTTTATTAGATCTCTGCTTTCTCATGGATGTTATTAGTATTATTTATTATTATTGGCTTTTGTTTCTCAGACAGGTAAAATTCTTCCTTTTAATTAGCTTCTGAAAAGCTTCCTGAAGGATTTTCTGTTTCATAGTCAGTTAATATTCATTTCATTGTATTCTGAACTGGTTATGTTCTGCTTATCCTGAATCAGTGTACAGCACGTTACTTAACAGTGGAAGAGAAAATTTTGCTATACTTGATTGAGGACACTAAAAAATAATGAAGAGTTGCATGCAGTAGTGGCTTGTGGTTCCTTTGCTGCATATTGTATGTCTCTCTTTTTTTCAGACATTAATTTTTGATCCTACAGGTCCATAAATGGAAAAAAGGGATGAATAATATTCTTCCCATGTTGTATTTCATAACTAAGCTCTAAAATCTTGAAGAAATTACTTTCTTCAGTAGGTAATGTAGGTAGGTAGAGAATTTGCATCAAATATACTTTATGATGAACATTTGTATAAATGTTCTCAAGGAGCAACCGTGTTTATTTTACTTTGGAAATACATTCAATTGCTCCAGACTAGCAGTGATTTTTTTTTTTTTTTTTTTCCTTCATATGAGATTACTCCATTGAAACAAAAAACAAATCTTAGATTGGTCTTTTTTTCTCTTTTTCTTTTTTCAGAGTTTCTATGTTTGCAAATTCATCTGAGCAATTGCTGGGGCATAAAGATAGCCAGCGGGAGTCATTGACATTGCTCGATGCTAAAGAATTACTGAAATATTTCACACCAGAAGGGCTACCAGTTGGTGATCTTCAGCCACTGCAAGTTCCCAAACGGTATAAATCCAGCATATTAAAACCACTGAGACCATACTCAGAACTGATGTAGGGGAATGTGAATAATGACTGACTGAGAGTTTTAGAATGGCCTAACTTGATATGAGTTTGTAACCTGCAACATCCTTGCATCGCCTGCCTGCCAGTGAAATCAACTGTTAGTCCTCCAGTCAGTCTTGCTATTTAGTTCTTTCAGAATCTGAAACGGTTGGAGATGATGATGTTGGTCCTATGCATTTAAATAGCAAAATAATCACCTGATGTGCAAAAGTGTGCCAGTAGACCTTTGCCATGGCTGTGCTACAAGCTGCTGCCACCATATGTGTCCATTTCCAAAAGAGTATTTCTAGCAAGAAAGTATTTCTAGCAGAAGTTACTGTGGCAGAACTTTAACTTTAGTGTGGTTTCTTTCATTCACTGGAGGGGATACTAGGTGGGAAGACAAAGTGTGAAAAAAGACAATAACTGAGCATATGTAACTGTGTTTGTCTCATGTCATGCTGGCCCAGCATTCCTATCTATATTTATATTTCTTTATATCAATATTCCTATCTATATTTTTATGTGGCAAAGTGCTCCTTAAAGGAAGCTTGTCTGCTTTGCAAGTATTCATCCTTAGTGTGTGCTGGTGTTACTGTATGCTTTCCAGCAGTAAGATTGATACAAGGAGTTAATGGAGTAATTTTCAGGATCTGAACATCTGTTAG
The DNA here is from genome assembly GCA_009769605.1 of Bucorvus abyssinicus. NCBI lineage: Eukaryota > Metazoa > Chordata > Aves > Bucerotiformes > Bucorvidae > Bucorvus > Bucorvus abyssinicus. The sequence continues at coordinate 21,859,440 of CM020033.1, forward strand.
AGTTAAAGCCAACCTATTTAACACTCAGAGAATGTTTGTAGAAGCAGAGGCTATATTATTTATGCAGTGTGTTGTAGACTCCTAGGTAAGCAAGACAATCTTCAGTCACTAGAGTTATATTTGTTGACCTTTTTAATGTTGAATAATAGAATTTATAACGAAATTATTTGGTAGAGCTCTTGATCCTTTTTTTAAACTTCATTATATGTAATAAATTAAGAGGGCTTGTGAGAGGAAAAGGTTCTGTATAATTTTTGAGACTTCTGTAAACTACTTACTGGAGTTTTGAAACTAACCTAAAGATGTTTTGCAGCCTTTCAGTACTTAAAGGGGGCTTATACGAAAGACGGGAACAGTCTTTTTAGCAAGGGCCTGTTGTGACAGGGTAAGGGGTGATGGTTTTAAACTAAAAGAAGGTAGATTTAGACTAGATATAGGGAAGAAATTTTTTACATTGAGAGTGGTGAAACATTGGCACAGGTTGCCCAGAGAGGTGGTAGATGCCCCATCCCTGGAAACATTCCAGCTCAGGTTGGACAGGGCTCTGACAGCCTGATCTAGTTGAAGCTGTCCCTGCTCATTGCAGGGTGACTGCAGGGGACTAGATGACCTTTGGAGGTCCCTTCCAACCCAAAGCATTCTATGATTCTATGTTCTGAGCAGAGAATTCAAGCAAGTTAGAAAATATGCAATGAAAATTGAGAGTCTTCTACAGATTTGTTAGTCCATGCATGCAGATGATTTAGGGGTTTTTGCTATAATGTAAAATATTTTCATTCCAATTAGTTCAGTGAGAAAGAAGTGAATAATTTGTCCACTACAAAAAATGTTTTTTTAATCCGTGATTTTTCAAAAGCCTCTAGAGAAGCTTTACAGGATAGATTTCCTTTGATTCTCTTGAATGATTTGCTTTGAGCTATAGCTGAGTGAGGTCTGGTTTTGAGGGGGTTTGCCCCAATGTCTTCGGATTTCTGCCAGTTGTTATGAGAAAGTATGATGATAAAATCTTTCCTTTGTAGTCCATTACTATATTATGAGTCTCTCTCATAATACTTACAGATCTTGGATATCTAAGGGAATCATATAGCCAAAATCAAGGTACTAGATAATAAAGCAGACTAAATGTTTTTATTTGAAAGCTACAAGGTCTGCCAGTGACTTATACTGTATGTATTATGCTTGGTCCGAAAAGTAACCAGAAAACCTATGAAAATCCATAGCTATCTCAGTGTCTGAGAGATGGTGAACCATTCCCTTTCTGACATACCAGGTTGCTGTTACTGTTGTGTCCAGCCAAACTCTGGACTTCTAGCTGCTTGTCCCCCTAGCAGGTGCTCTAACTAGATTCTCTGGAGTAATTAGCAGCTTTGTACATTGGGTGTTCCAGCACAGTGACTACAGACCTAAAGATTTCCCTGACCAACAGAAGGAAAAAAGAGATTTTATGAGAGACTGGTGAATTAAAGGCATTTTCCCTTGTTTCCCATATTCGAGCCTGAATAAAGGTTTGATAAGATTTGGCTGACAGTCTTTCTAAGTGATCATCTTGCTAGATTCAGTATCCCATCTTTCCTGGGTGTTTTTCCCACATGATTTTTCCAGCGATAATGGTGCAGAGACAGCCTGTACAATTAAAACTTGGAGCAAAGTGTAAGTTTCAGATACTGCTACATCTTGCTTTCTTCTCTTCCTTTCTTTAGAGATAAACAGGATGTGACTTTACAGGGATCTGGCAGCAGGCTCTTTCTGTCTGTCTTGCTACGGTTTATTCTGCTGCAATACTTTCAAATACATTGATATGATTTAGTTGCAGAGTTACTAGCTGGAATTCAAATATCACAGGAGACAAGGGGTTGTTTATGAAGGCTGGGAAAGGTGACTGTTAGGTGAGACAACAACTCAAAGCAAAGGGAAGGAATTCAGTGATTATAGCACTGGATTGAGAAATGGGAGGTCAGTTCCCGGTGCTTCTCAGTTCATTCTACTACTCAGGTGTCCCATTGTGAAATGGGGTGATAGTTGCCTGGATTTATTGATACTGTATTTGGAGAAGTGACCTCTAAACTGTTTAAAATCTCTAAGAGCTTCTGTAATAATAATATCTCAGTAGGTATTAGTTAATTGAACTTAAATTCTCACCTCAATAAAGATTTAATTTTCCATTGATGCTGTACATGAGGGGCTTAGCTACAAGACATGCTCTTTTGGCCTTCCTATGTTGAGGCATTTGTTTCTGACTTCTGGAAGTATAATTTATCCTGACTGTTTCTAGCTAAAATTGATCTGTATTTTCTTCCTTACAGTGAAAATGTGTTCCTTTTGACTCCAGAGCTTACGCCCCGGAAGCTCAGAGGCTTGCCTTTTGAAAAAGCAGCTGGGTGTCATTATCATGGACTTGAGTAAGTTTCCTTGCTTCTTTTCCCAAAATGATATTTCAGCTTCCGGTCAAGGTATAATTAGAAATGTTTCTAGCAACATGGATGTTAATTATGGAAAACTTTATGTATCCTTTTCCTTTGTTGGAACAACTTTGCACATTCCATCTCTCCTTTTCTTACTTTATTTTATTTGCTGGTTTAAATTGCAACACTCCTGTCTTGATGATACTGTGAAAATGTTTTAAGGTTTTTTTTCTAAGATGTACTGCTGTAGCTATTCTCAGTGTCTCCTGAAAATTTTAATTCAGAACTGGAAGTGGTATGGGGAGGAGGGTTTGTTAGTACATATCAAGTCCCTGGAGCAGCACGAGTGAACTACCTTGATACGAAATTGTAGGCACTTTCAGACTAGTAGTCGTGAGGTTTATGAGACCTGCTGTGAAGCTACCTGTACATTCAGGAACCTGAAAACACCAGCAGGCAAGTGTTAGCAGTTAGAATCTTCAACAGGATCGATATGGTTAGGACTGTATTTAGTTCCAACTAGCATTCAATATTTGTCAAATCTTCAGTTGAGCAAACATCATATAATGTAGCTGTATAAAAATTGTTTAGAAAAGTGTAAATATTGTCATTGAGGAGAAGAGGAAAAGGACGTACAGTAACGCTGGAGTAGATCAGCATAACTCTTCCATGCAGACAGACTCTTAGTCTTAACACAGTGTATATTAAGAAATGCAGTGGATACCAAGCACAGGCAGTTTGGCCTTCATGCAAATTTCTGCCACCTCCTGAAATCTCATTTTCAGATTATCAGAATGTGACTGATGATACTGCTGGTATTTTTTTCCTATCAATTGCACAAACAGTTTGGTTAAGATTGTGTTTAGTATCTGCTGTTAATTTTAGCTACGCTCTCTAGGGAAGGGAAGCAGTCGTTCTATCTGTTCAGCTCTCTGATTCTTCTCTTTTTCTACATGGTAACTCACGAGTCTGTTAGCCTTTTTAGGTTTGTAACAAAAGGCACAGAGGGGCAACTGGGTGGATAAGAGAAACACAGATTTGTCCTCACAGGTGTGGGAAGAAAGCTCTTGGCCATTGTCTGTTGGTATGTGGCAGCTTGCTGACCTGCTTGACCTCAGCAGGGAGTGTGCGTGGGATTCAAATTAGGCACTGTGCAGGTTGCGCTGCCTCTTCTCATAGCAACATATGGCAGGTAGAGACCACAGAGAGGCCTGGATACTGTGGAGAGGAGGGAGACGGTGGCATATTAATGTTACAAGGGGAATGAGCTAGCAATAAGGGAGGGAAGAAGTAGAGTGAGATGGTAGAAACTAGGGTGAAAGGAGGGAATCTACAGCTGTATGACCAGAATGTATCATAGTGGGAGTATTGTATGGTCTTTCAGAACAGATATGTCTTGTACTGTGCAGTTGTGATTGCAGTTTTCATCTGCATAGCTGCTGTATTTCTATTTGGAAGTAAAGTCTTGTCAGCAAAACCAGGAGTAGCAATTATGATTAAATAAAATTTCTGGTGTAATGAACCTGTGCCAAACACTTGAATCCCGTGTTGCAAAGAGAAAGTAATTGCTGTTAAAGCAGAGTGACTCAAATGGCAATTTAACTTCTGAAGATAAAAACATTTTTATCTTTGTAGGGTATGTGATTACTCAGTGGTCTGAGAATACAAGTAAGGAAAACTAAATACTTGAAATTTGGGAGTTAAGAGAACTTACTCTTAACAGATAATTAATTTATTTCTAGTGGAAAGTTTTACTCAGCTGTAGAAATGGATTCACTGGTCTGTTATTAGGAAAGCGAATTTCTCCCTGAAGATGCAAATACTCTGAAGAAAGTGGAAAAATCAGATCTAGCAATTTAATGTGACTCTGTGTTAACAAGAGATGAAAGTAAAGGATATGTCTAGAGTTGCTAAGAATAGGAAACATTTCTAAGGAGCTCGGAGGGTGGGCTGAGAAGATAGCCCACATTGTTCAGATGCTTCTTAAAAGGATGGAATAATACTGGATAATACTGTTGTCTTTCCCTCCAGTAGAAGTAACGTAAGTCACTGGGCAATGGAACATTGGTCTCTTGCAAGAAATTTGGAAATCATTTACACAAGAGAAAAGTTAGTTAAGAAGCATTTTGTGTTGTTGTAATCTCATGAATATGTTTCATGGCTTTAGCACCGTTCATTTGTTCTCTTTCAGCTCCAGTCGTTTCTTCTTTTGATTTGGTTGATTAAACCACTTATTCTTTGTAATCAATAGGAAGCTGGGAAGCTTGTGTTGTTTAGTGACACTTCTGTACTTTTAGCATTTAAAAAATGTGAATCTCTCATATAGCAGTGCTTTTCTAGGACAAAGCTGAAGGTTGCATTGTCAAAGAGTGCAGTTAGCAAAGAATCTGTACTAAGTAGCATTTAAAACACTTACCATGCCCATCTTCCTCACACTCAACTAATACAATCTCACAGGAACCTAGTTTTTGGCACAATCTGAGTCTTCCTAAAATTACGTCAGTATTGTTGCATTCTGGGATTCCTGAAATACTCGTAACTTGCAAATTGCATATATTGTACTTCAGGGTTTTCTTCAGGCATTTCCTGTGTGATTCTCTTATGGCATATGTGCTGAAGAAATCTTGGGGTTTGTTTTCTGGTTGGGTTTGGTTGGGGTTTTTTGACACCCATCCAAACAAAAAAAAAAAAAGGTTTAGAGCCTATATGATAGTCAAAAGTAAGTTGTTCTGGGTTTGGGTTTTTTTTTTTTTCTGATTGTAATAAAGCAGAGCCTGTCATGGATTTCTCACCAATTTCAATTTTAGATACTGTCTAGATAACAGAAGAGCCTTAGAGAGAGATGTGGGATATGCTGAACTTCAAACTCGTCTTATTCGCTATGAAACTCAGACGACTTGCACCAAGGAGTGTTGCCCTGTGCCGATTGTCTTGAGCCCTCTCCCATCTCCTGCAGTCTTGTCAGAGCCTGGAAGTGTCCCTGATGGAGAGTCTTTACAATGTGAATTGAAAACAGAGTCATCAAGGCTAAAACACAGATCAAAAGACTTGGATTGCTTTTATCCCAAGAAAAGGTAATGCACTGAATAAAATAAATCTTTAGCATGAAATATTTCAGTAGTCTCATGTGAAATGTATCTTTTTTTCATCTCAAAATGTTTTTAGTGAAGCTATCTAGACAAATATTCTAGTTGCTTAATCCTCTTCTGTAGGTTCATTTGTTTTCTCAAGTGTGGCTTCTCATTGATAGCATTAGATTAATCAAAACCATGCAGCATAGGCCCCTTTTATTTAAGAGATTTGGAGTTATATCTTGCAAAATCTCAAGTGCCTTTGAAAAAATGACAGATAGCCTCATCTGGGACCAAAACTGACAGTGCTGTTGCAGTACAAATAAACAACGGAAGGTTTAGAAAACCAAGCACTGTACAAATGGAATAATCAAATTCCTAATCCAAAGAACTGCTGGTATAAGATGACCTACCAAAATTCAAACTTACTGTCAGCCTTGTTTATTAAAGTGTTTTCTGGAAGTCTAGTTTTTAAGACTTCCCTTTGTACCTTGTAGTCACTCTGAAGATGAAAGCTCTTTGTGTCAATAAAAAATTAACTACTATGTAACACTACTTCTGAAATCACTTTTTACTGTAATACTTCTTCCTTCTTGCCAGTTTGACACCCTTTGCAATCTAATCACAGTAAGCCTTCGACAGAGGTATGGTTTTAGAAATATCCATATCTTTTGCAGCTTTCTGAATAGTCCAAAAAGAAGATGTGACTGTAGTTAGCACTTCATAATTTGGAGCTTCAGAATTATGAACACTCTTACAGTTGAAGGATCAAGCATTACAATGTTCCAGTTAAAGATGAGATGTGACATTCTTGTAGGGCCAAAAGAAATTTAGATAGTTTCAAGACATTTTGCCTTAGCCTGAGATGAGACTGGAGGCCAGCATACTAGCTATCTAGATGAAGGGTCCATATGCAGAACAACCCCCTTTTCCAAAGAGTTTCCCTTCTTAGTTATCTCATTTCTTCAGTTTGTTTCTAGACTTTTTTAATCAGAGGTGCAATGTGTCTACATCTCAGAGAACAAATGAGTCAGTAAGATGTTCTTTTAATACAAAAAAGTTATGTAACAGAATCCTGTCGCCTGTTCTCAGATGCTGTTTGCAAGAATGTACAGCACTTAATACCCTTAGCAGCAGACTCTGTAGCAGAAAAAAAGGCACTGAAAGAGTCAGCATAAAATCTAAAAGTTCTTTTTATCTTTTTTTTTTTTTTTTTTGCCTTTCCAGGCTAACCAAATCTGAGAGTACAGATTCCCTCCTCTCTCAGGCAAGCGGAAGTAGTGGGAGTCACTATCCAGTTGCTATAACAAGGAAGCACTCTGAAAGATCAGTTTCTTTAGCTTCGATGCCATTGAAACAGCTTGGTCAACCCCACAAAGTAACCACTAAGGCTGGGTCATCAAGTCACATAAGTGCAACTGAATCTGAGTCTTCAAAACCAGCTAAGGAATCAAGATCTCAGAAACACACAAGGGTAAAGGTTTATGTTGTTGACTTCTGAAGTAGCATCTGCTTAACCTCTTTCCATGTGGCTTGATTTTTTTTTCTTTTATTTTTTAACTCAAAGTGAACTGTCTTCATCAATATTTGTTATTATTAAATTTCATTATGTTCACTTGTGTAAGTGAATCCTGAAGGCACTGAGGAGAGTGCTGCAGAAGCAAGGAATGAGAAACAGTATGTAAGGAGTATTATATCATGTCCAGAAAATTAAGGCTGAGAGAGAAAACAATTACGAGTAAAGAAGGTGGGAATGGATATCGGTGAATCAGAGTCAATTAAATGTAGAAAATTAATATAAAACCTAAAGGCAGCAAAGAAATATCTGTGCTAGAAGTGTCAGCTGTTGTGGAAGAACAGACTATTCTTAGAATAAAAAGATCTTCCAATAGTTGTCCAAGTCCATTAATTGAGTCCAAGTCCATATTTTGATGCAATAATGTTTAGTTAATAGCTGTATATATAAGGAATGCTCCTTTTAAAATGCAGTGCATAAAATTGTTCCTGGCTTGGTGATATGAATTTTAACATACTCCCAGGGTGCTAGGGAGGACCTTGCATGCGTGTTGATGTTGTGCTGTCAAAGGCAAGTGGGGATCACCCAGATAAGTGTAAATTGGTGTGACTCATTGAAACCTACAGCAAAGTTTTAATATCTCTGATATAAAGAATGTCAGAGTAAATTTTCTAATCTGGCTGTAGTGTTTGCTTTTTTTTTTAATTATTTTTTAATATGGATGTGTCAAACAAGAGTATCAATATAAGGAAAAATAATGTATGTATGTATGTATATAGTATTTTGGAGAAGAGAAAACCCAAGCCATTATCAATTTTTTTCTGTCTTGCAAGCCCCATGTGAATATTCACCAATTCTTTACCTTGCTTTGTCGTGTAAGCATTTCCTTAAGTTTTGAGATTAAGGAAATGAAAATAGATTGTAAAATAACTCTGCCCAAATTTGCTCAGTGGCTTGGCAGTATTTGGCCAATGGATTGATGACAGAGGCAAGATCAAAAAAGAGAAGGTGTTCAGGAGTTTTTTGGTGGCTTTTTTTTTTTTTTTTCCCTTTGGACAATATTTCATACCAGTAATCAGGATGAACTTCTGAGTGTGTTTCTGTTTTTTCAAGATGCTGAAGGAGGTGGTTGCTAAGACTCTTCAAAGACATGGAATTGCAGAGGATCACAAGTGCTTTGCATCATGCAGCCAGCGTCTATTTGAGATATCAAAGTTCTATTTGAAGGTAACTAGAAAACATGCTTTTACAGTTGTTGTTCTTAGTGAAATGAAGCCATTCCTGAATAATACTTGAGATGGACTGTGTGATATTCAGACTTGATTAAGCTAATATTTCCTAGTCATGTGTTCTGTAGAGTGTGTGGATAACCTTTGGACTTGTCAAATGCAGAACCTAGTTTTACAATATATTTTTGTCATTGTTTATTTGTTTTTAAACCTGACAAAGCATTAATCGTTTATGTGAGATAACATGTTAAAGCAGTGGTCTGTTAAGTAAGGTCATGCTTATATATATTGCTTCCTTAGCTGTTGTAGCTATCTCCCAGCCACAGCTGAGAGCTCAGCTTCTCCCTTGTTCAAAGACTGTTGACTCAATAGGTAGCTTACACAACCGAGTCAGAAATTCTAGTTCCCTGATGTGCTCACAGAAGTCCTTGTAAATATATTGTAAGTGTGCACAACTATCTTACACATATTGACTTGGCAGCACCCTGTAGAATTACATCAACCTCATTTTTAGGAGGAAATGAGAATTCTTTCCACAATAACTAGGAGACTTTGTGAGTCAGTGCTTGAGCCCGTTTTACTTAGTGTGGGCAAAAAATCGAATTAAACTTCAGAACAAGGTGTTTAAAAGCTATTGCTCATGAGCCGAGCTGCTATTTCTGTTCATTTGCATGTGTTTAGCCTACCACTAATTGTGAACTAACTCAGCCTGCCTTCAGTAACAGTGATTTAAGCTAAATGAATTTGCAATTGAAGAGGGCTGAATGCTTACACAGACAATAAGACCCAACTTCTTAAATGATTAGAACACAGTTGCACAGTCATTCTGTAAGCAATCCCAAAATCTCCCTGAAATATGCCCTGAAGGAAGACCTAATCCAAAATCAGAAAGATCTGCATGTAGGGATGAATGAGTAGGGCAAATCAGATGGATTCACTGTTCCATTCCAAATAGAAGAGCAAAAGGAAGATAGTGCAGTGATCCTGTTCTTCAGAAATCTGATCTAGAGGGGTGTAGCAGGTCTTGTTCTCCTGAACTGTCCTCCAGCCCCAAGTCTGTAGGAGCCCTTTGAATCCTTTTCTGTGCTATGTACTTCAGAAGCATGGTATCATAGGTATCACTTCCCTTTGGAGACAAGTAGTCTATCAATTTTCTTAGTTTTGCTTTCTCTTTAGGCAAAGTTATGCACTTCTTTCATTTAAGAGATAGGATGAGATTGGACTGCATTAAAATCTGACTGCAAAACTGACAAGCCATTCTAAGTTTTTCATTTCTAGCACTGAATTTCTTTCTCCATGCTCTCCTCACTGTTCTTTGCCAGAGCTCTGTGTTGCAATCTAAGTGCACAGTTGATTTCCAAGTTTATATAGAAATAAGATTTGAATCAAGATTGTAAGAATTTTGACTATCGTTTAAGAAAAAAAATAAAAATTCTGGAAGTTGCAGAAGGAAAAGTGTAACTCAATCGTATGTTTGAGTACTAGGTTTGGACTGCTCTAGAGAAAGCTGCAACCCATTGGAGTAGATTTAGATTATTTTTTTTTAAAAAAAAAAAAGGTCGAATAATTCTGTGGTTCTGAACAAGGTGATAAAATGGGTAACACCCCTCCCTCCCCCAGTTATTAGGGCTTTTATAATCCAAATTAGAATGAGCATATGCGTTTGATAATTCCTGTGGCTTTGTACTTCATATTTAGGATCTTAAAACCTCTAGAGGACTTCTTGATGAAATGAAGAAAACAGCAAATAATAATGCTAAACAGGTAAGACCATTTGTTTATTTGACCCTGTACCAGATAAGGCTAAATGATGCTGTGGCAGCTTGTCTGTAGGATGGTTTAGTCCACAGTTTTAAGAGATGAAGAGATGCCTTCCTTTGGCTGTGGGTCTTGTTTCGCTCTCTGTAGTCCCATGGCAAAATTTCCAGTTCAATATATTTAGGTTTTAGATGGTATTCTAGATATAGCTTCCAGTATGATGAGAAATGGAAATGAAGGCAATAAATGGTTCCACATCACTGGGGAAAAAAAAAAGAGATGAGGTTTTTCTTCATTTGAAAGAAGTCTGGCCATTAGGGAATTCTTCTTGCCTTGCATTGAAGGAAATAACATTTCTTTTCAAAGGTTAGGAAGCAATAAATGGATCTATAAAATGAAATAAATTTCTTAAAAGAAGCAATGAAAATTAGCAATTTTAAGCTTGGGAATAACTGTACACACGAGGGATATCAGATGAGATTATTTGTGTGTAAGGTGGGACTTAATACGAACAGTAGCTCAGAGCAAATAACAGGAGTAAATATTCCTGCCCTCCAGAAGTTAAGTAACTCCTTGATTTAAATTCTGAAAAACATGCTGAAGTGGGTTCATGATTTAAAAATAAAAAAAAAAACCAACTCTATTGTGCATATTTACAGTACAGTTTTCAAAATCATAAATTAAATGTAAAGATTTTGGACTCAGTAGTGAAATAATAAAACCCAAAGTCTGAAGGATACTGCTAGATCGCCACAGAATTTATTCTACAAGAGCAATACTCATTGTGTTCTGTACGGTGATCCCTGATGAATTGCTTCCCACAGATCATAAGGTTTTAACAACTACATGGGTTGTGATGTTTGGTGTTGAACTGGATTATTGTGCTGATATGCCACCATCTTTGTCTGGGGAGACAATGGTAGTTTTATGTGTGTTTCTGATGGCAAAAGAGGCGTTAAAATTGGCGATCTCTTAAGGTGGCCACTCCTCCCTGTATTAGAGAATTCTTAGAAACTGCCCTGTAAAAAATGTAATTGCCCAGGACTAGTCAGTGGTCTGATCAACTACCCTGTTCGGGGAACAGCAGCCCTAATGGTGGTGGCTACAGCAGGGTGCTAATTACCCTTCCTTCTTTCCTCTGTGGCTTAGGAATTGTTTGTAGCTGTTTAGCATTGTGTGTGCACTTTGTTGCTAGTACATGGAGAGAGTGGGGTGAAGTAGCTCAGTTGAAGGATCTAAAAATGCCTTTTTCTAAAGACCAAGCATTCTGTAAAGTTAAATATAATTCTTGAGTAATGCTGTGTCCTCTCAGTTCATGAACAACTCTCTCCTTTTGAATGGATTACTTTTAAATCCCGTTTAGTAAGTAGGAGACAGATGGTGATAAGTATAGTGATAAAGAAAGAATTGATAAAGTATGTGTGATGTTCTTAAGTTGCTTTCAAGAACTAGAGTTACAGAAATAATTTTTCTCATTTATTTTCTGAGGTGATTGAGTGGGTTTTGGAGAAGACTGGCAAGTAGAGGTACTGCATGGATGCTATTCACACCTTCCTAGAAACAGCGGAGACAGAGCACTTGAGATTGTAAGAAAAGTGTTATACTGCCAAACGCGCACACACACACATCTGTACACCGGAAGGACGTTGGTCAGTGTAATCATATAGACTCAATTCTCAAGTACAGTAGCATGTTTTGGAATTTTTTTATCCTGAAAGTTTTAATTTTAAAAAAAATTCAAATGAAAAATGGTTTTATTTTATATGCCTATTTATTATGTTTGATTGTTAAAGGAATATACCTTGATTTGGTTTGATAAAAGCTTTGTATATTTTTCAACTAGTATATTTGGTTTTTAAGTGAATAAAACCCCATCAGGTTTAATTTTAACAAGACTACTTTGTTTTACCTTTTTGTGTGAAGACCTCTATTCTTTCGCTACTTGCTGTTGTATAAACAGCTGTTTATAGCGTCGACCATTGCCATTTTATAGAATAATTAAGAACAGTTCCTGTTCTGCAGGTGAAAGCAAACACAATTAGAATTTGAGTCATAATTATCTCTCTATTGTAGTATAAGAAAAAAAAACTCATGTCTTTTGAAACTTGTTGCAAGGTCCTTTTAAAGCTTTCACAAGCTGGATTTTCAGTATAATTTCATTGTCTACTTTTTGTAACACCCCTTAGAAACAAATTATAACAGAGTTTTGAGATTTCTTTCCATGGTGGAGGGGAAAATCAAAATGCTAGTGGTAATGATGATTGTGAGACCTGTGAAAGAGCTGGCATGCTGTGATGAAATGTAGTGGAAAGACTAATTTTTACCTGAGTGGCAGGCACAGTAAAATACTAAATTCAGCCTCAGTTTGCTCAAGTCTCAGACATACACCTGGCTTGTACTAGAGTAATTATTCAGGTTAGAATTTATGTTGAGATGAGGAGTTCCTACCAAAAAAGTATATTTTACAGCTTTCAGTGTAAGGATTTCCTATTCATCATATAAACTAACATGACTAAAATTGATAGATGCAGTGTTACTGTTTGTGGTATTATCCAGGAAGGAAAATGGATTAAGCAATACTAATATAAATGAAATTTAGTACAAAAAGTAATAGAACTAAACCATGTGTAGGTGAGAATACCATAAAATCTACTTATTCTCTAAAAAGCCTTCCTGATTTTGTGATATTATTCTTTGTTTAATTCTGTTTTGTGTAAAACCAAGCCCTTATGAGGTTTTAACGTCTAACAGGATCTTTCATTTAACTCTTCAATTCCTTTGTTCCAGTGTGTATTGTTCTCCTGAACTCCACAAGACCTTCTGTATGTGGGTGTGTACTTGTTTTAACTGCACTCTGAGCACTCTGAGGTATTTTACTGTGACAGTGCGAGTCGTAGCCCAGGACAAACACAACTTCTTTGGAGCGGGATTACATTTGTCTGCAAAATGCCACACATCCATAGCATCCAGGTTTTACTGATTTGATACAATAGAAATGCAATGAAGGTGGATATTTAAATAATTATTTAGTAAGTGCATACACAAAATCGCTCCAATGTATTAATTACTGTGTATGGCTCACATTTCTTTGCATTCAAGACAGAAAACAAGAAATTAATCAAGATACTAATCTTCCTTAACATCTAATATTGAATAAAGAAAGTCTCCACTTCCAAACAGAGAGAGAGAAAAGGTCTAAATTATAATCTCATCTCTTCAGCCTGAATGCTGATCTTTTTGTCCAAATACTAAAGCAAGCCACTGAAAGCTATATTTCCTACTTAATTTTGGGGGGTTATATACTTATAATTACATAAACTTTGTAGTTAATAAATTATGTGTAAATTGATAAACAGAAGTAGAGAAACTCTGCATTTCATAAAATACTTGCAGCTGGCTGCCATGAGCAAAGAAAATCTCTTTTAGGAAAATAATATAATAATCTTTAACTGGCTTTCTTAATGAAAAACTGTCTGCATGTATCTGTAGAAGGGCTTCTGTAAAATGGTGGGGGTTAAAATTATTTAGTATTATTTCTCATTCCTCCCTTACCTCTCTATGGTGTCCATAGTGAGCCCTGGATTAAGGTACTAACTTACTTCATGAGCAAGTAGAACCCAATGGTTATTGGTTTATTTAATTCTGTAGATTCAAAGGCTCCCCTGAAATAATCAGCAGGAAAGCAGTTAGGGAGCCATAAGCATTTTGATGTACTGTTTGTTTGCATGATTCCCGGTGCTGAACTAACACAGAGCTGCCCGTGTCTCATTTGCACTGTGTGATTATCTTGGCGTTTTTTTAGGGTAAGTGAGAGTAGCTAGTTTATCATGGCTGAATAACGCTGTGCCCCATTTGAGCTGTGGTAACTGTCCTTGTGCATGCTCAACCTACAAAAAAGCACACAAAATAATTTGACCTGGTCTTCCATAACAGTGCGAAACCAAATTATCTTACATAGTCCAAAAACTCCACACCAAGAGTTCCCGCAGCTCAGCTAACATGCTATGACTTAGGTGATACAGAATGTAATGTCACTCTTTGCTTCTGAACTTCAAATTACTTTTTTTTTTGGTGGCTGGTGAACCCCAAATCCTGTCTGACCTATGTCTGTTTTCCTGTAGAAGGCTTGGGTGCTCTCATGATTTTGCAAGTCAGGATAAAAGTCATACTCACCAATATACATTTATGGTCTACCCATAATCCAAGTTTTGCCCTTATACAAGACTGGGCTAAGACAACACTGATACAGTTGTGATTACTTGGTAAGATGATTATTCTAGTATTGCCGGAATTGCATAATGAATATCACGGGGCTACCACAGAACTTAACTTGGGTACAAATGCTTTTCCAAATTCACAAACGCTCCAGTTCTCCCTTGGGAGTTGTTTTCTAATGCCTCTGTTTACAAAAGCACAGAAATCTAATAAAGAAAATAAACTGAAAAGCTAGGTGGAAAAAGTAGTTGATATGTTCACAGGAGGTTGTTATCTGTGTTACTTAAATATTTCATGTTCTTCCCTTCATGCTTTTAAACTAAACTTTTGCCCCGGTTAATCTAGGGGTTCACTTATATCAGGCAGGCTGAGTTTCTCAAAATTTTGCTAGTACATTAATATCTGCTCTTTAAAATAAAAGTTACCACTGAATTCAAGAGTCCATTTTGGATACAATTCCAAATTACTTTATAATAATAGTATATACAGTAATAGTGTGTATGCGTATATATCATAACATATAATATAGTAATAGTCTATAGATATACACTAAATAGCCTGGTTACTAACCTGCTAGTTTGTTATGAAAAATAAGATAAATTTACAAATCGATGATAGTACAACAATCTAGAGTGCATTGGTTAGGCTCCAATTCTGCTGCCACTGAAACCAAAGCACTTTTAAACAGGGGTAAGAGGACACTCAGAAGTCTTGCAGATGCAATTCAGATCAACCTCTGCTTCAGATCAGCTGTGCTTCCGAATGCGAAGAGCTGGTTGAGTGTGCTCCTGTCTGCCGTGGGAAGAAGGAATGCTTCCCTTCCACAGAAAGGGAAAGCGCTCATTTCGCTAATGGGGAAGGACCTGCTCTGATGATGCTCGTGGTAGCCATTTACTTGGTAGTGCATAGAGTTCTGTTCTGATCTATAAAGTACCCTAAGAGAAATGCTAGTTCCACTTAAAGAGCAAAACTCTTAGGAAACACCAGTATGCTTACCTGAACACAATCAGATCAGCTTTATTTTCTTTTATTTTTTTTTTAACTAACACCTAGTATCACATTTTTCCAGTAACACAGATGTTCCAATACGTATCCAGGTCTTTCTAATGGTGAAGCTGCTACACAGACTTTCTGATCAGACTGGGCGATTTACAGCTAGTATTTTGTGAAACGAGTGAAACTCTGGAATACCCCATTTTAGGATTTCCATATGAGGCTACTCTGCCATACCTCGGGTCAGACTGCAAGAACAGACTTAAAATCCTGAAGTTAGGTTTTCTCTTTCGACCACTAAGTTAAGAATTAAAGCAGAAGGGAAGGAAACCATCTTTTTTTTCCATAACCATTTTAAAGAGCTAAGCAAGGCACATGTTGGCCTCACTACTTGAATGCAGAAGCTTAAGCAGAAGTTTCTGTTCTGGGTTTTTTTTTTATCACTTCTGTAACTGCCCAGTTAAATGTAAGCAACAGAGAAAGCACTGTAACTTCAGCAGGTGAGTCTGAACAACCTGCCCCAGAACATCCCTGTGGCCTTTCAGTAAATGCCAGCAGCAAAAAACCATGCTGCATACTTATGCCTTCAGCCTGTCAGCTGCAGTGCCACTATCACATGAAGATGGAGCTTACTTGAGAGAAAGCACCAATGTGCCATTGACACTACGTAAATATTCTTTTTTTTCAGTTTTAAATTAGTTTTTAAAAGTCATTCCATAAATACGATGAACAGTTCTGTCAAGTAACTGAATTCTTAACAGCATGACCAAGGTTTAAAATGTATTTTTCCCCAGCCCAAGACCAAAGGACAGACTTCCAAACAGCCTGTTTGGGTACAAAGTAAGCTCACCTCACAAAAATCCAATAAATGGCTTTATTAAATATATTCTTTTCCTCTAAAATATAAATATTAACTGTACTCTTATAAATGTGGAGTAGGTCCATATTTCATTTGTCTATCTCATCCAAATATCGATCAGTCCAAAATCTGAAAATGAAGAAATAGCATCTGTAATTATTAATTTTTCTATAAATATATATAATACGAATTTTCTTTGCAAACTGTTTAGTTATTCACTTATACTTCATATAGTACTGAGCACCTTAGATTACATATTGTGTCATTTAATTGTTGGTACTAATATAGGAATTTGTCATATTTACAATGCACACACATGTTAAGTATAACATTCCAGTGATCTGTAAGTGTTAAAGGAATAAGGGAATAGTGCAGTACAGTCTACATATGTATTTAACCTACCCCACAGATCGATGTTCTCACTTGAATCTCTGGAACTTTTATAGGAGCCTGCGTCCAAATTTTTAAGTAATACTTTGGAACAACAATAAAAATGTCCTGAATTGCTTTTCAGAAACTTGACACAACAGTTTACTTGACGATGTGATGCAAGTTCATACTCAAAAGACCCAAGTAACTGCCACAGAAAGTTATGTGAACAGCAGTGGCCGCTAAGTGAGAAATGTCCATTTGGAAATTATTGGCAGGTTATGTAACATGTTTTCTCCTACCTTGTGAATTTACACAAGGAATCCATTTTCAAGTGCAAGTACCGTGACAGTAAAAACAAAGTTCACAGCTAGGTGAATCCCCTCCCAGGCTGGCTTCTGACAGGCAAGAGGTGCTGGGAGTGGGGCTGCTCTTCCAAATGGTGATTTAGCTGTTTTTCTTCAATGATTGTTTTCTGAATTTGTGAATTCAGCCCATCATCTTAATTTTTTAATTAGTTTTGATGATTAAGATACCTATGGAAACCACCACAAACTAATTCCTATGCTGTGAATAAACAGCATGACTTAGGCTTAACTCTCTTAGCTTAAAAACAACATGGAACCAAACTGGGGTTTTAATTTTCCTCTTTGCCAGCCCAGTGATGCTATGTTGAAACTTAGAACATGCTTTCTCAAGAATAAGAGAAGTGTTGTAGTATGACAATCAAATCTAGAGACTTCAGATTTTTTATTTCCTGTACAGTTCCTATCCTTCAACGTGTGGATTTAAGGCAAAACGCTAAAAGCAGGCAAAATGCTAAAAGCAAACAAAACCCCAACCCTGAAGCAGTTCTATTTATAAAGTAAGAGCAACATAAATGCCATCCCTGTTCTGCTTCCTTCTGTTCCCACCCAACCACATTACGCCAGTTTAGTAGTTCCAGGTGCAAGCTGTGTGTATGATCTCTGACAGAGAAGGTCAGCGTTCCTACCTGCTGCCCGCCTTGTGCCCAATGTTTTGACTTAAAACAGCAAGCTCTGGTGCAAAACAGGAACTTGTGAGTTATGGTGAGGTGAACGCCTTACATTTCAAGGAATAAATCTGCACTTGTGAAGTCATGCTCGTAGGACCAGTTCCTTCCACATTAAGGCTTTTCTGGGAGTGCAGCTTGCATTCCTGCCCTGATGTGTTTCCTCACAGTTGTGAAACTGCTTGACTAACTTTTCTGATCTAATCTAGAGAACTCAAAAAAAACCCCAAAACAAAAACAAATAAGTTTTCCTTCTTCCTCACATTTGTTCTTCTATCAAGACCACACGTCAGCCTTGGCAGAGCTAAGGGGATGACACAGTAGGGGTAGGAAGCTCAGCATGGCTTTCTGTAGGAAAACAGCTGTGGACACATGCTGGCAGGAGCTTCGGTCATGCTTCAACATGGATGCAAGTAACTTGAGGATGCTCCTACCTACATCCTTCTGACAGTTGGCTCTTAATACACGGCTCTAGCTAGTCTTGCTTTGGGTCCATCACTAGGAATGTATGCAAGATGTCTTTATCATTTAATTTGAAAGTGCTCCTTGGCAGGGACCCTCCAGCTGTTTGCTGACCACAGCTGTACTGCTTTAGAGCACCCGACTCAAAGGTGCATATCTGCATGCTCTGCTGGGTATTCAAGCAACAGGTTCTGACAGCACATCAAAAGAAAAAATCTGTATGTGGTGCACAGCTTAGTACAGAAAAAAAATATTTTACTTTCAGGTGGTAGGACAATCTTGTTTGGAGAACTTCTACTCAAACAACCTTGAGCTTGCATCACAACCAACAGCCACTCTTGTCTGCTTAGCCCTTTACTTAATCTATATAAACAAGTACATTGTAATAGGCACAATTTATGATTCTGAAACATTTACAAGTATGGTACTACACGCTTTTACTGTCTCATATGGGATTTTAAAATCCCATTATTTACAATGAAATCCACTGTTTTCCTTGTCATGCCACCTCTTTAGCTGGTCAAAATGAAACCCGGGCCTTGGAAGACTGCCAAAATGACCAAGGCCGGGTACTGAACCCCAGGCTGGTGGATGCTGCTAGCTGGTACAGGTTGCTGCTGTTGACTGTACTTCAGATGAGCATGGTCGCTCCATCTTTCTTTGAAGAAACTGATGTATCCCACTTATGCCACCAAGCCAAGTCTTGTAATCTTGGCCGACAGGAAGGAATGAATGATGAACACAACTGGTTTTGGACAGGAATGAAGGTCCAGTTGCTGAAAGTACAGAAAGAAATGAAGTTGTGTGATTAGGTTAGATTAGATCAGATTTCAGATGAAATAAACAATCACGTACTGAATACTTGATTAACTGCTGCCCAGTATTGTGAACAGGCTTCTATTAATAACAACCCTTTATTACAACATACTGTCTTTCCTGTGCATACAGCTGCAAATATTTAAGTTACTAAAAGTAAATAGTAAGCATCTTGAGGGCAGATGACATCCTGGTGCCTCTGGTCTTGCATCCACCTGGGTAAGCAGCAGAAAACAGTCAGATGCTGCAAGTGGTTCTCCAAGAAGTTCAACCCCTCCATCTTTTCAGGCTCTGTTTCTGAACAGGGATGGTGGTGGACTGCTGTGTCCAATACCCAGCGCATCTGCTGTTGATCACAGCTGAAGCCAGGATACTGCAGCTGATGCTGCACGGTTGCTCTTCTGTTCAGTGAGACTGAGCTGAGACATTTTTCCCATAGTCATGGTTCAGATGATCTCACCACATGCTTACTAAACATGACAGATTTGTCAGAGTGGTCAACAGTTCAACAGTAGGTTCACATCAGAACAAACCAGATTTGTCTCTCCACCAGTCATGTATCAACTTTACTGAGCGCTAGTAACAAATTCCCTTCTGAAAGCTGGACAACAGGCAGTTACGTGTTATCGAAAGTGATGTGAAGAATTGAGCACCCAGTGTGCTCAGGAACTGCTGAAAAAATTTGGCAGGAAAGACCATGTTTACATGCATAATTTATGGTATCTAAACTGCTCATAGGAATAAGCCCCTTACTTTTAGGCACTGGGACAGCTAACTTAGACATAGCTTGTTGTCATAACGTTAAGTCCCTATGTGTACATTGGAATTAATAATATCTCGTTCTTCTTCCCATCACAAGCATTTAAAAAGTGAAATGGGTAAGTACAACAATTATAACATCTGGCTATTTAGAGATACAGTTTGCTCTTAAATGTAAAAAATCTTTTATCCCTCCTTACGTGGTTTTACCATTTTCTCTCTTTTAGTTTATCTCCTACAATATATATGGTAATACTCATCCCTCTTTGCTAAACACAGTACTTACAATTTCTCCATCCTTTCCTCCAAAGTCTAAATAAAGCATCCTTATCCCATCATCTGAGGACATTTTCAGTTTTTCGTAGGGATATTGTGCAATTGTCTTAGAGAAGGCACCATCTTGCGGTTCAGTTGTAAGAGAGAATCCATGTTCGTAATGGATGGTCAAACGGCACTCCTGGCTTTTGTATGTGCAAGCTAAAGAAGGAAAAAAATTTTAGTCTGTTATCGCTCTTCCACTTCACTGCAGATGTCTGCATTTTACATCCGATCTCAACACTATTCTGCAGAAACTACCCTTTCCTAAAACTGAGTTAATCATGTTCTAACTGTAAACCTGCACATCTGGAAAAACAACAGAAATCCTTCTGTTGTGCAAGGTCCAAGCAAGGTTTGTTAGTTACGGGGTCAACACACAGACTATAACTGTACTGATGGCAGTCCTTACAGTTACCCGCTGTGTTCTCCATGTGGCAGTGTACATCTACATGCTGACACTAAACCAACCTACTGAAAAACTTCATGCCAGCTCAGGCTGGCATTTCCTCCTTCCAAACCCTGACAAAGTCACAGCTACTCTTCTTCTTACATCTGCCAGACATAGCCAAAATCAATAAACGCGGCACACAACGCACGAGAAAATGAAAAGCTCTAAAGGGTTTCCCTAAAGTATTTTGACAGAGGTGAAGACGCTCCTGAGTTCTCATTAGTGTCATGGTAATTGAAAAAGTGCCCAGATAATTGTAATAGCTACTGCAGCAGAAAGTCTGCATCCTCCTCTCCACTCAGAAACATAGGCCATGATCCAAATTAAAAAATAAAGAATTTAGGTGTTCACATCCCAAATCCTCTTTTCCACCACTTCCCTGTGAACAATTCTGCCAAGAAGGGTCCAGGCACTGGGATAAAAGCACCGCAATAAAAGAAGGGGCTGATGTCCTCCTCTTGCTTTTGGAAGGAAAGGCATCCATGTCACTAGGCTGAGGAGACAGACATGCCCTTGAGGTGGTTCCCACTGAACACTTTGCTTGGTTTCCATGTCAGAGGCCCTCACAAAGCAGCCTGAGCTCCCTGTGAGACAGGGTCTGGCAGCCTACAGGCAGGTGTCCTTCTGCTCAGCAGCACCTGGTTGTACCTGACAGCTTCACAAAACCGGAGCTGCCCTTTCTCATGGAGCAGATTTGTGCTTTGGCTCTTGCTCTCACATTTTTAGGTAACGAGTGGAGATAATGTTCTACTTTAACAGCCCTGCCAACTGTAGGTCTAGCAGGGGAAGGAATCCCAAATGCTGGAGCCACTCAAGAGAAAGGCACAGCCTCAAAGTCCCAGAGCTGCTCACGGCTAGCAGCTACCTGGCTGAACGGGGCATCACTCCAGAGCATCTGCAGCTGATTACTTTCATTGCAGTCGATTTTGCATGTATAGAAGTGCTGAGAAGTGACACTCTGAAGTTCATAGAGGTAAATGACTAATTGTCAAAATGTGGCTATTGGGGTGGTTTATGTTTTTTTTACTCTTCTCAAGTGTGCAGAGCTAGGTGAATAAATGACCAGTTGGTGCCTGTGAATGTGCCAGTCCTCCTCTGCCTTATCCTTCTGCAGGCAAGACTCCCACCCGGCTCTCAGGAGTCTCCTGAATCTCAGAAAAATGCTCTTTTCTATGGGTTTCTGGACAAACCTCTGATGATCGCTTCTCCATGACATGCAGCACTATATGGCTGACTACAAACTTTGTCTGAAGCAACATGCCAAAAGCAAGACAAAAAATCAGAATGAGAGTGACTGGGTCACTGGCCACAGGTACCAACACACCAGCTCAAGACTGGCTCAGAAATCAAGGGAACAATATTTTAAACACATAGAACCCTAAATATATGCACATTTTTAAAAATGAACTACCTCTAGCAGAAGAAGACTGAACTACCCACAAGCATCATGAGGAGGTGTGGAGACACAGCACTGTAGGTGTTACTCACATGTGGTGATTTCTGTGATGAGCTCTGCGGAATTGTGGCAGCCCTGCACTATGCTCCTTGTCCACAGTGAGAGGTCTCGGCTAGTCTCCGTCCTGAACAGATGGGTTTCAATGCCTTGCCTTGTACCGGTACGGGTTGCAAAAGACAAATCCATCCCTGACTGTGGTGAGCCTTTTCCTGGGCCAGAATGGACCAACCTGCAATTGGATTTGAAAACACATCAGGGAATTACGATGCTGACACAGCACACTGTGCCAAAATCCCTACCTGAGCACAGCTCTGCTCTGTACGTTTCTAAATGCACATTTTTAAGAGCATGAGAACTCATATCTCCTCTGAGCGTCAAGTGACTCCTAGCGACGCTCAGAAGAGTGAGGGTCCAAGGCAGCAAGTACAGAAGCAGCCAGACATGCAGGTGATGATGGGGGTGTCCCAAAATTTCCTGATGAATTGTACAAAACACACCTTTGGATGAGGAAAAAAGCTAAATCACTGACTGGTCTGTGGTGGGGGGGTTTGGTCCATAGATACAAGTGCTTGCTCAGATAAGGCAGCTGAATCCAACTTTCACTGTCAAGCGGCATTTGCTGTAAAGCTTAACCATCTGCAGACAAACTCAACAATAAATGCTGTCAGATAAAGTAAGAAGTTCTGTAAAATATGCAGATGCCGAAGTACTGTCTTGTGCATACTTTTCCCATAAAGAACCTGTAAAATGCAAAATGTTGCAGATAGATACTTTAATCTGAAATTCTCTCACGTTTTGCTGCAATTGACATTTTTTTGCCTGGCATCAACAGCTGATCTCCTCTGACGAGGAAGCGTTTGTTCATCTGGCCAAATGGTAACCACAAGAGGTATTTCTGAGTGAGAAAATCAACACCTCATAATATTTAATTCTTCCTTAAGACAGCCTTTTTGCTGGTTTTTTTTTTTCTTCCCAAAGAAGAATGGGGAGTAAATATAGAATTCACTCAGAGACATGACACTGGTTCAGCTGAAAGGATAATCCAGAGGAGCTCATCACTCTTTGTGATACCCCTTAGAGGGGGCACAACATGACACCCTTCTGAAAAGCTTATTTCTGTCTTGTGTCTCCTGTTTTCGTTTCTATAGGCAAACAATATACTTTGTATGAGACTATAATGTAAGTACGTAGCATGGTAGTAGAGTACTTGTGCTGAAGAATAAAACATTAGATTATACTAATCATCTCCTGAATGCTAATTCACCCTCAAATTATTGTTTTGCCTCTGGAAGAATAGCTGCCTGTTAGCTGACACTGTAGAAGTTTGCCATCAGAGATGTTTTAATAGGGAAAAAAAGCAAAAAGGAAAGAAAAATAACAACTTTAGCTTTTCAGTTATTGAAACACTAACCATAGGGCATCTGAAATTTCCGCCAACTGCCTGGCAGTCCGTGCTGACATTTAGGATGTGCACTGTGCCGAACAGATGCATCCCTCTTTCAGACCCCCTAGAAGGTCTGCAATGCTTGTTCATCCTCAGGTTCATGGTAACTTTCTTTGGATTTTGAGCATCCGCCTCGATCTCATGGTCCCAGGAGGGCCTGGGAGGACAGATGCAGAGTATGCCAGCCAGAGAGGCCCTGTGTCTGGGCAAGTAATTCTATTCCATAGAGGCAGCCTCCCCAAATGCTTTTTTGCCTCTACGAGGGCTGCGTTAATGCCCCGCTGAGCTTTGATACTCAAGGCCTCCTAACTGCACCCTGGGCAGACTTTGCAGTCGGGGAGTTAGCAGCAAACAAACAGCCCAAAACTTTAAATCAGTTTCATCTGCCCTGAGGAGGTGCCAGCTCTGAGGGGAAGCTGCATCTTCATAAGTAAGGCAGGAGACCGGGAACTGAAACCTCCAGTGACTTCTGCTGCTGCCTGTCCCTGGCCAGTCACCCGGGTGAAGACACAGTCACTGCTCTCCAGCTGCCTTCTGCTTCCGGGGACAACTGCGGGAAAGCAGCCTGGAAAAATCACATCAAGTTTGTCATTAAAATAAAACTATTCCAGCTTCTCCCTGCGTCATGCCTTCTCCTTTATACAGTGCCCATAGCTGTGTGTAAAATTGTTTTCTGATACTTGTGATATTCAATGTGTGACAGACGGATAGTTCCAACGTTTTATTTCCTTTCAAATCCAACTCCCCACTCCCCTGCTATCCATAGCACTGGTGTTGTAGGTTTTCCAGCATATGGATAGAATAAAGATGGACTTTCAAAATTAATGTGGACACAACTAACACAAATAAGGTTTTTTGTCTGCCCTCTCATTTGTGTTATCCCCTCACTATTAAAATATCGGTCTCACTCCTTAAAAATCCTTTTCTATCATTCAACTCCAGATTGTGCTGTGGAAAATCATGCAGTTAAACATGAGCTAGACAAATATGCAGGGGAACATTTGATGGCATTTATGAACCAGCTGTCAGTACTGATATATTTGGGTACAGGTCAAACTATTCCCAAGCTTTAATAAAGTTACATTCACGTGAGCTGTCTCATTTACATAAAAGATATTTTATACTAAAGACCACAAAAAAAAACCCTTAAGAGGCAAAAAATAGTCTTAGACACTTCACAGAAGGCTTCCCCTCGCTCCCTCCTCCCATCGCTCTGACCATGGTGGCGGGGGGGTGTGTGGCGCATGCTGCACCCCAGAGCTGAAAGGGCACCCAGGGCCAGCTCCAGTAATATCCACCCACACTCCCCGAGAGTTACTGGGCTCCGTGCAGGTTTCTGAGATGTCTGTGAGCATGCAGGAGCCCGAGCTCTCCTCTCCAGAGCAGCCAGAGCCGCAAGAGGGCAGGAGAAGGCTGGTCACCACCAAGTCTGTTTGAACAGCGCGGAGACAGCAGGCAGTGGCTATAAAATGCAACTCTTGGCATGCTCCAGGGAGACGCTTCTAATCTCTAATTTCTCCCTTGTCTCTCTGTTCTGGGGACCTTTTTATCATTATTCTTTGCAAATGTGTGAGAGCAGACGGGTACAGTTCTGGGTGAGACACACTGGGACCTGCTTCTCATCCTAATGCTATGAGAAGAGTTTCAACCATTTACTGCAACAGCAAAATCTAATGGCCTCTTCAAAACGGACAGTGGAACCATCACTGACATTCAAAGCAAGTGTTCAGCTGCTCATTTGAGATTTACCTCAGAAGAGGCCATGAAACAAGGGCATCAACAGGCATGCAGCTCTGCCCAGCAGAAAGCCACCAGCATCTACCTTACGTTGGAAGCACTCCTTACCCTGACTTAAGTCTTTGAGACCTGCTCTGGAATGGCTGTACTCTTTGGAAACCTATGTACAGGCCCTCATTCATCCAAGCTCTGCATGGAGGGAGCCACAACCACCATCACTGCCCCAGGAAGATGAGTGGAGAACTTGCCCAGCTTGCACAGCACCTCATACACCTTCCCTGGGGACCCCAGTGCTCTCCGCCTGCCCCGCTGCCTGCTTGCAGAAATGACTGACCACTGCCCAAACTCCTTTCCCAAAGTTCCATGGCATTAACCATCAAACTGCTTGAACGCTTCCTGGATACAGTCCTCGGCTTTACACAAAAGCCACTCACCTGATCTTTAATCGGAGTGCAACATGGGCTACTTTATTATTTTTTCATTTCATGTCTGGCTACGATAGATAACACAATTTGATGGCAAACGTTTAAGATGTAATACTTAAGCTCCTTTCCCATGCCAGAGGAAGGCGCTGTTATTCAGGCACAAGGAAACACTGAAACAAACGTTATGACAAAAAGGTCCTTGGAGTCAGGGCTATGAGCCAGCCGCTGTGCCTCTGGGTGCAGAGGTTTGAAGGAACAACTTAAATCGCCTGATCTCAGTTTTATTTGAGCTATTACTTATATTCCACACAAAGCTGTGAAAGAATGACTGGAAAATATTTTTAGCTCTTAATTGCATCCATAGGTTGAAGGCAAACTTATCAACAAACAGAAAGGGCATGTTGAAATTCTGCTGTTAAAATACTGTATAAGAAGATTGTAATCCTTCTACTACTTTCCAATTTTCTCTGCTCATTATGTCTCGGGTAGATTAAGCATGACTCTGTAGAGTATCTGGCACTGAAGTTTTCCAGTTTCAGCAGCTTTTCAAATATGCATTAGCTAAGCAAAAATGTTTTCCCAAGGACTCATAAAAATCTGAAAGATGGGAGCAGTCAAGATTACAACATGTGGTCTGCAAACTTTCCAGGTGAAAAGTTCTAAATTGCACTGATCAATGCGCAGAGGGGATTTAAAAGGTCGTCACCAGGAGGGTAATCACTGACCGAGCATGAACACAGCAGTCAATACCAACGGCAAACCTTGTGTATTTTTTTGGGGTCGCTGTACTCAGTGTGACAGATCATAAAAGCAGGATCCTTCAGGGTTTTAATCAAAACCATCCAAAAACAGTAGGTGTAATGATTTAGGGACTCTGTCGATTTAGGTAATCTGCTCACCTTGGGGATTCATGCATTCTGTGTATTTATCAGATTGTGACTCCATTCCCAATGTCAAGTTCTGTGTATCTGCTGTCTCTGTTACCTGAGTGTTAAATTCACAGAGACACTAGTAAGAAATCACAGAGATGGGGCTGGAATGGTTGTCAGGAAGTCACCCGGCACATCCCCCTTCCCAGAGCGGGGCTAACTGTGCCAACCAACCCCTGAGGGTCACAGTGTCACCCGTCCTTCAAAGTCACCAGTGATAAGGATCGTACACCTTTCCTAGAGAATCTAATCCAGTACGTCACCCGCACACCAAGTTTTTTCCAGGACCTAACCCAACCCACCCCTCCACCACAAATGCAGCCAACTATTCCCATTGTATCCAGGAGGGACCTGCAGGACATGCTCCTTTTCCTCCTTGTGTCTTACCCTCATACTTGAAAAGTCTTTAAATGTTTTCCATGGACTCCACTAGATTACACAACTAATGTTTCTAGAGTATTCCCCTACTGAGAGTGTTTTCTGTGTCTTACATTTGCATTGCTTTCTTCCAGACCTGCCACAGTTAACTGGCATCTTTTGGGAAGCGCAATGCCTCACATGAAGGTGGTGTAACACCTGAGGTTTACCAGTGCTCTGTATTAGGTATGATTACTACTTCTGCCCAAACTGCGACACTTCTGCTGTAACCCAAGATGATTCTCTTTATTTTCCCCTCTCAAAAACATAACATCGCAGATTTAAGCAATTTCACCACACTGCCCAGATGCTTCCTGGCAGAGCAACTACTTTGTCACTCATTTTCCACCCCAAACCAGCGCAGCTGATTATTCCCCAGCACTGAACTTTGCACTTGTCCTTTCTGAAGCACATCCTGTCTTTCTTACAGACCATTCTCCCAGTTCATAAGGACCCTTCAGCAGCCTGACACCTGTGCCGAGCAACTTCTCATTCCCCTGCAGCGTAAGGCCCTGCTGCTCCACTCACATGGAAATCCCATCAGAGAGAGAGATGACTATCCCCACCCAAGGCAAGCCAGTCTCCTATGAAATCTGAACTCCTGACAAAAATTAATTAACAGGCCCTCCAAGGTGAGGACTTAGATTTTTTATGTGGTAAATCAGTGGTCACTGATGACAGTGCCTGGTGATGTCCACCAAAGGGCTGCATAATGACATGTGGGTAGGAAGGGGCAGGGTGCACTGCAGGATCTCTGGTCACTTCAAGGAGGAGGACTTGGGTCCATGTACAAATGATACCCCAAAGCAGTGAGGAGGAGATGCATCACCTTCTGTTGGGGTGCTCTTTCTTCACAAACTCTTAAGGCTTAGTGACACACCTGGATGCAGCCTCCGTCTCCGACACCTTACACAGTTTTCATCAGGAATTGTCACCTGGAATTGTCAACCTTCACCACCACACCATGCAGTAGGCTGCAAGCTGCAAAGCCTGGGGCTCTCACCTCATGTTAAAGGAACAAAGCCTCCAATCGTGGGGAGAGAACTAAGAGAGCAAGAACAAAAATTAACTAATCAGAGCGCAGTAAGAGACGTGCTGCTTTTGGCCATGTGCAACCAGTCGTTCTGAATGAGAACTCATTGAAAATGGTATAAGAGAGGCCTATAGCAAGGCCAAAACAATGGAATAGCAGCCCCTTGACCGTACTGGCAGATAAACGTGATTAAGATTCACATCAAGAAGCACAGACAGTTTCCACTGCATAAAGACAACTATGGGAAAGCTCTCTCTGAATTACTGT
Source organism: Bucorvus abyssinicus (assembly GCA_009769605.1). Classification (NCBI taxonomy): domain Eukaryota; kingdom Metazoa; phylum Chordata; class Aves; order Bucerotiformes; family Bucorvidae; genus Bucorvus; species Bucorvus abyssinicus. Next base: position 21,887,396 of record CM020033.1, read on the forward strand.
TGATGGATACCTTTAAAATAATGCAGAGGTTATTTCCAACCTTGATTCAAGAATGTGTCTTCCAAGCTCGCCATTTTAAGCTAAAAAAGCCAGGAGTTAATATGCTAGAGCAGGAACAGCCGTGCTGATACTGTCTCTATCACATGTGTGATCCTCCAAAAGCCCTAATCCACTGGTGTAGAACTGCCACACCAGTGCACCTAACTCAGGGTGACAATCTCACTTTTTTCAGCCTGGAGAAGCAGCTGGAAACCCGAGTGCTTCTGCCAAGCCCTCAGGTCTGCCACACTGAGATAGAAATCTCAGGAGATTGAGCTCTTGGCTTTTTCAGCACTCCTGCCTCTGGATCCAGGCCATAATCCTTCCATTGTGCTTCTGGCCATCAGCCTCGGCCAGAACTTGAAACGGAGGAGAAGACAGGAGTTAAGCTGAGCACATTGGCCCATTGAAGAAGAGTCTGCTTCTCAAACCATGACATTTCAAGTGTGATATCTAGCTGTACACCAGCTATACCTGTTCCTGGCTGACTCAGCTGTTCCTGCTGCTCTTGAAGGGGCTGGAATAAAAAAGCACAGGTACCTGGTGGCTAGCAGTGGGTAGGTATGCAGAGGGCTGAACCAAGCCTCCTTCATCCGTGGCATGCTCTCATATATTAAGAGGTCTTTTTCCGTCAAGACCACTAACACAGGCTTCCAGTGCTTCTCGTTGTCTCCTGGCACCTGAAAAAGAGCAAAGTTTCAGTGAAACAAGTGACAAATCTACCACCATGCGAAGCCTGACAACATGAACATGACAAATCCTGACCAACAGAGATTTTTACTTCTTTGGCTTTTTGACATCTCCCACCTGAATTTACACCCAGCTGCAGCAGAAATGGTGTAAAGTGCAATGACATCTGCTGCTTTCGTTAGCAGTGCCATTTGCAGCCCTCCTTGCAGCCTTCCCCTGCTACAGGCTACTCCATAAACGCAGTAGTGGAAGAATATTGAGACAGAGCTGGTTGTTGTTAGCTGTGGTATGCATGAAAGGACCTTAAACGTGTATGTAAAACGTGCACTATTCTTGTGGACCTGGCAAATTAACCTGAGTGCGGGACACTGCTGCTATGGTTTCTATTTTCATGAGTTAAAAAAAGATGCATCATCATCACCATTACAGAAGAGCGTCAGGTAGTAAAAAATAGTGGTTTGGAAGATGCTTTTTTCCTCCACAGTCCATGTTTTCATTGCTTCTTCTTCCTTCATACTGTTCTTCCCGTTTTACAAGTGCCAATTTATAAAGAGATCCAACCTAAACAAGGGGCTGATCCGAAGTGTTGTCTCAGTGATGGATCTGCATGCACAATTCCAACCCATCTGTAGAAGATGTCTAAAGACTGGGGCATCAGAGCCCTTTACTGGCTGCGGAATCCAGATGTGGAATTGTATTTTGCAAGTTCGACACCTGGTAGTCCACATGGCTACACAATTTCTGTTATGGGGACCAAGTATACATTCAGGTTTTTACTTACGCTACTCTGGCAGCCTAAAAGTGTCTTACAATAGATGGGAACATGAAAGGATCTTAGTTCCAAGTAAGCATGGAGCCCTTGTCTTTCACAGACTAATTCATCATTTTCCTTTCGGTGCACATAAAGAAAAAGAAACCCTGTGATGCTGTAACACTTACAGCCATGCTTTCAAACCCAAAGATCTTGAGTGGGTACTAAAGGGGATAAGACAAATTCTAAGATTCACCAGAGAATCGTGTCTACATGACCCCTCCAGTAAAACCTTCACTGTGAAGGAGAAGCAGCTGTCTATGCTGTTTTATGGTTGATGCCAGCCCGCTTGTCACTGGGCACATCAATAAGTGGAGAAACATATAAAAGGGATCAGTCAAAGGCTGGCCAGGCTGGGAGTGGCACAGCCAAAAATGGTGATGCAGATCCTTAAATATGATGTGCCTTAAGTGCTGGATTCAGATTGAGAACGACATTTGAAACACTTGTGTTTTACATGAAGACAGAGTCCCACAAATTTCTAAACTTTTAAGGACTTTCAAGACAGTTGTAAGGTAGCTTCGCACCAGAAGAGCAATGTCCAAAGCAGATCTGAAACTAAGATTTTTGGCTTGCATAATTTTTGAGATGTACTCTTCCTTCTAAATGAAGCTTTTCCAATAAACATATTCCTGTTTACAGCATTACTTGCTTATTGCTTGTTCATGTCTGTGTGTTAATCAAAGTCATAAATGGTTCATCCTTTTAATTTCTTCGGATGCGTCAATATTTATTTGAAATTTTCTTGTGTTGACAGTTTCTTGAAATGCAACCTTTCATTTTCAAATGAATTAACACACCTACTGATACACTTAGAAAGAATGCAAAATCCAGAATTCTCACAGTTCATGTACACAATATTCACATGAGCAAAAAAGCATCCTCAGCTTCTTAATACCACAGTAATTAACTACAGTTAACATCCAAGTTCCTAGTGTGGGAATATAGAAATAAAGGCACAGTTAATATTAACATTTAATTTTTGAGCACCTGCCTGTGTTCTTTAACTGGAAAGATTTTAGTACACACTTTTGAAGATTTCCAGAAAAGAAAAAAGAAGATAAATCTGAAGTCTGTCATAGGATGGAAAAGCATGATGTTCAGATCTGTAGTGTGGAGGAGTAAGCAGGCAGCATACCAGGCTGTTACACCTTATGTTTCTATTCTATGACCACAAACAATCCAAAGACTAAGCAAAAGCCTCTCACAGCTTTCCTGCAGATCCACCCTGCCTCTGTAGCATTTTCAATCATAACGTTTGTTATTAGGTGGCTGGTCAGTCAACTCTGACTCCAGAAAGTTTGGAAAACACTGTTCCCTATAAAGCAACCACAAGAAAGGGAATAAAAGTCCTTTTGCCAGCTGGTCCCACAACTATTTGCTGGGCAGCCATAAACATCAGGAGCCAGAATTTTCACTGTGGATGCTGTAGCTGCCGCCCGCTCAGCAAAGCCCACAGTCCTTCCCAACAGCAGGGTGACTGTGGAGAAGATGTGGCTCAGTCAAAAGGTATCGTAGCCTTTTTCTCCAGTATAAGTGACCTTATACTGCCTCTTCTTGAAGGATATATGCCCTGTTTGTAGGGTATATATCGGGAAGCGGAGAGAGGAGAACGGTATATGCTTGCGTCCTGCTAGGAAGCCCTCCCCAGTATGAAGGGCCATGCAATACACACACTTTCAAACACATTTTTTAAACCTTGCTGGGACCATAGCTGTCTCACTGCTAAGGAATGCTGGTGTAAGCAAAACTGCTGGTATTTCAGACCTGAAGAAGGAATTGTGTGCCTGAAAGCTTGTCTGGTTTTCTCCCAACTGTAACAGCTGATCTAATAAAAGATACTGCTGTTCCTTAAAAACCCTAAATTGCATTGAACCTGATTTTGTTGAGGTTTTAACAGCTGATGACGTGCTGTTCCACAGGCAGTTGGCACTTCTGGAAGGTGACAAAAGGAACATGCTGTCCCGTAAATGGTAATAGCAAATTTTACAAAGGAAGAAGAGAGTCTGCAAATATACCATTAGCCTACAGGGCACATTCAGAACAAATCAGCATGTGAAATTAATCCAGATCAAGCAAGTGCTATACCAAGCATGAGTAGAATAGCAAATTACAAAACAAAAGGAAAAACATGCTGCTTACAGGCAGCAAAATGAAGGATTTGTTCAAATTCTAAAGGTTTTAAAATCTGACGTATCATAAAGATAACATGAAACACTTCTGTAAGAGTAAATCTACATATCATTTGAGATACATTTTAGAGGCACCATTTTAGACAATGGTTAGGGCCAGCTTCTCAGCCTGAGTTTTGTGGAATTCTGGCACTTGTGCTACAGTTTCTTTACTCCAGTTCCCACTTGCACACGTACAATTCAAAGTGTATTGATCTGTGTTGCAGACAAATAAAATCACCATCCACTCTGAAAAACTTTTCAAACTCAACCTTTTCTCAGCGTAAAAAATGTTAGATCAAATGTAGACAATCTAGAGAAAAGAAAAATCAGTACTCCTCAAACCTCCCACCACAATAAAATGAATCAGCAAATTTTTAAATGATCTTCTGGGCCAGGCAACTCTAAGCAATAGGTATCAGTGCCCCCTCTCCATGCTTTGCTCATCTCAGCTGAGGTCACTGCTTATATTCCCAGGTGAAATTCCACTTCAGGTCAATGAAGCTGTAAATGTTTATACCAGAAGCAAACAGTTTGGTTTTTTTTCTTTCCTTGATGCTGTGCCTCTAGACCAAAGTCTTCAAGTACAAACCTGAAAAGGGAGAACATATTCTAACAAAAAACCCCCAAGTGCAGTGAAGCATCCTTTTTGCTCCTCACAAACCTTTTTGCTTCTCACAAACCTTTTTGCTCCTCATATACTCACCCCATGAAATGTGAACTCCACTTTTTCCCATACACACCTCTCTGGTTTACCTTTCCAAATACAGAAAATATTTCATGTATGGCAGGGATGAAACCTAATTTTTTAGTGTACAGTAATGTGATGGTTGGGTCTGGGATGACACCAGAGGAGACCTGCATTCATGTCTTGCTCAGACACAGCAGCTACATGCAGACTTGTCCATCAGTCTTTGGCTGATCTAAGTGCAAAAGTGCTTCGATGCAGACGGCTCACGCAGCATAAGGACACACAGACCCTACCGCACCAAGGATGCACCTGAGCTCTGGTTGCTTCTGGATGTCTTTGCAGTGGTGGGGAAGTATCATTCCAGGCTTTACTTTAGGGCAGGATCTGCAGTCTGAAGGACTGACTGCAAATAATGACACAGCAGGCTCAACACCACCTGCAGGACCGCTCCTGCCGTTTTTTTGGCAACTGCTCACGTGCTTAAGGCCACTGCTTGCAATGTACCCTTAAAGAGTTACTCCTCTGATACATAGCAAACAACACTTCAAAGAGGAGCCAGCTTGTTTTTCACGCAAGCTATGAGTATCGCAGCTTCCAAAGCTTTAATAGTTTTCACATATGATTAATTGCCATAAAGACAACGGGCATCTCAGTTAAATCTTTTTACAAACTGTTTGGCCCTTTGGTCTTTCATCTGCCAGGTCTCCTTTTTGTAAGGTTTTTCTTTGAATTTCAGTTATTCATCTACTTGAGGCTGGCAGGAATGGATGAAAGAATACTTTTAATCTATGAGGCTCACAGATAATTAAATTAGAGGCCGCGGTTTACTCTGGAAAGCTGTTTTATATTTTCATTAACTCAAAAGGGACACTTCAATTACATTCCCTGTTTAGTAAACAAATTATGTATTGCCAACACACTCCACTGCAGCAAGTATCCAAAAATGTGGCCTTTCAGAGAACTGCTATGAAGGTAGCAAGTTAACCCCCTTTTCCATTACCCCCTCCCAAATCCCAAAGCTACACTATCCCCGCACACAGAGCACAGGAGGAGCAACCAAGAAAGAATTTTCAGAAACTTTTTTCTTGTTGTTTTCCCTCCTCTATCACTTAAAACCTTTCCATGCTGACAAAAGCCAGCTTTGACACAGGCTGGGATATGTTCTGCTACGTTTTTCTTGCCTTTTCATTGTCTTTTGATGAAGGGCTATGTCCATGTTCAGAATAAATTTGATTCGTTTACAGAAACCTACTTTTCAGTTCCTGAAAATAACAGCTGGGACTGAAAAGGATTTTTGCAAGATGAACAGCAGTGATGCAGAAATACATCATGCAAACCCCAGCATATGCAACAATGCTGGTATTTCTGTGAGCTCATTTGACAGGAGGCAATTTGCAGTGCAGGAGTGGGTGTAAGTGACAGCCGTAGGCAGGGGATATAAACACCTCCCACACTACACGCCAATGAGATGTGTTTTGCTGCTAAACTTTGAAGTTTTAAACAGGAAATAATTTGCACATTGTTTAGAAAAAAAAAAAAGGCTAATGAAAATGTGACTGGCTTTGTTCTTCTCTCTCTTTGACCTCGGCAACGGCTGAAAGTGGCTTGTGCTGTTGTCAGATCTGGATTACAGTCAGTACAGATAAAAAAATCCCCCGAAGAGCACAGTATTGCCTCCTGTGATCACCGAGCGAGAGATGCACACGCTTGGCTCTGATGCTGTGGCTGTGCGAGCAGCCAGAGCCATGCAGGTCAGGTGGGAACCACAGCAGGGACCACGCTGATCCAACCCACGTGCTACCCCAAGCAGGGCCCAGGGACACAATGGCAGCTACAGTTATGGGCACTGCTGAGTGTGGACAGGATACCCATTCTCAAGACAGATCTGTTCAAGACTGAACTCCTTCTAAATATCCTTTACAATTACAAGACACAAGCCAACTTTTGTCAAAAGTCACACAGTCAACCATGTCAGCATGGCAATACGTTCAAGCCAATGTCCTGACTCTCTGGACTTACAGGACTTTCAAACAGCTCTGGCCCATATCCAAATACCATACCAAATGTCAACAGTAGGACCCCAGTCCTCTGTATTCGCCCACGCAAGAATGGCAGCTGATCTGAGACCTTTCCAACAGTCAAACAAGAATACTCGATCCCAGTTTTGTAACGCGGGTTCGCTCCAGAGCTTGGTGAAGTCAACCAGAGTTTTCCTAATAACTCTTTAAGTTTTGGACTACACCCTTGGGGAAAAAAACCTTGAGGCACAGGAGCAGGCCATCCCCACGTGCTGAAAGCTGAGCCAGGAGGGTAGAAGACAGGCTTGGCTGAACAGAGAGCTTTGGCTGGCACTGGGGAAGAAAAGGAAAGCCTATGGCCTATGGAAGAACAAGCAGGCCTCTCAGAAAGACTACAAGGATTTTGTGAGGATGTGCAGGAAGAAAACTAGAAAGCCCAATGCCCAACTAGAGCTTATTCTGGCCACTGCCATAAAAGACAATAAAAATGTTTCTATAAATACATTAACAACAGAAGGAGGGCTAAGGAGAATCTCCATCCTCTACTGGATGTGGGGGAAACAGTGACCAAGGATGAGGAAAAGGCTGAGGTACTGAATGCCTTCTTTGCCTCAGTCTTTAAGAGCAAAACCAGTTGTTCTCTGAGTGCCCAGCCCCTTGAGCTGGAAGAGAGACAGGGAGCCGAATGAAGCCCCCATAATCCAAGAGGAAATGGTCAGTGGTCTTTGCACCACTTAGATATGCACAAGTCTGTGAGGTTGGACGGGATCCACCCAAGGGTATCGAGGGAACTCCAGAAGTGCTCACCAAGACACTATCCATCATTTATCAGCAGTCTTGGCTAACTGGGGAGATTGTAGTCAATTGGAGGTTAGGCAATGTGACACCCATCTACAGGAAGGGATGGAAGGAGAATCCAGGGAACTACATGTCTGTCAATCTGACTTCGGTGCGGGGGAAGGTTATAGAGCGTATCATCTTGACTGCTGTCATGTGGTACATAAAGGACAACCAAGTGATCAGGCCCAATCAGCATGGGTTTATGAAAGGCAGGTCCTGCCTGACCAACTTGATCTTCTTCTATGACAAGGTGACACACTTAGTGGATGAGGGAAGAGCTGTGGATGTTGTCTACCTAGACTTTAGTAAAGCTTTTGACACTGTTTCCCACAGCATCCTCCTGGAGAAACTGGCTGCTCATGGCTTGGATGAGTGTACTCTTTGCTGGATAAAAAACTGGAGGTTTTTAAAAGATGTGTAGATGTGGCGCTTAGGGACATGGCTTAGTGGTGACCTGGCAGGGCAGGGTGAATGGTTGGAGTCCATGATCTTAAAGATCTCTTGAAACCAAAACAATTCTATGATTCTGTATAGTTATTCCATACACATGCAGTTTTTCATGCATATGTGTTGCATGAATGTTGCATCAATATGAATGCAGTAGTCATATAAAATGGTTATTGCAGCTTAAGGGTTTCCAGGATGATTTGTAGTTACCTTGTAACTTAAATCATTTAGAACTCTATAAAAAGTGCATCCTTGATCCTTCTGACTTGATAGAGTTTAACCCTCTGGATTTCCTTTGCAGCAGATTCCTTGCAAAGATAAAGGAAATGGAAAACCCAGCATCACATAAACTTTAATCACTGTACAACGTAAGCAAAAATATATTGCACAACAGCATGAGAAAAGTTTAAAAACCTCACATTCTCTTTCTTCTCCTGATCCATCAGTCCACAGAAACTGGTTAACTAAATACACAGAAATCCAACTCCAGGGGTCTCAAAAAGGGGAAAAAAAAATTAATCTATTTTAGAAAGCTTTGCCATGATCCAGGATCATTTTGCTATACATGATGTTGAGATGTGAATGTCCGTAAGTCAGAGTTCTTTTGCAGTGACACAGAAGACTCTTTCTGATAATGTCAGGAATCTTTTCAGGGAAGAGCAAACAGGCAGTATGCAGAGAAGGTGATAAATGTCCCAGACCATTTGTTAAAGACACTGATCGCTTTTCATCTTCGAGAAAGTGAAAGGAACTCCACTGTGTTTAAAGTATTCTGATGCTTTCTTTTCTTCTATGGCACCTTCTTCAGACCATGAGAGCTCTGTCTGAAATTAAGTAGTGGTAATTTATGATAGCAATGCTTTGCAAACAGCAAAGGTCCACTCCTGAAAAGATACAGTGTTGAGCTAAATGAATTCTGTAGAAATACCTGCACTTTACTATCTTTTTTTTTTTTTTTTTTTGTTAACCCTTCTTATTGCTTCTCAGAAATTGCCAGTGGAGAGCAGGGAAGGGAAAAGGACAGTTCATCACTCAGGAACTGTGGTAAGGAAGACCTGCCCAACCTGTAAGTCCCAAGGACAGAGACAGAAGGCAAGTCAGACACGGGGAAGGTCAAAACAGCCCAGTGCCACTGGCCACTGAGGCTCCTCAAGAGATAGTGAACAGCTACAGCTCAAATGACCTTCGAAAACAGTTTGACTGGGAACAAACCTGTACTGGAAGAGGTCACATTTTAAGTATGGCTTAAAAAAGGGGCACAGGAGAAGGAGGAAAAAAGAGAACGGAAGACTATTAACCCAGTTTATACTGATTGATCAAATGAATGGAAAGCCTGAAGAGCGGAGGTGAGCACAAAGCTGCTATATAAAAGCAAAAACCTCTGCAAAAGTGGAAGCAATCACAACTACCTACCTCCATGACCTGCCAGCAATTGTGTTTGACCTACCAGTGTCACCCCTCTGTGTTTCACCCAGCAATGTCTCTCTCTTCCAGCATGCTCACACCACACATTTAGGATAAAAGTGAAGATGCTATTAGCAGACTCCTTTGAATTATTGTGTGTCCATGCATGGCTTATCTACAAGCTGTCTGGGCTCTTCAGACTGCAACTGAGAGTGGCTGTAAACTTGCGTTCTAAAATGTCTCAAGAACATATCACCAAAAAGCTGGTGATAGCAGCTGCACAAAGTTTAATAAATATTTAAATGAAAATTACAGAACTAAAATGTAGGAGGAACTGTTCCTTTAAGACACAGCTCAGTTCTGGAAGAGATGAGCAGCTCTGTTGTCTCCAAAATAATCAGTGGACCTCAAAGCACAATAATCCTAGTTCTGGGGAAAAAACACTGTACTGCCCTTTGAAATGGAGCAGTCCCCTTTCTCCAGTAAGCCAGACTTGCCCTAGGAAACCCTAAGAAGGACAATGGCATAGTTTTGTATCTTCCTCTTCAGTCCATGAAGTTGAGGAACCTGAACACACATAAGTCTATGGGACCTGATGAGATGAATCCCAAAGTCCTGAGGGATTTGGCTGATGTAGTTCCAAGACACTCTCCATGATGTTTGAAAAGTCCTGGCAGTCAGGTGAAGTCCCTGGTCACTGGGAAAAGGGAAACATTGCACCTGTTTTTAAACAGGGTAGAAAGGAGGACCCTGGGAATTACCATTCTGTCAGCCTCGCCTCTGTGCCTGGGAAGAGCAGGGAACAGATCCTCCTAGAAGCTGTGCTAAGGAACATGCAGGACAGGGAGGTGATTCCAGACAGCCAACATGGTTTCAACAAGGGCAAGTCCTATCTGACCAATCTTGCGGCCTTCTATGATGAAATAACTGCATTGGTGGACAGAGGAAGAGTTATGGATGTCACCTATCTGGACTTCTGTAAAGCCTTTGACACAGTCTCCCACAACATTCTTCTCTCTGAACTGGAGAGATATGGATTTGATGGGTGGACTGTTTGGTGAATAACAAACTGGTTGGATGGTCGCATCCAGAGTGTAGTGATCAATAGCCTGACGTCCGGATGGAGATCGGTGACAAGTGATGTCCCCCAGCAGTCTGTACTGGGACCAGTGCTGTTTAATACCTTCACAGACATAGCAGTATTGAATGTGCAGACAACAGGTTTTCAGATGACACCAAGTTGAGTGGTGCAGTTGACACACCTGAGGAGTGGGATACCATTCAGATGGACCTGGACAAGCTGGAGAAGTGGGCCCATGTGAACCTCATGAGGTTCAACAAGGCCAAGTGCAAGGCCCTGCACCTCGGTCAGGGCAATCCTCAATATCAATACAGGCTGGAGGATGATGGGATTGAGAGCAGCCTTGTGGAGAAGGACTTGGAAGTACTGGTGGATGAAAGGCTGGACATGGGCCGACAATGTGCGCTTGCAGCCCAGAAGGCCAACCGTATCCTGGGCTGCATCCAAAGAAGCACGGCCAGCACGTCAAGGGAGATGCTCCTGCCACTCCACTCTTCTCTGGTGCATCCAACTTGGGAGTCCTCAGCACAAGAAGGACATGGACCTGTTGGACTGGGTCCAGAGGAGGGCCACAAAAATGATCAGAGAGATGGAGCACCTTTGCTATGAGGACAGGCTGAGAGAGTTGGGGTTGTTCAGCCTGGAGAAGAGAAGGCTCCAGGAAGACCTAATTGTGGCCTTCTAGTACTTAAAGGGGGCCTATGAGAAAGATGGGGACAAAATTTTAGCAGGACCTGTTGTGACAGGACATGGGGTGATGGTTTTAAACTAAAAGAGGAGAGATTTGGACTACATCTAAGGAAGAAATTTGTTACATGAGGGTGGTGAAACACTGGCACAGGTTGCCCAGAGAGGTGGTAGAAGCCCCATCCCTGGAAATATTGCAGGTCGGGTTGGATGGGGATCTGAGTAGCCTGATTTAGTTGAAGCCGTCCTTGCTCATTGCAGGGCTGGTTGGACTAGATGACCTTTGGAGGTCCCTTCCAACCCAAAGCATTCTACGATTCTCTGATTCTATTTTGCACACCAGGGTCAGCCACAGAATAAAAGAGACCTGTGACCAGCTTTGAGTTAAGAGGCAAGACAACAGATGGGGAGCTTTGGAAGCTCTACCACATCTCCTATGCAACCACTGAAGAACGGATACTGTTACTCAGTGGAGGGGGAAACCAGTTTCATGGGTTGCTATAAGCTGGAGTTTTACTGAGAGCAGAGTTTCTGTTCAAGCCAATGTGAAGCATTTTATGAGGGAGTTCATCATCACCAGTGGCGCATAATGGTAACTGTGCAGCAGCAGAATCAATGTAAAGCCACTACATTTTTAACTCACTGCCTCTAAAGAGTCTATAAATTACAATTAAATCTGACTGCAGCTGATCAAGTGGATACCACATTAGTATAAATGACTAATAATACCCATTTCCTCAAAAGATACACACATCTCATTTTTCAATTCAGTAAAAACGCATGGATTTGTAATCATCATCTCAAGAACACTTGTCAACAGTGCCCAATCAAACATGAATGCTGGAGGCAGAGTTTTGATTTGAAAGCAGTTTGCAGGTTTTTATGATGGCTCAAACATGTAAAACGCCATTTGAAATTATTATGGTGTCTGTTTGGTGAAGGACAGGTAATCATCAACGTCTACATTAAAACTACAGTGACTGAAATCAGCCCCAGAAGATGTTCTGTGCCTTTCTCTATCACATCGTCTTTCCTGCCGTTGAGTCTCAGAAGTAATTGTCCATCATGTCTGGTACCTTTCGAAGACTGACAGATTTGACTGCTTTACTCAAGGGTCTTTATAAATTACAAGTGCTGGAAGAAAAAATAGTGGGGGAGCACTACAGAGAGAACAAGATGTTTCTTTGTCATTGTTATTATGTTGTCTCAAGGACAGTCCAGAATACTGTGCCGTTTCAGTCTACTGTGTCATTGATCGATACTCAGTTCAGTAATGCTGATGGATTGCAACGCAACTAACGACACCAAGCAAATGAATGAATTCACTACACACCTGGCACAAAAATATGTTATCTTCAAAAAACACTGATAAAATCTAGATGTTAGGCTGCGTCAACTGGAGCTTTGACCATTATGAGAAATATTTGGAAGTCTTATTGAAAAAGCAAAAATACAAATAGAATCCTTAATGAATTGGCTTTATTTTGAAAAAAATGCAGAGCAGCCACAGTTTTCTGAAAAGTTTGGTGAAAATTAGTCACAATTTGGAATCCAAACTTACTTATTTAGATGCCTAAGTAATGATTGATCAGAAAGAGTTCATCTATTTGTCTTTTTTTCTGATTTATTTATTTACCTGGTTGTCATTTTCAACGCCATTCAATTATTTAAGACCTTTTTTTTTTTTTTTTTTTTTAAATGGATAGAAACAGTCTGTATCTCCTCCAGCACAATGACAGACCTCCATGAGCTGTCTAAGATACTCAAGAAATACACCTGCTTTCTTGCTGGGGAAAAAGAATGAAGTTAAACATGTAATTTTAATTAGAATTTGTTTATCAGATTCTAAGTTTTCTAATGGGCAGGATGATTTTTTCTTTTTCCCCCCTAGAAATTCAGCTGGGCTTCAAGAGACCTCCGTCCACCAAACAGGTTCCCAATTGCTACACCTTGGCAACCACTATGGCAAGCTGGAAGACCATCCGGTAAGTCCCTATGGTGGATCTCAGTATGGTGGATCCCGGGGTGCCAGTAAAGGTAGGAAATGAACAGTTATTCCATTTAATATCCAATTTGCTTTCTTTCACTCCTTAACCAGGACAAAGTCGAATTTTAATATTTTTGCCCTTTCAGAGAGCTCTGTTTGATTTGGGATTTGTTAGCTTTCTAAGGAATGGGTGAAGAAGACAAATAGGATCTAATCAAAAAGTGCCACCTGCCCTGCTGAAAAGCTGAGAATATAATTTTTCTGCCTTCCAAGAAGGCTTAAGCCAGTCGCTGGTTCAGAAATGTGAATGCTTAGACTTGTAGAAAGAGGGCTGAAGATGACTTGAAAGACGAACTCATTCAGCCTCTGCTGAGGAAAGGACAGTCTGTGCTCCCAAGAACTGTCTAGCCTGTTCTGTAAAACCTTTCCAGATGGAAATCCCCAGCTACGCTATCATAGTACTCGGCCAGTTTCACCATTAGGAAGTTGCCCATGCTGGAGCAGTGGAACTGTGGTCCTGGGGATACTGTGAGGTCAGGTATCATTATATGTTTGGGAGACTATTAGAAAATTCCAGTTTATTTTTTTAGCTAAATATCTTTTTAAGATGGTCATTACTCTAACCCTGCCAAAGTAATTTCAGGAGAGTGATGGTCACAGAGGAAACAGGTAAGTGGGAAGTTCAGAGCTAGAGGATAACTGCTGTTTGTCACTGGTCCTGTGACTTTCTGGATAGCTGTCACCACTACCTACCTGGTACCTGAAGAAACACACACACATCCCTAACGTCGCAAAAATAACTGACAAGGCAGCTTTAATAGGAAACCAGCACTGCCAACTCTAGCCACCAAAGCTCCCTAGAGGACGTCAAGTGGGGCTTGAAAATCAGTCTGAGGTTTGCTTGGTATTTAAAACACATTTTTAATTCTTACTGATCCATTGAGCCTTTTTGCTTTGCTGACATTCCATAGTTTCAAGTTTCAGTATCCCTGAAGTAGAAGTATTCATGTTATGAGGTTTGGACCTCTGCTCAGGACATAAGCTGCCACTTCTCAAGAGGCATCACCTTTCCAGATCTGATACTGCTTATATTACAAGATCTGACAAGATCACAGCCCAGGGGTTTATGGCAACTGCTCTTTTAATTAATCTACTATCTATGACAAAAATGTAGCAAATATTGAAGGGCATATGTTAATAGAAACTATGAATATTCAACAGAGCCATATGAGGAAGACAAACATAAAGAACCTTCTACTTGGCAGTTATCTATGCTGAGCTTTAAATTAGTCACACAGGACAAATGGATTTAGTGCTGTGCCATGTTATTTCATCTAGATTACTAAAAGATACACAATTAGGGTCATCAATCTACAGACCCAAATCCTACAAATATCAGCAAATTACATGCTATAAGCTATGCAATTTTGAAAGCTAATGCTCTTTATCTGGTTCTAATTCTCAGTGTTTCATATTTTTTGCAATAATCACAGCATTTAACAACTTGTAGGACAATTCTGCTGAGAACTGAACATTTCTCTAGAAGAAAAACTTGGGAGGAACAAAGTTAATTTCCAAAGCTAGTGCAAACAGATTGCATGTTATAGGTTATCTCCCTTGGGCCAGGATGGGAAACTGTTTCAGATTTAAAAATTATCCCTGAAATACGTAATTTAATAAAATAAAGAACTTCCTGGCAATGCATTAGAGTTTTACATCTCTTAACAAACATTATCACATAGCCGAAGAGAAATGCTTTTTAGCACAAGAGAGATATGATCATACGAACCAACTGATTCCATCAATGGAAGACTCTCTTGCTGTGGGCTAATAAATCACCCCAGCCAGTAAGTGCCAGCCGTTTACAGTAAGAACTGACTGAGGGTAACATGAACATCATAGAGCTGCTGTTACTTCTTCAGCTATAAGAAAGTGGAAACCCCAAGCAGACAAACACGTATGAATATTATCAAAGTGACTACACCTAATTCTACCCTTGGCATTTGATATGTATTTGCACTGAAATCACTGGGAAATTTTACTGGAATTTTTCCAGTTTTATTCCAGCTATGAAGATAAATATTTGTCTTTTCATTGAGATCTCTTTTGTAGTTTGTATGGGCCTAAACATCTTACATATACAGGTATAAAAAATCATAAGCAACTCAGTTGACTAAGACCAGTATAAAACTGCAAAAAGAAAATTGGAAACTATGTACTTCATTAACATTGTCATATGCAAATATTCATATAACCCATTTTAGAAGTACAGCAAATGGGATAGGACATCATACCAGTGGTTTCATACCAAAATTTCTGAATTTTTAAATACCATGTCCTCATTGACTTTTTTATTTCCTTAGCCATATGGAAAACAGTCAGGCACAATTAACTGTTTGTCAGAAAACAATCTATTAATTAACACCATTCTGTGCGAACAAGATGAAAATCATGTTCTTTGCTTGCCAAAACCCTTCCATTTCTGCCTCGTGTTTGTGCTCAGAACTAAACATAGCTACAAATACACTGCTTGACATAAGTGACCAAGGGAAAAAAGAACAACTGCTGCTGAGGTTTTTCAGAACCAGCAGCCAGTGAGATTTGTCTAAAGATATGTAAGGGTCAGCAGGGCTTCACCTTGCATCTTGTAAAATTCATTACTGACAGGTCTTTGATTAAACTGGGCAGAAATAGATTAAGTCTCAATTAAGACATTCATATTTGTGGCAGGGCTTGAAAGAGAAAAGAGAGCGAGGGGGAGAGTAAGTTACAGTGTTTTCTAGGCTTAACCTTAAAAATACAGGCCCTGACTTCTATTATATTTACATCCATTCAATTCTACTGACGTCAATGGATTTACTCCTAAGTTATGCCAGATGGAAATCAGGCTAGCTGTTAGCACATTTTCATGCATATAACCAACACCCCTTTAAAAGTACTGTTTATTTAAAAGCATGTCTTCAGACAACAGGCATCCTCAGATTACGCAGATAAAACCAGGGGAAGGGGAAACCACTGATAGAGAAAGCCAGAGGAGAAATGCAGAGGGATAAAAGAGGAAGGGAAAGTGGAGATCTGGAGCAAAATTCCTTTTCTGTTATCTGTTAGTGCTCAAAACCCTCACTGATCCCGAATTCTGGGCTCTAAACTGGCACAATAACCTGTGGGGCTGACATGAGACTATACAGTGGCTATTTGCTTCCCTAGTAGAAAAGCAGTCTGTGATCTGCATCGTCTCTGATATTGGTATTCTTACAATTCATTTTTAGTACAGAAGCCTGCAGCACTGCTGCTTCCAAAACTTTGAACCTCTTTGCAGGTCCACGCAGGGCTACAGGTGCATAACTGCTACCAGTTCGTGGTTGGCTCCTCGTAACTGTTTCACAGAATTGTTCACTCACTTGGATGTGATCCTATAACCATAACCCAGTTCTTCTGCTCGTGCTTGCGAAAATCCAAGCAGCTGTTTGAAGTTATTTGAAGGGGCTAGAGACTGAGGTTTTACTTGATGGCGTCCAGGCTAATGGAAACTGATAACGTACATGACCTTTGAAGAGTGCAATCTGCAGTGAAAAAAGACAGAGGAGGTAAAATTCCTCTTTGAGGTCTCCTTGCAGCTGTGAAGACTTAATCTTACAGGGTTATGAAAGGTTCAGAGAAGGCTGGTCTTATTCTTGACAATAGGGGACTTCTCAACGCCTTCCAGACCACTCAACAATTGTACACCTGTCTGCATGCAGGTGTCTCTAGAGCGCATTGGTACGCTGCTCCTTCCACTGTCACCTTCCCAGAGGCTCCCACAGGCCAGCTTCATCTCCCAATCTCTTCCAGTCCTGACCCGCTCTTCCCTTCTCCCAGGCTCTATTTGTCTTTCTGCACGTTGTGGTTTAGGATTTTGGCTCCAGGGAAAGGACGGGGGGGGGCTTTCCCCTCCTTCTTTTGTTTTGGCACAAAAGGAGGTTTTGCCACCTTGGCTCAAATTTCGTGCCTGCCCCCTGGAGCCAAGCCATGTCAATCAATGCCTCTTTGAATAAATGTACAGAAAGCAGCAAACCATGTGGCTTCAGTTGGTGTGCACTTTTTCAGTTTCAGCAGAAAGGAGAAAAGAGAGAACTGGAAGCAGTCACCTCAGCCTGGGACAGTATAAGATCTTCCACATGGCAGGTAGCCTTTTTTCACTTTACTGATTACTGACACTCTTTCACGGGCACCCCCTTGCCGTGGGGAAAGAGCTTGCGTGCCCTTGCGAAGTTGAGAGCTATGCTGGTGGTGGCATATGCCTCCGGTAGGGTCTCCCAAGCCAGACAGGTCTCAACTGAAGGGTCAGACAAAGTGTGTCCACGGGCAGGATGGGCTCACTAGCCTTTGGGCAACCATCCTAGGAGAAGGACAACTCTAACTCCAAACCCGGGCAGATGGAGCTCGTTTAGCCCTGTAAGGCCATCCATCTAAGAGAAGGATACTCTAACCAAACCTACGACCTGAGGACTTTGCTGTCACCGTCCAAGCTCGCTAGGCCCTGGCAGATGAACCTCAGGTGTAAAGGGTGGGGCCAGTCTCGCGCACGCTGCGCCTCACCTAAAAAAATCCACCGCGCAGGCTTGAAGGGTGTACTCACGTCTGCAAAGCCCTGTAGCGACAGGCAAGGGACGAAACGGCAGGTGGAAATACCACCCAAGCAGACCCGCCGGTGTGCTCTTTGCAACCGGTCTTGCCTATCCCGCATTGGCCTTTTCAGCCATCAGCGCGCTTGCAATAAGCATGGGCAAAGCCCTTCCCAAATCTTCATCCGCGAAGCCAAGCCATGATTACTGACAGGGATGGTAAGAAGAGTCACCAGGAGAAAAGGGACGCAGAGCGGCCGGAGCCCCCCAACTCTGCATGGAGAGAAGCTGCTGGTGAGGGGGAGCAAAAAGGGTTCAAGGACCAAGGTGCTGCAATGTGGTAAAGAACTCAAAACATCCCCCGGAGATCCAGTAACTCTCACGTTTTGCAGCTGAGGAGAGAGAGCTGAGACGTCCCCTGCAAACCTGGTAACACTTAAGCTTTCCAGCCACCCCAGCGAGAGACTACACATTGCAAAGGAAGTTTGTCCCAAGGAGTTCATCTTGGAACTGAAATGCATAAGGTTAAAAGAACTGTGTTTTCCCCCTTCCTGTTTTACTCCTTTCCCCCACACGCTCTGGCGCATGTGTGGGATAGTAATTGGGGACAAGGATGGAGTGGGAGGAAGATACAGAGAGAGAGAGAGAGAGAGAGAGAGAGATACACACCTATTGATGTATTTAATACCACTGTTCTCTCTTTTCTTTCTGTCCTACCTGAATTTAAGTAATGATTTTGTGTTTCTCATTGTGTTTGAATTAAATTAATTAAATTTAATTAAATTAATTTTTGTTCACCCCCTTATTTCAAGCCTGCTGTTTTTCTTTGCCTGTAGCTGTAAGTGGCTGTTAAGTCCTCCATTGATTTCCTAACTCGAACACTTTAGTTCGTTTAGCTCTCAGAGGAGATAAATGTTCCCTTTGTCGCTTCTGCAACCTTTCTATTCTTTCAAACCACAACACTGCACTTGTCCATTTGGCTTATGTTTCACAGGAACAAAAATCACAGCAGAGGCACAAAGTCTCATGTGTGGTTCCATGTTGCCTCCTTCCTCTACCTTGCCTACTCAGATGGTTAGAGTTTGGAGCAGGGTCAGCTCCTGTTGGTACTGTTTACGCTGCAATCTCACACCATGGCGTTCCAGGTTTCGCTAGTCCCTAGGCACTCTCATGCTAACACAATTATTAATATTATGTTATTGTCTACAACAATCACCACCGGAATCAGTGCTGCTCTCTTCCTCATTTCAAACTCTTGCAACAATAAAGCAAGAATCCAACAGTAAGTCATCTCATCCTCAATAACCAGCTTTTAAAAAAAACACAAAGCAGAGGACCTCAGGCCAAAAACCTCAGGTAAAAGGTTCTCACACTACCCTGTGCAGCTCTCCACACTGCTCCTTTTTGCAATACCTCCAGCTTCTTCCATCTCTTCCAGATGCCTTTGCCTTGTTAACATCTGCCTGCAGTTTTGGGCATGCAGATTTAAACCTCTGTTTTGAAATTTTAAGTTGGAGAATGTTAATGTATTCTTCAACGTGATGATCAAAAGAACATAGCAATAATAAGCTTTGGTTTTTTTTAAGTGGTACGAACACACGTGTATGTTTAAACCTAAAGTTTAATGTATTCCCTCCCTGAAGGACCCGTAGAAAGCCTCACAGGAGGAGATGAGGCCATAAAATACTTCTTTTCATAATAATGTATAAGCTTTTCATTCCATGAACAAATAGGTAAGCCTCTATTTCCACAGCAGGCTTCTCCTCAAAGTGAACTTTTTAGAGCCATTTCATAAACATCACTAACATTTCCAGTATGAAGTACACAAAAGCAGCTATATCCATACTAACATCGTCTACTCTGGATGATGTCTGCAACTATTTTCAGCACAAGATCAACAAATGGATGTTTGCACAGCAGCATCTGCTCAGCCGAAACGTATAAATAAAAAAAGCCCCAACAATAACACAGTGTGTTCACACAGTTTCAGAGATCTTCACTGTGGCTAACAGTCATTAGCGTCTAGTGATTCAAACCCAGGTGCTTCCTTCCAGCAGGGCTACTGCTACCGTACAAGCACTCGAAACTCAGGGAACCCAAGTAACACCTGAGAAAACCTTTGGTCCGTCCATGTGTCTTCAACAGTAATGTCACTACCTGGTCCAAACCTGCCTCCAGAATTTCCTTCTGATGTACATCCAAAGAAACAGCCACTTGGGCTCCAAAGCCCCTTTCTGTACCCTGACTACTGAACAGACACACTGTATGAGCCTATACGCCCTCCCAAATGAGGGAGTGGAAATCCCTGTGCTTAAAAAAAATGTTCTAGGGTGTCCATCTAGGCCTGAGACGGTCCTCAACAGTCTTGCAGCCAGAGCTGGTAAGAATGTGTGTGCTTTTGCGGAAGCTGCTGGAGTTGCTGAGAAGATGGCTCACTCTTCATAACAGCATGCCATCTAAGTGCTACCATTTTTAAGCAACTTCTTCTGACTGTTTTGATCCCCATCTCCAGTAAGTTTGACTTCTATTGCTTGTTATACCTGTGACACTACTGCCACTGCCTGACTTTTCTGAAACAAAGACAAAGCTATAGAAGAGAAAAATACTTAATGTCACTATTAGACCAGGAAAAAAAGTGACTTCATGGGACATTTCAGCAAGAGCAGCTCTAAAACGGACTGTAGAGTTTTCCATGGATCCTGTTGTATGATTATTACTAAGGATGGTGTACCACATCTCTGCTTAACTTGCATTAGTTCTGTGTGCTGTGCTAGTGCTGGAAAAAATCTGATGTCATTCCAACAGGTTCTGCCATAAGGTCAGGTGTGATACAACAGTACCTAGTTTCTCTACCCCTCTGGTATGTCTTACAGGATAAGGCCCCGATGCCTCATGTGTGTGTGAGGCCACTTCACTTCTTTCATGTCCATCCTTTCCAAGCCTTGGTAATGCTGTATGAATGGGGACTCTACCGGGAACAATGCAAGGATGAGGCAGTTTCTTGTACGTCTAAAGAACTTTGCTCTTCCAGAAGATGCTGTTTTGGAGACTCCTACCCACTGTCCCCCCTTCTCACACTGTCCCTTGCAGGTTAGTTTTCCTATTTTGCATCCAAAGTCTAACGTGAACAGCAAAGATTGCATCTCTACGTACTTTGGCTTTTTCCCTTTTCTGTTTGAAGCAGTAACGGTCATTCAGCCCTATTGATCAGTTTTCATTGCACAGCGGAGGACATAAAACTGTGTGTGACCTGTAGAAATCTCATTTATTCTGTCTCCTGCAGCTGGTTGTTTTGGGCTTACATTAAAACTGGGAAGGTTGCTTTCTTATGCAGCCATTACGCAACTCTTCCATCCTTTCCTAATCCTTCAAGTGAGGAAAACAGCCAGGAGAAGGATATTGTGCATGCTGGGATTTTTATCCATCTCTCCATGGGGATGATTAGCAATATACTGTCTCTCCCTAGATTTAAAATTGCAAAATGAGATCAAAATCTGGCCCTTCGAGGGAAGCTTTACTTTTGGAAGTGATCAGAAACAGCTGCTTTCAATCAGTGATGCTGGCCTTTTGCGGTAATTCAACAACTGGTCTTAGGAATTGTACTGCTGAGGACAGGAGAACTTTGCTGAAGTATTGCTAAATAAGGTACCTACTAACAAAAAACATTACAGCAATGGTCCCAAATTCCTTGCAATGCCGTGATAATCATTAGATGGTAATTTCTGACAAGGTTAAACCTAACATTATTCAATGGCTGATCCCCAAAGTAGATTCCCTTTTGGCAGTAAAATCATTATCTTACTGTTTAAACATTCAGGCTTTCCTCTATTTCACAGTTCATAAAGCACTTTCATGGTGTTGAGATTTTTTTTTTTGTGAAGAGACAGAAGACAGTTGGTTTTCCTGCTTTGATTAAATCCTACATCCCACAAGCAGTGAACCTGTGATACTGCTCTACTGTTTTTAATTGTCTCCTTCTATTAAGATACCAGCACTGTATGTCTCTCCTGCAGCCCCAGTGCGATTTTGCTATGTCCCTGGCA
Source organism: Bucorvus abyssinicus (assembly GCA_009769605.1). Lineage (NCBI taxonomy): Eukaryota > Metazoa > Chordata > Aves > Bucerotiformes > Bucorvidae > Bucorvus > Bucorvus abyssinicus. Next base: position 21,908,909 of record CM020033.1, read on the forward strand.
TTACCGCTGTCAGGTCTGAGGTTAATGTGTACACCGTACAACTCATTAGCTGCACATTACTATCAGAGCCAAAAATCAACATGATTGATCCAACAATATGTTTGGGCTTGGGACTGAGACTCAAATGAGGTCCCACCAAAAGCAAAGGTCAGGAACTTGGCACCAATTTTGCTGTGTACAGAGAAAGCTTTTCTTCCAAACTATTCATCAGGGAAGGTACAAATGACAACTAATACGGGCCTCATTAAAAATGAGAAGAGGAAACCCCTTGGAGAGAGCAAAGGGACTGCCCTGCTATCAATTTCTTTTTTTTTTTTTTCAGTCCTCTCCTAAATCTTTTATTTATGTTACAGTAAAGATAATGTGGAGCTTAAAGGTAGCTGTGGGGTTTGGGGTATAGGAGACTCGTTAGACTAATTATCATGATGTGCACTATCAATTACGGTCCAGTTAAGCAGAGAGGATAACTCTGCAGGCAGAACTAAATCTTCAGAGCTCAAGGTTCTGGGGGAAGGGAATAAAAGGATTTTATTTTATCAGCACTATTATTTCTTTTAGTTACAACTCCAGTGTCAAAACATTTCCCACCTTAAATAAACTAAAATAAAACAGACACTAGTTTAAGAGAAAGGAAAGGAATGATACAAGAAACCTTTTACATCACGGATTTGTTTCAAGTACAGGTCTTATGAGGATTTCACTCATAACTCAAGCACTCTTGCCACAGTCAAGCCCTGAAATCACTACTTCAAAATATGTTATTTTACATATGGCATCACATCACATTCTTTCTTCCTCAGTAACCAAGTCTGTTGAAAATGCTACTGATACAACAATTAGGCTGTACAAGAAATACTTCCCTGCAGTCTCCAGAGTTGCTATGTGGCAACATAATTGTCTAATGGCACATTTTTGTAAGGGCTGTCATGGTGTTACGGATATAATTTTATTTTTACAGGATATGATAATAAGGTAAAAGGCTGGCGTTAATAGCCTTAGGAACCTATTACATAAACAGAGGTTGAAGATTAAAATTGGACTAGATTTGTAGACTCTGCACTGAGTAAATATCTTGCCACACTGAAAATTATAACACATATAACTTTTCCCTTTCCACTATTGTTTTTAAACTCTCCAATTCTTCTAAAGGTCAATCTCTCTTTCCAACACAGAACACAGCTTCTTCTCGAGGTATTTTTAGAAAATCTGTTTATTTTTCTCTGTTAACAGTTGTTTGGCAAAACAGGATGCAAGGCATATATTGCTTCTGCTTACACCAGCAGCCATACTCTGCTCTTCCACAACACCCCTCAAACATTAACCAGCTCATCGCTCCTAAAAGCACTTTTGGGTGGAGACAACACACTTCTGATTGCAAGCTGAGTGGGTGAGCAGGATGGGGCAACACTATGCAAACAGGGAAAAACCCAAATATTTTCCTCTTAATTAGTGCATTTTTACTAGGAATGGCTCCGCTTTTGCCAGGAGTTTTCTTCATGAGGATCAGTTCAGGGTCCTGGGGGAGAAGGGCTGCAGGGCAGAGAGAAGAGGGGTTTTTTATGGCCTATTCTGCTGCTTTCTAATCTATTTATTCATGCCGTTAATTAAAAAGCTTAAATGGGAGTATTGTTGTGCTAGGAAAAAAACCACGATGACTGGGGTGAGAGGAATTCATACTGGGCAGACCCTGAAGGTCAACGCACCCCTACCGGGCCCCTCCATTCCCCTGAAGGTGTTTCCTAACTTCAGGAGACAAAACCAGCAAATGAGAACAAGGTAACTTTGAAGAGAGAAAACACAGCTCAACGGGAACTTAACATTTAGAAAATCCGGGCTTTTCTAAGATAGACAATCCCTTCTCTTTCAAACTGCTTACATGCAGCCAGTAAGCAGAAAAATTCAGACAAATGAGCAAATAGACACAGTGCGAGGGCGTAGCTCTTGCAAAACAGTGTCTTTCTCAGCACCCATCCTGTCGCACCCATTGTAGATCAGCTCCGGGGATGTAAGAAAAGATCGGCTTTGTCCCATACAACCGAATTGGGATCTAGGGGCTGGAGGGCGAGCTGGGTGTCCACAGTGTTGCTTGGGGCGGTGCAGCTGAGGAGGGAGATGCCCAGGGCTTTTCTACGGCTCAGTCTGCATTTGCCTTGCTCTTTGCCCGGAAGCATAGCCTTAATACCAGTTTCCCCATCCCGGATAACACATACATCACTCCACAGTGTCTCCGAACAACTGGGATAAGCTTCACAACTTCACCAACCAGCAAGCTGGTTTGTTTTCTGCCACACTGCATTGCACAGCTGGGCAAGCAAAGGGGCTGCCCCGTCCTACCCTGTCACTGCCTCACGTTCTACTTGGACCGGCAGAAGGAGGCAGAAACTCAATGAGGCAGAGGGAGACCAGTTGTGTTGGCACTTAAGTGCTTAAAATAATTGGGAAGGGCACCCTCTGCTCCTCAGTGATGGCAGGGCTGGATACAAGTTCAGGAGAGGTCTCTACTGCTTTATGCAACATGTATTTTACTAAGGAGAGGATCTTGTTGCATTTAAATCACATTTGAAAACCAAGAAGCATCACTGTCCCAAATTTCTTCACTTTCTTGCAATATTTTACTGTCAGAGGCTGGAAGACAAAAGGAGGCCTTTCACCTGCTTCTGAAGGAAGGGGGTCAAAGCCTTCCTTCACATCACACCCGTATCTTTCCTGATTTTTTTTCCAACTGAACTCAACCGCAAATAATTTCAAACACAGGCTTTCAAATCCATGAAGCCCCGAAAGGTGAGCTGATCTGGCATGTGAGCAAGGGGATGTGGACCTTATGGACAGACCCAACTGCAGCTGCCAAGGCAAAAGACAGAGAGGCCCAATATCCTGAAAATTCTGCAAGATCTAGGAAGGAAATCCCTCAGCTATCAAAATCTAGAAAGTAACTCCTCTAGTAAAATCTAGCCCAGTCAAGCAGCAGTTCAAGTTTGGATTATGCAGAAGAAAGAGTTAAGCATCTATGCTGCAGCAGCCACTCCGTGCAAAGTGGCTGGTGCTCAGGGCCACCACCCCTCCACACTGGAGGAACAGAAAGAAACAGCTCCCACACCCTGGAAAGGCACACCACTTCTCCTCCCCCCGTTTCCTTCAGCATCCTCTCCTCCTTCCAAGCTATATCCCATAATTTCCCCTCTATAACCCTCCTCCAGGTTTGTCAGCAGGACATCTGCAGATGTGCCTCACACAGCAGAGCCACAGGCCACCACATGGATCCCAGCGGTGCTCCCTGGCCCCTACTGCCCGCGCAGGCACAGCTGCCAGAGCAGTAGTCACATCTCTTGGCTCACAATTCCTCCTGATGCAGGAAGGGAGAAGTTAAATAAAACTTCATGGTGGGATGACATTAAAAAGGAACTTTCTTGTCATTCCTGAAGTTCATAGAAACCATGACAGCAATATGCTCTATTTTATGGAAAAAACTTCAGTCAGTTTTTAGGAGTGTTAGATCAAACCTGAGGGAAAGCGGGCAGGGTGTGATTACCTCTGCTGGGATCCAGCCAGAACTAACACACCCCTGGTGGGAAGGGCGAGGGGACATGGCAGGGCCCCAGTTTACACTTCAGCTCAATTTCTGGAAGAATAATTTAACACCTGAAAGCTACTGCAGGCACAACGGTGCTCACTCACTATTTAACTGTGCTCTGTAATAATCTGATAGAGGGGGTTTTCTTCACTATAACAAGCAAACTGTACTGCAGAAGCATAGACTTGCAAGCTCAGGTCCTTCATGCCTTTCATTTACCATCGTATTCCTATAATTTTTCATTATTTATTTAAACCTGTTCTTCTTTCCAATCCTCTTGCACTAAGCACTTCTGACTTAGATTTATCATTTGCTTGGAACTCATTGGTATGGGAAGAAATAGCACGTGTCATGGATAAATACTGGCAAAGTCTTTAAAACAGTATGGTGAATGAAACGGCTGTTTTCAGCCTGTGTTTTCCTTAATATATCCATTTACTGAATGCACCTAAAGCAACCAGAGAATGATATTACTGCTGATAAAAGTGGCTTGTTGGGGAACCTCGCTGAAGTTGAGAGAGGAAATTACTCTTCGTGCTATTTCAGGTTTACGTCTTTCCCAAGAACAGTCTGATTGTTATCCCTGATAATGAAGACTGTTAATGTAATTAAGCACTCTGTTGTGCTGAAAAGCAAAACAAAGCAAACAAGTAAGTTCTAGAATTAAAAGCTGCAAGGTTAAGTCACACAGGGCAAAAGCAGGACTGTTCATTTGGATGTAGGTGCTTCACAGCAAGTAATTAGCTGAGATTTAAAGCACAATTTCTAATTTAGGACACAGAGAAGATTTTCTGACTGGAGGTTTGTGTAATCTCCAAAAGGTCAGTTCACTTTTAAGGTTATGACCAGAAGTATATTATCAATATGAGAAATCAGGTTCTTCTCTAACCACTCAAAACAGCAAGCCAGGACCAAATTGCCTTGCTCTTATTCCTGGGCATTACACTTGGGTAATATTTCCAAACAAGCCTAGATAATTAGTAAAGAAAATAGAGGCTGAAAGAAAAGGAAAAATAAAACAACCTCTAGCAGCTAGAAATGGCAATGGAGACCACACCACAGAAACATAATTTCCTTGCAAAGAAATTAGTCATTTGAGTAACAGTTTTCTTAGGAAATGCCTGTGTTTCTAGCAGGATATTTACCTGGTTAAACCACATACTGATTTGCACTGGGGGTTAAGACACATCCCAAAGCTTGCTGCAGGTTTAGCCTAAACACGCGCAGGTACTTTCCACAGCCAGAAGAAAGACCTGGGGATTAGCATAACCTAGATTTTATTGCTGAGGATGCCACTGGTTCAGTCTGTGCAGCCTGACAAGGTAGCTAGCCCAGAAGAAGAGTTACACACTGCCTAATGAGGCAGCTCTGTTTCCCAACCCTTTCCCCCTTGTTGCTGGCTCTCGCTACTTCTCTTGCACTGGGATTAGCATTTGTCATAAAACCTGCAGAAAGCTAATGCTACCCCACCAAAAGAAATGAGTTTTCTACCAGCATAACTATCTGATCTGGCTCAGGGTCAAACAAGTACTGCCACAACCATGATGGAAGAGGTGGGAGAGGTAAGGAGAGTGGCGGCAGCCCCAGCCCCAGCCACAGCCATGCCAGGGTTTTTAGAATGCTACTTAGCAGCTGCTGTGCTTCACGGGAATGTGGTTAACACCAGATATTCACAATGTTAAATAAAGGCAAAATGTTTTAACTATGTGATGGGCTCGTGGTTTTCTTGTGCAAAGACATTTTAAGCTCGCTTTCACAATTTGGAAATTATATAAAATTTTAAATCTAAAGCTTCTCTCCCGTTCTTTGAAAACATATTTGTCTGTGATGACAGTAACAATGGGGCTTGTTGCTATCTACTTTTTTTGCTAACCAGTGAACATACTTCCAAAGGAAATGGTAAAACAGAAACATTTTCATTTCATACTGGGGAGAAAAACAACCTCAAATACGCACTCTAGTCATTTGCCTAAATCTTACTTGGACAGCTTGCACAGCTCACAATCTTGCTGTTATCACTGCCTCCTCTGAGTTAGAGCAAGAGCAGGAAGATAAATATAATACTGCAATATACAGCTCGATACTGAAGAAGATCACTCTGCTGTGACACGCCTGGCGCTTCAGCTCCTACACAATGATAAGGTTATCTAAAGTTTGAGGAGACTGAACAGCCGGTAATATTATTAACACACTTCTCATTTTGGAGATAGTGTCAGGAGCTGAAAAACAGCTCCAATTCACTGTGCTGCTTTGGTTATTTCCTCTCCAACACTGGGTGTTTTCTCCCCTCTGATCCTCACACCAGATTTGTGGGAACAGTGACACGCTTGCCCTGCGCAGGCAGAGCAACGTGACAGGAACCAAGCACTGGGGTTAAGATCTAGTGAGACAAGCCCAGAGAGGCACTTTGTCTGCAGCTTCAAATATTATCGTTATAAAAGACAACTTACAGCAACTCCTATTTTTAAGTTTCTCGAAGGAGCTTTGAGATCACTTTAAGAAGCCCACTGCCTGTAAGACATCTGACATCCTGAAAAGAGAACGGTCTCCAGCTGCAGAGGCACTTTTTCTTTCCTCCAAGCCTACATTTAAAGGTGTTTGTTTTTTTTTGAAACTGACCTGGCTACAAGCCTGGTCCTGACTACAGCTTCAGCTTCCCCCAAAACAAGTCACGCTTTTGCTCGCATGGCCGACCGCTGAATTGGCAAAAACTACCTTTGCAAAACCACTTTTGCCAGAAAACCTTTTTGTACCTGCATTAAAGAGGCAAAAAGGTACATAAAGCTTTTGCCAATGATTTCTTGGTCCGTGGGAACAGACGTTATGAAGTGATAAACTACCATTTCTTCAGCATTTTAACTCTCCAGTGCAAAAGCCATATTTGCTCCTCATGAAGGAACTCAATGGTTGGTGGATAAGCATGAGGAGAAAAAAGAAGAGAGGCAGTTAACACACACTCAGCCTCTCTGTTAGGATGACATTACTAAGTTCTTTGGTCACTGAAAGTATCTTTACAGGGAGCATTAAAAAAACAAAAGACCTCTAAAGATTAAAACCGACATGTAGCTGTCCCCTCCATCTTAGAATGCTTGTTAATCCCACAGGTTTTGCTGAAGTGAAAAGACAAACACAAGAAATAAAAGGTGGAGCACACACACTTCGTTACAAACTGGTACTTGACATTTCTCTTAGTTACCTAAAAGTTTTAGAATGCTGGTGACTAATACAACACTCTAATCCTTGTCCAGCTTCAGAAACCCTTCCCATAAGGCCAAGGTCAGGACAAGGTTAGTGCCTTAATAAAAAAGGGAATATGGCATCGCTAATGATTGCTTCTGGCTGTTTTTCTCCTTACCTATAAGAATGCCACAGTGAGCGATTGCTTTCTTAAAGTGATGCAGAGCTCTTTGCTGTACCTACAGACAGACCTGCTCTGCCTATCCCAGAGCACAGCCAGGGACCTGATGGTGGACCTGTGAGATGGAAAATTCATGCTGAAGACCACAAATTTAGGGCTGTCTTCACACGGAGGTTCAGTGAAGGTGGAAGAATCCTGTTAGCATGCGATTGCTTAGTACCTTAGATAACCTACTATTTATTTTAATGTAACCCACCTGAGGGAGGCTCCGCTAATGAATCTATTTTTGCAGTACCATAAAGGTTGAAGTTTAGAGCTAAGTTTAGAGCAAAGACATAAAAAATGTCAAACCAGGAAATAGCTTAATGAAAGCAGAGAGTAATCACAGAAAATTACAGTGAAATTTCTATGGGATTACATTTTGCATTCCCCAAACAAGCAGAGAAATTCATCTCACTTAGTGTTGTGCCATTTTTCTGAGAATTCACTGTAAGGATATGCTATGTAAGTAATGTAATGCCATGCCATAAAAGGTATCTTAAAAGTTACAGTCTATGATGCTTTTCAAAACGGAGTTTAGAATTCTTCCCACTGCAGTCCATGAAAAAAAGGCAAAATATGCCACAAAATATCACAGAGAAAAAAAAAAAGGTAATATTAGGAGGAATACAAGGCACGTGCTTTATTTTGTGGGTGCTAATAATGAGGTCCCTTTCTAAACTCCAATGTTTAGAATCAACCAGCAGGGGATGTGGTAGGGAAGTTCACCCCAGGAGAAGAAAGCTGGTATTCCCAATGTGCTCCCAAAAACCACTGCAGAATTTAATCTTTTCCCACAGGTTTTGCATGAGGACCATCTAGGAAAAATCCTGTGGTCAGCACCTCTCCGAGCTGCCTTGAATCCCTCCTCTGAAACAGTATTTATACAGTTTGCATACATACAGTATATACACCTTCCTTTCCCACCCTGCAGGCTATCTTTCTTTCACCCAGGCTTTACAGCCCACAGTCCAGTAACAAAAGAAAAGCACTTTCATATTGTTTTTTACCAGTGCAGTGATTTTTCTCTACTTTTCAACAGGTCTCCAACATGAGAAGAAGCTCGGTACTTTTGACCTCATTCCATTACTATGGATGGTTAGCTTAGGGAAAAAACATGTTGACTTTTGGGTAACATGGTCACTGCTAATCTCTCAAGGCTGATTCTTGATGACAGCCACTGTAAATACACTGGAACGTGCACAGAGCTGCAATTTGGCCGTACTAAAGGTGACACAAGTTTCACCACTAAATTCAGCAGGACCTTGAGCTGGTCCATGATGAGTAACATGAAATAAAATCTCAGTACACAAGGCAAAAAAAAAGAGAACAAGTGTGTAAACGGGATATTATGTATTAACTGTAATGAGAGAAAATTCGTAAAACCAGAAGCGTGCCACATGTCTGTTTAAAATGACCTGTGAATATTTTACATATAAGGTCTACGTGATCTGCTACAGATCCATTACCCTTTCAGAGGAGAGGATTTTGCAACAGAAAAAGCCTCTTATATTCAGCTTTTCATAAGTTTAAAATGATACAAAAGAGAAAAAAGATTAAAGACCTCATTGCTGTACAGTTTAATACTGTTAAAATTTACTTACCAATGCTTTGGTGTTTTAGCCCCAAATAATTCCCCCAAATTTTTTACATTTCCTACAGCACTAAGGTTGTTCTGTCCTCCCCACCCTGCAAGCTTGGAGGGAGGGACAGGAAAACATGCAAAATCTTTCTGAAAGGTTTTGCAATCTTTGCCTCACCTCAAGCACTGTGGACGGACCCACATTTTGCTAAAAAATAATGGTGTGCCCTCTTAAAGCACGCTAGATAGAAATATGGCACCTGCACCTGTGGTTCCCATGTCCTCATCTACAAAATCCCGGCCAGAGCTACAACGTACAGTAGTTTTTTCAGGGCAGTCACAGTCAGCTTTCTGTACTTGTGCTGGATGCATAGGTTGAAAGGGCAGTGTGTACATAGTGAACAATTTTCCATGCACCCCATCAGGAGAGGCAGAGATGCTCTGAATGGCCACCCAGGCAATATCTGGGTGGGAGGTACTAGTAGGCACAATCCTAACTCTGTTATCATAGCAAATCTACACTTATGAGTTGGTACAGTGCCTAAAACAAATCCTGAGACTACTGATTTCAAACCAGATCATCTTATACTGAGACCATGCCTGTGCATTCAAGGGTTGGCTTTCCACAGATCAAGAGATCCCCAACTACTTTTGAACTCAACACCAGCTTTCCCCTGTGGCATAAAATATTTTGCGACTCAAACTGTTGCAAGACATGGAGTAAGAGTTGCAACTGCAAGCTCAATCTCCTAAGAAGATCAGCTCAAACACATGGCTACAATTAAAGAACAACCTCCCAGGCTCAGTGAGGACATCACCTTGTGCTTCAGACCATGCCCAGCTCCGGTGGCCAGGCACAGTGGAGGAGTGGACTATGAAATAAGTAAGTGGTTACTTCCCAAGCTGGGGGTAGGAAGGTTTCATCTCATATATGTGAACAGGAGACATTACAGCAGGGGAGCTCGAGGCTGGTGTCAGGTTTTGTGACTCATGTCCCATGCCTGAACTTGACAGATCATGAGACTTTTCATCTCCCAGGAAAGTCGGTGCTAATTGGCATATAGAAGCAAAGACCCAAGGGACCTTATAGGTATTTTTGTTTTTGTTTTTGTTTTTAAAGCACAAAAATTGGCACGTTAAGAAAAGAAAGGTCTTCATGGAAAGTTACATCAAAATCCAGAACCCCATTTAGCATCTCTAATTCCAGACAAGGCTGAATTCAGGAACAAAGAGAGAGTGAGAAAGAGAGTGCTTAGAAATGAAAATAACAATGTTTTCATTACCTTTTCTGCAAGCCAGCCTAGATGCCTAATCTCTCGACTTCCAGCAATCCCTGTTTTACCCAGCTGGTCTCTGACCTCTGCAATCACCCTGGGGATGAGCTCATTGACACTGGAGTGGATGGCGTTGAACCAGGCCTGGGCTGTAGCTGAATCCTTACTCCTGAGCACCACGGTGTGCTTGGCATCAGGTGAATGAACTTCAATAAGTCTGGAGAAACAGGGCGGGAGGAAAAACATTGTTCACTCAGATACCATTAGGCAGCTAAATTTATTACCTCACTTAGCAATGAATTAAAGAGACGGACACTTGTAACAAGCCATAGCATTAAAAACTTACCTTTCCAACACATCAATAGAGTAGGGTTTTCTTAACTAAAGCCAGGCTGGTACTGGCATTAAGGTAAAATCCTTGAGAAGGGATTTGCCAGTGCTGATGCAGCTCCACATCTAGCATGTCAATAGGCGTTTCAAATATAAAGGCAGGAGGAGCATTCACTCATTAACATTCAGCAACTGAGGAGGAGTCAGGGTAAGGTGTTGTCGTCTTTATCTGGATATCATGGCACATCTAGAGTTTCTCAATGTGTTTATTTTACACATACTGAGCTAAAGGAAAAATACCTTCATCTCAAACGGAGGAGTGTTCTTAGGAGTGCACTGTGGTATCAGTGATACCACTAAACACCAACCAGAAGCCCACTGCAACTGGCCTTCTTCAGGAATTACCAAGGTCCTCAATGCTCCATTTAGATCCTGCTAACAGCGGCAGCAAGGAAAGTGCTAACTGCAACCGTATGATTGCCGCTGACAGGCATATTTTACAGTTTTCCAAATTCCTATGGAGAGGGTTTGGGTTTTTTTAAAAAAAAAAAAAAAAACATGGTTACTAGACCATCCTGTGGGCTTCCACCCCACCACTGTGGTTTGAAAAGCACAAACAGAGTTTTCAGGAAAATGAATCCTGTCCATCGTGGTTATGGGATCTGTGCCAACACCTTTGCTAACAACAACAACAAAAATGCTTTGAGAGGAAGCTGTAGCTATTTCAGCTCTGTTCTTAGTAACATTATTAGTGGGGCTTTGTGTGCTCTTTATAGCTTTGTGGACCATTTTTACTTGAACATTTGTTAAATAACCCACAAAGTAATAGTCTGGTTTATCTTGATGTAGCAATTACAAAACTAAGTCCTGGACATGGCCCATCACTCAACTCCATATCACATTTGTACTTTTTCGTTATGCACATACAGTGACTGTCCCTGAACATTACCCACACAAATTTGACCTGGGATCTGAGCCTAAACATGTATTTGGGTCCTGTGTATTGCTGCCCAGTCTCTGGGACACAAAACAACTCTGTTCTGTAGCAGGAAAGTAATTAGTTCAGTGGAATTTATTCAGGTTGAGGTTTGAAACAGTACTGTAATGCAAATATTTGTTACGCAATTACAAAATCCTGCACTTTAGAGCTTAACTAACAATTAAGAGGTTTTAATTAATTGGTTAAACCAGAGCAGAATCCAGAACAGAGGGCGACTTGATCTGCAAAGCTCTCTGAGGCTCGGGGAGCGAGGACCGCTGGTCTCATGTTTGTCCATTTTGGGAAGGGGAGGTCTCCACGTAGACACTGCTCTAAAGATAGAAAAGGTCATGATTTTCCAAACTCAGCAGTTGAACTGTTCAGGGTCCTAAATCACTGTTTGGATTGCTTAAAAAATGGGTTGATTTTTCGGAAAGCACTGAGCCAACACAAGGACGTGTGTTTCCTCTGTAAAGCTGCTGAAGCTCAGCACTGTCTGAAAATAAAGGCTCTTATTTAACTGCTCCAGGATGCACCAAAGATTCAACTTCAGGTACCAAAAGGAAAATTCCTTGTCAGATGATGCAGGTCTGGTGAATAAGAAACTGGATTTGCAGATAGGGCCGTTCCCAATCACACTCTCATCTTTTTTCTGAACAGCAAGAAAAAGCCATCTACCTGACGGTTATGATTTAGCCATTTGTGTCTGATGAACATTATGATCATACACAGCTACCACACCTTGGTCTGAATTTTCATGAGAAACACTGCTCTCACAGTGCCACATGAACTTGAGTTTGAACCTCTTGTGGGCAGCTATCAATGGAAACAAACTATATGGACTTGAATTTTCAACGTACAGTGTGGTAATCAGTGAAATGTTGCTTATTTCTTACAGAGCACTTTTCGGCAGGAGGTCTCATAGCATTTTACAAATGAGGTCAGTGACAGCATCCCCATTTCACCATTGGAAAAGTGGAAACGTGCATAACACAGACAAGTCAGGGAACAAGCCAGGAGCAGCACTCAGGTTTTTCTGTACTCTACCTCTCATTTTAATACTTATTTTAAAGAAAAAAATTATTTGGACATCACAGCAGTATTGTGCTGTTTTTGAAAATGTTAATGCACCGGATGGTTGCGTGAAACAATGCTCTTTACAAAGCCTGTGGTTTCTTTAAGGGAACTTGCACCATCGTTGCATATTGTGCAGTAAACAAAGGGCTGAACAAGGACGATAAAGACTCAGAACTTGCTGCTTTTTCAGTTGCAAACAGCACTGAACTTGTGTAATTTCTTTTTAAGTTAGAGTTGTAGCAGGCTTTGGTTTGAAAAGAAATTACCTAGAGTTGAAAGGGCTTCCAAATAGCAACTCACCTCCCTCCAATTTGGAAAACGTTTAAATTCTTACTTAAAGCAGGTGGATTAACATACAAACAAGAATTTTGCTATTTGGACCTTCATCAGTGTATTTCCCTTGATGATGGCTACTGAAGTATTTCTACCAGAGTTCTGTCCCTTAAAATAATGAACATTTATACGGCTCTTAACAATTTTGTTTAAGGGGTTCTAAACTGTGCATATTTTGGTATATGCACAGTCTACTGTGATATCAATGTATATATTCCAGTGTACATAAGCACACACACATACTGAGCCATGCTTGCAAAAATACTCTTAAAATACCATCCCTCAGTGACTTCTACTGCAGCTGTTTTGGGGACTGCTTGTCAGTCATCGAAGTTTGATGGTGATGCACTAACAAACAACTGCAGAAAGTCTACCTTGTTCCCTGAGCTGAGTGACAGGAAGATTGGACACTATATGCTACACTTCTCAAAAGTGAGTTCAAAATGAGAATAAATGTTACTTTGACAGCCCTGAAACCGAATCCTTTTATCCATGGCACTGGTCCAGCCCTACGAATACATGTGCAAGCATCACTCCTTCGCAAGCTGCTTGGTAGGGCACCTTTTTTATCCATACCTTAAGGACAAAAGTCTAAATCCTCAACTGCCTGAAGTCTGATAACAGGCTATTGCTCTAAGATCTGGGCACTTAACTATCCTTAGGAAACGGTTTTGCAGATTTCCAGTAAAGACCCAGGATTCCTGTCTCCGCAGTCAGTTGGGATGGAGATACTAAAAGAAACTTAAAATCTTCACAGAAACCCATGGGGTCTGACCGCTATCAGATGCTGAAAGTGCTGCATCCCTATAAACTCTTCCTTATTCTGCCTTTCAGCCTACACTGCTTTGATTCACCAGTCCATTTGGATGATGCTTTTTATATAACAGCTGACTGATGGCATTTCCATATTTTTTGAAAAGGAAAAAAATACCAGTGACCTTAGTAAACTCCAACACTAAAGCCCTTAAATGTTTCCAGCAGTCCAGCCATTGTAACTTTGATTTGTTCCTTGGCTAAACTGACCACTGCTTACCAACTTCTGTTTATCTGCAGTTCAGTGATAAAGTTCCTTTAATTCTCCACTGAATTGAAATATTTAGGGCAATGCCACAGCTGTGTTTATTCTCACACACCACCACAGTTATGTAAATACTGCATATGGAGCTGTTTCTGATAAAGCCCATACCAACCCAAAGGAATTATATGTTAGCTCTAGATGGCTGCCAAGATGCGCGGCATCTCTCCAGCTTGGCAATGCATATGAATGATATCACATTTTCTCAGAGATCATTTGGCAAACCTTATAATAAAAGAGTAATTTTGTCTCTCCTTCTCAAAGAGTCCCATTGAGCCAAGGAGTGTTTCCAGCATCCCATTCTCCATCCACAGAACACAGGGGTGACATAAAACCCATCGCCTCCAAATGCCATAACCTTGCACATAAGAGGCGAAAACTTCCTCCCTCGCTTCATCGTCCAGACTTTTTACTTTACAGACGTTGACAGCAAATGTTTGATAGACCATACTCATTCCACATTCGATAAGGCCTCTTTCTGTAGGAGTGTTCATTATCTAAGAAATACCTTTTATCAAATCTATTGAAAGCACTTCTCTCACCAGCATTGGCTCAGGACCAAATCTGGCACTGATTTACACTTTGTGACTCCTCCTGGGTCAGATTATGCATTCAGTGACTGATTAAAGTGTGGAGTAAATCCCTTGAAGCTAACGATAAGCTGGAGCCAGAGTTATTTGAGTCCAGCATGCTACTTCGATTTTGCACCAGTCTAGCCAGGAACAAAACACTCTGTCGCTGATCCTGCAAACTTAAAAAGGAATCGAGGACCAAACTGCTCAATCCACCTCCTCCATCATTGTCTGTACATGAAGCCATGGTAAGTATTTTGTTGATTTCTGAGTGTACAGGCACAGGCGCTTTTCCAGCATCAGGAGGGTTTTAGAGGAACACAATCAGAGATTGTATTTAAATAGTTGTGATTTGTTATAAGTAAAAAAAAGCTGTTAAGGTTCTTTTTCAATTCTACATTCATCATCAGGAGATGAACCAGGAATAAAATACATTAAAATAAAGCAAAGGAAATTTTGGGTTTAGTCTGCAAGCAAAACATTCCATAGAGACACTGTTAGGCTTACAACAAGTTCCCAGTACACACTGAAGCAGCACCTTCATTCATTTCATGCACCTAAATGGAGCTGAAAGCAATTTTACCAAGCGAGTGCTATTTGGTAATCAAGTAGAACTTTTCTGTATGAAAGTCTCTTGGTCCCCTTGCCGTCACACGGGCACCCTCTGTATTAACAGTTACAGAGTGGTAAAAACGATACAGATACCGGGAGCTGGACGAGACTGGTGTCCAGAGGGTGTATATAGCACTAATGAGCTGCCACAGTTGACTTCTTTTCAATTTGCTGCCAACTGGGCTTTAATGAAAGGAATATCAGCGGAGTTGCACTACATGCAAGGAAAGGATTTGGTTCTGTAACGGACTTGCTCACACCACTGTGTGCTGATGCCAACCGATCTGCAAAGCCCATAACATGGTGTCTTCTCCACCCAGAACAACTACAAAAGTCATTTCATAGTTTTTAAGTGTCTATGGATGTTAAGGAGCAGAACTCTTCACAAGCATTTACCAAAAGACCTCTTAGCTTTCTTTAATTTTTCTTTCATAATCTCTTTGTAATAGTGCTGAATATTGGTTACGCAGGAATACACAGTCCAGTCTTCTTCACAGTAGATTCAGCACTAAAGAATGGCAAAGTGCTGTTTCAAGTAGCAGTGGAATCAGTTACTTGGGAAAAAACCCCAAAATAATTATTTCAAAGGCATGGTAGGAATTTGGTTTTAATCTTTAAAAGATGCTGCCTGAAACTTTAAGACCAGAAGACATTGTGATTGTTGCGGTCAATACACTGACCACAGCTCCCTGAAACAGCTCTTTCGCAGCAAGAGGTAAAGTGTTTCAATGCCAGGAAAAACCCCCAATTGTTTCGATCACAAAAGCTGCACTTCTAGCACACCAACAGCCAACCTCAAAGCACCTTCTGCAGCAAAGCAAACCTTCTCCAGTGGAGCTGCATCTGGGCTAAGCAAAGAGCACGTCATTGTAGCTGCTAATAGTGGTAAATGACCCCTTCAGATTGAGATCAGGGTGGAGAGTCTCATGCTGCTGCATAAATAAAAGATCACGGGCTTAGAGAAGAATTAGATGTCTTCTGAGAAGGCACACCACTGTTGCCGTTGCTGTTAGGCAGTGCTGTAGTAGGACCAAGGGGAAAAAGGAGGACATGATCCATAAGCACGGATGAAAACTGGAGAAACAGGGAGAAATGGGACAAATGAGCAGGGCTGCTCTGTCTTGAAAGTGAATTGACCCAGGACAAAGTCTCGCTGGAAGAGACAACCAGCAGGTCCACCTCATCTGGCAGGATGTCTCTCAATGTCTCATTATTTTATACACCTAGTTTTTAGCTTCCATGATCAAATCCCAGGGATCACTGCTTAGTCGCCAAGTGAAGCAAAACAGAAGCTGGACTGTTCAACAAGGACAACAACGAAATCACGAATTCCCTCTGGATTAATTTGTGGCCTCTGTGCACTGGGGACAGAGAACCACCTGGGAGCCAGCATCCTGGAGATACTGCTGGCCTCTTCGGGGACAGCAGGCATGGGTCACCTCCTGGCACTTTCACTACTGGCAGTAAACTCCTCTTCCCATTGAATAGAGTCAGAGATGGATGGAAAAGCTGTAAGTGATGGGAAGAAGTAACGAATTCAGCGTAACTCTCCCCGATTCCTACTACAGGAAAACAGGAATTTCCATCAGCAGAAACATATGGGAAAGCTAAAAGTGACCATGGGGTATTAAAATAGCAATGTATGCATGTACAACTTAAGTACTAAAGCCCAGCCTCAGCATCTACCAACACTGATCTGGGGCACCTAGGATGGCAGACCACCATCTGAGGCTCACGCCGTGGCTGTAATTTGCAATTCACTGCCATACAAGTGACTCCACAAGGTGCAGAAGGGAGCAGCTTCAAATTTTCAAGCTGAAAATCCTGCTTGTTGATTAATGGCAGGTAAGGCCAGATCAGAGATGTAAGACTGAAATCCAATTTGCAGACCCACTGATAAGCGAAGGAAAGCCTAGCACTGAGCAGAGGACAACAGTCAGGCAGCAAAAAGCATCCTGAGATTGTCACTGGCTCCAAGCCATAACATAAACACTGCGAGGACGAGGAGCATAGCAAGAAACGAAACCATTGCATATCAACTTTCTTTGTTTGGCAGATCTGAAGGGTGTTAAAACCGCTCTCCACATCATTAAGCAGCAGCTTGGATGCCAGCACTTACATACCTTTACATACAGACACACATAAAACATGATGAACTATTTGCCCTCCTCTGTCCTGTCCTGCAGCACTTACACTGCTCTTCCTTTCCCTTTAATCTGCATTTCTTGGAGCATTTATCTTCCTCCATCTCTTCAGTGCTTTGATTTTTCTCTTTTTTTCAAAAACATTCACTAAGTAAAGTCTGCTGCAGTTTTCATTCTTTTGGTTCATTGCTTCACAGAATCACAGAATCATTTTGGTTGGAAGAGACCTTTGAGATCATCAAGTCCAACCATTAACCCTACACTGCCAGGTCACCACTAAACCATGTCCCTCAGTACCACATCCACACGTCTTTTAAACACTTCCAGGGATGGGGACACCACCTCCCTGCACAGTCTGTTCCAATGCTTTACCAGCCTTTTTTAAAGACATTTTTCCTAATATCCTGCCTAAACCTCCCCTGGGGCAACTTGAGGCCATTTTCTCCTGTCCTATCACTTGTTACTTTGAAGGAGAGACCTTGTTGATTGGCTTCTTTCTCCATCACCTTTTGTTAATTTGTTCTTCTCCCTTCCCTCCATGCATTTCTCAAGGCAGTTTCTTCTTCTTGTTTTCCCTTCTCTTGATTCATTTCTAGTTCCTTTGCTCTCATTTCTATTCCACAGCTTAGTCCTCTACAGTTGAAGCTGATTGAAAAATTCAAAATTCTTTGACTTTTTCAAAGCTCCCATAACTGAAACAGTGGCTGAAAAAGAAAACCCCCAAATGCAACCAAAAAACCCAACAGCGCATCCTATTTTTCTCCATTAACTCATTACTTACATACAGAAAACAAAGACTTTGGTTAAAAGTCTGTTAATCAAAAACCTAGCTGAAAGCGTTCTGCCACCTCCACACCACGCACATCCTTCCTTGCCACCCACTCACTGTGACACATTTTATTCCTGTCAGGTCACATTCAGCCCTGTTCACACATAGACACACATATACACAAACTTTTATTTACACTCACATATTTGCATGCAGGCACAGGCACTTTTTTTGAGTAACACGTGCAGGAGCTTTGCCCACTGCTGTTCAGTTTGTGCTGGAGATGGGAAGGACACCAGAAGCTCACCTGTCAGGCCCAGAAGGATGGGTAGGGGAGAACGCCCCATGTCATTATGTCAGGGGAAAAGATGTGACTTGTTTTTCAAGAAAATGAGACATGACTAATTCCAGATTTATCAGAACCTGCACAGATTGAAGGTCAGTCACAACATGGTGTAACCATCCAGTTCTACACTAGTATCTCAAATACCCCACAGAAAAACTCAAGGGTTTCCACTGTGTCCCCAAATCCTGGCACATTCCCCCATAAATTCACTTTTCAAGCTGTTGCCCAGAGACCACAGCAGTTCCTTAGGACATTAGAAAGCTATTTTAACGTGATTTAACAGAACAAAAATTAAACCAGAAGTAAATAAAAGTAAATGAACATCCGAAGTTCAACCTAGTTTGTTGATGTGTTTGTGTAAATGAATACCCTCCGCAGAAAAAGGCCTTCGGGTTGTTTGGTGAGGTTTTTTTCCTTTAGAAAGCTTAGCTGGTGATTTGACTCAAAAGAGACCAAATTGCTCCTTCTCTAGAGAAGGGACAGTCCTACAGAGTTGTCTGATCTCAGTGGCCTTCCAAGAATGCTGAGAAGAAACTAAGACATACATTCATATGACCCAGAGTCAAACTGATGACTTGTTTGGCTGGTGGGGAGTTTCACAAATGATGGAAAATAACTAAATAATAGTTATTAGGAATAACTATTCCTAATAATGCAAAAACATAAAAAAGTCACCCTTCCTGCCCAGAGGCCTCCTGTGCTCCGGCTCCCCCAGGGTTGGAAAACTGCCCTTTATCAAAGCTGCAGCTTCCAAAATGCATCAGCAACCGCAAAGCTGCTCAAAAAGCTGATGATGTAGATGACAGAGGCCTGTCAGACAGCCCAGCCTGAGCCAATTATTAATTCTAGCAGTTAATGATTTGCTCCAAAATTCTGTAATAAGAGAAGAAATGAAATCCTATGGGTCTCCTCTGACAACCCTAGCCCTGATTGCATTGACCCTAGTTACCAAGGAGGATCGCACAGCCATGCAACTCTTAGAGAGGACATGTTAATATATCAATGAGGAGGAGGAGGAGGCAGCCTTCCCCATCGCCCAGCCATTCATCCATCCCACCACTCCACTCCTCTCCCCCACACCCCAACTTCTTCCCTCTCCTACCCTCACAGTATTGAAGGGGACACTGTAAATTCCTTTTTAGCTAAATCACCTAATGTCTCTCAGCATGAAAAGAAAGAACAGTAGATAAACTCAAGTCCTGCCTACTTGTTCATCCCTTCCATAAAAGAGCAGATTTTGGAGGCAGATTAGCAGTTACAGTGCTATAAACAAACAAGAACATGACACGAAATATCCAACTTTACACAAAAGGAGGATTTGGATCCATTACAGTAGAACAGTTGGGAGCTAAGGTTGAAAAACCACATTCACTTTGATCTTAAATTCACGACCCTTTGTGGGCAAGGACGTAAAGGGCTTCCCAGTGGTAGATCATCCTTCTATAATAGACTACGCACACAGGGTGGCTTAAGGATGAGGAGAGAGTCAGAGTTTCACCCTGATTATTGTAATTTTTGTTCTTTTCCACATTTGAATTACATCCTTTCAAGTTGTTTTATTTTAATGTTGGATTGTTGATTTCTTGCCTAGTTTAACAGTAATCTAAACAGATAATAAACACAGCCCACCAGAAAAAAAAAACCAGTAACAAAAATTCTGGATATAAATCAGGACTTTGACTATAGCAGGCTCAATGACTTCTTCAAAGGACTTACTGATATTCAAATAGTAAAACATGTCTATATCAATAATTATAATTAAGTGCTATATGCCTTTCATCCAAGGATCTCAAGCTGTAGCTCACAACACCGCAAATCAAGTACAGTCTTTCCATTTCACAGATTTTGTCTATAGCCACAGAGCAGCTCAGTAACAGCAGAAAGAGCAAGCCACAAATGCCTTGGGGAGGTGTGGAGGGGGATTTTTTTTATACTGGTTATGTAGGCTCAGCTTTTGCCCAGCACCTCACCCCATCTGTGCTTCTACCAGTAGCCAGTTTCACTGGCTGAGGCCAGTGTTATCAACCTATCTCTTAAGAGGCAAGAGGCAAAAACCAAAATGGGACATATGCTCTACAAAAGTGACCATAACTCGTTCTTGGTACCATCGTCAGCTTCTGCAGCAGTGCCCTGCCCCCTGCGAGCCCCACATCAAGTACACGACTCGGGGGTTCCGCTCCCTCATCAGCAGGGGAAAAGCTGCACACCTAAACCACCCTGCTCTTCAATAAGAATCCAGTCTTTGCTTTGTATACCAGTGGCTACTCGTGCCTGGTGACATCAAAGTATTGTTCTGTTTACCAAGCATTTTCATCAAGACATCCAAACTCTTCTTCACTGCCTAGTACTTCCCCCCCCACCCCCTCGGTCACCCTTAAATTATACCAGCATGAGCTTGAAGAGGTGCAGGAGCTAAATGTTTAATTCCTTCTTTAGAACAGAACAGAACAGAATAGAATAGAATATTTCAGTTGCAATGATCTACAACCATAATGTAGTCCAAACGCCTAAGCAAAAATTAAAGCATGTTGTTAAGGCCATTGTTCAAATGCCTCCTAAACACTGGAAGGCTTGGGGTATCGATCACCTCTCCAGGAAGCCTGTTCCAGTGTTTGACCACCCTCTCGGTACAGAAATGCTTCCTAACATCCAATCTGAACATGTTAAGTCTTGTAGCCCTATTAAAGAAAACTAGTTGTGTTTTACATCAGCAATGAAACTGGGAGTGCTGGCAGGTCCCAACCTACACATGGTCATCTTTTGCAGAGCTTTACTGAAAACTAGTTTCTACTAGTACTCCAGTCATCACTTACATAAATAATCAATCAGCTTCACAGCTGAAAATGTATCAGAAAAACATTCAGGAAGTAAATTTTTGGACAATCCTGTCCTATACTGGACTATATACATGACTTCTACTCAAATACATTTGTCTTTTATTTCATCTTCACACTCTTCTGCTAGCTTCTTACATTTGTTATCAGCATTCATGGCTCAAGTTTTTAGGTGCAAGGTCTAGTTTATACTATGGCATATTAAAACTGGTTGAAACTCAGGTTTTATTTTAAAGAAGCTTCAACTTTTGTTTTCATGGCTTATGTAACAAAAGTAAATACATCCCAATGCACCAGAATTTGATTTACATTTAAGATTTTGAAATGCCATTTCAGAATCACACAGGGATATTTCATGCTCACATGTATTACATGCTTATACACCAATTATGATTCAAAATAAATCTCACTGACCCTGTTACTGTGCATTACTGACAGTAACTGATTATTAAATAGGGTAAGATATTTTTTTAAAAAGAATGTGTGCAAAAGGAACCAGTTTGGGGAGTGACAGCTTTGCAATAAATCTTGCAAATAACTTCTTCCACTGAATCAGTGGTTCCCAATTTAAAAAAAAAAAAAAAAGGAATGAAGCACCTTAAGTCTATAAGCTGCCTTTGGAGTAACCAGGTCTCAGTTCGCCTTCCATGTCCCTGCCATCCCGGGAAGCTCAGGTAATTCTCAGACGCAGCTCAGCGTGCAAAACCCAGAATGACTGGATGCCAGCCAGTTCCTCTGCCACCTTTAAAACGTACCTGCTCAATTTTACCTTCGGATCATAATTCTCTGACCAAAACTGAAAGGAAAGTTCCTTATTTGTTTCTCTGTGTGTCTCAGTGTGAAGTCTATGAACTGCATCCGTACTTGTTGTGGCGCTGCCACTGTGTGTAGCTGGCAGCCAGCACCACGCTGCTGGGAATGTGTCTCGGCTCATTTGTCCTAACTTCAAAACCAAAGCAAACCTTTCCCACTGGAGGGCCAAATCCTGCCAACGATAACTTGATGCTTAAGACTGGATCCCTGCTGAAGTTCCCTGTAAGGATCACACTGCTCTGGACTCCTGCCACTGGAAAAACGTGATCTGTGCACACTAATTGCTGGCAGGATCAGGCCCACATCTCCTGGGTTTGGCTGAATGAAGTGCAAGTAGGATTTTAGGGTGATTTCAAAAGCAGATGAGAAAACCTTTTCAGTCTGCACAGAATGGCCTCACTCCACCACGGAATGCCATGTCTCCTGTGCTGTGCTCACAAGTACCTTTGTATTATGTCCCAAGACTTTAAAAGCACCAAAAGAACAAATTTCACCTCAGAGGCCTATTTCTTTTTTTTTTTTTTTTCCTTCCTATCCCTTAATATCATCACTAGAAGTCAATGAGAATCTTTCCTACTGCAGTAAGGTTTACTGTGTATTGGTATTGCTAGCTGTGACCATTCCCACATGTCCCTTCATTGGGAAGGGATGCTCCTCTGTGAGGCCGGAGTTTAATGCTGCCACCAGGAGGGACACTTAGCAGTAAAAACACAGGCAAACAACAGACTTAAGTAGTAACTATTTTAACCTAGTTTATTCCAGCATGAAATACAACAATGGCCCCTGTGTCTAGAGGAGAATGACACAGCTGCCACTAAGATGCTCGGCAACTTTTCTCCTGTTGCCATATTTGTATTATTAAAAAAAAAATTCCTACACACTAAACTTGGCATTGGTTTGTATTAAGGATCTTCTCCTTGGTGTGTTACAGCTTTTTTATTTAGGTAACAGAGAAGACAATTCCTTACCTCCTTCAGAGTGAACCCACAGGAAGGTTAGATGAAGGAGACATCTGAGAACTGCTTGCTCTAAAGCACCAAACTTCACTCCTGCTCTGAAATAACAGGCTCAGCAAACCATCTGAGAGCAGATACAGACGTAGGAATCTCTTAACTGGGGCCAGTTCTTCTAGGGGAAGCAGAAATCCTACACAGGGCTACCAGTTCTAGTGGGAAAACCATATGTGTAGCTTCCTCCGTGCCTGTTAAAGCCACATTTCACCCCAGCTTTCTAAGAACTGAGGATGATTCAGTGCCAACAAGCAGGGTCTTTCTGGGTCCTCTGTCATGCTGAACATCAAATCAGTTCAGCCTGGTCCCAAAACCCTGCTACGACACGATCTCCAGCCTGCACTGGAAAAACATCTGCACTGGAAAAACATCTACCTTGGAAAACTCCTGCTTTCTATATCCACGCTTGGTCTTAGATGAAAATTAGCTCAGCTGTAGTCCAAAGGAGCCCTTTTATGGCCAGCATATGCTTCGGCAGCCTGCCAGCAGTGCTCTTCTAAAGCCATCCAGCAAACTGACACTATCAGTTATAAGATCTATGTGTCAGGTCACTGGGTTACGAAACAGAAGTGTCATAAGCATGTAAGGACATGGTTTGGGCTCTGCTGAAATTATTTTTGTGTAATCACATTACTATCTTGTATATATTCCAGTGGGGAAAGGTCGCTGCATTGTAATAGCACTTCTACTGGGAAATATCAGTTCCAGTATTCAGAATTGTTAAAAAAACCTGAAACAGGTAAAGATATGAATCAATGGGATGCTACTATTAACGCTGCAGCTAGCATGATGGTGAGGTACTGTGTGCTCAGATGGAAAAATCCAGCTTAGACCGTATACTGAACTGTGTTGGGCTACTGTAAAAATCAGAAGTCAGTCTTTCCACAGGAAATGACAGCAACACAAAATGAAAACCATGGTAATAAGCAATATGACTCTCCCACGCATTACTTCCTAGTAACACCTAAGAACACACATATCTGTAGCACACTTCGGAAAAGTCAGCTCCCTTGCAGAAGTATCATGCGCAATGAGTGTGAGTCCCTCTGAAACAGTCCTCCTGGCCTTCAAACAGAACTGAGGACCAGGAGAGTGACAAAAGCTGAGAATTATAATACAGTCAAAAAAAAACCCAGGGAAAAATGCTGAAAGAATGAAGCCAACATGCACTGCAATGCTTTCATCATTACAGTGGGCTGATTCAAACAATGCAACCTGCATGGATATTCTTAAAATACACTCCATGGCAGAGAGAATGACAAACTCTCAGGCTAGCGATACAGCTGTCAAACCTCAACATCTGAAACTATGCAGATATACATAAAAAAAAAAAAAGGGGGTGATATCAATAGCCATCTTGATTTAAACTTGAGAAAGACTGCCAGGGTAATCGCTGTTTCATAATTGCACTTCTATAGGGGTCAGTTATCACTGACTATGGTGGCAACCCCTTGATGAGATGAAAAGCAGAAGCAAAGTAAAGCAATACTAAACAACAAAGCACGGAAGAGGGGGAAAAACCCTTAAAAGAAGGTCAGACAAATATAAAAAAGAATGACAGAAAATTACATAGATACTGATAAAGTTTCTGAATTGCAATGCAAGAAATTACAGGGGAAGCCATCTTCCCCAAACCTCTTTCTGCGCTCCCCTCTTCTCCTTACCCTTCTCTGCAAATGAAAGTGTTAACTCTTATTTATGCCTATACATAAGTGCTGAGAATCAAAGGCATCAGATTCTGGGCATGCCAGCAAACTGCAGAAAAAACAAATAGGCCATTATTTGGATGGAAGAATCAGTCTGTATTACTGACTTGACTGGTCCTTTTTATTAGCAGCTGTTAGAGCAGGGATCAGAGAGTGTGCTGGTGTCGTGCAGCTGTTCCACATATGTTATAAATAAGGGCTGGTAAAAGCTCATTCTATTTTTAACATTAGGGAAAAAAAGTCACAGAAATTCCTTATTAATGCCTTGTAAGTGGAACTTTTCTCTATTCTTGACTTTAATGTCCAGCACTGAATGGACAAAACAGGCCTTTCTTAAAATAATATTCATCAAAAAAGAAAAGAAAATGCAATTCAGTGGAATTAGATTAAGCAAGATGGAAGATATAATCAATTAGTGTGCACAGTGTCCTTTCCTTCAAAAGCAGACACTTACTCAGGATGAAAACAAACCTGAGATTCTATTTCTAATAAAAATGTTGGTTTAGCACATTGAAAAGTTTCTCTAGCACAACCCAAAAGCTGAACCCAGCACCAACCAGCCCAGACACCACCACTCCCACCCTTCCCAAACCAGTGCTCGCTTGCTCCTTGCTGGGTTGCCGTGTGCAGCCAGGGCCCATTGCCAGCTCCTGCTCACCAGCCCCAATGCTGAAAAGGTCAAAGACAATTCAATGCGAAGGCAAAAACCCAGCCTCCAGAAAATCCCCCACTCACCTGTTTTCGGGGTCCGACACCATCATGTTGCGTGTCACATAGCACATCTTGAGCGGTATTGTCTTCTTGTCTCTGTGGATGGAGAGTGAAAGCTGCGACAGAGGGTCAGCAGAGGCACAACCCAAGCGGGGAGATTCGGGGGGAGGCGTCTCCCACCCAATTTCTGAAACAGGGGAGCCTTTCTTCACATAGGGGGTTGCTTCTCTCATGTATTTCACTATGGAAAAGAAAAAAAAGAAAAAAGAAAGCAGTAAGTAAATGGATATTCAGTAGTTGCATCCTGTGTGAGTTCTTTGAACTAGTACCAGCCCTCAGCGCTGTTCATTATTTCTACTGGTCCAGCATCATGGCATTGGAAGCTGTGCAAATACAAAAGATGGAGATCTGACTGCTGCCAACCTCAGCATGGTGCAATGAGTTACACGAGGGAAAAGCACAGACTAGGCTAACTAAGAGCATATAGCCAGCGTAAGGCCAGGAGAGCCATCCAACCTTTACTCAACAGGCTGTTCAGTCTGCATGCCGCAATTCCGACGTACAGAAGCTGTGAGCTGGCTGAGGTATAGGGAAGTTTTTAAGAAAGACATTCAACCAAGTCACAGCAAATCTACTCCCCTACCTAAAAAGTACCAGTGAAATTCCCAGTGCTGCAAACTCACATCTCACTTCTGGTTCACGCTTGTCAGTGTCCCACCACTGATCTCGACAGCTATTTCTGCTTGCTGGGGAAGCAGTTTTAGCTGATCTGCTTATATACATGGAGTAAACCAAAACCTCTTAGCCTTTTCTTGGGGAAATAAAATTGAGTTCAAGCCTTTTGTGAGAGTGTAGGTATCAGATTAGATCTCAGCCTCTTCCAATCCTTCTTTCCAGTACGGATAGAAAAATGAATGTAGGATTCCCAGATGATCTTAATGTATGCAAAAATCAATAATTCTTTTATGCTCATATATTGTATTCCCCTCTTTATTATAGGCAAATATTGCAACATCTGGTTTTGAACAGAAGTTTTTCTGAGTTCTGTTTTTGAACTCTTTTGGCAGTTCAAGATCACTTTTGCTTTTCACATGCTTGGCAAATCTGCCAGTCACAATCTCCTCTTTCACAAACATGACAGAGCTCAACCAAGAGAATACCTCACATTTAAACACCCTGGTTAAACGTATACACCTGATGTACGTGGCTATGGCTGCCTAACTGGCTATTGCCACTTGATCATACCTGCGACTCAAATAGCGACAACATGAGCTGAAAGGGCAGGAGCACTGTGAACTTATTTGGCTATGAGAGACGATTTCAAGGAAACTGTGCAGATCATCACATTGGCTCAGCTGAAGAGGCTGAGAATGACTGAATAACAAAAAGATGGGTAATTACAGAAGGGTTTTGTGGTGAAGGAAATTAAATTAGAGAAAGCAGACTAAGTTTTCAAGTTCAAAGTGAAAGCAAGGGAAGTACTCAGAGGAAGAACAACGGTGTTTCTGTTGAAAGCACAGGTAAGGTGAGTAATTTCAGCAGCACTATCTTCAAGGTACTTCTTAACAGCTTTACAAAGAGAGATACCTGTGTAAAACTAGAGTCCAGGCTCTGTGAGCACCTATTGCAATCTTTTCTCTAAAACACCTTAGTGCACATCTTGCCTTTTCTCTCTCTCCTTTTTCAAATATCTGTTAATTACCATTACAAGGACTTCTGTGTTTAGGCACTTTATAGGATATTCCTCTGTGAGGATTATTTGTGATTGATCAGAAATGCTGTCCTAACCAACACTGCTGTTTTGATTTTTTTGCCCCCATACTATTATGAGTAATTTTTGAAATTCATTTCTTCCCTGTTCATGGAAGTGCTAGCAGGAGATTCTACCAGGCTTCCAGAAATTATTTAAGGCAAGAGGTGCTAAGATGATTTTTTGATCCTTTTGTAGACACATACCTGAAGTCCATTATCTAAAAAACTGTGTCACCTAACTCTCAAAACCAGTGCTCATCCTTGGGTACTCCATAAATTACCTGACTTTCAAAGGTGCTGAAAATAAGCAGTTTTAGCTAGCATCATACAGATACTGGTTTTAGCACTCGGCATCTCAGTTTGGATGTACTCATAGCCTTTGGGAAACAGAGAGACTGAACACACACAGTTGTGGTGAATCTATTCCTGTTTACACTGAACGAATATGCCTTTGTCATTAACTTAGATGGGAGGAACAGTTGAAGCTGTAAAAATCATGCTTGACTGCAAACAAAATTCCGTTCCCTTTAAAATTAGAGATTATCAATTAATGTGTTGAAAAAAGTAATCCGGTCCAGTCAGCTCTTGAACTCCGTTACAGTGACACCCCAGCAAATGCGATGCTAAATAAAGGTCCAGGTCTCAATAATGTAGCTATTTCATCTGTGCTATTTTCATCCTCTTTCAGCTGCAGCAATATGCATTAGACCTGAGCATCTTTTAATTAAGGAAATGAGAGGGACAGGGAGAGGAAGGAAGCTGAAGTGAAAAATTTGGCTCTAAACCTACGCCGCAACATAGAATGTGAATTTAATTCCCCAGAGATGGGTGCAGAAGAAAAGAGGCACCTCTTCCATGTGCCAAGAAGCCAAGTTT
Source organism: Bucorvus abyssinicus (assembly GCA_009769605.1). NCBI lineage: Eukaryota > Metazoa > Chordata > Aves > Bucerotiformes > Bucorvidae > Bucorvus > Bucorvus abyssinicus. The sequence goes on from CM020033.1 coordinate 21,936,672, forward strand.
CCATGCAACGTGCCGGTGATTTCGTGGCAGGCAGCTGCACTGTTTCAGAAACTCCCATGAAAGAGGAAGCAGGAGCAGGAGGAGAGAGCAGAAACACAAGCCTCTTTCCACGGAGTCTCAAACACAGCAAAAGCCAAGAAAATTACCTAGAGGAAAAATGTCCTATGAAAACTCCTGCCAATTTCAGAGCTCCCAGACATCTAGTTTCTGCTAACTCTCCACAGGAAATAGATGCTCAGCCCCAGAGTCTTACATGAATAAAGACCGTTACTATATTGGTAAACTGCTGGACACCATCTTCCTACAAAACCCTGCAGGAGGATTAAAAAAATAAAGGGAATACAGGTTTTCTGTCAAAAAAAAAAAAAGTACTTTAGTGATTTTCTACAAATTAATTCCTACTTCCCACTAAATAGAAGCACAGCTTTCTATATTCGCACTGAATTCTGCTGGGTTTTACAAACCAGACTTTATGGCTCTTGCATATTCAAATGTGTTTCACATTTTAAAAAGGCCCCAAATGGGTACATATAAATGCACAAATGGAATATGGGAGTGAAACAGGTGTCAGAACTTCATCTATTTATGTAATTTTTGATATGATTTCTATTTCAGAGCCACTGTTTTCCATTTGCCCCATGAACACCCATGATTACATGTTCATAACCAAAGTCTGGTTTAAGAATTTAGCTGATACAAGGTACAAGCCATTCAGACAATTCATAAATTTTATCAGAAATTATTTCCTATTTACCTCTAAACTCTGCAAATACTGCAGAACACTCTGTTTTATACCAATGCACCAGTAACCCTACTACACACACAGCAATTTACGGTGACCTCACACATATCTGCATTTTGCAATCTGTCCATGGACCAGTTCTGAATCCATCTAGCAGAAAACAAGTTGATTCCAGTATGTATTATAGGAATATTTCTATTCCACACTATGCTACATGAAAAACTTAAATCTAGCAATGTTAACGTATAACTGAAATTATACAATTCACTCCCATCATTGTCTTAAAAACAGAAAAAATCCTATACAGACTTTTGGACATTAAAATAATAATGTGGATAATATTCTGTTCTCAGACCATTACATTCAAGAGCTAGACTTCCCTTTGAATACAGTAGCACAAATCCAGGTATTGACTGAAAAAGAAAGCAGCTGTAGAGAACACTGGTTTTATATATTGCCAATGAAACTACCTAAGGGATTAAAATCCCAAAACATTTAATAGAATTAAATAAGGTAAGTCATTTTATAGCAACTTTCAGTTACGTATAACTATTCTATAGGCATGTATATATATATATGCCTTCAGAATAGATACATATGTCTAATATATATTCAAATATTAAATATATATTTCTATTAAAATGCTACATTCTTTAAGACCACTGGAATGTACTCTGCAAACACAGAAGCCAACAAGCAGGAACTAAGAAAAAGTTCTAATGGTTTCATTATTATAACTCAATTAACTGATAGACTGAAATTTCAGTCAAGTCTTGTCTAAACTCATCTATTTGATGCTATAGATCAACCTCAGAGATCCTTATATTCAATAATAATTAATGACCCATACCCTTTTGGTGCACCACTAATTAGAAACTGTGGTCAAGCAATTAAAATTCCAGTCTCTGGAACATCCCTCCCAAAGAGAAGAGGAAGGGAAGTGACAATCAAATGACTTAATACACTGATACACATTGAAATCTTTTTGCATTTATTTTTTGATCAGCAAGACAGGCAATGTAGCTTCCAAAAGAGCACTTCATTTATACCATCTTCTGCCAAGTCCCAAGTCTCCACAATTAATCCTTTGTTACTGTTCACAGACGACTTTTTTGGGGCAAAGAAGCAGACTTTTAATGAGAGAAATACTACAGTCCAACTTGGTCAGGTTCTTGGCCAGACGCAGTTCTGAGGAATTGGGACTCTTCTGACAGGTTCAAAGTGTTTCTTAGGAGGGAAGACAAAGACCACTGAAAAGAAGCCAGCACTTTTGAGCAAAGCTCTCTCGTTACTATAGGAATGAGGACAGGATGTGTACGTTTACAACATGAAAGCAAAAGGAACAACATGCTCAGATCTGCTGGAAGAAAGATGATCAAGGAATTCCCCTTTGCAGGGGAAAAGCACAGAAACTCCTCTTTATGCGTTCGTTCTCTCCTTAGTAAGTACTCAGAGACTACTACGAAAGGTAAGTAGAAAACATCATCCAGAAACCTCTTGAGGCTATTTTCAGAGGATGCACTAATGTAAGAAGAGACTGTTGACTCGTCTGTGCTGAAGCGAGTACCAAGTACACCAGACCACCCGCAGAGAACTGCAGGCAGAATGGCACCCAAAAACTTTTCCTGCAAAAATGGTCCTTGTTTAGTTTGAGAAGAACTTCTAATCCAGAACTAGAAGAGGTCCAACCTGCAGGTACACAGTTCCCACCTGGAAAGGAGGAAACAAATGAAGACAAACACTTCTGAGGTTGTAGATAGCACCACTACAAGTCCAAGTTAACAACTCAGAGACGTCTAACAGCCACTGAAGTGATACTGACCCACGAAAAAAAGTGGATGGTAGCAAAACCTAGAAGTAATCACTGCAGGTATGTGGCCTGCAGAAGGGCCAAGCAAGTCAATCACTCAGCACAGCTGCGTCGTTTTGTTAAATGAAACATTTAAACACCGAATTTGAAGACCAGCAGTTTTGGTAAGGCACTGAAATGCCTCGAATGGTTTCAAAGCTAGTTGTAACTGGAATGAGAAGTCTTGCCTTAAAGTTTGTAAACTGTGCTCAAGCAACGCCAACTTAAATGCAGAGTATTGTACACTACTGTCAATGGAACCAAGATTAACAGAGCTGGAGAAAGGTCTGTATTAAAATGAATCAGTATCATGATACCAGAATTTGTCTGCTAGGTTTTATGTCAGAGATCAAGTTTCCACTAAACTCAAGCAAATTGCACGCTCCACAGTGAAGACACGTGTATAAAACCGAGACAAGAATCTGTCCAGCTGCTGGTGCCATCATCGAAACTGACCCAAATACTTGAAGAAAAGAGTTTATGAATCAGATCATCTATGAATATGTCGCACGACCCTTTCCACAGCTTTAATGTGGACATAAACCAAAAACCAGTCACAGCCCTGCTTGTGAGTGTTTCCACTCCATTTCCTACAGAAATATCTGTTACTACACTCAGACAAGTAACATCCATTAACATCATCTGCTTCCCCCCATGCTGAAAGGGATTTGAAATAGTAAACCTCTTGATCTCTCAAGAGCATCAGACCTCCACCTCTGGAAGATGATACAAATTAGTTAGAATAAACACTTTGCGAGAATACAAGTCCCCTTTATGCTTTGGCCATTTCTCACACTGTAGTGAGACTAAGCTGAATTTACCATTTTCTGCTGTTTTAAAATTAATTCTGCTGAATTCAGTGTATGCTGCTTCATTCCCTAGAGAGACAGGCTTGGATCTAAATTGTAAGCGGCTGTTTTTAAAATCCTTTCTAAAATACATCCAGTGTATGCACTTACTATACTTTTTATATGAAAGACATGAATGAGCATTTTGCAAGAGTGACTTCAGAAAGATCCAAGAGACAAAAACACCTAAAGTTTACCTGAGGGGAGGGCGATAGTACCTGGTGCCAAAAGGCTGCTGGTAAACAACCAGGCTTCAAGTTCATGCTTTCAGTGGGCTACAAACAGCCTGGGAGAAAAAGATCAACAATTGCATTTCAAAAATATAAAAAATATCTCGGAGTGTTCCTTTAAATCAGCAGCTGCTTTTATAAAAAAGCTGAAGCAATGTTAAGCAGTGCTGTAAGCACCATCACACACTTGCACCCAAAAAATGAAGGCAGTTCCTCTTCAAAGCACCTTTCAATCAGCAATTTTGTGTGGTTAAATGAATTTCTTTGTCAATGAGGTAAGAAGACTTGCAGTCCAGTCAGCAGATTGAGGGATCAGTGTGTCCAGGCCCCCACCAAACAGGGGAAAACAGGAGAAATCGGGCTGCTCTCAGAAAACCAGTCAAGGGTGCAGTCTGTGAAACCTCATGCTTTTGATAACCCGAATAGGGCACAGTGACCAGCCACACTGTGTCATCTATAGCAGGTCTCAAAAAAAGTAACTCGCCACCAAAGATGTCTTAGAAGTCAAGACACTATAGGAGGAAACAGCGACGAGTCTCGGCAGGCAGCCCCTGCAGATGCCTTCTCCCTCCCACCTGCACCGGGGACCTCCCTTTTCCACCCTGATTTCAGCACTTGTGGAGCTGGAGATTACCCGGCCATCCCATGCTTCTGTGTAACACCAAAAATTCTTCAGAGTTGCTTTTCCTCAGTTTCCTTTCCTGAGACTTTGCCTGTGATATGGGCTGGTTCAGCCACTGATTCCCTAGGCCTGATGTTCCCCTTCAGCAAACACCTCTTCAACCCTTCCTGAGTTTCCTCACTGCAAACGTTCCTAGGGAATGAAGGCTTTAAACGTCCTCTTATCTTGTGCAGCATAGCGGTGTTGTCAACTGCAAAACCTAGAAAGTATTTTCATTCCTCCACAACGCCAGTTTTATGCTCAACATCATAGAGCCAGCAGGAGCAAAGCACACGACTTAGTCCTCCCCTCCAGCCTATATTAGGCAGCCTGAAAGCTTCACTTGCAATCAGCACTTCCCACCCACTTCTTCATGCTGTCACCCGGGGCTGGTCACTGCTAACCACCCCCTTTCATCTCCCTCATGAGTTACTTCACGGGTTTCTAATAATAAAGTCCGTGTTCAAGGCCAACAGCACGCATGCTCAAGGAAGCAGGACTTGTTTCAATGCCGGGGGGAGATTTCTGTGTTTCTGTTCAAAACAGGTTAACGGAAACTAAACAGACACAAAATTGTGTCACACAGAATCGCAGTGAAACCTGAGGCTGGATCACTGGCTTGGTTCAAAGCTCTGAAAACATGACACTTGCTAGCACTTGAGCTGACGGAGTGATCAAAAGCAGTCACAGGTTATCGGTAACCCTGGTACACAAAAACTTCTGACTGGTAAATTAATAATAAACTAAAGACGAGCTCTTTACAGTCAACATTGCTCAATACTTTCCATTATAGTTTCCATTACTCATACCTACAACACTGAATGTGTTACCGTTTCCTTCAATGGTTTAGTTTATTTCAAATTCTAAAGTTTCTATTTCACTAAATTGGATGTATTCAGTTCTGGGCTTTGTTACGACCCTAACAATAAATGCATGAATTCTAGTGGCAAGGTCCCATAAGCTATTAATTTGTTTTCCAAAAACCTTACGTTCTTCCCCAAAATAAATGCAGATAAATCTCTCTCTTCTTAACTAGAAAAACAATTTTTAGCTTGTAAATATTCTGTAAATCCCAGAAGTACAATATTTGGTTAAAGAGGAGATGCTTACAGCTCGATCTAGGAGACACTGATGGTATCTTGAAGAGCTTTTACTCAAAAGAAACACCACTCAGTGAAGAACAGGGAGCAGCTGCATTGCACAAGCGCCCCTTATCTAATAAACTAAAAATTGAAAAAGACTATTGTCAAAACCTGCAAGCAGTAGCTATATAACTTAGTACATTTTTATGCAAACTGTGACACAACTCATCTGCCACATTGTTATGTGACCTTATGAACTCCACCGTTAGAACTACGCAAATCTTTCATAATGGAAGTGGAAAACATCTGAAACAGGCAATTTGGGAGCTGAACATGGAAATCGACAGTCACTTTTTGAGAAAAAGCGTGTGAGACCTGTGAGTCAGTCATTGAAAACCAAACTGAGGCTTCTGCTTGTCTTCAAGGCAGAATGCTTCATAAATTAAAAAATAAAAATGAGGTTTTAGTCACACTATATTAGGACTAGGTCATCACTCTCCTTGTAACTCAAAGTACAACAGAAAAATGTAGCTTCACGTAAAGCAGGGAAACAGAGGAAAACACATTTCTTCAGTGGAGTCACTGTACCCAGATTCCTAAGGACCATCTCCTACCCAATACTGACATATTATATTTTATAATCTTTTATCTAAATCTCAGGAATAAGTTGATTCAGGATTTCTCATCTGCTGCCCATGCTTGTTTCCCTCTCTCTGTTAGTATTTATAGATCCCTCTCCAATCACCAACATGCTCAGATGGACCTCAAGGTGTCTGGCATCGCCAGCACGCTATAATTTTTCTGTTTACTTGAGTAATCTCAAGTGTCAGAACAAATATTTCAACCACTAGTGATTATGTGAAAAATACATAAGGGCATTACAGTTTTGGAGCATGCTGTTATTTCAGCAGTCACACAAATCATTAAGTAGTACAGGATAGGCTGAAAATGGCACTTACTGAGGGAAATTATTATGCTGTGTATGATTGTACCTGTGTTACAGATGGCTAACCTGACACAGGCAAGTTAAAATGCCTTCTTCAAAGTCATGCAGAAAGTCAGTGACAGAGTTCTCAGCACTAAACTTAATTTCTATCCCTTTACAACTTTTCATTTTTAAACAATCCAAGGAGATTCCAGTGCCAGTGAAAACTGGATTCACAGTGCCTACAGTCTCCTCCCTACAGGAAGACTTTGAAGACCTTCCAGGATTTATTTTGAAGAACAGTGCTGCAACCACTTGCAAAATTTCAAAGTTCTTTGTTTTCATTCTTCACTGGATGACACCAAGAGCTTTCAAAATGAACAAACTCAGGGAACTCATTCAGCTTAGAACCTGCCATATCTCCTGTGGCTGGGCTATCCATCGGAAGGCATCAGAGCACCACACGAGTCCTTATTTTTGGGAATCCTTTAGTTCACAGCCTTACCAGCAGGAGAGACCAATGGCCATATCCAGAACACTCACGTGCCAGTGAATATATCTATATGCATACAGGTATATAAATATAGATAGATAGACAAATAATAAATATAGTATAACATTATTGAAGTTCAGTGACTTGGTCTGAAAATTCCTATGAATGCCCATGTGCCTGCCTACCTCTCTCTCCTTTTCTCATTTAAACTGGGAATAACAAAGTTTGGTAAATCTGGAGAAGTATCCAGTCAGTTCTACACTGCAAACCCACAGGAATCACTTTGCTCCATCAAAAACAACCATCTCCTGTCTGCCGCACCATCACAGTTCAACAGGAGAAGCACAACAGCTCCTCTGACAAGACATATGAAAATCTGTACAGTAGTCTTAATATTTCTACATAATTAAGGAAAAAAATGAAACACTTATCCAAGGAGGTACCTAAATTGATCATGGGGAACTGGGATGAGTTTTCCTGATCAGAGGTGGGATTAATGTAGCTGCTCAACATGGCATAATGATAGCTCAAGACCAACTTTGCCTGGTTCTGAAGTCCAAGTACAGTCTCAAACTGCCTCTTCTTCAACTAAATACATCTGCAGGATGACCCAGCAGGTGAGCGGCAGACATTGAATGTGGTTTGGCTCTATATCTATCCTCCTTGCTGGTCTACAGACTAGAACAAAAACACGTGAAGCAGACAGATTGCTGCAGACAGATTGCTCGCTGAGACACTGGAAAGGAGACGAGACCACACATGACATTGCCCCTTGTATTTCAAGAGGTGGAAGAAGCAGGACTGTATGTCAAGCAAGGGCAATGAGAAAGCAAGGGAAATGAAACACTAAGCCCCATCCTCCTGCCTCAGTGCTTGGGCTTCTGTTTGAATGGAGGGATTAGGGAAGCCACCAAAACCCTAACAACAAACTACAACAATTACAGAGTAAGCACAGTAGTCATTAGCACCGGCTAAAAGGTATTCAGAAAGCACCAGCACTTTGAGCACAGGAAATTCTCAGAATTACAGCACCCAAAGAGATGGTGCAGAAACCCAGCTGTGCTGCCATAGGACCACCACATCATGTGCTGCTCTTTGCAGCTCAAAGCCACTTACCAAGGTGACAGCTATTCTATTCTCATCCCCTAGGAGCTGCAGCTACCATATCTTAAAAAATGCCAATGATCCTTGATGGAATATGCCCCTCCTGGAACATCAGTGCATAATGCAATTTGGAGGGGAAAAACTTTTTTTTTTTTTTGACACATTTATTATTTTTAAATAGCACCATTTAAAACTATTGTGCAGACAGGATTTCAGAAATTAATTAGTGAACACAGGGAACAAGGGAAGCAGTGAAAATCTTCATAAAAATCCTCAATTCAGAATCTGAATTTTTCTTCCATGCAATGGTTTCGTGGGGTGCTCTGAAAAATACATTCTCATTCAAATTCATTTCTTTACACACAAAATAGTACTTTGAATTGACATTTTGATTTAAAATATCTTTTTAATATCAAACTCCTTTTCTAATAAATATTGCATGGAGTTTACCCCAGCATCCATTTTGTCAAATGAAAAATTCATATAGTTATGAATTATGATTCCATGAGGTTTCTTGCTGTGGACTGGGCATTTAATCAATGAGAGCAAAGAGCACCTAAATAGGGTTAGGCTTCAGAGACTTTTCATCGAGAAGTTAAATCTCCATTAGCTTTGAGCCATAAGCCCCCCTAGGTTTAGTATGCAGCTTCAAAGAGAACTCTGTGAGGGGTCACAGCTCTTCACTGTAGTGCAGAAAGCCTATTTCACAGATTGCCCTGCAATAATGTAAATGTAATCCTATTTCAGTGGACACTTTATCCTTCCAGAAAACAAGCCATGTTTTCTGCTCCAGAAAAAAATCACATTAATCTTCAATTTAAGGACAAAGTAATTCCCTGCTTCATTCAAGCCCAATCACAGAGAATCACTGAGACTCTCCCAGTACCGTGGCAATGCTGGGGCCAGCGTGGTCCCTCAGCTCTCTGTAGGACAAGACAGACACAGGTTGCTCTCAGCAACTGCTGAACAGCAAGTGCAGTTGACTTGGCACATCAGAACACATTTGCTCACTATGCCAAATGGCAGTTTTGACTGTTCCAGATTAGGTCAAAGCCAGGTTAAAATAGTACAACCTATTGTTTTTCGGACTCTGCAAACTGCCTGCCAAGTACTTCTTGGTCAACTAATATGGGAGGCTGATAACAGAGGCTGGAAAAGAAACTGGCAATTCCCATCTGAGCTTCAAAGGGCTGTAATGAAATGTAACTCTAGTTCAAACCATCACAGAGAAAATCACTTGTTTAATCGTTGAGAAGAATGTTAATTTGTTTGTATATCAAATTTATTTGCCATTTGTACTACTGGAGCACTTACCAGGATTAGAGAAGAACCAGGGCATGACAGGCTCAGATGCTGTGCAAATACAGAACAAAAAGCTGGTCCTCTCCCAAGGAGCTTAAAAATCAAGTACAAGTTAAGAGACAATAGGGACATGACAAGAAAATGAGCAGGCAGAAGAACCTACAGTAAAAATCATGCAGGTATCTCCCAGTGTTGTTACAGTTCTACTGTGTTTCCCTGTAAAGGAGACAGGTGTTGTTTGTAAAAACACTGGGAAAACATGGGGGAAAAAAGGAAATGTGAGTAGAATGATACAGTTGCTAGGATGTGTTTGCAATTAACAGCAGCAAGAATTCGCCCTGTGTTGTTATCACTGCTGCTTGCCATGCAGGGATTCCATCAAGACAAACTGTCAGCACTACCTCAGGCATAAACGGTTTTTGCATTGGAGTTGTTGCTTGAATTCTGCTGACAAATGTAGATACGTATATAGATATTAGATGGAGACACAGATATAGATATATAGCTATGGATATATTAGATCTAGATATAAAAGTGTTTGTCTGAAGCAATAACAGTTCATGCAATTGGGAGCACCTAAGACAGACAGGGATGTGCTCCAGAGCCCCTATGGACAGGAGGACTGGACTCGAGGCACATGTAATGCAAAGAAAAGTCCTCAATACGTGTGCAGATGAACTGCACACTTGCAGCCCTGCTGAACCTCACACTTGCTGGCTTGGTCTCACATGTTCAGGCCAATTCCCACAAAAGGGAAGGAAAAAAACCCTCCCTATATGTCTGTCCTGTAAGTACTGAGAATAATTTCGTTGCAAAAGTAAACAACCTTGCAAGGTGAAGGCAGACTGAAAGCAGAGGATAGTCTATAGGCATGCTTGCCATTAGCATAACTGGTTTTCTTTATGCTCCAGTGTGGGAGTACCTCTGAAAAGAGAAGCTGAAAGCACAGCTTTCCCAGTGAGATCACCTATGCTTTTACAGAGGCTTGAGGATCCACAACAGGGATAACTATCTGCTTGAGGCTTGTTTGCTTTGTTTAGTTCAAGGGCAGGTCTGCCTTGCTACTTGCAGAGTGCAAAATCAGATGGTATCAGTGCTGCTGGTTTTTTTTTTTTTTTTTAACAGCAGCACTGATGGGCACAGCAAAAAGCAAATAAAAATCAAGAACAATTTCTGCCTTAAAGACCTGTTTTCAGAGGCACTTACAACTTCTCCCAAAGCCACTGGGTTCACCTTCCAGGGGAATTAGCTCAAGCCCAATGGTCAAAGCTAAAGATGTATAAAGAGGGAAAGAATGGGAAGTGGAAGGAAAACTAACCCTGTCTGGCAGCTGCATGAGAGCTGTTCACCAAGGTCCAGTTCACCAAGAGATATCCCAAACAGAAACACTGGAAAAAAGTTTTGGCTTCAGCCATACCGGATCATGCCACAGCCACAGATCACAAACACCAGCCTGCGTGTGTTCCCACAGACAGCATGACTCTTCTCCCATCACGCACACTAAAGGCCATCAGAACATGACCGACACATCTCTGCAGAGTTCACTCACGTAAGTAAGCTGACCTTTGGGCTTATTGCCATGGTAGGTTTGTGCTCCAGTTTTTAAAGGACGGCTTTGAAACTAGATTTCAGCAAATGTCAGAAACTGATAACCAATTCCATATTTACACCATGCTCATCTCCAACCCAATAAAGACCACTCCTGCAGTTGTTCCCCTTGCAGAGGCCATGAGAGGCTGAAGTAAAGTGGGAGGCAGATTGAAAGCCTAAAGCAAAACTTTTGAGGAACCCTAAGACCAGTCTGCCTGGTTGGTTATTGCATTTAAGAAAAGAAGATGGGGAGGTGAGAGGATTTTAAGCTAGGTGATGGTAAAGGTATGTCTGTGATATTTACACCTCTTCTACCACAGGAAGTATCAGAAAATTATTCCCTGGGTGGGTAAATAATGGCCCACTAGTTACCAGAAGTTAGGAGCTGAGAGTATGGAGTCCTGTATACATTCTTTGTTTAACCAAGGGTTATTCTGTAACTCTTTTATTAAATGTATGACAGAGAGTGTACAAGCTTATTAACTGCAAAGAGGGCAGACCAGTTCAGAAGTATGCGCAGGTAATTAGACTGCTTCTGGGTCGCTTCAGCTTCGTCAAGACTTGTTCTTTACACCATTTCTATTGCACTGCCTTGCCTCAGTCCACCAAAGCACCAAATCATCTCCTTCAGAGGCAGGACTAGAAGACTCATGGGATTCTTCCAGACTGTCAGCACAATCCCTGCACCTCAGTTTATTTTACAACCGCTAGACCTGGCTCACGTTCTGTGGCTTACAGGGTTTGTGCTTAGCAAGCAGTGACATTAACGATCAATGACCCCAAATCCCTCTTCAAATAAAGTGTTAACGAGTTAATTTAGTAGCAACAGAGCAACTATACATACACAAGCCAATACAGGAACCTTTGCAAATATATTCACACATACCTGCATCTCCTGTGCCATGTCCTAGGATGCTGTTGTACAGCTAGAGATTTCTGGCTCCCCATTCCTCCAGAAGCTGACCACAGTGGTCCTACACCCTCAATCCCTGGGACCAAATCTGGATTTGGTCCTCTGCCAGGAATTGATCATCAGCAGTTTCCCCCGCATGCCAGCATCTGTCCCAGCCCCTTCCCTGCCTCCCACAGGCACACCCTCCACATCACTCTCTCACCCACCCCAGCCAGTGCCAACCTCTCTTCTCCCTGTCCAAAACAGCCTCACCTTCCCTTTTACCCTCCTCCCAGAGAAGCAGCCTCTAAACTCTGATGCAAAGGAGGGGAAGGAGGAAAAGAGGGGGCACAGAGATAACCACTACTGCTGGCCCAGGCCACGCTTGCCCGCTCCCCCTTTGCTCCATGCACAAGCGTGCACACAGGGAGCAGCAGCTGCCACCGGGCCCCAGCACCTCTCCCACCCCAGCAGCACCCTGTGCTGAGGCAGGGGCTACAAGAAGCTCCCGGGCTGCATTTTGCAGCTTGCAGAACTGTCCCCCTATGAAAGCACAGCAGCAAGGGCAGAACCATCCCGTGAGCTATGTGTTGAACTATGGTGAATGACACCAAGACGTTCATGTCAGAAATTCTAACTATCTACCATCACATAGAAATATTGCCTCCCTGACAAAATCTCCGTACAGCCTTAAGAGCATTCCCTATGCATCAGTATTTTCAGATCACTTTGCAGCAGCTCAGCACCACTGCAGTCACACCAAGTTGCAGCAGCAGCTCCGTGTTGCTTCACGACTCCTCCATGCAAAGGGAAACCTCTGCTAAAACAGCAATGAGGTGCTGCGCTGGATCATGGCATGGCCCACCACCACCCTTCTGTTGCATGGGGAGTTAGAAGAAAGTTAAAAACGAAATATATTTACTATTATATGGTCAAGTTCAAATTTGAGAGAACAATTGTGGATTTAACGGAAAAGAAAACTTTATTCAATGACCGGACACAGTATCCTAAAAGCAATCAAAAAACCACCACCAACAACAACAAAAAAAACAAAACACAAACAAACAGAATGGTTATTGAGGCTGTTACTAAGACATTACCTAACAGGATGAGCAAACTCATTACAGCCTGGCTGCTTCCTTGGTATTCTCCACTTTCTTATAGTCTACAGTGCACTTTCAGAGCGTTAGCTGCATGGTAAATCCCAGCTATATTCAATACAGGCAGTAATTAAATGGTTATAAAAATGGTGAAGCTGGAACGCTGACAAGTTCTATGAGCGGCGTATCAGCAGAGACAGTCGGGGAGTCAATCTGCCGCACATCTCCAATGGTTTAATAATGTCTGCCAGGATCTCCCAGTCAACACTTCCTACCCGTCTCTTTGCATCACGCCGCAGTAATCACGCAGATGCTGCTGTGCTCAGAAGATGGAAGCTTGAGAGGCTTTCAGAAGAAGAGAAAAACAATAGGAAAACTCATGTCATTAAGTCACGTTTCACCTTGCAGCAAGACTAACCCAACAGGCCACCAACAGCTCCCCCTCCCAGTCATACAACCCTCCATCCTATGGCACCTCTAACGATCTTTCTATTTCCTTCTATTATCATAATAATCAGTTTTTAAATATGCACCAGGAGTGTGTGGCTGACACCTGTCCATTAAGCTCGAGAATGAGCAGGTATATTCATCGGGAGATTTGTGACCAGGGTCTTACTGGTAGATGAGATCCTCCTGAATGACAGGGCTGAGGGGAAAATGGGCCTGTGCTACTGCCTCAGCTCTACACTTCTGACTAAAAGCCATTTCCCAAATCTAAAATGTTCTTGCAACACCAGGCTATCCCACCTTCCTGTGATAAATATTAGAGGATAAAGTTTGCTCCTGGTGAAGGGGTCCAATTCCACCACAGTGAGTGAAACCTGCTGAAATGTAACAAAATCTGACCTAAATCTTATGAAAGAAATTTGGATGGAGGAAGCAAGGGAGGTGAGGTTCGGGAGGAGGAGATTTTCATGAGTTTATGTTCTCAGTTTCAACCCAATGAGGGAAAAACAAATGTCTGAATTAAATTCCTCACAACATTAAAGACAAAACCTGTTTGTCTTAGAAAAGACCAATAAGCACACAGAGGCTCCAAATATTTTGCAGTAGAAAATGTTCAGATAATTTTTTCTCAATGCCCTTAGAGAAAATTGCACTAACAAATTCTGCCAGCCTTTTCCCACATATGTATTTCTACTCATCATCAAAATAAATAAATCAGTATATGCAAATTATTTTAAGACTTTAGACGTAGTTTGTAAACCTGGAATCTCAGCCATAGAAAACATGTTCTTTACCTTTTACCTTTTACCCTGAGATAAGCAGATCAACAAATTTAAAAGTCTATATAAAATCACACATTCTTGTAAGCGTAGTCCATTTTAGGAATAAACTATTTCAACTGTACCTTCTACTTAAAGCTGAGAAAGTACAGAATCACAGCCTCTAGACTACAGTGTGTACCCCAACACACACAGCTGCAAAGCAAACATGAATTAAGAAAGCTGCAGAACTGCGGCATACCAATTCCCCCTGCTACGTGGTTCATGCCCCTACCTATTGGGTACCTCTGTTATCTATACAAAGTGAGCAGAAAACTGCTACCGTGCTAAGGGGAGTACTTTAATTCTTTCATCTCCATGCATGCAAACTACCACACATAGCTCAAAGAATATGTACGTATTATTGAAACTCCAGTGTCAAGGAAACTTAAATCTGATAACCAAAACAGTATCAACTCTCTTCTTACAATGCAGAGAGAGATGTAGATTTTTAGGAACAGTTTGAGATTCATTCCTAAATTGCGTTTGCATTCTCCATGCAAACTCTTGGACTAAATAAAACTGTTACGTAATTTTAAAAAAATATTTTACAATATTCAAAATCATCTAAATAATAAACCTCCCAGGTTTAAAACAGAAACCAGCCTTGTAAACTCTTTTATCCTAAAATAAAGACGCACAAACCTATACGGTCACCAAAAATATGATTTGCAGTAAAGGACAAGTTACAGCACGCAATGCAAAGTTGAGTCATGGCATAACTCAAAGGCTTGGTTTAAGCTCAGCTTCACGTCTTTCCTCCTTTGCCTCCTCGGACAGAGCTCCTACTTCACTGATTACATCAGCATAAATCCTGTGGGATGGTGGGGAATCATGGCATGGAAATCGACTCTAGTCCTCTTCAGCCAGCTAGTAAGAACATGCAGAACACACGCAAACAAGCACTACCTTCTGCTCAGTTACAGGGATGCCATCTGATTTTTAAGAGTTAAAATAAGAGAGTTTGATGTGCCATTTGTGACAGTGACAGCAAACGGGATACTGGAGGCAAATCTTACAAACACTGCGTTACTGAAATGCTGCATTACCTGAGGCAACTCAGGCTTTGCTCTAAAATGTCCCTGAAATCAAGTCCTGTCTGGGTACGCAGGATGCTGGAAAGTCTTAGGTGTACAACCCAAACCCAGAGACTTACTGCAATAAGAGAGTGTAAAGTCAACTTAAAAAGTCCAACAGATATGCAGGGTGCTGCTGGTGAAGATTTCCAAGCCTGGGGAAAGACAGAGAGGAGAAGCTGTAGTATTTTTATGACATACTCTCTTGGGAGATCGCTTGCCAGTGGGAAGATTGAATAAAACCCCTAAAACCCCCTGCTTTCAGAAGAAATCGTTGTTTTGTCCTCACAAGCAGAAAGTGGGTTAGATGCTAGAGCAGTGGGGACAGAGAAGCTGGAAACCTTCATATCCTCGCAGAGCACAACAGGCTGTTCCCTCATCAGCCATGGAGTAGCCACACATGTGGCTATGCTGTGTGACACTGGACTTGCCAAGGTCCTCTTCTCTTCCCTGTCATTACTGGTGCTATACTGTCCATAACCAGCAGGTTCATGCCTGTGCCAGCGCAGCAGAGAGCAGCAGAGAGTGGTGCCCCACTCCTCACTGAAGACAGCAAGCAATGCAGCCCCATAGCAAGCAAAAGTTTTTGTTGTATGGCCAGGAAGGTCTACAGCAAGAAATTTCTGTTTATTTTAGCTGGTATTGCATGGAGGGGGAGTTGTGCAGTCACACTGTATCAGCCCCTCCTAATAACAGCATTCACTGGCCAATTCTGAGCGAAGATGATAGAGACTGACAGACACATTCTCAAACGCAGCAGAGTAGAGAGACTTTATCAGTGGACTGCTAAGGAAATAACAGAGGCAAACACTTCTTAGCACCAGAAGATCTACAGAGAAATATTTTCTCCCCTTTGTAGATTCTTTGGTAAAGAGATACACAGGCTCAGCAAAACTTATCTTGTGTTAGGACATTACAAACGTCACTCTTGCTCCTTGACTCGGATGTTTCCAAGGCATGAGTTCCCACCACAGTCTTATAACATTTCTGGTTGATTAATTAGATTAAAAAGTCAATCAACCACAAAACAGGATTCACAGTAACCACACTCCGTTAATTCTGGGGCTGTCAGACATCAGGGTTTTTTGCAGATAACCAGGAAGTCAATTACAAGAACAGCAAAAAACAGAACATTCAATTCTCAAATTATCAGAGAGAGCCCCAAGCCCAAATAACAGTTTGTCTGAGCAGGAACCTGTTCCCTTATCCTGGAAAGAGCCTGACTTGGGTAAGATGTGGCTACCTTCGGCTTGTGTCAAGTCCTTGACAGAAGTACCCATAAAAGAAGAGTCATCCCCACTTAGCAATGCTCCAGAATGGGCCAGATGGAGTCTTTGATGGAAGCTGAGTAGGTAAGTGAGACCTGAAGAGCCATAAAACCCCTTCTATCTACAAGTGCCCTTCAGTTCAGAGGCATAGCAATACTGGGCATCACATGTGTCCAGTGCAGCATCTGGCCCTAACCTGCTACAGGAGGATTCAAGTCACCAACATCATCAATTCACACACTTATCAAGCATGGTGACATTGGTCTTTTAGATGAAAATACAAGGCAGTCTTCTTGCACAGCAGAAACCAGGTGCTGGCTGAGCTCCCAAGACTTCAGGAGATTACTTAATTGTCTCTGCTGCTTTGGCACAGTTAGTTTTTGGTAGACATAGGCTGCTGCTATCCCCTTGGTGAGCAAGTGGCAAAATCACATGACTAAAAATGAGAAGTCTGGGGGGAGAAGGAGGCCTTTAATGGGATCTAACACAACTTAAGATCTGAAATGAAGGCAACAGCCAACAATGTGGCATAAAGGGAGGCATCCACTGAGTTTAAATTACTACCTTAGAAACTGGCAATCTCTATAGTTCAGAGATAAATGGGCCTCTCAAGAGGGCAATTCATGCAGCAGTTACTGTAAAGTGGGAAGAAATCAGCTTTCAGAGATGCCAGGTTTTCTCTTCTCTGTTAACAACAGGCAAGTGTCAGTATCTCGTCTCAGCTAGCTGTCAAGCACTTAGCTAAAATTCAGAGGATGAACCGCATCCAGAAGACCAACAGACTCCACTTGAGCAACCCTATATTGATTTTGCATCAAAGCCTGTATTTTAAATCCAAGGTCATATAATCCAATTATACTTTGTAAATGCTGAAATAGCGCTGCTGGGTGACAGGAAATACGAGTAAATTGAATGCTCTGGAGTTTCCATAAGGTTTTTTTGATTACATTACCATACCCAAATCACATGAATACATTATTCTTTTAACTGCAAACCATAATCAGAGATGGCTAGGCAGTTCATTATGTTTCACAAGTCCCAACTAAAGGATCTCAAAAATGTAGCTCGAACCCATCTATTCCTCTTTTCCCATCCATCCCCAAATCTATTCCAAATCAAAGGTACGGATTACCCTGTTTCCAACATGGACTTTGGATAGGCAGAGATAGAACAGACACATTCAGGAATTCTTCTGGGCAAGTTTATTTTGATGGCATCTTGCACAGACCATGCAGGATGGATAACAAGAAAAGACTGACTTTTCTCTGCACATGTGAAATCGAATAATCTTTTAAAGTAAGGCAAATCTCAACAGAAAGACACATTTAAAAGATTCATGACCATCACAGAATGAACTATGTATTCTTCCTTTTCATACAGAGTACACAACGCTATATCCCTATCACCAAGCAATATACACCACTTAACAGGCATCTAGATGCTGCTAGAACAAACACGTCACAGACACCCCCTACAACAATGACTTCTTCCCCTGGGAAATCTCTCATGGAAGCCTGAGGATTTTCAAATGTCCTGCTTTTTGCCTTCACAAATCAAAAGTCGTAAATGAGGCACCAGCAACATCCTATTTACACTGATAACCCAAGAACTGAACAGGTAAAACACAACTGCGAGGCAGTCCCAGGAGTCCATGGGTGGACACGGGGTTTTCAGCCCTCTGACTGCCTTCACTCCACTGCTCCATTCAGTGACACTTTCCAAAGAATTAAAACTAAAGGCCGAGCTGTCAAAACACAGTGTAGTCAAACACAGTTCTGCAAATTTAACTAAGTTAACATCTCTTACTATTGCCATGAATATTTATTGCAAAGAGCTTACTCCTGAAACTGATGTGCAGTGCATTTGCACTGAACAGTGAGGATTCCCTTCAGGAAGAATTACACTCAGAATCTAATACTACAAAAAAAAAAAACAAAAAAAAAAAACAGTGTACAGGAATTAGGTAACATGTTGTCTGAGTTTAATTGACATTTTCTTCTGTTTAAAAGAATAAAGAATTTTACTTATACAACTAAAACCTGAACTGTACTCCAAACCCTCCTCCATACTAAATCAGCTACCATCTTATTCCATTGTTTATGGTAAAACAACAATAATTACTCTTAACTAACAGAAGAAATTGAATCACCTTATTCTCTATTCAAAAATATTTCAGCTATTATGTATTTACTTTCTCTACTGCAAGCACTAGTCTGGTATACAATTATTTCAGAATTTAGTCTGAATTGGTATTCAAGCATAATGACTTGTACCCTAAAAGCAGAGTCAACTCACCCACTGGAAAACTCAATTGTCCACATGGGAACCTTGTTCCGAACAGCCACATTACACAACTGGAACCTATGCCCAAGGTCTCTGTCAGATTAATTCCCCAGGCTCACATTGCTGCATGTTTTCCAGTCTGATATGCACAATTCCAAGGTACAAGTTAAAAGTAAAAGCCATGTGTTGAGGTCTTTCAGGACTTGTTTTCTGCAGGCAAGGTACATTTATATGGATTGTCAACCGATAGTTATTCTGGGGATCTTCAGTTCCAAATGCTAAAAAGTGAATGTAGAAGGGGGGAGAGCAGAACTTGACCCTGCAAATGTCAGTTACATGAGTGTTTAACAAGTAAAAAATCTGCAATTATGGGAAAAATACACAGAAACTTTACCTTAAAGCAGGAAAGGCATAAATAAATATACCAAACACATATCGAGGTTTAAGCTGACCAGAGCATGAAGGAATGTATTTTAGTTTACATAGAAAACCTTTTTTAATTTCCTGGCAATAAAACCGGGGCACTGATCTCTCTGCCATTATCTCAGTCAAGGATAGGGGGGGTAAAAACAATGGTCGACAACTTATTGCTCCAAGGAATTTATTTAGTAGCTGCAGGGGAGAGATTCAGGGGCAAAAGTTGTTCCAACAACGAAGCAAATCTGCTCTGCGCCCAGACAGCCCCTCTATTGAGACAGTCTCTTGGTTACAATAGAAATAAGATCACAGGTAATCTCCAACAGAGAGCTACAGGCCTTGGCTAAATCTAAATGTATACTCCTTCCTGGTGCTCCCTCTGAATGCTCTGCCGACAACAGCAGAGATGACCAAGCATTGGTTATGAGGATGCAATAAAGCTGCTGAGGTTGAACCAAAATTAATTCGTCCTCTCCATTTTGGTTAGCCCTTTTTTTTGAGGATGTAGTGCCATTTTAATAGGGACATATTTATTTTTGCAGCAGTTACGAGTTGGTTATGGATAGCCTGTGCTCTGCTTCTGAGTTCCCTTCCATCTTGTTCCAACTCCTGCAGCCACCCAGAGTTACACTGCTAATTAGCATGGTCACTTGAGCTGTCATTGGTTATCTATTTGTCATTTGATGACCGATTAGTCAGCAGATGACTGAATATTGTCCACGTCTCAGTTTAAGGGATTTAAGAGAGAAGGAAGGGCCAAATTCAGTCCCAGAGTTAAGGCAGAAAACTTTATCACCTTGTCCGGGTAGAAGAAAGAAGATACTATTAAACATTATAGGTAACTCTATGACTTCAATACGGTCTGCTTTTGATTCCTTCCTTAAACATTTCAGGTCAACAAAATCACGCTGAATCTATACAAGGCAATAGCATGAAATTGGTGTACACAGAGAGAAAGAAACCCCACCACTAACCCCAGAGAAGGTCACAAACTAGCCATATACGTTTCTAATATGAAGAACCTTGTCATAGCCAGAGCTGAAAGGAGAACTCAGCTGAGCTGCCACGAAAAACCGAGTCTGCAGGGGAATGCTGTTTCATGCAGGAATTCTTGGGCACGCATTTGTAAGCTACTTCTTTACAAGATTAAAGACTTTGAATATCCTCTTGATACAGGCTTTGCTAGCACGTAAAATGGGCAGGCTGCTGCCAGGCATGGGCTTGCTTACCAAAATCAAGAGACATAAAGAACAGCCTGGACATACAGAACCTAATTACAGAAACAATTCAAATCCCAAGAAAAGACTGAATAAAACCAAAAAATACAAGTTCCTCCAGGAATATAATTAGTCTATTTCCCTGGCTTTGCACTGTTTGCAGTAGTATTCTGCAGCTACCAGCAAATTCCCAAAAGAAAAACTTTGCCTTCTACCAATGTCTGCCTTCTTCATGTTTCATGGACACTTCTTTGAAAACTCTTTCTCTGATTGGTAGGATGATGCTCAATTTTTTATAAAAGTAATGATAAATTAATCCAAAGAATCTACATTTACCCTCCTTATCCTGGACTCACTTTGCCAGTCTTCAGAAGATTTTAATTAACCACTGAACAAAAAGTTACAAAGCTGTAGGTTGGAAGGGACCTCTGGAGGTCGCCTGGTCCAGCCCCTGTAGGGCCAACATCAAGTCAAGAGCCAGCTGCTCAGAGCCTCGCCCAGGCAAGTTTTGAATTCCTCCAGGGACAGCAATTACACAGACTCTCCGGGCAACTTGTCCCAATGTTTGATCTCACATTCTGAAGATTTTGTGCCTTATATTGAATTGGAATTTCCCTTGTTTCAACTTGCAAAATTAAAAAATATCAACTACAGACAGTCTGAAGCCTTAAGAACTGCAAGTGCTGGCAAATCCCAACTCTTCAGCACAGAGATGGGAAAGCGGAACGGGGGGAAAAATAAAGGACTTGGGTGAAGTCTACATCCACCAGCTACTAAGGTAAGTAGAGAATATACACATACACGGTCATTCCCACTTTTCCCAGAGCCAGTCTACGTATTTCACCTGAGGGCATGGGGAGTTTTTGACCATGGCTCCAACTTGGAACTTGGGTCAGTGATGTGAGGAACATGTGCTTTGTTTGCATTTGTATAAAATTCTACCACTAATCCATTCTTTAGGAAATTTTTAAGTTTCACACATTGAGGATTTTGAAGATTAAAGGCTCAAAACATGTTGCCTGGATACCATTGGTCATTTCTGAAGAGAAGATTATGCAGAGAATTACCAGACGCAATGAAATAGCTCAGGAAATGCTTCTGTATTGCTTGCACCATTAAATTTGTCCCCAATGTTTCTCTTTTCATCTGCAGAACAATTTCTTTTTTAAAAAAGCAAAATTTAAAAGGAAAGCAAATATACTCTGGTTCACAGCACAGACAGAAAAAAATGTTTGAGTCAGTCTGAACATTTTCAAAAGTTTTGTTGAATTATGCAGGCTGCAAGCCAAGTGTTTCCTGGATATCAGAAGGTATCAGGTCTACAGTATGCTGGTAATTTCTAATGTATTATTGACCCAAGTAAAATATGTCAGAGCATTTCTATCTCAAGATAATGTCAGTTGACAATTCTATTTCTTACAAAAAATAGAAGATTTTGTTTTCAATACAATAAGGACAAAAATAAGCAAGACAACATTAAAAGCTATTTCCCAATGCAGAAAGAACATCAGATGTATAAATTGTACATACCAATTTATATAAATCAGCTGTAGAAAGTTTGTTCCTTTCTTCATTTTCATGGGCAAGGTCTAGTACAAGTCTGGTATCATACATTTAAGGTGCATGTGATAGGATTCTATTTTTTTTTCTTTCAGTTGTCTCTGTTAAAAGATCACTCAGACCAGATAGTCATTTTTAGAATAAACTTTAATTAGATCAGTCAGTTCAGTCACACTACTTGTTTACTGAAGCAATAATGATAACTACATTTGCCTACAAAACAAAAAATCAAATCCCAAAAGCCTTCTATCCAGTACTTGGTTCAGTCTGATAGGTCATTCTGGCAGCTCAGCCGTGGCCACAGTCTCCTTTCCATAACAGCATAAGGATGTTTCCTCTTCCACAGGGAAGTAATTTGCCAGGCTGTGTATGTCCTGCCATTTGTTTCATCAGGGGACTCCAACAATACCAACACAAGAGTATCAAGCTGTCTTTGGCCTGCAAAGATATCACTGCTTAAGACTAGATTTCTTATTCCGGTTAAGGTGTGCCTGTAAACAAATGTGATTTTAAATGCTAATGAGTCAACTAGTTCACCCTCAAGATGAAACTGAAGTACAGCAGCATGTGCAGAATAAACAGACGTACTGAAGACCTTCCTTGAAACTTCTGCAGCCCAGACATGAAAGTCTTCCAGAAAACTTCTCAGGTTCTTGATATAAAGCAAATATGAACAGGAAAACACATTTTTGGGGATCAAAAACATCCCAAATGTTGGCTTTTGGCAGTCTAACTCTTGAGATCTCTTGGATTGTTCTTCGTGTTATCAAATTCCATTACGGTCATCTTGGTGAACCTTCATCTCAAGATAGATGGACAAAATGGATTACAATGAGGCCAACTGAATAGTTTAAGCTCACATAATAGGACTGTTAGAGAACAGGAACCATGGATCTGGGTCTTGCTGTTCTAATCCTTAAGGAAAATTCACCTTAGAATATTAGATTATAGAGGTACTCGATGTACAAAAAGGTTACGATAGCTCCAGATCAACCATTCAGTGGTAGTATGACAAAAATTATAAATATTATCAGCATTAAATTGACAGAACATGCAGGGAATCTATTCAGATAAGGTTCTTCTCTCTGAACCTACATCTTGTTAGGATGAACAGAAAAGCACCAAAGAGGGAGAAACAGGCATGCCCAAATAATCTAGACAAAACACAACCCCCAAGCAACACACAACTCCTGAATTTCTTTGTCCCTCAATCACATTAACAACTGTGTTTCATCATCTGCTAAGACCTACAAATTTGCAGGGCGCAGCTGTGATTTTGAAAATCTATGACCACCACAGACCCTTTGACTTTGCAATTACCATTCATCATGCACACCCAGCCTTGTACTGCTGCCCATCCAAGCCTGTATTGCAGCCTGCAGGAATTGGACCATTTTGACAGATTGATAGTACCTGCTTGTAGGAAAACCCTTAGGACTATATATGAAATAGTGATACAAGACCCTAAAATCCAACACAGTTTAATTTGCAGCCAGGGCACAAGTAGAACCACCTGTTACTTGAGAAAGGAAGACTGTGCACAAGAAATAAATAAACCATTAAATACACAACAGGTAATCAAATGACTAAAGCAGTTTTGAAGGGCATTATTATTATTATTGTCATTATTATTGGCAGATGGTGCTAAATAGTCTAGCTGCTTCTAAACTTGTCTCTCTCAGTTGAAAACATAACATGCGGTTCTTGTGCCGCAAGGTTGAATTAAACTACATTTTAAATTCCATACCCAGGCAAAAAACTTCCTACAGAACTTTATAGGCAAAAGAAAAGAATACTTAGTTCTTATTAATTTTCATATTCCCAGTTCTGACTCAAAAAATAAATGCTAAAAAGCCTATGGTCTGTCAACCCATTCCAGATCTAAGTGGTTCATGTCCAAGTTATCCAGCACCTGTAATAGGACTGATCTCTGGGGGTTTTTTTATATGAAACCATTTATCAATGCAGCAGAAAGAGCTTGGCCACTCACCTTTTGGGAGGGCAGAACATAACGTTACCAGGGATCCTACCTTTGTGTATTCAAAAGGCCCCAGCAGGAAAACCCAGAAAGCCTGTAGTTTTTAAATTTTTTAAACACTTGAAAGACATTAAGTGCTAGAGGGTGTACTTTCAAAACCCTTACATAACCTGTTACGCTTCAACAACAGGGCTTTTCTTTGCTCTGAATAATCCAGCAAGCGCTCTAGGAGCAGGGAGCTGGTGCAGGCAGCAGACAGGCTGCAAACAGGACTGGAAAAGAAACTGCACATCTGGCTGCCTTCTGGGTTCACAAAGACAGGAAAAAAGCTGTACATCTGCAACTGGCAGGAAAAAGGGCATGAGAATCAAATACTCAGTGTGGTCCTGCCCCCTCCCAAAAAAAAAAAGAGAAAAAAAAAGCCCTCTCTGTCTGACAGAGCCCACTGAGCTGCCTCTAAGCCAGTACAGAGTATTTGACCATAACGTTAATTAAACTCTCCTTAGCCGAAGACCTGAAGTTTGGTACTGTCCCACACCTCTCCTGTGCTCAGCAGGATGGTATTTTTGCTTTAACTGTTACATCCTTAATAGAACACCTGCTTCTCCCTACTAATGTAACCAGCACTTCAGCAAGCCCTCACTGTGGCTCAGCACGTATAAAGAAGTCGTTCCTAAGACTGGATTCAATGAACATTTCTCTCTAGAAGTACAAAACAGGTGAAATCCCTCAGGGAGGAGAAAGAAACCAAAACACATGCCCCAGCACCCCGAGACAGATCAGGAAAGTATCGTAAATGAGCAGCTCCTGTAATGGAGGTATTTATCCACTGAGAACTACAAGGAAACCGAACGAGCTATTAATTTGCGAAGGTCACTGAACAACCATCAGATAACAGGATTCAGTCACTACTGGCATGGACTGAATTTCAAACACCAGTGGAAGGCTTTATTTTTGTATTCTCAACTTCATGACCAAAATACCAAATGCTCTCAAGGTTGCTGGTGTGCCAAGAACAGAGCAGGGGATACATTTTGGGTTAGGGGACACGAGGTCTGCATTAAAGGGAAAATCTAAAGGCTGTACCATCACATACTATTTCTTGGGATAAAAGTTTTCATCTTCTGGGACTGTCAAAACAGCACTGTTTGCAAGCACAGACACTCAAGCATCATTTAATCCGAGCCCTCTGCTCAATCAGGCTTTGCATTCACCCTCATAAGTCTTCTGGGAATGAGGTTGGAACAATGCACCATCCTCATAAGACCCAAATTTCTGTCTTTTTGACAGACCCTCCCAAAACAGCCGTGGTCACCAGCACAGTAGGATTCCTGTGAAGCAAAAACTAATTGCCAGTTGTGAGTAAAAGCAAGATTAGAAGGATTTATATAGAGACAAACATAAGTGGAATAGTGGAATACAGCTGTGAGTTTTACCTTATTCAGTGCCCAAGAATGCATCTGAAGAGTGTATTTACCTGATGCAATCGCAAGAAAGTCCTGGGAGCAGGGATTTTGAGTGCTTATTTCCAAGTTTCTCTGATTAACATTTTTTTACAAAGAAAAGGGCTGTTTTCAGGAGATGCAATTTTCAAACCACTACCTTATAATTGCTAAGAAGGGAAAAGCGGGGAGGAAAAATCAACCCAGAGATAATTCCACCACCAGCGTTCAGTCTGCCCAGTAATGAGCCCACGTGCCTTGAACAGAAAAGGAAGCATCTGGTTCTTCTGCAAAGTCCCAGGAGATGCAAGCAGAGACATCTTGCATGCATCAGCCAAAAGAAAAGAAGAATGACCACCTCCTGGTTTGCAGGCACTGCACCACCTATGCCCTTACCGGCTCCCATGAAAGCTGCAGCTGGAGTGCCAGCTGTTACGTGGGTTCCTGCAGTCCATTACGTCAAGGGTAAAGCCATAAAATGAGGATTAAAAAAAAACAACCAAAAACAAAACTTGTAGCGCTAACACAGTGTTAGCACATACTGCTTCACTCGTTCATACGCCGTGTTCCTTTCCCCTCTTCCTCATTGGTCTTTTTTATTTAGCCTATGGACACTTTGAAGAAGGGACATTCCTCCTCCCTGTATTTGGATGCTGACACCACAACCTTCATCAGGTGTTTAGGCACGTACCATAACGCAACCAGGTCGGGCCATGCTGCCAAACATGGCCATAAGTTAGGCAGCAGATAAGCCCCTGAGTCTCTACAAAGGGCTTACTTGTTAATTAAGGGATGTTACTAAACAACAAAAACAAACTAGTCCAAGCCAGTGAGGGTTTGCAAATAAGCAGTACAGTTTATTAACAAGCTTGAAGATTATTACACTCAACTGACTGAGAAGATGGGAAGAGGTTGGCATAGGCTCTAGTGCAATGAAGGCTGTGGAGACTTGATTTAAATGAACATCACATTTTTATCGTATTTTGCATTTTTTTCAAGTTTTAACTGCCTTTATCTCTTAAAGAAAGTTATCTAACAGTGAGAATTTAAATGATCAAAATAGATAGACATGCAGCTGCAGCTACAATGTCACATACGGTGACATTACATTTGGTACATTTCTCCTTGTAAGAAGATAAACAGATAGAGGATAACTATTCTAATTATTAAAATTCATTATTTGTGTCACTCTTTCCTTGGATGGCAATGAGGATCCAATGACAAATGGAAAAGGGGGGCTTTACATAGTGCAGCCACCCTAAAGGTGACATGCTTTTAGCATCTGATTAACATATGGTTTCTAAGCCAGCAACCACCACCACTTCAGCAGTTTGTTTTTCCTTAAAACTTCTGCAGAAAGCATACACTGCCAATTTTGGGGAGTCCTATATTAATTCTGCGCTTTCAAAAGTTCAATTAAAATAAGAAAAAAAAATCCTGTTCCAATTAAACAAAGAGCAACTTCACGCAAGCAGCCTCCACGCACACCTGGGCTTCCACAGAGGCTGTCCTCCTCCTCCCCATCAACTCCCAGCCCCGTATCTCCTCCTCCTTCCTCCAGTTAGATTACAAGATTAATTTAAAAAGTCATAGGAGGCTTGAAGCAAACACCGTTGAAGTCATTGAACGTGATTTTGTACTTGGAAAACAGCTGGAAGGTTAAAGCAGACAGCAGCCCTCACAACCTGGGCCCCAGTTCAGAGGGTTTCTAACTGTCTGCTGAAAGACTTCAACTCATCTCAGATTCCTCTTACTCCATCTTTATTCCCTGTGAAATTCAGACACAGAGGGTGAAATTGTGCCATGCAACTCAATGAGTTCAAGAGCAGTTTCTTCTCAGTGTAATTGAGATGCCCAAATACAGCTGAAGGACAAAAGTGCCACCACATCACAAGGGAGTGGGTCTATGTCAGGGTTTTAAGGATCTGGGCAGAGGCAGAATGGCTGAGCTAGAGAATCACTGGTAGAAGTACATCAGGGAGTCACAGAGAACTGCTAAAACCTCTCCATGTGCCTTAAACCATGGCCACTGAAGTAATTCCAGGCTTGAAGTGAAAAAATATATTATTTCTAGCATGTCTATCAAACAGAGCTGGCAGCAGCTCTTCACAGGACCGTCAAACTCACTCATCGACTCTTAATCCCCTGTTTTCCCTCTGCCAGAGACCCTGGTGTTTCAGCTCTCCATGGAGATGATATCTGTCTCTCATTCCTATGCCAGACAAAAAGTCTTTCAAGGTTATTTTAAATCCATGTGGATGGTCATCAAGATAGCCCCATTAAGGGATTACTGATGAAATTAACATTAGCTATTACAACTCAGTGAAGAAATCTAAACATGATAGTGGAAAAGGCTCAGAGAACATCAGAGCCAGGGACTGCAAGAGAGAGAAATACATTGATAGTACTCTCACATCTCCAACACTGTATTCACTCTTGGTCACCGCATCACAAGGAGGATTTGGAAAAACAAGAAAAGGCACCGACAAGGATAAAAACGATGACGGTGTGTGACAGATTCCAGACACATCAGGAGACTAAATACACCAGGACATGTTGAAAAAATGTGTTTCGTGATAGAAATAACAGAGAAAAAAATGACTATTCATTCACTTTTCCTACCAGAGAACTAATGAGCATGCTGTGAAATTAGCAGCTAGCTGGCTTAAAAGAGGGTTTTTTTCCATTTTTCTATTTGCTTGCTGTAAGATATTGCAGGCATAGCTTTGGGTACTTCAAACAAATCTGTGGGGGTTAGGCTGGTCTTGGCTACAATGTGCAGTGGCTGGGGTACAATGCCTGGCCTCAAGTCCTCAGCTGCCAACTGCCCACAGGCAGCAGGCGATACAAAGGGAAGGGGCACTTCACCCTCAGGCAGATTTTTATACTTTTCCCCCTAAAAACCATCTTACTGACCAGTGTAAGAGACAGGATCCTGCACTGGCAGGCATCCGGCCATACCTGCATGGATGTTTACATCCACACATGGGAATAAACTTGTAGCGAGGTTTATCTAAGGGTGATCCAGCCTAGGGGAAGCTGCAGGACGAGAACACCTTCATCGCAGCTTTGGAAAGCGGGTTGCTCAGCAGCAGCAGCAGCCCTGCACACTTCCTACACATTGCCAATACCAGTCTTTCAGAGAGTGTCCAGCAGCAGGAGGTATGCTCACCACCCCATCCCAGGCCAGGGGTGAAGCTCTCACTCACTGATATTCTCCAGGGATGCTCAACAACTGCTGTTCCCCCAGAAAGATGTGATGCCAACAGCAGCAAAGCTGCAGGAGGAGATCTCCCTCCCAAGGACCTATGCTTTAGTAGCAGCCTGACCCAGCCACCATTTTCTGGATTCACACCAAGCAAAGACCTCAACCTCCTGCTCCACATGGAACAGCAACAGAAGCAGCCTTGCACACAGCAGTCAAGTCCTCCTCCTTTCTAGTCAAAGTAGGAAGAAAAAGAGTTAAAGGTGGGAGGGCATGGTGAGAGGAGGGACTCAGGAAGCTGGGCTGGAAAAAGAGCACAGACTTGCTGTGATAACTTGGGGAAACAGGATGTCACAAGGAGGCCAAATGCCCACGCTCTTCCCACACCCTGATGCGATGCTATCCAGATTCCCCACCCCCCTGAGGTTTGTCTTTATTTTTAACAAGTGCAAAAGAATCCCCAAGGCAACACCGTACTGACAAGTATAAATGACTCAGCTGGAGATAGACTGGCTGAGTAAGTCCCAAGACAAATTTTCTCTCCAGCTCTCCTCCTCTCAGAGGTAATCTCATACCTTCACAGTAACGAGATCAAGACAAAATACATCCCTAGTCTGTCTGCTGGCCTGGGTCAACAAAACACTTTGAATCTCTCAGCAGCATCGAAAACTATTGCAAGGCAGGACATTTTTCTCTTCGTTCACTTAGAGCCCTAAATAAGCCTTTGTTACTTCATGCAATGAAAAAGTGCTGACAAAATCGATCATAGTGGTCCCTGCAACTAGTATACTCCTAGCCACCACAAAGGTGACTGAAATCTCAATACCCTTAGTGGCCCCACATAAAGATGGGATAATTCCCAAAAAAACTTTTGCTCGAAGAAGAGGAAGTTTGCAAATGCCCAACTGTTCAAAACTTGCAACAGTTTAAGAGCTGCACAAGTAAGGAAGTCTCATGAGGTCTTTTGATTAGAGGTTCAGAGCACTCAGCCTGTGAAGGTGTTGGCGTGTCATGTTCCCAACAGCCCATCTTGAGACCACAAGAAAAAAATGTACAAAATCCTACTCACCAGCAAAGGTACCTACCTACCTGAAGAGTGCCCATGTTTTCACACAATTAAAATCCTATTTGTCTCCTAACCACCCAAACGAAAAACAAAATGTTTAAAAATGAATAGGTATATATCCAATTCCAGACATTACTTATGCTTGCATATTTATAACAAGAACAAAATTGTCTGAATGATTTTTTCTTCTCAAGACTCATTGAAAGAAACCTGAAGTCAATGAAAAGACTCCTTTCTACTTATCAAATTAAGAAAGGTTTGGATTAGGTTCCAATACCTGATTGAGATTCAAGAAAACACATACACTTTTTTACTTTCAATCTCCTACAGTTTCAGTGCATTCAAAGGAATCTAATTGATCTCCTGCTAAAGATGCAAGCAAAAAAATCAATCTCACAGCAAACAAAGTAGATTAACACTAACCATATTTAATGATCACATTGAAATGAACCATAATATTTGTTCCCTTGCAATTTATGTAATAATAATTGCATTATTAAAAACTCAGCGGATGCAAGGCTTTGCCAGAACAACTTCTGCAGACTGTATTTCCTACTTCCACTTTCCACCAGAGAACCCCACTGTGCTTTACTGCCATTAAAATCAACATCTTTGAAAGCGACTGCTGATTTTAAAAGGGGGCAAATTTCTGTTGCTCAGCTTCAAAGACGTTAAATTGTGTAAAGAAATGCACAAACACCTGTATGCACAGCTTCGGCATTCAATTAATTCTGTCTTTGTAATATGCTGCCTCGATGGAGACATTCATCCCATTTTTTTCAGCAGCTGAGATACTAGGGGGGAAAAAGAGTAGAAGATACCACTGCTCTGAATATGAGGACAGTTTTCTTAGCCAGCTTGTAGTGGACCCAATCCTCAAACACAGATTTGGTCCTTAAATAGCACTTTTTGTAAATTTGTGAAAGGCAGAGCTGACTACATATTTACTGTGAAACAAATATAGATGAGAAATGGCAAGAAAATTTGTAACTTAAAGTGTAGGGCCAGAATAACTGCGGTTTTAAGCAGTTCAACTTGTAAGTAAAAAAAAAAAGAAAAAGCAACAGCTCCAACTGCAAAAGCAACTTGCCCAAATTCCAAAGGCTGCTTAATCGTGCCTGGGTGTCGAAGAGGTGATAAGGGCTTGCTGCGAGGGACACTGCACCAGGTAACAGGGAGGAGAAGGAAAACAGAAGTAAAAATACAAAGAGTGGTGACTCGGGAGATGTGAGAGCAGAGAGAAAAGGCAAACTGAGAATTGTTGGGCTCCTCTTGCACATGGATGAAGGCTCACTTCATAGAGTACTTCACAGCTGCAAACAGACCAAATGGAGAAAACAGCGTGCTAGCCTGACCACGTGCCCTTGCCACCAAACTCCCTGGGCATCAGCATCATATATTTTGCAAAGAACATGCTTCGACTCCTTTTTGCTTTCTACACTGTTTCCTGTTCACCCTCTCTGCTGCTTTGGTTTGTGAAGCCAAAACCTCTGATCAAGCAGCAGATTAAGAAAATGCACCTTAAAAAAGCATTCTTTATTCCTGCATTTGAACAAAGCTGACATTTCACATTTATTCATAATACCTACCAGCTAAAAGGGTTTACAGGGCAGATATGCTTCCCCAGGCTATCCATTTCCATAATGGATTCTTTACTAAATCTATAAGCTAGGAAAGGATGGATTGTAGATTTTAAACAGCAAAACTAATTAACTAAACGTAACTACTTCCTTTGAAGCTTTAGTAGACGGTAAATATTCCCATTTATGTGTGAATTTGCAAAACTGTATTCTTCTGTCATGGAAATTAGGAGCAGTAGTTTCAAGCATAAATCATCAGAAATCCTGAACTGAAGTGAGAGCCACTAGCTTCACTTCTGTGCTCTGGCAGGTCCCCAGCATTAGATGGCACATGACTCCTCATCTCTAATTTCTATTGGGTTTGGAGATGTATTTTTTGCTTTCTCAGAGATGCTTCTCTGTATAAACAGGGTATTTACCACCTCTCCACCTGCACCTTCATTTAAGGAGGAGACTTCTACATTTATCAGCAGGAGTAAACATCAATACTTACAAAAATTTTAATATTGGAGACATTTATTAGTGTATCTGCTAAGCTTGCTCGCCCCAAAATTGAAAGATTCAAACTGCTATGGCACACAAAAGCGTACTTTCTGAGGTCCATGCTGCTCCTCCAGGAACATTACTGGTGTAAAGAGGGCTAACCCTTTTGCTGAAATAACTTAAGACAGACTGATGCCTTAATTCCTTTCCAGATTCATCTTGCTTGATTTCAGATAAATTACAAAAAATGTTTTGAGTCTCAAACTCACATTTTGCACCTCCTGCTGCCCTTGTTATTGCAAGAAAGATGCCAAATCCTCCCTCCTCCTCTGTCCTGTCCAAAACTGATAGGCTCTGAACCATTGAACTTTCAACAGCTTTATCCTCTTTGAGTTGCTGAGAAAGGTGTAGCTGAGACCTGGGTTTGCCCCACCACTAAAACTGGGTGAGGAGTTTCTGCAACAAATGCACAGAGTTCACAAGCCAAGAAAGGCTTTGCCAAAGAGCTGCTCCTGCTCCAGGAAAGGGCACAGACCTCGGTCAGCCCAAGTCACTTTTCAGGGAGGGTGCAACTTCAGGAAAGCAAAGAAACAAAGATTTGTATCAAAAATTGTTGCCTAGGCATCTGGACTTGGTGCTAGCTTAAACGGGGAAAAACAGGAAAGAAAAAAGCAAAGTTTAAGGAAGAAGGAGGGATGAGAGATAAATGCTTATTAGGTATAGAGAAATTAGTCTGCAGAGCCAGGTAAAAGAGCTTGGAAGAGCAAGAACAACTGCAGCAATACATGTAGAGATGCAGCATGGACGATTTTATTCTCACATACAAAAGAAAAGAAAAGGAAAGAAAAAATATTGTTATGAGTGCATTGAGCACAACTATACAGTCTGGTCCTCTGCCTTCACCCAGTGCCATGTGCTCCATCCCAGTGTCACTGGCACCAACCCACAGCTTCTCTGAACAAAAGGGATGCTGGCAGCTCACACCAGCTACTGGGGACCAGGGAAAGGAGAAGAAAAGGAGAGGGGAGGGGAAAACAAGGTGAGTTTACTGTATCAAGTGTTAAGATAAACTGACACAGTCCACCATTCATCTGCTTTACGCCCAAAGCTCCCTCAAGGTTTTCTGACTGCCTCCACTGTGTACTTTC
This sequence comes from Bucorvus abyssinicus, assembly GCA_009769605.1. NCBI lineage: Eukaryota > Metazoa > Chordata > Aves > Bucerotiformes > Bucorvidae > Bucorvus > Bucorvus abyssinicus. The sequence continues at coordinate 21,969,478 of CM020033.1, forward strand.
TTGTGGGCATCTGGCCAAACACTGTTTAGGGATATTCAAAAGTTAACCTGAAGCCCAGCTCAGGAACTCATGTAGCCATGCTGATCTCCAGGCTTTCTGCCTTCACTGTTGGCTGTGTCTTCACAGAAAACCTCAGAAAACAGCCAGTTCCTTGCTGAGGCCGTCTCTGAAAAGCGCTAATGCAGTTCAGTCCTTTCCTGAAGGGGAAGCTTTTGTGCATATTTCTCAACAACCATGATGAAATAGCTCAGAAAGGGACACATGAGGTGTTGCAGTCTGTCTGCCCACACCATGAGTTTGGAGAGATGCCATCTGGGCAAGGGTTTCCATGGCCTCCCCATACTAGAGCTTTCTAGCCACGTCTGTTAATCTAAATATCTTCCCAAAAAAAGGAGTTAGTCACTGTTTCAGACACAATGGTTCTATTTTCTTGCACTTTCCCAGAATTTGAACGTTTCAGATAAACTGGTATTATGTTAAAACGTATCAACTGGGGGAAAGAAAAAAACCACCAAACCAGAGCCATGAAGAAGGCTGCTGCCACCGAAAGCCATGGGTTCAGTGGCTGCGTGCAAACCGTGCTTTCCAGCTGCAGGCTGAAACTGGTTAGCGTATAATCGTAATTCCTCTAGCGGGTTTAAGAAGTGCCGGGCCAACGTCTCAATCCTATGCCACCCGCTCCGCTGCGCTGAGGGTACTATATTGGGAGAGAAAGTATAGAAGGGATCATATGAACCAGCTCAAGTCTAAGGGACACAGTCAGGCGACATTCAGTAACTCTGACTACAAAGCAAGTGAGGCCGGAGCCAGCAAAGAGATCAGAAGAGATGTTTGGGTAGGGAATCTTTTTCACCCTGTTGATGAAACAATATGAAAACACACTCCTCGTGTTTAGCTGGGTGAACCAACTACCTGCCTGATTGCAAAACCACCAGTATTCACGTAAGGGACAGTTCAGGACTGCATGGCCAGTGCAACAGCTCAAATTTAACCACTGGTTTAATTCTCTGAACCCGACCCCTAGAAACTCAGATAAATGCCCGAGCCACACAAAGAAGAGTCAGGAACACAGAGCTGGGGGTGGAAGCAGGTCAATGGCACAGCAGCAACCATTTAGAAAAGTTTTAAGCATAATGCAACCACATCCCAAGTTCTCCAACATGCATTTACTCACCCCAGATCAATACACTAAAGTCTCTAGATCATACAAAATTGTACTTCCATACTGAAGCATTTAGTCTCTTGCAAGAGCCAGAGCAAGGACCTGGAAGCAGCTTCATGCTAAGAAATCAGTGGTAACTAACTCCTGAACAAGAAAATGCAAAGCCATCCTGCTGGCATGAGGCAGTCTCTCTTGGAACCAAACTCAAGGGTCACTACCCCTTTGCATAATCAGAGTAGTCGGTCAAGGTCCCAAGATCCCTCAGAGCTTTCAGAGCCTGCTAATCCCAATTTTTTATGCTAGGGTTGATTTTTTTTTCTTGTATCTTTGCAACAATTCACAAATTTCTAATCTAGCTAATGAAGATAGGCTTACAATTCTCGGGATGCTTTCTGAAATTTTTTGTTTAAATTACAATTAAATAAAATATTTTTTCCAAGAAAGGAAGTCTTCAAGCACTCAAACATCTGGCATTCTCAGTAGCATTGCCAGAATAATCCATACGTTAGAAGAGCATGCAATGGAGCAAAATCGTGGAGGTGCAAAGAACCAGCACACTTACATTGGAGTCACCAAGATTCAAAAGAAAGAAGGCTTGAACAACAGCAGTGATAAGCAACAAGTTAAAAAGTCAAATTGGTTACTAATAGGACAGGAGCGGAATACAGAAGTAAATACTAAACAAATCTTACATAAATAAACTAAAGCACTTGGAAAAGTTGCAGAGCTCAGAAAGCAACTCAAACAGCTAAAAGCTCTGTGAAATGTGTAGGAAAGTCAGTGTAATTAAACGGCCTCAAGGCAGAGTAAATACAGCGTAGCTGGGTTTAGCACAGAAAAAGACATCTAGACCCAAGACCTATGCAAGCACTAAAAAACCCACAGGACTTCCATGCTTAAAGTGTGATCAGCTGCACAGTATGGACCAAATTTAGCATACCCAGGAACATAGTCAATTGGAAGCTCTTTAGACATGTCTATGCATGGCTAGTGAGAGCATGAAACTAAGGGATTATCTGTACGTAAACCCATCAAGAACAAGATGCATTTATTCCCTAAGCAAGGCGTATACAAGTAAAGCTGTTGCACTTCAGTCTCCCTTCTTGCCTTAATCCAAATTAACACTTAAACACACACAGCTGCAGAGTCTGAGCTGAGCCTGTGCCTTGCTACTGGGCACCACAAGACTCAGCTGTTCCTCTTCTCACCCATCATATGTAGTAGGGGATGTCAAATTTTCTGGCTCTTACTCCTCACTTCAACTGTAAGACCATCGCTCTTGCTATCAGATCAACCCAATCTTTGTTCAGGACAGGTACTTTTAACTTTTGCAGAATTTCCTGCTCCCACACACAATCCAGGAGACAGCCTGTATGAAAGATTTATATCAATCCTTTATGCAGCAACACAAGGTTATATAAAAGCTGGGATATGCAGAACACAAAGCAGGTAAGATGCACACCTTAATTTGTAGGTGACACAATTAACACCGAAAATTCCAGATTGTCACATAAAAGTCTAGCGCTTTCAGAAAAAAAAAAAAAGATTTTTTTTTTCTCAACTGTGGCACGATTTGCAACACCTGGCACTGCTCCATCACTGAGTGTTTGAAGTTGGTTTTACCAGGGACAGATTTCACCCATTGTATGTTGACAGTAACAAGACAAGTCTCAGCACGATGAGTGCAGTTTCACAACAGCTTTACATGGATCTTAAACATGAGCTGTCCCCAAAAAGGGACCTCTAATGACTCAAGCTTCCCCTGACCTTGCTGCCACCCAGGCAGCTGACTTGGGGACCTGTAACACATCAATGAGCAGCATGGTCACAGGGAAGCAGTTGTCATTTCTTGGGTGGAGGACCAGGAATGAGCTGCCAAGGCCAGGAGGAGAGCAGGGAATTCCCGCTCAGCTCAGGCTGTAGTTTCACAACTCGTTGGCTTCAGCAACAAAGCCACCTCACTGGGTTCCTCCTCCAGCCTTAGTGTTTCTCATGCCTCATGATGGAGTCCACAGCTCCCTTCTGCTGGCACAACTGCTTTCAAGTCTGCTCTGTCAACTCCATCACCGAAAAATAGGCATTAGAGATTACAACTTTTCTGGGGCATACCTTTAACCCATGTAATTTTAAAAAAAATCCACTTCTGGCATGGCCTTTCACACAGTTAAATCGGTGCAACCACAAAGAGGTGCACTGCAACACAGGGATGGGCTTTTCTTATGCAAGTTTCTCACCAAGGCCAACATACAACACAATCACATGCTAATATTCTCAAGCAGTATAAATGCTTTTTTAATACACTTGCAACAAAGATATGTAGCACTTTCTGGTCTTTGGATTGTATGCTGCTCTGCACAAATTGTGTGTTTCCCTCGAAATCCCAGTTCTGGAGAATCATGCAACTGAGTGAGAACTGAGAAATAAGGAACTGTCCTCAGGCTGCAAAGAAAAATCTGGGAAACCATTATAAGAGAGGGACCTATGTCACATAACTAATCACCTAAGAGGTGTAACCGGAAGCTGAGCTAGTAAACCTGTAGTAAGCGAGGAAGGATAGTGGCATCTCCCAAGGACTACTCAGCCTGTTTCTCTCTCTGCTGCCCATCCTAAGAGCAGGGATGCTCAGCATAGCCTCAATGCATAACATAAGAGGAATTCTCTCTAAAGGTCTGAACACCTCTGAGAAAGAGGAAAACCAAACCAGCTTTTTCTGCCTATTACCTCCTAACGCTCAGAATTAGGAATTTAGATTTGGGGGATGGCAAAGGTCACTACATAATCAATTAAAAAAGCACAGTACAAAAGAAAGCAGTCAAACATACAAGCAAGTCCATTTCATATATAAAAAAAAAAAATTAAAAAAAAGAGTAAAAGGGAGAATGATTTATCCTTTCAATCAAAAGCCAAACCAATTGTATAATGCCCCTTTAAAAGCAAAGACTACATCCTATACATTACTCCTCAAAACAAAGTCAAATGTCTTTTTACAGCTTGATGGGAGTCTTGATTAAAATTTCATTTCATGTGGCCTCTACCTCTGCACCCTTGTTAAAACACATTCTGTGTTAGCATATCTCACTCAAGAACATCAAAAATTTAGGAGATAAAGGGCTCTTTTCTGCATTCCCTGAGGGTTAAAACAATGACATTCCCTTCATAGCTCTTTAAAAAAAAAAAAAAAAAGCCATTAATACGATAGTTCTTGATAGCAAATTAAAGTCTACCTAGAAACGCAGGCTCCAATCTGGCTGCAGGATGCTGCCGGGGAACCCAGCAAGGCCTAAAACTACTGAGGAAACAGATTTCTCTGACAGTTGTGGCATGAGAAGGGTATCAACAGGGCATTTTCCCTCCTGCCCCATGGGCCATAATAAACATGGGTGGGTGACGATAGCATCCCAGGCACAACTCAGTCTCATGCTCTGCTGACTCAGTGCTCCTCTGCCCTGGAGGGAAGACCACGTCAGGACCCACAGGACAAGGCATCACAATTGCATGTCCCCTCTGTTGTTACCTCTACAGCACGAACATCAAAAACCATGACCCAGAAGTGAACACGCCAGTTAACCAGGCCTGAAAAGACATGTTTCACTTGGTTTTATTTGCTGAAGCCCTGCCCAGACCACAAACGCAGAGCCGCAGAGAAAGATCAGTCTCTAACAAGTGAGCTAGAGGAACAAAGAATGGACTTTGGCTCCAGCACAAAGCTTCTTCGGCATTCGACTTCTAATCAGTGTTTCTAGACATAAATAATACTGCCTACCCTGGCAGCCAGCCGCTGGGCCCACCTCTCCCAGTCCATCACCACTGCTGCAAATAAAAAGACAGAACATTTGGAGGTGATATATGCATCTCCTGTAGACTCCAGCTTCATGGCTGCCCACGTCCCAAGCCTGGCTCCATGTCAATAACTGAGGTAGAATGACCTGGAGCACAACCAGAAAACAGAAAACAGACCACACTCCCCACATGGCAGGTAGGGTGTGAAAAGCATTTGCCCCGGTGATGGAAACACTCCACGCTTTGCTAGAGATAAGTTCAGCCCAATTAACCTCAGCAGCTTACAATGTGCCAACCGAGCAGCGAGGACAAGCAGCAGGGATCCCAGCTGATGCAGCAGTTGAGCAGTGCTCTGAATAGCAACAGCTTTTTAGTCTTCTTCCTCATCCTCCTCTGATGGGTAACTGAGATAAAACCAAAGGATCCACAGCAACAATGCTGGCAAAGTCAGTCTACTACAGTCCCAAACATTCCACCTCTTTCCTGCTGAAGGTTAAGAGATGCTGCAAGATGCACCACGCTCAGGAAAAACTGTGAATACTCTCTGGCCCTGGGAACTTAAGTGGAACAGTCTCTATTTAGGACTAGTAAAAATACCAAGCACTTGAATAGTATCAGTGTAATGCAGTAACAAACAATGGCAGAGGTTATTACTGGCTTTTGTCATCGCTAGCTTGTTCCCACAAGACATATTCCCACTAAACACTTGAAGGCTTAAGCTATCAAAAAAAAAAAACAAAACCAACCAGCAGTGGCTTTGCTGGGCACCATGGCACCTCTGCACTGCTTGGTGGTCCAGGGCAGTGAAGCAGCTCTGAGCCTGTAACCAGAGGAGAAAACCTCTGCAGAGCAGCTTGGGCAGTCTTGTGACACAGCTGAAATACCTCATGGCCGATGTTAAACTTTCGCTTATAAAGATTCGAACTGTTTAACTGCCTGCTCGACAGTTTGCTCTGCAGAAGCGTTTTAACAGAAGAACAGAGGAGGCACTTGTCTCTCTCCTCCTGATGGACAAGCCACAAACAGCCGGTCATGCTGGGTCAGAACCCTTTTTGCCCATTCCCTCATAAAGAAGAGGGACATTTGTGCTGGGGACACAAAAGCTGATCTGTTCAGAGCTGGGCACAGTCCCCCCGCCTGGCTGTCACTGCCGGCCTGACACAGGATGGCGTCAAAGGGGGAAGGGTGAAAACACAAGGGCTGTCCCATTTCCCCAAAGACTGCTCCTAGCAAATGTCATTGTTTCAAAATGTTGCACTTTGAGCACGATTGCGCAAAGTGCTCATGAAAATCTCAACTGTGTAAATCGGGGTTTAATTTGGATATTCAGCGCTGCCACTCTTCAAAAAGAAGTTAAACGTGGCTACATTTTTTCCAATGGATAAAAGCTATGATCTGCAAAACGGTTCTTCTCTCCTTGGCAATCAGTACCATTTACTTGTTTGTTTTGGTGAGGCATAGGTGGGGAGGGAGGAATGATAATAAAACCATGAACACTTTTTCTCCTCACCTTGAATGGTGACAGGCTCAACAGCAAACAGCTTTATATAGTGCAGTCAGCACTCGTATGCCCACAGGAGAGGAAAAACAAAATCATGGGTCTTCATCTTGCATAGCCTTACCCAAACTTAACTTCAAAGAAATCAGTTAAGACATGTTATGTATGCAAAGATCATTCTCATCCATGTAGTTACAGGATCAGGACGTAGAGAGAGGAGCCTACACACGCTAACATTCAGCCTACACACAGCTGCACAGAGCAGGATAGGGCGTTCTGCCTGACCTTGCTGTTTGCTCACCCCACTTCAGCCTGCAAAGCGGAGTATTTTCACATATTGTTATTTTCATAAATTGTTATTACACAATATTTATTTAAAGGCTGAAGAGACAGCCTGACCTACTTGCAGAGGAGCCATGGATCCAGCCACGTGCATCCTTTAGCGCAAGGCAGCTGTGAGCTAGGGTGGACTGAGGCGGGTTGCCAGTGCCCCTCAAGGCTCAGTCCCCTCCAACACCTCCAATACTAAACAGGGACATGGTAGGAGCTGGTTCTGGGACAGAAGAAAACCTCCCCTCGGAGCAAGGTGAGACCAAGAGGCCATCTTCTCTCCAGCTTCCTTGGCCACGGTAGCTCAAACAGTGTCCCTTGGCAGGACTGTTCAGGGGGTTCAGGCTGCACCACGGGCGTCCTTCAGCCAGAACTGAACACCAGAGGAGCCAATGCCAGGGGCTCTGCAGCTGAAGTGCCTCTTGAATCAGACTCACATTATTTTTTTTCCCTAGCATTTACCAAGGAAATAATGTTCAAAAAGCATGGAGTTATTATTGCACAGCAGCATCTCACTTGACTTTTCTGAATCAGTTATTATACTTTAACTGGTTATTCTTCATATAATACACTGTAAAAGCTTTCTTTGCAACACTCTTCCAAAGCTATGATTACAGGTTTAAAATTAGGGGTTAGTTTCAACTCACTGTATTTTCTAATGATGCCTATATTTAAAAGTAAAAAAAATACACAGTAATTGGGTTGCATTTCAGGCATGGAGACCTCAAGGCTCCTCAGTTAGCCCAAATTCTCCCAAAACCTCAGACATGAAATACAGCAGACTGGCAGTTTATGTACCATCTTTTGATGATACCAATTCTGTCACTTCTCAATCACTCTTAAACTGGGGTTGCAACTTTGCACCTCTTTAGAGATAAAGAAAACCATCAGGTTTGGCTGCTAGCCAGGTGGCCATCAGCAGCTGATGGAGCCTGCCCGGACACAGTGTTCATCCCCAGCAGGGATCTGCCAGCGTTCAGATACACAAAGCAGCCAGCCGGTTTTGATTATGCAATTACTTGTTCAGCTACAACTGCAGGTTTTCCTGCATAATCAGGCTGATAAACATCAAACTTTTTCTGATGTTGCCTCGCATCCTAAATGATGCAGTCAGAAGCCAGAAAGAAGGCAAATGATATCCAGAAAAATCAGAGGGAGAGAAGAGAGGTGCATTGCCAGGTCAGGGGCAAGACACGCAGAGGCTTTGTGCTTGGTGTCCTCTGCAAACCCAGAATATCTCTGACTGTCACAATCTGGCATCATACGCTGCAAGGGCACCAAGGTAGGAGCAAACTCTAACTTCACCTAGAGAACCATCTATGCATTGACAGTGCTACAGAGAGGGAAGGAGGGCACTTACAACCTTCCTGTTCAATAGGAAAGAGGTCAAATTTCTGCTGGGTGCAGCTTTTTGGAGAAAACATAACTCTACAAGCTAGCCTTCACCTGAAACTACATTTTTGTTGTCCCCAAAAACAAGAACTGCTTCCTGCTTCAGTTAAACATTATTTTAGTGTATCTCTTCTGTTACAGAGGTCAGAGCTTAGCTTTGAACAAGAAAGAAAACCTGAAACATCCTTTGGAAAGCTGTTGATACAATATCTGTCACCCTGGAATTTAAGAGAAACCAAAGAGGTTTGCCAAAGAAACATTTTGAAGCTTTTCTAATTTGAGATAAGGACCCAGAGCTGAGGCACAGATCTGACTGCGTTGAATTATCCAACCTTTGTGATTAGCACTGAGCAGTAGATTAAGCAATAACACCTATCTAATCAATTATTACTGCACAAAATTACTGAACTCAGAGACTGAAATGCTGCCACATCTCTTTTACAATGCTTTTGCTCATCAGTCTTTGGGGGAGTAGGAAGGAAGGAGGAACAACAGCTCATTCTGGATGTTATCTCTAAGCATGTGGAGGAAAAGAAAGTTACCATGCGTGGTCAACATGGATTCACCAAGGGGAAATCAAGTTTGACCAATCTGATAGTCTTCTATGATGGCATGCCTGGATGGATAGATGGATAGATGAGGGGAGGGCAGTGGATGTTGTCTACCTCAACTTCAGCAAGGATTTTGACAGTCTCCCATAACATCCTCACAGGGAAGCTTAGGGAGTGTGGGTTAGATGAGTGGACATTGAGGTGGATTGGGAACTGGCTCAAAGACAGAGCTCAGACGTTGTGATCGATGGTGAAGAGTCTGGTTGGAGGCCTGTAGCTAGGGGTGTTCCCCAGGGGTTAGTACTGGGTCCACTTTTGTTCAATGTATTCATCAATGACCTGGAAGAAGTGATAGAGTGCACCCACAGCAAATTTGCTAATGATACAAAACTGGAAGGAGTGGCTAACACACCAGAAGGCTGCATTTCCATTCAGCAAGACCTGGACAGACTGGAGAGTTGGGCAGAGAGGAACCTAATGAGGTTCAACAAGGGCAAGTGCAGGGTCCTGCACCTAGGGAGGAATATCCCCACGCACCAGTACAGGTTACAGGTTGACGTGCTGGAAAGCAGCTCCGCAGAGAAGGACCTGGGAGTCCTGGTGGACAACAGGTTGACCACGAGCCAGCAATGTGCCCTTGTGGTCGAGAAGGTCAATGGTATCCTGGGCTGCATTAAGAGTGTGGCCAGTAGGTCAAGGGAGGCTCTTCCCTCTCTCTACTGTGCCCTGGTGAGTCCACATCTGGAGTACTGTGTCCGATTCTGGACTCCCCAGTTCAAAAGAGTTCAAGAAAGTTCAAGAGAGTTCAAGAGAGTACAAGAGAGATAAGGAACTACTGGAGAGAGTCCAGTGGAGGGCTATGAAGATAATTAGGGGACTGGAGCATCTCTCTTGCAACAGAAGGCTGAGGTACCTGGGTCTGTTTAGCCTGGAGAAGGGAAGACTCAGAAGGGATCTTACCAATACTTATAAATATTTAAAGGGTGGGCGTCAAGAGGATGGGGCTAGTCTCTTTTCAGTGGTGCCCAGTGACAGAACGAGGGGCAACAGGCGCAAATTGGAACACAGGAAGTTCCACCTGAACATGTCTTTTCAGCCACGCAGGAAGGAAGTGAGTCAACACCCAATGAGGACCAAAGATCAGTCCATATTATTTTAAAAGAGAATTAAGTATCAGAAACAGGATAAAGCTGCATCAGCATCTTCTTTTTCCCCATCAGTGACCTGTGTCAATATTGGCTGCTAAAAAATATCCTAATCCCACTGAAATCAATGGGAAATCCATGACATCTTGAACCCTCTGCTCCATGTTCAGTTCCCTTTCTTGGCTCACTCTGGTGAATGGCAGGTTGTCCCCACCAGCCTGGCCATCACCCACTCACCACTGGAGGTTCAGCTGCAGACAGCCGACATAGACAGTGGGGTCCAGCTAGAGAACACAGACCCTGAGTAAAACCAAAACGGCAGGTGCAGACCCTGTGACACACTCCAGCAAATGAAGCACCCCGGTGACTCCTTCAGTGCAGATATAATTAAGACTCGATTTCCATTTTCATAGAACAATTAACTAAACCTATGTGGCATTGACCACAAACAAATCCCGTCTTGGATATACACAAATGCATGTGCAACATGTGTGCAAGCTCACAGCATATGTTCTATGTGTGTACCCACTTGTACCTTGTGCCATGTAATATTGCTGATAGACATTTATAGCTGTGCCCACACCAGGGCTAGGTCAGCTCTGGAATTAAACAGCTACATTTAAAAGCATTCCTAATCCAGCATCAGCCAATACAATAGTGAACAGAAAGAAAGCAAAGGGAAAATAAAGGAACAAAACAATGCATCACATATTCCTCCATAGAAATAATTTTCCACCCTTTATGGTTTCATGAACACTTCAGGCCCCCTTCATATACATACAATTGTACACAAAGTCTTTAATAGAGAAAAAGCTAAGAAGGTAGTGGGACGATTTAATTTACTGCTCATTGAGGACATATTAAAATTACACCTAGAAAAGCTGTTTTAGGCAAGTTTTCGAGACTCGAGAAGTTTCTTTCTCATTTCATCTGTATTCAAGGGTTCTGTTGTGCGTTTCACGGAAACAAGGAAGCATGATCCCAGAATTATGACTAACTGAAAACACCAAACGTAAATGCCTTACAGGAATTCATGTAATGTATCACTTCTGACTCCTCCACTGGAAGTGTATCTGTCTTGGCTCATACCAAATATACATCCTTATCCACTTTGTACAATGTGTGTATTGATAGAAAAGTAACAACAAAGTGATTAAGGGGCACAGCATGTCTAAAGTTTCCAAAGAACAGAAGAAATACCTGCACTTATAGACACAAACTACTATTTTAACAAGATGGGAAAAAACCACTGTACGGAGTTGTTCAAAACCTCTTGGCCATGAAAATTCCCTGTTGATAAATGTGACACAATTTTTCACAAGGAGAAGATAGATTGGATAATTGTCTCCTATTCCACATAGAAAATTCTACTTAGAAAAATTTTTAAATGCAAGTTCAAATCAGCCTTTTGAAAGCAAATTGCTTTCTTTTTAAATATAAAATGCCATTTCAAATTAAAACATCATAAAGATACTCACAGAAACTTGTGCATTTTCAAGTCAACTGTTCCTTTCCTCCCTCAAAAACCAAAAGGTATTTGTTCCTCAATATTTTTTTAAGAGAGTGAACCTTGAAACATTTCTAAGGTCTTAATACTATTTATGCACATATACTGAAAGCTCTGCCAGTATTTGAATGAAACCTCAAGCATTAAATATAACATTTCAAGGTGTGACTAGCAGAAAAGTTCAATATATATATAAAACAAGATCAACACAGAATGGTCCTAGCATAGCAGTCCTTACACAGGCAAAGCCCAGAATCAATTTAAGTTTATTTTTATTGGATGAAATTTATAATATGCCCAGACTCACTATTTATTTCCTCAAGGCTTCACAGACAGTGCTGCTCTTTTGATAGTCTATCCCATATGTTTATTAAAATAGACATAACACAGTGAAAGCATAAAACTGACAGAGGAACATTTTTAGGTTCAGGGATATTTTATACGCCATCTCTTAGAACTTCTATTTATGGCTTTCCTTAATGGAGCCTTTCAGGGATGATTTTAATGTGTTAAATGGAAATTTCACTAGTTTGTTACTGCAATGTTTTCTTTATGACCTGCCCTCATACATTACTTAGGTCTGGCTTATTCATACAGACAGATGTTCACTGAATGGACTGGCAACTTCTTAAAACTAGTTGCTTTCACTTGTGTTCTTCCTGAATTAAAAAGCTGCTTTCTTTTATTGCCTTTTTGGACGGACACTTCTCTAGTGTTCCACAAACATGAAGAAGACTGAAGCTACTATGAGGGTTTTTTCACCTTTTTTTAAGGCAAGAATACAGATTTCCTCCCCAGGGCCAAACAAGAGCCATCCCGCTATCAGCCTGCAACCCAACTGCTACCCATGTGAAGAAGAGGGCAGCATAAGTCATGAGAGCAACAGTGGCTTCAAGCAGATTAGCTGTGGCATCTGTAGCACCTTGAGTTTCGTCAGCAGGTTTAAGTGTTGTTTGTGTCTCTCCCAACGGTGTGCTCAGGACTTCCTTAGTTGTTTGAAGAATTTGAGCTATGTTAACCCTTTCCTTGGCCATTTACCTGAGCACCTAAAATCTAGATGGTTTTATTTAGGCAAAGCACAGTAATAACAACTGGAGCTCTTCATGAAAAGCCTGCTGTCATCATCCAAGTCATTCCAACTTGAAGCTTGCTCCCCTTCTGCTGCAATAAGCACATCTTCCTGACTTTAATCAACAGAGCTCACAATCAGCCACATCCCCTGCTCTGGAGGAGGCTTCCCAAGGGTGTGATATGCAAAGCCTCTCTGTGCAGTGTCGAGCCCAAACAGCCTTATGCTACCCTCACAGCACAGAGGCTCAATGAGAAACACAGGCATCAGCTCAGCCTCTCCAGAACCAGCAAAGAACCAGCAGCCTAAAGTTGGTACAACCATGTGGGACTCAAGCATCTTTGAAGGTTAAGCCCCAAACAAGGAATGTCTGCTGATGGAGCTGTTCATTACAGAAGCATGTACATAAATACATCTTACGGTGGGTGACTCTGTGCCTAGGTATGTATTTATATGGTAGGTAATCCCTAGAGGAATCCTGATGCTTCTCTGGAGACACTCCTCCGTTCCAGCCACACATCACTGATGGAGGAGGCTGGATTCCAGGAAAGTATCATGCCACTGCATGAGACAGGGCAAAAAAGTCAAAAGAGGCAGATAGTTACCAAGGTTAATATGTTCTTTAGGAAACAATAGTAATTTGATAGGCTTTTTTTCTACTCAGAGCATCCCTAACAAAAAACAACAACAAAAAACCCAAAAAAGAATCCTAAAACCCAACAACAAACCCAAAAGCAACCCAAAAAACTCCACAAAGAATTCAAGCAACAAGTACTGCTCAAGCAGCAAATCCTGCTCATCTCATTCCTGAAATATATTGCTGAACACCCAATAATTAAAACCCTCCTTTGGCTTCATGTCAGCAAGAGAAGGATCCCGCTGGCTCCTGCCTGGCTACAGTAAGACCAACAGGAAGTTGCCTGCTACAAGGGAAATCATGTCTGCCACTGCTGTCCTGCCAGGCCGACTACTGTCTCTGTTTTTCCAGGCTGTTCCACAGTGACTAAAGCCCAAACTCTGGGATAAAGAGATGAACTTGATTACCTGAGGAACCTGAACACACATAAGTCTATGGGACCTGATGAAATGCATCCCAGAGACCTGAGGGAATTGGCTGATGTAGTTGCCAAGATATTTGAAAAGTCCTGGCAGTCAGGTGAAGTCCCTGGTCACTGGGAAAAGGGAAACATTGCACCTGTTTTTAAACAGGGTAGAAAGGAGGACCCTGGGAATTACCATTCTGTCAGCCTCGCCTCTGTGCCTGGGAAGAGCAGGGAACAGATCCTCCTAGAAGCTGTGCTAAGGAATATGGAGGACAGGGAGGTGATTTGAGTCAGCCAGCATGGCTTCACCAAGGGCAAGTCCTGCCTGACCAACCTAGTGGCTTTCTATGACAAAGTGACTGCATCACTTGACAAGGGAAGAGCTATGGATGTCATCTATCTGGACTTCTGTAAAGCCTTGGACATGGTCCCCCACAACATTCCTCTCTAAACTGGGGAGATATGGATTAGATGGGTGGATAAAGAATAGGTTGGATGGTTGCATCCAGAGGGTAATGATCAATAGCTTGATGTCCAGATGCAGATTGGTGACAAGTGGTGTCCCTCAGGGGTCTGTACAGGGACCAGTGCTGTTTAATAAATTCATAATTGACATAGAAAGCAATATTGAGTGCACGCCCTCAGCAAGTTTGCAGATGACACCAAACTGAGTGGTACAGTTGACACACCCAAGGGGTGGGATGCCATCCAGAGGGACCTGGACAAACTGGAGAAGTGGGCCCACACTTCATGTGTGATCCTCATGAGGTTCAACAAGACCATGGGCACTGTCCTACACCTGTGTCAGGGCAATCCTCAGTATCAATACAAGCTCGGGGATGATGGGATTGAGAGCAGCTCTGTGAAGAAGGACTTGGAAGTACTGGTGGATGAAAGGCTGGACATGGGCCAACAATGTGCGCTCGCAGATCAGAAAGCCAATCATAACCTGGGCTGCATCCAAAGAAGCATAGCCAGCAGGTCAAGGGAGGTGAACCTGCTGCTCTACTCTGCTCTGCTGAGAACCCACCTGGAGTACTGTGTCCAGCTCTGGAGTCCTCAGCACAAGAAGGACATGAACCTGATGGAGCAGGTCCAGAGGAGGGACACAAAAAATGATCAGAGAGATGGAGCTCCTCTGCTATGAGGACAGGCTGAGAGAGTTTGGGGTTGTTCAGCCAAGAAGAAAGAAGGCTCCAGGGAGACATTATTGTGGCCTTCCAGTATTTAAAGGGGGTCTATAAGAAAGATGGAGACTCTTTCTAGCAGGGCCTATTGTGACAGGACAAGGGATGATGGTTTAAAACTAAAAAGGGGGAGATTTCGACTAGATAAGAGGAAGAAATTTTTTATGGTGAAGGTGGTAAAACACTGGCACAGGTTGCTTACAGATGTGATAGATGCCCCATCCCAGGAAATATTCCAGGTCAGGTTGGATGGGGCTCTGAGCAACCTGATCTAGTTGAAGGTGTCCCTGCTCGCTGCAGGGGGACTGCACTAGATGACCTTTGAAGGTCCCTTCCAACTCAATAAATTCTATGATTCTATGAACACTCACTGTCCAAAAGCAGCCTCATAAGCTACATGTTAGATAATACTAAACCTCTCCAGCATTTTTACCTTCACACAGCCGCTTCTTGCTCCACTTGCAGAATCAGAGCCAATGGCAGTTAAAAACACGTGTTAGTATAGTAAATCATCCTGGAAACAGCTATTATTGAAATAACTCAGACAGGAGTGGAGATTCATTATTTCTTCAGTATTGCTTTCAATACCCTCTCGTAACTACTTGATTATGCTAAAAGCCAAAACAGGTATTGCACCAGCAGAATATGGCTATGGCAAATGGCACATAAAGCTTAACTAATGGCCCTATTTCCCTGAAAGGGCACATGAGGTTGATAAACAGTCCCATGAGGTCATGTTATCTGTTGCAGCAAATCAGTTAAGTTGTGTCTCCTTTGCCAGAAGAGAATTTATATTCTGCTACTGTCTTTGTAATTTTTTTAAAATAAAAGGGTTTTAATTTTATTTTTATGTTATGATATGTCTGTAACTTTCAGATACTTGGGAAAAGGATCCTGTTTCTCAGATACTTGCATCATATCAGGAATTTACCATTTTTTAGCTTGCCGTTAAAGTGAACAGAAGCTATTCACAGATACACACACACATGAGTTACTCAGCGGTGTACTACCTGACACAGACTTACTGCTCGAATGCATGTCATCTTTAGATGGAAATGTCCCTGAGGATTGAGGAATAAACAGCCACAGCCTTAGTTTTGATGACTTTTAGAGCTATGCCAACAAGCACAACTTTTTATAGTTCAGAAAAAAACTGCACAACATTTTTAAGAGTGTGCTGTATGTTAATAATTTCTAATCAGAGCCAGTTTCTCCACATCTACTGTTCTGGCTCATTTCCTTAAAATTAAGGACTCCATTTTACCCAACAGCTACACTACAGATGTGCTGCTTTGGCTGTGACCTGCTGTGTCGTGCCCTTCGTATATTCAGTGAAAGCTGTAACCAGTTCAGTTATTCAAGTTCTAGACAGATGAAATTAAAGCCAGACCCTAACAGAAGTGTACAGTAGCAGCAGTCAGAAATTCAAGACTGCCAATGAGTTATGCAGAAATTATGTTCCTTAATTTAATTTACGTGAAGGGACAAATTGAACACAACTGCAAGGCAACATCTAGTGGTGAAGCAATCTGAAAGACCAGTCACAGTTGATTAAACCTTTTGTAAGCAAGTTTGTTAACTTACATTCTGGAGAAAAGTATGTTTTGATAGCTAAGTGGATGATGGACCAACCAACTTCATCTCTTCCCAACTTCTTCTGCAAGCAGAGTTAGGTAAAAAACTTTTGTGTCCTAGTTCATTACTCAGCGTTGCTGGACTCTGAGGCATTGCAAGATGGTGGATGCCATAATCTTAGTGAATTCTCTCTCTTCCAGAAGTGTAAGGCACAGAAAGCAGGGCCGTTAGCCATCTTTTGAAACATAGCGACCAAGCATCATAGAGCAGCTTTCTTGGTCCTGCAAATAGCAGTTGACAGCCATTTATTTAAGAGCACGGAGGTGCCTCCTAATACACCTTCCAACATGTAGCATGAGTGAAAAGCAGCACTCAACACTTTCGACATACCTTGTCCATTTCCAGAAACTTCTCTAGCCTGAATAAGCCATCAGCTTGAATATCTTCTAACTCCCTCCTTGCAGTGATGTTCCTCAAGACATGTACCAAATGCTGCCACTCCACTGATGTTCCTTCCCATCTTTACAACAAGCTTTGTGCCCCTGCCAAAACAGACTATTTATTCCTACTATTCAGAGTCCTAGCTCTTTCTCAATCTGCCACAACAGTATGATGCTCTCCCCAATTGCTCTAAGTACAGATGTCCTGGCAAAGACCCTTAGCACAGACACAGCTTATACTGACAGCAGCATTTTTCTCTGCTCGACATAGTTTAAGGTTTGGAGAGGTGACAGAGCTGAGCCAAGCAAAGCTCACTTCACACCAGCTACAGCTGCTGGAGTGAGACCAACGGGGGGTCAGGAGGAGATAAGAGAGATGAAACTCACTCACCTCCACCCATCACATCAAGACCAGCAAAACTGCATTATATAGGGTACTCACAAACTCTATATGAGATATAGTTAAAAAACTTCTGGCATGTTCTAGAAACACCACCACCATCCTTTCTTCACTACTTTTCTGAGATGCTTGAAGAATTTTTTCAGACTTGGAAAGCCAGTCTCCCATGCAGTATTGGCACAGCCTTGTTCCCATCATGTTTTGTTCATTTACGTATGCTATTGCTCTCTTGAACTACTGTTTCCTCCGATTTCCCTTCTACTGAAGTAGCTGTACCAATTCTAACAAGTAGCCATGGCAACATAATCTTGCAGAATAAAGTACAAAATAATCCTATGATCAGAAATCTAAATTAGAAAAATGGAATGGAAATAACATGTTCTTCGAGCCTGCAAGTAAGTGACCACTGGAAGAGATTACAAATAGAGATGGTAAACTTTACAACACTTATGAACTCTGAATGCACACAAATGGATACTGTACTTAAAGTCAAACTAACAGATAAATTACTAAGAGGAGAAGCTCCACATCATGTGTTATGAAAACAGTGAGATTAAGAAAGTTAAAAAAAAATTGTTCCAAACTTATAGCTCAAATCACCAACCTATTGGTACCCGGACCTGTATTGAGCTGTCCCAAACTCTGGTCTGACTTACAGAGACTCCTCACCAGCTCACTCGGGACAGATGTGCAGCGAGCATTTCTGACCCAAACCCAGTGGGAAGCCGGAATGAGGAGAGGCCAGAGCCTTTGGTGATCACCCATGTGAAAATGCCTTTCTGGGAGGGTGGGACTAGCCTTCGGTGAAAAGGCACCTGCCACGGCAAAATTAAGATACCCGCACTGTTTCATTAACTATAGCAAAAGCCTTCAGCTTTTAATTTTACTCTGCTTAATCATTTCAAGATTCTTCAAAGAGTTATATCAAGTTTTCAATTTAATTTCCACCATGGAATTACTGCTGGATTTTTAAAAAATGCCTTTTTTTTTTCTAATGATACTTAACATGTAGACACTGTACGTGCAACTGAATCCCAGATCCCTAGACATATTTAATCTTCTAAGCACCCTTAAGGAGCTGGTACTAAGTCCTAAGGAAGAATGATTTTGAAGCAGGGGGCGGTGAGGGGGAGCCCTGTACTTGGTCCAAATAAATCTAGGAATGCATTGCCAACAACTGCCTTATTTTCTTTACAGTAACTGAGAAAGAGGACTTGTACCAGATTTACTGCAAATAGGATGTACTGATTCTTATCTGTGAAAGGTGATACAGACTGTCTGGATTGCTAAATTAGCCTGTAATCTAATCTAATCAATGAAAGACACATCAAGTGTTCCCACTCGAGCTTCGCCATCAACTGCAGGCACCTGAAACAATCAAAACTGAGATTCTCGCGGACTGCTTAGACGTGGTATTCTCGAGAATAAGATTACCTGCTCCCTTCCCTTTCAATTTCACTTTCAACTGATGCGTGCCAAGGGCAGCTGCACAGGCTATGAAATGCGGTATAGCCTCTAAGTACAAAGCATTTCCCTAACTGTGTATTTGCTAGCACTAAAAAAGAAAATTAAAAAAGGTAAAGCATTTTCTCCATACATTTATTGGAAGTGTAAAGAATAACTATGCATACAATTGGCAATGACTGAGATTTACAGCCCTGACTGTTGTAAGAAGTTGTGTCATGTAGGCACTTATTAAGTGCCCTGTGCCTCATTTTACTGAAAGAAAAACGAAAACATAGATAAGATAGAGAAACACAGCCAACAAGTAGCCCATGTCTATTTTACACGTGTAATTCACACAGGAGGAATTGCTTTGCTTCACCCAAAGAAAATTTTAAAAGGGTAGAAAGGGGAGAATCTTTACAATTCTTACAGAAATAGTGTTTGAATAATAATACATGTTGCCTGCACCATGTGCACTGACTGCACCATTTATTCTTACATTGCTTTAAAGCTGTGGATTACTCTCAAGAGAGCGACAGAAGATGATGATAGTCTACTGTCCATATGCTAAAATTCACTATGCAGGGGGCTGCCTCTCTGTGAGAAATTTCTGCAAACCCTCTCAAGTGAGCTGTAACCCCTACCTTGTTAACTGTGTTAACTGGGAATCACTCAAAACAAGAAACTTCAGCAGCACTGAGAAGACGCTCCTTTCCCTGCTACGTACCTGCCACCATCATCACCAGAAGCTTGTCCACACACATTTAGCAAGTTAGGAAGTGATGCAATCAAAAAACACTAGTGTGTTTTTTTTCTCCACACCCAAATACAGCATCATGCAGAAGTGTCCCGTCTGAAATTAGCACAGGCTACTTCAATTTTTCATTTTTTCACCGAACACACAAAAGTATGAGCAAAGCACAACCAGCCTGGTTACAGAGCATACCAAGGGATTGCTCTCATCTAGGATGCTTTGATAAAAACAAACACCTTTTCTGTCTTGAGAATCACTTGAATGTAATGCGCTTCACACAGCACAAGAGGGGCTGCTTGATTTTCCGAAGTGCTTATTTAAGAAGACACAGTTTAACAGAACCGCAGGGAAATTAACGTACAAACAATAGCTGTAATGATAATTTTAGCTGCCTTCCACGCTTCCATATATGCACTGTACAAGAAGGCTGTTGGGTCCCTCATGTAGGGAAATTCCTGAACACTGGAGAAGCTCCATCCAGATGTTCTGAACACCTGAGAAGGCATTCAGAGCCGACAAACCCAACATTAGTGCTTCCCCTGGCCCTGCTCACTGTCTGCTTTGCTCCCCTGCACCTATGCCCAGGCTGTGATGGAAAGCTTCATGGGAAGTTACACCCTGCAGGCAGAAGAGGTCCACCCCTACAGCTGAGGAGAAAGCAGGAGTTCTTAGGGCTCAAGTCCTTCCTCACCATCACCTCCCTCTTCTCTCAAACCTTCTGCCTTACAGCTCCTCCTATAGCAGTGTTGCCTGTTGCCTTATTTCCCTTCCATTTATCAAATCCCACCTGCTTTCAAGGCATCCTGGCCAACTCCACAGATCAGACCTGTACAAAGGAACTGATTTATTCAACTCTAGCTTAGTAGCTGGACTACAACAGGACGATGTCCTTCGGGGTGGAAAATGAGAGGACAGAACAACCCAGGATGCCTATTAATCTTGTTAGAGTAGGACCTCTCCCACTGGTCTTTACATCTGTACCAGTCTACACCAGCACAGCTACTGCAGCGATGCCACCCCTAACCCTTTTGCAAGTAAGTTCCATTTCTACCAGTTCAGAAATGACAGTCAATGCAGCAAAAGGGGCGAGTGTTAAAATAAAACATTGCCCTGTCCCTTCCCCTCTTTGCAGATCTTCCTCCTCCCATCACCCATCCCAGTGCCACCCACACATGGTGCAGAGGGCTGGGGAGGGATTTTTCATTCCCTCCCTCCCCACACAGGAATGCATGAGACTACAGTTTAGTGCTGAGCTAGTAAATGCCTCATTTCACTGAGCAAGCAATTTTAGGAAGGACACTATATAACAGACGGGCTCCAGCACTCTGACGTTGGGTGTATTGAGCCATACTGACCATATCTTCATCGCTGATAACGTCCAGGAAATATTCAATCATAAGACCCTTTCCAGGAATGCACAATCCATTGGGCAAAACCCACGACAGCCCTGTTGCATCGTGAAATGTGCCCCTTAGGCTTAGCACTTTGCCATGCCTTCACAACTGCGTCGAAATAAATTCAGCTGGCTTGGTCTGGAAGTCACAAGCAAGTCTCAGAATTTTCCTGAAAATGCAATGTTACATTTTGACCCTGGAAACACATGATAGCATTGTTTTGTTAATTGAACAAAGATCCTAGAGAGGAGATGTGCAAGGGTCTTCCCCTGCCCCCGCACAGGCTGCTTTTTGCAACCCGTAACTCTCTACGAAATCAGGAAATGGCAAATTCCTACTGTCTGGAAAGAAAGGAAAATCAAGGCTCTCCCTCCTATACCTTTAAAGGGGAAAAAAAATTTGGATTTTCCTTCCTTTACTAATAAAAAAGAGGTTCAAAGTAGGGAATGGAATTGCAGAGAATTGTTTTAAACTGCCTGTTCACATAAGCCATTCACGTAGAGAAGGTTCCCGCTGAAGGAATAGCGTCTCCCGGGCCAATGCTGCGGCCAACTCTTATTTTGGTTACTCCACTAGAACAACAAGAGGAAGGCAGGACACAAAAAACTGAGTTCAGTGTCAGAATACTTTAACTCTGCATAGGGACGACTACTGAAATATGCTCTCCATTTACAAATTACAAATTGAATCACAGAATCAACCACTGAGGCATGTCAGACTTCCCAGTGCAAAGAAATGCACAAAAACAGCTGTCATGACAAAAGGATTGGAGAGAAAGAGGATACCAGGAGTCGGCACTGAAACAGCTTCATCTTCACTCCTACTGGGAAGAAAACTGAGGTTTTTTAAGACTCGTACAGAAGCAGTGTTTAGGCGCCCTTGCTGCAGGCAATACACAGAGGGAGACTGTTTCAAGCACTATATACATTCCTCATTAGATCACACCACAGGTCAGCCGTTGCCTGGCCTGCACCCCAGATAGCCCTTAAACTGCATAAACACACCAGTGACAGAATTTAGATGCAACAGCCTCAGTTAAGACCTCAAAGAGAAGTTCATACTAAGCCTTCACAGGTATCTTAAAGCAGTTCATCTGCAGCAAGGGAGGACGAGATGTTCTTTGGTCCGTTGAGCAGCGTGGGGCACACAGGGAGGGGAGACGCAATTGCTTTCAGCTTCTTAAATCCTCATGGGACACTAACTCTTTTGCAGCTTTCACTGTCATGTGGACAAATAGTTTTGCAGCACACACTACTGCGGATGCCATGTTCTCACCTTGCCTCCCCTTCAAACTTTTTCTGTAACTTTAAGCCATAGTTGGCTGTTCGCGGTTGTTCACAGCTGAGCCTCAGCAGCACCTCCCTTTGCTCCTCCGAACAAGCACCAAAAAGACACAGGTCAAAAAATGTGCTGTACCCGAAGGGCTACAGGCACAGCAAGGTGGGAGTGCCTGTGGCTCAGAGGAAGGTGATGGCACAAAGGAAGAAGGCACAGCAGCATGTCTCAACTGCCACTGACCTCGGGTTAAACGAGCTTCTGAGCAAATATGTAATCACTTTATCAAACACACTCCAAGGGCATTTCTGAAGCTGTTCATTCTCTCAGGTGGAGCATGTAAGTGAGTCCTTGTGAGAAGACAAGGACTAAATGCCCATTGAACTCGCTATCCTGGAGAACCTGGCTCTGCTTCTGCTCACAGTCTCCCCAGCATCCAGCCCGTTCTGGGAGGACACCCTCCCTCCATGCCTTCTCCACGCACACCAACGTCTGCTCCTTACTCCCGGATTGGTTTCTCAGGCTACTTGTTACAGAACTCTTTCAGTCACCCTTGAAAAAGCAAATGAAAGCCGCTGCTTTGCAGGGACGGTTAATCTATCAGCGAGGTACCACCAGCTTCATTCAAGCCTTTTTTTCCCGTTCTGCCCTAGTCGAGAGTGGGATGATGGAAGGGGGTAAGGAAGAACTGGAGAGCGGGACGGTTTGGGCATTTCGAGCTGGCTCGGGAAGTCCCCCAAGCCCTTCGCTTACGGCCCGCGGGGGCTCCTTTACTCCTTTAACCTCTTCTCTCCCGGTATCCAACTCCCCTCCCTTTTATGGGCTGAAAAGCTGCGAAAATGTTCAGGCAGCAGATCCTGAAGATCCCTCATCCCGGCGGGGATCGGCCAGACTCCCACCGTGAGTCCTCAACCCGGGAGCCGACACGCCGCAGAAACGAGACGAGACTGCGGGAGCTCCGGCGGCTGATAAAAAGACGAAAAGTTGAAGTCCAGCTCCCCGGCAGCCGGCTAACCACTTCCCGAGGGGCTATGTCTTTTACTCATGCCGTCGGGACTCCCGGCGCGGCTCGGAGAGGGGGGAAATAAACTCTCCCCGCTGGAAAGACGCCCGGAGGAGCGGTACGAGAAGCGCGGGACACCTCTTCATGCCCCGGGTCGGCTCCGCCGCCTCTTAGGCAACGAGCCCACCTGCCCCAAAGCCTCCCGCCCCGGGGCGTGCTGGCAGCCAGGCTGTCCGCAGTCCCCAGCCCCATCCCACGGCCCCTACCTTCCAGCAGCACCTCCTTGCCGGCCCGCTTGAGAGCCTGCACCGCCTCGTCGTGAGTGGCATCCCGCAGGTCGGTGCCGTTGACGGCCAGGATGGCATCGCCCACGTAGAGGGCCTGAGTCTGGTCTGCCGCCAGCCCCTTGAAGATCTTGCTGATGAGGATGGGCATCTTGTTCTCCTTGCCTCCCTTGATGCTGATGCCCAGCCCGCCCAGCTCCTGCTTCAGCACCTTCACGCACCGCTTCTTGTTGGAGACGGCCTCGGGCACCTGCTCGGGGGGGTCGGTGAAGGCGGTCCGCACCGCCGCCGCCCCGCCGCCGCCCTCGGCCCCGCGGCACGCCGCCCCATCGCCGCCCAGGCCGTTGTGGGCCGCGCCGTCGGGGCGCTCCTCGCCGCTCAGCACCAGCGCCTCGCCGCCCAAGTTGGCCAGCACTTTGTGCCAGCGCTCCCGCACCAAAACTTCCAGCCAGCCGCTGCGCTGCGCCCGGCCGCCCCCGCCGCCGCCCGCCGCCGCTACCGCCATCTTAGGAGCATGCTGGAAGCGGCGAGTGACGGCACCCCCGGCACGGCGCGGCACGGCGCGGCACGGCGCGGCGGCACCGGACTTCAGCCGGGGGGCGGCGAGCTCCCGGCGCGGCGGGGTGGGGCGAGGAGCCGCGGCCGCCCCCCCGGGGCCGCGCCGGGGCGGGCGCACCTGGCGGCGCCGCCCGCTGCCGCCTGTGTGAGTGTCTGTGTGGGGGGGGGGGGGGGGGGGTCCGTGTGTGGGTGGGTGGGTGTGGGGGTGTGTGCGCGTGCCCATGGGGCTGGGGGCGCCCCGCTCCTCCCACGCACACATCGCGGGGACACGTCCCCGCTGAGCTGCTGGCATTTAGCGCTGAAGGGACCCGCTGGCCGCGGCAGTGTCAGCCACCGGCAGTTGCCAGCCGGGTGTAGCAGGGAGGCGAAGGAAACCCGCAGCGGAGAATCGTGAATGGAAACGCAACTTTGTTCTTCCCAGAGACTTTTTCATAACGTGGGTTAAAACTAACGGCTGGCACAGAGGTGGTTAAATTTCAGCTCTGTGGAAGTAGGATCCCAGTTGTTTCATGGCTTTGTGGGATGAAGGGGGTAAGTGATTGTCATGGATACTTTTGCACGTTTCAAAACGGTTTTGTTTGCCCTTTGGTTACAAATTTTTAAGGCCCTTGGAGGCCACATTGTCCATTTTGCGGTTTTTTTCCGATGCTGACTTTCCTCCTAGGAAGCAGTTCAGTGCCTGACAAGGGGCTTGAGGCTCCAGCTCTGGCACCAGAGAGGACAAAGCTTTCATGCTCCTGGTTTGGAGATGCTACCAGCAGGCCTGGGATGCTGCCCCATAGCGATGTAACTCTACAGGTTCCAAGCACTCCTGGACTGCCTTGGTTTCTGCTCCTCACAGAGCAGCTCTGGCTCCTTCCAAAGCTGGGCTGAAAACTCCAGCAGTTCTCGGCCATTTGGTGTATGTGGGAGCAATGCTTTGGGGAGGTTGGGGTGGCCTGTGAGGTTATTAGTCCCATTCATTTTGGTCACGTGAGTCATGTGG
This sequence comes from Bucorvus abyssinicus, assembly GCA_009769605.1. Lineage (NCBI taxonomy): Eukaryota > Metazoa > Chordata > Aves > Bucerotiformes > Bucorvidae > Bucorvus > Bucorvus abyssinicus. Next base: position 21,994,256 of record CM020033.1, read on the forward strand.
GTCCCTAAATGTGGGATCTTACTCCTCTGAAGCAATGCCATTTGTTTCTGACACGAGGGTTTTGCTCCCAAGTACACACAAATGCCCCAGGCTAACATGGGCTGGGCAACTTGAGATTCACCTCCTCAGCATGGCTGAGACCTACATATGGAATCATACCTAGACAAGCTTGCCTTGGTTTAGTAGGGTCTCTCAGACTATGCCCCTCACACTGGGCTACATCCCCTTACCTCCAAAACACATCCCCTGCCCTCCAAAAGATGGCGGAAGGAAGCCTCCACCCTCCTTCATGTGCAGCCTCACCCAGGCTTCGTGCTGGTTCCTCCTCTCCAGTAGGAATGCAACTCTGCACCTAGGGAGAGCAGGAACCCACAGGCGATGGGTTATTCAAGGATAACAGTGGGCGGAGAAAAAGCAGACTGAAGAGAGGTCTCTTCATTTCTCATGTTAATTAACGCAAGGTGAAAAGCTGTAATTAAGTTTTCAGGGCTATGAATCCAGAGTGAAAAGAAGCACATCCCGCTAAACAAGGCACCTAAGCCCTAGACAGGACGAGGCTGTAACACACCCTTTTCTGCAGCATTTCTCAGTAGCTAATTTAGGTATCTCATGTACAATCCCCTGGATGTTTGGGTTGGTGATTTTGTTTTTTTAAAATCCCATTCCCAGGAGCCAGACATAGTGAATGAATGTGCTTGTTCAGTTCCAGCAGCTTCAGGTAGGTGAGAGAAGGATGAGGAGGAAAGGACAGGCATGCAAAAAGCAGGTGTTGCAATGCCAGCTCTTGGAGCACTCACCTTCCTGTGTAGCTCTGAGCCCAAGTGACCAGACCGAATTACACAACCAGGCATCTCTGTTTACCAAGGGATCAGCTCTTACCAATTCTTTCATATTTTTTCTTCACTAATTAGTAAAGAATCGGTGCTCTGCTAATGGAAATGTGCCTCTAAGTAAATTTTTAAGTAATTTCAGAAAATTTATAAGGAAAACTTATTGATAGTTTCTGTCCTGTTGTAGAGAAAGGAAAGAAAATGTTTAATGCCTCACACTTCTTCTTCAGCACACTGTGCACTCAGACGTGTTCACTGAGTATGTCTGGTTCTCTGGTGGGGTTCCCATTGAACTGCCTTGTACAATTGCACCGCTGTGCTTGTTCCAGCTATTTTCCTTTCCCATTCCAGCAGAGGTAAATATTTAATAGAGTTTCCCAGGGCCAGCATCCGATATATTGGTCCCTGGTATGAAAAAGTCTTTATAGCAGTCTTCATTGTCTCCTCCTACCCTCCCCCTTGGAGCTGTAAGAAAACAGAGATAATGTTACAATCTTGAAAATAAAAGTAAAAAGAAGATAATGTAAGAGATGCTAAGGCACAGACCCAAGGAAAACAGTCCCAGATTGTCTTTCCGTCTGGAGATAGTGGGATTGATAGTTGATGTCTGTGCTTCCCTGTCCTAGGAGTGCAGGCTCGTAATTGTGTTTGTGTATCCTGGGTCTTCATGTACCCTGAGATCAAATTCTGGCTGCTGAGCTAAGGTCAAGAAAGAAAAGGTGCCTTGAGACCTCTCCACTGGTACCCCTGACAACATTACCATCCTCAGACCTGCCTCAGGTCTGCTAATCACACCTGCAAAGGTAGTTTCTGAACTACAGGTTCATGCAGCAGGAGCAGGAACAGAAGATAAAAGCAGATGTTTAATCGGGAGTGCAGCTATTGAACACTCAGGTTTGCAACAAAGAAAACTGTTACTCCAAAGTCAGCTGCTGGTCCCTAGTGGGTTTCCCATGCATGGCAGCATTCAAACTCCTAATTTCAGCTACAAGCTTCTCCTGACAGTGATGTTTCTAACATAATCTGTAAATACCTGTACTGCAGTTTGAATTGTAATGTTCAGTGTGACTATGTGCGGTGGGATGGGCAGAGTACTCAGTACTTCCAAGCTCCCCACTCTCGTCATTAGAAAGGCTTCCAGCGTAGACAAAGTTTAGCAAAAATCTCCCTCCATCACTTGCCCTTCTGAAAGTATCTGCTCTGAGAAGTCCACCCGTTCAAACAAGTCACTCAATCATCCTTTACCATTTCTATTTTAGCAGCACATAAACGCCTGAAGTAGATTAGGACCCCTTTCACTCCTGCTGTATAAACAAATAGTTAGGTGAGATAGTGCTAATAGCTGCTGTGGAATAGGTCTTTGATTTTCAGGGGACTGTGGGCTCAGCTAAAGCCAAGGGGCTACATGGAAGAAGCAATTCAGGGATCTGGAAGAAGTGAGAGGGTTGGAAAACACAGAAGCTGCCTCCCAGGACAAGGAGCACCAAAGCACATCCTGGTCAGAAGTGCAGCAGTGATGTCTGAGGCACTGCCTGGGTGCCCAAGCCAGGGAAGGGGATTGTGGTCTGTGTGTGCACATGAGAGCAAAGACACAGGAAAAGCAATGCAGAAAGGGTTGTGAGGGTGACACTGAGGAGGTTCCTCAGACTCAGCTTTACTAGAGGGTCTGCTGGAGACAGAGCCAGAACATTGCCTGTTCTCATTTTTTTTCCTCCTGTTTTCAGGGAAAGAGGTCATCGTTCACGTCTTATGTAAATAAACTGGCCTCCTGACAGCAAAAATATTGCAAGGCCACGTATACAGGCTTGCCACTCAGACAGCAGTGCAGGGAACACAGCTCCCACCCTGCTTCCAGGTAGCAAAGGGAAGAACACAAGAAAGCCTTTTTATAGCTGTGGCTTCTTTATGACTGTCTGTGCTATTCTAGAGCAGAGAGGTGATTTTTGAAGGGCTTTTGGGAGACGCTTGAACCCTTCTAGTGCTTTTGTTCTTCCTTTTTGCATTGTCAGTGTAGCAGTGATAGCTCAAAGCCAACTCATCTGAAATTCCTTTAAATTGGAAACAGGGTTGTGATTCTTGAATATGTTTCACATGACAGAGGTTAGACAAAATTGGGTCTGTACAATGATGTTCCTGTCTCGTTACCCTGACACCGACCAGCTCAGCAGAGGGATCTAGACAGGAAGGAAGTCCACTGTCAGAAGCTCAGTGCTGGAAACCCAACAAGTAATGAAAGAGCTGGAAGGGAGTCCAGTTCCTCCAGTGATCCCAAACACTGCAGCAGCCAAGTTTAAGTAAATCTTCCAGAGAAACGTGCCTGAACTAACCCTACTCATTCCCCAATGGCAGCCCCCCTCTGTGTCTGTGCGCTCTGGGATGCAGCGGGGCAGGCTCCAGCCCTGATGCAGATGTTCCTGTTGCAGGGTGGTGGGACCTCTCACGTGACTGGTGTCATGCCTTACAAAAGGCATTGCTGCTGAGGGCTAACAACCTGCAGGCAATGCTCCCCGAGCAATCCACCCCATCCTCAGTGCTGAGGGAAGCTGTTGGCTTTAAAGTCAGCATTCAGCAATCATTACTCATTGGTGCTGGTGAAGAATGCCTGAAGATCTTCATAATCTGGAGGTTGCATTATGGCTTAGTTACAAAACTATGAAAACATTGTTTTTCTTTTCCTAGTTTGAAGCTGTCCAGGATTTTATGCACATCATGGCATTCAAAAATAAAATTAGAGCATGATTGTTTGCCAGCAAATGTTTTATGCATTCATTTTTTCAAAGCAGGAACCTACTTGAGTGTACATGAATGAAGTATTTGTGTGAAATCTGTATGTGCACCTACCTGAGTCACATGTTAGCTAGGCAAACTGAGAAAAAGTTCTCACAGCTCGGGAGTTATGGGCCAGGCTGCAAATGAACGTTTCCCTTCTGCAAACACAGCTCTGGCACAAGCAAACGCAGAATCAAGTGCCAGGAAGCATTCAGGTTTCTTGTGTGTACCGTTCTGGGTCTAGTTCCTGCTACCGTTAAAATGACTTTGAAATAGGCAGGATCAAGCTCAGAGCCCTCGAAACTTCTGCGTTGGCTTCAAGCAATTTTATGAAAGAAATAAAACCAACAAACTCTGAAAATAAAGGTTTGTAAATAGAGTGCTAAAACTGTAGCAAAGTAGATTTTTTTCCTGTCTCAGTGTCCTGCACTTGCTCTGCCGATCTCTTTCAGTGCATTAGTTTCTTAACTTTTTAATTCCAAGTTACTTTGATCCTGTCACTTTGCAGTTTCTTGAATTAGTTTTTTCTCTCATGCATAGTGTTCTCCCCCCACTCCCTAAGCTAAGCCAAAGATGTCTTAAATGCCAAGATCAGAGGTTTGTATTGCCGTTAATTCTTGAACGTATAATGAATAATAAAGAAAAAGGTAATGGAACTCCAGATTTTATCCAACATATTTCAGCCCTGGTTTTTCTTTTCATCAGAAAAAGGATAATCTGGTTGCGTGTCAAAGCAACAAAAGTATCTTTACCATCTCGTTCTTTCCTGGTCTTAACCTATTTTTTTAATGTTGCAGGGGTGTGATATGTCATATGTTACAACCACATGGTTCTGATCCAACAGCCCAAAGACTTCATGCCCATGTCCTCTACCTGTCAAATCCTGGGCGTTACTGCAAGACTCATTTGGAGGTGCCCTGCCTCTCCCCCAACTTGTGCTATGGCGCCTGTGAAGCACACTGTCCATGAGGTCTTTGGGCTTTTCTTGCCCTGGGATGTCCTGCAGTATTTGCTGCTCATCTGTCCTGAGACATCTGTGCCTGCAGCCTGCAGCCCCACAGCCAGGAGAGGGGCTGCGCTGCTGTGCAGGTGCCAGAAGTGTTTGCTTCCTTTGTGCAAAGCAGTCCAGCTAGAAAAGCTAGTTTGCTCCTTCTGTAGCCTTGAGCTCCAGCTGTACCCTGGCACAGGTGAACTAAGGGCACCTTCCCCCTTTCCATGCCACTCCCAGTGCCATAAATCATCCTGTTAGAGTGGTGGGAAGCAGAGATGATCTGCTAGGACCGAAGGGAAATGAAGAGAGGAATTGCCTGGAAACAGGCAATTCTACAAGACTGGCCCTGCAAAGATGGTGCTGAGCTCATGCTATGACTTCAGCACAAGTTTGACTCCCAAGAGAAGCCCCACAGCCCAAGAGAAGGAAGTAGCATGGTCCTGCTGGTCGCCAGAGGAGAAGGGCTCCCTAAGAGTCCTCCAGGACCTTAGCAAGGCTCCCATTCCACCCATCTTCATGGGAGCAGCAACTTGATAGTCCAAGCAGGAGGGATGTCCTGACTCTCTGTGCTTCAGAAGCACCTTGCTCCCTCATTGCCATTGCAAGAGAGGGCAGAGAGGACAGGAAACCCCTCTGAGCTCTGCACCGTAGCAATGAACATGAGCTGCAAACCAGCAATTGGTATCTTGCTCCCATCTGTTGCATGGCAGAACCACACGGGAGGGGAAGTAGTGGATTTCCCAAGAAACACCTTATGCTGCACAGGCGATGCATGGACAGGCAGAAGGCCTGCTCCACCAAGGAATGGGAGAGTACAAAGCTATCGCTGGAACATTGGGAATAATAATGCTCACCTTCAGGTCCTCTATAATATCGCTATATTTTTTGCATGTGTATGTGGCATTTCCATGTTCTTTTTGTTTCACTTTTGAGCTCTGTAAAAGCTTAGTTCCTCTTCTTGCTTTGGTTCTCTTCTCACATCATTGTAAATCAACTGTAAGTCCAGGGAGGTCAATGGAAGACCGATCCCAGAGAAAAGAGAATCAACTCCAGTATATTTTTGATTCTTGCGTGTTTCTCTTGTGCTCTAGAAATAAGATGCGAAGTGCGTACTGTTAATTAATATGGGAACCACCATATTCAGGGGAATTACAACAATGTGCTTCTTTGCCCAGATCAAATTATAAGGCAAGTCTAGGAGGGAAACAGTGAAAATGTGTTTTTATTTTAGTGTAATCACTCTGAGTTAACATCCCATGGGCAGGAACCACCTGAAAGAAAAGCAGGGTCAGACCCAAGCAAGGCAGGGAAGGTGTGTGAGGCAGAGTAGGAGCAGATCCTTTACACATGCCAGATCCATTCACTGCTAAGATCATAAAATGAACCCTCAGTTCTTTGCTAAATCAGAGATTTCTTCTGGAAAAAAAACATCATACTAATCACAGACAAGGTTGCTCTAAATGCCATTTTCAAAAACTGTGAAGTTATTTGAGTCTGAAATCTAAGTGACATTGAGTATATGACATTGTTAATCCCACCTGTTGCACGATGTGTCCTAGGAGAGTTGTTTGAGCACTTCTCCCATCTGCCTGGAAGTTTCCTCAAGCAGATTCTCTAAGTGGAATAGCTGTTGCTAGGCTTTGGGGGTTTTTTGTTTGTTTTGGGGTTTTCTTTTCTGTTGTGGTTTGGTCGGTTTGGGTTTTTTTGTTTTGTTTGTTTGGGGTTTTTTGTTTGTTTTTTTAATGTCAATGATTTCATGTTTATAAGCACTGGCCTGCAGGCTCTGAAGGCCACTGTCCAACTGAGTGGCCATGGACAAATCCTTGTTTTGTATCCTAGTTCCCTACCCATTAATGGGCACAATAATAATGACTTTCTTTAAAAAGTACTTTTACTTTCTCTAATATAAACTATCATATAAATTAGGCAATGACATTTCTCAATATGCAGGGTGGAATTAAAAGTCGAGAAAGCCACAGAGGATGCAGGAACCTCTAGATGTATCTCTTCCTCATGACCCAGTACTGCCAAACCACATCCCCTTTAGCTTTTCCACGCTATGTACACTCTTGGTTATGTGGTAAGAAAACAGGCTGTCCTATCCTATCCTATCCTATCCTATCCTATCCTATCCTATCCTATCCTATCCTATCCTATCCTATCCTATCCTATCCTATCCTATCCTATCCTATCCTATCCTATCCTATCCTATCCTATCCTATCCTATCCATTCTATGTACCTCTTGCTGCTGCCATTGTCACTGGTTCTGCCCAAATGGTCTACCTAGATTTGAAGCTCTTGGTGGTAGGAGATTCCTGGTACATGACTAATATATATAACATACTAACCAGATGTATTTTTATATATTTAATTCCATACCCTCTCCCTCCAGAATTAAAAATCATACTTAGCATGGAACATACTGAACAATTATCTGGCAGGGTGGAGTAGGCTGAATCCTTTTTAAAATTAGGGTCATGGTGAAGGTGAATTTTCTGCAACTTTGTATAACAATTTTGGTCTTTGGTAGGGGATATTAGTTAGACCATGCTGAAACATACTGTTAATGGAAAGCATTGTTTCAGAGGTTGGGTTGTTTTTGAAGTATTGGGGTTTTATTTAGTATTTATATAGTATAAATCAAAATCAGGTGGTTAAAATGAGAGCGGTGTTAGAAACTGCACAATATGTTTAACAACTGGTGGGATAGTCACTTAGCCAAGTACACGTCCTCTGGGAATCTGGTTCTATGACATGTAATGAGACAAAACACATGGGGGAGAAGGGGATGATTTTAGCAGAACATGCTCCTTCATGCTAAGGCAAATACAGACTAACATTCTTACTAGATTTGAATTGAGACAAATAAGCATGAGCCTCTGACATCCAGCACCACGAACACACAGGAGGGTAGCTCTGGACCACTTCCCAGTTGCCTACAGCAGTGTTTCTCATTTTTTTCTGGGTGGCAATCCATTATTAAAGCATAAACAATAAAAGCACGATTGCTGTGCATTTACTGTAAGAGTAAAAATGCATTCATGATAGCAGTGATAAGCTTGTGTAATTGGAGTGTATGCTTGGCCAGAGAATACGAAATTCCTAAAGGTAGTGCTGTTTTGAGCCTATGGAAATGAGACTTTTTTATGATCCCTGCTCTTCAATGTTATTTTAAGGATGGGATAGAACAGAAGTAGGGAAGTGTGACTGGCAGAGCTGGGAGCAGTCCAGCAGAACAACTCCAGCCCCGTGGAGGGGCCTGGGTGGTGATCAGTACCACCAATCCAGGGCAGTTGAAGGTGAGTCTTGGAGCACAATGTAAAGACCTGGAGAAGGTCTTGCATGGAAACCTGTGCCACACACACTGCTGAATGAAGATCCACTTGTTAAGATGGCAGTCAAAAATCTGACTCCTCCTAGTCTTTCACAGCTTTCCCCTGCCCTATCTAAGGGTAGCAGCTACAGCTTAGTGAAAAACATTATTTGGTGGCAGGATCTCTTTTTTTGTAACATTTCGTTCATACAGTACTGTAGTCTAATTTCTTTCATTGCTAGGAAGCTCTCTGGTCCCACTACTGGCAGTGGTTGTGAAATCGGTGTGGACATTTATAGATCTGAACAGCTGTAAATGTTCACCAGGGTTTGTAACAACCAGACAGCCCCAGCCTCAGAACACCCACGACTTACAAATTTTTGTGTGCCCTTCTGCAGATAGTCTAGCAGCTCTGAGGGTTCATGCCTGACTGACTTTTGCGGGGCTCCTGTGATTCCTGGTGCAGTGCTGGACAGGAAGGTCTAGATAGAAATAACTGCAGAGCTCTAAGGCTTCAAGTCTTGCACATCTGCACAACAAATGTGCAATATCTGTTGTCTAATAGAAAGTGTTTGTTTCTGTAAGAAAATCTCTAACTTATTGGGGTCTTGGCATAGGGTAATGATCATGTGGGAAATCACGTTTCTTGGACGGGGCTCCACATGGGAAATGAAGTCTCTATTGTGAGAGTCCTTGCAACAGTGTCTTCTGCTAGATTGGGTGAGAATCCCCAAAGTGCCATTCTGCTCAGTTCCTGTAGTCCAGCTGTGTCGGGCTCCTATATGTCCTGCTATAGATTATCTTAAACTATGAACAAAACATCCCCTAACTATCTTTATTATGTGCCAAAGGCTGTTCTGCATGACCATGTCTGCATCTACAGGAACAATTTCTACTGAGTATTTAGAATTAAGCTCATCAGTGTTTGTCAGTTCTGCAGCAGATACTGCCTGGGGAAGTCCCCAGCATGGCCAGATTCTCCATCCTAGATGCTAACAGATCTACTCACCATTTAGTGTCTATAAAATTGTCTAAGCACAGCAGGATCTGCCTGGGAGACTCTCTGGGACTGCCCAAAATTCCCACATGGATTCCCACCTTATTCCTCTTGCAGGAACTAGGCAAAGGCTTTCCTGTGAGGGTGTCCAGGATCTCAGCCATTCCTTGTCTCAGATCAGTCCCTTGTGACCCCTCTGCAGAGACTAGCTGGGAGCTCTGGGACCACCTGGGGAACTAATGCCTAAATGCACAGGGTGTGCATCAAGACACAGCCCTGATACCAGCTGTACTGCAGCTGTAACTATAGGACAAAATTGAATGTCTGTAACTTGATTTCCATAGCTCTTGTTACACAAGGCTTCTGGCTCCTTTGCAGGAAGCCTGGAAGTCCTGGCATGGTAAACTATTTCAGAGTCCCAAGTGAAGGCCTGGAATGAGAACCAAAGACCCTGGAAGCAAGACACCACCTCTGTGCTCTCTTTTAAATCAGTTTTAGTGGCAAACACAAGACAAAACCTTCTGTTTACATCGTTTTGCTGCAGGAGTTCCTCGGGCATTGTTTTTAAGACAATCTATTCAGTGTGTTCTAAGGATGAGTTAGGGAAAGGAGGAAGATTATAAATGCATCTATTTGTTAGTCTCACCTTCCTTCAGTGGGATTAGCCCTGCTGAGCTGTGCCTGGTAGGCCTATGGCCATGTGCTTATCTGCCCTTGCAGCAATACTGGGAGACAGGATAGCAGAAGGTCCTTCCTAGGAGGGCTCAAGTGTTGCTGGTCAAAGACAGTAGACATTTGTAGGTGGTCTGAGTTCAGGTTTCAAGCTTGTCTCAAGGCTGTACATTTAATCTGTGTTCTGGTCACTGTACCACTTTTGGATTCTCTTTGAAACCCAGCTTCGGATGTGGTGAACTGCCATGGCATTTGGGCTCAGTGCATTGGCATGTCTGGATAAAATGTGTCAGCTTTTGTGGAGAGTCACTGAATGAGGAACATGGAGGATTCATGCTGCTCTTCTAATCCTTGGAATTATTCTCAGAAGGTTTTCACCAATAGAAAAAGTAAATTCAAGGTTCATACTCATTTGAAATACTACTCTGGCTTCCTAGGAAGCTTTGAAGGGAACACCACTGTCCAACAGATGGGTGTAGCAAGAGGGAATATAAGACCACAAATAAAGCAAATTCTCTTTCTGTGCTTTCCTAGCCCATAACACTCATCATTTTCTCCCATACATCTCTGCAGACAGCAGGTTTCCCTGTGGTGCCCACGTGGTGAGATATGGACTGGAGGAGAAGATGGCAAGGGGGTGAAAAATTAGATTGTTAGTGATCCGTGGCCTGGAGTAACTGTCAGCCAGTTACTAGTGGTGTATCTCGGGGACTGATATTGAGGCCAATACTGTTTATTGTCTTTATTAATGGGATGATGGAATAAAGTGCACACTCAGTGAGTTTGTGGATAAGCAGTCAATACCCTGGAGGGCAGGGCTGCTCTTCAGAGAGACCTGGATGGGCTGGAGTGGTGAGCTGATAGGTACTCATGAAGTTCAGCAAATGTCAATGCAAATTCTTGCAACTAAACCAAAATAACCTACTGCACCAGTACAGACTAGGGGCTAACTGGCTGGGAAGCAGCTTTCCAGAAAAGACCAGGGGGTCTAGATGAACAGTGTGCCCTTGCAGCAATGATATACTGGGCTGTATTACCAAAAACTATCGGGAGGGAAGTGATTTTTATTCAGCACCTTTAAGAATGCATCTGGGGTAGTGTGACCAGTTTGGGGCTTCCCCAGTGCGAGAAAGACATTAACAAACCAGAGCGAGTCCCATGGAGGGTCACTGAGATGGTCAGAAGATGAAGCATATTGTAAGAGGAGAGGCTGAAAGAGTTGGGCTTGTTCAGCCTGGCAAAAGCTCAGACTGTTCTTGATGCAGTTTACAGCTACCTAATAGGAGGGTATAAAGAAGGCACAGCCAGACCCTTCTCAGGGTGCTCAGAGAAGCAATGGACACAATTTGAATTGTGGGAAATTGATATAAAGATATAAGGATTCCTAAGGGGGGGCAGGGGAATCCTGCAAGGGTGGTCATATATGAAAACAGGTGCCCAAAAAGTTTGTGAATCTCCATCCTTGTAGATATTGCAGTATCAACTGGACACAACCCTGAGCAACCTGTGCTATCCCTAACCGTGCTCCGAGCAGAAGGCTGGGCTAGAGACCTCCAGAGGTTCTGTGATTTTGTGACTCTGAGCTAGCTGAAGGGGACATAGGATTGGAAAAGTTCTGTGCTTTCCTAGCCACACCAGTCAGCTTGTTCTTTGCAGACAGCAGGCCAGCAGAGCACGCTCCACTGCACATATCAGTTGTGCCTTCCCTATTTTTAGCAGATGCTGGAAAATGAGTAAGTGGTAGATACTACCATGTTGACTGTCCATCAACACCGGGTAGTGACCTAGATCTAATCCACCTTGCACTGAAGGCCATTGTAAAATTCCCATCTGTATAACAGGACTTGATGCAGGTCCCACGAAAACAAAATTTAAAAAAGCTGCAGCATTAGAGGCAGAGTCATAGAAGCTCAGTACAGAATTATCCCCTGCCCTCTCCCACCCCTCTATCACACACACACGCACGCACTCATCTCCACACACATGCAATCTCCTTTGTGGTGTCTTCAGTTCTGTACTGTAAACCCTACAGCTCTAAAATTAGTCAAAATAGAGATGCATGTTTACTGTCAATAAGAGAATGATACTCTGTTTATTACAGATGGAACTGCTTTAAATCTTCAAGAACACCATGGTAAAGCAGGAAGTTTGAGACTTTAAAAGAAATGACGTATCAAAGAATATTGGTTTCGGCTACTTGTGTTGTTTCATGATACTCATAATTCAGGACAGAGTGTAGCTAGTCAAGTGTGATTAACTTCTTCTGGGATCTGACATCTTACTCTCTTTTGTAGCAAGAACCAGAGTACACAATGTTCATGGGAGAAAATCAATCAATGGAAGCGTGCCATTACCTGAAAGAATATGTTCTTTTGATTCTCCTCTGCTGCTGAACAAGTGTCTTTTGTTACTTGAGTAGAAGAGCAATATAAAGGGCTTTGCACAGAATAACATAAAGAAGAAATAGGTCTTATATAACATTCTCGGCAGGAAAATGACTATTTGGGGAGCGGGTTCATTAATGCCCAAATCCCTGCTCAAAGCTCAGTGGAGAGGAAGGGAAGAGCAGTGAATACAATCAGACATTTGTTAGGTGATACGGACCTACGAGCATATGAGAGGCTGTGCTTTCATTCAGACAGCACAGTAAAATAAACAGAGTGTGACAGAGGAAGATGAATGGGAAGTTAGTTCTGTTCGCATTTACGATATTTCAATGGCAATATTTTCTGAACAATGGTCCCTATTGATGCTACAAGTGCTTGCACATTGTGCCCGCTTCTTGCTGGACAGACATGACACTATTCAAGCAGCTGTATCCTCTAATTGGAAAAAGGAAGTTTCCAAAAATGTTGAAAGGCTGTATCTCATCTGTGACGAAACTGTTTGGGACCTAACACATTTTGGTGCCTGATTTCCCCCCTCTTTTTTTTTTCTTCCTAATGAGGATCTCTGGGAAGTTCTATTCTCTCAAGCAGCAGAGCAACTAGAGGCCAAACCTTAATAACTTAAAGTCTAATACTTCAGTATTTTATCATGGGCTAGTGCTTACCAGAATAACAAAATAAAGAGTAGTTTTGTCTACATTAGAAGGAGCTTGCTGTCATGAGCAGCCCATTTAGATATACATCTTCTTCGTCTTTATAAACTGTGTCTCCACTAAGAGGATTTGCATGTCTACATGGTTCAACCTGACTGGCAAACTCCCCCCCGGTGCATACAAGGTTCCTGTACACTTTCTTATTCTAAGAAAGCAGGTAGCTATGATAAAATACTTGGAATTTGAAGTACCAGTGAAATAACTCTGTTATTAAAGGAATTTCTATACATAGGTGTGCTGTTTAGGGGTATGAATTCTTCATGCTCAGAAACGACATAGGTCTGCCAGCAAAAACTTTAACCATAGACAAGACAAATCTCTTTCCTGGACTCTTAACCAAATTTAACACCATCTGTCTGACTTAAAGGCCAAATTTTACACCATTTGGCTACAAAAGCAAATTTATGTTAATGCTGTGGTTCCTGCACATTTGCTTGCTAGCTGTCTATACACCAAGCTGCCTGATTTTCTCAACCTCTTGTGTTAAAACTGGCCCCTTCCCAGGACAGCAGGCTGCTGCTAACAGGCCCAGGTGCTGGCTGACATCTGGAAAATGTCTAGGTCATTTCTAGTTTGGGATCTAAAAATCACGTATCAGAGCTCCGACCTCTTCCCTCATCCCTTCCTTTCGATACGGTCCCGCCCTCCTTGGTTTTGAAACCGTTGCCTCTAATTTCTCTGGTCTCCAGGGGCTTACACAAGCTCCCTGGAATTCAGTCCCATCTGTGGGAGCTTTGCACTGGTGGTTTAACTCTTGAGGGACACAGCAGGGAAGGGCAGGAAATCTTAGGAGGGATTTTATTAACTCTAGAAATGTTGCTCCTGAATTACATCAAAACGATAGAAATCACTCCCACTTGATCATATACATTTCTGCTGTTTGTCTCTTAAAAATTTTCCTCATGGTGACGGTCCACGCTTTGCTCAGAATAACACCTTGTCTTTTAACCTTCCCTCCTTGGGCAGTGTCCACCTGCATAGCTCCTCTGGAAAAGCGCTATAGAAATAACAGAATGGGGGCTACGGCGTGTCATATTGCCACAGATAAAAACCTGAAAATTACGGGGAATAACTGTCATTTTCTACCTGCACTGTGACTTTGTCATCATCTTTAATCACTAATATATTTTATACTGCTTTAGATTTTCAATGCAATGGATGGAGGATTGTCACAACAACCGCAGGGATTAGTTACAGAGATATTATTATCTCTGAACTAGATGGAAAGAAATGATCCTGTAGAGAGAGGACACCTCTACAAACCAAAAAGATATTGCTTTGATTCAGAGAGGTCTGAGACTGTGGACTAGTAATTTAATTTCCATGCTTCAATTTCTCCATCTTATTGAAACAGGGACATTGATATTCATCTGCCATGGAGGGGCATTCTGATGAGGATGAGTAGGGTAATGCAGGGCTTTTACAGCAGGAAGCGCAAGCACAAAATAAAATTAAGATTTAAGAGATGAAGAAAAATGGCAGGTGCAGAAAGGCTGAGCAGCTCGCTGAAGTTTGTACAGCCATCCATCTGCGGAGGCAGGATCAGAAAATAAGAGCTGCCAGCTGCCGCTCCTATTGCGAGCAGCTTCTGGCTGAAATCACAGGCTTCCCAGAGCCTCTGGAGTATAAAAGTACAGTTTTTTTTTCCTCTGCGCTTGTGTTTTTCTGGTTATTGTTACAAACTGCGCCTACCTAGCAGCGCAGCCCTGGGCCGCGAGACCGGTGACATTTTGCGCTGGTGGATACCCCTGTTAGTGAAACGCCTTTTAGTGAAGTGAAAGGAATATTGCTGGTTGACCTTTTGGTTGAGACATCTGTCCTAGACTACTGCACGTGTTAGTCAAAAGACAGTCACATGCTTCTTTCCCCCTTTTTCATACTTATACAGGCCAGAAATTCCTGCAACCTTCGAGCAATTAAAGACATTGAATTAAATGCCTTGAAGTGGTCATTTCTGGCATTAGTAAACCAGAACCAGGAAAGGCCCTAACTCTCCCACGGAGTTGAAGAGAGGGGGGAGGCAGACTGAAAGACAGGACAGAGCAGGTTATTAGCAGTCTCTCACGAGCAGAGGTCCGGAGGCATTACGAAGGGCTGGAGTCAGGCCCCATGCCTCCACAGACTCCCCTTGCAGCCCTGCCTCCGAGTCTTGGTTTTGCGGCTGGTGCTCTGGGTTCAGTGTTAATCCTGCTCAAGGTCAACCGTCTCCACTGATCCCAAAGGCAGCGGCCGCTGCTTCTGCTGCTTGCAATAGGTGAAACATTTTGATGAAACATCACCCCCACCCCCCTTTTTTTTTAATTTTGTTTTGCTTCCATTTCAGATTATCATCCACTCTCTGGTTCAGCTGTGAACCCTTTTCTATCTCTTTAAAAAAAATAAAGGCATTGGGTTTATGTATCTTCTACAATGAGTTCAGGGGGTTGAAGTATGTTGGCTCAGCTGGAGTTTTGTACAGAGTTTTATATTGTAGTTTGTGCTGTGGCAGCCTTAAACTGCTCCAGTGTCTGTGTTGGATATATTCTCATTTTTTGCTCAGAAATCCAAGTCAGCACTGAGATGAACTCATGCATGTCCAAGGCAGGCATGTAAGTGCCATCCTGATTTCACATCCCAGTTGTTTGTACAGGGATACAAGGTTAACCACTGGCATTTTGGTGATTTCTAAGTAGGCTTTTGGAAGCCCATCTTTGGCTGGAGTTAATGGGGAGGCTTCAGTTGGCTCCTACCGCTTGGGCTATGCGCTTTTCATGACCATTTCTGAAAAGAAACATCACACTTTTGCGTGTGGATGTGTGTGTGTAAGAAAAACTGCAGCCTGAGCTCGTGGACAAGACTTGTTTAATCATGGCTCTAGTTCACATTGGTGACAAAATCAAATCTGTTTTGAATAGAAATAGTACAAATTTGCAGACTTGGAGTTTTTCAGTTGGGAAAGGACTCAATACCATGTATCTTAGGTGACCGAGGGCAGAACTTGAATAGCAGGAATAAGTGTTCAGTCTGCAAGCAGCTCACAGGCTTGAATGTGCTCAAACAAATATTCTTACACTGGCTATTTAAATAGCCTTTGGTAGACAACAAATATAAATACTGCTGCCTTTTTGCAGGAAAGAATTGTGTCTAGATTTCCTTGCTAATTTTTTTTACTGTGGGGTGTTCACCAGGAGATATTCTTCCTTCAATTCCAGATTGTTTTCTTTATGAAAAAAATATATGCTTGGTGTGGTCACTTCAGACCAGAGATCAGACAAGTGATCTCTTAACACTTCTAGATGATATTCTGAAGATAAAAGATGACACCTAAGGAAGCTCATGTGTTCTGTGAAACATGGGAAAGAAATTAATTTTTCTCCCGAAGTCTTATACATGGCTAATACTGATTTTTCAAAGGTTTTCTCTGAACTTGTTTGAACTGTTGGGTTTTTTTTTTCCAGACCGAAGAGTAGAAAGACAGTAATAGGAACGAAGTGATACCAGTAATGCAGTGTCAGTCCTTTTATTCTTTCTCCTTTGCCCCAATATGCAAAGTCTGATAGTTGCTGAGATATATTCAGTCCTGAAGGACAAAATGGGGAGCTGGAAAAAATTCTTAAGATGCCGAGTGGCTGAACAGGAATATTGACAGTGGTTGTGAATTTTCTGAACTGTTTCTCACCTCAGAGTTTTCACTTCCAAACAAAGGCGAATTATTCACTGCTCCACAGGTATTTCAATAGATCACTTCATTGATGAGTGGATATGTAATTAAGCTCATGCTAAAGCACTCATTAGCCATAAGACCTATAGCTCTTTAATTATGGGGATGGAAGATGGCAATCAACTATATGAGTTAATCCTTGAAAACTTCCTGTCATTAATTCCTCACTGCTTGGGAGCTAAGGCTTGCAGGGTGAGTCTTTACTCAGCCAAAACTCTCAGTGAGGACAATGTGGACTTTGCCAGAGAAGGTTGAGTGAAAGCGAATGGGTGTTTTGCCTGAGAGAAGAAATAAATGCATTTTGGTTTGGTTCAAACTTTTCTCTCCCCCTCGATGCTGCACAAAATCCCATCAGTCAGACCTTTCTGCTGTGGGGAGGTTTTGCAGCGTGGCCACTGAAATTGTCTGAACAAGCACTAGATTATAAGTCTACAGTGTGTAGCAATTTCATGGACCACATGGCCCTTCTCTCCCATAGCCAGCAGCACGCCTTCCTGCTCTTTCCCCCTGCCTGGAGAAGATTGCCTCTGCATAGGAGACCCCAGCCTCAGAAAAGGGGTTTGACTTTCAGCTGCCCTGTTCCGCTCTGCGGGCTGGGGAGCTTGTCTGCTCCCAGTGAAGATGATCCTGCTGCTTAACTGCACCTGGATCTTATGAACAGAATGGCCTCTTGGTGCCCAGATGCTTGGTTAATAAATATGTATGGATTTAGTACAAATTCAAGGTTTTGATTCTGAAATGGCTAAGCATAGTGTCACTCAGGGTTGAAGTGGCTTCTTTTTACCACATGCTCCTCACACTTTCTTTTTCCCTGTACAGTCTTACCTGACAGCTTTGTCAAAATGTGAGCTGCTCTTGTGCTATGGGCAAATGTTCATGAGGAACAGGACTGGCAATTGAAATAGTTTGTTACATAGTTTTTTGAACTAGTTTATTAAACTGGTTTTTGAATCTTAAATTGCCAGGAATAAAAAAAGCTCATTCAATCAAAGAAAAACAAAATCCAGGGTAAAACTGGTAGATTAGAACAGCAATTATTATCCTACAATAGTAAAAAAAAAAACCAAACCCAAAACCATCAAAACCCCACCAAAAAAATATAAAAACCATTTAAACTTTTTTTCCTTTAGCATTACTCACCAATGCCTTGTTCATTGCTGACATTACTTGAATTTGTATTCTGTACTGCAACCAGCTTTTCTGTGGTTTTGTTTCTTTCTTGGTGCCATCTCCTCAGAATAGAACATTTCTAATAGCAAACTTGGGGATAAATGATATCCTGACTTACAGCTGCAGCCTTATAAGAAGAAGGAAACAGCTTTCTCTGGAAAAGGATGGAAGACCAAAGAAGCAAGTTCCTGAGGTGAGAAGCCAATGTTGTTGAATGTGAGAGAGCTTAGCATAGTAAGGCGATGACTGAACTGGCTCTGGCCCAGCAAAAAAGTCCAGCACGCACTGTGCTGTCAGCACTGGAGGAGCTCTGATGCTAGTTGTGTTGAGCTGAGTTAGTCCTCTGCTGAGAGCTGAGCTGAGCTTGGGCACATTTTATGGTGGACTGGACAAAGGCAGGGAACTGGACCTTTTGACCAAGTCACTGTGTCACTTGCAGTTTTACATTTTATTGTCATGGCTCCTTTCACATAAAATCAGTCCCATCACTGAACTGAGTAGCCTGTCGGACTGGAGTTGGAACACACCCAGTTTTAGGTATTAAAATGATTGCTTGACTTGACACAGCTCTGGCTTAAAGCCATAAGGGCTGCAATTAATGTACAAGTGGACATTCAACTTCAGCCTTATGTTTCCTTCATTTGGTCCCCATCAGTCATGCCTCATCCCCATCAAGAGGGCTTACTTGTTATTATCTCCACACCGTGAATTTATTACAGCACCAGCAGCCAAAGTGGGGCTCCTGAAGGTGAGGGCAGTAAACCAAGCCAGAAAACCAGAGAAGAAGAAGCTGAGGCAGAGCTGGAGCTGGTGCAAAGTAAGGAACCTGGATGGGGGCCGGAGCAGCAGCATGGAGCTGATCTACAAGGAGGTCTGGAGAAGAGGACAAGAATGAAAGCAAAGCTAGAGCTCATGGCTGCGCTGGCTCAAAGAGAGGAATGAATCTTGTAGAGGCACCTTGCTGTGGCACAGCAAGCCTTCAAGGAGCCTGGCTCCTGACCATGCCTGACCATGGACCCTCCCTGGTGGCCTTGGTGACAATCTCACAGCTGGTGAGAGAGAGCTGGTAAAGCTGCTTCTACAGGTCAACCACCCTGAAGAGACTACCCAAATTAATAGGAGGTTTTACATAAGTTCAGCAGGACTAGGTAAGATTATTGTTTTCTAGCTACTCAGAAGGCAGGGAAGCTGCTAGGAAAACATGGCATGGGGACACACAGTAACATTTCTGCCAGATAAGGGTAGTGTGGTTACTGATTCCTTTCTCACTAACACAGGACAAGTTCATAATTATCTATTTTAAGGCAAATGGCAGAGTCTGTTATTATCACATCAGCAGATCATTCAGTTATTACTGTTTGCATTGTAGGAGTACCCAGAGGCCCAAATTGTATGGAAATACCCATTTGCTCTGCACAGGACATACTCTCAGGGACACCATCCCTCCCTGGAAGAGCTGCTTTTGCACGCGCGAAGCTGATCACACCGCACTGGAGCAAAGAGAAAATGCCTGGTTTATCCAAACTGGTAACTTGGGAATTCCTTGATGGAGATGGAGCTGTAAGTTGCTCTAAGGACAGACTCGTTACTCCAGCAAGGTGGAGACACAGCAGATTTGATCAGCTGATGTTTGGGTTTTGAGTTCAGAAAGAAAATATGGTATATGTCCAGAAAAATCTACGTTAAATGGGGCAGTGGAAGTATCAATTCCACTTGTTAAGAAAGCAGACTGATCATGGGAGGCTTAAGGTTTTTTTGTACCCTTCTTTGCTAATGATCCCTTTAATTACTTCCTGTAAGTCATCTGGAATGAAAATACCAGCGTACTCATTAAAAGAAGAAAGGTTTTGTAATGCTGTGTAATATGTACGGATTTGGGGCTCTGTGGATTAAATTTGGCAATTTCAAGCATGCAGAGTTACTAATCCACACTTTGCCTATAAAAAATATAAAGAAGAATTGAGGCAGTCTGATACCCTGAGGATGGCCAGGGAATTCCACACATTCCTGTCTTCTGGAACTCCCCTCCAGGGAGCAAACATTAACACTGGTGTTGCAACAGTCCCAGGCAGACCGCAGGGACACGCTTGCAGCAAAACGTAGGTGGTTTCATCAGGTGATTCTCTATGTTTTCACCTCACAGGTTTTTTTTTTTTTTTACAATTCTGTTCTTCCAGTTTCCTGGTGTTTTAAAGTATGTATTTGTCACATTTAATTCTATTTTCCTGTAATAGCTTCATCCACAGAGAATTCTCTTGGAGAACAGCCCAGAGATTTTTCTGTTTCTTCTTATGCCTTTATTTTCCCCGCATCTGCTATTACATCATTTAGATGAGTTACATCAATATAATTTTAGCTTTTATGTCAAACTTACAATGCTATAGTCAGGATGTCAAAATGGCTAAGTCCTGAGGATTTTATTGAGGCAGAATTTGCACCCAATTGTCTGTGATTACTTCAATAAGTTGAATGTTCTAATATTTCTAGTAGGTAGGCCAAAATAACACAGGTATAAGAACAGGACATCAGTAAAATATCATTTTAGAGGCCAGGAAGTTGAATGACATTGTGCGGTTTTCACAAAGTCAATGATGAATTGGTGGAAATGAAGAAATATTGAGTTGGGGTTCAGTTTTAAACACCTGATTACACTTTTTGTTCTATAATTAGAATGTTCATTGTTACATTTCATTTAACACTGAGTTTAACAAATTCTGTAATTCTTCTCCTGCATGGCAGTGATAGATCCAGGAATCTTGTATCAAATATCTGATTGGTTTAAGTTTCCTGTTTGTTCTTCAGTTGCCTTTTAAAAAGTACCAGACTCCACCCATCAGTACTTTTTGTCTTTCTGTCCCTCTCCCCCATCCATTACCTGTGGATTGCTCAGCCCTATATCCCACATGGGAGTCAGGGGTTGGGATTCGGTAAGTTTATGTAGCAAAACAGAAGAAAGAGGCAGGAGGATTATACTAGATTTACAGAATCCCTGTAATTGCTGTTGCATATTTGAAGATCCTGCCATTGAGTAGGAGTTGCTTGAGGGCAAGATCCTGTAGTGCCTACAGGTAACAAGTCACAGTTTCTAAAAACTGCATTTTTTCTCCACCCTTTCCCCATCTTTATCCCCTTCCTTCTTTCTCTTTCCAACTCTCTCTCTGAATGGGAATTACATGTTCAACTTAATTCAGCGAGTTGAGAACAGATTAAGGATACTCATACCCCTACACCCGGAAAGTAATTAAGTGGAATAAAGGCAATCATAGATTTAATTTTTCTTGCTCAATCTCCACCTATCACCCTGTTTTTATGTGTGATTAACCTATCAAACATTTCAATTTCTTTCTCAGCCCCAAATTTAACTGGTGTTATTAGTAGCGAAGTGTGAAGTTAGTCAGAGGATGAATTACATCAGCATCGCTTCCAGACTGTTCACAGTACCTTTATTCAAAAGTCACACTTCATAAAATAAGTCAGATGTCATATTGGGCTGTATCTGAAAACCAAACCATGGGTAGGTTTTACGGGTAACATGACTGGTTGTGTGACATCCTATTTTACTGGTGAGCCCTCCGACCACTTGACTGGTGGCCCCACCCAGCGGGACTTTTTAGGAGAAATGCCTAGTTGATGAACCATGGTGCGAGCAGGCTCTGGGCTGCCCAGGATGGAGGAATCCCACCTATGTGTAAACTCAGGAGGAGGTATCAGCTGAGCCTTTGGGATTATTGCTCTGGATACCACTTCTGAACCTCTCCCCACATCTCATTGCTGTAGCCTCAGTTTGTTATTGAACTTGATCCTAGCAGGTTCCTGAGAAGATGGATTATTTGTAAAAGCAGTTGCAAATTCAGGATATTAGAAAAGGTTTATAAACTCTGCTGGGTAAGTGCATCACACAAATGGCATTTGAACTGATGAAGAAATGAAATAGGCACTCTGGGTTGATTGGATCCTTTTTAATGTCTCTACACAAGTAGGTATTAGTGACAACATTAAAGGAGCCTGGCTGGGTCACAGATGTGATGGAATAGCAAATCCTTTCAGATTTAGGGTCAAATGCACCTCAGATTGGCACACCAGGTGATCCCACTGCACGTCAGTGATATGAAATACCCGTATACCCTCCTTAATATATCTCAGCATTTTTTGTGGCTAGAGGATATGTGCTGCCCAATAACTTCTGAGAGGCACCCATCCTCTCAGAGAGAGGAGCTGAGGAGGGCTCCAAATTACATATTTGCCCACCAGTAGCAATGTCTTTTTAAACATGCATCCCACAGTAATCAAATCTCCCACTGCTGCAGTAGTGCAGTTCTGCTGGCTCCTTGGATAGAGCAAAGAGAAGGAACAGAGAAGGAGAAAGGAGAATAACACAAAAAGGCAGAAACAGTATATCTTTTCCTGTCCTTTTTGGAGAGGAATCGTGAAATGATAAGATTTGAAAGGAAGACTGTTGCCTGCAGCGTCATTGCTCTTGGGACACAGGCGCGTGATCGCTTGCAGCAAGATACCACTTCCCTGCTGGGCAGGGGACAAGTTGCAGAACAGGACTAAGTGCTGCAAAGAGTTTTTCTGTCTGGCACTGCAATTAGTTGTGTAATTTGTGGCTGTTTGCACAGGCACACTCTATCCTCTGGTCTCTGCATGCTCATTTGTTAATGAGGATCATCGGGCAGGGTTATTTCCCACTATGTGTCATCTTTGCTATCTCTCTGACTCATATTTCTTCCACTGTGCCTGCATCCACTGTATGACTCTGCAACATCGAGGGCAGTTGTTTCCTTTGGTACCAGAGCAATCCAATCCAACCAGCAGCCAGGCTGAGTTATCAGTCTGGACGGCTTCAAATAGATGATAACCATGTTTTCAAAGTGCAGGGGCCTCATTTCTCATGCAGTTAGACTATTCGGGCACTTGTTCAGATGGTCATTTCAGAAGGACACGTCTGATCATTTGACTGCTACATTCACTTTACACCAGTAGATAAAATCCTCCAGCAGTCGGTGGGTGAGTTACGGAAGCAGTTGGTTAAATACACATCATTCCTACCCATATATGAAACTGGGACGTAAAATTATGAGTCATTTAAATACTTCGATAATTTGGTGTCTAGGCTTTTGGGGTATGTTATTTTGCAGAGTGTGAGGCAAAATCGGGGCCAGAGTAACATTAAGCAGGGACTGATTCTATCAGGGTCTTGGATTCAAATGCTGCTCCACAAATAATGCTCTACATTAACACACACAAACTCCCTTCTTCTGCTTCTTATGATTCCTGCCACATTTACTGGTGATAAATTATAACAAAAATAGCCTATGAGTTTATATTTAGGTGCTTCCATAAGGATCTGCTAGGCTAACTTTGTCTGTGGTGAGTTACTTTATTTGGCTATTTGGCCCTGAAAGGCACATACCTCATACTTTCCCAGCAACTCTATTTTCTTAGTTCTTACAGGAAAGGAAAGAGTTAAAATCTCCAGAGGGCATAAAGAGAAGTAATTTGAATATTCACCTCAGTTTTCCTGGAAAGGAACAGAAAAGAGTAGCAAGTTCTTTTTTAACTGCAAGTGCTTTGTTGTCCTTTCTAATACTTTCAGACAACTAACTTTAAAATACCGAGTAACTAGGAACAGAACTTGCTGCCAGCAGGTGCTTAATTTTTTTGCACCCAGTTAATAGCCAGGCAAACTGAAGCAGAGCTGGGAGGTGAAAAATGACCAGCACCCAAGTTTCCTGACTCCTTCCATATACGCTATCACTATGTTAATGTTTTCATTGTGAAAAATGAATATATTCTCCATTTAAGGCTCTTGATGCAATAGGGGATAAACAGTTTTGTAGTTGTAAAGGGTCATCTAGGTGAAAAATGCCATTTAAAAATGAAAATTAATATTAAGTAATACTTAAAAAAACCCTCAAACTCAATAACCTCCCCCCTGCAAAAAAAAGAAACCACCACCAAAAAAAAAAAAAAATTTCATAGAGATTCTTCCTCATTTTGAAGATTCAGTCAGAAGTCAGTATCTTTGGACCCGTTACTATGATGTACACAAAAACGAATTTGAAATTAGTGGGCACAGGCTCCTTGAAAAATTCTTCCTCTCCTGCAGTATAAGAGAAAGAACATCCAGCAATATTCCTGCTGAGCATAACCATTGCCTGCTGCACAGCTTGAGGAGATATTGGTGCCGACAGTGCAGAAACAACAGCATGCAGGTACCTGCTCCAGATGCTCTTCCTTCATCTTCAGCCCCCCGAGTCTTATGTACGTTGTCATACTCATTGGAGTGGTCCTAACACAGAGTGAACAACTGACATAACAGCTGGATAAGCACAGTAAAGACACTCATGCACCCAAAGTCTGCAGTGGTTATGTTAGTCTTAGACCTGTGTGTTTCAAATAGGTTGAGCTGCTCTTCCTTCTGTTGAAGCTGGTTGTGGACTGGCTCTTGATGGGCTGGGTAGATTTATGGCAAGGAGCCTCCTCAAGGTGCTTAGGGAAGGTTGGCTCTCAGGTCTTGGATATGCTGGGCTAATTTTTGATCACTGTAAATCAACAGTCTGGCACTGCTGTGGTTACAGAGAAGCAGCTTTGCATCCTAATTTGATTTCCTGTGCTGACAGAGCCTTTTCTGGCTGCCTCAGCAAATGCCTATGATTCAGCCAACAAGTGGGGCTTTACAGTGAAAGGGTGCTGCTTCCCTGTCTCTGAGATCACTGAGATTCAAATGGCTGAGTGCCCCTAGCACTATAGTTTTCATCCGGGTCATTTGTCCCTGCAAGAGATTTAATTTATTGGAATTAATTTCATACAGCTGCTGGAATACATCAAAGTGCAGTGAGAGGGAGTTGGGCAAACTCAGCCCCCACGGTGCCTGTCGGGAAGGAAGCTGCCATCTGTCTGCCTGACAAGCTGCATTAAGTTCCTTTGCCCAAGACATCTCTGGGTTTTGTTTCAGTCTCAGATGCTGTTCCTCAAAGATGCTGTCTTTAAGCAGCTGATGTCCGATGACAGTGGGCCCTGGGGTAGTCACTGCTGGTAAAAAACAGCAAAGCTGCAGCTCGGATTTAAAGCTCACCTCTGAAATAAGGCAGGAAGGAACCTGCTGATGGCAGGCAGGTAGCGGGTGGGATTGTGTGTCTGCTTTAAAGGCTTCACGCACACACTGCTGGGCCAAACAATGTTGGGGGCAGATCTCCACTGAACCTTATGCAGTCATTTTCTCCAGGGCAAAATGGAATATAACACTGTCTGATGGGAGGAAAGCCAGTATCTGAGGCACTTCCCAAGATACAAGGCAGCGGAGAATCTCACTTCCAGTGGTACCTTTCCCCTGTCTCTTACTATTTGAGTATTTGTTGATGATTTTGTCTTTTTTGATCTAACCAGAAATTAAAGTGGTGTTAGTTCAGCTCAACTCACTGCAAACATATGTAATTGCAGCAGTGGGAGTCCTGTGCGTGCACTGAGCTCTCAGGTACACGGTGCTTTAGCTCGGGAAGGCTTAAGTCTCTTCCCACATTGCTCAGATGGTGAGGTTAGATGAACAGTTTGGAAACGTGGTGGTTCTGCCTCCGGAGCTGTGCTCCACTGAGTGACAGCGTGACGTTGCTAAGCCACTGCAGGGTAAAGTGTCTTTGCTTCCCCTCTGCTGAAGGCTTTGCTGGGAACCAGCAGCTTCGACGGTGGGAAACTTGAGTTGTTCAGCACTTCACTGTAGGAGAAGTGGCTGCACGGCCATACCACAAAGAAATGGAAATACATATAGTTCTGGTTTTACAGCTGCAGAGCTGTTTGCATGGATGGGCTTTAACTGCTGCAACGTTATGGATGGAAAATCCTGCAGACTTTAGACATTTCAGAGGGTGAGGGAAAGAATTGTCACTCATGCATTTGTGTAGAGCTCCCCACATGGAGTCCTGACATAATGGGGACATCTAGATATCACTGCAATATAAACGCTAAGTAATAGAAACACAACATCCTGCTAAGATTAATAGCAATGAGGTAGAAGGAAAATGACTACTTCAATTATAAGAGCATTCTGGGGCATAAGGGCATTATAGCTCAACTAATAAGTAGGTAGTTGTAAAACAGAGTCAACAAGAATCAAAGTGCTCATTCTAGGATGTTTTTACAGTGGTCTCTGGTCACTATAATGTGCACTTGTGCTTCACCCAATGGGAAGAAAAGGTCCAGCACATCCTTAGTCTGCAACAGTGCTTCTCTGTGTTTCTCCCCATTTCTCGCTGAGATGCAAGTCCCTGTCTGTGCATTTTAGGCCATATGTTTAGCATTGAGATAAGAAAGAAGTTAGGAGCATATGTGTTTAGTATTTCCCTTCTAACTGGCACTAACAGCTTAGGATCATAGGAAGGGGAGGAATCTTGTGTGCTTCTGGGTCCAGTCCTCTCTAGTTGCAGGCTGTCATTTTGGGTAACACCCTCCTTAATGTCCTGTCTTGGGATTTTTATCTCTGTCATCTCTTTTGGGGGTTGTTTCAGATCCCCACTTCAGATCCCCACTTCCTTAATGAGTAGAATCGTTCAGCTAATTTCCAGTCTAAATTTATTCATGGGCAGATAGTTCATAACCATTTGCTCTTCTGCCAACATATTCCTTTCATTAAATAGCTCTTTCCCTCCACTGGTGATTAACCTCCTGATGTATTTATATAGTGCAATCATACGATCTCTGTGTCTATTTGGCCAAGCTTTTCTAGGTCCTCTGATACTGTTAACTTTCACTTATCAAATACATGAAATAGTTGAAGGTCCTATGAGGGAAAACATCGCCCAGCTCTCTGAAACCTATGCCACGGGGACAGCTGATGATCTGGGACTTGGGAAGGAGGATACAGCTCACATACCTGTCTACTGATCCTCCATGGGTACTCAAAAATATGCCCCAACCTTGGGATATGGGTTTGGAGACCAAATCCCATGTTTATCTGATGTCAGTGACTGGAAAGAAACTTCTACCCACTAGAGGAATAAAGACTTTTACAGAAGTCTCCCAGAGAGAGTAGATTTCCTACTAGTGGTTCCCTCCTGGAAATTTTGTTTACTCATACTGCAGGTTTGTATTTGTCACTACAGAGGCTGTCTGAAGGAAGATATTCTTGGGTGGCATCCTGCCTTCCTGGGTCTGCATTCAATATGCCAAGACTTATTATATGAGTATTTCTTGGATGGTGGCTTTTCCTGGATTGTGTGGTTGGCTGGTATGCACAGATAAGGTAATCGCTGCTGCCATTGCAAGGAAAAACAAAACTGCTGCAAAGCAGGATGACTGGAAATCTACTGTCTATTCTTGCTCATTTTTGTTAGTACAGTGGCTGATTCATTTTTTGATGCCTGCCTTTGGGAGTCAGCTCAGTGCTGGAACCACTCACTCCAAATCCCTCAATGTTACTGGACTGCCCATTCAATTGGCCCAAATGCTGAAGCCCAACTAAACTCTGGCAAAAAAGACCAAAAATAATACCCAGCTGAGCAGGTTTTGCACAAGTAAATCCATCCACCTTTCCTTTTTCATAACCCTTGCCCTACCTGTAATTCATAATTTTTCAGAAATGAAACTGGTTGGTTGGTTCTTTGCAGAGGAAGTTCAGCTGAGCTGAGAAAGTGGTGGCACATACGAATTTTTCACTGGCGATTGCGCAGAACATGTCCCACTGTTCTGAAACACGGGCACAAAATTTTCCTGGTGCCATGGGGTCTTCAGGTTCCCAGTCACACAGATGCGAAAGTAATGAGCATTGGAGGACAGCAATAAGAAGGTGCCTCAATTATGAAGTTTTCTCTGTCATTGAGGCTGCAGCTTCAAAGAAATCAACATATTTTGATCACACTGTTTGTCTCTGTTGTTCTGCTGAGTCGCACCAACCTCTCAGCTTCCTTCCCAAAGGCTCCTATATATAAACTCCTGTGCCTCACCCACAAGGCATGACTTTTTCTGGCTAAGATGAGCTGTTGCTTTCCTATACCAAATGGTTTGCACAGTCATTTGCGGGAAAAAATAAAAAAATGTTGAAAACTCTGTGACTCTGGGGAGTTTCCACTTGTAGCTGCCTCATCTTTAAACCATTCTTTTTCTGCCTCATCATTGCACATGGAGTATCTGAGAAAGTATTGGGAGCACTGAAGAGTTGTTCAGCAGCCTTGATACCAGTGCTTATGGCTGTGGAAGAGTCACTCTTTCAAGGATGCACCCACCGCACACTGTAATGGATATAGTTTGGGATGCTCTGTAAGGAAGCAAGGTGTGGTGATGAACACACCAAGGCATCGTGTAGTCAAAATACAGGCCATATTCTCATGTGAGCACATGGCTCCCACACCAGGCTAAATTCTACTTTGAAATACTTTGCTTGGCTCTTAGAGGGATTGTACCCAGGACCACTTCAGTCTTTGGAAAAGGAAGCCCTGCCAAGAAAGATGATAGCAGTCATAACAGAATGACTGTGGGGAGGACAACTGTGCCAGCACCCCCCGCTATGTGGCAGACAAAGGATTCTAGATTTGCTGGGAGCCATGCGGGGCAATGAGGGTCAGCTCCTGGTAGAGGGGCTGGATCCAGGAAGAACTGGCTGGGGATCAGGGAATGATGGACTTATCCCAGTGGGCAGCTGAAGCATTCCCAGCTCTGCAATACCCCGCAGAACCACCTTTTCCACAGCCTCTCTTTCCCTTCACAGGCTGGGAACCGGCTCTGCTGTCACTAATAAAATAAATTTGGGGGCTCTCTTAAGGATAATGACTGCATATATTTATGTTTATGGCTGGGAAAAATCCACTATTGCTAAATGGCTGAAAAGTCTTGAGACAGCTCTGAGTGTCCCAGCGCAGTCAGGAGTAGGATTTTTCCCAAGATCTTCTTTGAGAAAGAGTGGGACCCCTGGGAGAGAAGGTAAAATTGCATATCTTTGCAGTGAATGTGACATGGCTTTTCTGTTCTTTTACTTTGTGAGCCAAATCATCCAAACCTCAGCATTTGCATGGCCAGTTTGTCCCAAGAGCAGCAGAACTAACGGCAAATCTTTTTCTAAGGATTTGTGTTTTGAGGCTGAACTTCTGTGGGAATTATCTGGTTTCTGAAAGAAGCTGAGGTCACAGTATTGTCCTTCTCTCGATGGGGGCATTAATGAGGTCTCTCCCCTCTCTCTGGTTACTTAGTACTTGTACGGAATTTCCAGAAGCTAAAGAGATCTTTATTCCTCTATTAAATTTGGCTGCCTTGAGCCAAAACATTTAAAAAATATTTGGGAGGAGCTGAGTTCAACAAACACAAAGTAATGACATAATTCAGCTGGAAATTGGGCCAAAAAAGCACTGAGGAATGATGAGGAATTTAGCCAACTCACCATTGGTGTTCACAATTACTGTTGGTCCCAGGTGGGAACACCCAGGTGGGGTCTTTTACATGCAAATTGCTCCATCAACGCAGAAAAGACTTGAAACCCCTGTGCCTAAGTGTAAAACCAGTGCTTGCTGTTTGTTCACTGTTCCTGGCTCTGCTGCAGAGCAAACTTCTTTCCCTCCCTGTGTTAGTTTGCCTTTCCCAGCATGTGCCTGTTTTTTCTGCTCAGATCAGGAGCTCTCTGGGCAGGAGCTGTCTGTTGTGTGTGCTTGTACAACACCTCTCATGGTGAGAACTCCTTCTTGGTTCAAGCTGTTAAGCATTCCTATAACCCCAGTAATATATACTAATAAATAATGAAAGTAGGAGCAGAGAAACTATCAAGAGAGATGAAGCTTGTTTAGCTGCATAAACAGCATTTGACTGCACTTCTGAGCACATTTTGAAAGTGAACTTAAATTTTCATTACTTGTCTGTGTCATACCTATTGCTAACATCCAAAGCAGTGCAGAACTCTCTTCCAGTGCCTGTGTAGCTACCTCAGCCACTCTAACGAAGGTATCATCTACTATGATAGATAGCCTTAGGTCTGATCTCTGATCGTGACAGGTAAGCAAAGGAAAAAGTGAGCTGAAATAAGTCCACTTTAAAGTATATTTATTCCTGCTGGCATTTGCTAACCTCTGCATGCTGTGTAGGATCAGAGAACTTAGCCTGACTTCTTGCTCGTGAAGATGACTTCCCCAATTTTGCTTCATATTTTTTTTTGACCATTTAGCTTCATTATGCCAGGTTACAAATGGTCCCACCACTCCTTTGTGGAAAATGTTTTTCCATGCAGTCATCTGTCTGCCTCTTTTTTCTGTTTATGTCTTTGCTATTGTAAGTTTTCTCTTTTTTTCTGAGCACAAGCTCTGTAGTCTCCTGCCATTAATGGAAGTTCTGTAAGGTGAGAGGGATAAGGACTGCATGTATGTGGGAGTGTGTATGGTGGGGGGAATATATGGCATGGCATAAAGGCAGGTTCTCCTGGGGAGGATGAGCTTTAGGACTGTTGATGAAGTATTAGTGTGTTGTCATTTAATGGTCCTCCTGTGAGAGGAGGAACATTAGTTCCTCTGCACTGGGCTGTCCATGACACTTCATATAAAGTGGGTATATTAATACATATAATTTGCATCTGGATATGCAAACACAAATTAGTTCTCCATAGGTTAAGACCTGCATCCTCATGATGGACTGTTATTTAATTATGGTATAGTAAATTTTGCTCTCTGCACACAGTTCATTTTCTATACATGCGGCTACAGCTACATGCTGGTTTATGACAAAGATGGTCCCAGAAGACATATATACACAGTTTACTAAAGAATATTAAGCTTGCCATTTGATGTCAAAAATCCCTTTGTGACATTCATCTAAACAGCGTGAACTCTTGGGTCGAGGATACTCCTCTCAGCCCCACCAGGGGCTCTCAGCACTGGGCACCTCCGCCCCTGGGTACATCACACAGAAGGAGGGACATGACGTGCAGACATGAGTCTTTGTTTTCATGGGAAATGCTGCATTTTGTGTTTCTCGGTTCTGTTTCGCTGAATGCTGCTTGCCCATCAGTACAGTTGGCAATGTCACACTCGCTTGTATTTCTCAGCCATGTTAGGAGACTGGATAAATGTTTGCACAAATACTTTTGGCATCTGTGGTTCAAGTGCCCTCTCTATGGGCTGAAGCCTTCAGTGGCTTTTCAGCAGGAGGTTATGGATCAGGTGGACCTTCATGACCTCCTAGTTTATTTTTATTATGGAGCTTGGTGCTCAGGGAAGTCCATATGGATCACCAAGCTCTGTGCCAGAACAGAGCTGCTTTGTCTTCTCTTTTCCAGTTGCTGTTATGACTGTTAATTTCACACCAATATATATATATATGTAATATTTTAACTATATATATGGTTAAAACATTCATCACACAGGCTTGTCTTCAGAAATTAATTTCTCTTGGTACGACATATTCCAGTGAGTTTTCTGATAATCAGAACAAGAATGTAATTGGCACATTTCTGCTTCAGGTGGGGCAATTATGAAAATTTGGTGTTGAGAGCAGACATTGTTTTGACAGAAAACAGTTGCTAAAACTTTGCAAGTCTGGAGAAAAGAGGAGATGGTATTGTTTTATTATGTAACTTCTGCAGATGAAACAGAAGTCTTTTGTTTGCCTAGTTGTTGCTCTAGTCTTAAAGTCAATAGAGCTGAATCATGGTAAAGAAAAAGATCATGTTGAAAATGCCTTGTCTCATCCAATTCTCTTGCCTTGTCTTTCCAACCTGCACTGAATGAAAATGTTCTGCACTTCTGGACAGATTATCAAATTTAAAGGGTATTAGCAGGCACCAGCTGTGTGCTGTAATTATTTGGTTGACTCTTCTGATGTTAGGAGAGAAAATCTGAGTTAATGGCTCAGATGCTCTCCTGCCTGATTCCTTAATATCCCTCACCTTGCACCTGGTGCATCTGCACAGAGCAGGGATAAAACAGCAGGAGGGCAGAAGGCAACTGTCGGGTACATACAGCACAGAGGGACAGATGACTACTTATGCTGCAAGAGCTTTGTAGCAAAATATTAACCATTCTCCATTAATAGTCCCAAGTGAGGAAGGAAGAAGTCAGTTGCATTTTTTTCCAAATGCCTGTAATGTTGTCACAGTAGTCAGGCAGGGCTGGACTCAACTATCTAAAGAGAGATGTCTAAAGTCATTGGAGATGCCCAAGAGGCGTGAATTTGTGTGTCTTGGGTGATTTTCTGGAAGATGCCCCCAGTGTAGCTCCAGACAGGCTGCTGACCCCAAGGCTGGAGGAGGCAGACAAGGGAGCAAGCTGGTGTGGCATCAGCATGGTTTTGTGTGTTTAATAGTTAGTGTCTTTCTTATAGTTAAATGGAGAACAGCAAAATACATTGCACTTTTAAATCAGCAGTTCTTAATGGTGGAGGCTAATTCAGAGCAGTTGGAGGAAATCAGTAGCTAAAGCAGTGGATGCTGAGGCTTTTCATCTGCTCTTTGCGTGGTTCTGGGCTTTTGCTTGAGTCTAGGCTCAGTCTTGTCATCTGGCCTGTGTGTGGGAATTGATTCTGCCTGCAGAGCCGGTCACACCTCCCACCTCCACGAGGGGCTGGACCGCTCTGGTGTGCACGTGGTTTAATTTCTTCTGAAATGAGTCTAGTTCATGTGCACCAAAACTACTTTGCAAACTGAGCCAAAAAGCATTAATAAGGGTGACTGGAAAATTTTCTTTGTAGCTGCTCAACAGCTGTGAAACAAAATTCTGAAGTGAGAGACATGCGGTATCTGGAGGAAATTCCTTATCCATCTCCAGAAACTTGAATACTCTTCAAATTTTAACAAAATTTACATGATAATTTAGATAATCTATTTATCTCCCTGTAAATACAGGGACAGATGTTCATTGCTGAAGCAGACCGTATGGACACCTCTGGACTGTTCACATCTTGAGGTGAACTATCTGATTGACAGACGACAAGCGGGCTCTTCAAGCACACGTGGGCAAACCCAGCCTGGCAGAATTGAGTGATGATTTTATAATAGCATATTCTGAATTCTGTTTAGTTGCCAATCTGTCCCCATCCTTTGCTGACACATGTTTATCCTCTTAAAGCTTTTTTCTCTAGCCATGAGGGGTGGAAACTTACCTTAGAAATAAAAGCTGAACCTTTGGGGAAGATCTCTGTTCTACCAGTGAGACCTTCAGGCAGGAAACTATGGAACAGGATGAGACTGGAGATAGATAGAATTGCAAAAGTTGGCAGCCTTTGCATGTCTATGTTACAGGGATACCAGAGCAGTGTTTGCTATTATTGAAAAAGCCAAAAGGTTTTGACATAGCAGCTCTTGACCTTCAAACGTAAGCCTTTAGGAGCAGGGTACAGCATGTACACAAGCGGTGCTATTTTAATAATAATTTCCTTTTTTGTGCTGTGTCCACCTTTGAGTCACTTGAGCAGGGCTTTCAGTAGTAGTAATTAGAAAAGTAATAGGTCCTCTGGTGCTCTGAACAGTAAGAAAATATTTTAAACCATATAGAGTACTATGTAGATCAAGTTATTGCATGTGAAATCTTGCACAAGCGCTACTTGCAGTCAGTTATTTCTGGCAAAAATATTTCTACCATTAATACTGCAAACAAGGGGCAAAATGGAAATCTGATATGAAATTTATTTGTTCTGCTGTACCCTTTGGAAAAGGGCCAATATGTTAAATTGGGAATGTTGGTATAATTTACCACGAAAGATCCATTTTGACTACACATGGTAAATAAATACCCACTGGTTGATTAAAAGAGCGGAGTACTTGACAGATCACCTGGAGCTTTCTGCCACAGAACAGAGGGAATCTGGAAATTCCAAGCTAAATAAATTACATATGAAGAAAGCCAAATGAAATTTAGTAAATGAATCATTGATGTCAAATTGGAAAGAATCTGATAAAAAATACAGTCTGAGCTACTTCTAGTTCCACATGCTCTGCATCGTTACCAATGATTGTGCGAAGAGAATGCATAATATTCTTATCCAGCAAGTATAGAATTCTTGTTATAAGCTTTTTACATCACACACACGTAGGAATTCATTTCTGACCAGGTTATGAGACAGGTGAATCAGAATGCTTCTTGCACCAAGATTAGAAACAGAGCTGCTCGTCCATATTCACATTCAGTAATTCACAGAGAGTCTCACATTTTGTCCCAAACTATACACGTTGGGTAGGTGTGCCTGGGAAAGAAACAGCTCATGCTCTCAGTCAGAAAGCACCTTTCCTGGCAGTATTGACTACATGTCGGAATGGCACTGTAGGTAAACTTTGGTCAGCCTGATTTAAAAATGTCAGGTATTAGGAAAGAGATTCCTAGATGGGGGCTTATTTCATTCAGACCATCTTATGCACGTGGAATTAAAGTATTTTTTTTTTTCTGCACACTTATCATCAACCACAGCCATAATGAAAGTCAGAAAGGTTTCCTAGCAAAATGCCTTGTAAAGCAGGGACACTTTTCAAGGCTTTCCAGTTTTCTTCAGTCTTGCACTGTAATAAATTGGGAAAGAAAACGCAACCTAATGTCTAGTGCAAAATGCTGAATGGTAGGATGTCTATATTTATTCCTGGCTCTGGCACTGACTCTTGTGCTCTTGGGTGAGTCATTTCTTCACCTGTGAATGAGATGGCAATGATAAAAATCAGTTTTACCTCTATCCAAAAGATGCAGTGATTTCACAAGGTTTAATTCAGCTTTTAAAACATGTTTGAAATACTCTGGTAAAATATTGCCATAAGATACTGCTGTGTTTCCAAAAAAGCACTACAAGAGTCATAATTTAAAAACTGTACTTTAATCCACAAAGTAATTCAGCCCTTGTGAAAAATCAACATTTCAGCTACAAATCACTGGTCTGTTCCTAAGAGACTCTTTAATATAACTTACTATAGAATAGTATGTAAATTTTATGGTGTTTTGAAATTATGTTTGAGATACTAGAGAAATGAAGGTGACCCCAGGTTTTTTTTTTTTACAGGGTCTAAGGTAATCTGCTGAGGTTACAGAGCACTAAATCTGATCTCTACGCACAAACTGGTGGAGGTATAACATGAACGACTAAAATTACTAGACATACATAAATGTTATAAACGGAGGAGGAGCCCAACTGAACTTTTATAAAGGAAAATTGTATCACATATGTTTACTAGATTTCTTTGAAGAACTCACTATCTATGAGATTGGTACTGTTGAACTGATCTTCCAAAAAACCTTCGACCAAGTCTTTAACTAAAGACTGTTAGAGGAACTAAATCATCTTGGGGTGAGATGAAACAACCTGTCATGGATTATTAATCTCAGGTTAAATTGTAGTGTAGGATTTACTGATCACTTCTATGATGCAGAGGATTGCCAGTGGTCACTCCCAAGGAAATATGGTGAGACTGCTGTCCTTCACAACACTTACATGACCCACAATAAAAGGAGGAGTGAAAGAGCAAGGCAGAAAAGATCAAGAAAAACAGGAAATGCTTTAGGATAGTCAAAAAAGTATCTGGAGTTATTAAATCCTTCTGATTTCATGATGCAGAGTGTTTGACAGTAAAATTGCAGATTAAATTTGTCAGCGAATGCAAAATGATACACGTCAGTGGGAAAAAAAAAAGAAACAATTGTAGCTAAAATGTACAGCGATGAGCTCTGTCTTACCTGTCTTGGAATCATGGTGTGCAAAAACCCTTATCCGCCAAGGATAAGTTGGCCTTTCCTGTGCCCGTTCTCACTGGGTCCTTTGCTCCATTCAGCAGCGGGCCCATTTTTCCTCAGTCTTCCTTCTGCTACCTATGTACCTTTCTTGTTGCCCTTCACACCCCTCACCAGATTTAAATCCAGGCAGGCTTTGGCTTTCCAAATCCTATCACTGCACATTGAGACTGTCTCAAGACTGCTCCGGAATTACCCAGTCCTGCTTCCACTTCTTGTAGACTTACTTTTTTGTTTGAGCTTTGTCAGGAGCTACTTAGTTGTCCATACAGGCCTCCCATCTCCCTTTGCTTGA
The DNA here is from genome assembly GCA_009769605.1 of Bucorvus abyssinicus. Taxonomy (NCBI): domain Eukaryota; kingdom Metazoa; phylum Chordata; class Aves; order Bucerotiformes; family Bucorvidae; genus Bucorvus; species Bucorvus abyssinicus. Next base: position 22,029,763 of record CM020033.1, read on the forward strand.
CTTCCTGCACATCCACATGGGCCAATCTTGAGCTGGGAGGTGGTGCTTGAAAATCAACCAGCTCTCTTGAACTCCTTCACTCCCAAGAATATCCTGGGGATTCTTCCTAGGAGGTCCCTGAACAGGACAAATCCTGCTCTCCTGAAGCCCAGGTCATGATCCCACTATTTGTCTTGTCACCTTCTCTCGAGATCCTGAAGTCCCACGTTTCATAGTCACTGCAACCAAGTCTGGCTCCTGACCTTCACCTCCCCTGCCAGTTCTTCCTTGTTTGTATCTGTCAGGTCCAGGGAGTGCCTCATTAACATCAGTGCGCTCTGAAAACCTACTGGATTGCTTGTGTTGTCCTTCCAGCAGATGCTGGGTTGGTTCAAATCCTCCATGAGGACCAGGACCTGAAGGCCTCTTCTAGTTGTCTGAAGAAAGCTTCATCTCCTACTTGCTGATCAGGTGTCTGCAGCAGACACCCACCACAATGTCACCCATATTGGTCTGTCCTCTAATCCTGACCCATAGGATTGGGTCAGTTGGCCCATCCTCCATGTTCCAAAAAACTAAACAGATTACTGCTATTCAGCTTGGAAGAAATGACTAAGAGAAAGGGAGGAATATAACAGGTTTTTAGATTTTGAGTGGTGGAAAGAGGGAAGATGGTAAAAGGAGCATCACAGTTTGCTGTTTCTCACAGGACAAGAACTAGAAGGCAAGCTGAACCTTAAAAACCCCAAGAGGAGTATACTTTCACCCAATGCATGGTCAAATTATGAGCTCATAAACACTCATAATGCAACAGGCATTTCTATAGATCAAACTTATATATAAACTGAAGATGGGAAAAGAAATTTAAGGAGGATGAAACACTGTTACTAAACGCTAGTCTTTAGTTACTAAAAATAATGGCTTGGGTACCACCCTTCTGAATGCTGGAAGTTGTAATGAAGATCAGGCAATTATCACTTTATATTTGTCCTGGTTTATAATGTGCTTTCTGCTTCTGGTCACTGCTGGCTGCAGCACTGGGTGGATCTGTTGTCTGAGTACAGGGGATCTCTCCTTAGTATGTATTTATATCCGTATGCTAGACAAAACTCTTTCTAACGCAGTTCATCTACTGCTCTCTGTGGATTGTATGTTCTTTGCAGGCAAGGTAGCAACTTGGATACCAGAGGTAAGATAATTGAAAAGCAGTGTTTATGCTGTGCCACTTCATTTGAAGAGACAGTAGGCTAGAAAACACACATGCCAATATTCTGACTACCACCTCAGGGGTTCCATTTTTGGACATTTCAGTTTATTAGCTCTAACTGGGAGCCGGAGGCTGAAACCAGGTAGCAGTTTGTATCTCCCCTCCTCTGCTTCAAGGGCTTGACTAAAAAACATTCAGACACAAAGACAAAATGGGCCTAAACTTACATTTAAAAAATCAACAAGAAAAAAGACTATGGTACTGTTATGGCGGTTCTTTTCAGATGCTATTATTTTGTAACGCTCTTCTGGAGAGAGCCAGGGAGGAACTACCTCGAAGCTCTCCATTGCACAATAGTTTCCGTGTGATGTATATGACTCTGGAATGGGAAAGACTCATAAATCTTTAGTAAATTGAATCCTGCACAGGATTCACAGGATGCTTGAGAGAAGCACGGAGTGATACTAGCTTATAAACCTGACCTAAATAACCAGCTGTGAATCTTAAAGGAGACAGGAGTGTCTAAGCATAATAAAATAGGCAGAAGTGCTGGCAAACCTGGTCTAAATACCAATTGATTCCACTTCTTCTAATAGCCTTCTGATCCCACCAGCACAGATCAGGGAAATCTCTCTTTATAACACGTGTATTCCAGGAGACTTCTGAAAGTAGTAGGAGCTGAAGACAGAACTGATAAAATAGTGAAGAAAATTCCAAATTAAAATTGTATCCCCAAAAAGTGACTCATTACATTTTCTGTTCAGTAGTGGTAAGTGCCATATAACTTATACTATGTCCTTTCTATGAAAAGCTAATAAAAGGAGAGCTGAAAGTGGCTGTGGAAGGCAGTCTGCCGACGTGGGAATGACGCCAAACCCAAATACCATAGGATACTGAGAGTGGCACGATTTGGCATAGCTATCCCTTTGACATTTTCACTGAACAAGCTGCTACTTCTGTAATTTTTAAAATGTGATTCCTTTCTTTTTTTAGCAGAAAGTGTGTCTTGAGCAGAATATAACCCCGTAACATTAGGCAGAGACATGTCTAACTGTGAGCAGCTTTCTGCTGTAATGATTAGGTGAATAGTAGAGAAGTCCATCATAGTTCTGGAGCTTTTGTATCATCCCTCTCCAGTTGTTTGCCATGAACCTACACTTGATTTGATGCCTTACTAGCTTTATACTGCCTCAAACATGAATTCTGTAATGAAAAGCAGAAAGGATTTTGTGCAGATATTGAGAAAAGACACTGACTGAATATGGTATTAGGAAGAAGGGACCTCTGACTCTATAGGTTCTTTCTGCTGCCAAGCAGATTCTGCAAAGCAATACTTTACTTGAGAGAAAATGGATATCACTCATAAATGCACTGGATTGTATGTCATTAAGTTCTTTCCTATACTTTGGAAGGATGGATTCTTTAAAAGATCCATTCTTTCTAGAGGAAGTCTGAAATAAAGCAGACCAATTGCCCCCAGCAGCGCCTGTGTCTCTTGAGGGAGCCCCAGGTAACACTCAGAAATACTCCTGCGTTGGAGACAACAGCTAGAAGAGGTGTGAGCCTCAGCTTGCCTGTCCCTGTCACCCTAGAGACAGGCCGGCACATCTGGGGAGCCCTCAGCCTTTCTGACACAGGACTCTTAGGTTGGAAGAGTGGCCAAGACCCTCATGGTTGGGGGAATCTCTATAATCTAAATTAGCTGATTATATTTTAAATGGCCAAATCCCACTGTAGCAATATAGATGATCCACTTAATGGATGGCACAATATGGCATAAGCATATATTTTACTTTTATTTCATTGGGATATTACCAACAGTTTAGAGTAAATGCCATCTTAAATTCTTTGCTGACTTGAGGTAGTTGAGACATGAATTCCTAAATTTGGACCACAATGCAAAGAGGGACCTGCAACTTTTTATACAGTTTCTTTCATTTTCCTTCAACAAGCCCTCATGAGTGTAGGTGATGTAAAGGGAGCTATATAGAAAGAGGAACCTCTGCCTGAAGCAAATGGTGCATTAAAATAACTGCACTGTGAACTGTTGTTAATACACTTCTCTCAAGACTGGGTCTCCCAGTAACATTGGAGTAATAGATAAAGCAAAAATGTGCATTTTTTTAGAATCAAAATAAATAGTTGATATGTAACAATGCAGCAGAAAAGGGTTGACAAATATACAAATAGACAGGACCAATAGTCTGGCAACAGTATTACTTCTGCTAGCTTTGAACAAGCTATTACTTGTGACCATTTTCATCCCCACCTGTTAAGCCCTTATTGGTTTTGAGTTAACTAGATATTCATCCTTGCACCTGACAGTGAACCCAGGTAAAAAAATGTTTGGAATTAGTCAATATATGAAACACCTGATGAAAAACCTCTAGGTGACCACACTGGTTGTGCAGCTTTGTACAAACATTTATTTTTCCTGGGATTGGTGTTTATGGAGTGCAGCAGGCTATTCCGGTCGCTTGCTTGTTTTACTTTTCAAGAGTCTATTGTTCATCTGTTCTGCAAACACTCTAAGGATCTGTTCTGATCTGTAGTCCTAAAAGTTGCTGCAAGTCTCTCTTTAAACCTTTCTCAGAACCCTTAAGACAACAAGAGGAATTTTATGCAGTAATTGAGGTTGTGCCATTGCATTCGTTTGCTGAAAGGGCATTACTGAGGTTCAGGAGGGCATAGGGAGTTAGTGGAGTGCTGGAGCCTGGAGTGCTATGTCAGGTGATTGTATAGGACTCCAATTGTGGCAACCACCCTTAAAAATATTTTCAATCATTTATTGAAGTTAAGGGAGAAAAAAGAATTTGACATATAAAGTACGAAATACATTTTTGACATTAGGTTTCCCTCTGAAAAAAATAATCATAGGAGGATGTCTTGGTATTAAAAGTAGTATAAATAGCTCACTTAGAGAGGAAAAAAGAAGTTAATTTGGCTGGTCTAGAACTTTATTTTTGAAGTTTAATCTTGCTTCCTTTTAGATAAAGCAAGAACCAGCACACACCAATGAGAAGAAATGACAGGGAGAAAATGTGTCTTGTGCCGGATTTCACTTATGGCTGGGAAGGCATGGTCCCAGCTCCGAGTCTGAAAAAACGCTTGGAGAAATGGAAAGCTTTCACCAGCATTGCACTGCTTAAGACATTCCTCCTATCTGGACCCTCTAGGATCTGCAGCAGGAGTCAACTCTTGTGTCTGTATATTGTAAGATGCTGAGATTGTCTTCCCGGGCACTAATGTCTTTTGGGTGCTTTTCTCTGCAAGCTTGGGCAGGAAGCCTTTCAGGCCCCCAGTAAAGGACTCCCCCAGGGACCCCCTAGTGATGGTGAGGGAGGGACCAGTCAGGGTTACGCTGTGTTTCTTCCGGTCATTTTTCATTTGGTGACCAGCACTACCAGCCAAGGAAACATGCCTGTGAGCCTGGCTGCGATCACCTGTCTCACACCTCTAACATCGCTGCTTGTTACCCAGCCAGCAGCTAGCAGTGCTGCAAGGCACCTTGTTTAAATCAATCCTCTTTATACCATGTGTTTTGTCTCCAGCTTGTCGTTACTTTTGTTTGCAGCTCTGTGTAACAAATTAAGACATGTTCCTCCCTCATTGCAGCACTTAGAAAATGGGTCCCATGTCATCTCGCCTCTCGACTCGAACTGGGGCTCCTGAAAAATATTTCTTTCTCTGTAACAGAGCCTAGTTTTCCTGCTATGGCTCAAATCCTGCTCCTCTGGCTTGGAAGGAGTCACAAGGATGACTTACATCATCCTTCCTGACAGGGCAGGACTGTTTCCTTGCTGAGCATGGGACGATATATACCCCACCGTGGCCCCTTACAGGCAGCGTGGGTCTGCGGTTAGTCACAAACCGTACTTTGAACATCTGACTCCGTAGTCTGGCGTGTGAAGCTGTAGGGCCCTCTTGTGGGAAGAAGACAGCAGTCTTGTTCCTTGTGAAATGTATGTACTGGGGTGAAAACCGGCAGGGGATGCGTGCCATCATCTGTCGGAGCGCTGCACCGTGGTACGTTGTGTGACAGCCCAGGCATCTCCCATTTGTGCTCAAATCTGATTCTTATCTGCAAGCCTGGAAATGAGAAAGGTTTGTATTTATAAACCTCAGCCCTGCGTACGGCTGCTGACCTCTCCACCTCTGTCCCTGATTTTCTGGAGAGTTTTTTTTCCTCTACCCTGGGTGTGGATGTTAACTCCTAAAACCAACCTCTCTGCTCTGCTCAGACAGGCCCAACAGTGGTGGCACTTCATTCATATGTGGATGAGTTGAGTCTATGCCACAGTCATGCCATGACCCAGGGACCTGCCACATCCCCTTGTTTCCTCCAGCTGGCGACCACCGTTCTTCATGTCCCAGCCCAACTGCACTTCCACTGAGGAGTAGTGAGGCTCTGTGCCCTCATCTCCTTGAGACATACCCTTATCCCTCCACCTCTTGCCTCCTGGCCCGGAAAGACCTTGGCATGGCTTCCTAGAGGCTTCAAACACCGTTTGTGTCTTTGTGCCTGCCTCAGGGAACTGGAGTCCTCCTCTTGGCCAGGGTGTTATCCGTGTGTTTAGAGGAGCTGTGAGCTGGATGCAAGCAGTGAAGGATGCTGGAGCTGGGGCCTGCAGGCAGGCAGTTAGGGCAGGTACCTGCTTTGAGTCAGATGTATGGACAGGAGATGTCAGCATGTAGCTCCTGAGTAAGCCTAAAAAGTTAGTGAGAGGAGCCATGTCAGGTTTCACTCCATGCCGGCAATGGCAGGAGTTGGACCTTTCATACTGAACCACGGTGAGGTGGCTAACAGAATGGTGAAGGGCAAAGCTTGACAGCAATTCAGAAACCTTTGACCCAAGCGTTGCATAGCTCACCAGCACAAAACTTGTCACACCGAGTATCCCAAACGTATTTGAGTATCTAACTGTCTCAGTCACATCCAGAAGGTGTGAACATTTTCCTATAGCCTAAGCCCCACTTCTGACATCAAACACACTTTGAGGGAGGATGATGCCAGTTTGCTACTCAGAACTCTAATAGCTGTATAGTGCAAGAACAAAGCAAAACAGCCACCACCTACCCCCTGATGCTCAAGTTAGGAGAAAGATAATTGTCATTATTCTGTATTTTTTGTTACTACTTTGATAGGTATTTGTATATTTTCACGTCCTGTTCTGATCTCAGTCCATATCCACCTCTGCTGTGACATCTTCCTGTCCACAGGCATCCCATCTATTTAGCTGCAGCAAATAGTCTCTTAAATTACAATCCAATCTCAAACTTTCTTTAATATGAACAGTTAAAACTTTATACTACAGTTATCTCAAATACTGGATGTCATAATATATAAACCAATCAAGGAAATTATTGAAAATATTTACATTATTGCAAATTCTAAGAATCAAAAATATCAGAAACGAGATACTGAGAGTATATTTGGAAAGTATAGCATGTACTTAAAACCCTATTTCAGAATAATTGGTACAATATGAACTTTTGACTTTCTAAGACTATTTTCTGGAGTTCCATTTTCACTTTTTTCTGATGTCAAAATGACTAATTTGCATTATTTTTTCATGAAGTAATAGTCAAAGTCATAAATGAGTGTGGGCCAGTGTTGTAGATAAATCTTCTATTGGTTCATTAAAAATGTTATTAGTGAGTTCCAAAATCTACTTGATCCTGACACAAACAGTTTCCTGCTTTTTCTAGTCAAATGATTCCCCTGATAATCCTTCCTTACCACTGTTTTGGGGTTATATACAAGATAAAGAGCTGCTTCTTGAAGGAGTTGACAAAAATTGACAAGTTATTGATGAGGAGGAATGTTTCAAGAGAGAGGGTTATTTACATTTTCTTATTTGGCGTTTTTTGTATGGATGTACGAAGCTTTTAGGAGCAAAACCTGTGTTTTGGCAGGATGTCCCACCCTAGTCATGGAATCCATGAAAGCAGAAACAGTGAGCACGAGGTTTTATGGTTCAGAGTAAGTAATTCTGGGTAGGAGTATGCTGAGGGTCCGAGGGAAGTGTTGCTGGTTTTGGAACAAAAGCTATTGATGAGCTGTTGAAGCGTATTGAGCCCGAAGTACTGAACTGCACGGTGTGTGCTGCTGCCGTGGACCCTGAACCTAACAAACTGGAATAGGAGGCCAAAAGATAGAGCAAACCCTCCATCACCTCCAGCAACAAAGAAACACCACAAGTTCTCAAGCTAGCACAGGACCTCAGTAAACACCGAGTGATATTACGGCAAGACCTGTTGCACACCTGGCTGCAACTCTGAATTGTCTTGTTCATGAGATTACCACAAACTAATTAAAAAAAAATTAAGCTTTAGTTTCTTACATGATCTGTGGGAAAACAACTAATATGGTGAGGTGAGGGAAACTCTGTTCCCCAGATTTTAGCTCACACCTTGACTCAAAGAGCAGCCATGAAGCGGCTATGAAGCCGTTTGCTGATCCCAAGAATGGAATGCGGTTACCATGGATAAGGCCTACTGCAGCCAAGTGCAACGTACCGTACCTCCAAACGAGGGAGGGAGTAACGTGGACGTGATACGGTCCAACCTCGTTCTTGGAGGTAACAATGGGCTGCTGCAATTAACTGCATTAATCTCTATCAAGAAAGATGGATCGCAACTGCCGTGCCAGCAAAAATGGTGAAATCGTGTCCTCTAGGTGAACTTTGCTCATTATAATGTCATTATAAAACCAAAACACGCCTCCATCCCAAAGGCTAACAGATGCCTCCAAGGTGCCACCACTCCCCACTGGGCATGTGCCCTGTATTTTAACACCTGTGCCTTTAAATGTGAAGCGAGAGATTTTTAATCCAATCAGAATAAAAAGAATATATGACTAGAGTCACTCAAGCTCCACCTAAAAGTATAGAAACAATATAAAAAGTGGCAAATTAACAGCGGATTTGGGGGGAAACAGAAGATCACCAGCGAAACTTTGGGATCGGTTGACGGGCTGAACCTATCTTCTCCTCCCCCCCCCTAGGGACACCTATTGGGTAAGAGCTCTGTGTTCTGCACGCTTAAATATTAACATCAGGCTAGCTATTAATGATCATTAGTGTTAGGTTTGTCTGTATGTTTAGCTTTGTATGTGTGTCTAGTGTTTGCTCTAAATCCATTTCGCAGTCAATACCCTATCAACGGTATCATTAGAACCTGCATTTAGTCGCGAATCTGCACAATAAATTATTATTGTTGATTTAATACTGAAGGGATTTGTCTTTGTGTAACTGCTAGCGAGGGTCCCTGAATAGGTTAGGCGAACATCCTCCAATCTTGTGGGCTACCAAGAGGGACTTTGGTTTCAGTGATGCTGCCAGCGTGAGCCCAGCAGGCTGGCCAAGTTGTGAAGAACCTGAGGAGGTTCCCGTTCTCCCTAAGAGGAGTGTGGTAGGCAGGTTAGGTGACAGGATCTCATCTTTGGGAAGCTAGTGGGCTGGACAAATTGCAAAGGGTTTGAGAAACCCCCCTTTTAGGCCAGGAATTTTCTCTATCTATCCTCCCGGCACCTTTTTGTGACAGGAATCTGCTAAACATGAGAGCTTGGATTCTAGGAAAAACACTCTGACCCAGGAGACTAGTTTTACTCAAATTAGCAGCAAATCTTAGGAAGAACCCATTGTTCTGCCCTGGGGGCAATCTTTTATAACACTGCGAAATCCCAAGTCTGTATGGATGTGCTAGAGCGTTAAGTTTATTTTGTGCAGTCTGTAAGGTATTAGAAGGAGAAACTCAATTCACCTTAATTCACTTCTCTCCCTCCAGGACAAAGGATGCTTTGAAAATCAAGTTCTATTTGATTTCTGTAGTGTGCTTTGACTCAAATGTGATGTGAAGTCTATAAACCAGGGCAGGAGTTGTATTTACAGAGCTAACACATAACATTTTGTTATTTCTTTCTGCAACGGTGCTTTGCTGGCCATGCCTTGTATCTAACAGGAGATGGCACAGCACTAAGAGTCCTGTTGGTTTTATGCCACCTTACGCCTTGCTGGCTAAGTCCCCAGTTTGCCAGGCTTCAGGGAATCATTCCCTTTGTGTGCCCTTTTCAGCCATACCAAGTGTTTAGAGTTGCGTTCCAAATCCGTGGTCGTAGTGGAGATCCAGGTTATGGAGCTGTTCCACAAGTAGGTATTTAGACCCAGTCCAGCAAAGGTCTAAAAAACATGTCTAAATCAAAGCATGACAAGGCAGCACCACCCAGAGACACCTTGGCTGTCTTGGAACAAGCCAAAGCCGTGCTGGAAGCTGTAGAGCCGTAGTGGTACAACGGTTTCCTGGGGACATTTTAGATCTGCTGGAGTCATGCATGTTGGCTTTGGTAGAGTGTTTCTGGAAATCTGGCACAATCCCTGAGCACTCCCAATAATTTGTTCAGACCTAGTCTAGGTAGCACTAAACACCACTGTAGGTGTGCTTTCTGAGGATGTACTCCCCTTCCTGTGCCCCATAGCTAAATCTTGTATTATTGGGCTGAGTTGGGAAATTACAGTCAGGTTTTCAGCATTGAGGCTTAAAACATGCATCCATTTTAGTGGTAAATGTGGTGCTGAAAAGAGGGTCCATAGGACACATAGGCACTGCTGAAGTCAGCTGGAGTTTCACCATTGATTTCCACTGGGGAAAAACCAGGGATCTCAGCAGCTGTCACTGCAATATTTCTGTAAGATAGTGGTAGGTAGCTGCAGGCAATGTGATTTGGAAGAACAAATTAGAACAGACAGGGGTTAGATCAATATCTGAAGGATGATTATCTCGGTCAGCACAGTATTTTCCATAGCCTGATCCAATCTAAACAATCTCTAAATATACCACAGACTGTGAAATTTCTATCTCTGTCCTGTCAGCCTGTTCATGTGAAGATGGATGATATGCCTGATGAAGTCAAAAGGCCTGATGCTGCTACTGATGAAGTAACTAACAAATGTTCCGTTAACTTCAGAGAAGCACTGACAGACCCACTTTGTCAAATTGCTCAATTAAACAGAGGTAGTAGATTCTTTCCAGGTGTAATGGGTTCGCAGCAGTTGCACATGCACTAGCCTTCTCCCCAAAGGTAAGGATCATCTCTGCAAACTTTTGGAAATTAAAAAAAACCAGCCAAAAGAAATGAAGATGATGTTCAGAATGGAAGGCTGCTATTTCAGGCAGCCCTTGACCAGGACAGACTGCACAGGGACACAGTGAAAGCCACTTATCATAATAATTTTTTGAGGGGGCCAGGCGCTATCAGATGCGTGCAGATGTGCTCATGTGCTCCACTGCAACCCCTCACCTACGGCCAGGTGTGTGCTTGGAGGAGGGAGGCACTGCTGGACAGCAAATCCTTCATCTGGGGTGACATGAAGTTAAAGAAATAAAAAAACTGGACAAAATTTGACTTTCACATTGAGAAGTTTGCTTGGGGTTTGGCTGGGCTTTTTGCAGGTAAGGTGACCATCAGGACTGACAGCTCAGACAGTCAGGCAGCCCCCAAAGTGGGGCAGCAGCCAAGGGAGGGTGCAGGTTAGCGGCAGGCTTTGGGATGGTGTACCCTGAGATACCTGTAGCAATCCACCCAGGCAACCTTATACGACAATTAAATGGATGAAGTGTGTGTTTTCAGGGTCAATACAGATAAGATTAATGGCAGTAATGAAATTGTGGATACACTCAGAGCAGCTCTTAAATAACCCTCTGGGAAGAAATACTAGCCTCTGTCTGCTTTCCCACCCCATACAGACTTTTTTACCTTCTAAAGAGAGAATTGTCCACTCAGAATAATATCTGTCTTCACCCAGGTGGAACCCCTCCAGCCAGCGGTACAAGAAACTTCCCCTGTCATGATAGGAAGAATATGAAAAAAAAAAAATAGTGGAAATTCATTTAGCAGATCTGCCCAAGATCTATAACTCTGACTCCAGTCGGCTTTGATTTGCCCTCGATGTAATCGTGTACGTATACCTATAAGCATCTTTGTGTTTATTGAAGTAAATAAATATTTTGCCAAACTGAAAAACATAACAAAATTAAAATGATAATGAGGTTAATATTTCAGGTATAAATGTAGCCATCTTTTAAAAAGGGGCTTTCAACCCCTTTCACATTGCTCACAGGAATTTTTTCCTGACTGCTAATAAAAGCCTGGTGCCTTAATTATATTAATCATTTAAATCTTTACTTTAACTTCTGCATGTTGTTTAAAACTTAAAAGAGCTACAAACAACTTTGGATGCCTATAACGCTTCAATAGATGTTTTCCTTGTCATTACACTACATTCTTTTTTATTCTCACTTTCAAAATACTCTCAAATACTATCAAATTGTGCAAAATTAAAAAAAAAAACAAACCTTGAAATTAATAGTTCTGGGGAAAATGTCAGTATTCACCTTTTTGGGTGTACAGACAAGTAATAAAATAATGGATTTTGAAATTAATCATGTCAGCAGTGACTCCAGGAAGCTCACCTGGATTATGGGTTAGCCATGCTGTGGATGCAGAAACACAGAAACACTTCTTTTCTATGTGCAGCCAGCTTGGATTAAGGAGAGCAAAAATGACTGCAACTTTTCCAAGACAGCTCAGGCTGGAGCCAGTCTACCTGCTCAGTGGGGAGATGAAATTGGTACCTGCTGAGTGATCCATGCTATGCTTCTCAGGATTTTTTAGGCATAGCAATAACACTTCTTTCTCTCTAGCGATAGCATTTGTAAGTAAAGCATACCAGAGAGGTTGGCCAACTCATTAATTACAATAGGGAAAAAGAAAGAGCATTTGAAGAGAAATACAAGGCAATAGCTGCACCATTCCTTTGTAATTTGCAGCACAGGGATTACTCAGGCCAGGACCTGCATTCGTGAATTCAGCAGCAACTTTATGATTGGTTCAGCACAAATAGGACGAAACCTGCCCGGGCTACTCCGAAATCCCAAGTTAAGGCTAAAGTCAAAGAAAATTCTTTTAGTTCCGCTTAGGATTTAGCAATAGATGAAGCATTCTCCAATCCTAATCATTCAGACAGGTATAGTTGCAGGGTGGATAACTCTTTTAGGCATCCAGGGCTCAGCAGTATCAATGCTGGGCTCAGCTTGCTCTTCAGGAAAAGTGGATGTGTCCAGTGATTTCTTGGTGGGGGCAAAATATAAAGAGCATCTTGAGGTTGGTAGTAGAGGAGTTCATGGTGACCCCATGATTTCTAAACAAGAGCATTTTCCTTTGCTCCTAGTCAGGAGGCTGAGGCAGTGCTGCTTGGTAGCAATCAGGTTGCTTGATCAATGAATACTTGCGTGACCTGCTCTGGGCAAAATCAGCATCCTGGTTTGAAATGAACTGGTTTTATTTGAAAAATTTAAACTCACTTTTAAGAGAAGGAACTTTGATCTGTGCCGTTGTTTAAGAATAGACTTGATGCATGGGCTGATGATTTGGCTGTTCAGCTACAACTCACATTAATTTAACTTTGGTTTTGCAAGAAGATTAAATCAAATTGTCCATCTCTGCCACGTGTTGGATTATGCTACATGTATGCTATAATTTCTACAATGATAATTAGGTGATGTCATGTCTACTTTGTTCTTTGGGCATTCTTCCCCACATCTGGGATTTTGGGAAGAACTTAACATTCACTAAACCAGCAACAGATTACTCTAACATCTAATTCTTCTTGTACAAATTAAGATTCTGATCCTATGAAGTTTTATTCATGTGCTTGCTTTCATGTACAATGGGTTGTCCCATTGAACTTAAAAAAATGAATGTTATGCTTACGCATGTGCTAGAAGGATTCGTGCCTAAATAATGAAACTGAACACAGACAGCATACAATTATCCATAAAATTCAGCTATAAACACAAAATAAATGTAGGAAATGGAATGAAATGGAGAAGTCTGTGAGAGTATTTTTAATTTGCCTCATTCACAGCAATTTTGCACTGTTAGTAATAACCAAACTGGTAATCTAAATTGCCTGCTGCTTGTGCTATACATGAACTCGGGACATGATTTGGTTTCTGCATGCATTTAGACACTTACTATTGCCAATGTATAGATGTTGAAAGTGAAAGAGGAGTGAAAAGAAATGTCTCTAAATAATTTCAGTGCATTTTGGAGACCCCAATTTATTGCTAACAGCCATCTATTACTTTAAGAAAATTAATAGACATGTTTCTCACCATACGCACACTCCATTGCCTTCAGAATGACTCTAACATTGCCAGTCTAGATATATTTTGTCACTTATATGTCCTTAGTCCTCAGGTATTACATCAATTCATGTTTATTCAGAGTTGGCTGAAATACAGAATTTCAAGTTGGCAGACAATAATTGTTACTCAAAAATATCTAATGAACTGGAACTTTGAAAACAAAAATTGCTCACAGAGGGCCCATGGTGTGAAAGAAAATGGCATTGCTGTTTCTTTCACCACTGCCAAGAGAACAGTGTTGGTTGAATGTACAAGTTCCAGAGGTCTTCAGGTGGACTGTCCTCCACATTCCCTGGACTGGGTACAATACTCACAGGCTCCTGGGCCATCGTTCTGTGTTTTGAAGGCTGGTGTGGTAGGCTGTGAAGTTTTAAAGATCAAAAAATTTATTTTCTTTCTGGGAATAGACTAGGAAAGCTCGTGCAGCTACTTCCAGCTTCAGCATCCTGGTTCTGCAATCAGAATGTGGGAGCCTGGAGACCTGCAGCTGGAGCAAGGACCTCATAGCTCTCAGGCAGTCAACTTGACAGCACTGTCACCTCTGTCATCCAAGAGGCACCACTCGAGAGACCCATGCATGCAAGGGACTGCCTCTGTGAAGCCATGGCCCTGAAAGCTGTGAGGTCTCCAACGGCAAACAGGCTCAGGTGTTGGCTCTGAAGGCCAGGGCTGGGAAGACCTAAGTGCCTGAGTCTCTTCAGCTTCTTGTAGAAGCTTTAAGGCCTCATCATTACCCTCTTAAGCCAGGCAAGTTTCTGTGGGATAGATGTTTGTGGTCTACCAAGAGCCCAAGAAACCTGAAGTGTTTCTGTAGAAGGATTTCAGTTAAAACTCCAGCCTTTTCAATGAACTTCATCAAAACTTTTTTGATCTGCTCTAGCTAGGACATGTGATACAAGGCTAGCCTGCACACGGAAAATGCATTCTGAGAAAAGATTAATGTGTTTTTTAAAAAAACCCCCGTATTAAATGAACATGGGCAAAGTGTTTGATATTTTTTTTTAAAATAAGAACTGGAGATAGGTAACCAAATTTTCCCTGTTCAAGGAGAACATCCGCAAAGACCAAGAATTTCTAAATGACAAACAATATACAAATTGATGAATAATGCAAATGTCTCGAAGACAGCTTTTCTAGACTGTATATGATGGAGAAAATAGTTTATTAGCTTTCTAGATATTAAAGATATTTTAGATTTCTGTTGCTCACAGATTACTGAGACCATAGCAAACAGGGATCTGGAATACTTTTACAATACCCTTTACAAAAGACAGGTCTTTTTAAGTGCATCTTTAGAACATTTTAATTTCTCATTTTTCAGAAAATCCTCTGGGAGTGTGGTGCAGTTGTAACTACCAACAAATATTTCCAGAAGATTCCTTGGCCCGTTAGCCCATCAGTTTACCCCAGAGCAGACACTGATGGTCCCTGGGACACTAGCAGACAACCTTTACACCATCACAGCAACCATTTCTAGATATAAAATGTCGCAGTTAAACAAGCTGTGCTGAAGCCGGGTGAAGGAGAAAGGAAAGCAGCTCTGAAGCACCACTATGCCTCTCCTCCATGGTGCAGTTCATCCTGGTTTCTCTCCTCAAGATCTAAGCTCTAGCTTTCCAAAGACTTTGAGGTCTTTATAAATTATCCTCAGTATCTGGAAATGTAATGCAAATCTTTGTCTTTTGTGAACAGACCAAAGGTTCATACAGACTGTTATGACATGCTTCCCCAGCAGTCCTGTGTGATGGGGATGGAAAAACAAAGGGTTTTTTTCTGCAGCATGGTTCTTGAAGAAATAGCACAGCTCACTTCAGAAAACTACTCTGTTTAATTAGATAAAGTAACATGGATTTTTGCTTGAGTCCCCATCTTATTTTGTGCAGTACTCCCAGATCCCACACCCTTCTCCATTTCTCTCACAGGTGCAGAACAACCTTCATTTCTCCTTAACCTGGCAAGGGTTGAAGTTTAACAGCACACTGGTGAAAAAAGAAATTACATGAGTGGCAGAAAAGACATGGAGTAGCAAGAATGATCCTAGCATGGGTGGCTTCAATAGCTGCTTAAGGTACTGGTTGTCTGGTGTTTAACAGGTTCTCTGAGCTTACACAAGCCGTGTTCAAGGGAAGTGAGAGCCAAAAGCCATTACAGCATTGATCCCAAGGTTGTTGTCAGTGTTGGAACAAGTCCCAGTTAAATGTAATTTGTTCTTAGTGCAAGGACTCACATCTTGGGAACAAAACCAAATGCTGTCAGACTGCAAGACAATTGACTTTTCTGGTTACAATGTAATTAATGCTATTTAAACCTCAGAAAAGAAAGCAAAGAAACCACAAAAGGTTCAAGTTTAAGACTACACACCTTTCTTTCACCACCTATCTCAAGGGAAGTGAATCCATTAGAAATACGGTTCCAGATGCCAAAAACAATAAAAAAGCAGACTTTAAGCTCTGGCCAAATTGTGGTTAAAGTTATTTCTCTGTGGATCACACTCACTCATTAATTTCAAGGCTGGACGTTCTCCAAACTCTGTGGTTGCTTTGCAACAAGGGTTAAGATCCCAGTAATTAGATGCTTTACATTTCACTATTTTTTCTAATATATCCAGCTGAATGAAAATTAGGATTTCAGAACTCTGTTGCTTTCTGAAGGAAAAGCAAAGGACTGATGTAAACTTGTCGAACATGGACGCAAGCATTCAAAATAGAGCGAAGCGGTTTAGATTATATAAATCAATACAGCTCACGTACGTGTGATATGGTCTTCTAGCATTTTCATTTTAATAGGTAGAGAAGTGCTGTGCTCAAATGCTTTCAACATAGTTAAATTCACAAGAAATAATTTCATTTTAGTATGGATTTTTGGGAAAAGATTACTCTTTCGGAGAACATAGGAAAAGAAGCACATGAAAGACTTGCACTTTCATAAAAGACATTGTGAAGTGCCCTGTTCTTCAGAGGCTTTTGCATAAAGAAATCATAAATAAACCAGCAGAAGAGTCTGCTTCCAAAGCAAAAATCATCCTTTAAGAAAAACTGTCCACAAAATTAAACTTAAAACATGCTATTGAATCGCATGAGGAAGGCTTGTAGCTACTGTGCATATAGTTTGTTGTTGGGTTTTTTTTTTTTAAAAAATACTGATCCAGTAGAAGCAATTGATATTTAAAACTTCAGAAGAATACAGTGAACAGAAGTGTAAGTTGCTCTGGTGAGAAAGAGATTATTTTAGGATATGCTTTTTTTGAGAAAGACTAAAATTATACTAAGCCTATGTTTAAAAGCCTGAGATACATTGCTCGGGATTGTTTCTCTAATATTCCTTGAGTTCCGCTTGCAATCTTTGATTCATATGGGAAAATGGGCTTTCAGGTAATCTAAAGATATTTGATCACATTAAAATAATGCAATCTTGAGCTAAAACTTCTTAAAGAAGATTGTGGATTTGCTCAGAAAGTTGATCACTGCAGTGCAGGGAGTATCTCTATAACTAACCTGCTTCTTACACTCCTAAGCTCCTATACCCTCAAACACTTCTTAACATCTGCTGATGACCACTATGGTAGACAGGACAGTAGATAGAAGAGGTCTTGATCTGACCAGTGTGGATTTCTGGTTTGGTTGAGGTCAGCGTTAAAATTCCCACACAGAGTAGGTGAGCTCTCAGGTAATCCTGGGATGATTTTTGGGGTGTCTGTGCATTCAGGATATGGTATAAGTTGAATGCTAGCGGCATCACAAGCAAGCAGCATCTTAACCCATGTTGCTCTTGGATAAACGTAGGACTGCCCTCTTCTCTCCCGTTTGGAAGAAAATTCAGGCATGTCTGCTTGCCTTACAAATCCACCCATGAGCTCACTCCACAGGTTGGTGTAAATCCCACATATGGCACTGGGCTAAAACTGGTATGACTGCACTATCGACCTCTCCTGACCCCACACCTGCCTGGGCCTTGTCCTCAGTCTGGTGCCTGGTCAGCAGCTCCACAGCATTTCTGTGTTGCAGATACCCCGTATCCGTGTCACTAGCTCAAATGGAGGTTAGCCCAGATGCCTTTCTCATGTGCCCCATCCCTTCTGCTGTTGGGTGAGTTAAACTTGGATTCTTAGGCTTAGCTTTGAATAGCCAGACTTCAATCTGTTCAAGGAAGACCTTTTCTATTACTTTCCTGTATCTCTGTTGGTATTATTTCCTTTGCCTTTGTTTTTAGCCTCACAGCAGTTTAAAAATTGAAAAAAAGTCAGAACTATCATTACACATCAAGTAATATGCACAGTAGCCTCTACAAAGCTGTGCAAATAATTTTGTATATGTGTCAAATGCTTGATTGCTTTTTAGGAACAGTTATAGCCTGTGAAATAATGGTTGGATATTTTTAAACCTTCTATTCACTTGACAGTCTAGGAAATATTTTTTGTGAAAATTGACTGTACAGAGTTATTTTACTGTCATTATAGTCTATAAAATAGATTAAAATTAAATGGAATGAAATTATTTTGGCATAAAAATAAGCACTGCATTTTAATTTTCAAGCCTCAACCGGATCCTGTCAATGTACTGATGGTTGTTGAAGTTGTAGGACCATTTGAAACTCTCTATAAGGCTAGGCTACAAGTGCTTTAACTAATTTTTTATATCTATTTTCTAGGTGGGTGAACCTAGGCGTTTTATGCAAAAGGAAAACCTTATACAGCTGCTTAGACCAAGGCTTTCTAAATAAACCAATGCTTTATTTAAATGATTTGGGAAAGATTTGCTCACTAAGGTTTGAGGTACTGCAGGTTTTGAGTTCCCCACTTGAGGAGCTTCCTTGTGGGTATACATGTGAATATCCAGCTTCACGGCACTCCAGAAAGGACAGCCAAAGCCAGAAATTATTAGGATCACCAACTTTTTCTGAAAGACTTTGCTGGAAGTTGTCATCCCAAATATTAGGCAGCGCTAGTCCGCAATGCTGGGGCAAGAAGCATGCACAGTGATTTCCATTAGAGTGTGACATGAGCTGTAGGGAATAGGTAGGGTTCTAAAAGCCTGCATGGAAATGTATTGCCTCAGATATGCTTAAAGGACTGGTTTGAGTTTCAGTCCTGCAAACCTTGTGCAGGTGGTTAGTTTTAAATATACAAATAAACTCTGTTGATGTCAATATACAGAGCATCCTTTTAGAAATTGTAAAACTGACATCAGCCGTTTTTGGTTTTGTTTGTGTATCTCTGCTACTGAACAGATTGTAGGGCCCAGGTGACATTAAGTCATCTTTTCCAGCACTCATTTTATTAGTTGGAACCATGTGACTGCAGGATGGAAAGTTGAACATCTCTGTACTACAGACTCGGGCTGGATGATTTATGAGCGATGTGTGGGGTAGGATTTTAGAAAAATATAAATTATACCTGTTCATCATGTTGACTTCTTTTAATGTTTCCCACATGTTACTATGACAACATTCACGGGATATGTATTTTAATTTCTGTTGCGCAGAGGAAGTGTGTCAGGTCTGCACATTTCACTTGGTTTTATGGCTGAGTGCTGTGTCTAATGTAGGTTGTAAATCTTCTTGGAAAAATATGTAAGAGGTTCTCATCACAATGACTCTCCTGGCAATTCTGAAGTTTTTAATAAGCATAATTTAAATTTAAAAAGAACTTTTACACTCCTTGTTATGTGAAGACTTCTAAAGTGAGGGCAGAACAAGCTGTACAGAAAAGCAGAAGCTTCATGGTAACAATTGCTGAATGTGTTATACACTTAAACACATTGTTTACATCAATAAACTTTGGAAAAACACCTTGTGGCCAGTGTTTAGTTTCCTGTTTTCATTACAGTGGGTACAGGATAGTTTTAAACTTCCAGCATTTTTTTTTTTTCTCTTCTTTGTGGAAAAAGTCGCTTAAAAAGTCCTTTATAGTTCTCTAAACATATTTTCTCTGGGACCTGAAGGGTTTTCATGACAGTGAGATTTTTTTTTTAAAAAAAAACAACCTAGGTGGAACTTTCTGAATTGGCTTAGACAGTCTCAGTTTCTGCACCATAAGCTGTTGTTCTACATAGCAATTAGTTTGCATACGCAATTAAAACCAATGCCGAGAAAAGTGACAGCTAGTTGTGCTGGTGAGTTGTTGAATGGAAATATTCATCAGGCCAAAACTCATAAATCACATGGAACATTCTCCCTGTGATACTTCAGCATGTAGTTAAACAAGGCTCCACTTATTTATTTACCTTTCAGTGCAACTTTTTAAATCAGTGGGAACATTAACTGCAGAGATTCTCCCCAAAACTAAAATCTCCTCCAAATCACGAAGTTAGAACTAAAACATAATTGCCCATAAAGAATGAAGAGTTTTAGTAATTTCCTGTCTTTTCCCACCAAATTAAGTTTGTGCCTTGTAGTACTGCTATCCAAAACCACTGTTCCCATCTCACGGGTAGTTGGTGGGTCGCCCTAAATGAAGGCTCCACTCTCACGTCTTTTCTTGTTCTAACACACCTATGTTCATAAAGGAAAGGAGAAAATCCACACCCTATTAGTCTTCTTCTTCCGTACTATTTTTTGATATCACTCTCATTGTGTCCGTGTAGCTGCTGTAGCTTTTTGCAGTTGGTCGCCTACTAAATCAGTGGAATCTCAACCTGTTTAGGACAAATGGCTGCACCTATTTATTTATATTCACATATACTATTGACTATACTGGTATAATAGAGTACTTGTCTTTCTAAATAGCCTGTGTTCATCACCTGCAGCCCAAACTGTGCTAGACCTCTGGGCATTCCATTGCAGCTTAATTCTGTTCTCCTATAACTTTATTACTTCTTGTAAAGTCGTGGCATTTTTAAAAAACGCAGCTCTAGGGGAATTTACACTCTAGAAACACCTGACATATGTAGTTAGCACAGGGTGTTCTAAACCCCCCAAAATAGTCCTCACCTGACCTTCCACCAGCGAGAAGCACCACAGCTTGAAGATTAGCTGATGCTTCATCACCATGCCAGAAACAGCTTTGAGGGACACCTGAGGGGGTGTGAGTGACCTCCCACATGCTACCCACCACTGCTTTGAGAACGGCTGCTATGTGCAGGATAACAAATTCACAGTCCAGCTAACTCACCACCCAGCTGTGGCAGAGCTTTTTCTAAAGGCTGTGCATTTATTGTGATTCCTGAAAGTGCAGACATGCTGCTAAGACTTCCTCACAGGCTCCATGACCTGCCTGGGATCTCCTGTTTGACATGGACTGTTGGGAAAGTCCCTTCCTGGAGCCCACCAGAGTACAAGCACAGATCTGTGACCTCCTTTCCTCACAAGGCCAGCTGCTGGCACATTCTTTCTTGTCCTCTGCAGCAACAATGTAATAGTATAAATCGTCCCATGGTTTTCTTTTCAGTTCATGCCTGGTCTGTTTGGATTGTTGCAGATGTTTCAAATTCATTCCGCACGTTGACTGAGATTTTTTTTCCTCATTTGGAAAGTTATACAAGCTTCTGTCTGCAGAAAGCTTGCTTCTTTTGGTAACACCAGACAAACTGACAGAGCAGGAGGAAAAAAGAAAGCTAGAGCTTCACAATTTCTTCATAGGAATATAGATGCTTATTTCCTACATGATTTTCAGTCTGGCCATACCAGGCTGACATAAAGGGTGTGGCAGTTTGAAGGAAAAAAACTGCTCGAAGGCTTTTGTTTTAAACTGACCAATTGAATTATTCCCTCCCAAGTTACGATCGCCCATCCCATTGGCTGAGAAAGTTTCTCGCGAGCGTACTGTCCCTTTAAGAGCCGCAGGCTCGGGCAGCTTTCGGGGCTTTCGGGGCTTTTCCCGGCTTTCGCGGCTTTCTGGCTTCTCGGCTTCTTTTCGCGGCTTCTCGGCTTTTCGCGTCTTTCCGCTCTCCGGACACTCCCGGCTCCGCGCTGCGAGAGGCACTGCAGGACCTCAGCTTCGCTCCGGGAAGAGGTTTCCTCCAGACTCGCGGCTACGGCTCCGCCCCGTGCTGCCGGAGTGGAGCGAGACTGTGCGCCGGGGCAGCCCCCGCCGCGCCGCCTGGGACAGACTGCCACGCCGCCCGGAGACCCGCGCCTGGAGGCTGCTCTTTGCCTGCCGTAACACCGTATCGTCTTTGCCTGCCAGCGCTGCTGCTTCTTGCTTCTCTGCTTCTACAAACCGGTAGGAACAGCGCTTTGCACGTTGGAGCCCGGCGTTCGTAACAGCCGCGGTTTCCCTTTGTTTACTCCACGAAAGCGCACACGTGGCCGGTGCCATTTTCGGACTGCACGTGGTACCGTCCCCCTTTCTCTCTTTTCTCGCGTTTAACCCTCGCCTTTCCATCCTGTACAAGCCCTCACATCTTGCATTGGTTTTTCCCTGCATATTATATATTTTGTTCTAGTTTTAATAAAGTTTGTTTCAGTTTTCCAAACGTTCAGAGGTCTCACAAAATCTTTTCTTTTCCTTTTCGTATCTCTGCTTTTTAACCCTTTTCTCTCCCGGAGGAGAGGGGTTCAGGGATAGGAAAGGACTCGTCCCCGTGCATTGGTTTGCCTCAGCCAACCGGCGACAAAGGGCCACAATATGTACAATGCTTTCATCTGGAAGACCTAGACCCGAATTGCAAGCGTATACCAAAGCAGAAAGGGAAGATTTATGTGGGGAGACTTGCATCTATTCTGCTAATCCTCTCTGTAGAGAACTTTTATACACATCATCTGGAAAGCCAACAAAATTCTGACAGAGCTAAGTTTCACCGCCTGTGCTGTGGGGAAACACTGGTGGTAAGTTTGTGTATATTCTACTGGAGATACTGCAAAAAACAATGATGCTTTCGACTGTGTTAAATGGTGTAGGAAGATGTGAAGTAAATAAAAGTATTGCTGTGTATTTCCTCTGAAGAATATGCTGAAAATTATGAGGCAGTGTAGTATAGCATACATTGCTGTTTTTCCCAGGGGATCATGCCAACATATTGCTAAGCATTTCTCAGATAGTGCCTATCCCACAGCTTTAATTTGGCAGAGGAATAGGAACAGGGAGAAGTGAACTTCAGTCAGTTTGTTGCATTGTCTGTGGTGGAAAGAGAACTTACAAAGCATGTAAGTGATTTATGTACATGAATCGACTGGAAGCCAGTTACAAATCCTCTGCCCCTCATTTTTCATGGGGGTACAAGGAAAGTCTTAGAAACTTTCATTGTTGACATTTCAAAAGGTTTATTTTATGTTACTGCAACATGGTAGGAAAACAAAGGCATAGTTTTAGCAAAGATAATTGCTTTGAGTAGGAGCCAGGTACTAGTGGAGACCTTTGGCAGCTATCTTAAATAGCTTGTTTAGCTGACATCCTTAGCACTGTAGCCACACCATGCTAAATGGATGTTGAACTTTCCTCATCCTACAGCCTTAAGTGTCTCTGGTATTTGGATAGGAAGCCATCTGGAAATGCCAGGCACAAAACTCTCTAAGGCACACTATGCGAATTTTTTTTCAGATCGTGCCTCAACTCAAAGAAATTGAAAAAGCACTATATGCATTGTTTCTGACACTGGAGCTCAGCTAAAAGGTGAGACAATGAGAAGGATCTGATCCTGGGATCAAAAGCAAATGATTAGTCATTGCACACAAATGCAAAAAAATACAAAATGGAAAGAAGATCCTTAACCAGATAGTTCCTCACCTTTGTAGGCAGTGTGCAGATAACAGTGGGAGATGATGGGGAAGTAAGTACCTCACAGAGACTGAAGGTAAATAGGAAATAATGAAATAACTGCAGTGAAATACTCTGTCACAATACTTCTACCTACTTCTTACCGAAGTGCCATGCAAGATGCAAAATATATTTAACATTTGTTAAAATGCCTTTGTGACTAAGAACTTTTAAAAAGTGCATAGGAAAAGTATGTGCCTCACAGGGTTACTTTTGACAGTAGTGGTTTCAGTCTTGGTCCTATAATGGTTCAATTCTGTGACTGAAGCAAATTGATTTGTAATGTGATAGAGTCACCAGAGCCACCAACACATTTTCCCCAGCTGATAATGTTGTAGTTTCTGCTGGATTTTGGCTGAACTCAAAGCAGAAAAGAAAACAAAGGATGGAAAGCAAATAGAAAAAAGTCCAACATGTTGAAAGTACATCTGCATCCAAGTTTGGAAGTTGAGCAGAATTATGGGAAGGATAAAAAAAGCCACATATATCTTGATAGTCTTGGTAAATTCCAAGGTGTGACTCCTGGTTGAAGGAAGCTTAGCATGGCCAAACACACTTTTATCTTTCTTTCTGCTGATGTTTGTTGGCATAACAAACATCTCCCTGTATTTTATCTGTCCTGCTTTCAGAGCAGGATTGTCCAGTGCCAGCTAGGCACCTATGTTGCTGCCTCAACTGGGAAAGCTAGTTGTCTGAAGAAGTCTCAGTATACAGCCCAGTTGCTGTGCGAATATCTGAACCGACCAACATACTGGAGGGAGAGGTGTCCATCTGTCCCCTGAATTATGTATTAGGTGTCTGTATGAGACTGTCATTGGTAGGTTCAATGTATTTCCTGCACTTTGAGGTCTAAATTGTGGTTTTTGTTATAGACTCACTGTTTTAAAATGCTGGGTTATGTCTAACACTAATACTCTGACCAAGTAGGTAGAGTACACACTCCAAACAAGGAAGATTTTTTTCCCATTCTTTGTTCAGCCTCAAGAAGTTTAAATATGCAGATACCATCTAAGTTCAAATGAGCCTCTTAGATATTCACAGTCATGCTGAAGCTAGATTGAAATGCCAACAGCATGAGATTCATATGGCCAAAGGGACACCTTAGTTCCTGTCCCTGCTACTTAGAACATTTTGTGCCCTTAGCCTTAATAGCAAAATAGAAGCTACTAAATTTCTAAAGTAAGCTTTTTGGAAATCTTGAGACCAAGCTTACCTCGGTGTCCTCAATCCTGGGCTCACAGATTTGTGTTCACCTGCAAAAGAAATGGAAAGCACTCTATCTTTGCCCTTTTCATTATAATTTGGTAAATAGGATTGTTCTAGAGGTTTCTGTAGTGGTCAGAGATCCTAGTATCCTGTGGGCATCATTCTTTCCCTAAGGTACAGTGGGAGTAAGTCTTCCACTGTATGGACATTAATACCAGTGCCTCCCTTTAAGAAAACCACTAAAATTGACTGAGATTTGACTTATAATGAGAAATAAATTAATCCTATTGAATTATTGCACACTCAGGTCTTCTTTTTTGTTGAGAAACTCTAAGTAGCAAGAAGGAGATTTTGCAATGTTCCTACTAAACTTGGTTAAGACTTCTCAAGTGATAATATTAAATGTCTGTCATGTCTGATGGTGTTGGTACTAACAATGAGAAGGCATTAATAAGCAGTTCATGAGATGATCTTCGTTTAGTTCACTCCTCTGTTATAATTCCTAAATTATACTGAGACACCGTGGTGACAGATGCTTCAGAAAGTTCCATGAAAGATTTATTTCATATGGTGGAAACTTCAAGAAAATGAGATATTTATTCTTCTGTCCTGTACACAACAGAATTTTGTTGACACTGTGTATTAAAATTACCTAAATAACTGCAAAGATGTATTACTACAACTCATAATTTCTATTCGAAGGTATCCTGTTAGCTGTCCAAAACAGCGAAGCAGAAATGTAACTGTGAATGTCAACTAAATCAGATATGACACATATTATTGTCTAGGCAAGTGACTTGGGCAGCTGTGATAAAGAGGATTGATAGGTCCTGCCTCAGGCAGAAGAGAAATGTTGACACACCTGGATAGTCACATTTCATCAAGTAGTCAAACCTGCAGTTTCATGCTCTGGTAGAAAGTGGCATTTCTCATCCCCAAAATATTTGATTCTTCAAAAGACTAGGACCTGGGCTAGAGCTACACTACATCTGAGATTTAGTATATGCTTCTTTTATATTCAATATCCTTGAAAAGGAGAGCCTACTGGGGGTTCAAAGGTATTTTTTGACTTTTGTATCAACAAAAGCAAATATAGGAAAGTAAGTGATAAGATTGGTATTATCAAGTATAAATATTTTTGAAACCTGATCCCACTAAATAGCTCCATTTCTGCCCCTGGTGGCTCTCAATACTGAACATGCAATTGCGTTTTGTCATGCAGTTAAGATATGATCATCAACAGACAGTTTATCTGGTCTTTGGCTTCATTTGCTACAGATGAAAAGACATAAATTGGCTTTGTGAAGAGTCAGGTGTGATCTGCAGGACGTATATACTTAGGTGCAATGCCATGAAGTGCAGGCGATCTGTCCAGTAATGCTTTATATCCTGGCACAAAGCCAGAGCAGAAAAAGCCCGCAAGGGAACACCTTCAAGAGTCTTCCAGATGGTTCTGTACAGGCAGCTTGGGCCCAGCTTGATTTATTTGCTTTGGCTAAGTGTGGATATAACATTCAACTGAACTAGAAAGCTAGTCAAAAGCCTGGAGCACTGGGGAGCACAGATGTGACTCTTCACTATAATTCTCAGTGCATGCTTTTGTAACTACTGTACTCTTGGTTCTTCCATGACTTGGACTTCACAGATCCCTTTATGTATAACATAGAGATAAGCATATATAGAAACACATCAAATGCATAAAGAAGTATCTTCTCATTTCCTGCTCCTGGTGATGTATTAAGTATTGTCTCGTACTGTTTCTGTGTATTAAATTCAAGGTTGTGGTTACTTCTCTTTTTCTATCTGTTGTGTTTGTTCTCCTATGTTTCATCACTTGGTTTAGTTTATATTTTGTCAAGGGTATCCAGAAAATGCTGCTCCAAGGTCCTGTTAGGTTAAAAGAAATAACCAGATTTTTCAGCTTCTGAAATAAGCTTTTGATATATTGTGCCTGAAATTCAAGATCGCCTGTGGCACACTAGCTGGGGAAGTAAGAGCCCACATCTGCTCTATTGCATGATTATAGTTCTACAGCTTTGAAATAGCCCGTTGACACTGACATTGGAGAGGCACTACAGAGAGCAACTGACTGACACCTTGCTTCAGGAGCACGAGGCCATTGACACACAGATGTGGACACTGCTCTTCACTGTCCACTGAGAGCATTATGTAAGTAGAAAACTTTATTTGAGTTTCTCTGAGTTTGCACTCAGTAGGAGTAGTTAACACCTACCAGAATCTTTCAAATTCTCAGCTCATGTTTGGCCAGAACAAGATTTAGGCATTATTCCTTCATGGTTTCTGTTCTTCTTGATCTTTTGTATCTACATTAATCAAAGAAGCCATTAGGAACGAAGTGCAGCTTGGAAAGCAGATTCCGCTGAGATGAGACAGAATTAAAGCAGCCAGTCCAGAGATGTAGCCGGTGATAGGAAGGCTTCAGTGATGAGACTGTAGCTACATGACTGAACATGCCCTTTGTCACTTCACTGACATCAGCTTTGGTGGGTTTTTGCTGGTCCTAGGCCTCAAGGAATACTTTCCCACAAAGTATTTTCTCAGTTAAGTGATGGGCTCCAAAGTAGATTTGAGAAGAATATTATCTTTCTATGATATGTGATATGCCATTTTTTCACAAAATGAAATTAGTGAGACAAATGTCCAAACCTGTTTCCTTGGATGCAACCAGATCCGAAGAATCAAATGCCCTTGCAAAATTACTGGAGGGACAACTTCAGAAAAGTGTATTCAGTGTGACTGGTAAAATATTTCACGCTACTTCTCATTCCAACACTTCCTTAGAATGGTTTCAATTATATGAAGAGAGTAAGGGCTTGTCTGTAGGGAGAATGAAGCTGGCTTCAGACTTCTGAATTTTACAAGGACAGCGGGCTGGGCCTCACTCACTCCTGCCAACGGAAGCATGAGTGTCTAATAGCTGTTGCTGCTCCTGCTGCTGTTGAGTGGATGACAGAAATGATGGCAATACCTCTGGAGTACCGCCTGCCTCTACCTGCAAAAGCAGCCACCATCCTATGTAGCCCACCTCTCACTGGGTGGTAGTAGCACGCCTGACTTGGTAGAGCTACTCTTGCCCTTGTCTGTCCAAAGCTAATGACGGATGACTGTAGGTGTATGTAGAATGAATGTTGATAAGAAATCTGGGGGAAATCAAATCTCTGAATTTAAAGATTATTACAAGTCTAGTCTTGGAGGGTACTTCAGGAGGACACTTGGACAAAGAGGTTTGCATGGCAAATGGATTAAAATACCCATGCATTGATAATACCTAACCCCATCTACTTAGTGCAGTACACAGGGTGCTAGGTTGTGCCGTACTGTACAGCAAAGTAATCAGTGCAGTGTACAAGCCTGAATGAAAAAATGAAGTCACAGACATGTGCTGAGATTAATATATATCCTTGCAAAAAGTGTTATGAGACCACTACTGTTCATAGGTGGTCAGGACTGTGGTTTCCAGATGACCAAACTTCGATCATATCTGTATGATTTCTGGCAGCACTTTGAGGAAAGAGATCTGCTTGCTGCTCTCCACCCTGTGCAATACCAAATATACTTCTTGACCGTCGAAAGTAACAGGACCTCTGGTATTAAGGATTTTTCCAGGTTTTGTCTGAAATAAGTGACAACATGTCCTTCAGAACATGTGTTTTTATTGTATGTTCCCGGAAAGAAGAGAAAAGGGTTTGACTATTCAGAACCAGGGGTTCTGAAAAGGTTGCAGTCCATTTGATAACGGCTTTATCAAACTTACGTACTATCTCTTAGACTACATAATGTTTAAAAATAGCCTGTAACTCATAAAGTCTTGAAAAAAAAATGGTTCCATTTACAGGCCTGTTAAGAATTACAAACCAGTATGGACAATGCATTAATTTGCTATGAGGCTTTGCTCTGCCATAATTCATAATTATCAGGCCCAGAAATGGAAAGCCAGCATGACATTTAAATGGCATATAGAGACGTAAAATCTGGAAACCGCTGAAACTTCTTACAAGCCAAGTAGAATAAAACATTAATCAAAAAGTCATAAAATGCAAATGATAAATGGCAAACCACATGGGTCACTACTACTTCCTTCACATTTCTATGCCTCTAGCAGAAAAACCCCAAACTGACAATCACTGCAGTTAGCAAAACTGCTATCAGGAAGGACAGTTACAACCGAACAGATTTACAAAGACTTACGTCCTAGGAAGAGTAATAAGAAGTGAGCAGAATCTGGGACCTTTATTTTTCTTTGTTGATTGGTAATAACAGAAACAGAAATGGGCCGGGAAGACTTGTGTAAAAGCTATTGGGAATGGGGAGCTCTACAACAGGAGGAAAAGGAGCAGTGCAGAAAGATGAATCTTGGCTTTGGGAAGGGTTGGTGTGTGATAAAGTGGCAGGCAAGAAGCTCTAGGTAGTAGATAGTGAGCTCTCTGTCCTGTAGGATAAATATATTGCTTGTGCCCACAAAGAACAGTCCTTTACAGTCTGTCTGACTAAACCATGGCACATGCTCTAGCAGTGAAGGAATATCCATGAAAACCAAATGCATTTGGCAAGACAGAAATCAACCTGTGCATGGTAGAAGGGTCAGGCCTGGGAAATTCGGCAGAATCCAAGTCTGATGATCCATCTCTCTCCTAGACTCATTAACAACGGCTATGTCACTTAGCCAGGAGTTATACTGGCCTCGTACTTCCTCATGCTGCTTTGTGCTCTACCAGTTCTTGATGTCAAGCTCATGAAAACCAGAAAAGGTAGCATTACAGTACAATTGCCCTGCTGTATGACCTCAGCTCTACCCACTCTTGGAATCAGTTTCCATGTTTATGACCTCAGGAATATCTGTACCAGCACATTTGAGAGAGCAGTTAGCTGCAACAGGGGGATAAAGACTATAAAGTAATGAGTAGCCAATAGAGAGGAACTTGTAAAGCTAGCTTTGTCTGCAGGGTGTTTTTTAACTACACAATGAGTCTGAATGGGAGCCAAGTCCTACATGATGGAGGCTGCAAGGGAAGCTAGTCTTCTTGATGGCATCAGCAACAAAGAGGGAAGGGCTAGCACTAGATGCTGAGATACCTCGCTCCTGCTCCCTACCACTGCCTTAGGCTTTCTCTTTATTTTCCAAGTCCTCTTCTTTCAGGAGGACTCTGAAGGAGACTGATGAGGAAAGAAGAACTAAGGCATGCTGAGGGAGATACTTCTTGGTGCTTGCTCATTCGAGCCACTGTGCCCAAAGCATGGTCCCTCCTGAGTTTGGTTCCTTTCCCCCCAAGAAGCTCCCATCTGTTTTATCTCTAGAAACACTTGAGTGCCACAGGCTGCAGTACCAAGAGGCTGAATGCATGTTGTAGGCTCACATTCTCCTCTGCATAACTCCACCTCTGTACCTGGACAGCAGGTGTGTTTGTCATTTTCAGGAACTTGGCTCCCATTCAGACTTATTGTGTAGTTAAAAAACACCCTGCAGACAAAGCTAGCTTTATAAGTTCCTCTCTATTGGCTACACATTACTTTATAGTCTTTATCCCCCTGTTGCAACTGACTACTCTCTCAAATGTGCTGGTACAGATATTCCTGAGGTCATAAACATGGAAACAGTCCTTGCTAAAATAACCTCTCATTTTAAAACCAATAAATGGAACTCGTGGAGTCTCCATCCTTGGAGATACTTGAAAGCTGTCTGGACATGGACCTGCGCAACCTCCTTTAGGTGACCCTGCTTCAGCAAGGTGTTGGACTAGAAGAACTCCCTAAGTCCCTTCCAACCTCAACCATTCTGTGATTCTGTGACTCTGTGAAATGAGGTTAAATCCTCATTACCCATTCACTAATGGCAGAACGGTCATGGAATCAGTGGGACCAAGAGCTTCTTAAAATGATTGTGTGTCTCATCTGTTTTCCCCAGCATGGCCTGGCTCCTTGGTTGTCTCTAGACACAACGTTAATATTCCTTTCAGATTCTGTCGTAATGCTGGCCATGAGACAAGACAATTAAGACAGGGCATGGACCTAGGGTTTCCTTTCAAGGATCCCTATGTGATCCTTGGGGCAGTCAGTCACAGGAGAAGCTGTTTGTTCATTGTGCAATGGAAAGGCTACTGGTTCTGTTTCCCTTATAATTCCTCTAAGAGGAATTCCTGATAAACTTAGAAAGTTTATTTTTTATCTTAACAAAACACCAGGAAACAAAATATCTAGCGAAAACTGGACAAGGCATAACAATCCTATATCTGTATCAAATGTGTGATTTAGCTTCTATGTCATTGAGAATTTACCTAGGAAATTCCTTGAAAGGGATGAAAATATACTGTAAAAATGAACTATATTTGTTGAAAGAGCAATAGCCAGAGACTACACACTTAGGCAATCTAATACTGTTTAGAGAACCACCTACACAACACTTCACATATCACATTTGCAATTGCTACTAATGGAAAACATAGTAATAGATTTCCCACTCATTTTCTGCACCTCATGAAACTGGTAAGGTACTGGAAAGATGAGGAGCAATGCCTTTCTTTATAATATGTAAAATATCATAAAAATATGTTATGGCATAACATATTTTGATCTGAATAAAACAGGAAACCAACTTACCTCTGAGCAATAGCCATATAATGTGGCCAGTAATTTAAGAAGTTATAGAGACATAAGAATGTTTTGAAGTTTAAATGATGAAATAAATTTATAAAAGAAAGGTCTAGAAAAAAGCACAGTTTAATCCCCTGTCTTATTACTAGGGCACTAGGGCCACTCTCCTAAAACTCATTTTCCTTTTCTTTGAAGACAGACTGTTATTTTCTCCTTGATAGCAGTGACACAGTACTTTTAAATTAATTTGAAAAATGGAACCAAGACAACTCACCTTATCTAGCATACAACTAACTATGCAGCAGATAATTGTAAGTTCCTTCATGCGTTACTAAGTGTACAGAAAAATGAATAACGAATTTACGGTTCGCCCAGGAGGTGTCTCTCTCTTCCTAAAATATGGCAAAGCCATTTGTGTTTCAAGGATCTCTCTTGCATTACAGATGTTGGCTCCCTCAGCTTGCAGTTATGTTTTCGCAAGCGAGCAATACAGGGTTTGACCGCTACGTGTGCTGTGTTCTGTTGTGGGGTTTGGCTGCCGTTTCTAGTGCAAACGACTCATTTTTAGGTTGATGTTTTTAAAAACCATGGGAGCTGAACAAACATTTGTGCTGCAGCCTTGTTTTTTCTTGTGCACTTCAAACTTAGGCGGAAGGCTAACCTGCTTGTTTTCCAAAACCAAGTAATTGGTTGTACAGTTCTGTTACTGTGACCAAAGAACGCACGATGTTATCAACGGATTTTAGGGATGGATACAGCTCATGGGAGCCTGGACACGTGCTATTATTCTGCTAACAATGTAACGAATATACTGTGAAGAGTAAATAATTCAATATTCTCATTGAAATACGTGACAAAGGCATTTAATTCAGAGACGTATTTTGAAATATTTTCAGTTCTACTACACAGAACATGCAAAATAGCAGATAGTCCTATAAAATAAATAAGTTTTAGTTTTGCTGATGACACAATATAAGAATTTACCCTTTAAGAAATTGCTTTACTTCTAGCAATACACAGGGTAGTCAAAACAGTTGCAGTCTAAGTACTTTGGATCTACTGGTTTTTATTCTCATCATTGCAGTGGCCTTACCCTGTAGTTTATGACATCACTCAGGTGAACCAAAGTTCTGTTGCAAGGAGACAGACACAAAAATCTCTTTTTTACTCTAGACAGAGCAAGCCAACAGACTGGTTAGCCCAACAATTTTATTAATATGTATTTTTTCATGAGTTTCGCTGACTTTTTTATGATCTTCACTGGAAATTACAGGAATTATGACATCCATAACAGTAATTTTTTTCTCATAGGGGAAATAATGAAATATGATGAAATTTTAGTCTGGTGAATAGATTCTAGGGCTTTCAGATGCTTTAGAGGAAAAATAATTGGATTTATATGAGCTTTTACTGACTACTGCCATTGGAGAATGAAGTACTGGTCCATGCAGTGGTCCCAGGTGAATCTGTGTACTTGAGGATTGGCTGACTGGCCAGGTTTGTGAAGAGCAAGGAGGAGGCAGGATGGGAGGATGCCTTAGAGGAGTTACTCTGCTTCTGGAAAGAAACAGGCAGCTGAGCATACACATTTCCCCCCAGAATTCCTCAAGAAAAGAAAAGGAGCAGTAAGATGCCACCAGTAAGAAATGGGGACAAAGAAGCAAGGCTGAGACTTTGTCAAAAAAAAAAAGAAAAAATTCAGACTATTCACACTCCAGTACAGATTTAGTTGGGAGGGACTTCCAGGTTTGATTCGAAGTCTTTGTGGGCAGGAGCTGTCCTGTGGCAAGTCTGTCTCTCTTGGCAATAATATTTCTCCTGACAAGCTGAGTGGCAGTGCTCAGGGCTAAGAAAAGAGAAGTTTCAGCTGTGCTTCCTCTTCTCAGGGCATCAAGACCAAATGCTGTTCGCTCGAGTTGATCTTCATGACATGATTCCCCTCAGGGACTGAAAAGTTCATTGAAGAGACACTGAGGTATCTGAGTTAAACTTCACTAAAAAAGGAACTGCTTGTACCTTTCAGAGGTTGGCTTTCATGGTTTCTGCAAAGTCAGAGGAAAAGATACAGTTTTCCCACCCTTGTAAGACCTTCTTTTTAATTCTCATAGTGAAAAGCTACTCATTTGTCTTTAAAACAACACCAAGCAGCAAAGGTATTACATGGTAGTTACAGAGGCATGTTGAATATCACATTTCTTGGACACCCTTAATGAGGGCAGAGTGTCCCGTGTGCCGTGGAAATGTTCCTATTACTCATCTGGCTGACATGGAAGCTCTTATTGTTGGTGGTTTTGTTTTTGTGTTCCCCTTTGCAGCTGCACTCCCCCCAGGAAGAAATGCGGGTGCTTCTGCTGACTCAGTCCTAGACTGAGTCCCCTGAACGCGCTGGAGCCACCTGATTCTGGGAGAGCCTGGAAATCATTTCCAGCCTAGTGTGTTTAATTTTGAAGTTTAGTCAAACGGTGCAGCCAGATGGAGCGGTAGATTGTCCTGGAGAAAGCAGAATCTCGAAGTGGAACTTTAAATACGGAAAAGATAGAGAAAACTAGGAAAGGAGTTGGGGGGGTGGAGGGGGTGGGGGGGGGTGGGATGCTAACTTAACTCAAATGCCAGAGTGATGCAAGAAGCTGGAAGGTCTGGATTAAAGGGCTGAACTTTTGGGTGGAGTTTTGCGGGTCAAAGAAATTTTTCTGGTAGCCATTCTACCTATCAGCAACTAGCCCGAACCCACATGCCTTTCTATTGAGAGTGCCCTGAAAACTCCATGCTAGCCTTTTCTAAACTGCACTTCTGCTTTTCTGACACCACACTTAATCCACAATCTTGGAGCTTCTGCCATTAATATGTTAAGCAGCTTCATGAATTTGGTGGCCAAGAGGGCCCACAGGACAAGTGAAGGTAGCAGGGTCCAGGCTCAGTCTGACTGAGTGCTTTGAATTCTTGACTGCCCCTTACAAAAACCTAGATTTAAAAATTCCCACATGGGTAGGATTCATCAGTAACCTTGCTGTGTTGTACCAGGTATTAGTTATCCTTGCTGTTAAAATATGTCCGGTGTATTTGATAACTTGGCTGTAAGTAGTTTCCAACCTGTCACAAGTAGATGTTTGAACTTTTTCTTCGGAGCTGAAGAAAGGAGTAAACCTGAAAGGTGGCCACATTTTCCTCCCTCCATGTCAACTTCTCTGCTTGGACATTACCACCTTTATTCAGCCTCGTTCAGGCAGAAAGCTCCTTAGAGATAGGGATGGACCTGCACCCTGAGGTGTCCTGTGACACCTGGGTGCCATGGCCCAGTGCAATACACAAATACTCCAAACAATTCTGAATTACCTACCAGCTTATTTATCAGAAGCAATATTATTCTGCTAACAGTACTACCTCCACCTAAGCCACCTGCCCATATATTTTCCTATAGATAAGCCGAGTTTACAGCCCACTGCCCCGCTAGCTGGGTTGCCAGGGTCAGCTGGGCAAGTGGCGAAGTGTGAAGGGGTACCTGGGGTGGTGCTCACAGTGGCTGCACACAGATGAAGTGCAAAGAGTGAACCCTGCCTTGGAACATGCCAGAAAGAACAACCAGAGGAACGCCTGGAAAGTGATAGGAACTGAGAAGCAATGAGACCCGTTCTAGGACACTGCACACTGCTTACACTGACAATTCAGATAGCCTCCAAAATGGATATCTTTTCAGCTCTGTAGACCCCCCCCGAGTGAATAATAGTGGGTTTTTTTCTATTTGGTTTTATCTATCTTGTGTAATTGGATTTTTAACTGGTTGTAAATATATCTGTTGACTGCAGCCTGTGTTCTAAGAGAATAATTTGTCTGTATTAAACTTCCTCCAGTGTTTAGCCAATGGGTCTAATTTGGCTACATATATTTGCAGATACTCTCAATGTTTATTTTACAGAGCTATATGTTTGCAGATCCTATTTTACTGTCTAATAGCACTGGATCTTATCCATCTCTCCTGTCATCTCATTTTTTTCCCTGAGAAACTCCCTGTACGATTTCCAAATTCCTAATTTCATCCTGATGTAGTCATTGAAAGTCTCCTGCTTGGGGAACAATGGGAGAGTGAGTAAAGTTTCAGTACATCTTCTGAACATTCGTATTAGTGACTTCTGTAGATTTTTCTCTCATTTATACCAGCAAGGATTACAAGCCTTTGCATAGTTCTTATGCTCTGTAAAGACCTAGATGTGTGATCAAGTTACCATGGTCTAAACAGGTTACTACAGGTCAAATGAGAAGTAGCGATTACCTGTGTACGTAGCACAAACTACTGTGAAATTATGTGACTTTGGCAATTCTTTTTCCTTAAATGCAAGCTTTAATCAAATTAGTTTCTATCTGACAATCCTGAACCTGCGCATCTGAGTGGTGTCCCATGGGGCCTAGTGACTTCTAAATGGACAACACATCTGAGTCTCATTATCATGTAAAATGTAAAATTATCTCAATTTTTGTACTGAACCCAGGAAAGTGGAAAGCAGCTGGCTACAGTCTTTTAAAATGACACGAGGGTTCGATTAGAAGGAAGGTATTTCCAGGTTTGCTACAGCTGTTTCACATGCTGTTTTGCAGCCTGATGTGCAGGTATCATGTTCTGGATGCTGTGATGAAGTTGGTGCCACCTGTAACAGTGGAGTTTTCTGTTTTCTGTTCACCCTAACATGGCTGAAGCAGTGGAAACTCTTCAGAAGAAGGGCTAATCTTTTAGGCCAAAGGGATTGTGAGGAGTAAATTTTCCTAGGTACACAGAAAGGATTGTGTCACTCTTATTCAAGCTAAGAGAGCACAGAAGAATGATGGAGTGCAGACCAAGGATGAGGAAAGGACTCACCACACAGGGACACGCTGGGCAAGAGAGACTGGTTTTCACATCCTTTATCTGACATCTTATCTAGAACTTTTGAGCCTTTCCAATTTAAGATTTTCCTGTACTAATAAAACCTCATACTAGAAGCTGGAAATTATTAAGGCTTTGGTGAGCTCATCTCACACGCTTTCCTTCAGCAACATACATTACTAGTGTGGATACCCCTCTGTGCTCTGTCTCTAACTTAAATGGTACCAAGTTACAAACAAAAGGAACTCTTGACACAAGACCTTGACCTGTGTTTGGAAATAAATTAAGGGTTGGTGGAGTGGTTGATGAGCTCCTGAAAGTTCATATTTTGGCTCCTGAAAACTGGTCGTTTTGCACTTTCCATGCAGAGAAGGAAGTGTGATAGGTAAGAAACGCACTTCAAGAATACACACTTAGGCACATCTAACTGAAAGCATTTTCCAGGCCAACACCTGTGAGCCTTCGCTTGCAATAAATAGTGATGGAGCATGAACTTGAGGAAAGCACCTTTAAAGAGGAGATTCATGCCCATGAGCTGGAGGAATAGGAAGATGAGGACCATGCAGGGACATCTGGCCACCAGGGTCTGAGTAACGTTTTGAATTGCAACATAAACAAGGTTGTCTGTGCTTCAGACTCACAACTGCATAGTCATCCTCTGTTACTATGGCCAGAATGATGGGGATAATACTGTGGCCTGGAAGTGACCATTAGTGTCAAGAAGACATTGTGTCCTGGTACACAAAACAAAAGAGGACCTCCTTTCCCTTCTTCTACCTCTACACCCATAATAAAATCTGACTCCAGTAAACAGTCATATGATTTCTGGTTGGAGACCAGTAATGGTGTGAAGGTGGAACCTACATCAGCATCCTCGCTTGCTGTATGCCACTGTTTGCCTTGCTGGTTTATTAGTGGCAGATGTATAGTTTTCTCCATACTTACTGGTTTATTTTCTATCAGGTTAGTCCTATTCAAGTATACCAGTTTGATGCCACCGTCAGCTAGCTGACATAAACAGTTACATCAGTATGAAACTGTTGTCAAGGCACAGAGAGTCACATTGTATGTCAAATGTCTAGAAAAAAAATATTTTGGTTTTCCTTGTTTCTCTAGTAATACAAAATTGCTATTTTTTCAGAGCAATAGCTGCTTTCTATGATCAGCTGTAAACAATTACTAAGCTGCCTGCCCTGATGATTTATAACTTACTTAGTTATAAAAGGGTTTGCTCTCTTCCAGCCTGCTTGCTAAGCCCAAAGGAAGGCCCTGAGTTGATGATGCTATTTTATCACCTGCTGTGAACTAATTCTAGGAACCAGTCAGACTTTTCTGAGGAAATTGTTTTGCAGTGAGAAATTAATAAAGTGATACATTTTCCTCTCTTTTTCCCCCACTCTGTGTGTGGGAAGAGACCAATGTAATGCAGTGTTTTTTGGGAAAGGGTGCTTATCTTCAGGATGAAATTTCTCGTACAAACTAGGACAATAGAACAGAGCACGGTCAAGCAGAGATAGTACCCATGGGGAAAATATGACAATTTGAACAGTGCATCAGAGTGCATGTTTTGAATCTGATGCTAATTCAAATCCAGTGTGAATTCCTTTGTAACCTGCTATTTGAGCAGATATTCTCCATTAAGCACTATGAAAGACCCTGTTTTTATCACATTGCAGAATGCCTGATTTTTTAATTAAAATTTTGACTAGTTCTTCAAGGTAGGAAAATTGATTCCTACAGAGATGCCATAAGAAAAATCAGGTGATTATTTTCTCAGACATTATTTTGGCTTAGTACTTGGTGTCTTTGAAGGGTTAAAAAAAATACAACGGTGAACAAATTGTGGCATGATAGTAGTTACACTAAAGCTTCTTTTTAAACTGCATGTATCAAGCACCCTGGAGTTTTTGTTTGTTTGCAATGGTTGTTTTGCATGATCATCTGTTATTAATTACAGCATTGTTGGTCAACGGGCTGTTCCAGTGATTAGTGGTATTGTTATGAAAGCATGCACACCCCCTTAGTACTTGGGTGGTGGTGGCAGTTGTGTTGATATCATTCCTGTCTTTTTCATGCGATTGAGCTTTAGGTCTTGCTTGGTTGCTTCATTTCTGCCAGATCCAAGTTCTTTTTACTTTCCTTTTTGGAATGTTTGTGACTTTGCACTAACGGATATAGGAATGGATTTTCTGAAGGTATATGCTTTTTCACCTCCTATTATAGATGCACAGTGCTCAGGAAGCTGAGATACACACACCGTCTAGAGATACCAGAAAAACTTTATGCAGCATCTTATTAGTTGACAGTTTTATTTTTGTATGTCTACCCTCTAAAATGTAAAATAAAACCACAAGAAATCGATTTTAAAGTAGTGGCTTCTAAGAGAAAAATAAAATCAATCATTTTGATGTCAGACAGTAAATAAAGATTATTTTGAGTTGAACCTGATTTCAGAAGGAATTCAGCCATCGATGGGTTTTTTCTGTGATACTTAGGTCATGGTTGTGTGTTGTGTTTTCATATACCTTGTGCTTTAAAGCTTAGCATTAGAAAAAGTTGTGCTTTCTTTTTTTGGTTGTTGGTTGGTTGGGTTGTTTGTTTGTTTGGGTTTTTTTTGGTTTTGTTTTCTTAAATTACACTACCATTTAGAATGTTGGTGACTTCTTATGCTGCACAGTGTAATGCAAAACCAGAACCCCATAGCTACCAATAAGAGCTGCCATGGCAATAGACATACAGCTATTAACTGCGAATCTATGGCTGTAATTACCAAGTGTGATGGCAAAAAGACATTTCTGGGAAAGCTTTCTGTTCTGCAGACTCTGAGGGATAGGGAGAGCTTTGGAGAAACATAGATTTTTGGACAGGGAGCCTTTAATACTGCTGCAGAGAAGACTGTGGTGAACTTAATCTGCCCATTCAAAGACAACATTACAAATGAATTCCTGGTACTTTACAAGGAAATTCCACGTGAAAACTGGCTCTTACTGCATTCATTTAGCTAAAGTACTGCATTGGGCAGCCATGTCCTATACAACAGAGTCAATGAATTGTATCTATATCTAACCTGAATAACAATCCATAGCGATCCTAATGTTTACAACAAACATCTTCGGTATGCTCTGTCTAAAGCTGCCAAAAGAATTCAGGATTAGTCATTAATTTTTAAACTTGATGCATTATCCTTTGTCTAATGGAATAATACGGTGATGTAAATCAACATAATGTTAATTGGACTTTGGCCAAGAAATTCTGTATTGGGCTTTTCATTGAATCGCTGTGCTAGAGCTGGGTGAAACTTGCTCAATAGTACTGTACCTTTTCATTCAGGATGAATACACAAAGTGGATAAACACCTTCATCAAATATCAGTAAATGCTAAGATCATCTTTGTACAAAACTCAACCAGATACAGAACTAGAACTAAAAGTTCAGTTGCAGACTATCCATGTCTTTCTAGGGTTGTCTGTTAATTTAGCGGCAGTGAGTTGATTGGGTGGCACACTTTGTGTACATAAACTATTGCAGAAGTTAGAGTACAAATTCCTAAGGTTGCAGCAAGAGAAAGATATCATCTGATACTTTTTGCAGTGTTGCAGACATGTCTCGAGAACCCTAACAGTGCAAAGTAGGTGGCCAGGGAAAGCAAGCAGTCCTTCCTGTGAGTCACTGAAGCTGCCAGGATGAGAGTGGGCACAGCCAGAATGACTGTAAGTTGTTAAACAGGCACTCACGGTTGAAGCATTTGCTAAACTATTTTATTGGGATCTTTGCGCAGGGTAACACTCACCCAAGAACTCAGATCTGTTGAACAGGATGGCCAGTCACTGCCTAGAAGGTGACGGGAGTGTCTGCTGTGAGAGTCCTTGCAATGAGATCTTCAGCTGGACAAAGTGACTTTCCCTGAACCACTCTTCTGCTCAGCTAATGTGATCCTGCCAGGCTGAGGTCCTACATGCCCACTCCTTTACAGGCATGAGCCAGCACTATAGATTATAGTAAAGTACTTACAAATTCTGTCTTGGCTATGTACAAAAGACTGCCCTACATGTCCATTTCTGCACTTACAGTAATGGTTCTATTGACTATTTACAAATACCTGTGTACGCTTCGGTTAATTCTACAGCAGGAGCTGCCTGGAGGAGTCCTCGGCCAAATTATCCATCCTATATGCTAACACAGTGAAGTACACAAGTAGTACCTGTGAAATGGTCTAGGCACAGCAGGAACTGTCTGATGAAATCTCTGAAACTGCCCAAAATTCCCACCTGGACTCCTCCTGCAAGAATTAGGCAAATGCATTGCTATGAGGCTGGCTGAGAGCTCAGACAATGACCCTGTCTCGGTTCAGTCCCTCGTGCCACAACTGCAGAGACTAGCTGGGAGCTCTGGGACCACCCAGGGAAGTACTGCTTATGCGCGCAGGGTGTGCTCCCAGGCACAGCCCTGATACCAGCTGCACCACAGCTGTAACTACAGGACAAACTTGAATTTCATCCTTATCTCATAAATTAAATTAGATGGTTCTTGACATACAGTGCAAAGCAAAAAGCAAAATTATAAACCTGATTTGATAGGGTTGATGATCTACTTCTGCAGATGTAAAAGATGGACCATATGTATTGTCTGGATTCAAAAATGGGGAATGATGTTCCTTCCTTTTGGCAACTGTCTGGCCTTTTGAAAAATGCCTCCTGTGCTGAATGTGGACACGATAATACGGTTCTTCATGGACGTGCGCTGAAAATAAGAAATACTCTACCAAGTAAAGTGCTTTGCACTTACAGTCCTGATTCTTGTTTGCACTAAGGCTCCCTTGTGTGAGTCTGGAAATACACTGAGCACTTGAGGCAAGTGCTCATTTTCCTGAAGATCTCCTTAGATCAGGGTGAAGAGCAGTGGATTTAAGGGAGAATCGGTCACTAGAAGAAACGCAAGCTAGCTCAGTGTCATTGGAGCTCTTGTTTTCCCTTGCTCTCCTTCCCTTGTTCTGGGCAGGAGAAGACAGCTCCCCAGTGTCCTCACTTATCTGTGCTGTGTTGAAAGCAGGAAAAGTAAATGGAACAGCTGGTACATTAAATTCATGCCTTCTAAATCTCTTCACTGTGGTGATAACAGCACTATCAATATCCTCTTTCACTTGTCTGCTACATAGTCTTTTTTGTTTGAGTATTCACAGGTCCCTTTATGTCACAAGACTTCTCCAGCTGAAAGCACCACTGTCAATGTATTTTGAGTGAAAAGGGACATTTCTATTTTTATTTTAAGATTATGCTTCCGCTGTTGACATGGAATATGTGTGGTAATGGAAGTGTTAAAGGGGACATTTTCATCTCTGAAGTGATTCTGGATAGAGGAAGGAATTGTTAGCACATGCCAAAGGTTTGTGCCTTACACTTAGTTCAGGTCATGCAGAATTTGGAGAGCATGTTGGGTCAGTGTTGGGGTTTTATTTTTTTCATGCTTGGGCCATTTATACCCATCTAGACTATTGCTGTAAAAGCATTTTCCTAAACCAGAGCTTCAACCTCTCTTTCTGTGCTCTCTGCTGCTACTTCTCTGTCACACCAACTGTAATTTTGTCTGTGTTCCCAGAGTTTTTCTTGGCCTAATCTCCCCCGATGATCTGTATTCCAGTACTGAGAAGGTGACTTCTATCTCTAATCAGCCCAGTTTGACTCATATTGTTGCACTGTCACTTCACAGTCACTGATCTATCTATCTCCATCTAATCCAGTGTCTCCTCTTTATCTCGTTAGAAGCTCTCTAGGGAGAACATCTTGTTTTCTGTGTTGGCGGATAATGAATGCACTAATGTCCTGAGATCCCCCTGGGGATCCTAGGCTCTTTGAAAATATAAATTAAATAAACTGTGAATAAGTAAAAGCAGTGTCATATAGAGGGATGGGAAAGTGAGAGGAACTCAAGTAATACCCTGGGTCTCTCTGTATTAGCCGGTAGTGGTGCCTAGCAGGGAGCTGTTATGCAGAGAAATGGTGCTGAGTATCCACTCTGAGAGGCGTGTGCATTGTGCTGGGGGTTGTTTCCATCTAGCTTTAGGCTGGTCCCATGGGCTGAAAGCTCATTAACAGCTGGAACATAACTGCAGCTGGACCACACCTTCTGGTTTCATTTCATCTAAGGAGAATACATGGTGTGCTCTCCAAGACTGCACTGTGATGTGAAACACAGCAAGTGTTGTGGGGGGATACTGGGATGTTCACTTCAGAAGTGTCCTCCTGAGCCAAACGGCAGTGCTAATGTAGGCACACCCTCACTGTCTGCGTATCTTCAGGACAATTTGTCATTGACATCACATTAGCAAAATGCATAAATATTACTCCAAGGTAATTTTTTTCCCTGATTGAGATCTGAATTATAAATTTAGGTTCATCGGCCTAGAATAATTTGTCAGAACAGACAAATTATTTCCTTCTATATACATGCTTGAACTGACAGGAGTAGCTTTATAGAGCCCAGTGGATGGAGCATTATGGAAAAACTTACAGACTATGACACTGGAGACAAACGTTTAGTTTAAACCTACAATAGAAGACACTGAAGTGTGCCATCAGTAGCACCTTGAATGTAATAGGTTTCAAAGATCTGCCTAGTATTCTTGAATCATAGGGTATTTTGAAGCAATCTGACATTACAATATGTTATTCTTTTAAAATTTCACCATACTTTTCACCTAGCTAAATCCTGCCACTTAGATAGCCAGCATTGAATGGTGATGAAATGGGAGAGAACAGAGGGAAGAAAAAGAGCTATCTATGTAGGTGTCGTCAAGAATTGTTACACATTTCTTATTTCATTATTTGACTCATGCTGACATACGGGTTAATAGTTATCCACGCTGCCATTTGTTTTTGACCATCACATGTTAAGTAAAGCAAAATGCGACACTTGCCTTGGTACTCTTGCAACTTGATATAACACAGCAGAAGGATGACATAAGCTACACAAGCATTACTTTCTAATGCCTGTAAGACTGTGAGTTGCAGTTTGAGTTTGGTACCTGAATAGTTTTAAACTTAGTTTAAAGTGAAAACTTTTAAAATCCTTTACTTTTCAGTATATTGCTCTAATTATTTTTGTTTTATTTTTTCTCAAAAGTGATTTGATTTCTTTATTCTGCTAAGTTTAATAAAATCTGCAAAGTAACTTCAGCCTTAAATAATCTTTGTATGTTTCTTCTGCTAGTTAAAACATCAGTTTCCATTTCTTACAAATACGAATTGCACAGAAGGTTGTGGGGATACACACACATGCGTATGTGTGTGTAATATCTTGCTTCCTCTTTTCAAAGCATTGTCCAAACACCAGCTAATTGATTTGACATGCTAAAAGAGAAACTCAGTGCAACCCAGTCATTTTGGTATGAAAGACATTTCCAGTCATCTCCGTTCAGTAATTGCAACCACAACTTCAAAGATGATACAGATGCA
Source organism: Bucorvus abyssinicus (assembly GCA_009769605.1). Lineage (NCBI taxonomy): Eukaryota > Metazoa > Chordata > Aves > Bucerotiformes > Bucorvidae > Bucorvus > Bucorvus abyssinicus. The sequence continues at coordinate 22,072,968 of CM020033.1, forward strand.
AATTGAAATGTGTGATCTTGTTCTATCTGGATTTGATTTCTTTCCCCTTTTGCTCTGAAATAGTCATGCTCCCCTTCCTGCTGGGATCAATGATGGCTGGAACTGCCACGTACAATGAAACTATACAAGTCGAGTGATTGAATTTTACTCCAGGGATATAACTCAAATTCCCTCTTCCTCTTCTTCAATGGGACTGGCCCTAATTTTATGCATATTCTATGAGTTATATCCAAAACGCAGGTCTGAATAAAATCTCCTAAGAGGAGGATGGGGAATCATGATCCTTATCTTCTAACAGGCCCCATTCTGAGATCATCCTTCTCTTATCTCTTTCCAAATTCTATTCTTCCATATGGAAGTACAATAAATTGTTGTTGAGTAGTGAATACTCCCACAACTCTTGCAGAGGATAAATCACATCATACATCTTGAAATCCCTAAGCATACTCCACCAGTGAAAGATAGTGAGCATCAAGTCTGTACAGATGGAAGTTTTTTAATATCTTAGCCTATCCCAACATTTTGCTGACTATGTGAAGCCTGTCAAGAACTTTGAAATTACTGATGATTTTACATGAAGAACGCTCAGATGCTACTGAAAAAAGAGAAGACTCTTGTGACCCTGTCTCCTCATAGCTGTACATACTAGTACATATCATGATAGAATGTTTCAGCTATATTTTCCCCTGTGCATGTGAAACACAATGTCATGGCAGTTAACCATCATCTGCACAGAAGATGGTTATTCTGGATCAACTATAAGCACTGTTTTATCAACTTGCCTCATCCGTTTTCTGTCCATGCTACTGTCTCAGAAGCCAGCAGCAGATTGTTCTGAGTATGACCATGCATGGCAGTATGTGATGCCACACTTCTACCTCAGTGCATTACACCAGGGTAGAAGGTACTTGTTAGGACATGGGTGCTGCAGGAGGGATAAGAGAACAGAATGGGGGAGAGAGGAAGAGTCTAGTCTTTGAGTGGACTTCGAGAATAATAAATAGGTGAGATGTAAAGATAATAAGCAAGAAAAGAGTTTGTAAAAGTGCTCACAACTTCTGATGTTCCTCCAGAGCTCACAGGATTAGAGAATGTAAGATCCCTAGGAACAGATTTTTGGGTACTTCTTTCTTCCAGTTAGATCAAATTCAGAAATGCCATTAAAATGACAATTTTTTTTTTTTGCATTTTTTATTGATGCTCACAAGTCACAACATGTCTAATTTTCACATCTCATGTGGAAATTCAAAATCCATTTGAATTTCTGTAGTAAAGGTGCAAGGGCTCTGCAGAAAGAGACAGCAGAGTTGTGGCTGACTGGAGCTGCCCAGCTGACTTGACTGCTTCAGCAAGATTAGAAGAAGAAACACTGAGGTCATACTCATGTTTTTCTAGTAAGACATCTTTGTATCATTGCATTCAAGTAGCCACAAACAGACAAGGCTATGCCATAAGAGCAGAAAAGTCATGAAGTCCATGATTCTGTCATTTTTCCATAGATGCGTGTTACTTTTTTATTGCTTCAATATTTCAGATTAAAGTTCTCAATAGGAAACAGCTGTTGAATAACCTCCATAGTTTTCAAAATACAGGATAACCTTTTGCTGTAGATCCTAATTCCTAAAAATCCCCCAAACTATGGATTTGCTTTTAATTCGCAGGCGTGAGTTTGCTGTGCCATGATCTCTGATGATCAGAGTCACCTTGGGCTCTATAGGAGCACTTCAGGCAATCACAGCCACCACCACCTTAAGCCTCGCTGGCAAAGCTCTGCAGGTCTTTGGGGTGTGACCACGGGGACTGGAAGACATAAGTGTGATTCTGTGGCCCAGGAATTATGAGGGGACAGATGTAGCCTGAATACTGCCATGAATAGTTTAGTTTAGTTTAATTTTTGCCCATTTTTTTCATTTATACTTTGAAAATACAGAGATATCTTAGATTTTGGCCAGCATAATAGCACTAGAAGAGTCAAGGGAAGAAGTCCTTACTTCTGACTGCTCATGTAGGTACAAAGCTGCAAGAAGGGGAAATTAATCCCCTTGATACAACAGGTATATGAACTGTATTAGAGAGTGGAAGGGCTGTGATTTCATAACCACCACCTTAACCACTCACAATTAAACTAATGATTGTTGTGGCATTTCAAATGTTGGGAAATCAAGTCAAATGGTCTGCTCAAAGCTAGCTTCATACCGCAGAGAGACCCCTGTCAGGCAGTCTGATGAAAATAGAGCAATAAAGACTTCAATGGGCTAGCACAAAGCAAAAGCTTGGAGGCCTCGGTGGCAATATCCTCTTTTTTCTTGCTTGCCTCTTCTGTTATAAATTGATTTAATCTACACGTAATTTTATTTAAAGACATTAGAAAGCTCCTTACCCAGGCCCTGTGCCTGACTGACCAGCAGGTGCTGTGAAACAAAGTTGTTTTTCAAAAAGAAACTGAGTGCATGCATGAATATATAGCGGAATGGTCTCCAGCACTGCACGTGACAGGCTATTTCACATTAAGCAAGTTCATCACTGCAACAGGTATTTGGGGTACAACTAACAATTAAATCCATTTCTGGCATTTCCATGTCTTCTAAAACTATTTTGAACTCAGAAGAATTGGGAGGAGTTTTATGAGAGGGAAAAAGAAACTCCTTAGGTATTGCTGCTGAATCCCCTCAGCAATAAGACCTTGCCAGGAGTCTTCCCTTGGTAAAGTATTCTGAGTATTCATTGAAAATGATTTTCAAGCTTTGGATATCGGATGTAAATCTTCAGTTTGTTTTGAACATCACTGAATAGTTCCACCTTCTGTTTGATTTACATTCATTATTTTGGAGTGAATATTTCCTATTCATTCTCCTGAAGGTAGGGGAATTCTCCCGGTAAGAAAAGCCTCCAAAGGTGGAAATTATAACAGAAAGATGCAGCTGAAGAGGAGAGAGGCAGCAGACTTCTCCTTGGGGCTTGTGACAGAAGGCCAGCATGTGTATCGAAGTCTGTGTCACAGCTAAAAATATCAGTCAGTTGGGATAGGTTTAGGGAAAACCATTTTTTCTCCCTGCAGGTTTTTAGATTTGTCAAACCCAAAACATGGTATGTGAATAATTATAGTTTAAAGATGAGATTGCCCCAAAGGGCTGATTTCTGTCAGCTGTTCTTCTGGGTTCATCAGTAGCTGTGGTACTGGTGGGCTGCTGGATTTCTGGCCATCTAGTGTCCATCATGTGGGGCTTGGGGCTTACAAGGGTTACTGGACTTCCTGCTAGGCTGCAGCAATGGACCAGAGAGGTCTCAAGCCCCTGACCAAGCGCAGACCAAAGCTGGTGTTGCTTTGCTTGGTTTCACCACTGCCTATCTCTGGCCAGCTCTAACTGTCCTGTATAGGATTTTGCAAGGAAATTGTTTTTCCCTGCTAAACACAAAAAGAAATGGAGTACCTGAAAAGAAAAAGCTATTACTTAACTCAAATAAAATATGTCTTTCCTTCCCCTTTGCATGCAAGCATTCAAGTGATCTTTTATTTAAAATTCACTGCTAGCCATATGTCTCTTTCGTAGAAAAGAAGATGTAGTTGTCTCTCAAAATTTTACTTTACTTTGTTAAAAAAAATGTGATTTTATATGTTATGGAAAAAGAGAACATTATCAATTTTGTTGAAAACAAATCAGAGGAAGAAAAAGATTATTGGGGAGGGGGAAGCTTCTTCTTCCCAACTTTTTCACTGACTTGCAACAAATAAACTTCTCAGTGAATTTTCTTGCAAACTCCCCCTCAGGATGCAAGTATATTTGTGTGCCCATATTTCATAGGCCAGGTTTTAGCTTCACCCGTCCACAGTAATCGCTGAAGATGCAGGTGTCACATGCCCTGGTCTCATCATGCTATGGCACAGCAGTATCTGCATTCCAGTTTGGGTCAGGAGCACAGGTTTGAAGGATAGCTCCTTCTTCTCCTCCCAGCAAACCAAACTCTGCTTTCCATCACAGAGTGGCCTCAAGGTGCAAGGCCATGGAGGGTGCATCTAGTGTGCTTCAGCAGTTACAGGCAGCCTGGAGCTGGTCCGAAGGAAAATCCATCGAATATATTCAACGCCGATGTACTAATTTTCAGCTACTCATCATTCTTATAAACATCCTCTATCCCTTCCAAAACCACATGTCAACCAACCTGCCTGGAAGTGCCCAGTGCAGGTTATTTCTGAATGAGAAGGGCAATCACTCCTGTGATCCTTTGAGAGGCAAGAGAAAGAATATGGAAAAACATTTATTTTTCATGCTTGTAGTGTCAAAATTTAGTCTGTATTTGAATCTGAAAGGCTAACAACCAACTTTACAATGCTGCTCCCTGGCTAGCTAGAAAGTACACCACAGGGATACTTCACAGTTTGATGTTAGTTGTGTATCTTTTTTTTCACCCTTCCTGAGGTAAAGATTACATTGGAAGGGATTTGCCTTTGTTGCTTCAGCAAGCAGAGCCGTCTGGCAGCCAGTTTGGTGTTTATAGCGCAGTTGTTTCTTCTCCAAGGGCACAGATTTTAGCATTGCGCAAAATGGTATTGTTACATCCAGATCAGGAAAAACACTTTCCTCTCCACTGCAGATGTAAAAGTGACAGTCTGTGGGAGCAGAGATCTGCCTCAGGTATGTGTTGCTGTAGGAAAATCCTGGATGCTGTAGACATAGTTCAATGTTGTTAAAGGTTTCAAAATGGGGAAAAATATGCAGCAAGGAGAGACGTTTTTTCTTTGTGTATCATATAAACGGTATTTTGCAGCCTTGCTGATGATGTTCCAAAGGAAACATATAGAATAAAAACAGAAAAAGGAAAACCCAACAAAAAATATTCTGAGCAATCTTACCTTCTATGATAAAAGTGATTTGGGAGACTTGTCAACTTCTTTACTCCATGAATGTCTCCATAGAGTAGGACTTAAGAATATCTGCATCCCAGTGCATTGGATTTATTCTGCAAACACAGACCATCTCCCAAGAAATGTCCAATCCTGCATGAGTAAACTTACAGTACAGCAAAACGTCTGGTGTGATGGTGTGGGCTATTGTCTAGAACATGACCGTTTGAATCACGCTACCGAAAAGGACCAAAGTACTGAGGAAGCAGTTTATGGTGAACCTTGGTAAGTGCTAAGATCTTAAACCTGAGATGATATTCTAAGAAAAGATAGTATAGAGAGGGGAATGTATGTTAAAGTGGTTGTGGTTACCTGTGATGCTGATGCAGCACTATGAAATATTTGATGTACGTACATTTTTAAAGAGTTTCTGTTTTCAGGCCTAAGTGTTCACAGTAATTAATCTTTCTAATAGGAAAATAATAAAGAATTTAAGCTGATTTGGAGGAATAGAATAAAATCTTTCACCCTGGTGATTTCAGTGATTTCAGAACATGGTGGCTGTAAATTGGCAGAGGTCCATGAAGCCTCACCCAACTTTGCTGCAGCGTAACAATGAGCTGAATGATGCTTTCAGTTTGTTAAGTGACTGGCGTAGATTGTGTATCCATCCAGGGAACATCATGTGCAGAAGTCGCAGCTTGGCTCTGGATGAATACCAGTGCTCTGTGAATCATTGCTGAATCCCTCATACTCATGAGCCAAGTGGGTCTGGGAAAAGCCAGGTCAGTTTTACTTAGTCCAGGTTTCCAAGGTGGTTTTCCAAGGTGGAGGTTTCTGCCCTTTTTGGATTTCAGACCCTAAATCCAGTACTAAGTTTAGTATCTCTTTGTTGTTGACCAGAACTTTCACTGGTTTTGTGCCAAATATATGAGGCAGACAGTACTATTAGAAGAGTTTCTCAAGAACATTCTCTTTTACTAACAATTTTTAAAAAAGTGCCAGAGAAGTTACAGACCCCTTTCTTAGACTCCCCACTCCAATTCTGACCTCATTCTTCCTGTGAGTCTTTCCTTGGAGAGTGTTCTAAGCTTGACGGGTTTGCTTTTCTTTTTTCTTCCTCCAGGCTGGTCTTCTGGCGTGTGGTCTGGATGGTCTATTTTGTCAGTCAGAGTTCCTTTTTGAATTTAACCCTCTTTTGCTGATCTTTTTGCCGAACTTTTACACAGCTGAATTTCAGCCACCTGAGGGACCCATGCCAACAAATCACTGTCCTCAGATCTGTATCGGTTTCAGAGTTATTCAAGGTGGTCTTCATAGGACTCGTGTTGCTAAACCACTGTTAAGCATCCCCCTCTCTTCTGTTCCCCCACGGTGGAATAGAAAATATTGTTATTATTGAGGTCAAGCAATTCCCCAAAATGGGGTTCCCAATGCAAGCGGGCACGTATAATTTTGGTGCACTGTACTGCATGCTCTTTTTAATGGCAAATGACTAGCAGATACGTATATATTCATGTGCGGAAAAGCACATTCTTTTAAAGTTAGATATCTTTTCAAATCATATGAGCTTAAGTGTAGAGAATATTGAAGTGGAGCAACTACCTTATAGTCCCTAACATAGCACAGGGAAGTCCCCAATGAATGAGGTTTTTCACAACACAAAAAAAGAAAAAGGACTTTCTTTCCAGGAAAATGTAAAAAGGTACGCCTAAATGATGTCCCCTTATAGTAAAATTTTATCACTTCAAGAAAAATAGACCAGTTCAGATTCATCCATACGTATGAAGAATTAAAACTAACTTGTTCTTAAAAATAAATGGAAAAAGGACACTTTGGAATATGATGCATTAGCTGTTACTGTATTAATTTATGATGTGATCTTGCTCTCTCTTTTAACTGAATAGCAAAGCTCTTACAGACACTGGTGATTGTAACATAGTACTTTAGCTGGTAATGAACGAAATGTAATCTTACAGTATTCCACACTTCACTTAAGAACAGCAAAGCTCTAGTGTAATATTAATTCTATCGCCTCCCACAATAGGTAAAGATGTATTTTGGCACAAGGTGCCTCTAGTCACTAAATACCTGGCTGATAGCCCAGAGAAGTAAAATTTCTGGCCAAACATGTTATACACTGTGGCCTGTGGCTCAATCATGAGGATAATTGCTTGAAACTGCTTCTGCTTGTGCTCAAGCAGTTTGGAGCTACAAGACAAAACTTAATTATATCTAGGGACCCTAACCACTGGGCCATTGGCAGACTCATTGAAAATATTCCCACTTGCCTCACTAGGCTTTGGATCTTGTCTTTAGTTACCATGGTGAAGTCTCACAGTGTATCTCGTTTTATCAGTAATGGAAAAGGATGTCAGGGGCTGATACTGAGTCACATGGTTGTTCAATATCATCAGCAACCTGGACAGCGAGTGCGCCCTCAGCGAGCCTGCGATGGCACTCAGTTAAGGGGAGTGACTGACATGACCTCTCAGTCCAGCAACCTCAGTAAAGTTGGCTGCACCAGCAAAGCTCCCATGAGGATCAATAGAGAAAAGTTGTGCATCTAGAGCAATAACCCCCTGCTTTGTTGTAGTTTGGGAACTGACTATCTCAATGACAGATCATGGTGCTGGATGACAGGCTGAACATGAGTGACCACTGCACTGTCATTGCAAACAGAATGAACTTCATACTGAGAAACATTATGAGGATCTTGGTCAGCAGATCAAGGGAAGATACAGCTCTCTGCTATTGGGAGAGTAGTACAGAAGTGGGACAGGTTATCCAGGGAGGTTGTGAAGTCTGTCCTAAGAGGTTTTCAATGCTATGTTAGACAAAGCTGCAGCTGATCTTGGTGATCCTCCTGGTGTGGGTGGAAGATCAGACCACAGATTCCAGAGGTTTCTTCTAACCACTTCTATGATTCTGTGATTTTACCTGTGATACTTGTAATTATATATCACAAAACCCTGGATAATAAGACCAACCTAAATCCATATTAAAAAAAAGAAGCAATCAGACTGCATACCTAACAATACAGAGCTAAATAAAACTAACACTGGAAATTCATTCATATTGCAAACAAATACACCCTCTGGCTGCTGATGGGAAATGTTGAGAAATACAGACAAAAGGAGGTAAAATACAAGGCAGAGGGAGATAAAGTTATGTGTAACAAGAAGAAGGATTCCAATAAGTCAAAGGTAATTAAGAACACCAATACCATCATAGGAAATATTTCTCTTATGAAGGTCTCTGTGCTAGCTTGAACAGAAACTCTGGAGGTGAAAAGTAGAATACCTCCATTCATTTTCATGCTGTCACGTATAAAACTCAGTGTGTTAATCTGGCATTCAACACATTTGTCTTCACATAAATCTGTGTAATGGAGTGGAAGACTTACTTCCTTTGAGGCCTAATCTCTCAATCTCACCTCTGTCTGAAACAGGCAGGAAACAGCACTCATGGCAAAGATGCCTGTAAGTTAATACATGGTAAAACAATGGAGGCAGAAAGCAAAGGTTTCTTGCTGAAGATAGCCTGGTATGACAATCTTCATGCACTTTAAGTCACTTACATGAATGTAGGCACGTTTTTCCTGGCATACCATGCTTCAGGATTGGTCTACAGTGAAAAGGTGCGTGGATAATACATTCAAAAATGCCCCGTAGCCAGATCCTAAAAGAATCTGAGTGAAGACGCGAATGATGCAAATGAAAATCCAAAGCCTACTTGGGTTTCCAAAGCAGGTAGGCAGATTAACCCACATTTCACAGTTCTGAACTGCACATATGTATTATTTAAAATTCAAACATCATTTTCAAAAATGCAATTCAATGGGGGCGTAGATCCTTGAAAGGGCATAGACTTTGGAGAACCTAGCACCCAGGCACTTCCCACCCAGCTGAAGTCAGAGTCCAAGCTTAAAGCTGCACAGGCTTAATTTTATGGCAAACCGCGATAAATCTATTGGGCCAAAGAAACAACAAGATTGTGAGAAGCGGTCCAGAACCTCGTGGCTCTCGGGCATGGTGGCCCCTAGAGCATGGAGCTGTGCTGATGCCTTGATGAGAGAGGCTGAGATCGGCCAGTGGGAGTATTTCCTCTGCTCTGATACTCTGCAGTTACTTGGAAAGTGCATGAATTATACATGAATAAGGATTTGCATTGCACCATTGAGTCAGATGTAAACTATGTGAATGGGGTGGCTCTTCTGCTTTTAACAGCGTCATGTATTACAGAAGCAAGTATGCTAGTATGATGTGCAGAGTGGTGTTAATACTATCGGGATTTCTTTGTAGAGTAGGAGAAATCATGGTTCCTGTAGCCCTGCTGATACATCTCCCCATTTTTTAACCGAGTGACCTGACTGCTGGGGTCAAGCAGAAGGAGGAGTGTAGCACTTTCTTACCTCTCTGCTTTGTGTTAGGCACTGTCCAGCAGCATGCACTCAGAAAATCCAGTGCTGTGCTGCTAGACCCAGGAGAAAAGCTTAGATTATAAATCCTGACAAAATTCAGACATTAATTGAGCGCATGGCTTCTCAGTGCTGACAAGTATTAAGCAATTCTGGGTGGGACTGGCAATAGACAGTTTGGTGTTTGGGGAATTTTTACTGGGAGAAGCATCTGAAATTTTAGGCAATTCCAGAATTGGGGAGCTGCTGAGAAAGGGGAGTGGGAGGCTGAGGATCTAGATTTTGCACAACTGTGTCTTAAATAATAGGTCAGATTCTTGTGAATTTGCCTCTTCAGAGACTTGAAAAGTCCTGAAGGAGCTCATCAGTTCTTCAGTCAGAAAATGTTCCTCTCCTAGCTCCAGTGTGTCCTGCCAAAAGACCATGAATCTGTCCCAAGGAGGGGCCAGAGAGCGGGAGGCATGGCTAGGGACAGTGGGGGTACAAGAGACTGGTGGGGCTCCACAGTGCTCCAGGGCTCCTGGCAAGGAGGAGGGTAAATGTCAAGTGGGAGAAAGATGGAGGCAGGATGGGAAGAATAAGAGCAGCCTTTCTTTGATCTGAACCCAGCAATGCAGGTCCTTGGAGAGAGGGCAGAGAGCTGCAGACTACCGCCCTGTTGTTTAGCAATTGGTTCAGGAACAGGGCTGACTACAGCAGTTAGTTTTTGGGGTGGCTGAACACCTCCTTCACAAGCTTGTCTTCCTCGCAATTGTCTCAGATATGTACGAGTCACAACTGAGGCTCTGACTCGACCAGCTTGAGTTCTTTGTAGGTTCTGAACTTCCTTTAAAGCCCATTTTGTAAACACTGGATGATTTGGGCACGTGTTTATATCTTCTTTTATTTTCTTAAATGAACGTTTCCAAAAATCTGTTTAAAAAAAAAAAAGACAAAAACAATGGACAAAAAATTGCTTTTTCTGGCAGCTTTTCTTTCTGCTGAACAATTGTGCATAAATGATAGTCTCTTGCTATGAAGTGAATAAGTATTCCAGTCAGCATCATATGCAGAGTATTTTCACCAATTAAACTTATATATTTTCCCTGTCAACTTGCTGTACCTGATTCTGTTATTTTTTAAAAAGGAAATTTGATTAAAGTCCATTTGTTCGCCACAAATCATTTAAAACTGCCAGCCTTAAATAGGTGGTAACTGAGAAATATCACCAAAACAAATGACATCACCTCCTCTGAGTTGCGAACTGAGCTTTGAAATTCTTCCTTTCTCTAAGTGGGGTTCAAGGAAAGTGCGTGCCAGTCCACATTCATTGTGAAACAAACTCTGTGTGCTGGATATTCCCCCTGATCCTGTATGAATGCTGTTTGTGTGCAGATCTGCATGGAACAAGAAGTTCAGCCTGTTCAAGATCCTTCAGCAATGTCCCTCTGGAGGGAGCAGTGGCTTTGTGAACCAGTGTAGAAAACGCTGCTAGACTTGGAAATCTCTCGAATCTTGCAGAAGCTAAGCATAATGGATTATACCAGTTTGTCCATTTGACTCTCAGTCTGCAGTTCTCAGATAGTCTTTCTCTATCAATGGACTTAATTGGAGTTCCAATACTGGGAAGACAAAGATGGACTTCACTGGTCATGGGCAGAAGATGGCCCATAGTTAGCTGTTCCTTAGAAACAGATGGCCCATCTGTTCCTTAGAAAGAGAAAAATGTGTATGCATACAAACTTCAAGAGAACCTCTGGTGCTTTATGATAAGCAGTGATGGTCTGTGCTGCTACAGCAATCGCTTTTCTGAGCTTTGCTGTAGGAGAATTATGGCCCTATTGATCAATATTTTACATACTGTACGTACCTGTGTGTAATTTGGCATTGCATATCCACAGAACTGTGTTTATATGAAAATACTTTCAGGAAAGTATAATGCTTCATGTGCATAAATAACATCTGACTGGAACTTAAGGCTGTATGGGTAACGTTACGCTCTCTTACATATGAGAATATATCACTTTTATTTTACCTTCTTGAATGTAAAATTCCGTACTATTTTTGTTGACTCTATTATTCCTGAAGAACAGTTACAATGAAATAATTAATAGAAAATTACATTAATGATAGCATAACACCTGTTCATCAATTAATATAACAAAAAGCAGTACAAAAAAATTAACTAAAAGAGAAAGGAAGAATAATTATATAAAATAAGCAAACGATGAAACAGCAAGTATAGCATAATAGTATTAAATAATAGCTATTATGCAGCAATTTGAGTTGAAGGTCTGGTTTTTAGACTACTTCTATGTCTCAGTGGTACTCATTCTTTCTGAATGCCAAGTCTTGCTTGTCTCAAGTATTGTGGCAGTACTTTCCATTAATTTTCAGTTTTATGATTGCACAAAAGCTTTAGGAAGTGGGTTAGGACAGTCAAACCTAAAGCTAAGTGTAAAAAGCTGCAGAATGATTTTAAAATTGTAAGTGTCTGAAAGCAGAGGGAATGTCAAAGCAAAGTAATTCACAAATAGAAAAATACCTCTGATGTTTAAAGATGGGATCATCAAATATTACTTCATAAAGAAGTTGAAAAGGCATTGATAATTTTCAGAATGCATAAGAAATTGTGAAAGCAAATAGACTTCAAAAAGCATATAGGAATGAATGGAGAAAGACCTGAAACTGTTGTGTGTTTCCGCAAGTCTATAATAGGTTGGGATTTTGGATTCAGTGCATGGTTCTAACTATTCAGTCCTCAGCAAAGACAGAGAGGTTGAAGAGGTACTGAGAAAGATAGCAAAGATCAGCAGGCATATAGACTGTTTTCCAGCCTGGGAGAATTGAAATAGACAGCTAAACTGAAAACTTCAGCTCAGAAAAGAGATGATGAGGGGGGTTTTCATAGAAGTCCCTAAAAATCCTGAATCCTGGGGAGAAATTGAGTAGGGCAAGGTATTCACTGCTTTTGTAGTGCAATAACTTATAAATTTGGTGTTGGTGACTTCATTGTTTTCTCATCGAAAGCATCACAGTAGGTGCTGAGTTTGTGTCCAGCAGGGTTTTGGTAGCAGGAACAGGGGCTACTCTCACGGCCCCTGTAAGAAGCTTTGAGAAAGCTCCCCCAGCTTCAAATCGGACCTGCCTCTGGCCAAGGCTGAGCCAATCAGTGCCTCTGTGATCGATATATTTAAATGGGGAAACCTGTTGGGCAACTTTGTTTTGGGACCTCTTTGTTTGGGAGAGGAGTGGGACAGGAGAAAAACAACCACTTGGACCCCCAGGTCAGTGAGGAAGGAGGCGGGCAGGCATGCTGGAACTGCCATTCCCCTTCAGCCCATGGTGAGATGGCAGGCTGAGCCCTTGCAGCCCATGACCAGTGGTGAGGAAGAGTCCTGTCTGCAGCCTGTGGAGGATCCCACGCTGGAGCAGGGGACTAATCTCGAAAAAGGCAGCAAATCTGTGGGAGATCCACACTGGAGTGGTTTGTCACTGGGAGAAAAACAGCACACGGAAGGGATGCCACGTTGCAGCAGGGGAGGACTGTGAGGAGTTTTCCCCCGGAGGAGGAAGGAGTGGTAGAAACAACATGGAACAGACTGGGACTGACCACAACCTACATTCCCTGTCCCCCTGCACCTCTGTGGGGGGAGGAGGTAGCAGAGCTGGGTCTAGGAAGAAGAGAGGGGTGAGGGGAAGTTGTATTTGTTTAAGATCTGGTTATATTTATGATAAATAAGAGAATATCCTACTCTGGTTCAATTGGTGAATTGGTGGCGGTTTTGTTTAAATCAGGTTGATTTTGTTTCCTGAAGTTAAGTCTGTCTTTGGCCTGTGACCTTAACCAGTGAGTGAGCCCTCCCTGTCCTTTGTCTTGGCTCTCAAGCCTTTTGTTATATTTTCTCCTCCCCATCCCACCAGAAGGGATTGGAGTGAGTGAGCGGCTGTGTGGTGCTGAGTTGCCAGCTGGGTTTAAACTACGACACAGTATTTAATTACATTAGGAAAAAAGAGAAAAACCTGTGCAATTAGTTAAAATGGTTTAGAGTTGCAGCCCTTCTCAATATCTGAGAAAAATTATTTCAGATAAGTAAAAGAAAGATGTCTCTAAAAATTATATGTAAAGCATATAAGCAAAAAATTAAAAGAAAAAAGTAAAAGAAGTGTGGAAGACCTTCTAGGAACTTGGAGGGCTCACTCTAGAACAGGGTGTAGGACATCTAGAGAAGATCAAGTGAGTCTTGAAATGGATATCTTCAGATCTACTGGAGAGCAAATACATAGTGAAAAACAATAATTACCAGAGGACACTCTCTGTCTGGCTGCTGAAAAGTGGGAAGTCAGCATCAGGGCAAGTGGTGATGACTCAGCTGATGCAACTGAACAGTCACATGTGAAAAGAACAGAATTTTCTGGAGAAAAAAGCCTGAAAAGTTGAGAAGATCAACAGTGGTGACAATACCCAGGTAGAACAGCTTTACAAATCTGAGTGAAATCCTCCTTGTTGTTTTCCTTAAGAGATCGAAAAGACAGGATGTGTTTCTTTTTGAGGAGCAAGCTGATTCGTAGAAAGAGAGAGGTGCTGCACAAGATACTCTGCAGATGTGACCATGGCGCAGAAGTTGAGACAAACTTTTACGCTTTGTTGTCAGCTTCTGAGGGGGTCTCACTTCTTACCGAAACATTTGATATTTTATTGTACAATGTTGAAAATCTCATGCGCATGTTTTCAATATAGATTTTAATTTCACTGATAAAATTTGCTGTTCCAAGTTGTTTCATATCGGTAGGAATTTCCTTGTTAAGAAAAGACAAGCATTAAATAAGCACTGTGCACATCTAAATATCCATATCCACTTAGGTTTTTTTGAGTGCACTCTTCACTTTTTTGGAGTGCTCTGAAGACCCTTATCTCCCTGGATCACAAGGGCTCCTTTGCTTTCTTCTCTGGAACTGACCTTTCAAGGTCCTTGATCAAGACGTCTCCCTCTGCCAATGTTTACAGCCCTCTGTTGTCTCATTAGTCAAGAAGGATGTCCTTCACATAAGTGCTTCCAGGAAGGATTTCTCTACCAGACAGTAGCAAACAGGAAAACTCATGTATGTATGGAAACATGCTCACAGACCACAGTGTTAGAAGTGGGGACTTAAATTCAACTGATGTCCCTTTTTGGGTCAGAGACCTGACTGATGCACATTGATGGTGCAAGGACTCACTGTAGCAACCATGTTTGGATGGTCTCAGGTAGCATTGTACCCGGCTGCCGGTCCACTTATTCTTACAAGCCTGTCCTATGATAGGGAAAAAAGGCTGAAGAACTGAGAAACAAAGCAGTCCCACGAAGGTCCAACAGTGCGGCAAAGAGTTTACGTACTCTGCCATGATGGAGCAGCTTTACTAACAGCACTAAAGTGAAAATGATCCTCAGCTAATGTGCCAGTAGGGCTATCTGACCTGGCTGTCTGCTGTGCCCCATGGCTTCAACATGGGAACTCATGCTTATGTACCTGGGTGCAAAGGCAGAGTATATTACCATGTAGATATACCCTAAACCTGCTCAGAAGAGTACCACCTTACACAAGGCAAGATAATAAGATTCAAAGTAGTGTTATGTCTGCTTTCATACACTTGCTGCCCGCTGGCAGAGCACATGTTGGCAGGAACTTTTCAGCTCCACCATGTAGATGTGAAGTTAAAATTGCAGACAGTGAGCACGAGCAGGTACTTGTGTTGGTCCTCTAGGATCAGTTACAGCCTCCACCCTCGCAGTGGAGTGTTGCTGGCATAGCCTGGCGTGTGTGGGGAGTGCAGGCAGGGAATGCCCCTGCACATGCAGCCCTCTGCAGTTGTGCCAGAGCTGGTTTGACAGATGCCTGGTGGCTTTTTAAGTGCTGCATCTTCGAAGTTTGCTAGCATGGTTTTATTTCTGCTCTGTTCACAGCAGGAGGTATAGCTGGGTATTTGTAACTGTCTATGGAACATTAACATCTCACCCTGAACACAAACATTTAGTTGCTTGCTGGCAGATTTCCTTCCATTTGGCATCCATCCTGTTGTACCACTCTGGGATGAACAACATAAAGGATATGTTTATTATAGTTGGGACTGGGAGAGGGGAAACCAATGACACTAAAGATAGCAGGTTTGATTCTATTATCTTTGATGAGGAAAGACTTTTTACCCAACTGACTTATCTTTTTCTAAAACAATTTAATATAATTTGGGGAGACAGGGCTTATAGTCCTATTGTAAACATGAAAACTCCATTCAAGTTAAGCCCAGCTTGCGCTGCATCTAAATGAACTATTCTGCCTGGAATTCAGGACAGAAGTTGTTTGCTCAAACACATGAACACAGTATTATTTATCCAAGAAGATTTTGTTTTAATAAATACAACATCTGAATTCATAACAGACCACTCCTATGCTCGCTGGCACGTCAGAGTTGAAATTTTATTTCTTTTCACCCTGGAAACTCTTTTGGTTTGTGTGTGTTCACATGTGGGTTTTTTTAAATCAGAGAATAATGATATCACATAATCTTTTCTGGTTTGGGCTATTACCAAGTCAAATCTCGATTTCTATCAGGTTCTTTTAGCATCTGCATCAGGAATAATCATTAAAAAGACAGTCTCAATCTCCTGCTATCTGAATTTTAACAAATGTTAACTTTTATCTATTTTAACTGCTATTTTTAACTAATAGCAGCCCTTGTTTGACAAGTGTGACTTATAAGCCCTGTCAAATTGCAGTCGCTTTGGAGGCAGGACTGCTCTGAGCTTAAAGACGTTCCCAAGAGAAACCCATGAGAATGGCTATGTATGATGGGACTGTTGTTTTTTCTCTTTAGTTTTCTCCTTTCTTTTGACAATGCTCCTGTTGACAAGCGCAGAGAGAGAGAACTCGGGTGGACCTCTGGGCTGTCACGTCCAGGCCACTGCAGCATCGTGTTATACAAACACTATGAGATAAGTGTCATGTATCACAGATGAGGGGTGAAATCTATAGGAGGAATGGGGAACTTCAGAAAAGGTTTGAAACAGCACTTTTGACCAGGAGCTGGCCTGGTTCTGACTTGTCCTGGTATAAATCAGTAATAATTTCATGGAGTCAGGTGGCGTTGCTCTAGTACGACACCAGTTTAAGTGAGAAGAGCAAATGTTGAAAGGGGAATTTGATTCCCTCTTCCTCCACAGACTTGCATGTTTTAACCATTAAGGATGATGACACAAGAGAGAAAACTCCCTCCATCATGATCAGCAAACACTCCAAATTGAAACAAACCCCTCAGAGCCAGATATCATGAAATAAGACAGCCACAAAGTTCAGCAGGACACTTCCCTCGTGCTCCCACAACCTGGCTCCAGCTGAGGTACTCCCTACGCTCAGTCACTCTCAGCAGCTTTCATGGTTACTCGAGTCAGCTGCTTTTCCACTGTTCTCCCAGCGTGTGAGGCATCCCTCCCAGGAACACTCAAACTTCCTAAACAAACGCTGCCTGGGGAGTCGGGTGGGCAGGAGGGGAGCACTCCTGCTGCTCCCAGGACCCACTGGAGAATACCTGAAGGCAATGGATATGACATATAGCGACTGCCATCCATGTGTGTTTTCATCTCTACTGATTACTCCAATGTCCGTGTAAAAATAGTAGCTCTCCCTTTTTATATCCTTCTCCTGCCTGATTCACTTGATGATGCAGCATCAGTGATGTTTGACTTGCTGCCATGGCGATTGCAAAATGAGAGTTTCATAAACATTAGATTGTGACATCTGGGTGAATCAGGCGGGAAAAGGAGGGCGGGCAAGCCCTGCAAGAGAGCTGCACCTAAGCCAGCCTTGGCACCTGTCCCCAGACGAAGGAAATGAGCACAGGGATGACGTTCGTAAGGAGCAAGAAAAGAGCAAACCCGCTGGGAATAATAGGAGAGGAGTGTGTGGTAGGGAGGAGGGTCTGGGGAGGGCAAGTCTGCTAGGAAAGCCTCCTGTATCAGGGGTGTGAGTCAAAGACAGCGTTGGGAGGGCTGCTAATAAACACTGAGAAAACACTCTAAACATGACTTCTAATTTCTCTTGTGGAGAAAAATGAAATGGAAGGTGCAGCAGAACCAGGACCCAGATTAAGCATAAGTAAAAGCTTATTTCAAGATACAAACAAAGAGAACCAGAGAAGTCAAAAATAAAAGGAGAATGCGAAAGGCTGACCTCCAGGCTGAAAGCATTTTTTGCTGCTCTGTTGTGTGAACATGCTTCTGCTCTGAGATTACACCAATTTTTAGCCACGTAATGGCAATGGGAAAAACGGGAACTCTGTCCAGATGATATGGAGGTGTGCATGGGGGCTTTGGACTGCGGCCCATAAAAATGGTGCAGCCAGTGGAAAGACCTGCTGGCTATGGAAAGACCGAGGACAAGGATAAGGATTCTTTTCCTTCTTGCTGGATTTGGAGCACTCTGAGTAGCTCGTGCCTCTCTCTAGCTGTACACCCCAGCCCATGGCTCTTCATTCAGAACTTCATACAGAGAGATGGGGAGGCTTCACTTTTAACAAAGGATGGAAAAACATGGTGATAGTGTGTGGACAACATTCAGTGGTTGGGCTCTTCTGCCATGATGTAGGAGACCTTTCTTCAGCGAGGACACACTGATTGCCATTCCCATCTCCTGGCAAGGCTGAGCTGGAGAGGGGATGTGTTATCCGCCCAGTCTCCTGCGCTTCTATGCACAACTTTGCTGGGTATGAGACAGCTGTTCCTAGAGTCTTTCCACATTTCTAGGATATTTGGATATTTCACGTGATGCAACCTTTGAGTGAAAATACATACAGGCCTTAAAGCAGAGATTTCCCCATTTTTAGGGGAAGAATGTCCCAAATCACTAGCATAGACTAAATTATTCTGTTTTCTTTCTGACTGGGTAAATCGATTCTTTTTACATACAGTTGAGAGATTCCCACGGAAGACTCACACCTGCCAGACTTGCCCCAGAAGAGTTTGAGTTCAGTGCTTGGGGCTCTGTGGCAGACTGGAGGACGCTGGCTCACCTCCTTTTAGGCAAAGGAAAGAAGTGACTTGGAGGAGGAATGCCCTGGCTTCTGAGCTCTGCTGAGAGAGCAGAGCTTGCTTGCTGTAACATTTTCAAAGAAACTCATAGACATGGGGTGTGATTACCTGGGCTGTTTCTCACCCCAGGTCACAGATGGAGAGAAGAATGTTCAGAATAAAAAGGAGTGAGAAAATAGCACAAGTTGCACAGATTAAGTGTTCAGAGAGCTCCTGTTCATTTTGTAATGAGCATGTGGAGCTATGGTAAGCCTTATCAAAAGCCTCCAGACTGAATTTTTTCTCTTGCTGCACAGTATACTAAAAAAATAGTCGGAAGCAATCTCTGTACCATTGTTGGTGACTTTTAAGAATTTCTGATAGCTAGAGAAGGAACCAGAAGGCTGGGAAAAGGCATCTACTTTTTCTAAAGGAACTTAAGAACAAAAAGTAAAAGCAAGAGGGAACCTATCAGTCTAACTTCATTCCTTGGAGAATGAATTTCGTAGTGAAAAAAGCTGAGAACCTTTGAAAAAGCTGACAAATCGATAAATATCAGAGACGAATGTACAAATGCTCAAAGAGGTGACTATTAGCCAGCGTATCCTTGTCAATAACGTTTCATGTCAAGTCACATTTTTATGTTATATGAAACAGACTTTGTGAACAGCAAAAGCATTAAGTGTCATAAAAGCAGTGAGAGGGGTTGAAACTGTTTCAAATGCCATTCTCATTAGTAACTAACAGGATATGATTTTTATGACCCTGTATGAGACACAGAACTGTGTGAAGAATGCTCTGACAGAGCTGTTATCAATGGTTCATGGTTAAAAAAACCCCTGGTATTGAACATTCAGCAGGTTTTTCCCCTAGGTCTGATTCTCTTCAATTCTGATTCGATTCGATTCTCTGTGATTGAATACTGAGTGTACATTAGATTGAAGTCTGTAGTCACAGTGGAGGACAGGGTTGAAAGTAAACATTATTTTGACAAGCTGCAGAAATAATCAGGAAAATGATGGGCAAAACTCAAAGGAACAATAACTTGTTAAACACAACACTCGGTGAGGAGATTGACTTAAAAAAGGGCTTCATTCAGACCCTCAGGATTTTCAGAAAAGAAGTCCATTTTTCCTATATTTTACCAGTTTCCATCTGAAGGAGAAATTTCTTATGTACATTAAGAAGTAGTTTTTGAAAATATCGTCTATACATAGTTATCTTATTCATGTTTGCTTAGTTAGCATTGTGAAAGAGATTTTTGAACTGTCAATATAACTGCCATCTGCTTTCTCTTTATAGATTTTTGCTGGTACACATACGGCAAGAAGACAGTGTGGTTTTTCTTCTTTGGAGCTGCTGTTACATGGCCTTTAGTATACCATGCAGTACACTAACCGTGCGGCAGCACACTTGAAGGAATTGTAGCCGTGCTATTGTAGGGTTCGGGAAGCCATTTGGCATTGTTTGTTATGCTCTAATAACAATCACAAAATCCCACCCAAGATACTCACCTACTCTCACTGGTCTACAAGAGGAGTTTTCCCCAGATCTTAATTACTGTTTGCTCTACTGAGTGTCGGGCTAGCTTCCTAAAAATAGGGCAATATTTCCTTTAAGACAGTGGTTATTCAGTGTAGTCCATGAAAAGTAACTCAGAAACCTACCACTTTAAGGGATGGGTTCTGTGCTTTTCTGCTGAAAAGCTATGGATTTGATTTTTCTGAACACTGGGAGTCACTACAACTAGTGCTGGGAATTTCCATCAATCTTCACAGTCACCTGTGAACACACATATTATTTTTTTCCCTTTAATTCAAATAAAATTTCAGCACTGTGGTCACTGTGTGCTCTCCTTCAACCTGGGATTAAAGGATTTTATGATCACTAACATCGTGTCAAGGTCCTGACACTTCTTTTTAATGGACTAAGCTTGATTTAGTCCATAGATCTTATGTATTTGCTCCCCTAAAAGGACTGCTGAGATTAATTTGTTGTTAGTAAGTCTATCTGGGCACAAAATTGGAAAATAAGCAAATAGACAAATTGGAAATACAGTCCTTAAAGTGAAGTGGTTCACAGCGTGTAGCGGGTGTAACCATGGCAAATGATGACAGAAGTAAACACAGGAATGGGTGTAAGGAGAGCACACAGATCAGCCAGACTATTTTCCCTGAAAAATAGTTGTGACCACTGCTCTTCTTGCTTGTTGTTTACCAAGTGAGAAATTAATTTGCAGTGAGTTTTGGTGTACATACATAGGCTGATGTTTTGTGCTATTGGTCTTGTGTACAGTGAACCAACTGGAGCTGGGACTCTGACCCAGAAAAGCCAGGACATCCAGACATGGCTCACCTCTGGAAACCTCCAGTGACGTTACCCATGGAAAGAGAACTGTGTCATCTTGTAGCTTCTCTGAATGTGATGAAGGCAGCAGAAAGTGATCCTGAGACACTGCATAACAGGAAAAAGCTGAGCTGAAGTGCTCAAGATAGCCTAGCAGATGTCACACGACTTTCTTTGACAGACTTACAGGACTCCTTCCTGGAAAAACAGACATTATTCAAGAACACTAGTAAGTGTCTTGCTATGCTGGGCTGACCTAAGGATTCAAATGAAAGTTTGCACAGAGAGCTGGTATCTTTCATCACAGTATTGGAGAGATCTGGAAAAAAAAGATGAGTTTTTGTATATGCGGGCCCTTCTTCAGATCTAAAATACGAGCCAGATAGAGCATACAAATCATCTGTATTTTTCTGGTTGTGCAGAGATGTAGTGTGAGCCTTATCAATTAGGGCTATGAGCTCAAAGTTACTTTTAGTTCATAAAAATGTTACCTTGCAGAAAATGTACTGCTTTCCGAGAGAAGCAGGCAGTGCTTTCGATGCGCAGCTAATGTCTGGGATCGAAAGAATCAATTTTTGTATCCATTAGGAGACATGGGGGAAAAAAAGCAGTTTTTGAACAAGCGATTATTGTAAAGGCTCTTTCATAGGATAGTGTGCACAATTTAGATTGGGAGCATTTCACAAACGTGGGTAAAGCATCACTGTACCTTATAGACTGGTTTTTATAATAGTCTTTTTGATAAATTCGTTATGTGATACAGCTTGATTCCAGTGCTTTCTGAAGACCAACCATCCTAAGGAGAAATGTGGACATTAAATTTTTTTTCCAGATCACCTCTGATTTCTTGTAAGGGAGATGAAGATCAGTCCAAAGATTACGGCACTGTGATGCTTCTGATCACCTGCACAACTGGTCCTGAGCCTCACCTCTCTAGCTCACCAGCTGAACAGCAGCTTAACCGACGAGTTCCTGCCAGGCTTGTCACCCTGCTGGGGATTGTCCTGCCGCCAGCTGGAGGCTTGTGCCCTCGTTCAAGCACATCTGGGTTACAGTAAGTGGAAAATAACCAGGAAGATTCAGTCTCCAGATTATTTCTGGGTGCCAGCCAAAACTTCAAAAGATATAGGTATTTGGCCAGATTCTCACTTGCTTTCACATCCCTTTATTCTGCTGTCATTTCATTTTATACTGTTGGTTGATATAAATGAGAATCAGGCCCTTGGCCACTATAAATCTACAGTATACATCAAAACATGGAGAATGGTAACCAGAGGCCTTGGCAATTAGTGTTGTGAGTCTGTAATCTGTTTCTTTGTTCATACATCACACTGTGTGATTCTTCAGATCCCGTTCTACCAACACCTCAGCCAAGCATTTAACTTGACACAAGTTTGTATTTGGGATCCAAAATCTGTAAGGAAGCTGCTGAGTTTTAATGTGACTCTTCTGCAGACACTCTTTAATCTCAGTTGTATTCTTTCTTCTTCCAAAAATATCTCAACCTGGAGAATATCCACATAAAGAATTGCATTTATATATACTGTGCTTAACTCCCTCTCTCCCAAAGCCCTGAATGCACAGGTCTGACTTAGCACCTGGCATGATTAAAAATTCTTTCTTTAATTACCCTAACCTTGTGAACATGTAATGTGGCATCTTTCCACACTTTTTTTTTTTTAAATTATGATATCTTTGTCTTTTCAACACTTGCAAAAGCACTAGAGTCCATGGAATGGTACCAGAACACCTCTTACCACAACTGGAAAAAGTAGTATTTTTTCATGTTAGAGAAAAATAAATCTTTGGGACAAAATGCCATCAAATCCAAAGGGATTTAAATGAAATTTAAATGAAAGCTGTCCTGGCCTGTTAACAATACACCAAGAAAATGACTGACATGTCTTAGCATTGTATTTCAATGCAGTTTCACCTTGACTTTGTATGTGTTCATATCTTACATACTATGAAGTTATCTTGAAAATTAAAAGCTGTATTCTTTCCCATCTTTAACACCTCTCTAGAGTCACCAAAGGAGACTAGTGATTCATTTTCTAGTGATAGGTGTGCCCAAGCACAACTCAGAGCAACTGGCAGGCTGCTCCAGATGTTCTCACACAGTCCCTGACACAGCCATGGGTGGTTTGCTGGTGCCTGCAGTGCTCTGGCAGCTCACCCTGATGACTCTCTTTACCAGTGAAATGAGCCTATAGCATAATCAAGGAGAAACAACCTAAGAATGATCTAAGGCAATTTTATATTTATTGAAGTCTTTTTACAGCGGGAAATATAACCCTTGGATAGCCTGCCCTCTTGAAAAGGGGCAGAAGACCATCTAAAGTAGGAAGATTTTGGCCCTTCAGACTTGAGGCCACAGATACCTAGGTAAGCAGCCACCTGCAGCTTCCACTGCGACTTGTCCCAGTGCCGCAGTGTTCGGATCACCTGGGATGTGCTGGTGTTGCTCTTTCTTCTTCAATTGGCATGTTTTGAGTCCTAAACTGTGGATTCCTCAATATCCAAATGGGAGGACCACACAGTGGCAAATATGACTTGTACACCGTGTCCTCTGATGCTTAAATGCCTTAACTCCTTTGAGGACGCTGTCCTGACCAGCTGAGAGCACTTCCACTTCATGCCCATTCCTGCTGTGAATACAGTGCTGTTCTTGGGCAGGGCAAAGCATAATCCAGAAGGTATGGGTTAGTGTCCCGGCTTTGCTGGGGCAGAATCACAGTCCTGCCATGGTCTGCAGGCCATTAGCGGGTTTTGAGCCAGCCAGGGCAGCTGACCTGAGTTGGCTCTTGGATGTATCCCGTACCATAAACACTGTGCTTGTCATAAAGGAGGAATTTTGTTGAGGAGAGGAAGGGCTTCCTTCCTGGGTTCCTGCTCCTGCTTGGGCTGCTGTTTGTTGTGACCACTGTACATTTGCTGGGCTGAGTATATCTGTCTTTACCTTATAAAGGCATTTGGTATTAGTTTGGCTGTTTCATTAAATCTGTTTTCATTTCAACCTGTGGTTCTTCTCTCCTTTTACCAATTCCCCTTATTGGCTGGGGAGAGGTCATTAGGTGCTGGAGCCCTAGATATGAGCTATATGTGGACAGATTGTTTATGTCCTTCTGGATCCCCCTAAGCACGTGTTTCCCAGCAGCGCTTCCCACATCAGTGTGAGTTTAGGCCTTGGAAGGCTTCAGTCTGGTGCTGGTATATCTGTTATGGCTCCTCAAGGCAGGCTTGGTGCTCTGAGGAGGCAGGAGCACGTTACAGACAGGAGAGGTGGAGCTCACACCCGCAGCACATGTGAACGAAGCCTTTGCTGGGGTTTGGGTGGGAGTGCTGAGCCCCAGGTGAGCAGAGTTCAAAAGCGTTAGGATCCTGGGATGAACCCCACTGGAATCAATGGTCATCTTTGCTGTATTTGGGGTTTTTAAGCATTTGGATCACTTCTCCGTGTTAACGCTTATTCAGGAGCAACCTTCCCATCTCCTCACAGAAGGAAGGTTTTCTTTTTTGCAGCTGTTTTTGTTTCAAAATGGATTTATGGCTCTCACTAAAGGCTGCAAAGAAGTCAAGTGATTTGAAAGGGAAAAGCAGGATACCTTGCACAAAGAAATGCTTTTCATTAAAAGTATGTTTTGAAGTATTGCATGAAGAACCATTAATTGTTGCCTTAGCAATTATGTGATATTATATCTGTGTGGAAGTTATTTACTGTCACCTCAAGTCTATGGTAGGTTATTTGCTTTAGGCTCATTCTTTTTCTTTTATTCTCTTTTTAGAAGAGTAAATTAAACTACCTCAAGAAGAGGAATTTTTTCTATTTCCTGTTAATTTTCATGTTAATTTTTTTTTCCTTTTAGGACAGAGGTTTCTAATGATCACAATTGCCCCTGTACATCCTCCCACCTGTTCCCTTGCAAAGCTACTGCCAAAAAACCTGTTTTGTAGCCCCAAGTATTAACTCAGTCAGAGCAGAGGCTGTGGTGTCTCTACCTTCCCTGATTTGGACTGTGTTTTCCTAAGTATCACACTTTTTCTCCCAGAGGATGCAGCAGAAGCTCGTGCTGCTCTAGGCAGAGTGGGCTGCTCCACGCTGCAGCTGTAAGGAAGTGCAAAATAGCAATACATGGCAAAACCTTCTTGATTCTTCCTCTGCCTGGAGGCTAAAGCAGGTAAATGTCACATCTTCCATAGGCCCTGATCGTCCCAGGAGCAAAATTCCTGAGGTAATTTACAGACTTCTTTGCTCTGTATTGTATGTGCTCGGCTAATCGTGTGGTGGTTGTTTTTTCTATTCCTACCAGCCAAAAAAGCAACTTTCAAAGGTGGGAATCTCAAGGGCAGTATTACCTGCCTAACGGAAGAAATGGATGGTTTGCTAGTATGTAGACTGACCTTGAAACTTTGAAGTGTCCTCTAAATACTCGCATTTATTTTTGACCTACAGGTGTATTCACATACAGAGAACTCTATAAGGGGACATGGGGACCAAATATTTGATGAAAGCGTCCAGTTGCATTTAAACACTTTGAAAAATTGACTGAATGGTCCCAAAGGATTTTAGAAATCAGCCAGCTGAATGCTTTTATATTTCCTCTTCCATCTGGCTCAATGCAAACTTTACTGGTTTACTTTTCACTGGGAACTTCTAACCCCTGTAAGATGTATATGTATTCTTTCATTAGAGACGCCTGCACAGGATAGACAAAGGGCATAAACTGACTGAGGTACCAGCTACTTATCTGGTTTTGCACCTGTCTGAAGGGTTGAATAACTCCCAAGAATTCTGTGTAGCCATTACCTGAGAGTGGAGATGTCTAATGTGTCCCTGGCAGAGCCCTGTCAATGGCAGCAACATTGTGAGACCATTTCTCCTTCTCTCAGAGCAGCTTCTCCAGAGAAGATGACTTAAATCAGGTGGGAGTTTGCTTTTTTTTTTTGTTAGAAGTGAACCTGAGTTTTACCCAATTCAAATCTTCCTGCACTCCTACACTGTAGTTCTCTGAGTTCGAATCTACTGGGAAATTTGTCATCAGTTTTATTCATCGGCCAGGTTAAAAATTTATCTCCAGTACAAAGGTGATTCCTGTTCCCAAGAGCCTCCCTTGCATCAAATAGTTGAGCCATTGTCAAGATGAAGGTGGGTGTAAGGCACTCGTCACAAAACAGCCCCACCAGAACCTAAACCAGAGTGTTTTCAGCACTGGTCAGCAGTGCAACTCTTTCAGAGTACTACGTATAAGCGTGATCCAAGCTGACTGAAATAAGTCAATTTATTATGGTGCTTATCTGAAAGAAGAAAGTATGGATTTGTCAAACTGTCCCAAATGAATTAAGGTTCATTTGAAAGCAAGTTTTATGGAAAGAAAAAAAACCAAAAAACTAAACATCTTGTGTTTTGTTTTTTTTTTTTTTTAACTAAAGTTCTTCTGTACTATATACTGCCAAGCAGGCTGGAAAAACTTGGTCTGGGCAAAATGTGAGTATGTCTTTAGATAAAAATCTACACTCAGAAAATTATTGGCAACAGCTTCCTCTGAATGTGCATTCAGTGAGGCTCCAAATTTTCGTCTGTCGTGGATCTGGGTCTGTTCAGCATTTTCATAGACTATTGTACTCTGCGTGGAAGTCACTTACTGAATTTGTGGTTTATTAGTAATGACCATATTATTGCACAGACAGCTGTTAACCAGCAAACAGCTGTGTTGCTGGCTGGGAGACAATTCTGCTGTGTTCAAGGGTCTGTCCTGCATGCACTGGGATAAGTGCAGAGGAGTCCCTGAGGTGCAAACTCTCTCTGGGAGAGTGTGGCAGCAACAAAATGAAAAATTCATGAAAATGGTTTACACATTCACTGATCCTGGAACATTTTCAATCCTGCTCTCTCTTACTGCTCCCATTTTATTTTTCTCTTCCAAAGATGCTTTCTGCTGTTGGCAAGAACGACAGTGATTCCCAGCACTCTGGTGCCCTTCAACTTTGCGTACTAGAACCTTTTGTCCTTCCAAAGAGATCCTCCTTTGGCCCTTTGCTCCCATCTCGTATTATTCCCTTCCCTCACAATATCAATGTTCTTTCACTTCGTCACTCACTGTCTTAAGCAGTATCTAAATTACACATTTATTTTGGCTTTATTGTTAGGGGTTTTTTTCCCCCTTTTTTCTATCATGTGTTGTTTTTTGAAATAGCTGACAAAAAAACTTCTCACTGTGGGATTTTCATACTGGCATAAGGCAGAAAAATCCAGTTTTGTGTTAGATTTCTTTATTATTTGGTAGCAGAAGTTTTAAAGAGATAGAACTAGACTCTGAAGGGGATTTAGGTATTGCAATTCAATAACATTTAGTTTTAATTACTCCTTTACATTTGAGGTGGGTAATAGACAGTAAAAGCAGTTTCAGTGATTTCTGCATACGCACGGGAAATTTCTGAGACTGAAAATGGGAGTACAGAAGCCAAACTGGTTTTGGAAGGATATTTGGAATGGCTTTCATGGAACCAGTTCGGCTGATTGCAGAATTCAACCTTGCTCACTTTCTCTTTTCAGTCCAGTGCTGAGGCCTTTCACTTGCAGGGAATATACCAGCAGCTAAGTCCTACTATAAACCACCATCTCAAATTAGGTGCCTAAATCCTTTCTTTCAAGGATCAAAACTTTGATCTCACTTCATAGCTGAAAGTAGACTACTTCACTTACTGAGGTCGCTCTCACTTCTGTAACTACGTAGACAACTGGGCAGAGAGTCAGGTTTCTTAAATAATCACTAGATATAGAACTGTGTCCCTTTTCAGGAAACTTTCTCCTATCTTCCTGAAATAGTCCATAAATATAAGGTTACAGACACTTGTATCCTGGCTTGTATCAGCAGTAGTGTGGCCAGCAGGAGCAGTGAAGTGATTGTCCCCCTGTACTCAGCACTGGTGAGGCCACACCTTGAGTACTGTGTTCAGTTTTGGGCTCCTCACTACAAGAAGGACATTGAGGTGCTGGAGCATGTTCAGAGAAGGGCAATGAAGCTGGTGAAGGGTCTGGAGAGCAAGTCTTATGAGGAGTGGCTGAGGGAACTGGGGTTGTTTAGCCTGGAGGAGGCTCAGGGGAGAGCTTATTGCTCTCTACAGCTACCTGAAAGGAGGTTGTCATGAAGAGGTGGGGGTCGGTCTCTTCTCCCATGTAACAAGCAACAGGATGACAGGAAACACCCTCAAGTTGCACCAGGGGAGATTTAGGTTGGATATTAGGAAAAATTTCTTTACAGAGAGGGTTGTGAAGCATTGGAACAGTCTGCCCAGGGAGGTGGTGATGTCCCTATCCCTGGAAGGGTTTAAAAGCCGTGTAGATGTGGCACTAAGGGACATGGTTTAGGGACCCTGGCAGTGCAGGGTGAACGGTTGGTCTCAGTGATCTTAAAGGTCTCTTCCAACCAAATGAATCTGTGAAATAATCCTGGTGAAGTAGTTCTAACTTTGTATGAGATGCTCAGCTATTTTGGGAACTGGAAGTTGAGGTGTTGTGATTTTATATTAGCCCTAACAAATTCAGCTTAATTTTTTCCTGCATAGTCACCAGGAAGGGGACAGAGGCCCTGTTCATGAACAAACCTTACAATATTATACCAAGCGGCTCACTGGAGCAGGGATTTGACTAGATTTCTACAGCATCTGGTAAATGGGCCTAATGCAACGCTACAAGATCATACTTGCTCCCAGCTGCACACTTAGTCCTCAGCAGAGGAACATCCAAGTGGAATAGCCTGTGGAGAGGAAAGTCCGACATCACGCTCTTACAACCATTCACATCATGGATTTTTTTTTTTCCCCCAGAGAAAGGTTTTGTGCATTCCTAACTCTCGTATTCCAGATGAGGGCACTAACTGCTGAGTGAGAAGTGTTAGAGGCAGCTCAAATGCATGAATCTGATTTGCCTTCATATTGTCTGAAAAGTATCTTATTTTATAAAGTACATATCATTTATATGGTGAACAAAATTATTCGTTAACATACTTGTGTGTCATTTTCTGTTCTTGCTTTAAAAAAAAATCACAAAAAATAGTGTGTATTTAAAATTCTTGAATTAAAAAACCCACAAGAGAGCAGAAAAAAAACCTAAACAACAACATAAAGAAACTTTAATGAAAAGATTCTTACAATTTTTATAGAATGTTCTAATAACAAGGAAGGCAGGAAATAACTTGAGACAGACTTCTCTCCTTCTGTGCCTGACTCCTCCCAGGGTTTGAATCCTTCACAACAACTCTGGACCTCACCCATATGAGAAACAGCTGCAGTTTAACTGTGCAAATGCTGCACTCTCCCTAGCTGGGAAGTGGGCTTTGATCAACTACCAGGGGAAAAGGAAAGAGAAAATTCACCATTTTAACTACTGTTATTAGAAGTCAATACAGGAAACATTATAGCAGAAGAGCTTAACTCATGGAAATAGGAGGAGGTATGTCAGATTTCATATTTAGTTGCTTTCTGTGCTGATTATAAGCAAGGTATGCCCTAACAGTTTTTTCAGTGTTCAGTATACACAATATTTATGGGCAAGTATGAGCAGGCCATGCCCTGCTTAAGATGCTTAGGAACACAGAAGATGACAATGAAAACCTAACTCACAAATTCTGTGGTTTCACAGCGTGCCTTGTAGGTAACAAATAAAGAGGCACTTCAAGAATGCTTGCCCAGAAAAGGCTTTGTTATTCAGGAAAGGCTGTTCAACATCATGGCTGGTTAATAATGCTCTGCAAGGCAGACTAAAAAAAGTACATGGAGTCTGAAAATGTATGTCATCTTAAGAGCAGAGATATCCTATCTATCTACAATATTTTTAGTGATACAAAAGTGTGTGTTATCTGCCTGCAAGCTCTATAAACATGCGTGTGTTGGGGGTTGTATAACAGTAGTTCTTTGTGGCGATTCAAACAATTTTAGCTACGCTTAGGTAAGGATTTAGGGGGGTAGATGCTTAGATAGGATGTAGCTGAGCTCCCTTGACAGTTTTAAAAGCATATCCCTGTAATATTTCATCTTAAAGTTATCTGAAACAAGGCATTATTGAAATGCTGAAAGTTTCCCCTAAAATATGTAATTTTGATGGATTGACCAATGAATAACTGCTATCAGTGGGATCATGTGCAATGACTATACCAATGACATTTTTGTGGGAAAGTCCTGAAACAGGCAGCTGAAGACTGTGAGAATTGGTCCACTGCTTAAAAAATCTGGAAGCATTGAAAAGAGGGAGGTTGGACATTTTATGTACTTGATGCTCTTCAGGGGCATGCCAGGCTCCTATTTTTATCTTAAATCTAACTGAAATGTACTGTCAATTCCACTGTTTTTATCATAAATAAGAAAACTTCAAAATTATGACATTTATTTCTATAATTAGTTTCAATAAAACCTATTTATATCCTACAGCTAGAAACACGTGCAAATTCGTAATAAGCCCTGTAGGTATTCTCTTCTATAAATAGTGAGCTGGTGACTCGCAGAATTTGCTAATGTAATTTTATACCATTTCTCCATACTTTCTAGGTCTTGATCTTGCACCTGTTTCTGCAACCATTTCAAGAGTCAGCTTGCCACAGGAAGAAGGTTCCATCTCTTGCACAGCGGGACAATGTCCTGTTCCCGAGTAGTCCACCAGCTCCCTGAGTAAAGGGCAACACTGATTTTGGGTTGTTTCAGCCAGCTAACTGCCATGGTTTTGTTCTTCCAGTGCATGTGTGTCCTGCTTTGCTGGGGCAGAATCACAGTCCTGCCATGGTCTGCAGGCCGTTAGCAGTTTTGAGTCAGCCAGAGCAGCTGACCTGAGTTGGCTCACGAGTGTATCCCACACCATAAGTGCTGTGTTCATTATAAAGTAGGAATTTTGTTGAGGAGAGGAAGGGCTTCCTTCCTTAGCTCCTGCTCTTGCTTGGGCTCTTCCTAATCCTGCTACTCTTCCTGTTCCTGAGGACTACTCTCCCATTTGTCACCACCATATATTCATTGGGCTGAGTATAACTTTGTATACTTTATAATGGCCTTTGGTATTAGTTTGGCTGTTTCATTAAACCCCCTTCTTGGCTGAGGAGGGGTCATCAGGTGATAGAGTAACTGCTATAGCTTAGCCCCAGATATGGATTAAATGTAGACAGCATGTCATCCAAATGTTTCTGGGTTGTGTGCAGCATGAAAAGATGTGGAAACCAAATTGAAAACAAAATTACTAGCAAACCTGTTAGCACCCCAGATTTAGACCCTGCAAACCTCTAAAAATGTTGTTGAGGTTTGTGCCTGCCTTTGATGGGTTTTAGGGTGTTCCAGGCGAATACCAGATAGCAGCAGCCTGCATTTCTGTATCTTGAAAAACACTTTTTAAAGAGGGGAAGGGGCACCAGATACTTAACTGCTTGATAGAAAAGAGGTGACTGAAATGTTTTCTCAAGAAATGGGAGATGGAAAAGGGACAATCAACTGGCTGAAAGTTCCCTAATTAACCCTGGAACGTATATATATGGTAAAGGATAATGGGAAGATAATGATAGCTACCTGAATCTGCCATAACAAGGGCTGAGGATGACAGGCTGCATTCAAAAGAGAAACTGGAATTAGATGAGAAGTTAAGTAGAAGCAACCAAGAGACTATTAATTTTTTCCCATTATTGGCAGTAATCCCCCAAAGTGAAGGGCATAAACACAAATCATCCCAAAGTGGAGGGAGGATCAGAAGTACATTATGAATGTTAAGGAATATGGGGGATAGTAAGCACATGGGGGACAAGGAGGTGATTTGAGAGAGCCAGCATGGCATCAACAAGGGCAAGTCCTGCCTAACTAACCTAGTGGCCTACTATGATGAAGTGACTACACTGATGGACGGGGGAAGAGCTATGGATGTAATCTATGTGGACTTTTGTAAAGCCTTTAACACAGTCCTCCAAAACATCCTTCTCTCTCTCCATCAAATTGGAGAGATATGAATTTGATGGTTAGACTGTTTGGTGGATAACAAATTGGTGGGATAGCGGCATCCAGAGGGTAGTGTTCAATGGCTTTAAGTCCAGATGGAGATCGGTGACATGTGGTCTTCCTTGGGAGTCTGTATTGGAACCAGTGTTGTTTGATATCTTCATCAGTGTCATAGACGGCAGGATCAAGTGCACCCTCAGCAAGTTTGTAGAGGTGGATGGTGCAGTTGACTCACTTGAGGTATTGGATGCCATCCAGAGGGACCTGGACAAGCTGGAGAAGTGGGCCCATGTGATCCTCATAAGGTTCAACAAGGCTAAGTGAAAGGTCCTGCACCTGGGTCAGGGCAATCCTTGATATCAATATGATCTGGGGGATGATGGGATTGAGAGCAGCTATGTGAAGAAGGACTTGGGGGTACTGGTGGATGAAAAGTTGGATATGAGCTGACAATGTGTGCTCACAGCCCAGATGGCCAACCATATTCTGGGCTGCATCCAGACAAGCGTGGCCAACAGGTTGAGGGAGGTGGTCCTGCTGCTCTACTCTCATCTGGTGAGACCTCACCTGGAAGACTGTATCCGGCTCTGGAGTCCTCAGCACAAGGACATGAACCTGTTGAAGCTGGTCCAGAGGAGGGCCACAAAAATGATCAGAGGTCTGGAGCACCTCTCCTATAAGGAGAGGCTGAGAGAGTTCGGGTTGTTCAGCCTGGAGTAGAGAAGGCTCCAGAGAGACCTTATTGCAGCCTTTCAGTACTAAAAGAGGGCCTATCAGAATGATAGGGGCAGTCTTTTTAGCAAGGCCTGTTGTGACAGGACAAGGGATGATGGTTTTAAACTAAAAGAGGGGATTTAGACTACATATAAGGAAGAAATTTTTTACACTGAGGGTGGTGAAACACTGGCATAGGTTGCTCACAGACGTGGTAGACGCACCATCCCTGGAAACATTCCAGGTCAGGTTGGACGAGGCTCTGAGCAACCTGATCTAGTTGATGATGTCCCTCCTCACTCCATTGGGGGCTTGGACTAGATGACCTTTAAAAATCCCTTCCAATCCAAAGCATTCTATGTGACCAGCTTGTGTAAATACTCACCAATTACGCTGACCCCGATTACAAGGCAGAAGCATACAGAACCCAGAAACTGCAACAGGCAAAAAGTGAAAAACCTTAAAAATGGAGAGCGAAGGACAAAACCAGGAAGGCACAAAACTGAGGTGGAACTAGCAAAGAATGTAAGGAATCATTTCTTACGTGCAAATATAAGAAGAAGGGCAAAGAATAGGGAAAATCTGCTATTCTACAGAGGGAGGTATAGAGATGGCTCAGATATTTAATGACTTATGGGCTCAGGCACCACTGAAGGGTCAGCTGCAGACAGACAGCTGGGAGAACAGCAAGCAATAAATGTTGGAACCTATAGAAAAGTAGTAGGAGGAGAGAAAATACTAGGCCTGGAGGTGACAGAAATGGTATCCGAACAGCTAAGAAAACCCAGAAAAAAAACCCAAATGCAAACCATGGAGCCAAATATGGAGCTTATCTTTAAAACAGAAAAGAAAGAAGACTATGGAATTGTGGACCAGTCAACAGAAATTCAATTTCTAGAAAAATTCTGGAAAAAATGATCCAACCATTTGTAAAAACTTAGCAGTCTGAAGGAAGGAAGATTGAAGACAATACAGATTTGTTGGGAACTAAACTCTTCAGGCACAGTATTTCACTTTTTCTTCCTTGACAAAAAGGTCTGGTGATAAGGAGAAAATGTTAATCCCACATGTTGATATTAGTAAAGTTTTGAATTTTGCAAAAGCTAGGTAGAAATGTGTCCTTTGTGAAAGAGCTATAGGATGGTGCTGAACTGATTAAAAAAACTGCACTATAAGAAAAATTACAAATTGCTCATTATTAGGATGTAAGATTGTCATTAAATAGTACCTGCAGGAAACTGTCCTGGGTCTATTTCTGTTCAATATTTTCATTAATGACATACATATCAGAGTAGAGATTAATCTTAGTAACTCTGCAGAGGACACGATGCTACAATGATCCAAGAAAACTGAAAAAAACAACCAAGGGACAATTTCTGCACAGTTTGCTTAAGCTGAAATTATCAATTGCATAAAAAGCAGATGGGAACAACTCATTAGTTGGTGGCTCCTCAGAAAAGGATTTGAAATTATACATACACCTTCTATAATTAGAAAAATCTCACTCAATTGCAAACTGCTTCAAAGACTACATTGATCTGTACGAACAGCATGAACAGCTCGTAGACACGTGAAATAATCCTTCTGCCATACTCAGCATTGGTGAGGCCTTGGCTCAAACACCATGTTCAGTCTGGGGCTTCTTGCTTTAAGAATTTGAACAGACTAGAGTCATTAAAGGTCTAAAGAGCATAATTTATGAGGGAAATGAAAAAAAAAAAACCAAACATATTGTTAAGCCTGAAGAAGAAAAGATTGTGGGGGAGCATTTTCAAGTATGTAAGGAAAGGAAAATTCAGACCTCTCAGATAAAGATAATAAAACACTGAGATAACTTGCCTAAAGAGATAGCGGAGTTTCCATCATGAAGGGATTTTAAGTATGTTTTGACAGACATGTCAGGAAAACCAAAGAGATAGCTCATGCAATTACAGAGGGGAATGGACTAGATGGCCTACTGGGATCCCTTCCACAATGAAGTTTCAGGTAAACTTGGAAACTAGCTGATGATGCCCTTTGGTTTTATAGATCTGGAAACAGGCTGGGCATTGAAAAGAAGGGTAGATCTTTATTATGGAGTTAGTCATCAGGGAAAAGTAACCTGATTTTTTTGGATGTGTTGATGGCTCACAATTGCCTGTTATGTCAAGTGAAACTTGTTCACTAAGCTGGAAAGCCACCATTCTTCAACCGGCCTCTCTCTAATGCATTCATCAGACAGAGCAAACTGTTGATTGCACATAAAGGCAGATCTTGCTAATCGTGCTTTGTGAAATTATATAACTATGATGACAGCATGCAAAACTTGACTGCATTTTGTTTCAGATTAGCCTTCACGTTAAGAAGACCAGTTTGAATCAATGATAATGTTGGTATAATTGTCCTTTAGCCCTATCTGTATAAATGTTTGCTCTCTGTCCTATTTCTTCAACTACTACTCGATGGCAGAACCTTCTCGAAGCATTCATTCCCCTTCCTCTTCTAGGTAGTGCCCCACAAATGAGTCCTCATGGCTAAGACACATTTTCCGCTGTGCCTGGCACATCTTTACAGGTTGCCTACATGATCATATATTTGGAAGAGCCTTGGGCAGATGGAAAAATAATATCACAGATGAAGTGACAGGTAATGGAGCTGTCTGGTTAAAATGCCTCCTCTGACAAGATCCATGAGCATCAACGTGTCTCATCGGGAGCTTTTCCATAGTATTTGCACCCAGCATTGACAAGACAGAGAAGGTGCATGGAACTCACTGTATTTTCTGTAATTCAACCCAATACCAGTACCCAATGCCCCAAAGTCTGTTGAACACTGTTTAATGTCTGTGGTTTTGTCAGACAGAGCCAACCAAAACCTAAATCTCCCATCTCTCGGTGGAGTGTATTTTGTTAAACAATTCATTAGAAAAGAATCGTACTCCTGGGCAAAGGATGCAGTCCCCTCTTTGCACAGGCACAGCTTCAAGAGAGGAGATGGGCCATGCCTTTCCCCAGGTTTGCCTTCAGCCCAGGGGTTAGGCATGTTTTTGGCAGAAGGAAACAGTGAATTCTGAACCCCAAAAGAACTCATTGTTGGGGTGTCATAGTGCCTGAGTGAGATTGCTGCCTGTAAAAGGTGAGCACAATCTGTCTTCATGGCAGAAAGGGTTGTCTTTGGATGTGGAGTTTTGTGCTGAATATGCTAAAAGTCTATGCCATTTTGGTGGCAAAATTTTAAATGCCCCTTGCTTTTGAATCACCTAAAATATAAGTGAGGCCTTTGTGCATTATGCTCCTAGGTGTTGGTGCCCAAATCCTCTTTACAACACAGTTTCTGTTCTTCAGAAGGTAGATTTTCCTTTGGATGTGATCATTTCCTGAGGTGCCCCATGGTAACTCAGCACACAGCAGCAATTTGGACCTTGTGTTCATTATTTACCTGCATGCTCAATTTTCTGGACAGAAATTATCTTAATATGTCAGGAGTAAAGAATATAATGTGTTTGGTTCAAAGTATTGAGAGGAAAATATTTTAGCTGCTGTGGGTAACCATAATTATGACTAGTACTAAATTGCATATAATGAACTGGCCCTTGAATAATCACTTCAGAAGGACAAAGCCTAATAACACATTCAAGTTACTGTAGGCACATTAATTTTTATCATACTTTATTCTTCCATTATTTGAATGTTGGCTGGTTGACAAAAGTATATTTTTCAGAAAGTGCACAAATTTTTACATTTACATTCTTTAGGATATATATGAGTTTAATCACACACATTACACACTTTCTCTATAGCTTTTAAACACAACAGCTCAACAATAAGGGTTCAAATTACCTGAGATAAATTAATCTTAGTAACATGCTTCCAAACCTATCGAAGATGCTCAGGGGAGCTACACATTATCAAGTGGGGAAGTGCACTGCAGCAGTTCAACCATCAACCTTTTACAGTGTTACCAATTATCTCTACTGCGAAGTATTTCACCTTTGGAAAAGGACAGTGATAACAAGGAGGAAGAGAGTCCCTAAACTGGAAAGTATGTGCTTGCAAGCACATATATCTATGTTATATATTGTATGTTATTGTTATTTATTAGTCCTGTAACCATGACACAGATATATCCTATCATAGTACATAGCAAAAGTTGATTTAACACATAACATGACATTAAAAGAAAAAGGTACCCTATTTTAATTAACAATTTCTTCCTAAAGGTGCATCATATTATTATGAGTACTGTAACAGTGTTCAATAACGTGTAGACTGTGGAATCACATAGACTGAACATCAGAACCAAACATCAATAGATTAAATATCTACACAGGATAGATCTAGACATTGCCTGAGCAATAATACATCAATTTCCAAGACACCTCCACAGGCATCACAATGAACAGCAAAGACAAGAGATCTACCAGGGTCTGCACATACTCTTTTTTGAATGTGATTTATTTTGCCCAGGCCATGTAATGGTCTCATGGAACCCACTTGGCTAGAACTGAGCAACCACAGTGCCCCAGCATGATGCCATCCAGGCAATCAAAAAAGGGCTAGACATGCCTGTATAAATGTGGGGAAATAGTTCTTAAAACTCCTATCCTCTCTCTGATACCTGAATCCTTATCTTCACTGGAGATTGTATAAAAAAGATTGAAAGATAAATCACCAAACAAGATTTAATAACTGTACTAAAAATTATGGACTTATTTTTCCTGACTCTATCAAATTGTAACTGTCTCTGTTGCAGACAGCTCTGGTTCTCTATCTCCCTCATAAGAGTAAACCACGTTCTATGTTTATGGTTGCTAATACGTTCTTCTGCTCCACAGATACCAAGTACCTCACCTCTCCTAAGCCCAGAATGAGTGATACAGGCTTAATTAATCTCAGAAAAAATTGTTTTCTATCTGGAAAATTTCTTCTTCTGTTCCGACATGACGGTCTCTGCATCAAAAATATACATTTTCAGTAGTTATAGTGGTTGGTCTAATAGATTTCCCTTTATCTGTAAACGCCCACTCGCTGAATCTTCCTGATCTCTTATATCAAACCATTTTGCATGATTCTTTTTTCCTTTGACAATAATTTTCTTCAAGGCTGAATTTACACTGAGGTGGATCATTGCTGTCCATGCACGATACACTTCTGATGACTTTCAAGATCATCTGCTTCATGTGGAGAACCAATATGGCAAGTTAATAAGGCTGCCTGTTCTCAACAGAACAAACTAAGCAAAAAACCCTAGAAAAACAGGAGTAAGAATAGAACGTTTTACAAAGAGCAGAAAACATCATTGTTTGGAAACTGGCAAATACTACATGATTTTTTTGTGTATGTTGCAAAATTATAAGACAAAAATTCCTTTTACCTTTTCTTCAGACTAGGTATGTATTAATAGCTATTAAGTATCTTCTGCTTGATGTAGAGAACTATTTCTAGGTTTTGAATGACAAACGATGTCCAAGTTTGTAAGATTGGTTTAAAATTTCTTTAATTATTAATTGATTTATTTATTTGTTTTACCTTTAATAGTAGAAGAATAAGCACCAGGAACAAAGAAAAGTTAACAGCAGCCTTTCCCAAAATTCTGCTTAAGTGTGGAGTTTTTGCAACATCTTTAATTGAAAGAAGAAAAATCAAGGAAAAAATGGAAAAGTGATCTTAGGTCATGATTAAAGGTTGTGTTCTTGGTGCTCCTCCAGAACTGCTTGGTTCTGACTCAGATAGAGATTAATGCTCTCAAAGCTGTGATAAAGAGAGTTGCGGTTCTGTGATTGCACACTCATGATTTATATTGTCTGTTGTCTCTTTTGTGAATTTTCCTCTGAGGAAATTTTTTGGGATAAGAAAAATTCTCAAGTGACCACTGCTGTTTGCATTCCTTTTTCAAATGAGACTTTATTGTTGATTTGTTTTTTTGGTTTTTGGTTTTTTTTCAGGAAAACATTTCAAAGAGGAACTTTGGTTTGGGAACACTGAAGAAGAGTGGAATTATCACTGGCTTGTTTCATAGCATAGTGCAGTTCTCTCCTTCACTTACTGTCAAGACTGGCTATTTGAACAGGATTAAAAAAAAAAAAAAGTAAAATTCCAAAGAACGTCCAGTTAGACTCCAAATACAAGAACAATATCTATCAACACATCTAGTGGATACCCCACAGATCCTACCTTCCCAGATCTGAGAGAGAAGAGGTGTTTGTTTGCTATGTTTTCTACTTTTCTAGTTTAGCTTTAAGGATGAGTAACAGATTTCATACCATTTATTTCAGTAATTATATCATGGGCTATTGAACCTACAGGAAGTCTTTCCTACTGTTAAGGGCTTTTTCCAATGTGATTTCATGCTGATAGAAATAGCCATCTCTGAGGTATATAGCTGAACACCAATGTTAACAATGTCAGGGTATT
Source organism: Bucorvus abyssinicus (assembly GCA_009769605.1). Taxonomy (NCBI): domain Eukaryota; kingdom Metazoa; phylum Chordata; class Aves; order Bucerotiformes; family Bucorvidae; genus Bucorvus; species Bucorvus abyssinicus. The sequence continues at coordinate 22,111,665 of CM020033.1, forward strand.
TCTGCACCAGCAATCCTGCCGGGACAGAAAATTTCCCAAGAGGAAATGTAGAGGTCAGACCCAGAAAGTGTAAAATCTTTTATAGACAAGGAGTGGGGGAAAGATAGTGATATTCAACACAAGCCATAGCTGAAAATAATACCTTCACCTTTTACATTTGAAAGCAAGGCAGGGAGTTGAAGTGAGCCTAGGTCAAGAGAGGGGAGTGAACCAGCCCAGAGGGCTCAGAGGAAGGCCAAGCAGCTAGTAGGGGAAAGAAATATAAATGGCAGAGGAAATTCCCATGTTAATACTTGGAGCTTTCTGAAGTTTCATTTATGTACATAATCCAATTAGGATTTCAGCTGTAGTTGGGGCATCTGTGCACAAATACACCCCTGTGCACAAATGTAACCTGCAGTAAATAAACCTCATTGTTTTCACCCACTCACACTTGTGAAATCATGACAACCATATCCTGATATCTCTGTTCAAATATTAGCAAAAAACAACCCTCAGTACAACTTTCTTCACTCATTAGTAATTTTATTCAAAACTTGACCCTGCATTTGATACAATGAACATTAAGAACAAGGAATTAAATTAAATTACCATTTGTAAAGTACGCCGTGTATATATACTCTATTGTGGGAATCGTACAACCATCACAGAATCACAGAATGGTTTGGGTTGGAAGGGACCTTAAACACCACCTAGTTCCATCCCTCCCTGTGATGGACAGGGAAACCTCCCACCAGACCAGGTTGCTCAAAGCCCCATCCGACATTGTTCTGAACACTTACAAGGAGGGGGATCCACAACTTCTCTCAGTAACTTGCTCCAGTGTCTCACCACCCTCACAGTAAAGAAGTTCTTCCTCATATCTAGTCTACCATTACCCCTCATCCTGTCTCTGCGCTCCCTGATAAAGAGTCCCTCCCCATCTTTCCTGTAGGCCCACTTTAACTACTGAAAGGCCGTGATAAGGTCTACCCAGAGCCTTCTTTTCTCCAGGTTGTACAACCCCAACTCTCTCAGCCTGTCCTCATAGGGAAATTGCTTTGTCCCCTTCATCATCTTTGTGGCCCACCTCTGGACCCACTCAAGCAGCTCCATGTCTTTCTTATGCTGGGTCCTCCAGAGCTGAACACAATTTTTTACTATAGTCATGTTTTATAAATAATAAAATAATTATAAAAATATGTCCTCTGTGAAAGAGATACTTCCATGTGGTAACTTAAACATATTTGACTTTCCATTATAAATTGATAATTCTAGGTTAAAATGATAAATGGTAGCCTCAGAATTGACCTGCTATAGCAAATGACTATTTTTACTTAATTATGATCCACTTATGGTTTTCCTCTTTGGATGGTGAAACATTTTGGGAATTTACATCAGATTGCCTGAAAGAGTTGCCCTTTCTGTGAAAACTAGAGGATCCTTTGCATAGAGAAAGTTGAAATCTCAGTCTTCTCTCCCTTTTTCTGAGGAATGTCCTGGTTTAGCGTTTCTGACAAATTTTAAGCATGTAAATCTAGACTCATAAAGGGATTTGGACATAATAACCTTAGCACTGCTACATCAGCATCGCTTCGGTGGTGGAATTTACAGTCCCACACTAATGGCATAAATTCTCTGGAACAGTGTTTTTCCAGCTTTTGAAAGTGTTTCATTCTTTGACTCCTGTGTCTTCACACAATTTTCTCCACATCCTCTTGTTTAAATTAAAAAACAGCTCAGGTCAGGCATAATTGCTGGATGACCTTGGTTCCTCCAGGGTAGCAGAGGGCAAAAACCAGCTTCAATTACTAACTTTTAATGTATCTTTTGGTGATCCCACCTCAGCTGAGCTGCTGCTGCCAGTTAAAATTAATTAGCAGTTCCCTGGCTAGCATGAACACTTGCAGCCAGTAATGACTGTTGCTTTTTACACTCCTATGCTGAAAGAACTGCTGCTGTCTCATGAGAATAGAAAAAAAATTACTATCTGGCAGCATGGTAAAACATTGCATAGGATTTTCTGACACCTCTTGGGTGCAAAGGTGAGTTCCTTGGTGGGCGGGGACTTGGGAATCTGATGAGTTTGTGTAACCCAAATGTCCCTGGGGAGAAGTTGTTCACCAAGATGATGGCATCTCTGTAAACATGTCACAGTATAACTTTTAGCACCAGAAAACTTCCTGGGGGAGGTTTAAGGTCCTAGCAGGCAGGCAGAATTTTTGTGGATTACTCCTCGCAGTTCAGTTATGCCTCAGCCCCACTATGGGCGACAAAACACCTTGGATCTTGTACAGATTGCTTGAACTGCTGAGCTTAGATTATGGAAGAAGCTGGTGTTCAAATATTAAGCTTGCTATTTGCCTGAGCAGATTTTTTTCACATCGTTTAAAGCACTAAGATTAGCAGAGCAGTGCAGGATCAGTTTCCAATACATAAGCATGTCCTCAAACATGTACCAGGAATCACCAGTATTCAAAGAAAAATCTGTCTTTGCTCTCTCCATCATCATTTGTGGTCACTTATCCATCCCAGGAGAGGTTTCTAAGGGAACCACCAGCAGTCCCTCTTGCCAGAGATTCTGGGCGTTCAAGTGATGATTCAAACATTTGTGTGATTGCACTGAAAAAAGCCAAATCTGTATGGTTAGTGACAGCTTTTGGTGCTGGAAAGGAGAATCCAGTCGCGGCATGGGTGAGCCAATCCATGGTGATACGCTCCATTCAGGGACTCACGATTTTGCACTTTGGAAATGTTGCATTACTCACGTATGTTACATTGCACTAAAAGTAGCCTCGGAAGGATGAAAACATTTATCTTTTTTTACATTAAAATGTTTTGTCATTTTAATGGTACCACTGAAATTTTTCCACAGAACAATATCTCTATACCATTTGAAGTCTATTTGGAGCTATTTTGTGATCTCTCATGTGTAGTGCCAGCTGATGTGATTATCGAGATGCCAGTGCATGAATATATTGGATTATTGAAGAAATGGCTCAGTGCTAGACCTATTAATGTGGAAGACAACTAGTCATCTCAGAAATCCTACAGAGCTTGCACAATTGAGCATCAAGATTTGTGAGTACATATAAAAAATCTGTTTGTTGGTGCATTTTGTGTGTGTGTGGTTTTTTTTTTTAATTAAGAAAAAAAGAAAAAGGCAAAGCAGGCTTTAAAAGCGATGCCCTAATGACTGAAGTGTAGCAACTTTCTGGAAAAGCCAGTCTGAGATTGCAGAAATTATCCAGGGTAGTTGGACTGTTCTGGTTGTTAAAAGGGGTAACACACAGGTAAGCCAGGTGTGTGCATTGATTGCATAGAATTGTTTTCACTCTCTGTCTTTGCTAACAAAATTAACAACATTTTCGTCTGAAACAACCACATCAGAGGCATACCTAGACAGCTGTACCATGATGTGATATATGGTATCTTGTGCTATGTTTTCTTGAAAGTAGGCTCAGCAATCTTGAAAAGCCATCTATCTCTGCTCATCACCATCTGTGCCTGCACACTTTTGAAAATACCATTTCCTTGTTTAAATTTCTCTTTTTTCCTACCGGAGCTTAGGATTGTAGAAGTCCTCATAGGATCAAATTCAGCTTGCCATCAGGCCTGCCTGAGTGATGTTGGTATCTTCAAGGGAATTTTCTTGATCTTGTTTTTGACAATAATCTCCTTGAGCTACGTATTTGGAACTAGTCCGTGAATTCTCAGTGATTCTCAGTCTTGTGAAAGTGAACACTGCAAGTGCTTAAATTAAACAAGCCTGGAATTTCAAAGCCTGCAAGGGTTGGAAGCCAGGCTGCACGGGGGTGATTTATCAGCAGAGGTTTATCATATTGCATATCTTCCAGCAGAGAGAATTGCAGGTACTCTAGAAACAGTTATGCTGGTTGGAACAGATCCTTTATTTACCTCTCTTTAACCTGCATTATTTGTCTCTGGTAAAGCTGTCACGTTTGCTAACTGATTCCTTTCCTTCCTCAGATCTTTTCATCCTGTTCCCTTGAGGGTAAGATTTATGTTCTCCTTTAAACAGCAAGTCTAGGCCTTACACGCACTACATAAGCAAGAGATGAAGTCCTTTACGTGCCCCATATTTTTACAGAGTAGTGTAAGGATGGTTGATTTGACGTTGGTTGCATCAATAAAATAGGAAATTTTATCCAATTTTTACAACTGTGTATAAAACGCTCTCACACAACATTTCTTTTTCTCCACCAGGCCGTGGAAATGTAATACCATTATGGGTATTGTTGTATTTGTTTTCTAGTCTAGAAACACTGAACTCCAGAGAAGTGAGGCGACTTTCCCAAAGTCCCAGCCTACATGGGATGAAGCAAAGGGTCCCTGTGTCATGCCCTGCCTGTGAAGCTGATGCTGTTATCTTGTTATCTCTTCTCTTCTTTATCCTCTTTCTTACTCTAGCGGATAATTAGCTTTCCACTGAGTGAGGCAGCTGCTTGTGATTAAAACATGAAGTTCAAAAAGAGCACAGAGAAATAGCAGTGTTGCATGGAAAGCACAGCTCTGGTGACAGAAGTGTAGTGGAAAGGCAGGAGCACTAATAGGATTGAGAGGTTTTCAAGAAACAAGATTTGGAGCGACTGGCCAGAAACATCGATTCTGCTGCCAAAATGATCCTTTAAAAATACAGTAATTCTCCTCATTTCACTAAAGGACTGGACTATGCAAGAGGATGCTGAAAACTTCTGACAAATATCTACAAGATTGTGCATGCAGTACAGAGCATGTGAGACCATGACATAAGCAAATACTCCATCCCTGTTACAGCTGCAATTGGTCCTTGGAGAGTCTGTTTATTTTTTGAGACAAGAACGGAGCCATTGCTCTTCCTCATTTTTTTTCAACCAGAACTTCCTTTTTTTCCTGTTCTTTTTCCTGGTATTTCACAATACCCACAATGTACAATACTTCTGGGAGGTAAGGGGGAGCGCCTGGATCAGAATAATCTCAGAACCCCTCTGTTACTGTACACAACTTATTGTATGAATATAGAAAAAGCTCTCTAAACTTACAGGTTTAGCTATGTGTTACCCTAGACAATACAACTCCAGTTATTACAAATAACGGATCTTAATTAAAATAATAACAATCCCAAACTATTCAGTATAACTATATCACTCTTTCTGGTAGGATTGACACTTAGAGTCTGCCAAAAGTCTTAACTGGGAGATGAGGAATTAAACATTTTTTGTAATTCAAGTTATTTTACGTCAAACATACCTGTAATTTCTGTCTTCAGAGGCTAAAGCAAAAAAGGTCTATTTTTTTGGTGAGCATTATACTCAAACATTAATATCAAATGAACCATTTAATTTGCAAGAATAAGATACTGGTCCTCCAAAGTTAGTGGAGGTCTGCAACACCAAGACTGCCATTCCATGTGTTATGGAAGGACACATGAAGGCCCAAAACTGCTTATTTTGGGAGAGTCTTTGGAGAGAAAACTGCAGTCTTGAGAAGGAAGAAATTATTGCAGAGGAAAAGATGGTTTTTGGAAGTAGCAGAAACCTTCAAGGCTTTGGGAACTTTGGGACCCCTCCCTTGCTGGTCCAAAGAAGCTTTTTGGAGAGTTAGCTCACCTGGGACAGAAAAAAGGTGTTGAGTGGGTGGGTGATTCTTCAGGAAAATCTAAATTTAGTCTGAAGGTTGCTGAGTGGAGAAAAAGACTTTAGCCAGGATACAGATCTCTGGGGAAGGGCTGAGAAGATCCTTATCTTTGGTGAGAGGATTAAAAGTTGGAGAGGTCACAGTTGGAAATATTCAGCCAAAGTAGGAGGGCTATGAAGATCTCAAGGTGGACAATTCGGGGCAGTAATTGTATAGCTTGAGGAAAGGGCTATAAAAATCTTGAAAGGAAGCCAATTATAAATTAAGAGTTGGATGGCTTTGAAGATAAAATGATAGTAGAACTTTTCCTGGAGCACAAAAGGAGCTGTGACAGGAAGCTGGAAGAAAATGTAGGGTGGGATCTCCTGGGTTTTCTCCTCTAGTCCCTGCCATCCTCAATTCCATTTGATAAAAGCAGTGATTCCTATATTAAAAGCAGATTGCATATATATTATAAATTTTCATTTTTATTTTTTACTATGATCCCTTTACTAGCTTGCTAAAAATTCCCTTTTCTAACCATTGGGAATTACCATCTAACTTATAATCCTTCTGATTTCTAACCAAAACTTTCTCTCTGCTAGTTCCCTGCTAGTCTGTATGCCCTTGTTCTTAAACAGAAACTGCTTTTAATACAAGTAGGTCTTGTCCTTCAAGGAGGGGAGAAGCTTTTAGCCCTTTCGTTTACAAGAACAAACTTAGCTAAGGTCTTTAGCTGCTGCTTGCCATGCAATCTATATGTTCCCTATAGCACTCCAGTTCCTGCTTCTGCTTTTGTTTTTCACTAAATCTGTCCTAAAATAGGAGGATGATAGTTACCTCTAGTCTCCTAAATGAGATGTCATCAAGCCACTCAACCACTTTTGTTAGTACTCCCCTATGTGTGCTTAAAACAGTTCCTTCATTCTTCCTAGGATTGCATCATCTTTCCACAGCAGTGCCCCACCAGCTCATTGTCACCTAGTGATAAAAACCTATACATAGTTCCTCATCTTCAACTCTTTCCAAGTGATGACCTGTGATTCTTAATCATCCCAACCAGCTTCCAGTGCGATGTATGTCATGTCTGTGTTGTTACAAAACTCCCAGGTGTCAATAGAGGAATTCATCAAAAATTCCTATTTTTCATTTGTGAAAATATCAGTTCATTCTGTGAGTAAGCGAACTTGTCCTGAGGTGGCTGAACTCAAACTATGGTCCTTTCTGATTACATTTTCTGGCTTTCAAAACTGTTTCTTCCTTTCCCCCAGTACTTTCCTCTACGGTCTTCAGTTACAGTTGTCACTAGTAATTTCTCATAACAGGCAGTTTGCTCATATCCATGTAGACGAGGCATGTCCAGTGTCCAGTTTTGTACTGGAAATCAATTATCAAAAAATACTTAGCACATTTTTCTTTTTTTTTCCTTTTTTTTTTTTTTTTAATCTCCCTATGAAACTGAACCCCAAGGATAACTCATTACTAAAAGTTTTTGTTGTCAGGTTGTATCACAGAGGTTTAGAAAACTCACGACTCTATGAAGGTCTGAATCTGGCCTTGGTCTCCATAGCATGACCATCAGAAGAGCTTGTACATAACCATTTTCCTCATAAACAGATCTTGTTCTTTGTTTTGACTCTTCTCTCCATGTTCTCTCTGCTGTCTAATCTAATAAGGATTTTGTCATCCCTAATATACAGTGACCCTCCACCCCCTTTTATAACAGTTCCCATTTGCTGTTATGTGCCTGCTTGTTGATTAAAAAAAAATATAAAATTTATGACTTTTGGGGGAATACAACTGTTAAGGAAAATTTTCAGTTTTGCCATACTTCTGAAAACATACCTCATCGTCACATAGCCTAGTAGCTGCAAACACAACAGGACACTCTCTCTTTCGAGGAGAGCTCACAGCCGAGACTGACGTAAAGAGGGAGGATCAGGACTTGCTGTACAGGCAGAAAAGGTCCATAACGGAGCCAAGAGTTGAACTCTTGAATCCCCATTGAGTGCTCGTTCTCCTCAAGTTTCGTGTGTATCAGGGGAAATATTAGTCACACCTGTTCGGAGACATCTGGCCTGAACGAGGCATCTCTACTTCCAAGGTTTTTTACCATTCTATCCCCAGACTGACTTCTTCTACATGACTCTGGCTTTTATTGACATTTGATCCTCCCTTCTTCTGCCTTCTGGCATTGCTTCAATCACAATCCCTTGTACATTAGTTCAGTGTTGCATTGACCAAGCTTTTAAGTTGTGCAGGGAAATGTTCCCTATAGACTCCTTATTCTTCAGCTACGCCCTTCCCCGTCATTTTATATCTCTTCTTCCATCAAATTCTGCATGAAAACATTTTTTCTAAAGGGTCTCTGTTTTGTCTGCTAAATCCCTCTGTATAAATTTAACTCTACAATGCAACTAATCCAAAACAAACAGGCATCTTGTGAAAGTACACAAAGAGAAAACAAATCTAACACTGACTGCATTGAGCATTGCTGAACCAAGAGCCATATGTTTCTTCTCTAATCAATAACATTTTATATCTACACTTATTTCAAAGTAATTAGAAAAACAAAACACATTAATTTAAACTCATAACCTATCTCATTTCCTGCCTGTATTTTAAGAAAAAAGAGTAGCGTACTTTTCTTCTGTTGTTAAAAAATTATAATTAAAAAAAATAGGAAGGAAAATGTGCATTCAACATCTGGCTTTCGGTGAGGTCTTGCTCTCTCCTATTTTTTCCAGCTGTGTTGGCTCTTTACTTTGAAGGATCCTTGCTCAAGCATCCCAGAAGATCGTTTTCCTACTGATTGGATGTCTCTTGGCTATCTTCCCATGTTGAGAAGAGAAAGTAGGAGCGGATACCACACATGAACTTGGCTTCAATGGGACTAAATTGTCCCCTCCATTTTCAGGCACAGCTGGAATGAACAACTTGAAAATATAAAAAACCCCCACAAAATGCAAACAAGAAGCCCCAGTCAGACAGCTGTGTCTACTTTGGAGAAACAGAGCTGTCTGAGCACCCTCACCTATTCTTTAGAGCTCTGCACTCTCCTGATCGGGGCCAACCAGGAGGAAATGAAGCCAGGTTAAAGATTCATCAATAAGCAGATTAAGAGAAATACAGTCTGCTAAGCAAGAGACTGAAAACGAAGGTGGTTCATTGCTGGTTTTATTTACCTGTTAAGTGTCATCTCTCTTTCACGGGCACCCCCTTGCCATGGGGAAAGAGCTTGCGTGCCCTTGTGAAGTTGAGAGCTATGCTGGTGGTGGCATATGCCTCCGGTAGGGTCTCCCAAGCCAGACAGGTCTCAACTGAAGGGTCAGACAAAGTGTGTCCACGGGCAGGATGGGCTCACTAGCCTTCGGGCAACCATCCTAGGAGAAGGACAACTCTAACTCCAAACCCGGGCAGATGGAGCTCGTTTAGCCCTGTAAGGCCATCCATCTAAGAGAAGGATACTCTAACCAAACCTACGACCTGAGGACTTCGCTGTCACCGTCCAAGCTTGCTCGGCCCTGGCAGATGAACCTCAGGTGTAAAGGGTGGGGCCAGTCTCGCGCACGCTGCGCCTCACCTAAAAAATCCACCGCGCAGGCTTGAAGGGTGTACTCACGTTTAAAGCCCTTCCCAAATCTTCGTCCGCGAAGCCAAGCCATGATGATGATGAAGTGTCATCTCACTTCCCTGGTTTACGCTTATATAAATGACATCATGCTGTCCTTCAAACTTCTACTCGGTTCATGGAGCAGCTTCTTTTATTCTTTTATGCTGGCAGTGCTTTTTGCAGCCTCAGGAAAGTTTCTCCTTAAAAAGTAGGACTGAATTAAAAAATGTCAACTACCCTAAAGTGGGAACGGCTGTTGTGATAAGAGTTTCCATAAATTTGTCTGAGATTTCCATATACATTCTACAGCACACGTGTACATGAACACAGACAGTGAACATGACACCTCTGGAAAGGGCTGTATTAAAAGGTACTGCTGACCCAGGGCCTGTGTAGTCAGACTTCAGTAGGACCTTTTGGGTTTATGTGGCATGCGCAGGTCATCAGCACGGCATCCATGCAGCCTTCTACATGTGTGTAGTATGAACTGCTAGAAAAGAAGGCCCAAGTCCTTTATTTCCAAATAGGATTTTACTTAAATTCTAGTTGGAAAATAGCACATATTTGGAAAATGTAGAGTTAATGGTAATCATACTTACCCTCCTTTAATCTCACTTCTAACAAAGGCCATGAAAAATCAGTTTCTTGCATGATAATTTCTGCTTGGCCTATGGCTTGTCTTCTACTATGGCATACTCTTTGCTAGATAAAAAACTGACTGGATGACCAAGCCCAATGAATGGTGGTGAATGGAATTAAATTCAGTGGGCAACTGGTCACAAGTGGTGTTCCTCAGGGCTCACTATTGGGGCCTGTTCTCTTTAATATCAACATTTGGACGAAAGGATTGAGTGCACCCTCAGTAAGTTTGCAGACACCAAGTTAGGTGGGTGTGTCGATCTTCCTGAGGGTAGGGAGGCTCTACAGAGGGACCTGGACAGGCTGGATCAATGGGCGAAAGACAATTTTATGAGGTTCAAAAAGGCCAAGTGCTGGGTCCTGCATGTGGGCCACATCAATCCCCTGCCACATTACAGGCTTGGAGAAGAATGGCTGGAAAGCTGCCAGTCATAAAAGGACCTGGAGGTGTTGGTCTATAGCCAGCTGAATATGAGCCAGCAGTGTGCCCAGGTAGCCAAGAAGGTCAATGGCATCCTGGCTTGTATCAGCAATAATGTGGCCAGCAGGAGCAGTGAAGTGATTGTCCCCCTGTACTCGGCACTGGTGAGGCCACACCTTGAGTACTGTGTCCAGTTTTGGGCCCCTCACTGCAAGAAAGACATTGAGGTGCTGGAGCATGTTCAGAGAAGGACAATGAAGCTGATAAAAGGTTTAGAGGGCAAGTCTTATGAGGAGCATCTGAGGGAACTGGGGTTGTTTAGACTGGAGAAAAGGAGGCTCAGGGGAGACCTCATTACTCTCTGCAACTACCTGAAAGGAGGTTGTAACAAGGTGGGAGTCAGCCTGTTCTACCAAGTGACAAGTGATAGGACTAGAAGAAATGGCCTCAAGTTACTCTAGGGGAGGTTTAGGCTGGGTATTAGGAAAAATTTCTTTACGGAAAGAGTTGTGAAGCATTGGAACGGGATGCCCAGGGAAGTGGTGGAGTCACCATCCTTGGAGATATTTAAAAGACATGTAGATGTGGTGCTTAGGGACGTGGCTTAGTGGTGACCTGGAAGTGCTGGGTTAACTTGGTGATGTTAAAGGTTTCTTCCAACCAAAACAATTCTGTGATTCTGTGATTCTAAGAATAGCAGCTTGTCTTGACCTGAATAGATGGATGATGCACCATCAGTATGTAAGTTGTTCCAATGGATAACCATTGTTAGACACATCCATATACTTCTAAAACTGTATCTGCTGCATCAAATCTCATGGTAGTGGTCTTTTGACATTATTTTCTGCTAGCTGAGCTTATTTTGGAGAGCAAGTGACAGAAAATGTTTTCTGACTGTATTATAGGATGACAGCAGCATTCTTAGCCTTAGTAGTGCGCTGGGAAGGGTATGTGTAATACAGTACACCTCATGAAGTTAGGACTGGTTGCAGGGATGCCCTTACAGTCTGCCTTTGGCAAAATGGCCTGGGTAACAATGACTGCTAAGGCAGCAGGGCTAGTATAGAGGACAGGTGAATGGGACAGCAAAAACTGTCCGAAACTGGTAACATTCATGTGGTGGCTTGACCATGCCTGGGTGCTGGGTGCCTGGTGCCCACCAAATCCGCTCTACCACTGTCCCTCCTCAGCTAGACGGGGGAGAGAAAATATTATGGGTCTCATGGGTGATGATAAGGACAGGGAGAGATTACTCGCCTATTACTGCCACAGGCAAAACAGACTCAACCCAGGGAAATTCTTTAATTTATCACCAGTCAAATCAGAGTAGGATAATGAGAAATAAAACCAAATTATAAAAGCATCTCCCCCCCTCCTCACCCCCACCCCCGCCTTCCTGGGTTTAACTTTACTCCCGATTTTCTCTACTTCCTCTCCCACAGTGGCACAGGATTATGGGGAATGGTGGTTCCGATCAGTTCATCGCATGTTGTTTCTGCTTCTTCTTGCTCCTCAGATGGAGGACTCCTAACGCTCTTTCCCCGCTCCAGCACAGGGTCCCACCCACGGGAGACAGTCCTCCACAAAATTCTCTAACTTGAGTCCTTCCCGAAAAGGGGGAAGGGAAGTTCCTTCCCTGCTTCACAAACTGCTCTAATGTGGGTCCCCCAGAGGGTCAAAAGTCCTGACAGAAAACCTGCTCCAGCATGGTCTTCACACGGGGTCACAGCCACCTTCGGGCACATCCATCTGCTCTGGCGTGAAGGCCTCCATGGCTGCAGGTGGATATCTGCTCCATCGTGGACCTCCACAGGCTGCACAGGACAGCCTGTCTCACCATGGTCCTCACCACAGGCTGCAGGAGAATCTCTGCTCCAGTCCCTGAAGCACCTCCTCTCCCTTCTTCTTCACTGACCTTGGTGTTTGCAGAGTTGTTCCTCTCACATAATCTCACTCCTCTCTTTGGCTGCTGTTTCACAGATTTCTTTCCCCTTCTTAAACATTTTATCACAGAGGTGCTACCACTGCTGCTGATGGGCTTGGCCTTGGCCAGAAATGGGTCCATCTTGGAGCTGGCTGGCATTGGCTCTATCGGACATGAGAGACACCCTTGTAGCCTTCCCACTACCAAAACTTTGCCATGCAAACCCAATACCGTTCAAGAGGAAGCTGATTGTCATGTGGATTAAATACTAGCCAGGAAAATATAAAAGGGTGTTTGTTAAAAACAAAGGAGAAGTCATCTCAAAAAGGAATGAGGATGAACACTTGTGACATGGATAGAGTCCTCAGAGCGGAAACTTCAGCAGCAGTTGGTTTGACACTGGTTTGGCACTGTCATGGTGTGCCCTGCCAGTGTCACAGTGCTGTCCCGCCAAACACAGAATCTTCCTGTGGGATGTTGCAAGGTGTCTGCACCCAGCTGGTGGGGTGATGGGATGGGGCAGCACATGGAGACCAATATGTATGACCTCCTGGGGCTCTCCTGTGATATTGTGGGATCAGTGTGGATACACACAGAAGAAGAGCACCCACACCTCCAGCTGGTGCCCGGCCAAAGGGGGATGTGCATGAAACTGAGAATGTCTGTGTTCTGTCAGTCACTGCTAGTTAGAGAAGCGGATAGCAATGTATGGGTGTTTGCTAACAATTGGTGTTAAGTATGTAGCATTGTGATTTCTCTGTTGATTCTGAATGTACAGTTCACGGATTGTTGATTTCTGCCATTAATAAACCAATAGTCTGCTTTGATCTTGAGCTGGTTTAAATCATGCTGAGCTGTTTTTCTCTGCCATGCTTCTCTACGCTTGGAGGTTGTAGCGAGGTGGGTATTGGTCTCTTTTCCCAAGTAAGAAGTGGTAGGATGAGAGGAAATGGCCTCAAGTTGTGCCAGGGGAGGTTTAGACTGGGTATTAGAAAAAAATTTCTTTGCCAAAAGGGATATCAAGCACTGGAATAGGCTAGCCAGGGAAGTGTTGGAATTACCATCCCTGGAGATATTTAAAAGAGGTGTAGATGTGGCGCTTAGGGACATGGTTTAGCAGTGGTCTTGGCTGTGTTAGGTTAATGGTTGAACCTAGTAATCTTAAAGGTCTTATCCAACCTAAATGATTCTATGATTCTATGATTCTATGAACAAAATTCAAGATGGAAAAGAGAGGACATAATCGAACAAAAGGTAGATTTCACCCAGGTGACAGACTTCAGATGAACTAAATGTGGAGACTCTGAAGTGTGCAGTGGAGTAACGCAGAGATAATAAACTTGCCTTTCCCCTCTACTGTCTGCTATTTAATTTGATTACACCATGCAGGGAGGAAAGTGTGCACCCAGCACTGTTGCCTTATATTTCTGCAACTTTCATATTTGAAATAAAATTCCTTGCTTGTAGCCTTATTTTAACAACTTGATTAAATGAATGAATATGAAGAAAAAATAGAGTGGAGAAAAAATATAAAGTAAGCACGATGATGATCCAGCAAGTGCTCCTTTCCCTCTGTGACAGCCTGTAGTGATGCAGTGCATACTCAACGTGAGCAATACTTCACTGTTGTTGCTATCAGCTCCAAAATACCACAGACTCTGTGAATGAATCCTGTGGCACTCCTAGAGGGATACAGGTTGTGTATTTATGTGTTGCAAGTGTTTCCTGAGGCTGATGAGAGGCTGGATTCCTGCAAGGGCTGCATGAGCCAGGCAGGCTACCCGAGCCGGCAGGGACATCTGAGTGTTTCTTGCCCTTTTCCTATGGGAAAAGGCAGGACTAGAAAGGGAAAAGTCGAAAGAGAGGATGGAAAGACATTTTAAAATCTGTGCACAGGATCCATAAAGCAGGCCAATGAATACCGTTTTCTAGGAGGAAACTTAGGGAGGGCTGATAGGAAGGTTAGGAAGGCCTAGGATAGCATTCGGAAATACCATGTCACCGATTCTGCGATGAGTTTTAAATACAGCAATGTAGTTGAGCAATGAACTCTAACATGCTACTGTCCAATTAAAACAATGAAGCAAAAACCCCAAATCAGTTAAAATCAGCATTCAGCTTGGTTATGGACCAAGAACAAGGCAGAGTTATTTAAAGCCCAGCGAAACTAAAACAATGGGGAAAATGTTGTTTCTTTACTCCACGTGTATCAGCTGCATATTTTATCTTAGTGTTTCATGATGCAAAGTAATGACGGTTAAACTTCATCATATTTGACATTTTCAATATCTCATAATCATCACAAAATCTGGACACATTTCCATATCCCATGACCTTGCACTGGATAACTCTTCAGTGGTTTTGCAATTTTGGCTTTAGCTGAGCTGGAAACTCTATACAGAGATATACTTGAAAAAGTGGTCAAGGAAATCTGATTTCTTGTTCCTTACATCAAGAGACTACTTTAAGTCAACATTTCTTCTTCCAAGAGAGCAATTTTATTGGCCATTATTCTAACATTATTTTAATATTACCAATTGTACGTAAAATGCTACCGGTCTGCTAAAGATGACTGTTCCAAAGTCACTTTTAAAATGCACAATTTAAGCTATAGAAAACAACTCAGCAAAGTCAGCTGTATCATTACACCCTCCCCCACTCCCATCCCCCCAAAGGTTTAAACTAAGCAGTTATCAATGTTGCTTTAAACTTATTTATAAATTATCATTTATCTCACTTGGCTTCATGGGTTTATAGTAGCTCTGGAAGAGGATGTGCCTTCTGAAAGAGCCAGTTGCAAATCAAAGGATTTGGATAATAGTCTTGGATATATGGATATACTCACATTATTTGGGTACAAATGCTGAAGGATGTCACAGGCTCCTTTTGAGGATGTGGAAAAGAATCTCTCCTCCACAGTTACAAGGTGATGAAATAAAAGAACAAGTTGGCACATCCCTCCTTTGTAGCCATTTCGTGTTTTAGGCATCAGCTCACTGCTGAACTGGTTTTGCTTTCCTGTCCATAGATAACATTGTGCATCAAACTGTGTCCTGTTCTCTGTACCAGATGGTCAGGTCCCACAGAGGGATTTGGGCTTGTAACCAGTAATGACATTTCAGTGCAGCAGCAGCGTGTTTGTTGTATCATTAGTTGCAGTAATATGGAGGAGTTGTTTATTATAAACTGAGGTCCCTGATGCTTTTTTCAGTGATTGTCCGGGAGGGAAGGTTAAAGATCTCATGTGTTCCCTGACTACCCTGCGCCTCCTTGGTGTAAGGAGAGATTTGTTTAGGCAGTGCTCCTTTTCTCAAGAGAGCAGCCATGTTGGCCAGTATTATCTACTCTTCTATAAAATGACCAGTCTGTTAGAGGTTTTGTTTGTGAAGTACACAAGGCAAGTTAGTCAGCAAACACAACTCCTGATTTTCCTTCCTGAAGATCCAAGTGAGAATTACCTAATCAGCTTTACATGAAGGGTGTTTAATTGCACTGTTTCTTCACTTGGCTTGCAGATTTTTGGGTGAGACTTGGGAGGGCACATGCCTCGATGAATCAAATCTGGCCAAGGTGTGGATGGCAGAGGTTTATATACACATATTACACTGGCTTTAGTTCGGGAACAAGTGCCCCTGGCGTCAGTGAGAAAGCTTTAGATAATGCCCTGAGGTCATGCATGCATGGATATGCGTCATATATGACCTCGGATGTTTATATGCTATCAGCTGGCTAGGGAGTTTTACACACAAGATATAGCTTAAATGTTTCCTTGCAGATGGTGCTCCACCCTCTCTCTTGCTCTGCTAGGACAAAAAACTGGTGAGAACATGGGAAAGCGTTATGTACAATGAAGGGAAGGGAAGGGAAGGGAAGGGAAGGGAAGGGAAGGGAAGGGAAGGGAAGGGAAGGGAAGGGAAGGGAAGGGAAGGGAAGGGAAGGGAAGGGAAGGGAAGGGAAGGGAAGGGAAGGGAAGGGAAGGGAAGGGAAGGGAAGGGAAGGGAAGGGAAGGGAAGGGAAGGGAAGGGAAGGGAAGGGAAGGGAAGGGAAGGGAAGGGAAGGGAAGGGAAGGGAAGGGAAGGGAAGGGAAGGGAAGGGAAGGGAAGGGAAGGGAAGGGAAGGGAAGGGAAGGGAAGGGAAGGGAAGGGAAGGGAAGGGAAGGGAAGGGGAGCCAGTGAAAAGGAAAATCACTAATTGATATTCTGGCATATAACGAAGATCTTCAGCAGAGATTTTACATCTGCATAAAAAAACCCCCTTCATTAATCCCTCTGAACTGTGTTTTCTATTGATCTCATCTGTAGCTAAATACTTTGCCTTTAGGAATTAGTCCAAAAGATCAGAAGATTATTGTTGCATTATGGACTGCAGATTGTGTGTGTAGATTTATATGTTAAAATTTTCAAATTAATTAATGTGTTATTATTTTTTAAAATCTTAAATCTGCTGTTTGGTCTATGGCTTGGCATAACATCATGAGATCCCTAAACGCAAAAGAAAGTGCTTTGGAATGCAAAGTGCCTGAATACTGATGTCAGGTCATGTTTCAGGTTGCAAATCAATATGTCTTTGTGAAGTTTCCTGCATTTGAAAAAGAAGCATTCAAAACTTTAATTTGCTTTAAGTAAGTTTCTGTAACTGAAAGCAAAGGGCAATTTCATGACAGAAATTTCACCAAATCCACACTGTTGAAACTGAAATGGTAGATATCAGCAAAGAAGAACTTTTTAATGTTTATTTGACAGCAACACTGACGAAATCAATGTGCTGAAAGCAAACAATGATGCTGTTATTTCTTATCGTATCTGGTCAGGGTACTTGGGAGAAAGACCTCAATCATTTTGCTCTTTGACTTGTAAACAGAGTGACTGCTTAGATAATACTCTCTAGTTGTGATGTCCCTTAGCAACACATTATGAAAACACAAACATTCTGCTTTATTAACTGTTCCGCCTTAACTGGGTTTTAAGTGTGTTTAGAGGATATAGTCACAGCTAATTATGAAGAAGGACATGCAAGAGGCCACATCTGGCTGTGAGGCACACACTGCAGGAACCTGCACTATTGGCATCATAATTGCAAAGTCTGGCAGAGTTTGGGCAGCATGGGAGCTGCTCACACAAAGGAGTGGGTTTATCGGGTAGCATTCAATGTAACCCAGAGGAAAAACTACTGGCAATTGGCTGTGGTGATAAAGGGTCCAGAAAAGTGGATGCGGAAGGCCAGGTAGCATGGCTTGTGTGCTGGGAAATGTGGACAGATGAAAGTGTCACCTTGAAGGGTTTTGAGCAAGAGATTAGGTGGCGGCACCAGGTCAGTAATAGAGGCAACGGGAGCCTGAAGCAGACTTGTAGAGAGTCAGTAGTGCGTAAGAGCATCAGTAACCACACCAAAGGGACAGCAGTGGTGTAGGTGCTGTTGACACAGTTCATTAATATAGAGTATTAGTCTGTATTTTCCTATACATGGAATTGAGGACACAGTTATGTGGGAGGACACAGTTATGTGGGAGGACAGCTCTCCCTTCCTCCCTGCCTCTTACCATGTTTTGGTGTGAATGCTGAGCTCCCCTGAAGGAGATAAACTGCTCTGTTGAGAAGTATGGTCCCCATTCCTGAGGATATTTTCTGCCTTTCAAACTGCATTTAATTGGGAAAAAATCAGTTGATATTTTTGTTAGAAAGGAGGGCAAAATTCAGTTTTAGTTTTACGAATGACTCTATTCCACTTTTCACAAATGACAGCCTTGAAAATGAGGAAATGCTCTTTTGTTGTAAACTGATGGGAAATGGCTGCCCTGTGAATGTAGGAAGTTAAATTTAAGGGATTAGAGACATAGTGTATGTTACACTTGATCCATTCATGGAGCAAAAGTCAAGGAATGAGAAGTTTGCTGGGGTTTAAAGAGAATTCTTTACTTTTTCTAATGCTGGCCTTCTTTCCTTTAATTCTTTGTAAGGAATAAATGACACAGACTAAAGACAATATGTAACATTTTTTTTTTCCCCTAGAAAAGTAAGAATTACATAATTCACACCAAGTAGGCTTGTTCATAATTCTTTTTGGAATGCAAATCTAAGATAGTACACAGATGTGTTTAAAAGTCATTAATTTAGCACATCTTTCAGTGTAATAGACAGGGCAAATATCTGGTATAAATTGAGATCCATATTGTTTCACTATATTGCTAGCACCTATATTGATGTGGCATATTGGCAGAAACACCAATCCACAATCTACTTTTCTAAATCATACTGATGTCTTTCAGCTTCTGATATATTTATAGAGTATATGGTAATAAAAAAGCTAAAATGCATTTCTTTATTCCATTTATCTTTATTTGAGATGTGGTAATAGGCTATTTTTTTTGACTTTGAAAAAGACAGCTTTTGTTCTTCTTAAAAATTGTTTCCTGCTTCTCCAGTGACAGTATTGATTAGTTTTGCCATCTTCAAGAATTCTTTTTCTTATTTCCTCCTTAAGGTCTAAATGATGGTTACACAAAATGGCGATCTTAACTCATGTCTACTGCGTGAGGTTGGGAAGTCAGACAACATTTCCCTCTTTTATTGACACATGAATGACTTTGAACTATGGTTGTTTTTCACAGAAGGCTGCAAGACATAATAAGTGTTTGCAAAGTAACTCAAGATACTTGGTTGAAAGGCACTATATACAACAATTGTGAAGTGTTTCAACTGAAAAAACGTGAGCTGACAAGTACAGTGGGACAGGACATATCCATGCAGCAGTCACAAAAACATGATCCCCTCCCCACCAAAATGCGTCTGTCTGGTTTTCTATTCCATTGTGTTTTAAATCTGAACTTTGTCACAGGCTTTTGCTTTTTCTTCTCCTTTCCTTACATCACAGTGTTGAGACATACAACTAGGGAAAGGCTGCAGATGCTTCTTCTGTTTATCAAAAGAGAAACCCTTGTAAATGAAATTTAATTTATTACTTTTCAGACTGGCTTTTACTTGATGATATTATCCGGTTTTCAGGTGAAGGAATTAATGAATCCAAATCAATACTATTTGATCCCAGCTCAGTAGATTTGCTAAAATAGCACTTCCCAGATGATGATGTTTGCACAGTGATCCCTAGGAGTCTACATGGGACCAGGATCAGACGGGCTGATGCTTTTGGCTAACCACACCACCAGTCTCTCGTTCCCACAGAATGATGAGCTATCCAGAGCATACAAAAGGCAATACTGATACAACTGCACAAAAACAAACAGGTAAAAGGAGAAGATACTCTCTTGTTCTGTGGAAATTTAAAAATAAAAATAAAAATAAATAATCCTTGAGTATGATTTTTTAAATAATGGGAAAAAAGAAAGAAAACCAACACCAAAACACCAATTTAGTTTGATGAAGACTGTTGTTTCATTTTGATTTATAACACTTTTAAGTGGAAAGTGGTGGTTGTTTATACAATCAAAGGCACTGTGGAAACAAATAGCCAGACCTAGAAGGGGAGCAGGAGACCCCTCTGCTGCTGGTGTAGCAGAGGAGACTGGGTGTGATGTCAGTCTCCAAGGGGGGCACATCTCCAAGAAGTACTGGTTGCTGTCCTCACCCTCCTCAGAGGAGCAAGCTGTCCCTCATATGACCTCCCCGTGCTACAGTCCCTTTCATGGAGAAGCCAGATCTGGACTCTTTCTTGAGAGAACATGATTTAACTTTGCTTGCACTCAGGAGAGTATTTCAGTACCCAAGAGCCAACTTCTCTACACTGTCACGTACAAACAATGGGTAACGGAGAAGGTAATTTCGGAAAGTCCTTTTCGCTCCTAAGCTTATGGATGGTGCCTGATGGCCTTTGGCTTTTGGCTTCTCTGACCCAGGAGAACGATGCAATTGCTGAGACTGTTGATTTTGTTCTTGAATCAGAACTGTACATTGCAAAGATTTATCTACTGCTAAGTAAATATATATGTATTTTTCTTCTTTTACAGTCTAAAACGTATCTACCCAGTTGCTAATTCTGTCTCAGTCCTGCATATTGACCTTTACCAACATATCAGACCTGTGCCACGCTGTGATTTTCTGAGCATGGACAGCAGTAAGGAACAGTTAATGGCTCGCTGCCACATTTTGAGAGTCCTCCTTTGAATTGTTCCTAAACAGAGCTCATACAGAGAATGTGACCGGGTATGACAGGGCTGGAGTAGATATGGCGCTTAGGGACATGGGTTAGTGGTGATCAGGGATGGGGCATCCACAACTTCTCTGGACAACCTTTTCCAGTGTTTCGTCTCCCTCATGGTAAAAAATTTCCTCCTTGTACCTAGTCTGAATCTACCCCCTTTCAGTTCAAAATCATCACCCCTCGTTTAGGATGAGACATTCTTGCTATTAACTAAAACGAATTTGACAGTGTAGTGCGAATGTAGCCATCAATTGATCAGACGGCATCCACTGTTAATGTTTAGTGACTGTCTTTTTCTTATTTAAGTCTACAGCAAAAGTCATTGGACCCTGTCACTGGTTACCCCATTAGTAGACTTTAACTGTAGCCTGTCTCTCAGGCCTGCTTACCGGCGTGTTTCTTTCTAAGACATAAAGAGGCTTTGGCTTGATGACATTTCAAAAATGCTTTAGACTTCTGTCTCTCTTGTCATTTCAATCTGTCTGTACTGGCTTTTGTTTAGACAATGTTATTTCTAGGCACATAGCATTCAGCTTCATTTCTACCCTTTGAAAGTTCAGGAAACTACTGATTGCCGTTACTAGTGTTGATGACTTTTCAAGGATATTCTCAGAAATGGGGTAAACTTTGATACTGGGCTCCAAAGAGTGGGAAAGAAAGGATAGCTGGAAAAATAGAGTGAATTTCTTTGTTTATTTATTTGTATCCATGTAAATGAAAATTAAAGTAATTTGTGACAGCCTGTGGTTTCCTCACTACCTTCAAGTATCCAGAAGAGATCAATTAAGAAAAGCAAGCAGAATCAGATGAAATAAACCCACTCCTTTATTCTAATAATTTATACATATGGTGTAGTCATTGGAGGACTGTCATAGCAGAGGAGTTATGTTCTCAGATGTTGACCTCAGGCATTTTTTACATCTTTATTATCCTTTTTTTTCATTAACTCCCTGCAATTGTTAATATTGGAGGGAAAGATGCATAGCATAGAAATAAGCTTATCTATTCAGCATCTATAAATGCAAACTTCATGAGTATTGTCTGTACACACAAACAATAGTAAATGTTGAAGAGAACAAGAACATGTTGGAGGATCAATAAGAAAATAAATTGCTGTATAAATATATGCAGATAAAGGAGTTGAAATTCATCTAAGCCAAGATCTGCAGAGGTTGTTTTATCAGCTTATATTCCTTGGTACTGTTTCCTCTATTTTCTCCTCCCCACAGCTCACACATATGCACATACACATGCATGCACTTCAGACACTGAAAGGTGACCCCATTCAGATGCCCTGCTGTGTCTCCATTGCCTGTTTTGCTGAAGGGCAAATCCACAGCAATGACAGTATAAGCATAGTAACCCGCTAAGAGATGTTGAATTTATTTTGATGCGAGTCCAGTATGTTCACTCATATCAGGACCGTTTTAACACTCCTGTGCATCCCTTGATAATAAAGCTTCAATACATGAGTAAAGTGATGATCCTTGTTTCACTTTCAGGTTGGTTGGTTCTTGATCTAGGAACAGCATGACCTGAGACAGAGGGTAAGAACAGGGATTTTTGGGGAATATTAGCTTAGATTAGAACTAGGCTGCAATGGCAAGAGCTGTTAGATTAAAGATAGCTGTATCTGTGATCACCTAGCAGATTTTTTTAATTTTATTTTTTTTTCCCCAGCAAAAAACCCAACATGATGTTTTAGCAAGGTCTGTAGTCTTTGCTATGCAGCAGTCACAAAACACAATCTGGAAGCTGCAGGCTCTTTTTTGTTGTTTTTTCAGTACATCGGTAACTAGATCTTGTGCCGACTTGAAAGGCATGGTTAAAGAAAAAGCTGAATGTAACACGTCTGAGTTTCTTGATTGTGTGGTTTTCATCCCATTATGTAACTATTGTTTCTAAAGCTGCTGTGTACTATGTTGCAGGGGATCTATGGGCTTAGAATCATAGATTCATAGAATGTCTTAAGTTGGAAGGGACCTTCAAAGGTCGTCTAGCCCAACATGAGCTGGAATGTTCCCAGGGATGGGGCACCTACCACTTCTGTGAGCAACCTGTGCCAGTGTTTCGCCACCCTCAGTGTAAAAAATTTCTTCCTTATATATGGTCTAAATCTCCCCTCTTTCAGTTTAAAACCATCACCCCTCGTCCTGTCACAAAAGGCCTCACTAAAAAGACTACCCCCATCTTTCTTATAGGCTTTCATTAAGTACAAATCCTCCTTAAGAACAACCCCCAATTTCCTCTTGTATCACAGTTTTTGAGGAAAGCACAGATTATGTTCAGGGGCAATAACAGACCTCTTGGTGCTTTGGCTTGCCAGCTGGTTAAGATGAGGTCTGTTTTCCATATTGAATGTTACTCATTTGCTGGGTTTACTGGCTAGTAATGAGAGTATTGTGCAAGTTCATCTGACTCAGTATGTTTAAAGAGTTTTTTACAGACTCTCTTAGTTGTTCAATACCAATATTCGTGGAAAGAAAACAAGACTTGGCATGTTCTGCTATATTATCCTATCCATTGTCAGCTCCCTGTGGAAAGCAACTAGCTTCTCTGCATTTCCCCAAATCATGCTGGTTTTAGGACACCTGGTTTTTGGTTTTGGTTTTAATATGGCTCAAAATTAAGACTTTTGATTCCTCTATGAACTGAAGAGCTTTTGGATTTTTTTTTTATATGACTCAATATTGAGACATTTTCTGCTTCTGTGAACTGAGGACCACAGGAGAGGACAAAAACACTGGACTAAACTGCAGAAAACAGATCTAAAAGTTTTATGTCTAATGCAAGATGTAGCTGACACTGTGGAAAAAAAAGATTTCGGGAGGAATAGTGGGAGAGATGAAAAAATCTTGGGAAACTAGAGTAGCATCTTGCCTGAAAAAGAAAATACGTAATGGTGGCTATTATAGGAGTGTTCAAAACCTTAGACAAGCAATGGTAATGGTTTCCCTGAACTGCACAGCAGATCCCATAGTGCAGGTAGGGCCATGCAAACCCATGGCAGATGTCCTCTGCTGTGGTTCTGGATCCCAAAAGACTCATCGCTATCCTGCTCTGGACAGTCCTGCATGTGTACATCTGTGAAGGTACTACTTATCTGAGTGCTCTCAAAGATGGGAAAGTGTTGGGGTTTGTTAAGTCTCCATCAGTTAGAACTGCAGCTAAAGAGAGCAATGGCCAGTGCTTACAGAGCAGCCTATTACTGCTTAAAGTAGTGTGAAATCCCTCATGGCGAGCACCTGCTTAGCAGAAATTCATGCATAAGGTTTAAAGTCAATCACGGAATACTTAAAGTGTGAGTTTATCCCTGTTAGCTACTAGAATTTCTTCTCAGCTGTTTTAGTATAAACGCTGATAGAAATCCTACCTGTTTTTGCTAGAAATACCATCATCTAAGGTCGTAAACATGATTACCATTGGAAAATGTCATGTTGAATCAGCAACTTGTGTAACAGAGAGTTAAGAAATGTTAATACGGGGTGTTTTAGACTCAGCTCACAAAGACAATTTGTAGGGTAAGGGTCAAGAATGAAAATATATGTATTATACTGGTATGGTTTCTGGGCCAGATCACACACACTATATTTTTTAAACTGTTTGGGTGACTGCCTTCAAACTGTATACATTTAAAAAGGGGGTGTCAGCTTGGTGACACTCTCAGAAAGCAACTCTTCATTCTGCACTTTCCCATATAAGCAATGAAGATTTCACTTTTCCACCCCTCTGTATGTAAGGAGGTGCTTGCATACCATTATAGTAGAAGCTGCAGGATTACATAGGTTGTAATTCCAGAAGACATCCTGGTTTATCAATAGCATAAATACACAGATTCACCTAGATGGATTATTTTGGCTTCTGTCTTGCCTGAAAATACTGCCATGATAAAACCTTAACATCTTTTCCTATTCTGTCTTAAATGATGAAGAAAAGTATTTTTAAAATATAATCTGATTCTTATAATTTGTGCTAAGCATTTCGTTTTCCATTCTACTTAAAAGAATCCAGAAAAAAAAATTGGTAAAACATCAGTGGCAGAAACTGCCCTGTCAGGACGGCTTTAGATACTGTCAGTCTGCTTTGGTCGGAAGGATGACCTCTGATGACAGCTCTCTGTCTCCTCCAGCAGTATACTCTGTCATTCTATGGATACTGCAACGTGATGATTAACTTATTTTTACAGAGCAGTTGATCATGAATGTTAATTAATGTAAAAAATTTTATCTGCAACTTTCCTTTTCTGTTTGTTTTTTAAATAATGTACTGTGGGCCTATAAGAAATTAAATGTCTCCTTAAGCTGATCAAGAATTCAGATCCTAATGTGGCAAAGATGACAATCTGTTGTCTTGAATATAAAGTAAAATCCAGGCAAACATCTTTTGTTAACATCTTCCTAAGCTGCTTAGTTTTGGTATAACAGGGCTATGTGGAAACTGATAACAAACATGAGCTGCCTGGGGCTGGTGGCCTGGATCTGCCTCCCATGCTCTGGTGAGGTTTGATCTGGTACCAAGCATAGAAGCAGTATTTTCCTACTCTGGCAGAAAATACATCTGCAGTGCTTGGATTACTAACATGTGTTATAATCACAGAAATTTTAAATTACCTTGAAACAGAGATAAGCCAGACACTAACACTGCCACACACCGACTGAGTTGAAGAGCATTCATTTCTTCCATAACCTCCCAGCGTCCCCACATCAACTCCTACGTTTCTATGAACGTCACCCTCGGCAGCTTTGTGTGGTACCGGTATGGTCCATCCTCATTTACAGAGCTCAGACTCTATTTTGATAAAATACAGAGAATACTAATAGATGAGTTTGATCTTGTTTGACCGGTAAGTACTACTATTTGTTATTCCAATGATATTGTCCAACCGCCTTGAAAAAACATAGCTGGTTTTTTACAGAATGTTAGCATTTCCAAATTGCCCTAGAGATTAACCACAGCCCAAAAATTATTGCAGTGTCTTGATTACTCATTATTACTTCTTAATATGTGAGGAAAAAATATTTTACCAACAAAGCTAACGCATGAAGTAGAAAATAGTTTTACTTAATGATACATTTTTCTAGTTTATCTTAGAAAAAATTCTTTCATTCTTAGCTAGAAAAAAATGTTTTATTGAATAAAGCTGTGTTTCATTTAGCTGAAAAGCCTGTCTTCAACACTGACAAATACCAGGTAATCAGTAGTGGTAATAGTAAATGAAGGAACACTATCTTTTGGTTAAGTTCCTCTCCAGCCCAGCAATAATTTAGGTTGGGGAGAAGAAAGTCTTTACCAGACTGGGAGCTGCTGAAGCCACTAGATGTATTTTCAATGAATTAAAAGATGATTTTACTGAACCACTTAATTTATGCTCTGAAGCAAAAGGTTTGTTAAGGCTTATAGTATCGTTATAAAAACTGCAGGTGCTGGCCACAAATGTATAAACGTTTTATCTTTGCCTGGATCTCAGCAAATAACCTCTCATCCTAAAAAAATATCAGAACATTTGTAGATTTTTCATTAGCCTGGAAAAAAGAAATGAAACTTCAAGGAAGTTCATGTGTGGATATTCTCCTGGTTCTTCTGAAGCAGGTATAAAAGTTTAACAAATGAACACATGCCTAGTACTTGTGGTGCTTCCAGAACTCATATATATAACCCAATTACTCTTTGAAAAGAGCTATTATAAATAATTAAACTCATCTAAAAGGAACCTTATGGTCCTCACAAATAATGGGTTAAAGAGAACCACTTTTAAAATACTAACTCTTACATGACAGCCCAATCACTTCAGCAAATACTTTGTTTACTTTTTTATGCACAGGCACCACCGAATCCTCCTCTGAATCTGTGACGACAGGGGTTGTGTCCACACTTCTCTGGTAACAGGCAGTGCACAGAAGCTGCTGTTGGAAAGAGAAATTGCACAATATGTCTATTGAGTCAAAGCAAGTAAATCTGTCCAAGAATAGTTCAATTTCTAATGAAAATCTTTCTAGGTACGAAGGCCTGGCTTGGCTGCCCCTTTGTCTGCGGCTCCCAGAGCATACAGGTGTCTTTGATTCAATTGCTCAGCACAGGACTTAGTAATGGTTGGAAACTTGTATTTGGAAGATGAATAGTATCTCAAAAGCAGAGTGCCAGCACTGATAAGCACCAGAACTTTACGGATAGTGCTTTTGATGAAGACATTAATAAAGGATTCGAAGTGCTTTGCCTGCTAAGTGTGCTACCCTACAGATAAGAATATTCCCACTTTTCCTGGCCTAATGCAGAGGACCGTCTGGATTTCAGAAATGCGTACTTATCACTTCTTCTGCCTCTCCACAGTCTTCACCTGGAGATGGACTAAAGCAGTATGATGGCTAAGTTGGAGGAACCTGATTTTTAGATGTGTGTCCCGCTGGCTCCCCAAGACTGGGGGAGGTCCCCACAGGCTGCTCATGTGGGGGGCTCTAGGCAGGAGTGTGGTTCAGAACAGCACAAACTTAATGCTTTCACACTGGTCAAGGAAGAAGCTAGGCAACAGCTAACAGCATCATTTAGGAAGGGAGTTTTAACTGCTATTTTGGCTTTTGGCTCCTGAAGACTACCTAGCATCTGCTTTAGATATCCAAGTCTCAGTTCAGACCTTTCCCTAAATTTCTGGTATATATAGAAGCAAAAAATGATGGCTAAGTAAAATCGGTGTTGCTGGCTCAGGTATCAATTCCTTTAAACATTTGTACTCTGGTATTTTTCACTTTGCAATGGCCATTGGAAGTAAAAGGCAGCCTAAACCTCAGAATTTAACCTGGAACCTTTTAGAAAAAGAAATTTGGATTGATTCCACTGGAATGAGGACAAAATCAGATATTGAGATCAGTGGGATTGCAAAACCATCCAAAGTTGGGGTGTGCTGAGAACGGTAGTTGGGGCTCAGACAAATTTCTTATCATGAATAATTCATGGGACTGGCTATTAAGAAGACTCTGATTCTTTTCTTTAAGATAAGTAACCGTAAGGATGAAATTACAGAAACTTTCAGAGCTTCCAAGTTCTCAATATCCCTCAGACAAGATTTTTTCTTTTATTTTAAAGCTTAAGTTCGTTAAGTTTTTTGAGAATCTGGTGGCTTTTAATTCTGCTTAAAAGGAAGCTGGTGCTTTTATAAAAGGTCTCTTACAGTGAGGTAAAATACAGAAGACATGGAGCAAGAAATGGATAGGTTCTGATTTTAACCATGTCCAAAAATGTATGAACTCTCTGGCCTGGGCTAAAATGGAAGTGGAAATCTAGGATGGGGTCTGACACTAAGGTATATGATTTTAGGCACCTAAGTTTGGATACAGCCTCTCTCTAGAGACAGGCAGATCTTTCTTCCTCTGCTGGCTATAAAGAGCACATAGGCACGCACTGCAGACCTAACTTTCAGATAGCTGAGAGAGTCAGATTTCTGGTTAATTTACAGTAATAATGCTTGAAACCTTCCAGATAGTGACTTTACGAATTTCCAATTATTTTTTTGATCTGAAAGCAAACCATATAAAAGTACATATGGAAGAAAACACGTTCTGTCCAAAGGCACGTTTCCTGTATCCGATGCAAAGCCAGAACTACAATAGAGCCTTTGCAGATTAATGTGTCGATGGTATAAATCTTAACTGAAGATTTACATTCCTGACCTCATAGGTCGGAAGCCTCATTGGCTTGGTCACCTGTCATTGGTGACCAGGCTGTGGAAACTTGATTCTGAAGGAGGGCAAGAAGAACCAGTATCATGTGGGGGGGTTGTTTGTTTTTTTGTTGGTTTTTTTTTTTTTGTGGAGTCGGGGGTGGGAATGAGGCGGTTGAGGGTTTTGGGGTTTTGGGGGTTTTTTTTGTTTTTTAAAGAAAAAGAAGGAAACAAAGAACTAAACATAAAACACTTCTTCTGCAAGGTCTTATACTGACTCTATACTTAGAAAATTCTTTCTTCTATTTGAGAGATCCCTGTGCCGAAGGAGGTACCTGATCCTCGTGCACGTAAACCCTATTTCCGGTCTTTTTCTGAGCAAATAGTCTGCTTTGTGAAAAGCAGTTGATCAGTGGTTAACTTTCTCATTATCTTTGAAGGAGAGCAGACCTGCTGAATTAAACTCAGACCTGCTGGGATAATCACATTGAACTGGAAGGGGTCTATACCCTTAAAAACCCTCCTGCAGCTGAAGAAACAGCTATTGAGTGAGGAGGTGGCTGGCAACAAAAGCGAGGGGCGCCCTTAGGAGAACAGGAGGGCCATTAATTGTGAAGCAATTGCATTATGCTTAGGTGGCCTGTAACGTACTCCTGCAGCCTGCAACAGATGTGTGCAATACTCCTCTGTAACAACACACTGTGTTGTGGGCTACTCACACATGCGCGGTATCAAGGCACAGTTTGCATATCTGCCATCAAGGAGCAGATCATATCACTGATTCTGAGACTGCTCATCCACTCTGCTTGTTTCATCAAGCATTGTTTCTGGATTGCCTCCTGGGGGGAGTTCTCTTTACTTTCTGTTTTAGACCTCCAGCTCCAGTAGCTTCATTTAAGGATCATTTCACCCAGGGAAGAAGTATTAGGTTTCTGTGTAAGCTGTTAGGAATTGGCTTTAATGGAAGCTGAAGAGGAATATGGAAAGTACGTGTTTGTGGAAGCTGACTGCAGCGATTCCCTTGTGGCGGTGAAGAGGTGATAACAACAGATAAAAAGTGATCCAGAAACAATGAGCAATGAACTGGGAGGTGCCTTCAGAACCGGAGAGCAAACAGCTGCTTGTTTAACTCACTGCACTGGTGCTTTTATACGCTTTTCCCGTGCAGAAGAAAACAAGTTATTAGTGTAGGTTTCCTGTAAACTACCAAGAAGATCTGAAATACACATTTCTGTTTGCACCAGGTGAATTCCCCTTCTGCAGGGAATGAAGTGGGGATAAAACGGCCTCCTCTTCTCCTCTAGTTCTGAAGGGCCAAGAAGAAATTGTGATATCTGAAATATGTTCCCTCAGTTGACAGAAACGTGGGCATGAGATGCAAGAGCAGGAGACATCTTACCAAACTCAAAACTGACCAGAACAAGTGTGTATTTGTGTTTGGTTCTTCAGATGTTCCCCTGGAAAAATAATGCAAGACTCTTGCAAAACCAACAGGATTGTTAGTTTAAAACAATATTTTCTCAGTTCTCAACATTTCATGAGTACCCAAGGGAGAAGGTGAACTGTCCTGGCCACCTCTCTGGCACAGTCACATACTGTCTTGGCAACAGTTGAAGGACAGCCGGCACCACCTCGCCTTCAGAGGGCTTTTCTCATGAGTTGCCCTCAGGGGATCCCCATGGCAGCTGCTGCACAGAAGCCACCAGTGCACACCATTTTTATCACCGCTAAGGGCAAATTCCCTTGAAGGTTTGTGCTTGGCACAGTGCCACTCGTTGACTCAACACCACTGTTTCAGCACATGGTCCTGCTGCTGTTGCTTTACAGCATGTGTATTGACAGCGTAAGTATTTGGATCCTTTCTGTCTTTCTGATCCTTTGCTTTTGATCATACACATTATTTTTTTGTACTTGTTGAGATTTTCATTTTCCATCAGTAATTGCAGTGGTATAATGAGATAACCCACGGCCATCTCTCTTTTGTTTTAGCTCACATTCATGGCTACTTATCTACAGTTTCTGTCAATTCCTTTTCAGTACAAATCCCTCTACTTGGGCTCCAGTCAAAAGTAATTTTTTTCTGGAAAGCATTGAAAGAAATGGTCCTGGCTGCCTACTTTTGACAAAAGATAATTGGAAAACATAAGATTTTTCACTTTATTAAAATGTATCAAACTTTTTTGTGAGGATTTCTTTTGATTTTGATGAATGTCAAAAGAATAATCTTTAGTCAACTTCACTTATATCCTGTCAGTGTTACTGTTTGCACTCTGTATGAGATACTTACTTGCTTGCTGACCTCCATAAGTGGTTATCATGAAGAAAAGCGTTTGTGAAACATACTTACAGATTAACTTACTTCCTTGAGTTACAAGAGAAGGTTTTGAAAATACTTGATTGGGTTTTTTTTCCCTCTTGTCCCCTCTCAGTTTTTCTTTTTTGAAAAAAAAAAAGTATTTTAAAATTTTACCATTTTGCTACACTAGAATAAAACTTGGAGGAGGGCAGAAATTTCCACTTCATACAGAAAGATATTTTTTTACAAATCAAATTCTAATTTGGCTTCAGCCCCTGCAGAAATCTTGACCACATTCCCATATGAAATATTTGGGTCATATTTCAAAGTTCTCCCCTACACATCAGGTTTCAAGAAATAACACTTTTCTACCTCATTTCAAAACAGAAAATTTCAAAACAGACCCCTGGAAAATATTATTTCCAAAACAACACAGAACTGGAAAAACTTATTCTGTACTCAGAGAACTTCTTTTTGTCTTATGTGGACAACAAATTTTGTTCCCATTAAGTTATATCTGTGTGATGAGTAAGCCTAAATGTTCCAAAATAAGTCAGCAGAATAAAAGGAGAGATACAAACCATAACTAACAAGACAGCTGAAACCTTACAAAACAAATTTGTTTATTTTATTTCCTGTAATGCTTCTCTCTTTCCTTCCTGCTGTACACCGTTGTCTGCTATCAGCACTTACACCCTTGTGCCTTTTTGGATTGGGAAGTACTCAGGACTGGGGCCTTTAAAATGCTGCAGGCTGCCATGGATATTGGTGGTTCTGTATAAACATGGCAATATAGTTGTGTCTGCTTGTACCGTCAGAGCTGTTACTACGGTACACCTCGGCTGTCTGCGGGTACCCTGGGACTTGAGAAGCACGGCATCTAACAAACGGTAACAATCGAGGAAGAGAGCCCCTATTCACACACGTCTCAGGGCGGACCTTGCCAGCGGAACAAATCCAGTTCCAGCTAGTAGAGATATTTGTCCACCCATAGCAGTTACGAAAATATTATACAATAAAAAAGTATCCTTAGAAATGTAATTTGTATGTATACGTAGTAGCCATTCCTTTGAGTGAAAATGAATACAAAATGGGCAATTTCAGGTTATGAACAAAAAAGCCAGTAGAGTTAAATACATGAAACTGAACTACAAAGCCTGGGAATATGACCTAATAAGTGAATAATAAACCAGACAGACAGATAAGAAGGGCTTTTTCTCAGAGCTCTGCAACTCATACAACTTAATCTTCGTAAGGGAGGAAAGTGTTGCAAATGCTGCCTAATATTTTTCTGAAGCTCATGTCCTTTGCAAAAAAACTAGTAACCATGCTGAAATGATTAGAGTGATTGTACCATGAAATGGCTTGGATTTGCTCATCTGGCTTCGAGTTCAGAGGAATGACCAACAAGATAACTTATGTTCTTAACAGTGTAGACCCAGAAGGGTTTGAGCAGATGTTGCAGCCTTACTCCAGGCAAATACATGAAGTTTTGTGGTTTCTCTTAAGTGTTTGCTAATATCTACCACATTGCAAAGTCAAATGTCCTTTCTCAACAGAGCTGACTATTCATAATACAATACAGATGATTTAATCTGTGGTTAGGACTTTCCATTTCTACTAGAGCTGTGTGAAGCCTGAACTGCTCAAACCTACCTTATATTGACATACAAAACAAAAAAAGGGCCAAAAATCCCAGTCAGTTTCAAACCCTTAAACTCTAACAGTTCACACTCTGCAGCCGGTTACGTTGTGATGCTGTCGATGACCCTGGGCACGTCCATGTGCTGCTGCGACATTGCTCCTTCAAGTCCATAACTAAATGAACTGAGAGCTTTTATAGAAAATTTTTGGAACAACTAGAGTTGAGTGTATTTGCAGAACTGGAGGCACTGGGATTTCAGCTGTACTTGATTCTGTCACTTGCATCAAAACGTTTGTCCACACTCCTCTCTTATTTGTGACTTGCTTACACAAAAAATAAATGCTAACTTTTCATGTTGAAAATATTTGAAATGCATTACCTGGTAATGTGATCATTTTTCTTTCAAAGCTAATCTAAATTCTTCTTGCAGTCCTGACCACAGCGAAACCTTGGAGAGATTTGTGTTGTTTGGTTTTGTGGTGTTGGATTTTTTAGTCTCAGAAAAGGGTTTTATTCCAAAAACGTGAAGTTCCTGAAGAACTCAGATGAATCCCTTTTGAGTTTGTTGAATGTTTTTAGAAAAAAGCATTGGGTGATAGAAGATTTAGAAAACCCTAAACAGTTTGTTTTGACATATTTAAACAAAGTTATTTAATTGTTTTTGCTTGAAAAACTGTTTTCATTAATAAATGAAGACAGAAGCCTAAGAGATTTGAGACCCACAAACAATACACTTTGTGTCAGATGAAATACCTCTGCTGACAAAAAATGTATTCTGAGGTTTTTTTGGTGTAGCAAAACAAACACTGGGTCTTGGTTGACTGGAGATTATTTTCTTCATATTTTTTTCTGAGTTTGGACAGAAAACCCCCCCAAAAAAAAAAATTAAAAAAAAAAAATTTCCATTTTATACATAGCACTACTCCTGGGTAACTCCCAGAACAAGGCAGAATGAAATAAAGTTTATATCTTGGTTGAAATGCTGGCCCCTTTGAAATGAATGGCAGAATTCCCATTTATTTCACTGGGGTCAGGCTTTCACCTTCATCTGTAACTTACAGCTCAGTTTTCCTTCATTATACATTGCAGAAGCGAAGGAGACTTCTTTCTGGTCAAATCACTGGTAGTGAATCTGTCCCAAGAGAAACATGCAATACACACTTCTTCTCCTTTCTGTCCTGAACAAGAGCTGGAAAAAGCACATTTCTCCAACTTTTATAATGTATATGGGCGTTTTCAAATGTATCTTAATATCTTTGTCTATAGTAAACCCTGTTTAAGATGTTAATAATTTTTGACAAGCACTTCCCTTGTGTCTGGATTTTGAAAGGAAAACCTAGAGCATAAAATGGCCTTGTTCTAGTCATGCAGCGGATTGAAACCAGCAGAAGCTGATAGCAAACAGCTTTTCTCAAAATGTAAATTCAGTTTTCTTTCCCATGGATTTCTACTTTGCCTTTTGCTACAAGCTGGCAATGCTATTTAAAAAGACAGAGCAAAAATCAACCTCAGAAATCTCCCTTAAATACTAATGCATTGTCCATTATTTTACTTTTTTTATAACCTGTACTTTCTCCCTGACACCCAAACAGCAAGGAGAAAAAATTTACCTTGTAGGAAAAATCTTCAGAGAGCTTTGTTCAGAGTATGGAGCAAATCAGAAGACTCTCAAAGGGGTAGCCTGCACCCTGGATAGTGAGAGCAGCTATTTCCCTTTCCAGGGTAGTCCAGCATCACACACCTCCAGTTCCTTCTGTTGATTTCCTATAAGCAAGTTATAGGAAACATGCACTTTTCACCCATATGTGAGAATAAAGCAGCATTAATGGGATCACGGTTTTATTTATACGCAGCTTCAAGGCTGTGGCATATCTGAAAGCTTTTGAAAATTCATCTATTTTTATGACAGAGCTGGGGCTGCAATTGATGTCCTAGGGCTGAAAAGTCATCGTATAGCAGCAAGCCATGATAGCTGGGCACGGGCTCCTTGTTACTGGAACCTGACTGTGTATCTGAGTATTAGCGTTGTGTCTTCCTGTGTTGCAGAGTTCATCATTGTGAAAAGGCAAAACACTTCAGATTCACCTGATTAAGAAAGGGCACCTCCAATGCAGCAGGTACATTTGAGAGAGGCGCTCTGGTCTTTTGTAAAGAGCGGAGTTAGTGTGGTCGTTGTTTGTCACTGTCCTAGTCTGCAGTGACAATGTTGATGGTCATGGAAGCTGAGACTCTTGCGTTCATCTGGACACTTAGGTCTAGGTACCCTCCAAATTTGGGGAAGGTTTCTTCACTTTCATTTTGTCTGCTGGTGTTCTCCAAGGTAGCACTTAAATTAGTTCTAGACTTTTTTTTTTGTTTGTTTTACACATATGTATTATTTGTATAATCACGGATTTCACCAATTTTATACTGCTGTTATATGTAAATTGTTCAGATTTTGCCTATATTGAATTTGTTTTTTATTTATTCATGGTAATATATATTTATGTTTTTAAGTAAAATTTCTTGCTGCTTGTGATTTGAGACACCCCAGGAAGGCAAAGCTGATAACAGCTCTCACCTTAAACCAGATTAGGAACATAAGTTTCTAACACATTGCTAAATAAAACAGGGAAGCAAATGAAAAAAAAAAAAAACCTGTAAAAAGGAAGTGAAATTCTAACTTCACATTGAATTACAAAGATCATGAATTTATTGATGAAAACACAATGATTCTGTTCAGGCATCATGCTATAAATGTCAAGAGCAGAAGATATCGTGCAGTGAGAGAGAAAACAATTACAGGACTGAGCAGAGCATTTCTTTAGTATAGCATATTAAAGGAACGATTTTAGTTTTGCTAGAAGCTACTAATTTAGAAGTATATATATGTATATTTTCTACCACATATTTCCTTCTCTCTTCCTGCTGGACCAGCCTATCCCTTCTTCCTGCTTGCTGCTGCATCAGTGACTGAGCTTTTGCTTTTCACTTGGTCTGCTAACTGCAGTCCCACCCTCGTCTTGGCACTCAGTGCACACAGTGATTACAATATGTCTATTGCAAATAATCATTTTCCCTTCTGCCTCCCAGCTACAAATTTCCACCACAGTATACCCCCTTTTAAAACTTTTCTTTATTGAGTTTCATCAGCATAAGGCCATTGTTAATACATCTGTTTGAAATAAAAAATAATTTCCCTGTGTCTGCCACCTCCTCTCCACGACAGTCTCACCCAATCCCAGGTTCCAGCTGTGATTAACTGGTTCACATGTGTTTCAAATAAAAGCTATCTTCTCTTCACACACACCCCCTCCCTCTCCCAGCTGTAGACTTCCCCACTGTGTTATCCTCATTTGTAAATCTTCTGCCCTGTTTTCAACTGTGCTCTCTCATCGGTGTCTACTCTGCTCTTAATATTTGTTTATGGATGTGTTTAGCATCTTTCATTCAAAGAAGAAGCCCTAAAAATGGTAAATAAACACCACAGTCTTCATTTTAGATGAGGAAACTAAAGTCTGCAGAGTGGGAGAAATTTGTTGCCTGCTCCAGAGGGGGCTCAGCAGGCTTGGAAATAGTACTTGGGACCAGATTCTCAACTCGTATAAAGTGGAGCTGAAAACCAAGATCTTTGGGCTAAGGAACATGTGGCCTCATGCTGGCTTGTTCTTCCTCCCTTTTCAAAGATTTCACTCTTTTCAGAGATAGCCATCTCTGGGAAACATTACTTACCTATGGTTTATGTATTAGATGTGGTTGGTGTGTTAGGGAAGTGCTGGGTTTCAGTCCTATAGGCACATTCTTTCAGCTATGGCCAGAGATAGTCTTAAATTTGTGGAAGATTAGGGCATGGGCCCATCCTTGCTCCCATCTGCACAGCAGATGGCTTGTGCATGTCCCTAGTCTAACCCAGTGGGGCTCTGGGTAATTATCCTGGCTGCTGGTGACTGTTACTGCAATTATTCGCACTCAAACTATGTTTCGGTCTACTACGCAAAAGCTCTCACTCCAAACTACTTTCCCTTTGGCTATGCTGCTATGAACATAACCAGACCATGACAGTGCAGACAGTCCTTACGCTCCTCTATGTTTATATTGTATCCCATAGCTGGTATTATCAACACCAGCTACTGAAAAATTATGAGTTGTCCTCCAAAGCATTACCAACACTAGAGAATTAATGAGCAAGAAGTTGTGCTTGTTTGACTTCTCGCCTCTTCAGTCAAGATTTTCAGCTTCCTTCTGCGACTATAGTGCTAGAAATGTAAATATTTTTTATTCATTCTGTAAATGGAAGCCAGAATTCCAACTTAATCTCTTGTTTTGGGAAGGTGGTGCTTTAGGAAAGGAGCACACCCACTGTCATGGGTGTCACTAAATACTTAGAGGAGTTGGGAACACGCTACAAGACTTAATCCAAAAGAAAGTTTGTATATATATACCCGATAACATTCTACCAAAGGTAAAAGTTGCTTCTCATTTGTGCATTTACTAAATGTCACTTCCTAAATGACAGTGAAGAAAACCATTTGGAGCTTGGTGCTATTTTCTTTCTAAAACATTATTTTGAATAAAAAACTCTACACTATTGACAAGTCTCTTATATCTAAATAAGTTCCTATTGTGAAATAAGTGTATTTAATTTTTAAATTATTTCCCACAGCAGAAAAATGGCTGCAGGGAGGACAGTTAACAAGAAGGAAATAGGCAGCTAGACGCACAGTATCTGAAAGCAGCAGTGTCTGACTATATTGGTAGAAATGTATGTGGGTTTCCTGGTTTTGCCTTTATTTTGTTTATGATCTTTGTGATTGACAGTCTCACAGGAATTAAAATATTTAAATATTAAAGAGTTGAATTTAAAGACAACCTCTGACCTCACAAGAAACTAGGGCAACTCAGAAAATCTGTCCAAAAATTGCAATAATACTTCTGCAAAATATTATCTCAATTCTCTGAAAAAATAGAGTAGCATGGATATTTTACGATGGTGAAATCATAGACCAGAATTCAATGAATGTTTGAATGAAGATACGTAATTTTCTAGCTAAGATTCCAAACCAAAAGGACACCAAATGGGTTATATGTAGGTTGCTCCGGAAGTAATGACTCCTACATAGTATTTATTTCTATGGACACTACAACTGATACAGAGAGCACAATAACACTATTTGATAGAGCAAATTCTCAGCTACAAAACGCTGGTTTTCGACACAGTCCCCACCGCTGGCTGTGCATTTTCCCCAGCGATGAACAAGAGCCTGCGTGCCGTGCTCGTAACAATCTGCACCAGCAGAGGTGACCCACTGTCACTGTCGCCACTGCTGGAACATGCCACCCACCACCCCACTGTGCTGACACCCACTGCTTGGTCTCCATAAACGTTCAGCAGTGTCGATGAGTGTCAATGGGTGCAATTTTTTCTGCATGGAGGAATTCAATTACACCCCTTTGCTTCATACACACTTCCATGTCAGATGCCATTTTGTTAGACTGACCCTCTGCTGCCGTCTGCCACACGGCAACAGTTCAACTTCTACTATCATACCACCAACATCCGCCTCTGACGTTGTGGGCCAACATAATAAAATGGGAGACGTTACTTTCAGAGCGGCCCTCATATTAAATGTTGAAGCCTGGGTATGTTTTCATAGACAGCTTCTCTATCAAACATTTGATTTCTGTAAACATGATAAACCATAAAGTGAAAGAATATATAGAAGGAGATTTTGGATACCACAAAATCCCTTACTCGAGGAAGTTAAAACCAGAGAGTTAGTCCAGCTTTCTTATAAAGCTGCCTTTTTCAGCCTATGACATACTGGCTGTTTGTTTCTGGTAAGATCATCTTGAGATCACTTCTTCACTGAGAGGTAGAAAAGTTAAAGGTTGGCAGGGAGGGTAAGTTGACATGCATCTGCTCAGCCCCGACCTCTCAAACCCTTGTGTCTGAAAGCCTGAGATAATCCTAGGTAGCAGTGATATATATGTGGCACCATGAGCACATGCAAACTGGTGTAGACTGCAAGTCTATAGAAATGGAAACAGCCATCATCTTTATGGCATCAACTTGAAGAACAATAAAAAGTTAGCAACAGTTGGCTCCTTTAAAAAAAAAAAAAAAAAAGGAGAAGGTGGTGTTGGGTGGAGATTCACTTCCACAGATTATTATCATAGAAAAGGAGTATCTTAAATGTGGGACCTAACTTTAACACTCCGTGGGCTGGATCTGTCCCTATGCCCGGAATACTGCTAAACTGTATTGGTCTGAAGCAGCAGAACTTTACTTACCTCTCTCACTCCTCCACAGTCCTCCACACTCTCCTACTCAATTAACCTAAAATGACGAAGGTGTTTCCAAGGGTATGTTATGATGGAAGAGAGACCGAATCAAAACCAGAGATTTTGTGTTGTTGTTCTTACTTCTATTAAAAGTGGGTAGAGAAGAAAAAATGACAGGTGATCTCTACACTACTAATGAGTTTATAACAGACCATCCATTCCTGGATAACTTGTGATTTTCCATCTGTCGGGCAACAAGGACGGTTTAGTCTTGGGTGTAAACTAGAAAGTAAGGGCCAAGGTAACACTGAGTTTTGCTGCTGTAAATTAGGGTAAAGTGTCATTTTCCTGTTCTGCCTTGTTTTCTGCAGATTCTTGAAGTTCTTTGGAGGTACAATGAAGGTTCTCAGGGTGACTTCCACAAAAAGGCATCTGTTTTGGATGTTGCTCTAATGTACGATTTTCTCACACAGTTAGGAAAAGCTTTCAGCCCCAGTACTGGCTCTTGGATCACTGCCCATCCATCCTTCTAGGGGCAGAGATGTAGGCAGAAGGCTGTGCCGTCAGCAGCACAGCTCCCTGCCTTCCTGGCCCTGAAGAGTCCAAGATAACACAGATGCAAACACGTGAGCTTGCTGAATTGCGGCTTTAGAAGAAAATGTGACTGGATATGCTGCACTTCCACACAAAACAAATATTCCTCTGCTTGTGCATGTGTGTGCATTTCTTGAGCTCTGCTTATGAAACCAGCACTTGTGAGTGAGCTCCTCAGAGCTCTCTTTATAACACTATAACTGAGTTGCAGCTGCAAGGCCGGATACTTTTCTGACTTGCACCTCTGCAAGGACAGAAGTCTTCTTGGGACCCAACCAAAAGACAAGAAAGCAAAGCAAGACTTGCAGACCTCAAAATTTGCCTCCAACTCTCTTTTCTTTTTTACTACTGCACATCAGCAGGAACCAAAAATAACGTGACCATACAAACCCCGGCAGAATTTGCAGGCCTGAGGGTAGAAAGTGCTTTGTCTCAAATCACTGCTCATAACATTCCCTCGTTGGTTCTGCAGTAGAATTATGAGAAGTAAACATCTGAATGCACACACGTGTGTGCACCATGTAGGATGTGCGCTACAGGCTTCGCATGTTCAGCGAACATTTGGCAGCTATCAGCCATAACAACTTCCTCTTCACAAGTCTAATGAGAGCTTTGCCTTTTGTATTCCAACCATAACTGTTAGTGTGTTAAAGAGCTACGCTTTTAAGCTCAAAGGCATGGGTATTTTCACATCGAGCCCTATATCAGATTTCTCTCCAGTTAGTCCATGTACATGCAGCTGTTTTCACGGCTGGATTCTCTGCTCTCTGGGGAAGTGGAAATATTTTACAGAATTTTTCTCAATTGAGTTGTTTATGTGTGTCCTTCAAAATGTGTGCTCTCTCTCTGGATTTGCTGATCTAATGAGGGTTGAAGTGCTGCTGAAGCCATTCTGTAACTGACCTTCCTCTAGCAATCTTTTTTTTTTTTTTTTTTTACTATTATTTTGCTGCTATTTTTTCTTAAAATTGACCACAGATTCAGAAATTATCTGTGAGTCTATCACACACACAGAGTATGACCAGGTAAATTTTGTTCCTTTAGGAAACTGGACTAAGATGACATGATATCTCAGTACGTACATCCTCCTTCCTACATGGAGCAGCTATCCTACTCTCTCCACACCACAGTCATTCAAGACATGTGCACATAGCCATTAACAACACAACCACGAGGAGGGAACATTTTACACGATACAGTGTGGGATTTCCCCACACTGACAGGTAGGTCTTGTTGCTCTTTGTGCAGTAGACCCATTTTACCAGTTTAAAGTCCTCTTGTGGTCAAAAGCTAGGCAATTCTCATACTCATTACAAGGTGTCTTTGGGAGAGTCACTTATCCTAAGAGAAACAAGTAGTGTTATGAGCATACACTGATACATTTTCAAACTGGTTAGTCCCACCTCTCCACTGGCTGGAGAGGAAACTTAGACAGGCAGAGTCAGTTGAGATGAAATCTGGGCCTTGCTGGGTTCACTGGGAATTGCTCACATCCTGTCCCCAAGTAGCTAGAGAGTCCACAGTGTTGAACTGCGGGGTGGTTGAGTGATGCAGATATGCATCCTCTAGAGGCTATGATATGACCACAACGATTTTCTCTCTGTTAGTGAGACCACTGGGGTTTTAAAATAGATAGAAGCCAGATATTCTTTTCTTGTAGTCTAGTCATTTGTCTTCCAAACAGAAAAATAGTGGGTTTGTGGTGTTGCTTCATTGCTGAAATCACAGAGGCTTTCTTTGGTCTTCATTTCTGCTTTCCAAACCACCACCAGAGGTGGGCCAGTAACATCATCCTCACAGCAGGAATTGGTGCATCACAACTGATCATGCCTTATTTCTCTGTAAGTTACTATGCACTGACAAGTGACAAGCCACACAGAAAACATGGTCTCAATGTTCTCTGAAAAGTACTGCTGGAATATATGACAAGCTTCAGTCAAACCAAGCTGTTCTCTTCATTTTGAAGCCGACTTGCCAAGCAATCTTTCAACACTTTGTGGTATTTTATGTAGGATTTTTCAGTGTCTGAAAGTGTAAAGTTCAGTGTTAAGTTGTACCAGTCCTCTCTGCTAGCTGCTGTAACAACACGCAACGTTGAAAAAAATCCTGACTGTAGTTGCACAGATGGGATAACATGGCTGTGTCATACTGAGCAGAGTAGTGCAAAGGTCTTGTTGGGTTTGGCAGTTTGTCTGCACCCAGATAATGTTTCTTGCCCTTTACTCAGTTTTGCTTTGGGGGTGGTGGGGGTGGGGGTAGTGTTAAGGATTGTCCTTTTTGATCCATTTGTACAGCATCTGTCATCACATGGCCCAGAGCTGCAACTGAGGGGCAACTCCATTGTGTGGCTGAACAGATACTGGGTTAGAAATCCAGAAATCCAAGTCCCTTTGACCTCTTTTCTCAAAAAATGGTTGTGAGCTATGTTCTTTTTTGACATGAGTTCAAGTGGGGCCGGACGAGAGGATGGGTGATGCTGAGACAAAGCCCATGACTGCTCAGCAACAGGAATAAGAACCTTCTGTTTGTGATCCTGGTTGTTACAGCTACTTTTGGCTTCTTAGAGCTCGAGACTTTTTTTTTTAATCACAAAAGTTGAATTGGCTTTCACTGACGGCATAGGATGTGTCCTCCAAAGTGTCCCAAAGATGTCCCTGCTGCAGAAATAGGAACATTATTTTTGTTCAGCCTTGGCCCAACTGCTGCCATGTTTTGCTCTGTCAGCCTTTCCAATAAATGCAAAGTGAATTTCCAGTCCAGGCAGCATTTCCTGTTTTAACTGTTGGCAAGATCTGCCTACTGTAGTTTCTGAGGGATCTGAAAGGCTTCTCCGGGCTGGCTGTGTCTGTTTAGCTCACTAGCTAAAGTGAGTATAGTTTGAGGCTTCAAACGGTAATTCTTTATTGCAGTATCTACTCCTGTGTCATCTGCTCCTGTGCTCTTGGACGCTTGCCTACCACAGGTTTTGTTCAGGCACACTCAGAGGCTGTCTCCTTCCCCTACTCCTCTAGTGCAGAAGACTAACAGAAGCAAAACTGACAGATGTAGATAATTGTTTATGTACTGTATGATACAATAGCCACACTTCAGTGTACTGCTTAAACATGTTTGTTGTTTCACACCGGAGTTAGAGAGAAGCTGCAAACACAGGAGATAATCCCGACTTACATTACCACTAATGTTAACACTCTCTCTATCACCATTCATAATTCTTGCTACTAATTCTTAAATGATTTTGTTCTATGATGAAAATACCCCACCCCACTTGATGAAGCCCTAATGCTTTCATATTTTCATAACATCTGACTGCCTTTTTCCACTGTCAGAAATTAGTCTGCTACAACTAACCAATCCAGAGATCTTACAGAATAAAGGATACTTACCAATTTCAGTGGTGTAGTCAAACACCAAGTCCCAAGACCTGGTGTTCAGTCCCAAGGTCTTAAATGCTACGTACTTCTCTGAGATGCGAAGTGACATGTATTTGCTGACATGGAAACTCTTAAACGGAGACACTGTGATTAAGAACACAGAAAGGGTTGTAATTTTTCAATAGTTAACATTGAAAGTGAAATGGACTGGTAGAAAAGGATGTTTTTTATTTTGTATACCACAGTCCTAAAATGTTTTTAAAGCCATATCCAATGCCAAGAGAAAAGCCAAAAGCACAAGTCCTGAACTTCTGGCTTGTTACTGCTTTGGGCACCTCTGAACATGGGTTAATTGCTCTCATATTAGTTCTAAAGGGATGAGTTTTGTAGTCCCCGCTCAGGAATAACAGCTATTAAATGCACATGGGCCCAATGGCCTTCCAAAACACGTTTAGAAATGATGCAGAGTAAACCCTTGCAGAGCAGTTATTTCTATCTATGGAGTACCCTGGAAATAGAAGGTGGTTTTGTTTATATGAAGCAATGATTTACGTAAAACTGAGGAACTGA
This sequence comes from Bucorvus abyssinicus, assembly GCA_009769605.1. NCBI lineage: Eukaryota > Metazoa > Chordata > Aves > Bucerotiformes > Bucorvidae > Bucorvus > Bucorvus abyssinicus. The sequence continues at coordinate 22,154,399 of CM020033.1, forward strand.
CTAATGTAAAAACAGGATGCACAGCCTATTGAAAGTGGAGGCTGTTGAAGGCAGAAAGCAGCTGTGTGGTGCAGTGGGAAGAGGGACTTACCGTTATGTTCAAAGAACATAAAAATGACCTATTCATACCCACTTACCACAGCAGGGAGATTTTTGCTTTCCAGTGAAGACTAGAAATAAGAGCATTCAAACCACTGGAGCACCAGCATGAACCTGTACAGACCTCAATAAAAAGCCTCTACAAACAAGGAGGAACCATTAGTGTGTTTAACATATCCATGAGCTGCTGATAATGACATTGCACTGAGAGCAGAGATGGAGGATTGCAGATTTGCTTTCCAAACAAAAATATTTTAATTTATATTTTACCGAGGTATCTTCTAGCAATTTAGCTCATGTTTGGGCCAAAAATAGAAAGTCAGCCCTTCCTCTGCTGCTTCTCCTTGGTGAATAGGGCTGCAGTAGTTAGCCTGGAGCTATCTGAAATGACAACATTTCAGGTAAGAGACAGCTGCGAGACATGAGGCTCAGTAGTCCGGTCTGATGTTGAAGTTGGCTCAAGGGTAAACAGGAGCCGAGATCAAAACCAATACTCATTTGTGGGCAAATCATTCTTCATCTACTGCATTTTCCAATGGGGAAGCTGAAAGGCAGAGATCCTGCGTGGGCTGCAGACTGTGTTACCGCTGCGAATGCACATGTGTGCCATGAAGAGTCTGAGCAGTATTACATGAACCTGGGGCATCAGCCTGGTGCTGACAGGCTGTATCTTGCACACACGGAAAGTGGTGACAAATGCCAGGACGTTGTCTTTCCTCTCTTTCCCCTTCAGAGACAGAAGGTATTTTTAGGATTGCATGAGGGAATCAGCTGACGGCGTGTCAACCAGTGCTGGTAGCCAGCGCTGCATGGTGTTGTACCTGCATAGCTGGGAGAATGGTGAACTGTGTGGTGAATGTTTGCAAAACAGTTGCTTGTGAGGACAAAAACTCTGCACCAGCTTCGCCATCTCTGTCTTATCCAGTGAAATTTCACTCAGATGCCACTCATCTCTTTAGGGCCTCATTCCACAAGGCGTGGAGCACCCTTCATGCCAGCTGGCATCCTTGAAGACATGGCTTGGAAGGGTACTGGTATCCAAATGAGAAAATGTAGGTGGAGTATGAGATCAGTGTGCTACAGCTAAGCTGCTCATTGACTTATCACACAGCCTTATTGTGCCTCAGTTTCTCTTGTTTTGTCCAGGAGGGAAGACTGTTTCTTGCCATGTTTCTGTACAATATGGTCCTTGGTTACAAGTAAAAATATTTACTGAAAGAGATTAATGCTGTGAATTGTGGTGGAAAATGTTAGAGATGCTAGAAATAATTTGCAAGGCAGCATCTAGAGAGCATGAAGGCAGCATCTAGACAGCCTGGTGAGTAGGCTCATCCTAAGCTTATCTGGACATATAACTACAAGAGTCCACTAAAAACACCCCAAGATTTCTCAGATAGAAAGCATATATGCTCAGGAAGATAAATAAAAAAAAAAAAACAAACTAACCCCAAAACCCTAAAAAGTCAACAACCAAAAAAAAAAAAAAGAAGAAGATAATACTTCAGAGTCTTCAGCAAGGAAGTGTGTGTCCTGGAGAAGTGCAAATGTTTGCTGAACTGGATGTTAACCAGAAAATTTGTGTAGCTGGAGCAGGGGCTGAGAGGGAGTGAAAGAGATACGGAACCAGTACCTCCTCATCTCGGTTTCTCTCTTCAGTCCCAGAAGACTCTTTTTCATGTATTTTCTCATATGTTATTTTATCCACTATAAATCAGTGAGATATGAGACAGTCGTAAGGACCTAAAAGTCTGTTCATTTAATCATCCCATGGATGCAGTGCCGCATTGTGAATCAAATGGGTAAATACACGGAATATGAAAGCTGCTGAGAATATCTATTCAAAAATTAAGCCTTTGTCTGTGAGTTGCTAATGTAAAGAGAGTGGACTCAAGGAGAAAGAAAAAATCACCAATTGCAAAGAGTTCAGAGAAGGTCTGCTGTATATAACCCCCCAAAAGATTAATTCTGTTGGAGTAGCTGGTGTCTGTCAAGCAAGCTCTGAGACTGAATGAGCAGCCTTGTTTGGACACGTATTTGCTCTCATTTATAGGTAGGTAGAACTTCTTTTCTGATTCATGGCTGTAATTCTGCCAAACTAAAAAGCAAAACTTTTTTAGGCTGTGGAATTTTCTTTTCCCCAGCATAAAGTTACTCTCACTAATAGATCTTTTTTGTGTCTTTTAAATACAGCTGTGAACCCTCTTGGTTAAGACATCTTTACCAAATGCATGTGCCCTGCAGAGTGATGGCATAAGCCAGAGGTGTTGTAAGGCCTAAGTGTGGCAGAAAGAGCACAATCAGGGTGCCAAGTTTTCTCAGACAGTACTGGAGGTGCTATCTACTACTGCATGGAGGCAGAGAAGACAAACAATTCAAACTCATCTACACTTTTCCCGTGTATGCATATTGCTCACTTGTTTACATGAAATATTGTCCAGAAGTGCGTCCAGAAGTGCATCCAGAATTTTTTGTCAGAGGCCACGTCTGCATTAGCAGGCAGTGTCCCGCAATGGCAATGGATCTGCACAGCGAAGCAGCTGGTGCCGCAGAACTGTCTCCACAGCGTACACCTTTCAGAGGGTTTCCTTCAGATTAGTTCTGGACTGAACACCCATTTGCTGCTGTGGTACCTGACACACACAATTCCAGTCTGGTTTCACCCAAAAGAAGAATGTTTGTGCAGTGGGAGACTGCTGAACCGTGTGAACCTAAACACAGTGAATGGGAACAACTGGCTTCAAACGTGCACTTCAGATCTAAATTAAAATAACAATATAGACAAACTGGTAAATCGATTGGTTCATTCCTAAAGTGATCTTGGGACTCATGTCAGCTGTACAGCACAGATGGCTGAAGGATCCAAACCCTGGAGTGAACTGGAAAGCTACAGCTTCTGACTGTATGAACCATAAATATATACTCATGGAGGCTGAAATGCTGTGTTGTGGGTGGTGGTACCGTGCTCTGTAAGTGCAGTAAGACATAGGCACTGTATTTGAAGTAAGGAGAAGTCACTGTAATTTTGATTTTCAGCATCTGGATGTTTAATACCAGAAACAATAGAAGATTACCTGGATGTCAGCCTCATGAAGTTCAATAAGGCCAAGCACAAGGTCCCGCTCCCCATATCAATTCAAACTGAGTGATGAATTGACTGAGGGCAGCCCTGCAAAGAAGGACATTGGGATACTGGGGGATGAAAAATTGGACGTGAGCCAGCAATGTGTACTTGCAGCCCAGAATGGCTGGGCTGCATCAATAGAAGTGTGGCCAGCAGGTTGAAGGAGGACATTCTCCTCCTCTACTCCACTCTGGTGAGACCTCACTTGAAATGCTGCATTCGGCTCTGGAGTCCCAAGCATAAGAAAGACATGGATGTGTTGGAGAGAGTCCAGAAGAGGTACGCAAAAATAATCAGAGGGCTGGAGGGCTTCTTCTATGAAGAAAGGCTGGGACAGTTGAAGTTGTTCAGCCTAAAGAAGAGAAGGTTTTGGGGAGACCTTATTGAGGCCTTCCAATATATAAAGGGAGTTTTTAAGAAAGATGGAGATAGATTTTTTACTAGGGCATGTAGTGACAGGACAAGGGACAACAGTTTTAAACTGAGTGTAGGTTATATTGGACATAAGGAAGAAATTTTTTACACTGAGGGTGGTGAAACACGGGAAAATGTAGCCCAGAGAAGTTATAGACGCCCCATCATTGGAGGCGTTCAAGGTCAGGTTAAATGGGGCTTTGAACAAGCTGATCTAATGCAAGACATTCCTGCTCATAGCAGGGCAGTTGGACTAGATGGTCTTTAAAGTTGCCTTCCAATCCAAACCATTCCATGATTCTATGTCTCTGTTTATCAGGAAAAGCTTGGCCATGATCCAGCAAGTTGAGCAGTTACTTAACTTGGAATATATCAGTGATGCAAGCCATCAGTGGAGCCATCCACATTTTGTCATCTGCAAGATAACTGCCATGGCCTTAGCAGCACTCGTCCGGTTTTCAGCTTTATAGCTAATTCAGGAAATCCACACCAGCTTGTGTTTTTCTGTCTTTTACAGCTGATATGCATCTTAAATTCTTTACCTGGCAGCTACAAGAGAGCTTTGCTGTCAGGTATTCTGTTAGTTTCAGTTTTATAAAAATGTCACCATTCTTTTTGCTAAAAATGCATATTAATTATTCTTCATATGGACACTTTCCTGTCTCAAATAAGAAGGTGGGGAAACTGATAGATCTGGAGTTTTGTTACTCCTTTTGTATGCTGTGAATCCATTCGAGTGATATGTAGAGGTCACTTCTCAAGCTGAATTTGACTGTCCTAGGCACTTGTGTTTTTCCCCTGCCCGTCTCCTGGGGTCATTCTGTTGCCAGATCCTGGGCAGAATTCTCCCCTGTGGAGCACAGAGCACTGTCCTCTTGGGTGGGAGTGTGCTGGATGCTGTCCAGATCATTAACTCTGCACTGTATTTATTTTTAAGAAGAACCTTAATTTGTTTATGAAAGAGACTGTCTTGCACAGCTTTTTATGATAGTTGGAGACTAGATGTGACCCACAGGTTGACCTTAATGCCTCTGTTCTTGTATACAGGAATATCTTACACTTCTGGTTGTACTTGAGCGAGCAGTGATCCCAAAAAAAGCCTGTGCTGTTTTGGGGCTATTTGTGCTTTCAGATACTATGATTGCTGTGTTAGAGCAGTACGGGAATGTCCTAATTTCAGATAATATCTGTGTTACCAGACTCTGTGCAAATACACTGATGAGAAGCACCATTTATCCTTGTAGTCCAGCAGTTTTACCCACTGGTGGTGTTTTATTTCTCTGTGCATGCCTTCCTTTCGTATGATTTCATACGGGCTCAAGTTTTCTATTGGAAATTTTCATTTCAGTTTGTGGTCTTGCTATTAGTGTGCTTTACAAAAAAAACCTCCCCTCAAAAAACCTCCAGCTCCTAAAGATAGTCAGTTTATAATGTTTCAAAAATAATTTCCACTGTTTTCCTGATTCAGTTAGCAATTCAGATATTGGCAACAAAGTTTACATGTTTAAACACATATTTAAGCTCTTGGAATAAATTATCTGGATGCCATTCAAATTTCCCACTAAAATCAACAGGATTATGATTAGGCTACTTGTGTTGAGAACCTCATACTCCTAATCTTAAATTTAGGAGTTTGGCCATAACATTGAGCTTTATGTATGTGTGATTTCAAGTCTACTTGACATAAAGTCTCTAATGTGATGATTAGAATTGGAGGAAGAAGATCAGTTTTCAGAGAACTTTACTCCAATAACTTCAAAGGTGATTAAACACATGTTATTTGTTTGACTGACTCCCATCAGAGTTTCCACAAATCTTTGAGGACCTAGACACATGCACCTTGGGTTCAGTCATGACTTCTTCCAATTATGGAAGAGCCCAAGCTCTCTTCTACCTTTCCTTCAACTCTTTGTGTCACACAGACCATCTCCTGATAGCCCAGAACTCTCCTACCCACCCACCAGCCACTCCCGTTTAGTCTTTTCACTGAACTTTTGAGAAAGGGATGGAGGGAAGACGACTGACTGATGTGATCAATTCTGCATGGAAATAGTTACTATTTCCATTGAATCAAGTCCCTCATGACTTCTTCCAAAGTCATTCCACATGTTAGTGGGTACATCATCCTTAATAGGTTCAACACATTGTGCTTCATATGTAAGGTGTGAATACTGAGGTTTTGGAGCGACGTTTGTTAACTCTACTGATAAATTTCAGAAATTTAAGTCAGGTTTCAAAAACATGGCTCTAAACTTACAGAAATGACCACAAGGTTAAAGAAAAAAGAGTATTACAGAAGTGCATATATATGTTCAATACCTAAGGAGAAAAGAACCCTGAATGGAAAGCAAGTATAGTGAACCTCATAGTCTTTAATACTGCAATTTCACTCCAGTCTCATAACCAGCTGTGGATTTTTATATCATCTTCGGGATTTTTCAAGAAACACCTTGCTTTTTAACAAGTCATTTTCAAAGAAAAACAGTCAGACTGTTTTTCCATTTCTCATCTTTTTTGCTATTGTGTTGAAGATTGAGGAATAGGCAAAAAGAAAATAAATAAAGAAGGAAAAATGTGCCAGCAAGTTATTAATCTGTCTATCGCATATTGCCAGCAAACAGGAAGTGTCATAATTTTTTTCCTAATTTGTTAACCAGGATTTTCTCTTTGCAGAAGGCAGAACTGGAAAGGAACACTTCTGAACCTTGTCAACCTCCCAGGGCTTCTCCAGGCTCCAGAGGAGGATATGAAGGACTCTGCTGCACTTCTGCCAAGCTGCTGAAGTGCAAATGTTGCTCTGCTCTCCCTTGGGACTCATCTGTTTCCCTCATGTATACAGACAAGGCAGAGGAGTCTTTCAGCTTCAGACAAGCAGAGGGAGGCCTGCGGAAAAGAAATGTCAAAAAAACCGAAAAGCCTGAGGCCCTCTTCAGAAATGGGTGCACCAGTCCAGAGGCACACAGACTGGCAGCCCACGTTATCAAAATGTATCCGGTTGTGCATCTGGCAGTGCCTTTATATGGGCCATGATGCCGGAGGTGCTGTCAGAGCACTGTGCATGCAAAAATGGTTTCTTTGCCTTGGTCCCTTTCTGCTTCTGTCTTTAAAGAAGCTCCATCACTCTGTGCAAATTCTCCTACCCTTAAATACTCCTGGCAACCCGCTCTCACGGTGCTGGAAGCTGTGATTGCCAGCAGTGTCTAAAGAGGGGTAGGTTTAGCCCCAGTCACAGGCAGTGCAGACAGTCTTGCACAGGTCAAAAATGCCTTGGCTAGATATTGTTATCTGAACGGGTATGTTCCTGCAGTCACTGGAAAGATATTTCCTGACTGACCAAGTGGCAGAAAATGCTGAGATTCCTCTCCCTTCTCCTGAATATAACAGCCAAAAGACATTCTGGGCTACCTTAGTGTGTTTGAATTGATTTTTTTTTTCCCCCTGAATATAAGCTTTCACATAGTAGGCATGACAATTTTTTTTTCCCCTGTTCTGCAGAAAATACAGAGATTCTTATTCCAAGTCTAAGACTTACAGGCCATCTTCAAAATATAGGGTCATAGAATCATTTAGGTTGGAAAATACTTCTAAATACATTAAATGTTTTTTTAAATATCTCCAGGGATACTGTCTTCTTGGGCAGCCTGTTCCAGTGCTTGACAACCCTTTCACTGAAGAAATTTTTCCTAATGTCCAATCTAAACCTCCCCTGGTGCAGCTTGAGGCTGTTTCTTCTCATCCTATTGCTTGTTACTGAGGGAAAGAGACTGACACCCACCTTGTTACAACTTCCCTTCAGGTAGTTGTAGAGAGCAATAAGGTCTCCCCTCAGCCTCCTTTTCTCCAGGCTGAACAACCCCAGTTCCCTCAGCCGCTCGTCATTGAACTTGTGCCTCCAGACCCAGCTTAATTGTCCTTCCTTGCACGTGCGCTTCAGCACCTCAATGTCCTTCTTGTAGTAGAGAGGCCCAAGACTGAACACAGTATTCAAGATGCAGCCTCACCAGTGCCAAGTACAGGGAGATGATCACTTCCCTAGTCCTGCTTTGGGTTTTGTCCGAAATTATAACTCCTTTTTCCATCAATCTCTCTTCAAGCTCTGAAGCTAGAGCTGATGTTTTATGAAACTTAACAATTTCCCCTAATCCCTGACTGGAAGACCTGAACATAAACTCGTAACGTCCTCACCAGAAAGGGCTATTTTCATAGCAGAACATACAAGACTAGTCAAGAAACTTGATGTGAGCGGTCAGCATGGCATCAGATAGGACTGCAGAAGCAAAAAGGTGGACTTAACTTGAAAATGTGTGTGGCCTCCAGGATATCTACATGGCCATATATACCACAGAGCTGCAAATGCTATGTGCCATTGTTCTCCATCCTTGAAAAAAGACACTGGATGAATAAACAAAATTCCCTTATTTTATTCCCTTTATTCCCAAATATATTCCCTTATTTATCGTAACAGCAAAATTTCTTGCTGTTTGGACAAAAAAGCATTGATTTCTTCAAAAGAAGATAAAAGTCTTTTCATGTGGTTTGAATATCTTCTTATTGTGTAAATACAAACAAAATAAACGGCTGCTTGCACTTCTAAGTTGTGCAAGACTTCTGGCTAACAAAAGGTTATGGATCTGTTCCTAACTATCAAGAATAACGAGGAAAATACTCTGTTTCTCTTTTTGGTAAGCCACATCCCTTCATTAAAAAAGTGCTAACTTTTTTTGTTTGTTTGAGATGCATCTGAAATCAGAGAACAACAGTCTTGAGAAGTCCTTTTCTGTTTGTAATAGAAGGTGTCTTCTAAAACTTTAAGTCTCTTCTAAAGAAGGTCGCTTCTAAATCTTAAAGTTTTTTAAGATTACTTAAACGTGCTCCAAACCTAGAAGATTGCTCTCTATCCATCCCAAACAATGGCTTACTTATAATTTCGGCCTCTATATTTTTTTCTATTAGATACACAGTTTCCTTCTTCCCACGAATGCACTTGATTTATTGAATGTTTCATAAATTAGATATGTTATGAATGATAAAGATGCCCTTATTAGCTTTGAAGAAGCCAGCTGCGATATCAGAAGCAGTCGAGCTCCAACAGCAGAGAGCTTGTTGCAGCCTGAACTAGTTCCCCGAGAAACAAGAAAAAGTATTCAAAGAGGAAAGGTATGTTGTGTACCAATTCTGGTACCTAAATATATAGATCAAGCAGAGGCCACTGTGTTGTTCTCCACCATGTGAACATCTACAGCTTTAAGGCAAGAGACAGTTGTATGTTAGGAAAGCTTGTTTCCTTATTCTTATGCTAAATCACCTTCTTATCTTGAGGGAAGCTGTGTCTCCATCCTCTTCTATAAAAGCATTGAACTTGTTTGCAATGACCAGCAACATAAGAAGTATTTTTATTTAGTAGGAACGATTATTGCTTTATTATTTTGTATGGTAAAGGTTTTGAAAAAGGCAGATCTGAGGCACACCTGCAATTGGCTAGCCTCCTTTCCTGTGTTCATTTAGTATCTGCTCTAAAAGCATGGACTGAGAGAGTGAGAAGACACCCTGTGACAGTTGTTGCTGTTCTGTTATTGTATGCCAGGAGATTCTTTTCCCTACACAAAGGGGATGTGCAAAGATTGAACCAGTATCTTCTCAGAGGAGCAAGTAAAGGGATGGGAGGCAAGAGTCACAAGCTGCAAAATAGAAATTCAGATTAGGTATAATGGGAAAACTTTTCCCTGTGAGCATGGCTCAGCACTGGAGAAGGTTCCCTGAGATGCCCATCCTCAGGATTTGCAATGGTGTCCTGGATATCAGGCCCTGGATAATGTGACAGAGCTTGGAGGTTTGCTCTGCTTTGGGCAGGGTACTGGACTAGATGATCTCCAGAGGCCTTTTCCAAATAAATTTTGCTAAGAATTTGTAACAATAAAGCTGCAGACTGAACTGAATTAGTAATTTGAAACTCACTGATGCTAAAAAAAAATAAAAAGAAGTAGTGTAAATCATATTTTGAGGGAGGGCTTTTTCTTTATTTCTCAGTCCTTCTCCTAACATTGCTATTAAATTTAACTGCCAAGCCTTAGGAACCACATTTTATCCTTTATGATCCTATAAAACAATTTCTGATGGGATGTAGATTATGGGGGAGCCGCTGTCATGCTCTGTTGGCCTTGGCCAACTGCTGTGTTTGTGCTCAGACAGGTAGAAATTCCCCCGAGTTCATCAAATATCCGGGGCAAACACTGATGGCAGAACTAACAGTCAGACAACAGCTTTTCTTTTAATCTGGCCCACTGAAGTCAATTAGGTATTGCCTCACAGAGGAGGTCTGGAACAGACTCAGCATCACACCATAGTGTTTATCTCTGCACTGCCATGACCTGTGTTAGCAGAAGCTGATACAGGATCCGGGAAGAGGTAGGCATTATCCTGAGCCTTTTGCCTCCAGATTTTCCTTTGTTTCAGGATGTCTACATTTAGCCTATACCTGGGACTAAACTGCAACTGTTGTCCTATCACCCTATGAGCCCTTGGCAGCCGAGAAGGGGGATTGGGAAAAGGGGAGGAGACCCATAGGTTGAAATGGGGACAGATCTACTGAAACAGCAAAACTAATAACACTAATGCAAATATAAAGCATACAAAGTTATACTCAGCCCAGTGAAAAGACAATGATCACTATAAACAGGAAAGCACTCCTCGGGAGCAGAATGAGTGAGCACCTCCAGGGAGGGCAATGGTTGAGGAAAAGCAGAAAAAGGAGCCCACATCTTCAGCAAACTTCCCCCTTCAGAATGAGCGGGATGTTTATGGTACGGGATATGCCTTCTAGCCGCCTCGGGTCAGCTGCCCTGCCTTTTGCCCCTCCCAGCAAAGAGGGTCAAAAAAGGCAGCTCCTGGTTGACTCAAAACTGCTAACTGCCTGAATGCTGTGAATGGCCTACGATCCTGTCCCAGCGAAACCAGGATGCTGCTTTTTGAACAGGTACCCACCCTATTAGAGAGGTTCGTTCCTCTTGCAAGCTTGTCTTTCACATGGTGAAAGCTGAGAGCACCCTGATACATACGTTGGTGCAACTACAGGGGAGTTTCCCAAAACATCTTTTGATGGTGCAACATGAACTCTCCCTGTCTGGCAGCTCTCTGAGTGAATTCATTCGGCTCCTTTCCTCAGCGTGCATCCTCAGCACCTGGTGCAGTTCAGTGCCCAGCACCACACAAAGCACAGCGCGATGCGGTGTGGAGTTAGGGTTGGGTGGGCAGCGGAGCCACTCCGCCGTCCACGGAGCCACAGCGGGGCGCGGTTGTTGCAGAGTGGCGGCTCGCTACTCCCCACACCCACCCCCCTCTGTTCCCCCCCAGAAGGAGGGTGCATGTGATCCCCCCCCCTTTTTTTTATTGCTATGGAAACGGACCATAGCAAAGGGTAAATACATGGACAACAGCAAAAGACAATTTTAATTTTCATCCCCACTTAAATGTCACACGTATTTTAACGTGCCGCCGCTGTAACCAAAGCCTGCATCTGCAGCCCGATGTGGTGAGCTGGACTCCAAAGCCTGAGGAATACAAATCCCTCATTATTGCCAAGTGGGATCAGAGCACATAGGTCTGTTTAGACACTGTGATGCATTGTAAGAGGCCTCTCTTCAGGGATAGCCATAAAAGCCTCTTTTTTCCCCTCTGTTAAAAAAGAGCAGCTGTATTCTTCTAGTGTGGACAACGATGAAGACTGACTGTCTCTGCCATGCAGAGACCCTCTGGGTCAGGCATGAAAAAGAAGATTTAATTTTAGAGTCTGAACAGGATTTCCCAGTGCAGGTTTACGTTTTGGGGGGAGCTGTGCTCACTCCTGTGCATGGGGCTCGGGAAAACCGGGCAGGAAGGTTTCTGAGGCTGTGCATTGCTTGCTGACGCTCAAGGCATCTGACAAATATTTTGGCAGCTCTAAGCTAGCTTTGAATATAAACCTGAACAAGGCTATTAATTACCTGCTAATGGCCACTCCAGATACCTTTGACATTAAATTAAGACCATAGCCATTGCTTGTTACACGGCAGAGGTACGTCACCTTTTGGTGCCAGCAGTCCTTCATTTGGTGTCTGGGGCTCAGTCTAGTTTTCCCTCTTCAAAGCCAGTGACAAAGTGCTCAATCAGTGATACAAATAAACAGGACCGAACTGGTTATTTTATAGGTACGTGAGCAGTGTCTCATTAATCATTGAGTGTGTTACAGATGTGAACAGGGTGCTCTAAACTGCTTACCAGCTGGTTCTTGGAAAGGAGACTTCCTGGATGACTTTCCTTTTGAGATATGCTGCCCCTCCTTGTAAATCCCTTGATGGTTCCTGCTTCCCAGTAAGAGCAACTCCTCATCCACACACAGGCTCATTCCTAGAATTGCCACCAGAGTTGCTAGAAGAGCTCTGGACGGGCTGGTGAAAGGTACTGATTGCTCCGTGCAATTTCCCGGTGCAAGCCTGCTCATGGCACATGCAGCATCGAGAAATGTGAGCCACGCTGACAGTGACAGGGCAAACCGCAGGAGCACGCAGACTGCTCTGCTGCCTCTGGAGCTGGGCATGACCTTTCCTGAAAGGAGGGATTGGCTTTAAGTCAGGCTGGAGTCACTGTGCTGCTGGATTTCTGTTAATTGTATTAATTGCAGCAGTCTCTCCTTGGCACTGCTTGACTTGGAAACCTCTGCGTGCGTAATTTTTAAAGCTTGCAGACAAAAATCTTGGCATGTGAAGGCTGAATCCTCTGACTGGATTTGGGAAGGGGGAGGAATAGGGCAGGAGGGACTGACCAGCTGGCCTCCTTTCGGTGCAGTCAGAAAATCCAGTTGCTTCTGATGCTTTCCAGTACCGCAGCGCTGTTTTTCACAGGCATTCTTGCTGCTAATTAAATATTTCACATACATCTGAAATAAGACAAAAGAAAGGAGAAAAAAAGCCAACAACTCACATGTGATTGTGTATCAAGGAGCAATATTCTATCGGCTTGGAGAGGATCTAGGTGGTTTAAGCAGTCTTTTTGTCTTCAAAAACTTACGGTTCTGCATTAATTTGCAGATACAGAGAACAAAAACCTGGTGCTAACATCTCTCTTACACTGCATTTATGTGAATGTGAGTGCACATTATCATAATACACAACAGCTTGGCCAATTGCTTTCTTCATTTATGGTTTCCTGGTTTGGAAAGCATGCAGTTATTCCCAGATGTTTCCAGTAGGAAAAATCATATTGAAAGTTACTGCAAAAAGAGGCTCTGGATTAAAGGAACCGACCAGTTCTCCAGTGCTGTGTTGTGAGACAGCATTTTCTCCCTCACAGACCCGCTTATGACTTATGAGAAAAAACATTGAAGGATATTTTGCTATCAAGGGATAGTAACTTCTCTCCAGGATTATAAGGATTTTAGGAGATCATCCAGGAGCTGTGTTTGCAATTAATATTAGTAAGAACAGCAGTCGATTTTAATGCCTCCATATAGAATCTGAAATCTTTATTGTAGCCTGCTGTATGGGTTTTTTTGTGCTGAATTTGTTTTTCCAGAAAATCATATTACAGTATTCACTATGTATTTAAAAAAAAAAGAAAATCATCTAGCATTGTTCTCCTGGTAATGTACAAGATACTAGATGAAAGACAGATGAGCCCAGCTGTTTCAAAGTACTCTAATCCACTTTTGACCAAGATCCTCACATCTTAACTGCATATACTGAATGAATGAAAGAGTTGAATTTAGCAGGGGCAAACTGATGTTCCCTTATCCCTCAGGGAATCTCCATCTCTCTGTGTATGTACCATGACTGCAGGCTTTTTAGATGTTTAATTAGATGTCTCATATAAAATGTTGCTCTCTCTTTCTCTCTCTCTCAAACAAATCTCTGCTCCTAGGGCATAAAAATATATGTCTGTAGATGAAACCCTTATTTCCTGGGAAAACAAACTGTGTATATACTTCAGAAAGATTTTGGCAAGTGACTGAAATCTTTCAAATAAGGAACTGAATTGAACAAAATCCCTTGCTAATGTAAGCTGAGCTCCCCGGAGGTCAGTATAACAGGGACCTCCTGCAGGCCAGGATCTACGCAATGCTCCCAAAACCTCTGAAAACTCATTCAGACAAATGGAAAAAAATCTTCCTTGAGAGTGCTCCTTGCACTCCAGCTCCCAACACTTATCGAGAGCTCTGGCAGAATGGAAATGTGAAACTGGTGGAGGAAAAACACTGAATGGACTTTATCAGAACCTCTGCCTCTAGGGGTTCACACCAGCCACCCCGTTACTCTCTGCTCGCCTCTAAGATAGCAGGATCAAATTTGATAAATGAAAAGAAGAATGTATTATCCCTTGTTTGACTTGATTTAGGCTTCTAGAAGACACTTGGCTCTTATGGACATTCTCAATTTCTCTTAGCCCAGTCATTGCCGTATCAGCACCACATTGTCTCATTTGCACAATTGTGCTTTTAGTGCCTAACGGTTTTCATTTATTTCCTTTTTGACATCCTTAATGCTTCTAATTTCTTCTGAAGTGACAATTTGAAGGATTACTCAAGACAGGCATAAAGATCTGTCAGCTCCCCTTAGCTCTACTCCATTCCATAATTACAGATTTTTTTTTTCTCACTGAAGTGACTACATCCTAATGAATTACCATGCATTTTCAGCATGGAAGTGTTGTGTCTATCTGGAGTTTGCCCTCTGTCTTTAGGAATGCAGGGCTACAAGGACGCTGTTGCTGGTGGTACATGCTTTCCCCTTCCCTGGCTCTTCCCCAGCAATTAGGTTTGTAAAGAGCTTTTTGTTTTTAATTTATTCATTTGTTTGCATCGACAGGTATTTTGGATTCCTCTGCCACAGCAAGTTAAAACGGATGGTTCCTCCAGTAGTCTGTCAGTTTGTTTCCAAGAGTTTGGCTCTGTCTCTACAAAGTAATTATTTTTGCTGGCATCCATCTACCTTTGCTAGTTTTCAGATGGACTTGATGTCTCTTTCTCTCAGCATGAGGGCTTTTGAATGCCTGCCATTGCAAGATTTTGTTGTTGTTGTTGTTGCGACTTCTGCCTTTCATCTGGTGCAGTATCCTCACAAACCTCCAAAATCTCACACTCCCCAAATCCCAGCAGTCACCCCTCTTGTGCTTCCTGCTTTTGTGAATTGCAGCTTTATACATGACAAATTCACAGATTGCTTTTGTCACTTTTGTGGTTTTCAAGTCTGGAGGATAGTATCAACTACCAGGAAACTTCTATGGCAAATTTAAATCAGTATCCTCTCAGAATTTGTCACAGATAATGAGCAAATATGTTTTTCTATTTGTTCCTTTATTTGCCTGCTCCAAAAGACTTTAGTCTGTGTGTATCATAACAAAGCACCCTTATTTGAGTGTCAAACAGATATCAGGTGCCATCAGTTCTAGTTTTCACTTACTGAAAACCTGCTACCATATAGATACGTATATATAGACGAAATACACAGATAAAAACCTAAATATTTAACTACTCTTCCCACTCTTGAGGACCTGTCTTTTCCCATTTAGCAAAGCTCCTGTAAACTTTGCTGACTGCAGAAGGGTGACACCCCTCATTTCAGGGGTATTTGGAAAGGCTTCTTGTACACAACCCTGTTGAGTTCATTCTTCTGCTCATTGAGATTTTCAGCCTCTCAGTGTTTGTAATTTTGAAGTACCAACAGGCTCAGCCATGTATGATGATACACAGACTGAATATTCATGTGTTTCGTTCAGGCTGAGGTGACCTACAGACACTTTGCCATGGGCATCTACCACATTACACTGGAGACAGTTTGCTTCAGCTCTTTCAAGCCCATTGATAAAATCACAGCAAGCTCTTAAGAGCTACATCTATATAAGAAAATAAAGCAATGAGAGTAAAAGCTCCTAGGCACAGGACTCTGTATACGACTAAATTCCTTTCTTAATTCACTAGGATGGACATAGTGTCTCTAAAAGCTCATCCCTGGTTGTCCTGCCACCCCTGACTTACCCTCTACTCTGCCTCCCTCAGCCCCTTCATCAGACGTGGTTGCCCTTTGTCAGCACACCCAGCTGTCGGTCCAGCACAGTTCCTGGTGTCCTCACCACTGCTGCCCCAGCATTTGTTAATCAGACAGCTGAAAATTTAACACCCGTCCTGCTGAAAGTAGCCTGCTGGTTTCAGAGGGAGCAGGATGTTGCCCTGGTGGTTTAATTATTCACTTCGTGTAACATTTTTATTTTTTAACAAAGGTGTTTACTTTTCAAATGAAGATCATTGGTTAAGCCATGGCAACTATAGCGTCTGTATTGCCAGCAAACACTCTAATATGTGGGTGGGTGGTTTGGATGGCCTTGAATACATAATTAAATTTGTTTTTCCTTTCAGCTCCCTGTGGTGTGTTATTTTTTTATATTTAAAAGTTATTCCATCTTGGAAACAACTGTTTCTTATTATTAAAAGGACAACTTAAATGCATTTAGCAAAAGCGAGTCTCATTCCTTTAATGTCTCAATCTTTTTCCCAATTAACGAAAAAGTCCTCTAGTGCCTATGATCAACTTCATGCAGCCAAAACATTTCTCTAAACATTTTCTAAAGGTCTAGATGTTTTGTATACTTAACAGAACAAGGTCCACATTTCCTGATCCTTAAAATGTTCAGCATTAGCTTGTATGTTTTATACCTTATCAGCAAAACTGAGGATTTGGAGTGTTTCTCCAGCTGTAAAAAGAAACAGCTCCTGCATGCTGCTTCTGGTGCAGGTAAAAGAGAACAGCACATAAATAAAGGACATCCTTGCGATAAGTTGTATGTCTGCAGTCCCTGTGGAATGCTCCAGAGCCTTTGAACCATGGATTGTCAGCACGAATGGAGCCCCGTGATCTTTGGCACTGACAGCCCAGCAGGCTGCGTGGGAATTCAATGTCTATCAAATTGGGTAGATGGCTCAAAACAGACAGGTGGAAATTCTGCAAATGCTAGTGTGAAATGGACATCATCTTGAGTGCCATCATGTGGCATGTACAAGATCAGGCCCACTCAACATGGGGGTATGAAAGGCAGGTCCTGCTTGACTAACCTGATCTTCTTCTATGACAAGGTGACCCACTTAGTGGATGAGGGAAGGGCTGTGGATGTTGTCTACCTAGACTTTAGTAAAGCCTTTGACATCATTTCCCACAGCATTTTCCTGGAGAAACTGGCTGCTCAAGGCTTAGATGGGTGTACAATTCGTGCTATAAAAAACAGGCTGGATGGCTGGGTGCAGAGAGTGGTGGTGAAAGGAGTTAAATTCTGTTGGTGGCCAGTCACAAGTGGTGATCCCCAGGGCTCAGTACTGGGGCCGGTTCTCTTTAATATCATTATCAGTGATCTGGACAAGGGAATTGAGTGCACCCTCAGTAAGTTTGCAGACACCAAGTTAGGTGGGTGTGTTGATCTTTTTGAGGAGTAGGGAGGCTCTGCAGAGGGATCTGGACAGACTGGATCGATGGGCCAAGACCAATGGTATGAGGTTCAACAAGACCAAGTGCCAGGTCCTGCAATAGATGAAATTGCTCAAAGCCCCATCCAATCTGACCTTGAACACTTTCAGTGATGGGGCATCTATAACTTTTCTGGGAAACTTGAGCCTATATCTCACCACCCTCATAATAAAAAAATTCCTTCCTTATGTCCAATCTAAACTTTCGCTCTTTTAGTTTAAAACCATTGCCCCTTGTTCTGTCACTACAGGCCTTGATTACAAGCCCTCTTCCTATATTGAAAGGTCACAGTGAGGTCTCCCCAGAGCCTTCTCTTGCTTAGGCTGAAAAACCCTGACTCTCAAACTTTCCTCATAGGAGAGGTGTTCCAGGAGTGTTAGGAGTGTTACACGAGATTTAGATAGTGGTAGCTAAGCTGGTGGAGTTCAAACCTGGTGTCTGGGTGATAAGGTATATAGAGCACATATATGGAAAGTCAGAAGGAACTGTGGTTGTTTAATTCCTAAAAAAAGGCAAATTGGGGAGAACAGGGCATGCTTCTGTTATGTTAATTTGCTCTAAGGAGGACAGGGAACCATTGTTCTCTGTGTTCATAGGGGAGAGAATAAGTTTGTTTATATCCAAGAGTTTTATATTGGAAAAGAAGAAAAATTTAAAAATATAAGAGCTCTGAAGCATTGACAACTTATGTTTGAAAAACTTTTCACTGAATGTTTTCAAGAACAGGCAGATGACCCTCTACTGAGGAGGATTTAGTCTGCTTTCTTTTACCCCAGTACAGGTTATTGGGGCAGATTTTTTGGTGTGTTTCTTTTTAGACACACAGTTCTGCAATGTACATGCTCCATGCACAATCTGGGAGACATTAGGGTTGAATCCAAATAATCAGGCTGAGACTGATACTCATGTCTAGATGAAACAACCCAAATATGAAGGCGGAAATTCAACTAAGTAGCAACTATTAAAAAAGGACTATAAATAAATTGCCTAGAGTTTGAGACAGTCCCATTACTGTGGGAAACCATGAAAGAATAGTTATTTTTAACTCTCCTGTTGGCTTTTCCATGACAGCTGATCTGGTGATTTATTGAAACATTTTTGTAATGATTTTGTTAATATACACATGACATGATGAAAAATGCCATGTTTAATGAGTTTTATGTGATTCATAACAAACTATAGACAGTAAAATCCTGGTGACATTTTTTAATTCTACTGAACAAGAAAAATTTTAATTTTAAAAGCAGGAAGCTGAATTCTGAGAAGAGTTCCTTCTTTAATTTGCCATTAATTCAAGAGACACATGATCATTTTAAAAGGTTCTGTAATTAAATTTTAGTCTATTGTAGTCAAAGGAACTGAATGTCAGTTGGGAGGAAATAAAACCAGGCAACTATCTGGAATCTGTGGTTCACCATCTCTTGGTCTTTGCCAGGCATGCTTTATTTTCACATGGCTTTTGTGTTTAGTTAAAATTAGTTATTACATAACCAAATCATATTATAACGTGAAGGAATAAAATCAGCAAAGGTAATATTCTTTTTCTGGAATGTCATATTATGCTGTAAGAGATACTTAATTTTAAATTCTAAGAGCTAGTTACAGTTGTTTAAAAAACTCCATTAATTTTTCCTTTGAGCTTAAGAGTCTTTGCCCATTTTTGTTCAAGCTATAAGTCTACACAACTAACTTACTCAGGTAATTGCTCAGCCATTTGCTCATCTCCATTAAAATGGTTCAATACTCAGATAAAAATAGATACAAGAGGGAAACCCTTTTAAGGTTTGGAGATTTTTTTCCTTTACATGCTTAACAGTGGGCTTTTGAGCTTTTTCAAGTAAGAAGAAAAGAAGCTTGACTCTCCAGTGACTAGCTTACTATAGCTTTAATTCAAATCTCGATCTCCCATTAAGGTCATCTCTGTAGTGGTTTGAAGTTTTCCTATTTGTTAACCTCTGCATTGAACTAAATATTCCTCAGATTCCCTAATTAGTTACAGTTGGAGCTTTAGTGACTTTCAAGACTTTCCTCTTTGAGATAGAAAGAAAAAGGTTCAAACAATGGTCAGGAAACCCTAAAACCTCTTATCTCTCAGCAGTTCGATTAGACAAGAAGAGTACTGTCTTGATGGATTGAAAGGCTTCTGTACCAGATAAGAACAGGAATGATAAGAACATTAGAGGTCCTTTTTTTTTTCTTTTCTTTTACGGAAGAAAAGACTGCTTTCCTTTTAAGCACTGCCTTTTATTCATTTACACATTGC
The DNA here is from genome assembly GCA_009769605.1 of Bucorvus abyssinicus. Lineage (NCBI taxonomy): Eukaryota > Metazoa > Chordata > Aves > Bucerotiformes > Bucorvidae > Bucorvus > Bucorvus abyssinicus. The sequence goes on from CM020033.1 coordinate 22,173,777, forward strand.
AGATAAACAGAATGTGTTTGCAATTAATATTTCTGCTTACACACTCGTTGCGCCTCAATTTTTTAACAGATACAACAGAAGGATACAGGATTAAATAGTTATCGAAGCAGCTGAAGCTTACTAAACTCCTTACTATGTTGTGCAGCCCTAGCGATGCTTGAAAAGAGGGTGGAAAAGATGATGCCTTGAAAATAAGCAAAAAATATATTCATTCAATGTATTAACTTTCAGATAACATTAAAAAGTAAATATGGATGTGAGAGACATTAGCCATCCTGGAAAGATGGTTGTGTAAATGTTCTGCTTATTTCTGTTCAGTGGGTTGGTTGTTGCTTTTCTTCCAGTTGCTTTCCATTAATCACTTTGGTTCTGAAAGGCCTTAGAAGGAAATTGTTTACAGATATTTTGCTTCGCTCTGACAGAAATATGAAGCCTTTTTCAATCAGCTGCCTCCCATCCTGCATTTGTGGCTCAGCCATTTCCCTATTTAAGTCAATCAGGACGTAGCCATTGACTTAAACTGGAGCAGATGAAGTTCTTTACCTAGCAGTGGCTAAAAAGCCAGGGAGCTGAATGTTTTCTATAAGCCAACGGGTATTTTAATAGCTTAGCTTTATTTGTAGCTGATTAACTTTGCCTTCCAGTGCCAAGACAGTGAGAGGCCTTATAGGACTCCTTTTAAGGAGTCTTGGGGCTGCATTTATTTTCAGGCACACTTCGGACACTTTGCATTAAAGAGGTCCACTCAGAATTTTCCTAAGATCTCATAGTCATAGCCAAACGTACATCATGTAAAAGGCAAAAACATCCTTCTTTTAGCCATATGAGGTTATTTTTTTTTCTGGTAATTTTTTAAGAGGTGCTCTCTGGAGATTTCTGTAGCAGTTTTTATGGGAATCTATTTATCATTACTTGATGTTAATTCAGATGTTTTCATTGAGTCTTCATACTGCTTGCAACTGCATTTATAATTGCACAAATTTATGATGCTGTAAAGTTCAGAAACTCGGGCAATCTAGTACAGATGATATTTGGGCCAAAGCAGCAGACTGTAGCCATCATTTCTATTAGTTTTTCCTATAACTTTAAACAAACGAACCCAAACAGCTGAGATGGTCTGAGTTCCATAATATCAAACTATTTACTCATGAACTAAGTCAGCTTGAAAGCTCAGAATGATAGGCCTATTGAGAAGAAAAGGACTAAACTGTAAGTTTGATTCTATAATCACATCTTAATCATGTCTCACTCATCAGCTACTTCTGGCCTTTGATGAATTCTACAGAGAAGCTGGGTTGTGTGCATGTCTTTCCTTGCAGAAGAGCTATTGCGAAGTCGTCAAATCATTTCAGTGGGAATCTGGCTCTAGTGAACTCAATAGCAAGACTTCCATGTGCTTCAACAGTCAAGTCATCAGGCTGGGATGGTGTCTGCAGGTAATTATAACAACAAAGCAGGAAAAATGCGTTGATTAATGAAAGATTGGGAGGAAGGAGGTGGAGAAGATTTCTGGGAGGTGGTGGAGGAGAAGTGACAGTGATAAGGATGAGAAGGCAGAAGAGGTCAGGAGAAGGAGGAGGCAGAGCATGGAGCAGAGGCAACAGGAGACCAGTGATAGAAGGCAAGGCTGTGAATAATTGGGAGTGGAGCTAAAATAAGGAGCGCTCTTTTCAGACAAAAGAAGAGAGTGTTTCAAATCAGTTCCTTAAAGGGAGAGAATGACTATGGTGTGATGGGTGAGATAAAAGTGTTAAAAGCCTTCAGAAAGAAAACAGATATCAAAGACCTTATATTGTATTTAGGTCCAAATCAGCCCTGCCAGAACAGTTCATCCCACCTCTAGCCTGCTCCCAGGGAACATTTCCATTCCTAACCCTCACAGTTGGACTGGTGTTGGGCCACAAGACACATGGAGAGAAAAGGACAATCCATAGGACGGTGTCTGCAGGCCCCTTTGCTGAGGATCCCACAGCCTATGGCACACATTCCACCACGTCTTGTGATTGAAATGTTGGCTTCTCTTATAAAGAGGTGAGAGAAGAGTGGAAGTAGAAGCCCACATGTACATGTCACAACTGTTGTATGACAAAGAGGACCTGCATGGTGGATATGAAATGCATGAATCTCTGATCATGATCAGAGAGTTTCTCTGATCATATGAGAGAAGAGGTGCTTCTCTGCAAGCTACTGTGAAGGTTTCCTGCAAGAGCAACAAGTACCACAGCACTGCACTGGTCTTTGAAATCAGACATTTAGGCTATAACTGTCACACTGAGTGACATGTGTTTGGGACTGTCCTTGGCCATTGAGATGAACTGGTGTGCAATGGCTTGCACACATGCTTTTTTTCACAAAACCTACATACAAGCTTACAAAAGAGAGCCCAAGAGATTATCCTGTCTCCGAAAGCAAAGAAAGTTCTACCCAGAGTGGGTCAGCAGTGCTCCCAGGCCAATGGTAGCTCCTCTGATTACTTCTTACCTTGGAAAAAGCTAGCTAGCCAGCTCAAAACCTTGCCAGGAACTAGTCTACTGGCTGAACAGCACAAATGGTTGAATCACTAAGCCTGGGAACACTGCTTTGTGCTGCTTAAGTCACCATTGCAGAAATATTAAGGCTGTTTTTCTATGCAGAATTCTTATCGATTTTCTTTGGCACATGAGAAAGATCGTTGACGGGTTATTTTAAGTACTTGTAGCTTCAGTTACAGTAGGAGACTGGGCAATTAGTTCAGAAACAGCATCTTTTTGTATTTCAGGACATAACAGACCCAAAGCAGAGTGTGAGAAAGAAGCACATTTGCAAAAGGCATAGAGAAAAACTGTTGAGTCAAGTTCCAGAGCCCAGACCACTTCGTAGGACCTAAGGCTGGAGAGCTTGCCACAGTGATCATCATGGCTTGGCTTCGCGGACGAAGATTTGGGAAAACGTGAGTACACCCTTCAAGCCTGCGCGGTGGATTTTTTAGGTGAGGCGCAGCGTGCGCGAGACTGGCCCCACCCTTTACACCTGAGGTTCATCTGCCAGGGCCTAGCGAGCTTGGACGGTGACAGCGAAGTCCTCAGGTCGTAGGTTTGGTTAGAGTATCCTTCTCTTAGATGGATGGCCTTACAGGGCTAAACGAGCTCCATCTGCCCGGGTTTGGAGTTAGAGTTGTCCTTCTCCTAGGATGGTTGCCCGAAGGCTAGTGAGCCCATCCTGCCCGTGGACACACTTTGTCTGACCCTTCAGTTGAGACCTGTCTGGCTTGGGAGACCCTACCGGAGGCATATGCCACCACCAGCATAGCTCTCAGCTTCGCAAGGGCACGCAAGCTCTTTCCCCACGGCAAGGGGGTGCCCGTGAAAGAGGCCACAGTGATAATCTTTATTGAAGTCACCAGGAGGCATGTACTGTCAGGTCTATTTGTGGTGTTAGCTTAGACCTGCACAGTCACCAGGATGCAGCAATCAGCTCTGAAGGCAACTTCAGGAACACAAAGATTCCCCATCACTTGCATCAGGTGCCAGAAAAATCCTTGGTTTAGCACGGCTTCATGTTCACAGCTGGAGAGTTAGCAATTACCTTCCTTCCTTGGCTGCTATCCAACACTAAGTCAGATGGAGGACTAAGAAATACTACTTCGTACACGCTCCTGTTACTGCCTTTCCGTTCACAAATGTAAAAACATCCTTGATTTTTTCTGACAGAAATGTAAACAAGGAGACTAGCTGGCCCGGGGGATCTGCAATAGGATATAGGGCCTTTCACCTCTGTCTTATGAACAAAACACCATTCCCCTCTGATGCACGTTTGGTGGTTTGTGAGGAGAGAGCTGGTGGTCTGAATCCCAGTGTCATGTGTCTGCACCAGGAAGCCACTTGATTTGGGACTGATTAGCCTCTTTGCTGGAAGCCCCTGCAGAGGGGTCAGTGATGAACTGGTACCTCCTGCACAGAGATAAAACATGGGAAACTGGTCTAAGCAATACTGGTCTTGCATTCTCCCCTGACTAGTAGCCAGTCTTTAGACATCCGTAGGAAAGCTAATCACAAGCATGAATTCACTTACAAGACCATAATGAAAGACAGCCTTGTAAATCACACATATGCATTTCTGTAAGCGGGTGACTCAGATATGCAATGCAGCATCTGCCAGTGCGTGTTTTGATGAGTGAAAGAGGAGCTCTAATGTAATGGACTTTAAAATCTGACATTGCATCACCTGGCTGTGAACAGTCCTTTGCTGGCTCTGACTGCAGCACTTTGAGAACTTCTGACTGCCAGCCCCTGTGCCCAGGTGAGGGAGCCAAACCTACCTTGCACTCACATGTGTGCGAGAGGAAGGACGTGTGTCTGCCCTCTGCAAACAGCAGGGGAAGCCCCTTCCGCATTTCACAGGAGGAATATCTCCAGCCACTGCATTTCTGTTCTTAGGGCTCAGAGGCTCAACATATCCGTTATCTGAGGAGAGGGAATTCCCAAACTCAGCAATACTGGTAGGTTACACGGGAGCCCCTTGCTTCCAGCTGTTAAGTACATGAATAATAGCTGTAAATGCTCCTCTTTCTGTTATTTTGTTAAAACTGAGTACTTGGCCTCAGACCCATCACTCCTGTTGATGCAGCAGTGTCTGTGAATACTCTCTGAGCCCTGTACTGCTTTCAGACTGCTTCCACTTGGGTGCAACTGCACTGGATTTCATTGAAACTGAGATGCTGTACAAGTAAATATCTAAATGAAACCAGAGGTGTCACTGGCCATTTGTATTTGTACTTATCCACACTGGGTTCTCTGGTGCCCCTTGACGTACACAAATGTATTGAAGTAGGACTGGGTGTATTTCTAGGGGCACTTTTCACTAATAGTAAGAGCCTTCCCATCTTCAAAACAACCAAACAAAAAATAATTGTAGGAGAAAATACTTAGAGACAGATTTTCCGTTATCTGTGGTGGTGGGTCGGGCTATTGCATCCTCTTTGCTGATCAGTTCTGCTCTCCTGAGAGAGGCTGCTGCCTTGAGGACAGAGTCCAAAGAGCACAGCATGCAAAAGATCCTCAGCTACTTCAGCAGAAGTTCTGATGGCTACCAACTACCTCCAGCAGAAGCTCAAACTGCTCCCATTATTCCCCCTTTTTCCCTGGTCACAGCAGGAATTTTTCCTCCTTTATCCAGCCATCATGTCTTTTATTCTGTTGCATGCAAGAAAACAGCAAAAATGGTGTAGTGCTGGGCACAGTAACACGCAGAGATAAGCAAGAGCTTTCATCAAGCCTGGAAAGAGGTTGGTAATGAAAAGTGGCTGACGTAGGACTATTCAGACTGTGGGTCATCAGACACAGGACATAGCTGGTTTCTGTGTTCAGTGGTGGGAGCATTACAGGATTACTGATAGACCAAATGCATTGATAAAATAAAAGTCAGCTAACCATTCGATCATATAAGCTGATTCAACCAAACCTCTGGAACCTTGAAATCAAAGGTGCAGCCAAAGAGTCTCCCAAGGCAACAATACACTCTCTGGAGGTTCAGCAAGTTCTTCTGTTTTCGTGGACTGCTGGAATTAGACAACCCAAAGCACTGTGAGAACAGAACCCATTGGGCTGCCAGCTGCCTGACTAGGAACATGAAATGTCAAAACCCCCTAAAAATCCCAGTCCTCTACAGATTTCTATATCACTTTTTTAGATAATTCATTCAAATCTATTCCTAACCATCTGCTTTTCTTAATAAGTCTGACTTTCAGGCTGTTTCATATTTATTTAGTCTGAACTCTTTCTTACTGCTATTCTGCCCACACTCTAAACATCGGGAACTTGTTTTAAGCGAATAAAATAAACATTTATGGATATTTTAATTGCAGTAAAAATCCCTGGGTTCTTGATAATTTTGGGGAAAGCAACAAAGCCAAAGACTAAGATCAGATCTGAGAAAGTTCTTAACAAGCCAAGTCCAAGAATGTGCCTCGTGGTGGTCACTCATGCATGGCAGTATTTAAAACTCACTGAAGACCTCCCTGTTTAGCTTAAATGTCAAATATTTCATACCAAACACTCTGGGAAAGAACCTCCACTCTTTATGGGCCCCGACGTCCTGTATTCTTATTTGCAGTAGGGCACGGATCCCACTGAAAAGTGGAGGGAACCTTACTTAGCCTTTAGGTACTTTCTTGCAGACAAAACCATGGATTTGAGTCCCTTCAACTTAAACTACTTAATAGGTCAGTGCCCTGTTGAAGTAGTTGTGACATAAAAGACAGATGTAACAGCAAGGTTGAAAACCTCCTTGTCATGATCCTTCAGACTTAGTAGAACAACCATCTGACCTGGTTCAGGGGGCAGTCTTGATTTCTAGCAAAGGGTGAGGATTCAGTCATGCTTTTTGCGTAGTGTTTCGCTCTAGTTACCTGTGCTGGTTGACTCTCACTCTGCTGAAGTGTCTCTGTGCTGAAGGGCACTGAAGGTGTATTCAAGGGAAGTGGTTTAAGATGTTACCATTCTCTGTCACTACTGTTCCTCCTGTCTTAACAACACTTAATGAGCAAGCAAATCTGGAAAGAGAGTTTGGTCAGATCTCGGCCATTTCAGTGAAAATTGTTTATGTTAATTTTTTTAATTTTTTTGACCATACCTTTCTGTCACTGGGATTGTTCATTCCAGGAATAGAGTGGAGGACTCATTTTTACACTGCAGTAGCTGAATTTATTAACCTATTATTATCTGCTCCTTATCTCTCCCCAGGTCTCTTCAAGTTTAGACTCTGAAGGCCTGGTTCCTAAATATAATATTGTAGTGCCTGCTTTGCTACTCCTTACAGTAAGATCAGATAATCACCATTGTACTTCCTAATATTTCATCATCAGAATTTTCCACTAACACAGAAAACAAGTTAAGCATCATATGTAAATTACTTGAAATGCTAGAAGACAAACAAAATTAATTCTCCTTCCCAACAGACTCCACAAATCTGGCTAACCTTAGCTTTGTTTAGCTCCAGTTAGAAAGTTTCCACTGTGCCTCTCTACCCACCTTTTCAGTAGATGCCATTAATGACTCAAAGTCAAGACGCAAATCCGCTCACTGAAAACAATGAGGAATAGTATCTGATGAGTAAATGTTCGAGTTCAGTGGCTCACAGCCATGAGGACAGAATATTCTGTGAAAACCAAAGAGATTGGACACCACAGGTCTATAGCCTGCAGGATAGATTTTCTTTTGTACAGCTTGGTGTGAGTGTCACAATAGTCACAATCTCCTGTTCCTCTTTGGGAGATGTGAAGGTTCACCTCATTATGGCATTCATAAGTTTTGGACCTGTTAATTTATTTTCCAAGTACTGCAGTGCTTTGAGCCCAGTACGTATCTGCCACCCAACTGTTTAACTTCCTGCTTGTTTACAGCTGCAAAAATTGCTATGCAGGAACTCACCTCATTCCAGAAGTCTTTAAAATCTAATTGCTGCTCCTGGATGTCCAGCTAAACCTATCTAAAACAATTAGGGAATGCGCAGTTAAAGCAACAAAAGCTGTGAAGCATCCTTTGGAAAGGCAATGCTAAGTGGTGTGGTTTTATGGCACGTACTGATTTATTTGGATATACAGTGATGATAAGATAAAACTGTAATAGGTTTGCCCGGGAACCCAAAGGTCATGATCCCTACAGTATCACTGCATTTAGCTGATCTGTATCTTGAGGGCTTAATGGGAACTGTTGTTTTTTTAAACAATACCTTTTGTTCTCAGTTAATGTACTTCTTGTTGGCTTTGGGCAGCAATCTGAACAGTCACAGCCACCTAATGATAAGAGTTGGCAAGTGATAATGAGTTTGCTTACCTTTTAATCCCTACAGTAATAGAGGGATTAAAAAAGTCTTAAAGTGTGATGAAAATTACAGTGATGTAATAATGTTAGTTCAATTGTTTGTGATGAGAGATGTGGTTTGTAGGGAGAAACAATCTTTTACCAGACTAACTGGTACACTTGCAAACAACAGAGTTTTCTATCTCACACCTTGGTGGCTTCTGCTGAAGCATGGAACCTTTTCTTTGTTCCCTCTAAATCCCCAATTGGGGACAAGAAACGCTGAGGCAAAAAGACTGAAGTCCTTGCAGTACCTTATGTGTATCCCAGAGGGGATGTGTTTTCTCCGCCCTACCTGTAAGAGGTTTGGTGGAAGGGGGCTGGGGACAGGGAACCTGTGAGCAACAGGGTGGGCTAAGGGAGCTCAGTCATGGACAAGTTATGCTCAAGTGCCAGGTCCAGAAAGAACCTTTTTCTGTCTGTGATGAGCATTTTGGGCCTCCTGGACATCAGCCAATCCCACCTAGGCTGCCAAATCTATTGCAGACTTAAATCTGGTTTTCTCTTGGGGGAGTTCGTTACTCTCCCTATTTCACATGACGGTTTCATAGCAATGAAACCTGATGTGGCACTGTTTATAGCTACAAATCTATGCATAAACATTACTGAGTTTCCTGTGATTACAGTTCAAACACCTGTATCTCACTGGATCACACTCAACCCCAGAAGAGCCAAGGGAGATCCGGTCAATATAATCAAAAGATGTAGAACATTGCATGTCACATCCTGAAGAAGATGCCTTGCTGTGACTATGAAGATTATAGGACAGTGCTGACACCATAAGTCATCTCTTTCTCAGGTTCAAGCTTCCCACCATACATCATCTTTCCTCATGCAGGAGTTATTTCAGGTCTTTCATCATCTTTCTTGCCCTCACTGTATCTTTTTCACTACACGATAATCTTTTTTTGAGATGAGGGATCCTTCTCTGACATAAGTGCAATTTTCATGGCAAGGACTAATAATGGGTTTACAAGATAACGTAATGATGTTTTCTGCTTTGATTTCCGTTCCTTCTGGTACTTTCTAACTTTTAATCTGCTTTTTGATTTCTACTGAGGTCTACCAAAGTATTTCTGCAGAATTACCAGTCGTAACCCAAGATCCCACTGCTCAGTAATAAGTTAATTCATTTACATGCAGAGTTAGAATTGTTTTAACCCACACTAGTTACTTTATCTTTTAGCTGAATTGACTTTATTTCAGTATTGTATCACTGAGTCACTGAGTGCTCAGTGTGGCTGGCCACAAACAGACAACCTGTGCCAGTTACAGTGCTGGAGGACTTCCCAGTCTCTAGCCTCTGCTCTGGAAAGGCTGCTGGAGCTCCCAGGTCATATCTGTCAGTGTTGTGAGGGCATCTCAGATCATCAGGTCTCTCAGGTAACTACTTTATGTTCAGGGAACTGAATTATATCTTTGGTCTCAAGGTCCTCCAAAAATTCTCCCCAGTCAGCTTACTTTGGGTAATACTGAATTCTTATCAAACTTTCTCACTGTCCTTCTCAACCAGGTCATTTATGAGCGTGGCCAAATCGCAAGTACTCGCTTCCGGTGTCATTCTGGAGAGGCCCGCCTATTCTCTTTGTTTGATCATTTTTAAAGATACCAGAATATTGTTTTCCACATTTGCAGTCCATAAAAACAAAGTAACCTCTATGTAGTTGAATCAATGAATAAGGTTTATTCTTATAGATGCAATCCAGATTACTTCTCGATTGCGGGTGTCAGTGACTTATTGTTACCTTGCTTCAGAAGGCATTCATATTTCCACCTAGCTCCCCTCTTCATTTCCTTACATCAACACATTGATGCAGTGAAGGTGTAAAATAACTCCCATCAGCTGTGTGGACATAATTATTTGGCATTGGAATTCAGCATCATGAGCTGGAGTCCCCTCACACCAAATTTTCTAAAGATCTCTGGCCTGTTAAAGACATAGTGGTGTCGCTCCCAGTTTAAGATGTTACTATGTAAGACCTGCACGTTTTCAGAGTCTTCACAGAGAACTAGTTGTACAGTGAGGTTTGCAGTATCAAAGAATCCCTTCAATAGAAGGAAGAGCATAATTTTAGCATTTCTAGAAAAAAAAATTGGCTTTTGTAAGGGTAAGCTTGTGTTTACCAAAGCACTGGAATCCTTTAGCGAAAGGAAATTTAGGTGACTCAGGAAGAAAGTAATCCACGAGGCTTCTTTTGATTATTTCCTACAAATTCTCAGTTCAAATTCAGCCCTGGAGCAGGAGGCTGGATTAAATGACTTCCTGAGATGCCTTTACATTTATTTCCTGTTATGACTTTTCAAAGCTTATGAGAAATCAAGGTAGAATGAAGGAAAACTCCCCCCAGTTGTGGTTCTTCCAGACATTCCTTGAAATGTCTTTTTCCACTGATCTATTAGTCTCCAAGTGAAGAACTAGGGTAGTTGATACAGGTGATGATTAATAAAAAAACCCCCACTATTGAACAAAAAATAATAATCACAGAAGTAGCCTGAATTGCAAACTCCATTAATTTTATTATCATCATCATGGCTTGGCTTCGCGGACGAAGATTTGGGAAGGGCTTTGCCCACGCTTATTGCAAGCGCGTTGATGGCTGAAAAGGCCAATGCGGGATAGGCAAGACCGGTTGCAAAGAGCACACCGGAGGGTCTCCTTGGGTGGTATAGTCGAGGCACGGTTCTTTCTGCGCTGTCTTTTCTCCTCGAGACTGATTCTACGCGTGCTCTCAAAGGAGACAGCAGCGTTATGTATGGTGTGTCTCCAAATCTCCCGATTGGAGGCCAGGGTGGACCACTGATGGTGGTCAATATGGCCTAGGCTGAGGTGTTGTTTCAGGGAGTCCTTATATCTCCTCTTTGGAGCTCTTCTCTCGCGGCAGCCGGTGGCAAGTTCACCATAGAACACGATCTTAGGGAGGCGGTGATCCGCCATCCTGGAGACGTGCCCTGCCCAACGCAGCTGCGTTTTCAGCAACATGGCCTCAATACTGGTGACGTCTGCCTGTTCAAGGACAGCAACGTTAGTCACGTAGTCAGTCCAGTGGATGTTTAGGATTGTGCGGAGGCAGCGCTGATGGAAGCGTTCGAGGAGTCGCAGATGGTGGCGGTAGATGACCCATGATTCAGACCCGTACAGAAGAGTAGACAGTACCACGGCTCTGTAGACACTGATCTTTGTACTTTTCTTCAGGTGTTTATTGCACCAGACTCTTTTATGGAGTTTTCCGCAAGCTCTGTTTGCCTTTGCTATTCTGTTGTCTATCTCTTTGTCGATCGTGGCATCTGAGGAGATGATGCTACCCAGATAGCTGAACTGCTGGACTGACTGAAGCTCTGACTCGCCAATGGTGATGCAATAAGAAATGACATAGGCAGCTTATATAATGTGCTTTTCTAGTTACTTTGCTATGCACTAATACGCAGCAGCTTGCACTATTTATATGAACTCTGAATAAGCCTGTTGAGTGATGTGCCTCATACAGGCATGATAACAGTGTACCTACTAAAGAAATTAATTAAAGAAATTATCTCTTCTCCAAAAACATTTAGGGTGACAGAATGTAATGAGCCTAAACTGCAGACTTGACAGCAGTAGTGGTTTTCTAACAGTTAGGATAATTAAGAACTGCAATAGACTGCTTAGAAAAAAAAATGTATAGGGGAGCACTATCAGAGAGGAGGAATATATGTGAGGAAGTAAACAGATATTTGAAGATATATTGGCACAGAAGGGTGGTCTAGACTACCTCTTCAAGCCAATTTAGCAGTATTTCCTGTCATGGCAGCTCGGCCTTCCACTCTTCCCCAGTTACCTCCAAACTATGATATCTCTGAGGCTGCTTCATCTAGAAACCTAACTGCAAAAGTGGCGGGAAAATCTGGTGTTTCTGAAGTCTCCTGTTGGATGACAGACCATCAGCATAGAGAACATGGTCTCAGACTCGCATGCAATCTCCACTAAGCCTCCAGTGGTTCTTCATGTGAGCAGACATCATCAGCCAAGGTCAGACTCGGTGGGTACAAAAGGCTGTATGTGACCTCTATATGCGTAACCTTCCTTGTGGTTTATTTTCAAAAGGTGTTCAGTGTATCTAATGACTCTGGCAGGCATAGGCACGAACCCAGTCCACGATGGTGTTGGCTGTCTGCAGTGGGCCTCGCCTGTTCCTTTGTGCTAGAAGTCATCTATTCTGAGAGGAACTTGCTATGACACTTTATAGAGTTGAGAAGGTAAAGTCCAGCTGGCATAGGAAATTGTGTCTAGGCTCTGTTTCTGACTCTGTAGCTTATTTACTGAATTATTTTGAGCTGATCTCTAAGCTCGCTGTACCTTGATTTTACCATCTCTAAGTTGAAGCTGGAAGTTGTGGTGATCTGTCTTATCATTTTGCCGTCTAGGAAGAGAAATTACCAAGAGTTAATTATTTCTGCAATGCAGCAATTCCTTGAGATCCCATACAATTACCTAAGCACCGTCTGCTGGCAGTCTGTGGAGCAGAAGACTGAACCAGTTTTCAGCAAAGACAGTGAAATGTGCTCCAGCAAGACTGCTATGGTAGCGGAAAGGAAAAGGCATTGACTGTGACATCTTGCTAGTCAGCTGTCCATTATGCCAGCAGCAACTTTGAAAGGATTGTAGAATAAAGGACTCTAGTCCCAAAGTCTGCTACCTATGGGGACATGAGTCCTCTGTCCTGTTAGTATGTTTTTAGGTATCTCTAGCCCATGGGAAAATGTGTCCCAAGACTGGCATCTGGTTCCTAACTACAAAAAGTTGAATCACTTTGAAGACCAAGAGAAACCACTAAAGGCAGCAGAAATAACATTACCTGTGTGGTATTCCAAGCTGGAAGGCAGGCAAACTAATAGAGATGCATGTCCTCAGGAAAGGAACAGACAATTCTGTGGAAGAATGAAGGTGTAGACTCAAATTGTAACTTCAGTGTATGAAAGTGGACCAATTCAGAAAGCAGGTCAGGAACAATGAGAAAAAACTTATTTTACACGATGATAGCTAGCAACGCAAAAAACCCCTCTTTTTCTACTAAACAGTTAAAGCCAAATTAACTATGTACTATATTAAACGTCTGCAGAAATAATTAATATTTTCTCAAATTTCAGCTACGTCATGGCAAAACTGGAGCAAATGTTTTGTTCACAGAATCAAACCTGCTTTATTTACTTTACCAAAAGTGTCTATTTAGAAAACCCATTAGAAAGTCATACACAGCAATATAAACAGTATTTGACCACCATGTCAAGAGCAAACACAAGCATCCCAGGTAGCTTCACAGCAGAATTTTCTCCCCACCAGTTGAAAGCAAAACACTTTATTCATGAGGTTCAAGGGAAGGTAATAAAATTTATACAGGATTGTGTTTGAAACAGGCAGTGCATCTCTGAGGGAGAAAAGCACAACTAAACTCAGCGGAGATCCATAGTGTCAGAAATCAGAGATCACCTGAGGAAGAGCTGTTGCTGTCTGGATATATGTGGAATCTCTCTCTGCTTTGGGGCTCTACCTGGGTACTGAGGAAATCTCCAGGCAAGATCTGCCTGTGGTTTAAGAAAGACTCGACCATTCCCTCTTGTATTATCTGCTTGCGTGACTCCCTGAAACGCTCTTTCCTTAGTAGCAGTAGTAATTCTTTTGAAGGTTAGTCTAACTAAGCTCTACAGGACATCTGTGAGGGGTGTAAAAGCAGAAAAGCAGCAGAAATGGAGAACAAGATTGTTCATTCAGGACATCCAGCCTTTTCATTCTGCAGAACCTGATCTTGTAAGAGGGCCAAGAACTCCTCTGCAGGAGGGAACTTTGGACTGGGGGAGACCTACATCGACGATTCAAAGTCTTCCTACCTCTCCCCAGTAGCAAGTACAGACCAGCGACAGGGAAGGTGCAGATGGAGCTTGTTTCTCCTTGCAACCCTATACCAGGATCGTGGTCATGAGGTAAGGGAAATAAGGCTATTTTAATTCACAGTGGGGGGTGAATCTAAGCTCACATCCTTAAGATCACAGGAGTTCAAAGGTGAGGGGTACAGCTTGTCTGGACCCAAGAGTTTAACTGTAGTATGCCAGTTGATGAAGGTATGAGGAATGAAAGAACAGCGGACAACATTTCCTAAGCAATTCTTGTTATGTTCCCTCAGGGTCTGCAAAGCACATGTGCTTCCTGTGGCTGTGAAGGGTAGGGGGGAGACGTCGGGGAAGGGAGTCCCCTCTGCCTAAGCACCTTCCCAAGGACGGTGGCTCTCATGCTGTACTGGAGCTGAACCCAAGGATAGTGGTTGTCTGGAAGCCCTGAGTGCTTCCAGATGTGGCACTGTGGGTTGGGGGAGGGTTAGCACACAGGCTGCTGCTTCTGGCAATCGGCAAAATCCAGGAGGGCAAAGCTGACCCAGCTGCATGTAAATGTTTCCTCACGCTGTAGCAAACCTTGCTAATGAGCAGCCTGGCTTCCCTTGGCTTTCACTGGGTTAATTCTCTGGTATGTTTTTTAGATCTCACTCTATTCTTAATCCATGTATTGTGAATATCAGTGAGTTGTGCCTTATCTCTGTTAGCTCTGAAGAGCCTTATTGCTCTCTGGGGTGGGCCAGCCATCGCAGTGGTGACCAGAGTCAGTAGCCTGCTGTGTGGTTTGGTCCTAGCCAGCTTTCAGCCATGGCATTAACTTGAGCCCTGAGAAATGTGCTGCTTCTCCAAGGTCAAGGTGATCTTACTTTAGTGAACTCCAAGTAGGTAGTTAGGAGGGGGGATGAGTCAGTGACCCATTCCCACTGCAGATACTTCCAGAAATGCAAATGATGAGGTTCCTAATTGCTGCCAATAATGTTTCCAATTCTACCTCTGAATATTTGAGCTTCTGCCTCCTCGTACCGTGGCTCTGTCTCCCACCAACTGCAGATGAGGCTTTTAGACAAGTGGTTCTTGCAGCAGTAAGTGTACGTGTCCATGCTGTACGCAGTGCAGTAGTTGAGCCCTGTTGCGCATCATAGTAGCTGTACACTCCGGCGCTGGAGTAATGTGCTACCTCAGGCAGAGATCAATACTGATGTCTGACCTTGATCTTCCTTTGTGGCAGCCTTAGCCTGACATTTTAGCTGGTCTGACTGGCTCTGGCGTGTAAATGAGCTGAACAAGCATGTTGCTGTTTGCACTCATGCCATTTACTGCACGTGCATAATCCAAGTTTCTAAGTGTTCCATGCAATATTTTTCTTGAAAAATCAACCGCCTGGAAGATTGTTTAAGCTCCACTCACAGCTCCTCAAGTTCACATCAGGTATGGCTGTAAGTGGTAGCTGCAGAATTTATAAACAGAGCAAATTCATCACCGAATGCATAATGAGCCAGGCCTTGGAAATGAAGGACACCAGTTTCTTTCTTCAGCATCCTGTCTGGTCTGCATCTGACATGTTCAAGCCAAATAGACACCATCATGAGCATTCACTCTCTGGGCAGCAGTGGGAAAAAGCAACAAAGTGGCATTTCACAGCCTGAGCTGCTGCTATTGTTCTACGCAAGATCTATAAATTAAATAAGGTCTCAAAGATTCTCAGTAAAAAAAGGCTTCTAAATAAATGCAGTTAGTAAAAGAGGGTCTCAGAAATGAGCAAATTTAGCTTTCTGTGAGAGTCCTACTGTATGTTGGCCATGAAAAATATCTTTGTCTCAGTCCTTGCTGGTTTACAGATTGATCTCGATGTGGAAACTTGTGCCAAAGAATATTCGAGATGTTCTCTTTTGGTAAATCTATAGGAGAAGTTAATTTAGGTAAACCAGGGAATCCTCCTGAGATTTCAGAGAAGGAAAATCTGGAGGGACTTACAGACTAACAGCATTGGCCTGTGCTATTTTTCTGAAACCACTTCAGCTGTAGCCAGACTTGAGAAAATTTAAATGAGGTCTGTAGTTGGGATGAGTCCAGAGGACAAGTTTTGGCTTTTCCAGTTTAGTACAGTGGGAAGAGGTGGGAAAGGTGTTGATAAACAGAAATGAACAGAAATGAAAAGGCTGCCACAGCTGGCTGACATTTAAAATCTGTGAGACAGTTTTTTTACTTCAAACTCCCAGCGATGAGGAGTTTTAAGGGCCAGATTCTCACGCCAGCCACACCAAACTAAATGGGGAGTAACTCCTAGTCTGCTCCTCACTTACACCAGAAGACAGGTGTGAATCTGGATCTAAAAGGAAGGCTAGACAGGCTGTCACGCTGGGTAATGATGCAATATATCAGAGCTGGAAATCAGACCCCAGGCACTGCAGCGAGGACTTGAGGCACCCCGCTCCCTGCCTGTTCAGGCTCTGCTGATTTCACTCTACATGACCTAAAATGGTTTCTATTTATTCACTTCAGCCTTTTCCTTGAAGTAATTCCTTAGCAATCCTCCTGTGGGCGCAGATGTTGTGACATGCAGGTCTCATCTTTGGTGGTTATACCCACATGGAAAGGGAGGGATGCCTCCAAGTCCTTTGTTGCCCATCTCCTGCCCGCTGGTTTGAACATCTCGAGTGTGTATAAAGGCAAGATGAAGCCATGAGGCCCTGGCAAAGGAAACTTGCAGCTGTAGGAGCACATCTTCCTGGATTTATAAACAGTGGCACAAAGCTCCTGGCTACCACCAGGGATTACTATGGTTTCATTTGGTTTTGTTTTCTTGCCCATTGAGGAAATCAATCACAGAATCACAGAATCATTTGGTTGGAAGAGACCTTCAAGACCATCGAGTCCAACTGTTCACCCTGCACTGCCAGGGTCCCTAAACCATGACCCTCAGCAAATCTTCATCCCCTGGCCTATTTCCTATTTACGTTAGGCTGGGCTGCACACCCACCGCCTCTCCTGTGCTGAGTTGGCTCTGCAGTCTCCGGGCGTGGGAACAGATCTGTGAACTGTCTAGAAATAAACAGGCAAGTTATCCTACCCACACAGGCAAATCTGACACTATATGCCTGACATTGCATTCCGTCTGTCTAGAAGTCCTCATTTATTCTTTCAAGACTTTATTGCATGAATCTTTTTTTTCAACTAAAGTAGTCTATTACTTTTTTCCGTAGAACCATTAGGCATGTGACATTTCCACCAAAACAATAAAGTTTTCAAATAGTGCCAGTAAAATGCTGGAGGTTTGATTAAAAATGAGAAAAGAGATGTGATCAATTAACAGGTTATTTCTCCAGCCCCAGAAAACTAAACTAACCTCTTAAGGACAAAAGTTTGCAGACAAACTTTTGAACTTCTTTAAAAGAACTCCTCTAAATACTTTTAAATGAACATATGTATATTCATTAGCATATTTGATGAACTATTGTGCCCTGCTTCTCACTGAAAATAATAAACTGATGCACTAGTGTAAGAAGAATCAACTGAAAGACCTTGTTTTCCACACGTGTGGGAATATAAATAGTTTCTTCTTTGTGGATCGCTTGTTTCCCTAGGGCTCTTTCTCACAGCAAAA
Organism: Bucorvus abyssinicus; assembly: GCA_009769605.1. Classification (NCBI taxonomy): domain Eukaryota; kingdom Metazoa; phylum Chordata; class Aves; order Bucerotiformes; family Bucorvidae; genus Bucorvus; species Bucorvus abyssinicus. The sequence continues at coordinate 22,191,081 of CM020033.1, forward strand.
CCCACTATCTTCATTATGTCCTAGTGTCTCTCTTTGTGACAATATGGACTTAACGTGAAAAGTCCGGACACAATAACTGCTCTCTGTGAGAGCTATAGACAAATGGTCAAAATAGCACAAAATAAAACCAGCAGAGTAAGTTGCGGGGTTGCCAGAGCTAGAGAGTTTAAAACTGATAGCCTCGCTTAGCTCCTAGTCATGGTTATTATGACAACGGCTTATGACTTGAGCAATGCTGGACTCACCTCTTTATAGCTCCTGTGCAAAGCAGAAATATACCTCTATAACTTGTAAGTGAGGAACACCACTGATGTACTCATGCCTGTCTTCTGGGCCAGGAACACATAGGCTTTTTTGAACACCTTTTAGACCCTGAAGGCTTGATTTAATTGCCAGACTGTAGATGTCTGGAGTGATATGAAGTATGCTATTGTGCAGAGCTGGAACATAGAACAGCAGCTACAGAGCATTTAGCTGTCCTGGAGTGGCTGATGGGGCTGGCAGTCCAAGCAGGGACATCTCAGGCTCAGGCAGTTGAATCCCATAGGTATCCCCATTCCCCTGCAGGCGATCTGATGAACTCATCTTTAGCAGTTTTATGGGGATTTAGTTCATACTGATGATACCAAGAACATATTTAAGCCAGCCAAAGTTCAAAAAATAAAAATAAAAATGATTCGTATACAGTTATACCTAAGTTCTAGAACCACCTTACATGAAATTCATTATACAAGCTGTAAAGCTCCAAAGCAATTGTATGAAGCTCCTAAACTGGAGTTTAGCTAAGAGATGTCCACCAGTCAGGCATCAGCATTTGAAGACTTGAAGCATTGGAAGAGCTACCAATTCCTCTAAATAATAATAATAAAAAAGCTCATTTGAATCTCATTTGCCTATTGTCTGAAATAAGGTCATGCTTCTGGCTTGGCTGGTGAAAATATTGAATATTTGGAGCTGCAAGGTAGTGCATTTGGCAATAACCCTGCAAAATGAATAATGTGATAATACAATGGAAAATGATACCCAGTTCAGGGAAGAATCATTCCTTCTCACTTATTTACTGTTAAGTCAGCACTGTTTGGTTTCATTCCCTTACCTTGATATAGAAAGAGATGTGCTGGACAGACAGAAAAACTGTCATTGGACAAGGGAGGTAGAAGTGACAGGGATATTGCGTGTTCATTAAAATTTATAAGCACACATCTCAGACGGTCTGATTTGCTGTCTCCAAAGAATTATGCTGCATAGAAATATTTCATGCAGCCTAAGGGTGTGCAAGATTTCAAAACTGTGAACATGTAAAAATGTCCTGGATCAACGCCATGTCAAAGGAAAAAAGAAGCCCAACAGTAAAAAACACCTTAATAAGTTGTTGGTTGGAATTCAGATGTGAACTCCAGAATATCTATATTGATGTTATTTCTCTCTTGCTTCCAGCTCATCCAGCAGATATACTTTACTAGCAAAGACTTGCCCTGGACCCCCCATTTTTACCAGGAAGAAAACTCATTTCTCTTGGCAGTGTTGTGTTGAGAACCCTTGAGGGCTTATGCTTTTATCCTCACCACACATTTTTGAGGTTGGTAAATAATGTTATCTCAAGTCAGCTAACAGCAGAGTTGGGGCGTGGAAAGGTTGGAGGGTCATCCATGGGAAAGCCTGGGCAGGAACATGAGCAGGGACCGCACATCTCACACCTGGATCTGATGCAACCACCGTCCTCTCCTGCCCTTTCCTGCAATTCCTCCAGCCAGCTCCTTGGAGGAGAAAATGTGGATAGTGCAGGATCATAGCATCATTTAGGTTGAAAAAGACCTTTAAGACCATCATGCACAGCAGTAGATCTACTGTATTTTTCTTTATTATAATATAAAAGTTGCTATCTTCTTGTTAAAGACGGTTTGCTAAATCTGGAGTCTCCTGGATTCCTCTTGCACGTTGAAATCCACAGCTCCCTCTAAAAGTAGATACATTTTTAATCTGATTTTTTAAATTTACTCACAGTCGTTTTAGATTAATAATCCCATGGTGAAACCCCAAATCTCCAGCCCTGAAGACAAATGATTATTAAGCAGGAAAACAGCCTGCTGGTGACTCAGTAACTTTTATTTTGCATTTGTTGTGGTGTTTAATTTATTGCATGCAACTTGGATTTGCACATCCACCACACTGGACTTTACCTACCCCTTAGCCTTGGCTGAGCAGGTTGCACTACACCTTTCTCGGATGAAAGCTCTCCTTTCTTCCCCAGCTGCCCCGCTCCCCGCTCTAGTGCCCGGGGACTTCGCTGCCTGCTATTTTTGTGGTGAATGTTATAGGTGGAAACAAAAAAATCTCAAAGGAGATAGAGAGGGAACAAAAGCCTCCACTAAAGCCCCAGCGCAGGCAAGCTGGAGTGGCTGCAGGCCTGAGCGCAGCGAGAGGGAAGCCTGACGCCTCGGGAGCTTTTCCATCAGCATCCCGCCACATATTAGCTTCCTACACAGTCAAGCCTCTGCACAAAAGAGTTAATCACAAACTCATCATCCCGAAAAAGATCAACACAAACGACTTTTGCTTATACATGGCTGGGGTTGTGCTAACATACGTTTCCCGGCTGGGCTCCCCAGGGTTGGATCCAGCTGTGTTAATCTGCTTCTGTCCAATGCAGCCAGAAGCAAGTTAATCTTTACTGTCAGTCTTCCTTTTAAAGGCAACGTGAAAGAAAAGCAAAAGCAGCTCAGAGACAAGAGCTAAACAGCTTTTAAAGGAGCTAAAAGGAGCCTGGTTTATGTGATTGCTAATTTGAATTGCCCACTGTTAAAGCTCAGCTCGCTGTGCTGAAGGTAAAGGAGGCAGAAGACAGCGCTGCCGTGTGAGGCTGTGGGGTCCTGCGGACAGATGGGGCAGAAAGGCAGCAACTGAGTCTGCAGAAAGAAATAGTGTAAATATTTTGGCTGCCACAGTAAAGACCATTTAATGGAAGTTAAGGGCAACAAAGGGATTGGAGGGTGGCTCAGGTGGCTGTGGGATGTTTTCATAGACCCTCAGAGGAAGCAAGACAGGACATATTTGATGTAAGAGTCCCACTTACAAGAAGAAGGCATGCATGTGTGGAAAAATGTATTTAGATCCTCTTGCTTCCATGCAGAAACAAAGCACTGTTCTCCCTTTTTAGAATAAATGAAGAAAGAACATAGGAGCTGTCAGGCAAGTTGGGGGGGTGAAGGGAATGGAGCGAGATGCCACTGAATCTTCCTTTCCAGTGAGACCTGGCTCAGGACTCCTATGGCCTGATCCTATGATCTGGTGACACAATGTCCCACAGCTTAAAAGTGTGATGTGATCCCTATACATACTCCAAGGAAAATGAAAAAAGCAGTTCTGCAAAAGAAAATGTCACGTAGGCAAGCTGCAGCCACAACCTCTTCAAAGCTGAGAGGTAAAGCTGCCTGCTCAGACTGTACACAGTGATAAACCCTTAATTTACACAACAACGTGTGATTATTTCCACAAACCATTCCAAAAAGGGAATACTTTTCAAAACATATCATATAATGCAAAAATTTTTTTCTTTTTTTTTTTTCCCCCATTGAAAATTTATCCCTGTGTATTCCTGCCGTACATAACCCTCCTCCGGGCAGATGCAGCCAGTTGTGAAGCACTTGTGGTGAATTTTTTTGTAACCCCTTCCTACAATTCTCCAGTAAATGAGATTCCACGACTTCCTGGGAGAATCTGCCCCAGGCCTTACCATAACTACTATTGAAAATACTTTTCCAGCTTCTAACCTAAACTTCATTGCTTGATTTTAGTCCACAACATTGTCCCCAGCAGGCACAGAGGAAAGAATCTGTCCCTTTTCACAGATATCTTCCATATTGCAAAATACTACAGTTGCTGCAAACTTTTCTGGAAGAGGACCTGGCTGATTTTCCACAATTTACTGTGTTATCATGTGTTTACTGAGCTGTGGTGTTTAAGCATGCTTAACCCACCCAACAGAGAAGTGAAATGCTTTGGCTTCACCCAGCCGTGAAGGTGAAGCTGGTGCATAGAAAACCGTCTGCAGACAGTGGGCTGTGTGTGTCTGTATCCCCAGCTTCTAGCTCAGAAAAAAAACCATTAATTTTTCAGCTGAAATTTTCCCAAAACTGCTCAACCTGGGCTTCACTGGGCCACTGTCATGGAAAATTTAAATGAACAAATGGTTTAAGTTTAACAATCTAGTAATTGAAATGTAGAATCTTGTAAGGCAATGTTAACAAAACTGCTGTTAATTCCGCTTGATTTATGTAGGCACATGCTTGTCCAAGTGTATCGAGGCAAATGCATGGATACCGGTCTCTACACTTAAATCCCTTCATCCCCTGCTTTTTCTTTAAATATTTGTGAAATGTTCATATCAGGTAAAAACAAAAACAGAAAAATGCACTTTTGTTTTACTGTCTTGGCCTTGAATCTCTGATAGCATGACTGTGAATCGTACAAAAGTAAGTTACATGCTTTTATAATGAATGCTTCAGTAAAATGTTTTCTCTTGGTATTACAGACATCTTAGAAAGCTTTACTGGCTGTAATTTAACCTCTAAAATTGGAGGGGGGGGTGGAGGCTTGACATAAATTAATTTGAGGTGTTTTCTATAATATGTAAGATGTAGCAGTCTTAATGTAAATTACAAAAGGTAAAATCTTTAAGCTTCTCTATAGTTTCAGAGGGAAAACAAAATTAAATCTCCATTGGAACAAGGCTTCCTAAGCTGTAGGTTTACTTTTCTGTCAGCTTTGGAACTTTTATCACTTTCCTCTCATCCTTGATGATTCTTCCTTGCCCAGAAAACAGTGATGTTGAATATTGCAATCAGGAGCGTGCTGGCGTTAGTGAGACAGAAATACCCTGTGCACTGTTGATTGAAGAAAGGCGTGAACAGCAAACTCACTAAACAGAGAACTACTGCACTGTTATTTTAACAGTAAAGCTTTTAGCATTTAAAACCAATACATTTGAGATTGGAACATTCTTAAACTGTTTCAATAATAGGGAAATTACTTGATTTATGTATTTACACCTGTAGAAAATACAATCACTTGAGGATAAAAAAAGCTCTTTACAACAATTATTCTATTATTTGATATATGACACTTTTTGAGGTAGGTAGGCTTTATTCTCCCACCCCTCTCTTTTCTACATAGAGTGGTTAAGAAATGTGTTTGAAGTGATGCAGACTATTTCAGTTAAGTCAGGAGTTTTCTAATCCAGCCTCATACACTGCCTACAGCACATCTTTCCTCCATTAACATGGAAGTCAGCATCTACCTACCTCTCTGAATTCCAGGAGTCATCGGGGGATGCAGGTGGATGAACCCAGGCCTTATTTCTCACATTTTGAGCGTGTACACCAGTGTAATGCAATAACATCCCTACACATTTCTAAAGCAACAATATTTTGTTATTTAGGAAGCTCTTTTTAAAGGCAGTGTAAAAATTAGCTATATTCCACCCAGGTACATGCAGACTGGCTTATTAGCCTCTTCTTTAAACCTTTTCCCTTCCCTCCAGGTTCCAGACAGGCTGTTACAAATGAGCATAATCACAGCTTTTTTAACCAATCACTTCTTCTGATTTTTCCTTTCTCTGTTTTCAATGGATTTTAGATAAAATTTATTATTGAGCACAAATGCAAGTGTGAGCTGGTGAATACCTACCACAGTAAGCAAACTTACAGGAAAGCAAACTTATTTCCTGTTAAACCACAAAGTACTGGGAACTGTAGCATCATGTTTTATTTTATAGGGATTAAGTTAACCTACTTCTAAATCCTAATTTTCTGAATAAAATAGAGTGTATTATCTTTTCTGGCAAAATTTTTGTGGTTTTGCAAATGTGCAATGTGCGGCAAACACAGAAACACATAAGTGCATTCTAGTCTATTTTTTTTCCTTTTTTTTTTTTTTTTCCAGTGTGGTAGGTTTTAAGAAGGAGGGTTTAACTCGTGCCTGAATCCTGTGCTACCATTTCACGTAGGGCAGATTCTTTCCCTATATGAACTCAAATCTGCAATGGATTCCTCTTGTATTTAGTAATAGGTCTGCATCTTTATGCAGCAGGAGTTCGCTGATCCTTAATTCAGCCCTGAAGAGATGAAAGTCGAGTCACGGCTAACTTTCTAAGATTCTAGATTTGGTGGGAAAATATATGCTTCCTCACTGTTTGCCCTTTTTTACTCTTTTTTTTTTTTTTGGTAATGTGTACCTAATACCACTGTAGATGCATAGAACTAAAAATCAGTTTTAAACGTTTCGTTTCGTACTCTACTTTCAAAAGCAACACTGTAGTATCATGAGCTTTTTAAGTCAATGTAACTCAGCCATGCTGATAAGATCTCTACCAGCCCCATCAGCTCACTCCTTCTCCTGCACCATCCCTGTGGGAAGCTGACCCAGGTTAACACTAAACTGGCAAATAACAAATGAGTTTGTAACACGGATTGTTCCTCTGATCTTTATCATGTGGCTAAATCAATGTTTGTGCTGGGACATGGAAAGAGCAGCACAGGGAGCTGCAGTAAGGCAGAGGTGAGCATCTGGACTGCAGTGCCAACTTGCGTGGGTTTACACCACCTGTGATTTTATGGTGCCTGAGGAGAATTTTAAGAGAATGGTTTCTCAGCTGGAGCATGTTTCCTTGCATAAAGCAGTCTTGATTTTCTACAGAACAGCCCTGAGTGTGGCATAGGTGCATGGCACATCCAGATGTCAGGACCTTTTACATAGATATCAAAACAGTGGTTGAAAGGCATAGCTTAATCGCACAAGTTAGAAAAAAAATTCCTAAATTAACCTTTGCCTAAGGTAACAAGGTTTGTACTTTACATATTAAATAAAAGAAGTAGGGTCTATAAGGAGCGTTCTTAGCATAAGAACATAAAAATGCATTATAAAGTTCAGCACCTTATTTTTATGATTCCCATAAAGTCCATGAGATAACAATGTTTGCGCACTAAATTAATTTTCATCAAGCTTCATTGCACAGTCTGTTCTCCCGATGTTTCCCAGTGGCAGCTGCTTAAAGTTCTTCATTTAAATCATTAAATGCTTGATTTATGGTGCATGCTTCCAGAGCCTTAGCACTTTTCCAACTCATATTGCAATGTATCCTTATCGTAATCATGTTACCGCTTAAATATATTTGGATGGCGGGGGATTAAAGTGAACCAGCCTGTTCATTCTCTTTCAAATGAATAAGATTATTTATCTGACAGTTGCTGTAACAGGCACAGAGTGTAACTCAGAACAGCCTTGTTAGTAAGTTGAAGGCAGACTTACTGCTTCATTGGTGTTTCAATATCATTAACTGGTACAGTCTTGCTTCTAAAATATATTTCCTCTGGACAAGATCCTTATCTGCACTGGAAATAGTTGATTATTTGGATTCTGGAATAAGTTTAACTTTTTTTCTTTCTAGAAACAAGACAGAAAGAAGTCAATACCTCCAAGCTTGAAAGACATGAAGCACAGGGCCAGAGGGCATGCTTTTTCTAAGACACTTCTCCAACCTCTGGCTCCCGCTCAAAGTAACCACTCACCTTTGGTTTTTGTTTAAAAAAATGTAGAGGAATTGTATGGTCTTTTGCAGTGGCAAAGAAAGATATCCAAAGTTTTGATACCAGCAAACACCCATACCAGCCTCAGTGACCGGTTAAAAGGGCATTTGCATCATACCTAAAATTATCACTAAGCTGTACATTAGAAAGCAAAGAGCAGATGAAGGTAGTACTTTTTAATGTTATTTCTGTCATGATAGACTGAATTCAGACATATTGGAGACATCCCCCAGTGCAGCTGGGGACAACTGATAGTGTCCTTCTGTAGTACAGGTAGGAGTGGAAAAAGTTTTTCTAACTACTGACCAACTCAAAGCAGTAAATCTGCCCTTTTTCTCATATTTGTTTGGTACAATGTCATATTTCCAACAATCTTCTTGAAATCAGGAGAATAGTGAAAGAGGGGCTATGAACACATCCATTCACATGTAAGAAAACCACTTCTCAGTCCAAATGTGTGTTTGTGATATTTTGTACTCAGATCTGTAAAATATTTCAACACTGCAGCATTACTGGTGAGAATATTGGTGCAAAGTCTATTTAAAACTGAAACACTTAGAAAATTGCCAAAAGCAAATACCAAATTCTTCACAGATGGAAGCTGGCGGTGTTCTTGCAAGTCTATTCTCATTGTTTTCTCTTTGCAGAAAATAGAATTTAATACAGTGGTGCAACTTGAAAGAGAACGTACTAAGAGTAGAATAAATCATGTTGCCTCCCACTCCCAGCAAACATCACTTCTTTAGCCAGCTGAAATATTCCAATATTCTGTTTATGTTTGATGTTGATAATTTATTTTGATTTACAAGAACAAGGGAATTATGGGTGCTGACAAGAAAACTGTGGGAATTATGCTGGAGTGATTTTGGACGTTATGAGTCAGGGTTACTGCCCTACCACTTTGCCAGATGTTACCAACCCCTTTGGCTAGAGCAGCAGTGGTTAACTGTGTGCTTCAGCTCAGCCGCTGCATTTCATAGCCTGGTGTGTTAACCTCCCCTTTGATTTCTTTCCTTTCCACGGATTTATAGGATTCAGTTGCATCTCATTTACAGGATGAACAGGATTCAGTTTCATCCAAAAGGAGTTCAGGTCATCCAGATTACACCACAGTGTGAAACAAAAGACAGAAAATTGGAACTATCAGGAGATTTGCTTCGAGAGCAGCTATAACCCTGACTACAACTGTGATGGAGACACACTCTCAGCAGGTAACAATAAATAATATGCAGCAGCAGTGGAGACAAGTGGGCGAAGTACATGAGCTCCCAGAGGAAACATAACAAAACTGGGGTTTTTTTCCTTACAGAACAGAAAGAAAGAACATTAAATCAAAGTCTCCTTTAAGGCCTTTTCTGCAAGATGCTACTTTCAGTTTCCAATAATCATTATCATAGAATCATACAACAGCCCAGGTTGGAAGGGACCTCTAAAGATTATCTGGTCCAAGTTTTCTTGGGAAAGGTAGCCTAGACGAGATTATCTAGCAGCCTGTACAATCACATCTTGAAAATCTCCAGTGATGGGAACTCCACCACGTCCCTGGGAAGGTTGTGACTCTGTAAAAAATTTCATATAACAAAATGAAACCTCTTCAGGTGCAACTTGAGCCTGTTGCTGCTTATTGCCTCCATGAGGCTCCTTATGAAGAGAAACCCTCCATCCTCTTTATAGCTGTCCTTTAAGTACTGGAGTATTGTGATGAGGTCTGCCTGAGCCTTCTCTTCTGCAGGGAGAGAAGATCTAACTCCTTCAGTCTTCCCTCACAGGGCAGGTTCTCCAGCCTTCCAATCATCTTTGTGGCCCTCCTTTAGACCCTCTCCTATCTGCTCGCATCCTTCTTGAATTGTGGGGGCCAGAACTGGACACAGTACTCCAGGTGTGGCCTGAGGAGCTCTCAGTAGAGTGAAATGACCACATCTCTCTCTGTGCTAGTAATGCTCCTGCAGATGCAGCCCAGGATCTGATTTGCCTTCACTGCTGCAGCAGCGCACTGCTGACTCATGGTCAGCTTCCTGTCCACCAGGACCCCCAGATCCCTTTCAGCGATGCTGCTCTCCAGCTACACAGATCCTAGCCAGTACTGGGCTCTTTAGTTATGTCGTCCCAGGTGCAGGACTTTGTACTTGTCTTTGTTGACATGCAGTTCTTGCTTGCCCACTCTTCCAGCCTGTCCAGGTTTCCCTGTAAGATGGTTTTCCCTTCTAATGTGTCCCTCTGTCGTGGTTGAGACCTGGCTGGCAACTAAGCTCTACTCAGTTGCTCTATCCCTCCAGTAGGAGGAAATATGACAGACAACTTAAGGGTCAAGACAAGGGACAAGGAGAGCTCACTCACCACTTATGGTCACTGACAAAAGACAGACTTGACTTGGGGAAGTGGAATCAATTTAATTTAAACAACAAAACCTCTACCGAATTACCAGTTGAAATCAGAGTAGAACAATAAGAGAAACTTAGTTTGGCTCTTAAACACATCTTCCCCCCAACCCTCCCTTCTTCCCTGGCCCGGCCTTGCTACCTCCTTCCGCCACCACTCGGTGCAGAGGGCAGAGGAGGGAAGGGTGGGGAGGGGTGCACTCACTCTCACTTCCCTCCATACAGTTTCTATTGCTTGCTCTTCTTCACGGGGAACGTTCCTCACAGTTCTGCCTTGCAGCCACATGGCATCCCTCTCACAGGAGACAGTCCTCCATGAATGTCTTTAGCTAGCAGGGAGGCCTGCTGCCAATGTCGATTCTCCCAGCGCCGAACCGACCCAGTGCCAGTTCTCAGATTCATGGCCTTTTTCAGGATTACTTGTCAGCTGTGTCATGGGTCTCGCTCCTGCTCCCTGCCGCTTGGACCTCTTCCCTGGCTCTCTGTAGCCCGACTGTTTCTCCACCAGTGCTCTCTGAGTTTTGCAGGGTCTCAGCCTGCCAACTCACCACGGGCCAAAGGGAAATGGCTGTACTGGCATGTCTCCCCAACCTCTTCCTTGCTACCTTGGGTGAGCACATGGTTGGTTGCCGCATGGTTGCCTCTCCTTCCGCCCTACGCCCTCAAAAACAAAAGAGCACTCCTGAAAAAAATAAAAAGGCCTTCCCAAACCTGTTTCCTCTCCTAAATAGTTTTATTTGCAGAGCTGCTGAGTGGCTCAGCCTTGGCCAGAGGTGAGGCCAAATATGAGCGGGGGGTGAGGTTTGCTCGAGAAGTTTCTTACAGGGACCACGCCAGCAGCCCCATCTCCCACTACCGAAACCATGCCAAACCAAAGGCAGTAGCCTTCTTCCCCGCTACTGAAACTGCACCAAATCCTAAACCCCCACACCACCTCACCACCCAGTTTAGTGTCATTAGCAAACTTGGTGGGGAAGCTTTCAATGCTGTTGTTCACATCATTTATGAAAATTTTGAACAGAGTGGGGCCCAGTGTGGATTCCTGGAGGATCCCACTTGTGACAGGCTGCCAGCCTGAACGAAAACCACTGATCACCACTCTCAGAGCAGCCACTGATCCAGTTTCCTATCCATCTCACAGACCACTCATCCTGTCTGGATTTTACCAGTTTATCTAGGAGGATGCCGTGGGAAACAGTGTGGAACGCTTTGCTGAAGTCTGGGTAAATGACATCCACTGATCGACCCATATAGACAGAAAGCCTTACTTTGTTGTAGAAGATGATTGGGTCAGTCTGGCATGATTTGCCTTTGGTCAATCCACATTTGCTTTTCCCAATCACCTGTTTAATTTTTCTTGTAACAGTTTCTAGGAGGACTCATTCTTAACAGGCCTGTAGTTTCCTGCTTCCTCTTTTGGGCATTTATTATTTTTATGGAGCAAATTTGAAAAACTCAAATGAAAGTTACCGGATTCAATACAAAAAGACTTCCTGCCTCCCATCACTGTTGGGGAAAGGAAACCAGCTTCTCTCACCTCCAAACTAATTTTTGTCTTCCAAAACCCTATAAACATACGCAGTGTGTGGATACTCTATACACTTTGCTGTTCTGAATCCTTTTCAGGAAAGGTGTTCAGACTTAAGATGGGGATTTTACTCTCCCTTCTCTGCAGTTGAAAAGGCATTCTGGTCACAGCAGCGTTGTCTGAAACACTGGGACTCCTTGCAGAGCAAGAGCTTTGTTCCTAGCAAGTTGTTCCGGCAGAGCCAAGCTCTTGCAGGGCACATCTTGGAATCTTCACAAAGAAGACTGAAGTAAATAAAGCTTTCGCAGTCACCAGTCTGATCTCATGTTATGTGTTTAAATTAATAATTTCTGCCTTCCTGACAGATCTTCTGCTGAGTCATGTGTCCAGATTAGTATCCTGCTTTGTCTAAATGGCTTGTTTCAAATCAAGAGGTTTACAAGGAAAAGCCAGAGGCTAAAAAATGCACCCTTCACTCAGGATACGTAATTAAGTCAACCAGAAATGCTAGTAGAGTTATACTGCCCCATCTGTTGACCGCTGTTTGACACCTGTAGTTTTCAGGCTGTTTTAGGGAGTAAGCAGCCAACGGTGAAATACATGTGGAAAACAAGAAATGCTGAGAGATTATGGTAATTAGCAAGACATAAAGATGAGCATGGGCCAGGCCAGAGAATAGAAATCAGGTCTTGACCATACTGCTGTACTCATTTAAAAAAAAAAATAAAAAAAAAATCAGCTTTTAGCTGGATGTGTTTAAAGACAGTTGGCTGTTTCCAACTGTAACTGCCTTTAGTTCTTCAAAATCATCCTTGTCTTTCTATTTTAGGATTTACAGTGAAGAAGGAGTGGGAGTCTGCTGCATCTTACCATCTGACTTTCCTTAGAATTATGGCACTATAAAAGGGAGACTGGCTTTCCTATAGGGTTAGCAAGAAAGCTGTGACTGCTGCTTCTTCTATTCAATGGAAATTTATAGCAATATTTTGTATTTTAGTTTTGCCTTCCTGTCACAGCATCTAAACTGTGCATAAGAGATCCTGTCTACTGGCTGAGAAGATACTTCACAGAAACTATCTTTGGTGGGCAATGTTTGGTCTCTTTGCTTGAAAGCTGGAAAAGTCCCTCTGCTCTCAGAAAGTTGGTGCTTTTCTTACACACTTCGATACTGTTGTGGTTACCACATACTTCTGCCCTTTCTACTGAAACTCATGGATGACTGTACTCTGAGTTTTATATTATTTTTAGGATTCCAAGCAGAAGGTTTTGCTGTTTCAGTTTTGAGTCCTTTCTTGTCACTTCCTCAAAAATTCATACCAAATTTTTCAACCATTCCCCTTCCTGAAGACATGGTGACAAAGTTCCTTTTTCTTTCCCCTTTCTTCTTTTTCTTCTTTTAAAAAATGAAGAAACAAAACATTATTCAGATGCTTCGTGATCTCATTCCTTATTAACTTTAGAAATATCTTGCCTACCACAGAGATCAGATTCACTAATCTATGGCTTCCTGACTCCTCCTCAGTTCCTTTCCTACAACACTTCCAGAAATGCACAGATACCTATTTTGGCATCAAATCTGGATTCCATGAGCAGAAATCTTCAAATATATCTACTTATAAAACTTTTGATTGTATCCTTTTCTGAAACAGAGAATCTAATTTCCACTCATAATAGCCATACAAATTAGGTAGACAGTTAATCAGTGATTAACCAAATAAATTCCTCTGACATGAAATCTGGAGCGTCCAGAGGTCTGGTGCTGGTTGTCTGGAAAAGGTCACCATCCTTGTTGGCATTTTTAATCAATTTTACAGTGGATGCCAAGAACAGTGGAACGTCTTTTTTTTTTTTCCCATGTGTTTCAGATCCACAGCTGAGAAATTAGCTCAGGCTAAGAAATACCCATAGGCTGAAGCTAATTATAGGAGCTCCAGCAGCATATGGTGAGTCTGGTCTGCAGGATGGAGCCCTCTGGCTGTGCCTCTCAAAGGGCTCAGGACTAAAACTAAGTGGCTTCATGGCCTTTTACAGGCTACCTGCCAGGAGGTGAATTTCATTCTTACAAATCGTAATAATAACAACAAAACCAACAACAACAATAATAAAAGTTTTGAGTTTTGTCAGTGTCATATGCTACTGCTATTCCAAAAATATCTCAGAAGGGCTGCTTTTCAATTGTTCCCTCTGGCACGTCTTCAGACAACGTCATCCTTTCTGCTTTTTTTGTCAAATTCTGAGAATTTACTAAAACTCTGTAGGCTGGCTTCATTTGGGGTTTCTGCTCTGGAAATACCCAGCTACTCAGCACTCCAAAGATATCTTTGTGCCTTTTTTATGTTACAGTCAGAGGAATTGCCAGAATTTCCAAAGCCACTGCAGACCTGATAGGGTAGTTCCAGTGAGAAGTGCAACTGGGGGTGTATTTTACCCCTAACTGTAGACCCACACCTGTGCATTTCCTCATGAGTGCGAGTCTCAGATAGAGTTCACAAGCTAAGCTGAAAAATCCAGAGTTTCAAGGCCTTTCAAAAAAATATTTTTCCCCTCTTTCTCTAAAAAAATAATTTCTGTTTCACATAAAGGGCTTTGCTGAGTTAAGGGCCCTCCTCTTCTTCCTTCAGTTTCTTTTAAAATGAAGCTGCTGCCATCACTTTTCATCTGTTTTCTCTAATTGCATTGTAGGAAACAGGGCACAGAGGAAACAGCCCTGGTTTTATTGCTGCTATCTCCATGGTCAGCAGAGGGGAAGGATGCAGCTTAAAACGTTTTGTTAAGGAATGTGCCCATCAAGATAGTTTTGCCACCTCTTAGCTCTGGGCAAGGAAATACCATACTGTTTTGTCTTGCCAGAAGCATGATTTTCTAAGCATTTCAAGCAAAACCAGTTGCTGAGGTTGATTCTGGCAAAATTACAAAATTCATAAACCTGTCAACTCTTCCCACGTCAGAGGTGGGACTGTGTGCCAGCTCCATTGGCACAGTGCCCTCTCGCCTCTCCCCACTTCCCTTTGGCAGCTTCACTACACAATCTCTAACTTACCAAAGCGCTCGCCAGGAAATGTTCTCATTCCAGTGTCTGGATTGCTGCAGCACTGACTTATGACACTGGCATCTCCCTTCTGCAATGAAATGTTGCTTTTACAAACCTAAGTGGAGATGGCAAAATAACCCCTTCTCATTTTAAAAGCGATATTGTTCTTGCCTTCCCCCTTGCAAATCGTTGACATTGTCGACTCAGCTAAAGGATTTTGTCTCTTTGGGGTCATTCTGAAGAACCTTACTAGGTCCCTGGTTTTTTGTTTTTTTTTTTTTTTTAGAAAAGAACTAGATATATGTAAACAAGAGTGAGTAGATCATAATTTAAATAGCACTCCCTCCCTCTTACTAAGCCATTTGCTTTCCTAACTGAAACCAGTGGTTTGTGATTCTTCACATTATTCTTTTAATGTCATGACCTGTATGTCAAAGTGAGAGGTTGCTTGTGGATTTTCCTTGTCTTTGAAAGCAATACTTTCTCCAGAGACAAAGAGGCTTTTTTACAACACTCTTAGCAATTGCCATGAGGTGGGAGCTACAAATCGGGCAAGCCTGGGCAGTTGCATGCTGACATTTTTCATTCCTCATGTCCCACAAGTATTTTTCTTTCAACAAGGCTTCTGTGTAAGTGAAAAGGAACTTTTTTGTTTCCTTGATTTAGTTATATTATGGTTTTAAATTCCAATTTGGTCCTAGTTTCCCTTTGGAAGTTGCCCTGAGCATAAAAAATTTCAAATTTATGCTGTCCTTCTATCCCTATCAACAAATAAGGGACAAATTTACTTTATTTCATTTGAATTTGCAAAGCCTTTGTAAGCTGTTTTCCACAATAGACCACTCATAGCTTTGCATGTCAGAAATTAAAGAGTAGGCAGATTTGGCCCTTGAAAAGAAGACTTTTCCAACTTTTTGTAAACATTAATGACCTATTCATAAAGAAAAGGGCAAAAGTTTTGCACAAAGTGATATTAATGCATTGAAAAACTGCTAAAGTCTGCTGGAGAAATAAATGATGGTGATAGTTTTGAGCAGACTCTTTGGGAAAGAGAAAAGAGGGCTACAAATATACTGAATATAATCTTATGATGGAATTAGGAAGTTTCCATTGATGTTTCTAGTGATTTTCATACATGCATAATATGAGAACAGAAGAACAGCTTTACCACATCAAACATCAAAAAATATTAATGTGTCTCAATATTCTGTCTCCAACACTGTCAATAGTGGACATTTTTGGAAGAGTGTCCAAATGGAACTGGGATGCAGTGATACCTTCCTGGCATGTACTCCCATTTCCAGTGGCTGGCAACTGCCAGACTGGCTGGGCCACCAGTGTGTTTTTGCATTTCTTCCAGGCATATCTCCAACATGTTTTGGCCTTATGTACACCACAATGTCTTGTGGTAGGAGGTTCCACAGTTTAACAGCAAGCTGTGCAAAAAGACAGTACCTGCTTGCTTGTTTTGAGTTTATGACCTATTATCATCAGTTAATATCCTCCTTCTCAACCTTCAGCTGGGACTAACAGTGATGAGTCATTCCCTATTTCCTACTCACCTTTTCCATCCTACTTCGGATTTTACAGTCTTCTGTCATGTCCCTTTTTAGTCCTTTTTTTCCGATGAATAAGGAATCCTTATCTATACATCTGCTCAATGTATGGAAGCTATTTGGTATTTTTGATCTTTCTTTTTGCTATTCTCTATAAAATTCTGGTTCTTCTATACACTTGCATGGAAGAAATAAACTTCATGTCCTTTCATCTTAAAAATCTACTGGTTACCAACAATGGAAATGTGATGGAGAGAAAACTCTGACAGCTAATACTATTTTAGGCCACCATTCAGAACAGTGCTATGTGCCGTTGCCTTCTGCCGAGGACAGATGTTAGTCGTGTTACTTAATGTTATACCAGACGGTACTTGGCTCAGATCCAGGCAGCCAGTCGGGTTTCCAGCTCCTGTTTGGGCTTCTAACATCTCACTGATTTAACGGAAAGCTGGATACTCAGTTACATGTGGTTACGATAGGAACCTCAACAGAATTAAATGCTCAATATGCGTGTTGGGATTTGAGCTTGCAGGATCAGGGACTAATCTCTAGCATAATTAAATGACAGTATTGAAGATGTTTAGAGGTGTTATAAAAATAGATCCTTGTTAAAATGAGACTATTGGGGATTATGGAAAAGACTTTTTCTGCTGAATGATACACATGGATGCTCATTCAGGATGGCTTTGCTCTTTGTGTAGTAAACTGTCACCTTCCTGGGCAGGGAGTGCAGGTAGGTGTCACCAGAAGAACGGATCCCATAGAGGTGTTAGGCAGTCTGTACTAATGCTCCATTGTGTCAGTGATATCCAACATGGTACTACTCTGCAATACAGAAAAATGGGAAACACGGAATTTATGGCTTTATGCAAATGAAAAAAAAAAAAAGCTGGATTCATTATTACATTTTCTTGTAAGAGGTCAGGATTAGTGATTATATTTTCCTGTAAGAGAAAAAGAGCAGCAGAGTATTCAGTGCTCCTCAAGCAAACTCGCTGTGGTTACACATGCATTTAAAATCACCTGGCAGGTCCAGTGCTTTGTGCAACCAAGGCACAATTTTTGTCTGATCCAACATTTGTCTTCAGTGGGTACTCTTGTGTCAAAAGCCTGTGTGATCAGCCAACCCCTCTGGCAATCTACTCTCTAAGACAGTAATCTCACATAAAGGTCTTCTGTTCATTTCCGTTGCAAAAAAATTAAACTAGTCAGAAACAACAAATGTGCCGTTTCTTTTCATCTAGGTTACAGCTTTCCTTTTGGAACCCCTCCTTGCTTCATTTATCCATTTCTACCAGCATAAACTGGATGAGTGTCTCTTT
Source organism: Bucorvus abyssinicus (assembly GCA_009769605.1). NCBI lineage: Eukaryota > Metazoa > Chordata > Aves > Bucerotiformes > Bucorvidae > Bucorvus > Bucorvus abyssinicus. The sequence continues at coordinate 22,208,479 of CM020033.1, forward strand.
ATACAGTGTGTAATTCAGATTTATGAATGCAGTTCATGTAAATTGGACATCAGTTGTGTTTCCAGATAGGATGATTCAGCTCTAGAGAATTTGCTTTCTCTTTCCCATAGTTTGAAATGCCATGCCCCGTAAGCAGTCACACTGTTGCTGGAAGCCATGAAGAATAACAAAGAGGAACACACTACTCCTGGTAGTATTCTGGGCATGGGGGATTTCACTGTCATTTTCCCTTCTTTAATTAGCTTTTATTCCTCGACTTTCAGTAGAGTAAGTAAATGACTAAGGGGCAATAACTAAAGCTAAATTAAAGATGGAATAAGGTACCCAAAGGCACATGAGTTACATCTGCTATTGTGCTGCTCAGAAAAGTGGGGCAAGTGTTTAGTTACCTGATGTAAGGTTGTACTTGCAAGGTCAGGAGAACTATGAGTTGAGTGTTAACTGATGAGCCCTGAGACAAATCCCAAGATCACAGTAAATATAACCTTCCTGTGAATGACTCTAGGCAGAAAAAGGATTTCTTCATAAACCGTGAAAGCCAAAGACTGAAAACTTATTTTGAATCTTGCCAAATGACTTGCTGTTCTCTGGAGAGGTAGGACTGAAGAGAAAAATTGAGGGCAGAGTGAAAAAAAAAAAAAACAAACCAACAAACCCTGATGTGGCATGTTTCAAGTGTTGCAACACAGCTTGATGCAACCAGTTATTAGAAGTGCAAATAGCTCCATGACCTCAAGTGCAGAGCATACAGCTCTGCTGCAGAGAGGTCTGGCAGGCTTTCTGACCTGACTTCAGATTATAATAACGGCTCTAGGAAACAATGAGGTGCTAGAGCTTGCTAAAAGATAATGCAGACCGAAAAGGTAAGCTATGAAATAACGCCAACATGTTGTCAGAACTATGTAAAGGTAGTATGTGGATGGAGGCTGCCAGAATATTCATAACCACAAAGCCATGCTTCAGAAACAGCTGAGGTGCAAAGAGTTTACAAGGTCGATTTGCCTAAGCCAGTGAGTAATCTTGCCCTCCTTTGTGAGTGGCCTCAGTTACCCTAATCTTGGCAGGAGGCAGAATCCAGCTGGAAGTGTGTAGCATCCCATCGCACATCCACAGTGGTGCCCCATGGATGGTGTGGCCCTCACCCAGGAGCAGTTGGCATTGCATTAACTGCCCGCATGTGCCCAGGCACACGCAATTGTATGCACTCCAAAGGGTAACGCTGGCTTGGTGGAGCTACACTTAAAGGCTTGATGCTGCTTACGTGCAGGGAGGCCAGGCTCAGGTGCTTCTCAAAAGATGAAAACAAACTGTTAGATGTAGGTGCATTTTTCCCGAATCTCAATTTGAATTGCTAACCCAAGTGTGAATTAATTTCCTGTAGATTTCTCTGTTGATTTCCATTAAAATATAAAAACCATTATAAAATAATAACTCTCCAGAAATTTTTTCCTCTCCACCAAGTCATATTATCACTTTCCATTTTATTAAAAGTGTGATGGTACTGTGCTCAGTGACTCCGTTTCTCATGATCTAAAATTGAACCATGAGGTCTTAATTACACCACAATTTAGCTTTACTTTCCAATAATGCACATATATATATATAGACTATGCACACTGTGTGAACTGAGTGCATTAAACATTTTAGAAAATAGATTAGCAGTTGTGACATGACTTGTAGAACAGTTTTCCTGCTCTTCCTCTTTTACAGAATATGTTGAATATGTTCAGTTCATTTTATATAAATTTTGAGGGTTATAGGTATTCTAAGACCATAATATTTTCTGATATCTGAGATTTGGGGGACACCCGGCAACAACCAGTATTTCTATATTTTTTCTTTCTCTTATTTCTGTTCTTCTGTTTCTCCCTTTTTTTTTCCCCCCTCTGTGTGTATGTGTGTGTGTGTGTATTTTAAAGCACAGGCTCTTTGAAGCGGAGAGAACAGTTGTGAAATTATATGTTCCACTTAAAAGAGACAATGATAATAAAGATTTGACATTTGGGATAGGCTTTAGATTTCAGAAAATCTGAAGGCACTGTTAGCAACAGTAACTCACAGATTTTATCTTCACTACAAAGAGAAAAAAGAATATGTGTACATATATATCTATAATATATTTTTTATATATTTGCAAGTATAAAAGCAGTGATTTGCATATGAAGAACAGGTACAGCAAAAGTTACTCTTTTAGGATACCAACATGGGGTGCCAGTTAAAGCCATAGAAACTTGCCATGGGCTCTGCAGCCCAGGGCTTGGCCCCCCTTTTCCAATTGTTTTCTCCACACGTCGAGCCTTATTTCAAGAAAGGCAATGGCAGAACTCCCACTGACTGTAACAAGAGTGAGGTTTGGCCCTTGGTGAGCAATAAAAGCTCTGTGAAGCCCGGGGGTGGGAGGTCTCTCCAGCTCCTGCGGGGCTGACATGCGCCACAGAGGTTAGCTCACATCCCACTCCTGCATGCCCCTTCCAGCTCCGAGATTTACAGGGCTCCATGGAAAAGTCCCCACATCGTATTTCATGGTATGCTCAGCCACCAATGAACTTTTAATCACTCTAGCTCACAGCTTTGATGAAAACAGCCTTGCTGCCATTATATAAATCAAAGAAATTATTAGATTCCCATGTTCTGTTTTTGGTAACTTATTTACCTGACTATTTGGGCAGCCTCACAAATGCTGTAGGTAGTGACAGTCATCTGTAGAATGGTTCAAATAAAGAACTGGGCTCTCCTTTCTGGAGATTTTCCCCCGCTCTGTCCTTTCAGGCATCCTTGGCTTGATGCTTCCCTCTGTGAGGCTGACGCAGCCCTCCTGGCACCTTGTGCCTGGTCTCTTGTTAGACTCAGCACATGGGAGTTGGGGGGAGCTGAAGCACAGATGTCCAAGTATATAAAGGTCTGCCTGTCTCTGGAAAAATTGCCACTTTATAAAGTTTCATGTGGTTTTTGAGACCCTCTCAGTACCCCAAACATGATGGAAGGACTTTGCTCTTGAGACAACAAAGTTCACAATGCCTGTGTAATATCTGAGCCTCCTAGAAATTATAAAGTAGGAATTTCTGCTCTGTGTTCCCCAAGATCCTCCACCACATATGACTATTAGCAAGTGGAGAGCCACTTCAGGCCCTGGGGCAAAGGAAATGCCCAGGTGTCTTCACTGATGTTGTCCTGGCCGTGGCCAGCATGTCCTCTTTGAGCTCTCCCTAGCCCAGCTCCAGCACCTTCCTCTGCAGAGCAAAGTAACTCAGCAGGAAAGGCCCAGGCAGCAACAGGTGAATGCCAATGGCCTGAGCAGGCAGGAGTGGGTGGCAGAAAGCAGGGAACGAGTGATGTGGGCATGGAGGCACCTCTCAGTTTATCTGGGCATCCAAGGCCCAACCAGCCTCTGGCCTTAGGCAGAGCTCTCCTGGCGGTTGCACCCTTTCTGCAGCCCTCCAGGTAGCACCGATGGCCAGGTCTGGGCACTGGAGACCCTTTTCTTCCAAATCCTGCTCAGGAATTAGAACACCATCAGGAATTAGGACACAGGCAATGACAGGGTGTCAGAGAAAGAAAATGAACCCTATTTCTGCACCCCTTATCTCTCCACTGCAAAGAGAATGTCCGCCCTTGCCGTAAAACTGAGAGTCTCCCAATTTTTTTTCCAAGTGATGGCTTCCTATTATTCCTTAAGCCTTAAGCTCCTAACATTTCACTAGTAGGGAATAAGTCAATGTTTTAATCTTGTACCTGATAAATTCTGGAATATGCAGAGGAGATAGACATGGTTTTACTTACATTCATTTGCGGTTGAAATTCAGTTTAAGTCACCAGGAGAAATAAATGGTCATTACACCGGCAAATGATATACAGACATCACCGTAGCACGTGGTACATTCCACTGGGGTTAACATCATCCAGTTTGCAAGGTAAAGAGCAGATAAATCAACCAACACTATGTTCAAACCAACTGTGGGGAAAACACTGTAGAAAGACTGATGTTCGATGATGCAGCCGAATAAAATCCCCCATGGATTTCACTGCTTTCTACATTTACTTTCGTTCTTTTCGTGTGAAGGATGACATGAGAAAAATTTTGCTCACACATGAAAGGGAGAAGGACCTTGCCTCTCAGGTTTGTTTGAAAACTGCAGTCTGTACACCAAATATTTTGTAAATGTACAAGGGAAGGAGGGAATACTACGTAGAGACATTTTTTTGTACTGATAATTGTGGAATACTTGGTATAAGGGTAGAATAACTGTTGCTAGTTGTGTGATTGATCTTGGCCCCCCCCGCTCTGTAGTTTATCTGCCCTTTTGGTTGATACATGGCAGTGAATAATTTATCGTCTGAGATTTTTCTTTTCATTCTTCAGGGATCTGTTATTTCCTCTAAACCTTAGCGTAGATGTCCTAATGTGTGAAAATCCTTAACATAGTTGGCATAGACATACAAAGATTATATTGACAACTTCCATTTCCAGCCAGAACAGAAAATCTGGTCATGTTGAATACCCTTTTGGGTATAAGTTATCATAGCTCTCAGAGCTCCTGACAACAGCTGCAAAAAAGTAACTGACTGGGAGACTACTAGAACAAGACAGCAAAACGGTGAATACAGAAAGGCTTTTCTGTATGCTGGCAAAGTTATCCCAGCAGAAATCCATTGCTTCCACTATCATGGATCTTGGAAAATCGAATAGGTAAGCTTGGAGTCAGAACAACAATTTACTTGGTGTTGTGTAAATCCTTGGCTGCTACACTCAGTGAGAAGAAGTCAGTTTAGATTCCAGCCATCTGGAAATGTGTCAGCATAAAGGCAAATACCTTCCAATTTTACTTGGGGGGATATGGGGAGAAAATAAATTTCCTGATGACAGCTGTCAGGCACATTTCAATATTTCTTTAAAGACTACAAAAAAAGACCCAGAAAATAAATACTTTCTCTGCCACTGAGTCTGTTGAGAGTCTACTTCTTTTACTTAATGAGATAAGCTGCTTTCAGTTCTGCACACCTTGAGATAGGGTGTCTGATATAGGTTATACAGGTATTTTCTTTCATCCTACATGGTGGACCTGAGCCTACAAATACTTCTATGCTGATTTGAACACACAGAATGAACTCTTGATCGAAGAATAGTTTCGGGTGTGGAACAAATCTCTGCAGGGAATTGAATAGAGTATACTGAATTATTAACCTCGTCTTCCGTCAAGCAGATGACAAAAGTTAAAGACTCCAAGTGCATGGGATCAGTAGTATTTTCAGGAAACCTGCAGTGCAACATACCGTGTTAAGAGGTAGCTAGTAGACATGACACTGCTCCATGGGTGTCCTTGTACTGCACCTTACTGAGACATGACTGTCTTCATTCGTGTATTGGTGGACTCAAGGGAGCTGAGTATAAGGTACTCGCCGGCTGTCAGGGCTCCTTACTGACATACTTTTGAATATATACTATAATCACCATGATCCTAGTGTAGCCTTTTAAATTTAATAGTGAAGCAATATTCCTTCTACATTTGTTACTAACAAATATCAGCAGAGCTATCTGTAGCTGCTTGAACACTCAAACAAATAAGAACCACGATCTGAGGTGATAAAAAAAAAACGTAACTGTTTTTGAAAAGCTCCTTATTTACCAACTTGATAAATCTCTCTAACTCTGATTGCTCATTTGGGAAAAAAACATTTGGACAAAACTTTAGGTTGATAAGCACCATATAAATATTAGATACTATTACATTTTCGTCATTATTCTTAATAAAACTTAAGCGATGTTAAAAACTGGCAAATACCCAGTGTTAGAGGTCCAATGTGTGACATTTTAAAGGATTTGGCTTCAGGGCAGTTGCTTAGTACTTCAAAATCTTGGCCCCAGTTTTCTCCCAACCCTGAATTTCAGTCATATCAACAATCTACGGTAACTATTGCAGCAGCTTCAGAGATAAAGCCTTGGCCCAGAGGAATTCATGACTCTGAATCATAGTAAATAATTTGCAAAGTTGAAAGATGAATCCATCTCCTTCGTCAGTTTGAATCACATTCTTCATTATGGAGATCGCGCCAGTGCCAAAAAGATGTTGTGTTTCTTTCCAGACATGGGGAAAGGTAATGATTTGTCCAGAAAGCATACAGCATACACAGAGAAAGACGTATGTGCAGTGGGGGAAAAAAGAGAGCACACAACAAAGTGATCAGGACAAGTACAGACTCATGACATAACAGCTGTCACTTCATTCTGAAAAAAAATGCACAACCCCCTTCTCAGTCCTTACCAGTTATTCACTCCCTTGTCATCCAAGCAATTCCCTGCGATCATGTTACTGCTTTCACACCTTCCCTCCCAGTACACAGCCCATACTCTCCACCCAAATACAGAAGTGACTGACAGGATAAAGAAAAGAGGACTCTAAAAGCATGCTTTTGTCACCCAGTTTCTTGGAGATGTTCCAGTGCAGCTCAGCTTCATGAAAGATTTAAGACCTTGATGCAAAAAAATTTTTAAAACTACTGCCTAGCATTATGGATGTCTTTTAAAGCACCAAGTCTTTTGGGATGGATTTAGAGGTTACATGGGATGATGCTGGTTAATGTTTGAAAATCCAGTTTCAGAATTTGCCTTTTGTGAGTACTTTTACTATTCACCTAACACTCACAGTATTTTCTGATGCTTCTCATCAGTACATTCATTAGCTAGGGTGGCATTATGAAGCAAACAGAAAGAAATGTGAAGTTGGTGTTAATGTCACCTAAGATTTTAACAAGTACTTTAGAATATTTTTCATTTTAGGCATGGATAATTCATGGATTAACATTTGCATTTTAGCTCATGAACAGTCAGGATGAAGAAGAAATGCTGAATTTCGAAATGCAGGAGTTATAACAGGTTTTGGTTGTGAATGAATATTAGTCCTATGGGGACACTCACTGAGAGTTGTTTATATTCACTGAAGTCAGAGTTTATGGATGAAGTATGTCCAAGGTCTTTGAATCAAATTAGCATTATAATAATATATAATATTAATAAGTCATTCTAAGCAAGCAATGTTCCAAGGTTTTACACATTCAAGTTTCAGTTCACAAGATTCACTGCAACAATAAGTAAAGAGCAATCTTGATCATTCCAGACACTCAGAGACTAAAAATCTAATAACTGTCAATTCAGATAACCAAAGGAATGGAAGAATGGTTCTGCAGTCATTTCTTGTGACTGCTCTTACTGTCTTCAGATGGTTGGGTTTTATTACTGACTTGTGGTTTTCTTTGGCTCACATATTCTTTTTTTTCTCATCTGCAGCTCTCCACCGCTTTTTAAATCCTCTTCTGAGGAATTTAGTTTGCCCTGATTACGAAGTCACTTGCTCCCCCTCCTTCACATATGTCACAGCTTCCAGTCTTCAAAACCCAATTAGTATCTATTATGCTGCTGTCCTCATAGATGTATCCAAAACCAAACTCAGCAGTAAGAACATTTGGCTCCCTGTGTCTCCTGTCTGAATCATCTTTCCTTCACTTGCCAAGGAGCAGTGCCCATCTGCCTTTTGTCTCCTTTCTACCAACCTTCTGGCTTCACTTCTTCCTTTCCACTGTACCAATGTGGCAAGCTGGTTATTTCTGGCTGCTTTATTCCTCTCATCTCATCCCCTACACTCATTCCACATCACTGATTAATCTAATTCCCTACCATTCACTTGCTTCCATTAATCTCCTTTCCAATCTGCTCTACCATGACACCCCTGCTCTTGCCCTTGACCTTGTCTTTAAAGAACAGTATTCCTTTATGGATCTGAAGCTGAGACCCATCTCTTTGATCACGGCATGCTGCCCTCAGCAGTGCTCCTCTCTCTTCCCCGTCCGCACTCACTCCTTCCCTTCCCAACCACCCCTCTGGGCTTTCCTCTGGCTACTCCCCTCTGATGCATACCATTGTCCCTTTGCTCTCTGATTCATCTATTGAACACATGCACAGCTATGACTACTTCTCTAACCTTGGCTATGTCTCTGACAGCGCTTGCCTTTATTTTTTTAATTGTATTTTTTTGGTGGTATTTGTCCACTGGATTTAAATGCTTGGACAGTAAGAGTATCAGGCACACGAACTAAGTGGTGTGTATTTCTCCTTCAGCTGGTTTACTCCCCTAATGAGTAAGTGAATGCTGATCAAAGGAGAAGTTAATTCACCCCCATGCCACCATCTTTAACATTTCCTTTTTCTTCAACCTCCTTTTCTCCGTGTTACATGTGGGATCTGGCAGCAATGAGCCCATTTTTACCTGTTTCAGTTATTTCATTTCTGTTTCTTATGGAACCCTCTCTTTATTTCCCATGTCTCACTATTCAGGTATCCCATCCCCACTGTTTCTATCTAGTTTCCCTTGTTCATTACTGTTGCTGCTAATGAACACATTACTCTCCTCCACTTCCAACACTTCCTCCCCTTCAGTTCCCTCCTTGATTTTCTCCAAGATGTCTTAGCTCTCTCCCAGGGCTAAGTACATGTGACATCTGGATAAAAACTGGTTGAAAATATCGTCACTTTGAAGATGAAAATGTTCGCATACTCTCTGATTTTCATCCTGTAGTTTTCTCTTCACTGAGTCTTCTCTCTTTTCTCTTTACCAGCATTATTTACCCACATCTTTCCTATTGTCCTCCTGTCAGACTCTTAAATCTGATTTGGTGCTTCTTTCCTTTTGCCAGTTATGCTTTTCCATCCAGTCTACCTTATCTACTGAGAAAATTTTATGTATCTGGTTCCTAGGATCTTCTGCTTTCTCCTTCAGTTTCATCCATTAAAAAAAAAAAAGAAAACTAAAAAGAACATACATCTGAAATGACATCTTTACTTTCCTTCTTTCTGCCTTTACCCAATGTGTTTACAAACAGTTTCTTTGTGTTTTGGTGTTGCTCAAGAAAGTAAGATCAAAGCAGGGAATCTTGGTATCACTGAGATTATGAAGTGTAGTCTCTACTTACCCAATGCTACATAGTCATAAGGAAGAATTTTGAACATAAAGTGGCAGGCAAACAAATATTTGTCAGCATATATAAAGAATAATAGCTATATGCAATGCATGCTGGTTCTGAACGATTAATTACTGAAAATATTGATATGGCTACTGAGTTGAACAGGACAAAAATTCCTGAAGATTGTGCAAAGCCACTGATTTCAGCTGGACAAAATAAGAACACATCACTCCTAGAGAAGCTCTATGTCCCAATCACCTTAGTCCCGCTAAGCTCTGTGGCCTTGGGGGAGCCAGATGTTCCTGTTATACAAACCTCATTTAAAGTTTAACATGACCCTGATTCAAATAATGTTATTTCTGGTAAGTGAAGGTTCATTGTACATCGTTTGTAGGTTTAGGCAGAGAACAGGATGTTCCCTATATAAAACCAATGGAAGACACAAAACAAGACAATTTATAATCTGAGTTTTTCCAACATTTGTGTTGCAGTGAATCCAATGATTCAGCTGTTCCAATTACACCTCTTAGTCAAATCACAATAGAATAAACATTCGATTTTTTTTTCTGTAACTGTAACTTGAATTTTGTTTTCATCCACAAATGTGTGGAGGCACAACCTTACCACATGGAAGTCTGCACAGTAATTTAACATTCCATCAATTATTTTTCTGCCACTAATACTTTCCTTATTCCCTCAACCAGTATTCTAGCCAGAAAGCTTTCTTCTGCTTCCATGTTGGTGCAGTCTCATGAGTGATAACTTAGAAACATTTTTTTTCAACAAGGAAGACTTAACACAGGATGGTTTTTTTCACTTGAGTCAAAACATGGGTTCTGTTTTCTACACTGTCCCAGATTTTCAGTGACCTGCAAAGGTCACATCAGACCTTCATTTCTGGATCTGGAATGAGGAAATGAGCACTATCCCATTTAGAAGGTGTAGTAAAGCTAGAGTATAACAACAGTGAGACACAAAGATTCTCTGGGGGCAGGGCTGCGCAAGTGTCTTAAATGACTGTGCACTGGGTCATAAAGAAGCTTCAATTCAGTTTATTCAGGTTTTAGTATCAGGAACTTCCCTTTCCCAAAGAGTTTTCGTTAGACCTTTGCTTCATGTGGATGAAGAATCTTTTATATCTAGTCTTTAGCAAATGCTGTGCTCACTTCTAAATAGATTATTTGCTTTATTCTCATTGTCACATAAAACAGAGGGAATAGAAGGAAATGTTATCTCTTCAAGAATTTATTTCAGTTACATCTTTACGCACTGAAAGATCCTTGCTGTGAATTTGTAGAGGTCTGTTATTTCTACTTATTCATAAGAAATGGAAACTAAAGTCTGTCCTTCCTGTTTGTATTCAAGCATTACACAGGAATAATACTCTTGTCTAATTTGCAATACACTTTCAGGGTAAACATCCTGCAGCAGCATTGCTAAAGGCAATGTCTGGGTTTCCTTTCATGAAGGCACAAGAGAAGGAAATTAAATGAAACATCCATTATCTGGTCTAAACCTGGAGGCTTGCTGCTCTGTAGAGCTTGGAGTGCCTCATCTCTTCACTATAAATACAAGTAGGGTGAATACCAGTTTTTGTTTGTTGGTTTGTTTGGGTTTTTTTCTCACAGGAAGACAGCTTAGGAAAATAAATCTTATTGTCCAAATACCAAGGACAACAAAAAAAATTTTCTGGACCAAAGCTACTTAATTACTTACCGTCTATCAGACAAGCTGCTGTTCTGCACTTAGCATCACGCTTCATTGTCTGACAGTACAGCTGGCTGGAGGCTGGAATAGAAGATCATTTTCCTTTGCTCAATTTCCTCGTAAAAAGCAAAAGAATGGTGGTGATACACCAGAATTCGCTGGGAAAGTGCACTGCCAACATGCGAGATCTCTCTCCAGTGGTTTTAAAAAGAGGAATGTGATTTGCCTCCTACAGAGCTAAATCAGGACACCTTCAGCTTACGCTTTATTCAGTTTTTGCTATGATAGACTCCCATTGATCTATGCTGCACCAATCATGAATAACTGAGAACGCTAAGGCAAAAAAAAAAACCCATTAAAAATGGTTGTATGTTATAAAACCACTTGAGAGAGCTGAGTGAGCTATTGTTAATAATCAACTTATGAAGTATTCAGTCCAACAAAACACAAACCCAGAATATTCAATCTTGTCCCACTTCCACAGATATTCCTGTCAAATTTACACTATCTGTAAATTTATGTATGGCTTTGTAGTGTACACCAGTACTAAAACTTAGAACCGAGTTTACACTCCTGCATTTTGTTGAGAAGCATGCTGGTGAATTTTGCTTTTCATTGCTTTGCAAATAAGCAGAGATATAATAGTTTGATAATTTATTTGGAATTCAGGTTAATTCTATGATGAAAACGTATTTCATAGTATTATTTCTGACAGATTGTTCAGCTCTCACAGATGACCTCAGTGACCAGCCACATTTCATTGTCATTAGTATTAAGTTGCACAAATAGTATAAAAGCGAGTAAATGTATACTTTTAGGGAGCAGGATTCATGCTGCTTTAGTAAGTATTATGTTTTACTAGTGTTTATTATACTATTTATAGTTTTAGGGTCCAGCTTTGTTTCCTTTGAAGTCAAATATGAAACTCCTTTTCCTTTTAGGGTAAGCTGTAGTGGACAAATAAATCAGTGTATTTTCTCCCCACAGCCTTGAATTTATGAAGATCTGCTAGTTAATAAAAAAAAAAAAAAGAGTCATCTACTCACTGGTACAAGTCTGTTCAGTGACTGATTTAGCGTAGATTTAGCAGCTTAGGCCACATTTGCAAACCTGTTACAGAACCGTTTTCTGAGGCAGACTAAATAACAAAGCTGCCTGAGTTTCCTCAGAAGGTCATTCAATCTGCTGCTTCGCGGATGTTATGCTTATTAAAGGCTTATACACATGCTAAAGGATGTACTACTCTACAAGCTGTTCTCAAACTTTCTAGGCTCTCAGAGGCACTTGTATGAGTTTTTTTAAAAAAACCACTATTTCCAGAGAAACCGACAACTTACTCACAGACTTCATTTAATATACAAGAAAGTACCTTCATAAATATTCATAAATATTTGAGAAATGTCAAGAACAATCCAAAAAGGAAAGAGAATGTCTAGAGAAATGCTTTTAATAACTGTACAGCTCAAATGTACTGTAAGATCTTCCATATCAAGCAGCCCAGTGCTTGCATGGATCTTTTGCTGGGTCAGAGAGCTATAACTAAAATGTCACAACTAAGCATTTAATAAAAACCACAGCATGCTCACTTTATCATTGCAACCTCGATGTAGCAGCAGCTCACAGGCATTTCTAAAGTAAAGCTTTGAAGTAGTTATGGGGAATGGACTTAGGAAAAAAAACCACGTCCATAAGATTTGTGAGAGTTTTGCGAGAGTTTTGCAAGAGTTTTTGGACTGTTAGGATCAGATGCTCCAGTTTACTGCATGTGTGTCAGATCAGGACTGTGATTTCACTGTAAAGCACATGAAACACTGTGTTCAGATTCTGTTTTACCTTAGACCTGCTGACATTCCTCACTCTCAGAGACAAGGTCTCTGCAGAGCTGGGAGGGACAACTGAATTCTGACTTCCTTTATAACTGTGTGTTTAAGAATCCTTCATTATCTGTAGTGCATTAGCACAAAATCTTTTATTTCAGACATTTCTGAAACAAGGACCCAAATAGAGCTCAGCATAAAAGCAGGGTGTAGGTACTTTCAAAGCAAATGCATGTTCTACAGAAGTTCTTTCTTATACGGGGCCATTTGCAGTGGCGTGAGACTGTTTCACAGAAACACCTGATTGAATTTACCAACTACAAGGCTGCTATTGAGAAGGTTAACTGAATAGTAAAAGATAATTAAACTAGTTATCTTGACAGAATAGCAATTAAAAGCTTATGTGAATTTTACCTAAAGAGAGAATGAACTCCTTTCATTGAGGCATTTTAAAATCTGGTTTAAAATGAAATCACTATTATATATTAAATACCCTTGCTGCAGAAATAACTGATGTATTGCTCTTAATTTGAGTTCCATCCACAAACAAAGCCCTTCCACTCAATGTGGAAATACTCTTGCACACAAGTTAACTGGTCCTTTGGGAGATACAGCTCCTTTGAGGCTACAGCTCAAGTCAGCAGGGTTGCTAGATGCCGCTAATCTATTCACTATTTACACTGTCTTGTCACATCTGTGGTTTCTTTCACTCCAGCTAAGCTAACTTAAGAGACATTAAACTCACATATAACGCTTTCGGATTTACTAGAGGGAGAGGTGAAGAACGGAGATAAGGTTCCCTGGTTTGATGCTTCATGCAGCCAGAGGAGCTGCTGACACTCACTGAGGTGTGCCCCATCTCCTCCTTATGTCATAGCTTTGTCAATAAATGCGCTTAATTCTTCCAGACCGGTCTCCAGGCTCCTCTGGTGTATTGGCTGGGGATTCATTCAGTTCCCACATGCAGGCATCAGGCATTTGAGATGCCCAGGATATTGGAGACACCCACACGACCACAGATAGAACTCAGAGACTGGCAGATATAACCCAGGGCCTATGAGACACTCATGCTCTTGGGGCAGCAGCTGGAGGTGAGGTGGTACCCTTAGGACATATTCAAATAGTGGTTGTGTCTGAGGAACTGAATCAAGCCCTTCATGTCTGTTGATGATAATGGAAGCTTAGATGCTTTGATTTAGATATCCAGACATTTTGATCTGCAGCTGACTCCTACCCTGATGGAGGTATCGCTTTCAACCGCCTCAGTAAGATTTGCTGGAGCCCATCTGTCAAACCTCTAAGATGCCTGAACAAATGGGTTAGCAGTTTTACAGACAGACTATGATGAGAATTACAGTGATAATATAATTTTATAACACCAATATTAGAGCATTTTTAATATTTCAAGAAATTAATAAGTACTAAATGTCAGGGAATGCTGAGGCTGTCCAGGTGGATCACTGGAATAATGCAGGCAGTGGGGTAGCAGCTGCTGCAGCAGCTGATGGCTGCTGCTGCAGGGAGGTCTGAACGCTCACAAGCGGTTACAAGAAATGCCAATTAGTCTTCTACAGGAAGTATATCCCACAACATCCACACACACAACTTATTTTTCTTACTGCCCCCAAATTTTGCATGACCGCCCAGCTTCATCACAGGGCAAGGTCTCTTGTGCAGATGTTGGTGGCCGTGTCTGGCTGTGGTGGTTTCAGATGTTATTGCTCCCAGTCTGGCCCCTCTGCTGGGGCTGATATCCTTGTACCTGCAGAAGAGAATATATGCTTGGACCTTGTTTCCTGGAGGTCAGAGTTTGGTATGTCATGTTAGCTTTAATCTGGTTTCAAAACTGCTTTTGCTTTGAAGTAACTTTGCAGCCATCAGGACTCACCTACTTGTGTATACAGGCTCCAGAAATACAGGGGGTTGGTCCAGCTCCATTTTACTGTTTAAGCTACAAGGAAATGTGACACATTTAAGGTTCCTGGGAAATCACAAAGGTTTTGCATGAAGTTTCTGATCCAGTATAAGGCACAGGAGTCCGAAAACCACAGACGATCATGAGTGGCCTCCAAGTGGTGAACCACATTTTCCCTGGACAGGCCCCAGAACAACAGCCATGGAAGTCCCCCAGGACAAGAGCCAGTAACACCTGCGAGTGACAGCAGACACAAGCTTGCAGACAACTCAGCAGACACGGGAGTTTAACAATTCGCTGCTGATTTGCAAGTGCAGGATGAATTCACAGCAAGTCTGCTTCCAAGCTTTTGTAGTTCAAATGAAACATTTCACACGTCTCTAGGAATTACCCCTCCTGATGAAAAAGGGGTGAGGCATTTGGAAGTCGGTATAAAGAATGTGATAAACTTCAATTAAAATAAAATGACAGGAAAGATAAAACAAGGGGTTTTTTGCTTGTCTTTGAAGACATTTTCCACTGGGCTGTAGAGAAAGATTAAAGAGCTTTTCTGAAATTATTTATATGTGACTGGTCAACTGTTAAATTTGTGGACATTAGTGAGAATTATTTCTGTTGCGGAATGGTTGCAGAATGTGGTACATATGGTTGAAAAGGAAAAGAAAGTAAAAGACTATTGTTTTTCCGGAAAGAAAGAAGATAGATCCTTAGGTGGCCACATAATAGATCTAATGGAGGAAAGAAATTTCTGGAAATCGGTGCACAACAGAAAACAAAACTGCACTTGCTCATTTACTTTTTTTTTTTGAGCTTGCACCAAAAAAAGCCATGGAGAGTAGAGTGCGACTTAAAGATGCAGAGGGAAATGAAAATGAAAATGATGCTGATAACTTTTGAAATCTGAGCAAACTGAAGCAGGTTTTGTTCTCCAGGAAAGGCTTAGAGATAAAGTATGTATGGACATACTTAATTATCATCTAATGTCTGCTAACAGACTAAAGAAAGCTTAGAAGCCCTATACCATTGCTAACAGTAGGAAGTTCTCGTTGAGCTCAAGTGGTGAAGATCTCTGAATCTTGAACTAAATGCCCTGGGCTCTATTCCCATTTTTTCTTTGCTGACAATGTCTCATTTATGAAAAGGGGGCTATTTTCAATTCTTTCAAGAACCGAGTGATCCTGAATTGCTCAGAAGATACCCTCTTCAACCCTTCTTGTTTAGAAAGGCAATGATCAGGATGCTATAGGGTCTCAATATGCAATAAAAAGAAAAGAATATTAGGGATTCTTTTGGACAAAAGGGTGTAGAGGTCATCTTGCAAAAACCTAGTTATCCACTAATTATTTATAAAAAGTTTAAGTATTGATGATTTAACCGGTAAACTATGCAGGACTATGCAGAACTATGCAGCTTAGAGCAGGTTGTGACATTCAAGAAGATAAATGAGCTACAATATTTAGATTGAACAAAAAAGGACCATTATAATAACATACACAATGACCAAAATACCGCATTTTCTAGTGGATGCCAAAACTGAGTTTCACAATGAACTGTTTGTTGGAACCTTAAAAATATAATTTAGCATATCTGAATAAATTATTTTCCACTAGTTAAAAACAGAGAAACACACGGCATAGATTATAGCCCCAAATGCTTGAATATTCTTGGCATGGAGGCTGCCAGGCAACTTTTGTACCAGCTGGAAGTGTGAGGACCCAGCTGGCTTGGCAGTAGCCACCATATTGTGCTTGGGCTGGCAGATGGCCATTTGACACTCTTCAAGGGTCCATGCTTTTCCTGTCTGCATGTCTGCAGCACCGACAGCCCAAGAATACCTTTAGGAGGAGGGGGCAGATCATTTGCAGCAGTGTCAATCACTTTGGCACATGACAGCAGGGTGCGAAAGACGTGAGGGACTGACATTCCTGAAATAGGATGAATGATGGTGCAGGTGGAGGCCTGAGAGCAGATTTTTGGGGTGCTTCAGCATTGAAATTTCCATCTTGGGATTGCGAAGGGGTGATGAGAATTCAAGGTCTGCTGCCACTGTGAGAGAAGGGGAAAATGCAAAAATTCATGCAATTTTTGCAGAACTTTGCACACATTAATGTAGGATGCAAACAAAGGAAATATAATAATTTATGTGTTTTTAATGCCTTTTAATGCTTTTTAATCTAAAAATTACAGGATTATTAACACATCAGAGTAAGCTCCTACAGTGATGCACAGCCTGTACCCGGCTTCAGGTCAAGGAGGGAAAGCAGCTACACTAATAAACAGACATATTGCCTCCTCTGATCTCTGCTAGTGGAGGAAAGGCAAGTCCCAAGTTAGAAAAACAGGCACCCCCAGGAGTCCTGGGTCCTTCAGAGGCTTAGCTGTAAACAGAAAAATGACACAAAATGGGTCACCCTTTGCTAGACACTGAAGGATCTACAGGGAGATCACCACCAAAACACAAATCTACATAAAATCAAGTATTATTGGCTCTATGTGTCAAAGAGTTCCAGCTTTTTTTGTTCTCCATGTTCCTATGGCAAACAGGATTGCCTTCCCAGTGCATCCCTAAGGCTGAAAACTCTCCTCCCAGGAAATTAAAACAAATGCAGTTGCAGTGATCCAAGCTTGGGTTTAATCCCCTCCCTGTTTATTACCCAGCACACTTGCTCTGTCACCAGTATAACGATCAGCTTCTTCCAGCTCCTCCCCATACAGCACATCAGCAGTGGCTGAGAGGTGGGCGGCTTTTCATGGGCGTTGGTGAGAGCTGGTGGAGCAGTGAACAACCCTGGAGTCAATGGGGATTTAATTCCACCCGGTGGAGGTGGGGAGGTGGCAGGATATCCCCATGTGTCCCTTCCCACACAGGCTGTGGCATGATCTCTTCCAAGCAGCCCCATCTGCAGTCTGTGCTGCTTCAGGGGAAACCGCAGACCACCGAAAGGCAGAGCTCTGCAGAAAAGCTCTCCTTAAGAAGTCTTTTGTGGTTTGTTTGCTGGTGTGGGTGCTTTGATCTTCAGGAGGAGTGTCATCAGAGCTCATAACCTCCTTCTCCTCCCACAAACCCTGAACAGATGACTGAGGTATGGATATTTGTACAGTGATAGTGCCAGAGCCTTCCCTAGTCCACACTGCAGAGAAATGGCACTGAAGCTGGTGAAACCCTCCCTACTCATATGAGTGAAAGACCTGTTTAAGAGTTTCAGGCCATGGATGAAACACTGTGTTATCTGTTCTGAATACCCGCGCAGTCCAAAATAAAGTATTTCAGCCACTAATTCCCACAGGAGGGAGAATTTTTTTCTCCACTGTTTATATATGAATAAGTCCGGTTCAAAATCCAGAGGTTGGATTCATTAAATTGAAAACAAAATACTTTCTCAAGGATAAGTAAGCAATGCTTTCACACAGACTGAAATTCTATTTTTAAATTGGACTCACAGATTTATTTGCCTTTGACTTTCAATGAAATTTAAGTACCTGCACCTGAAAACAGATCTTTGGCTTCAGCTCTGGGGCCCCCAACATAAGAAGGACATGGACCTGTTGGAGCGAGTTTAGAGGAAGGCCATGAAGATGATCAGAGGGATGGAGCACCTGCCCTACAAGGAGAGACTGAGAGAGTTGGGGTTGTTCAGCCTGGAGAAGACTCTGGGGAGACCTTATAGTCATCTTCCAGCACTTAAAGGGGGCTTATAGGAAAGCTGGAGAGTGACTTTTTACAAGGGTGTGTAGTGATAAGACAAGGGGTAACAGCTTTAAACTGAAAAAGGGTAGTTTTAGACTAGATGAAATGAAGAAGTTCTTCACTGTGAGGGTGGTGAGGCACTGGCACAGGTTGCCCAGAGAAGTTGTGGATAACCCCTCCCTGGATGTGTTCAAGGCCAGGTTGGATGGGGCTTTGAGCAACTTGATCTAATGCAAGATGTCCCGGCCCATGGCAGGGAGGTTGGAGCTAGATGATGATATTTAAGGTCCCTTCTGACCCAAACTGTTCTATGATTCTATGAATTCATTTAGTCACTGCTGAAAATGGTATCCCATCTGCTGGAGAATCTGACTCGCAAAGTCTTTTATTTATAGATGTTCATATTAACCAAATATTTCTCACATATGTAAGACCTTCCTTGCACAATGCCTTCAAAATTGTAATGCAGAATGAACAAATACATCATACTTTTCCATATATAATTTGTGCTTTGTATGATTAGGAAGACTAACATAGGCTTCAGGTCCTGTAAGCGTACCATGGGACCCTGGAAAATTACGTGCTAACCATCAGGGAACAGTTTTGTAGCACTGAAACCAAGTGGCCTTTCTAGACCAGGACTTTGCCTGTATAGGATTTGATAGTGTAGGTGCTGCTGCAAGCGAAGATGTCCAATTTGGACCACAGCTGGATTGTGCTCTGCCATTGGGCATGCAGGTATGTGTTTTGCAGCAAATGGGTCTGCTGAGGGGCCTGAAGTTCTGATTAGTTACAGATAAGTGAGGGTAGAAAAATGGTTATAAATTCCCATTTAAAAATAATACAGAGTTGCACTGACTCTGTCCCAGTGAAGTATTCCTGAATTAATTGGAAAGAGTCCTGCTTTACCTCCGTGTGATCATCAAATTAGGTTTTATGCTTGTATAAGTGCTGTATCTTAATATCCACCACATGGATCTGTAGTGCTTTGCCATGTTAGCTCAAGCGTATCACACTGTGATTATAATGAAGTCAATGGGGGAGTTGCCGTGGAATTAAATAAAAAATAAAAGGATTGGGCACCATGTAAAATAAACAGAAATGTAAGCTTCTTTAGCTCCCACTGCATTGCATCATAATTAAAATATTTTCTTTTAAAATTGGAAGTTGTAGCCGTTACAAATACCTTTCATCTGAGGTTCAGTGGTAAGCTTCTCCTCTCATGTTACTTCTGAATTACAGAGGCATAAAAGAAGAATCAGACCTTGATATTTGAATTCACCACAAAGCCCAAAGTGCAAAAAACCTGATCTTCTCTGCATTATGTTGAAGTGTAGGGGGGCTGGTCTGCTGCTTTCTTCTCCACTTTTATAACCAGGTTACTCTCTATACATAGATTTTATGTATTTATTAAATTATTTTTCTCAAATTGAGGATTATGAGCTCCAGCAAGATCATGCAAGGGTCCAGCAAGGTTTGTGGGGAGCAGTCAGGAGCATCCCCATCCCCTCAAGGCTGTTGGTGAGAAAAGGCTGTAATTACAAGGCAAGTGCCTGCAAAGGTCAGGGAACAGCTGCCTGCATTAATTGTGCATTTTCCCCTGTTCCTTCAACACCAGGAAGTCAGAGCAGACATTGTCAGCCGGTGATCATTGCCTCCTCTCACTCTTCCACCTGGACAGACCCGTGCTGCTGCTTACGGAGGAGCAGAAGAAAGCCAGATGAGCCAGGGGGGATTCAGACACGCACCTAGAAGAGTTTTCTAGGTAGCAAAACAACTTAGGCCCTAAAGCGAACAGATTTCTGAGAGCTTTTAACTGGCGGTGCTGCCCGACAGCAGTTACCTGCACCTTCAGCCATCCAAACGCCCTCGAAGGCACGGCCTCAGGCCCGGGGCACAGCTCTGCTCTTCCAGCACGCTGTCAGGCCACCCAGGCGAGGCTGCGCTGGACACAGCCTGAAAACCTTTTGAGGAAAAAGTGCCTTAGAAGGAGGGGATAAAGTCTTGAAGCTAAGCCCAAGTGTTGTCTTTTTGCTGGCAGAATTTCTTCAGTCAAACAGTTGATTTCTTTACATAGATTGATCATTTAGGAATTTTACTCCCCTGGCTCCCTTTGCTTGACAGATTGAACGAATCCTGCTACAACGATCCTTATCCACAGTTATCTGCTTGTCAGATAAATGGCTTGATTAAAGTGGTATTATGTTCAATTCCCTTCCCATAGGCAGCTGGCCGTTCGCTGTCCGTGTTCTCCCTTTGCAGGCTCTGGAGCCGTCTCATTTGTTGCTGCACTCCGCTGTCGTGCTCACAGGCCAGGCTGGCCGGTTCTGCAGGCATCACCCTCCCCTTCCACTCCGCGCAGGTTTTTGAAACAGCAAAATAAAGTTAACAAATTGCAAAATACTTGGTGATGTTAATGTTCGAGCAAGTTCTTATTCATGTTAAAATTTATGAAAGTTTATTTCCTTCATAAATCTGTCTCACGCTTGCTGGTGGGAAGCCACGCTGGCAAGTAAATCTAATGCCTTGTTTATATCATAACAAAAAAGCTCGAATGCTTTTCTCATTGCATGACAATCTCAATTTACGTTTCTGCTGAGAGACTATTGTAGCATTCTCTATGCAGACAGGAACTCCTAACATAAATACCTAATGGGGCTTTAATGCACTAACACTCTACAATAACAAGATCAAATGAGTTTGTACTACAGTCTGAGCATCACTGCTTAAAATATAATCTCCTGATTTAATCATATTGCCGGCATAAACAGTTTCTTGAAAGGTAGGTATATGAGTGCTTGACACATTCTTATTACAGAAAAAAGAATAACAAATGATTAGGTTTTCAAGGTTTGCAGAGACAAAGTTATTTAGAAGTGCTGCTAAGCAAAATTTTATTATCAGCTTGTTCCACTTCACACAGCCACAGTAAAACTGACGTTCCCTAAAACAATATTTCTTTCTTTTCAAATTTTTTTCGGTTTCTTTTCAAATTTTTAATCTCCATTCAAATAAAGGCTAAAAATGAGCTAGCAAAGCAGCCTTGAGGTAGATTTCTTCCTCCACCTAAGCTATAGCATGGTGTTCTGAGATAGATGCCAGCATGTTTGTAAACAAATTTTCACTTGCAAAATAGAAAAGAGACAGAACAGTGACTGCCAGGAGAGTGTAAGCTTTGACCTACGCAGTCTCTACTCAGACGAACTTAGGTAGGCTAGAAGCGCCTCATTCCAATCTGAGCTATAAATATATTCTTCATATTTGACTGGAGCATGGAATACTTTGGGGGGCCACGCAGAGCTACAGCTGCTCCTTAGCACTGGTGTTCCAAGGTATTCAGATAAAGAGCAATCACTGAAATTACTGATGTCTTCTCAAATAAATTCAGCTGCTGTAGTACGGGCTTAAGCAGCCATTTCTGGCCCCTGCAATGGTATCTTGTGTGTATGCGATGAAATCTTTAGTGTGCCAAATTTTCACAACATATATGGTCAGCACAATGAAATACAGGAATACCAACTGTTAGGTTGTCCCTGATTTTTCCATGGCTTAAGGATAAGCATCTTCTTAGCTCTCTAGAGATGCAAATCATTTAAAGGACAAGGAGGATGGTAAAGCAATAGAGGTACCACTTATCCTGGTCCTCTCACTGTCTGTGTGTGCTGGTTTTGGCTAGGATAGAGTTATTTTCTTCAT
This sequence comes from Bucorvus abyssinicus, assembly GCA_009769605.1. Classification (NCBI taxonomy): domain Eukaryota; kingdom Metazoa; phylum Chordata; class Aves; order Bucerotiformes; family Bucorvidae; genus Bucorvus; species Bucorvus abyssinicus. The sequence goes on from CM020033.1 coordinate 22,230,254, forward strand.
AGTAGCCAGTATGGGGCTGTGTTTTGGAGTTGCGCTGGAAACAGTGTTGATAACACAGGGATGTTTTTGTTATTGCTGAGCAGTGCTTATACAGAGTCAAGGCCTTTTATGCTTCCCCCACCACCCTACCAGTGAGTAGGCTGAGGTGCACAAGAAATTGGGAGGGGATGCCACTAGGACAGCTGACCCCAACTGACCAGAGGTATTTTCCATACCAGATGACATCATGCTCAGCATATAAAGCTGGGGAAGAAGAAGGAAGGGTGAGATATTTGGACTGATGGCATTTGTCTTCCTGAGTAAGTATTACACGTGATGGAGCCCTGCTTTCCTGGAGATGACTGCCTGCCGATGGGAAGTGGTGAATTAATTCCCTGTTTTGCTTTGCTTGCATGCGTGGCTTTTTCATTACCTATTAAACTCTCTTCATGTCAACTCATGAGGTTTTTTACTCTCCTGAATTCCACTGGGGGTAGTGAGCAGCTGTGTGGTGTTTAGTTGCCAGCTGGGGTTAAACCACAACATTGCATTGACTGGACGCACACAGAAGTGGGCACGATACCAGGCTAAGGACAGGTTATTCATGTTTCCTCCACCTGCCAAAGAGTTCTAGGAGCTGCTGTGTCTTAGCCAGAAAATCAGTCCTACAAGACAGATGCTGAATAGATGTTCCAGAGGCTTTATGCTCTCACAGAAATAAGGTGTATGGTCCCAGGTCCTTGAGTTTACCTGTTGCCTTCACAGGTGACTGGAGCAATCTGGGGGAAGAGGGGCTGACGCAGTGATTTGTGGTATAGACGTAAACTAGCATTTACCTGGGCTTTGTTTTTATTTTGCTTGAAAGTTGTGAGAGAGATGACCTTTGAGCTGTGAATCTCCCGAAGTTGCTTCTTTGCTTCCATAAAAAATTTCTTCTGAATGCAGCATCATTCCCTACTGTTAGACTTTTTCATCCTGTTTCAGGTCCTATTTAAATAATCTTATCACAGAGATCTCCTTTTAATCATTTGTCAGAACACAGACGCAACCTTGCTGGCAAATCATAGCTAGCAGAGGACAGCCTAGTTAGGGAATATATTGCACACAGTTTGTGGTGTAGACTGCCTGACACGAGTCCTCTTTCCAGCCTGTAATTCTGCAAGTGTAATCATTATATAAGAACTAACAAGATAAAGAAGAAAAGCAAAGATCATTTGGGATGTAATGTGGGGATTTATCTGTATAAGACTAGGCTGACAAGTACATCTACATATACATGTGTGTGTATGTGTATACGTGTATTTACATATACACGTACACATGTATTAATAAACATAAACTTATGTCTGTGTGTATATCTCCTGTCCAAGTAAGTTAAAGATTATTATCAATACAGGCAGAAAGAAACAAAAGGCAAGATTAACACCAAGGCCCTAGATATGACTGACAGGGTAGGAGCTTCATGGTAGTCAGTATTCGGTATCTCATGAAAACTGTTTGAGAACGACTCCGCTGGAAAGCCATTGAGGGAAGCCAGCCAGATATTAGGTAACTCAAGGCTGCTCTGGAAATCAAAACAAAGTTGCAGGGCCATTAGCTCAGTGCTGTGCTTTTGGCAGGAGACAGGACTGTGGAGAAGGGGCCTCCAAGCCTTCTAAGTGGATTTTTTCCTGCCTCATCAATTCCAGTGAGGACATACGTTATCAGGGGAAACCACTACCATGCAGCCCCTCCTGTCACCAGAGGGAGTCGGGGCGTTTTGCCTGCTTTGCCCACCTGGCCATGACTGTTGTCTGCTACAGGTCCGTGTGGAGCATCTTCAGCAGAGGATAGGCATGGTGGTACCACTGCTGCCTCTGATGAAGGTGGGCACAGGAGTGACCGCTTCTGTTTCCACTCCTTTATCAGCCACTAGAGGGCGCAGATGCTCAGGTCTTGGGCTCGCCTCTCGGTCCTCCTCAGGAAACTTCCCCCAAGAAGCCATCTAGACAGGGCCAGGCTCTTCCCTCCAGCTGCGCTCTCAGCCTTCTGTCTTCCCATCTTCTCATTCCATGCTTGGCTTCCCCCTGAGAAAGGCTTTTTCTGCTGGTGGCCATGTAACTTTTCCAAACTGCTGCACACAGGAAGCTAATAACCTGCGTTAAGGGACAGTCTCGCTGTCAGGAGTAGCGTGTTGGCCACTTTGGCTCCTGGTAGGAGCTTTTTGCCAGCTGAGCTGAAATCACAGCTGCACTGGCTTTAGGAACTCCAAGTCTGTAAACATCCCCACATTCTTTTTGAGTTGAAAGTAGGCTAGTGAAACAGCAGGGAGTTTGTCTTTAAATCAGCTGACAGATTACCTCTGCTGTTTCACGGCTTTGCTACCTGGTGGCATTTCTCCTTGCAGAGCTCCAGATTTTGAGCAGCGCAGAGCAAAGCCTGCCTGTTTGCAGTCCCAGTGCCCTACACAGCCTAAGTGCCACACGGATTGCAAAAGACTGAAAAGAGGTGAACCAACAGACACAGACATTATCAGAAACAGCCATCAAAAAAAGCAGCTTTTGTGGTTTCAGGGTGGTTGTTTGGGATGTACTGTATTTATTAGTACTGAGGTAGTGCTGCTAGGTTTCCCCAGTATTCTTATAGTATTCTGAAGAATTATACCGAATAAACAGAAACCATTGGCAGCCACAATCTGAGCACTCAGGAAATTTGCAGAAATTACAGGTCTAATTCTGTAACACAGTGGAAGCTTATTTAAGGGAGTGGTGAGATTTCCAGCAGCAGCAGCAGCAGCAACTTGTTACTGATATACACGGCTCTTGCTCAGTTTGAATGACAGCAATTCCTGTTTTTCTCTTTGAAACATTAAAGGCCTGTCTGCATAGATAGTTTATAATTCTACAAACTCTGTTGTTTTGCTATAAAAAGTGGCCTGTCCACGTAGCCCCTAACTTTGATATGACTGGAGACTTGTACAGCAATAATATTTACGTGCCCTTATCTTCATTCCCACATATTTGGTGGTCCCCTAGCTGCCTTCCTCTCACCTTATGCCCTGTCCCAGCTAGTTGCTTTTAATTAATGTGTTATACCCTGCTTAAATACTGATGCCCTTCTCTGAGCTCAGAAGCTCCCCAAGTCCTCTTCTCTCCTGAGCCCTGCTGTGCAGCCAAGAAGCACCAGGAATGGGATCCAGGGTGGGACGGTGGAGGTGTGAGATGACTGGATGCAGAGCTCCCATTGCCTGACTAAAAGAGCAGCATGTTCCCAGTACTCTGGCACAGACACTCTGATTCAAAGTGAAATGCAGTGGCTTTCACCTACTTTCTGCTATATATCTTCCTGCACACCATGGGGATGATACCGCTGTGCATATTTTTGGCGTGCACCTTGTCAAGTGCCAGGGTCTCTCATTTAGTCTGCATAAGACCTCTTGGTCAATCATCCAAAAGAGGTACCAGTCGCAAGAAGCTAACTTTGAGAAAAAATTAGAGAAAACACTGGAAAAGGCACTCTGTGTGAAGTTGGTTAAGAACCCTCTAGCCTAGCTCTACTGGTGCTTTAATTTAGAATTATTGTTACCTAAAGAAGTCACCGTGACACTGACTTAGCCTGGGCAAGAGGCCAAAGCTCTTACCCCGTGTCCTTGGCAGGACAGTTTGTCTTCTGGTTGTTAGTGACTGCTGGACATGCCAAGATGTCTTTGCTGCTTATTACCTGTCCTGTTTCAATTACCCTCTGATAGCAGGACACAGAAAGGCAGTGAACACATTCCATGCTCCAGAGCCTGCAATTTCTATCTTGAATGAAGGACTCTATAGTAAGAGTGATGCTGTAGCCATTCATCCTCCTGAGGAACAGGCACATGGACATTGGGCTGGGGACCGTGGGAGGATCTTCACAAGAGAGTGGGAGGCTGTATCCAGGCATACTGCTATCAGGTCATTGGCACATTGCGGTTCTGTCAGCCATCTCAAGACTTGGTATGTAAGACTGTTCCAAACTGGCAAAAACAACTGGGGGCTCCTGTTTTGAAACAGAGCAATTGTGTTGATTTATAGCTTTGGGAAAACTAAGTGAAATCATTTGAATTGGTCAGGAACTTTGTAGTTAAACAGCCCCTTTTTCTTTTCTTTTTCTTTTTCTTTTTCTTTTTTTTTTTAGCTTTTTGAAACCCACTGATTTGTTGAAAGCAAAAAGTTTTGTGAAATGGGTGGGTTTTGGCAAAGTGACAAAACTCACGCAGAGTTCTGAGGAAACCCCTCCTGCCAGGAAATCAACTGCCATCAGAAAATTATTTGGTTTCTTGACAGTTCACTTGGCTCATTGTCAAGGTGCACAGCTCCAGTGCAGCCCTATGTACTGGGCTTCAACAAAATGCAGGGTTGGGCTAGTACCACTATATGGGATCTCAGCTTCCAGCTTGGGGACATCGTGGTTTCCAGGCTTCCTGGATGAGGAAGCTGCAAGCTCAGGGAACTGAAAATCTCAGCTTAGTGTTGATCCCAGAGGTTCTCTTTGAAATATATGAACAAAATAACTAAATTGTAAAATCCATGCAGACCAAGCTGCTGCCAACACATCTCCTCAGCTTCATGGAGCAGGCGTCTTTGCAGTCTATTGGCAAAACAAACAAAGAAACAAACAAATAAAATACAAAATGAAGTGACTTCTGGTAAAGCCTCTTCTAGGGGTAGTGTAGGGCTCTGAAGTGGAAGTGTCACTGCAGTGGTCTTTTCAGTGTTTGCCACAACAATGAGATCACTGTGTCTTTAGCAGAGATAGGCTTATGAAAAAGTTTTCTAAGGTTTGTAGGTGGAATAAAGGGCCCATTTACAACCCTCCATGGGAAGAAGAAGTAGGTTAAACAACACAGGGTATGAAATTTCCTCTGGGACAAGAGGCTACTCTTTTAAGGGCTTAAATGGGACTCAAAAGGTATAGTACAATCACGTTCCTTCTAGGGATGAGCATGATCTCGGGCTCTTCTCAGGCGATTCATTGCAAGGGTTTGTCTGAACAGCAGAATCACCCTACGATTTTATCAAGGTCTGGCAAGCCAAGGTTGCAATAGCAGTAAAATTGACGCAAAGTGTATTGCCATTGCCAGTGTTTCTAAAGCATTTGAACCCTGTTATTATGGTACGATAACATTCAGGCTGCTGCATTTCCTTGGCCATTGTCCTCCCTGGCAGGCAGATTACAGCAATTCAGGCACCTTTGTTTTGCTGGGCGGAACTGCTCCTATTGAGAGCTTTGCCTAATCTCAGGTACTCATCAAAAAAGGAATGAATCTGGACTCAAGCTAATTTGGGTTATCTTGGAGAAAATACATAGACACAAAGAGGCAAGTCCATGGAAGGGATGAACATGTCTCTTTGTCATGCCTTCTCAGCTGTGAAAGGAGAATGAGTGCCTTCAGCAATGCAAATTATTTGTTGCCTAATTCCTGCTGAAGTCCCTTTATTTTCCTTTGAGGTTGAGGTTGCCTCTGATGAGAACTTGAATAAAAAATTGAAAAATATTCTACTAAGTTGATGATCAGCCATATTTCCTACTGGGTTTTCTTTACTCCACCTCTTCGTAGAACATTATGTCATGTATAGTGATAATCTTTTTCCAGCTGACCTATATACAGTGTAGCATGATTAATTTCATGACAGTATTTATGGTATAATATAAAAGTTGTGTAGGAGCCAGGAATGGGGAAACACTTGGAACAAAGTCAAATACAGTCAGATTAAGCATCTGAATGTCCAGCTCAATCTTGCAATCCTCATTCAAATGAAATTCCCTTTGGATGGCAATTTAGGCTGAATGAATTACAAAATGAGAAGCCTTAATTAGACTTCTGTAGATTGGAATTGATCTCTAGTAGGTTTTGTTTGTAAATGGAAAACCTTCACTATTGTAGGTGTAGAGACAGCCTTTGTGAAGTCTGGCATTTGCAGACAAATCTTGCTTTGACATTTCCTTACTATGCAAAATGGTTTGTAGTTTTTCCCCTGTCTGTTTTTTTGGAACGGTGGAATAATCCAAAGTGGCATTATTAAATTCAGCTAGATTGGCCTGCCAGAGTCTCTTTTCCAGAAGTAAATTTGGCTGATTCACAAGTAATTGCATTGACTGGAATGCTTAAAATCAGAGAAATCAGGGGAATGGAAAAATTCCTTAAAATTAGGATATTCCAACCTGTAAAGTGGGACCTGGCATGACGAACTCGCAGATTTGAACTGAGTGCTTTATTGGCAATGCAAGAACTTGTTCCATGATCAGTTAAACTAATGAAGCTTGGCATCCCCTGAATTTGTCTTATGATTGCTTTTTTGTCTGGTTTCTAATGTCTTATAACGGCTCAAGTATTCATAAAAGTTCTTCTTTCTAAAGTCTCCTTTATCAAAAAGTAGGAGGGCTCCCACTACAGCACTGATAGTCTCTCTACCCTAGGCAGATACCAGTGTTTTGAAACCTGTAAGGACTCAGAAAAGTTTAATCCTTTACTCTGTTGTTAGATATGATTGAATTGTCTTACAAGTGGAAAACATATTTGGAAGATCACACAGATAATCATCACCCCCACCCTCCCCAAGACACATACACACTGCATAGCTATCCAGACTGTGTTTCTTCATGAAATTATGCTCAAAATAGCTCCAACTACAGACCGTTAGTGTGACTACCATATTGGTCAAGACAGTAGAAACTATGACAAGGATTTGCAAACTACAAGCTGAAAACTGAGGTAAAGATACTCCTGAAAACTACCTCATTTAAATTTAAACTCCCAAAAATAATTATAATATATTAAAAATGTTAAAGGAGGGATTTCTGTCTGAGACAGCAATACAGTGCAGTATTACTAACATTGCATGAGGAAAACCAACCAAGAGTTATCACGGTGTTTTGTGCATAGATCCCAGTACACATTTATGTTCCACTTGATTAGGAGCTGGTTGTAATAACACCAAGCATTTCTAATTGTTATAATTATATGGTATTAGCCATATTAAATTAACTTTTTACATGTCATCTGGGGTGTTGTTAATAAAAAAAGTTTGCATAAATAACTAGAGAGCAAGAAATACTGACATTTAATTGAATGAATAAGGGTTAAAAGATGATTTATTGCCTATCAGTGGTTGATATCAGTGGAGTTCTCCTGCTAGAATTTGTTAATATGCAGGATGACAGTAATTTTGCAAAATAAATAAGAATGCATTTTGGGAAGATCTGTCACATCAGAGTCCTCCATTTAATAGTAAGAAATATCTAAATATCAGTTAACTAGTGCATAAATCAGAAAAGTTGAGATCTGAATGTCACCATCTTTACAATAGCTCTTTAAGCTGGTTTTATGTGGTAGCTGAATTTAAGATTGTTTAAATTAAATGCCATGTTTTATTAATTAAATGTAACAATATTTATCTTAATTATCTCTGGAATGGTTTGGAGGGCTTAGACATTGTTCAGTAGAACACACACAGACTCAAACTCCAACAGAAAGAAAATGTTCATTTAATGAAGAAGTTTGTATCATAGCACTTCATCATCTGCTGCAATTTAATTGTCTACAGAGCTACTGTGTTAACTGTGCATTGACACAGCACCCATCTTTGTCTTCTGTTCGTGCCCCTCTCTCTCAGAAGACAAATAGATGGATGGTGTCTATGGTCTCATCTGATCATATTTGCATGAGAAAACCACAAAGATAATATGGTAGCTGCAATAGATGCATTCTGTGGGAAAAGGTCTCGTCTATTAGCTCTAAAAAGGTAGGGGAGGTGTTCCTTTGCAATGATATATGTACACTGGTGGCCCACCTGGTTACTGTAGGACTTTCAGAATTCATTACTTGCCTCAGTCTTACAGAAGCTATAAAGGGGACAAAAGCTATAGACAGGACAAAACAGAATAGCTGAAACCAGACCGCTTCTTTGCAAAGTGCCTGAGAACTTTAAAAGACATTGGCAAGACAGGAGAAAGCCTACGCCCAATGGAGATCAAAAGGAGTGCAATAACTTAGAAAGGGAACTCCTACAAGGGAGGCTGTAAAATTGTTTGTGGGAATAACGCTCCTTTTGGTCATACAACTGGGTGACTGAGAGAGCTGGGACAGCCATAAAGGAATGTAGAATGCATGCTGGGTTTTTTAACACACTTTTTTCTCAACAAAGTTTAATCCCGTGGTTAAGCTAAACAGTATTTTAGTCTGCTTTGTCCCTGGTTTTCACACAAATTCTCAGAAAGGAGGTGCAGATGGTGTCTGAACTTGGTTAGAGCTACTGGATTCACAGAGCTTGGTCTAAGAACAGGCAACATGCTGGATTTCATCCCTACCAGTAGCTGTACCGACAAGAGGGAGGTATAGGAAGGCCTTTTGGGCCACCACTGCTGATATATTGACACATTGGTGGCAAGTATTGCTGATAATGTGTTTTCTCAATGTCTGTTTTTCTCAATTGAAAGTTCAGTGCTTGTTAGCTTTTCACTAAAAGGAAAAGTTATTGACATGCACTTGAAATGTAGAAGATGCTATTTTTAAAAGGGTGATCGCTTTGTATATATCTGAATTATTTAATAGATCACATTTCTTTATATTCTTTGGCTTAATTTTTCCTGTCTTAACAAAAAAACCTAGGGCAATAACGATTATTGTCTTCAAGCATAGCCCAGGATATCTCTCAAGGTCTCTATTCTCATAGTTTTTCAATCCACTTGACTCTGGGTGCTAACTTTCATCATATCTTTCTTCTGTTTGCTTTTTCTAACTTAGTCGATGTGTACATCACCTTTAAGGCCATAATAAACCTCAGCATATAACCATCTGTCTGGATCCCTCAGATGGGAGGTGGCAGTTAGGGCTGGAAGCTCCTTAGACCAAGGGAAGAGCTGAGCCTACCTTTAGGCAAATGCCTAACTCCAAAGAAAAATAGGAAGCTGTGAATGCTGCTCCCATGGCAGTATGCAAACTACTTCTGCATTCCTTGCATTTCTCTTGGCTTGTTCAAAGAGATTCCCACTCAGCTTGCTGGCTTTTATAGACTTTTATAGTGCATGACTGACCAGGGCCTAGATCCATCCCACCTCATTTTACTCCTTTGACAGTGGCATTTACATTAAGAAACTAATGACTGTACAATTCAGAGGGGCTACATGTGTGGTTTCAGCCATGAAAGATGTAAGATCTTTGTCAATCTCTGGAAGTGTTTTGCCTCTTTCCATTAATTACGGAGTTTGGGGCAAGCAGCCTTGAAAACCAGGTGGTTTGGTTACATTCCCAAAGTTGTGTGGAACAAATCTTCAAAGGCATGCCTAAATTTGGAGTGTTGCTATGCTGTAATCCCTAGATCTTCTGTTTCTCCTCAGAAATTTGTAATTTCTATGCTGAACTTCTGGGTTTCCATAGAATCCGGATTAATATCTAAGGATCACTTCATAGGCCTAAACATCTAGTGCCGTGTGAGATGTCATAGTGTGTCCAGTATAAAGATGGCAGACCCAAGGCAACAACTGTGCCTTTCTGGAGAAGCAGCTGAAGGCCATAAAAAAATACCTTATGACACTTCTTTTTTGGTAACAGAATTCATCCCCTACTAGTATGAAGTGAATTTGTAAGAAAGAGAAGGAGCTAGTACCATTACATCCAACTTTTGCACCTCTAAATATCATAGCTCACGTGTTATCCCTGGCATTGAATAACAAATACAGTAGACATCTTTCATTGAGGACTTCCAGCCTCTGTAGGTGCATGGTGGTCTGTGTTAGCCCATCTCTATAGACTAAATTGTATGTTTGAACAGATGCAGGTCCTGGAAAGCTGCTGTCTATTAAAAACATGTAATAATAGTTTTCCTGAGCTCCCTCTGTGATACCATAGGTCATCAAAATATTTCCTTAGAACAAAAAATACTCATCTTTTTTGTGAAGAACATCTTGACAGAAATACTACCTCATCAAACCATCCTGCACCAGTATGCTTCCTTTCTCTTCCTTTGAGCAATATTTCACTGTCAGATGTAAAACAGATGTTGTGAATAGGTAATCTACCAAGTCTGAAAAAAGCAATACAGAAAAAAAGCAATACAGAAAAAAGCAATACAGAAAAAAGCAACAGTTCTATATTTGTAGCTAGAGATAGCTGAGAGGGCTAGAAAGACCAATTGACTAGCAGCAAGAGGAGCTGCCAAAGCGAACTGCCAAGCATTTAACATTCCCTCTTCTCTCCTTCTCAACAGCTGTAGTTGAGTAACTTTGGGTGCTTTCAAGCTCTGTATACATGGACCAGGGGCAAGACAAGCAATATAGACCAGATCAAAGCTACACCAGATGAAGATAGGATGGAACAGACCCTCACAGGTGAATCAGATCAATGAAACATACCCAGGCAAAACAAAGACCTTATTGAGGACTTTAAATGATTTACTCCGGCCTTCACACTGCTCTGGCTGCATCAGTACGCCTTCGTCATGCAGGTGCAAGTCATAACAATTCCCCAGGAAAATAAACCCCTTCTTGCAATCAAAATTTTAAATTAACCAGTCAGATCCATGTTGTGGATGCAAAAGCAGGTGAGCAGTCTTGCGCATGACCAGCTTGAGTGCAATAGGATTTCTTGGTGCAGCTTCAACACTGGATGGACGTGGTTGAGCTGTGACCGAGCAGCTGCTGTCCTTGGTTGTAGGACAGATGCACACATGCAGTGTGGCACCCAGTAGGTGTAACTTGCCAGAGGCACAACGGTGAGTCCATGCAATGTGAGTCAGGCAGAGGTGGGTGTAGGGACAGAGAACCCTTTTATGGGAAGCTATTTCCAGCTTCCCATTAGCCTGGATAACAGGGAGCTGACAGTATTGGCAAAGGCACTTTAATGCTGATATAGTTTCTGCTTGTGTTAGAGTTTTTGCTGGTATAGGTGTGACACAGAAAAAATTGCAATTTTAGCTAAATCTCTATGCTGCTAGAAGTATAGACCTGGTCAAATAGTGAGGGAAACATTTTAAATGATGCTTAAATCAGTTAGTTACAGTAAATGTACAGGTGAAAGTGGCAGATTTCGTCTGTAGCAAACTTTCATACTTGTACTTTGAGCTGAAGATTGGCAGAAGATTTGAAAGTTGACAAAAAGACTTTTTTTCTATTTATTCCTTTCCCCTGAATACTTGCAATCCTCAAAGACTTCACTGCATCCATAATTTTTAAAAATAGAAAGGGATCTTACATTTACAGTTTATTTGTACATACTGAGTGAGGTGCATTCATATCACTAAAAGCGCTGATACATACCAGTTATCCATTTTGACTTACAGGCTTGGATTCTGAAGAAAAATTACAAGTAATTTTCTCTGTTTCTCTTTTCTGTTACATGGTCAGGAAGAGCATGTGTACACTGAAGTAGTTAAAACCCACAATTACTGGTTTCGCATTATTTATCATGGGAATCAAAATGTATGAAAATTATGAATATGGTGCAGGAAAGCAGTGCTGGCATTAGATGACCATAGAACTTTTAAAATGTGTACCTGAGTGTGTTTTATTCAGTATATGTTGGAGATTGTCCGATGTAAATTAGTTTTACAGGAACTTAAGCAGATAGCCACAGCTGCACTTCACAACTGCCAGAGATTTCTGTAACTGGCACTTTTCCAGCAGTCCTGCTAAGTAAGAACTGAAAAGTTTGCCACAAACAGCTACGCAGAGGCAGACTCCAGGACTGAATTAAACCGGCTGTCAGTTTACCATGGGGTTACTCATAAATGTATTGAATATTGGATTTTGAGTCAGTTTTGAAGTCAGGTTGTTGATTACTCCAAAGAGACCTGTGAGAAATCTTTCTATCAAAATTCATTACTGGAATTAATTTTAGGTTATTCCATTGCCTATAAGATTTGACATCTTTTGCCTTCCATAATATTTATTCTTGTTCCCAAATGACAATATCTTACGAATTACCTCATAGGTTTAAAGACAAAGTAATTTTTTAAGTATTACTTTGGCTAAATATTTAAGCCATTTGTGACTACGAGTTAAGCTTTTAATTTAAATTATAAAATCTGTATTCAGCAAGCTGAGGTGCCTCTTTTAGCCTTACTATTTATTGTTCTTACGGTATTATTGGCAGAGAAATGAGGTGAGTGAATTTGGAGGACAGGCCTGGCCTCTAAGTTCACTTAGAGGGAAACTACAGAGGGAGCCTTATGCTGAAGGTCCTCCTCTAAAACCACAAGTCAAAGCAAAAGCTCCCCTGGCTTAGTGAGACAACAGGTCTTGACTCTTCTGCAGTGGGATTTCTGCACAACCTTAAATCAGGATCCTGAATCAGGAACCTTAAGTCAGGATCCTGAAGGGCAATGATGGCTAGTGAAGTTTGTTAAATGTGTTTTTAACACTTATTTGAATACTTGAGAATGGTTTTACACCCAGCGACTGAGGGCGCAAGTGGCCCCTACATTTCCTTCCTGTTTATTTATTGACCTATTTAATCTAACCTGTGAAAAATGTTTGTCTCTATAGACTTTTTGCCTCCAGACAGCTCTGTAATAAACAAGGAGAATATTTGAGAAAAGAATACAAGTAAATTGTAAATGGTTCTGGTGACAGCTTGAGGTGATGTTTATTTCTCGTGTTTGATTCTGCCTTTTCTGACAGACATTGCCTACAGTCAGAAGCAAACAGCCTTGTGAACAAGTAGGCACAAGAAATCAGGCAGAGGAGGAAAGTGCAAGTGCTTTGCTGTATACTAGGCTTCCTCGTCCTAACTGATGGGATCAGCTCATTTCTGACTGCAAAGCACGGTTTCCAGCTTAGTTAATTTCTTATTTTATAACTGCTCTACAGTTAATAGTGAATTGAAAAGTTAGGAAGAATGTGTCAAATTAAAAATGTTTACTGGTTCTTCTTATTTTGCTGTAAGGAAAAAAAAAACAAAAGCAGGCAAATGTGGTTAGTCCAGGAAACTACTCTGTCATTTCTTAATTCTCAACAGCTTAAATCAGAATGTGTCTTAACTTCATGCTCAGCTGGTTTCCAAGAATGGGAGCCAACAAAACCTTCTGGAGGTTGATGAGCACTGTATTGACATGGCCAATTGCTTGTCACTCAGATCTGGAGGCGTTAGGACAAGTCGATGGTGTGATGCATTGCTATGGGTGCCATTTCCCTTGCTTGGGAATATCAGAATCCTGCCCTGTCCACCTCACCTCCATGTCCTGAGGACACCAGAGCCATCCAGATCCGAATCACTGTTTGGGTGCATCCTACAAACTCATGGTGGCCACAAAACTGAGTCAGACCTCCTGCTTTTCAAAGCTGTGACATTACCTTTGGACCTTCCACCTCTATCTCTTCTGATAAGACTTGTTTTAGGACCCAAAAGGGATGAAATTTTTCTTAGACAACTTCCTAAGAAAGTACTTCTTTTTAAAGATCTGTGGAGAACCTCAGAGGAATGATGCTATAGAACAAACCACTCTGCTCACTGGTGAGAAAGTGCCTGGATGGGGGGACTAGCTGCATCCCAGGCAAAGGATGGGGCTCATTCATCAGGGACATTTCTGCTGATTCCAGTCATATTCAGCTGGAGACAAATTTAGACCTTGAACTTAAAATAGTACAGACATCACTGAGTGAGGTCTAAAACTCAGATTATTTTATCTGAGCACGTTTGTGTATTCCTTCTGTAAATCAGGTACTTAGTGTTCACCCATAAAGCCCTGAAGCCGGTCATATAAATGAAAACCTAATCCTGGGTAGTGCTGGCCAGGATTTGTCAGTGGAAATAAAAACTTCTGGAAACTTCAAGAAGCACTGATATTTGTGAGTGAGACAGAGAGAAAGAAGAACAAGCAGTCCTCTCATGAGTGGCTCAGGGGACACAGGAAGGATATCTCTAAAACTGGCCTAAGCTTTGGGGTCTCTATTCCTAGGTGGGCAGCAGTAGATGAGCCACAGGAAGATTTCTTCCACATTTTGTAAATACTTGCAGTAGGCAAGAAGGGCACCGCTGCTTTATGCAGGATTTACATCGACCTGAACTGGCGAGATCCAGATTAGAACTATTCTGACAGAGCTGGTAGGTGTTCTGGGGGCTTATTTGAGCTGTCATGATTTCTATATCTCAATTCCTTTCCAATATTAAATGAAAACCAGTTTTTAATTTTTATTTTTTTAAATCAAGTAAGTTTCCATCTTGTCCTTCCACTATCTATAAGTTTTTCTGTATCTTGGCTGGACATATCATTCTAATAAAGACAGGCACCATGAGCTAACACAGTACGCTGGCTCAGGCAGCCCCTGCCCAGCTCTTCCTCTCCTCTTCCCGGGGTTTGGCTTGCCCTGCCAGGAAGCAGACCAGGGAAAAGCTGCAACTCTCTCTACCAAGAGGTTGTTTGCTGAGTAGTTGTAGATAACAGAGGACAGCAGAAAGAGAAGAAGCCAGGCCTTCTGCTTTCTCCTTGCTACAGTGAGGCAGAGTCAAATATTTTGAGATAGAAATTGTAGAGGGAAGGTAGTTTTGATAGGTTTTAGCAGGACTAAAGGAAAGAGACCGCAACCTCTGTAAATATAATGGCTGACTACATCACAGCCTCTGGTGGTCTCAGGCACCACAAACCTTAAAGTAGATGCTAAAAAACATTTTCTGGAAAATCAAGCATAGGGATCACTAGTTACACGTTCCAGAAGAATAGACATTTTACAAACCTTACTCATTTGCAGAGCATATCTCAAAACTTTTAGCATTTTTCTACAGATCTTAGTTTTTCATACGGAGGTGGGCAGGGGAACCTGCAATAAGACTGAGAATAGGAATGCCCAGACTTGGACTTTAAAGAAACCATTTCCAGTCTCAGGTCAATGAGTGACGCTGAATGAAAGGAGATCATTTTGTTCATGGGTATGAGCTCACAGTCACAGAGCGGGGCGGAGAGCAGTGAGAAAACTTGTGAGGGAGAAATGAGCCTTATACTTCTGCTATCAAGACATCCTACCCAAACTTACAGGACTTAGGGCTAGAGATCATGCGGCTGCCGTTCCTTTTAATAATGCTTTTTCCAAGCTAGGGTATCATCTGTTCTTACTTGTCAAATTAAGCACTCAATTCTCAGCAAACAACACCCTGAAGTTAAAGCGAGCAGTTATTTAGGCAGTACCTTCTATGTAAAAACAATGATGCAAGTTATCATAAGGAGGTGCTTGCTGTTGAAGCCACATTAGATATACAAGACATGACAAAGAGTCATGGAAAGGGTAGTCCTACAAAGTGCAAAGTTTACTAGTCCTGAATGTCCTGAGTATGTTTATTTATTTGTCTGGCAGTGATCTTGGTGGTTCCATGACTAACATCTTAATTAATGAAAACACGTGCTCTGGCTGCCAGATCACATTGATGATGGATTTTGTTTGAAATCTGTAAGCAAGGGAGTTGTTTCCATGATCAGTCTGCAAAATTATCAGTAAAAGGTTGTCTTGCACACAGGGTTTTTAGTGCAACATCGCAGAACAGGCTGTTCCAGGCCAGCAGAACTGGGATGTTACAGCCCTGCTCTGCTCGTTCTTGGGGCAGCTCTGACAACACAGGGAAGGGGCACCAGGGCAGCTGCCTCAGAGCGCAGCTTAGGTTTGTCATGTGCACCTGTAAATCTGGCATCCCATGGCCTGTTCTATCTGTGTGGTGGGAAAGAACCATCTTGCATTCAAGTTTTTAAACAATCACATTTGAACATCTGCTCTTTTTGCACCTTCCTTTTCTGCAAAGTCATAATAACATTATATGAACCTGCACAGGCTTGTATCTCTGGGAATATGATTCTTGCTGGTTTTTTTATCTCCTCCACGTGCACTTGGGTTTAATGATCTTAAAGGCCTATATTTTAACACAGGTCTTCATGAAAGGGACTGAAGCTGAAGTTGCAGCTTTCTGCCTTACTTCTTTCCCCATCTCCTTTCACTCTGGCTGCTGCACTGTGAAATTTCTGCCATGAACTCATAGAGTTTACTAAGCTTCCTTCTTGAAACTTGTTATTTTCTATCTGATCTTCCCTCTCCTCGTTTTTTAAGGTTTGTGTACTCTCTCTTTTCAGGACTTCCATGACCTGACTCATCTTTGATCTTTCTCTATACCTCACAATCAGACCAAGGTGAATCTTCACTCTCATTAACTTTCTTTCTCTTTCTGCATCAAAACAGTTTATCCAACCCCTTCTCCAAATTTTTGCACAGCGTATGATGCACTTCCCTTCCTGTTCAGCAGTTCAAACCCCACCACTGACACCAAATACCGTGTTTAAGATGATTGGCTTCTTTGCTTATAAAAGACATCATCAACTTGATCTTCGTGGTCAGGTGGTTTTTAAGACTTCCCGGTGAAATCACCCAGAAAATTGTCCCCTATTCTCAGCTGCCCAGGTGCCCAACTTCCTTCAGACCCTCAATGCAGGCAGTTTCTGCCTGCCTTTAAGAGCCATGTGGAAGATGGGTTCTCCTGCCACCCTTAGGTGACCGTTGCCATCCACCTCCACATCTTGGTGGCCCTGAGGAAGAATGTCAGAGTCTCAGAGTGGGGTTGGTCCTTGGCTTTTCTTTCTCTGCCAACAGGACCTGGTGCTCACTTGCTGCCAAGACGCAATATCTGTTCTTCAACTTCACAGGTCTACAGAGTGGGTGGGAAGATGTCCAGAGCAAGATCTGCCTCTAGAACCTCCTCCTTCCTCCACAAGTGGTCCTACCACAAGTCTCTTTTCCTCTTTAGTGTGTCTCTCTGCTCTGCTGATTAAATCTTTGGGTTTATCAGTTTGGAAAAATTATAATGGAGGCAGCATACAGCACAGTTCTGTAAAACCAGGGTGGTGTAGGGAAAACAAACAGGGACTGATTGTTTACAGTCTCAGAACATAAAATCTTAGAGCGACACAATAAAATTGTCAGACACAGTTTAAAATAGACGAAAAAGGAAAACTTCTTTGTGTGGCCTGTAAGTACACTGTGGCCAAATAAATTAAATAAATAAATTCCAAAAGGGATTGACACATTAATGGAGGATGAGTTCTTTGTTGACTATGTGATACAATGCTCTGGATGTAATTTCAGTCTCAGGAAATCTTTAAGCTGTTGTTTTTTGGAGGCTGGAAGGCAGTAAAAGGACTCTATATGCCTTAATTCTCATACATTTGTTTCAGTATCTGCTAATAATCACTGTCAGAGACAGGATACTTGGCTAGACAGGCCTTTGATTTGACGGGCTATGGTACTTCTCACATTTTTTAATACATACTGGAGCAGCTTTGCCCAGAATTTGCAGTCACAGAGTTTATTCTGCTCTGTGTGCTGCACTCCTGTTCTTTTGCTTATAGCCAAGAATGATAAAATTAAAATAAGACTTATGACAGCAACAGCTTGCATGGCACAAACAGCAGGGTGGTGGGTTGGTTTTCCCAGTTAAGCATTGGAACAACTTCATTTGCTGCCCATAAAGGAGGTCTGTACATTCAATCCCTTGATAGTGGAGAGTGCCTGCAGTTGGGATGGATCACAGCTTACTGAGCCCAGCAACTCTCAGCCCTGCCTGATGCTGTGGTTTAAATTCATAGGCTGAAATTCAAGCCACTGCATCATAATCCCAAAGTCTGCCCACAGCCTGGGAAAAGCAATTCCACATGACCCTTCTGTACAGCCTCAGTAGGTAAGAATAAGGATGTTCACAACAGCTAAGGATCAGTAAGCAGTGTTACACACAGTGTTCACAGAGAAAATGGAAACACCCTCCTAAATTCACCTGACCCTTAGAATCTGGTACAAACTCAAATCTTAGAGTAGGTAAAGTGAAACGTTCCCCAGGCATGTCCTTTTCAAACCCTGCTCTGAAATATAGGGTGTGAGGAATGATGATGTATATGGAGGAAAGCCAAAGAAAATATTCCTTAATGTTTGGAGAAATAAAGCCATTGTCTTTTTGCATTTGCACAGCAGGACATGCAGGAAATTTCAGGGGCACATTAACAGAGTCAGTGCAGATGTTGCTCAGCATTTTCAGCAAATACTGGGCTTCTTTCTTGTTGGCTTTTGGTTTGTTTTGTTTATTGGCTTTTTTCAATATCCCAGGGTTCTTCTGGAAAGGACAGAAATATAAGAGTCAATTCTGCACAGTGCTGAGAGCCCTGGCCTGGCTTGGCTGATGTGGAAGTTGATGATACCCTGCACCCATGGGCAAGGTGCTAAGAGGTGTGAGGCTGTAAGCTATTGACGCATAGACTCAACTGTCATAAGTCCCATAAAGTAGTAGCATTTGGCAGATCCGATTGTTAATGATACTATGTTTGCCAACAACGTAAACCAATAAAACTTGCGAGTTAACAAAATTCAAATCATATGAAGATTTTCCTGTGTTCTGTCCAAAAAGCTCTTGTAAGAGGCTGATTCATCCAATACCATTTCTGTCCCAAGAGCAAGGGAAGATCACTTTCCCACTCTTCCACTATGGGAAACGGAACTGAAATCAGCACAGATTTAGTCCACTTGGTGATTGCAGACAAACATAACCTTTTTTCTGACAAGAGTTTCTCTGAGTGGTGCTTCTTGCTGCTTTCTGAAGCAGTGACAGCTCTTTTGCTGTAAGGTTGGTTATATGGTAGAAATCCACCTAATCAGATAGATTCGAAAAACAGCGAAAAACTGTTTTCCTTGCTGCCTCAGAGCCATGTGTGGATTAATGTGTGAAATTCAAGTCGTGGCACTGTGCTCTTTATTTAGGGAGCTGCAAATATGTACAGAGCAAGTGTTCTGTGCTTTCCTGTGAACATTACTGCAAAATCTCAAAGCATTTACAAATTAATCCCTCAACACTTACAGCCCCCTCAGAGATTTTCCTCCCCTTGTATCATGAGCATCTGATTAATATTCAGGACCTTGCAGGACTCCTTGTTTTTTCATCTTTAGGAGGAAACTTTGGTATCATGAACAAGGCATCATATTTTCTGTCATCTAGTTTACTTCCAATGACTGGGCACAAGAACCTGTTTCCCCCAGGAGTACTGAAAAATTACAATAATTCCTTGCTCAGATATCGCCAAAATACCACTTCAGAGAAGGCAGTAGTAAAGCTTTGCCTATCCTTTTGGCCAGGACAACCCCCCCACACACACCCCCCTGCCCCCTGCCCCCTGCCCCAGCTGCATCTCATGGCTTTGTGATCCCTGCAAACCCATACTCATACTCTGCTGCTTTCCTATAGGGAAGTACGGTTAATACACTGTGCACACTTTGCTCCAGCTCTGGCACATTGGCCCAGTTGCTTTGGGCAGTGGCTTCAGTTGTTTCCAAGTTTGACCTCTATGGAAGTTGCTTAATTGCCCCCAAAAATGTTCTCAGGCCACCGCAAATCTGAACAGTGCAGCTGTTCTGGAATAATGACTTGCTGGCAGTGGTTTACCCCTTCTGATGTTGGATTATTTTTATTTATATTACAGTTGCTTAATGCTGCACGAAGGTGTAGGAAGAAGGCAGCGTTCCACTACAGAAGGTTCTTGTTGCTGGTTAATGATGAAGAGCCAAGAAGGGTGAAGCAAATTCAGGAGAGAGCTAAAAGCATTATTTCGTATCAATATTGTGATCAATCTCCACTTCCAAAATGCACTCCCTCATTTGAAACTGAAGTGGGGAGCCCAAGGAGGCCCCTGTTCTGCTTGGGATGGCTTGTGCCAAGACAAAGTGCCATGGTAATGTTCTCCTGCCAAGGAATATGACCAAAGCAGGAGAAAGCACAGGACTTGCTTTTCAGGGCTTCACCAGTTCATCTCTCTTGAGGTGATGACCAGGACCAGTACTCTCGCATTGGGGTGGCAAAATTCAGTTTACCACCCCACAGACTGATGGTGTTTTTGTAGGGCATGATTTAAAGCTATTTTAATTCTTTCTTGACAGATCTATGGATGAAAGCAGGGGTGCAAACTTGCTCTTGGCAAGGGTATTTAAATCCTCACACAATTCTTCTTGTTCCAGTTTATGCACCACTGCAGATGATTGCGGTGGGTTCCCTCCTCCCCATATCATCATTTGTTCCAGTGACAGCATATCAGTACCACATCACTATGCTTTCTTCTATTTTTCTTGTCCCTTGCACAATTTCTCTGAGCCATCCTGCAAATCAGATACCTTCTCTGCATGGACACTTAAATCTTTCAGTGAAGTCATCCTTTCTCTGTCCAAGTTAAGAATGGGATGATCCTTTTTATGGGTAGAGTGGGGGAAAGCTGGGAATAAGAGATGAGCATCACTTAATTATCACCTTAGAAGCTGTAATATCACAATTATAGTTATCACGATTGCATTTAGAAAATAGCTAACAATGCTGTATAAGGTCATGATCCCTGAGAGCAACAAAACCAGCAACAGCACGCCTGCCCAGTTAAGAACTGTGCCTTTGTGGGCCCATGAAGTGGGAACAGTTTATGTGCATGCTGTATCCTATTCAACCATCTTGCTATCTTCCCAGAGACAGTGTGTATTTCTGTAATCCCTTCCCTGCCCTTCCCTGCCCTTTCATGCCTTTCCCTTCCTTTCCCTTTCCTATTCCCTTCCCTCTTGCTTTTTCTCTTCCCTTCCCTTTCCCACAATGAACCCAAGCTCTCAAAGTGTTTATAAGTAAAAAAAAAATATACATTGAAATGACTAATGGGGCTTAGATCGATGTGGTAATGGATGTCACACCCAGACTGACCTCTATAAGCCTCTTTTCCCTCTGTTTTCCTCTCTGAAGGATATGATTTAAGTTTTTTCAAATACATAGTTAAGATCTCCTAGTTTCAAGGAAAAGTTTATTTTGTAATTGGATCTACCTATGACATTACTCAGTTTCTAAATATTGCCATTTTTTCCACAGGTTACCTGTATTTTCCATATATAAATTATCCTTTAGAGATGAAAATCCAGATAATTCATTTTCTAAGTATTAATTTTAAAAATAGTTTTACAGGCTGAATATTGTAGGACTAAGGACCATAGTACTTGATCTAAGTTTAAAAAAAAATAGATAATTAAATCCACACATATAAATGTATTTATATAACACGGAAGCATGATTTATGAACTTCCTCCTTAAAAAAAAACCACACCACATGCAGTAGGGGCCCTTGCCATTTTGGACACACTCTTTTCCTCATAAAGGTCATTAGAACAAACCCATTTCCCTGTGAAGTAAAATTCTGTGAGAAAATCACTGCTCTAACAGCTTCTGGCTACAGAATGAGATTTCATAGAAAAGGCTACTTTTCCTTTTACTACTTCTAGTCAAGTTAGCTTTTAACTGAAACAGATGGGTGGAAAGTAGAAAAAGATTTCCAAAACTGCAAAGGGATCTACAAAGAAGGGCAATGAAGCTGATGAAGGGTCTAGAGAACAAGTCCTATGAAGAGCAGCTGAGGAAACTGGGGTTGTTTAGCCTGGAGAAAAGGAGGCTCAGGGAACACCTTATTACTCTCTATGGCTACCTGAAAGGAGGTTGTAGTGAAGTGGGTGTTGGTCTTTTCTGCCAAGTAACAAGCAATAGGACAAGAGGAAATGGCCTCAAGTGACATGAGGGGAGGTTTAGGTTGGATATTAGGAAAAATTTCTTCACCGAAAGGGTTGTGAAGCATTGGAACAGGCTGCCCAGGGAGGTGGTTTAGTCACCATCATTGGAGGTATTTCAAAAACTTGTGGATGTGGTGTTTAGGGACATGGTTTAGTGGTGGACTTGGCAGTGTTAGGTTAATCGTTGGACTTGATGATCTAAAAGGTCTTTTTCAACGTAAACAATTCTATGATTCTGTGAAATTATCTTTCAAACTGAGCTGAGATGCCAAAAACTCTATCTGCTCTGGACAATCTTCATACAGATGCACTTTTGTTCATTTTTGAAGTCTGATTGGTTTTTTCATAGTTCTTCAACTGACTAAAAAGAGAAGTAGATCAGAAAACTGTTTTTTTTAATAGAATCTTCACTACTGCCTGTCACTACTTCCTTACCTTTATGATTGGTAGTGATGTTTAAATGTCTTTCTCAGTCTATTAGAGAAATAGGCAGGTTGAAACAGTCTTCCAACTCTACATAGGACATCAAAGGTATATTCAATTAACTTTAGAAAACACCATAGAGGTGCTTTATATTAATACAAGCCAAATTTTAGTAACTGATCTCTTTCCATTGTAATGGGATGAAATTTGCAAGTACAATGAGTCATTTAGAAGCCATCAACTGAAGTGCTTATGATGATAAACAATTTGAGGATATGCATTTTTTCTTTCTTCTGAACATAAAAGAAGTAATTTCTGTCCTTCATATGGAAAGATGGAATTTAGTCACTTCCCTCTTTAAGATGTTTAAGTGCACTCCTTGTTTTAATAAATTTTGAATAAGTAAGAATTTATAGGTATCTAAGTTTAAAGACAAGAAGGTATAAGGTTGTCAGGTTCTGTTCTTTTTATTGAAATTATTTCCAATAATTTGTTTTTAATTTGCTAACTCAAATTCTAGTAAGTGTCCTGCAAGCTAATAAGTGCTTACCTTGATTCTTCTGTCTAAAATGATGAGTAGTTGATTCAGCAGAAAGACAGTAGTTAGATGCTGGAGTTCACCTACTCACTGGGTTTCTAGTTTAAAAGTATTAAAATTCTTGGAGATCTTCAGCATGCAGTACAGGACAGGGGCCTGAAGCTCACACTTCCCAGGCACAAGGACAACATCACCCATTTGGGGCTTACTCTCTTGCTGCACCTTTGACCCTGGCTTTCTTGACTACACCAGTTTTGACAGTATGAGAATGTTCTTCCCCATGCACCGGTGGGAGGTTGCAGATCTGATCTGGAACTGCCTTTGGCTAAGGAGGAGAAAAGCCTTGAGCTCCAGCTTGCTAGGTAAATGCTTTAAACCTCTAAATTGTTAGATAAAAGCAACAGTTCTGCTTCCCTCCCAGATGCAGGACTTTTTCCAAGGCCCTGCTGTGCTTCATGCGAAACTGGTGCTTCCAATACACATTCAACTTTCCAGAAAACACCTAATAGGCTGGACCCCCAGGGACATGGGTGGAGGAGTGTCCAGTTTGCAAGTGCCAAAGGGCTGCAGTCATGAGAAAGGCACCAAAATGATCAGCTCTGGAGGGATGGCAGCAGAACGGGCTGTCAAGCACTGGAAGCACCTAGTGAACTTTGCTGGGGAAAAGATCAGTGGTTGTGGCCCTTTTCATCCCTCGCAGGGCTAGGAAGGGTTGTTTGGATTGTACTTTTAGACATAGGCATCTCAATTCTGCCTCCTCCTCCCTTAAGGCACCTCCAGCTGTCGGTGTGGTCCCCTAGATGTTAAGCACACTTGCAGGCACACACACGTAGGCACTGCCTTTACATGAAGCTTTCTGAAACAGAGGCAGAAGAGGCTGGATCTCTTGCAAAAGTTGTTTCAATGCATAAGTTATTATTTGGGAATTTCCTAAGCAGGCCATTTGGTTAAGTGTAAGCATATTCTTGGCCAGTTAATGGAGTCAAATGTTTTAGCAGTTCCATAAAAACCATTATCTGGCTAATTCCTGTCATTGGAAATTAACAAACTGACTTCTGCCAGGATCTGCGCAGAAAGGGAACTCTGTAAAACAGGATGAGCCAGGACAGAGATTTCTGCAAATCTGGGATTATTTCCAGAATTAATTACTAAAAAATGGTTAATTTTTTTGTTCCAAACCAATAGTAATTAAAATTTCCACTCCATCTTTGTGTAATACTGAAAAGAATTCACTAAGCACAAATTATTTAAATGGAGATTTGTATTTTATGCTGAATGCTCAATATTTCTTATGGGAGGTGATAAACACTTCCCTTCTCCTGGAGATTTGTGAATCAAATGAAGAAAAATCCACGCTGTTGCCAGCGTGATCTGTTTTTTACTTAAATTAACATAAAAATTAGCAGTTCAGTTTAAAGCCATGTGTCTGTTTTTGATTTTCAATGCAGTTTCTCTTGTGGGAAAGACAGGTAATGAGCTACGTGATATTTTTCTGAGGCAATATTGAAACTATGCATACGTTCACTAGCATCTGTGCAGTTTGGCATGCTGTCACTTCAGTGCGGATTTTGGGTCTTGACTAATTGAATCATCCTCTTTTTTAATTTGCAAAAGTAAAGTGACTGCTGATACGGACTGGGTGCCTCAGGGGACAGCTGAAACCAAGAGAGTGGCCCAATGATTATGCTACAGGCATGAGGAAAAGTTTAATTTCTTGCCCAATGGTGTGGCAATTCCATAAGAGGGTAAAAATCGCAGTCTTTTCCCACATGGTTTTATCCTTCAGGGCCATAGGGCATAATTTACAAAAGCAAATCCAAGAGGCTTAACTTAATAAGTATAAACAGAAAAACTCTTTAGCTTTGGATATGATGCAGCCTTTGATCATGGGACTCTCTGTTCCTCCAAAGCCCATTGCTCCTTTTAATTATCTAATATTTAGTCTTCGAATTCTTTGTAATCCCACAAAGAGCGGGAGAAAATATTTTGTCCCCAACTCATTTCTGTTGTTCTCCTTTCTGTGCATTCCTGGGAGAAAAGCTTGATATGAAATGTCGTTTACTCTAAGAAAGCTATTGAATTGACGTATCACAGTTTATGTACGTTGTATGTCTCCACTGTGGCTTTGAGTGATCTTTCTGGCCTGTGACTAGCTTTGACCATGGAATTCTAGAGACCAAGAAAATTTCAAGATGGCTTAGCTCATCAGAACAATAAAATAGAAAGCAAATTCACACTGATGTTGTCATTCAGATTTAAGAAGATTAGATAGCTTAGATTTTTTTTCATCATGATATTATAAACCCCACAAAGCATGGAAAACCCTAGTTGCTGCCTATAGTTTGAAAGGCTAAACTACAAAGAATTAGTTGGAAATTGAAAATATCAAGAAAAGAAAGAGGAATGAAATAAGAGGGCTTCCACCACTTTCCTGGAAATCAAGTACATCTACACTACCAACAGTTTGGAGCAACTCCACTGGTTTAACTTTAGTAGCCTGGGCTTCCTTCATTTAGCTAAGAACAGACTATTAGTTTTAGATGAAAAAAGCTCCATGCATCTGGCATTCATGGACTCACAGATTCATAAAATCCATTGAGTTGGAAAGGGCCTTAAAGATCATCTAGTTCCAACTGCCATGGGCAGGGACACCTTCCACTAGATCAGGTTGCTCAAAGTCCCGTCCAGCCCACCCTTGAACACTTCCAGGGAGGGGGATGAACAACTTCTCTGGGCAACCTGTTCCAGTGTCTCACTACTCTCACAGTAAAGGATTTCTTCCTAATATCTAATCTAAATCTACCCTCTTTCAGTCTGAAACTGAAAGCGTACCCCTTGTCCTATCATTACAATTCCTGGATAAAGAGACCCTCCCCATCTTTTCTGTAGGCCCTTTAAGTACTGAAAGGCCACTCTAAGGTCTCCCCAGAGCTATCTCTTCTCCAGGCTGAACAATCCCAAGTCCCTCAGGCAGTCCTCATATGCAAGATGCTCCAGCCCCCGATCATCTTCGTGGCACTCCTCTGGACCTGCTCAATCTGGTCCATGTCTTCTCTTATGCTGAGGGATCCAGAGCTGGATGCAGTACTCCGGGTTTCTTCTCATGAAAGCAGGGTAGAAGCATTCAGCTTGATCTTTCTAGGACCTGGTAGTCTTGCCCTTAGCTGTGTCTCGTCTGGAAAACTTAATATGTGTCTAACATGAACAGGCAATGCACCTTGAGAACATCATAACATTATCAGTAGCCTTACATCACCAACACCATGCACATGAACCCTAACTGAAGACTAATTTAACAAGACACTTGGTTCCATCCTGGTTTTTGAGTTTGATTCCTGGACTTTGCTCAAGAATGGAGATTTTCAGGTTTTCACATCCACAGCTATTGCTAATGTCTTTTTGATAAGGGCAAAAGGAATTGCTACAAAGACAATGTTTTATAGCAGAATACTGAATGGGGGAGCAGAGCGAGGAAAACACAAATTTATTCTGTAATCTTTAAAAAGCATTTGTGGAGGTTTAAAGGCACATTGCTTGTGACTGACTCACATCCTTGACTCCATGTTGGCCTAAGAGTGTTGCCAATGAATCCTATCTCTGCAAATCTTTGATGTACAATCTTGAAGAAAAGGACATGCTCTTTATCTCTCTCTGAGCACACATTAGACTTTCCTCATCTCTCTTTATTTTATTTATATTGATAGAGAAAAGGAAGGAAGTTTTGGAATAATCCCAGCAATGTGCAGAGGCAAATGATTAATGCTTCCTATCCCGGATACTTGATTAATTAATGCAACCTCAGACATCTTGAGGGAAAATGCTGCATGTGTGGACCATATTCCTAATAATCTCCCAAATCTAAAACCTTGAAATTAATGAAATACAGTCAGCTCTGCAATTGGAAGTTCTGTAAGGTAGTGTCTTCAGGGCAGGAATCTGAAGTACTCGAATTAACTAGGGTGTCAACTGCATCTGGAAAAATAAGAGTAACCGGGAGAAAATAGGAGATAAAGCAGGAATATAAATATCATAAAGTTAATTTATAGTTTCTCATTTTTATGTGTTTAAACTAAAACAGTTCTAGAAACTACCAACATTAGGAGTGATAATGCTGGAGACCAATAATTTTATCCTGGATGCTTTTCTGGGTATTCATTTCCTGAGAGACAGATCAACTATCCTTTGTTTCAATGTAGAAGACCCCACGAAATGCCTCAGATTACCCTCAGATGAGAAGGTCTGCACCTATAAAACAGGGATCCTACAGCCCAGGGACAGACACTCCCACCACTTCATCATGTAAGGCCTGTAGCCATATTTTGTGTGCATGCACTAATCGTATGTGGCACTATGCTGTGTGGTAGTATGGCCATCAAAGAGTGCTCAAAAAGCCTATTCAGTCTTCAAAGAGAAGAAGACTCTCTCTCTCCACTTGTAAGAACCAGCAACTCCTGAAATGACCAAGAATGAAGCAATAGCGTGAGTTTCCAGCACAGTTACAGCTGAGCAACACTTCTACTCTCACTAATGCCTCACGAGCAAGAGAGCATTGTCATTTCTCTGGTGAGCTGAAGCTCACCCCAAAGTTTGGGTTGGTAAAGAGACCAGTTTTTCTTCCCAAAAGACATATTTTTATTATTATTATGCAGTGATTCAATAAAGCAACAGAAAATTGGTCATATTAGGTGAAATAGCTCACTGCATGGGCATTTCATTGGATACTGAAGAAAGTGGGTGGCTTGCATCTGACTTTGAGTGCTTTTCAACTGGTGACTTCATTGGTAGCACAAAAGTCTCTCCTCATATTCATTTTGCCTATCCTCTTATTCATTTTACCTATGAACTAGGCTGCCACCCATTGCACTTTTGTGACATCAGATTATTATTCCTTCAGCAGTAAACCAAGAGCAATAGTTGATTCAGTGCCAGATGGCTGCAGTACGGTAGTCTGGATGTGTATGTTGGAACATAGATGTGGGTCATCCTGTCTAAGGAGACAGGAATTAGTCTTCACTTCTCAGTCTGACATTGTTATGAAGTTCAGCTTGGAAGAAAAAGGTCACCTTCCTACCATGTCTGCTGGAAAGGGATGGTATAGAAATGTGAAACAAGCAGCGATAAAGCATATTCTTTCCTGACTGAAACAAAAATGTTCTTAAATTTAACTCTGATGGAATCAAGACTTAGATCTATACTGGGAAATAGAACTAAAGACTCAGAAATATTCCTCTGACTAGAAAATCTCTACATTCACCTTTTAGAAGACAAATATACATTTTCCAAAACATGTTTTTCATATGTGGCGAAATTGCAAAGCAATTTCTCACCACTTTTCATCCTGATCCATGCAGGTGGCTTGTAGTACTGAAGGAAATGGGGTGACTCTGCAATCTCGGAAACCAAAACAATACCAGGAACAGCTTTAGACACCCCGCCACAGAAACCCAGCCCTGCTGCAGCCCCAAAGACTATCACATTCTATCTTAATGTTTCACAAATACCATTGTCCAAGAAGGCATGCCTCTCCCCACACCTGCCCCTTAGTTCTGCAAGCTATTTAAGCACACACTATCTAGGAGACACACTCAGGTATGTGGTTTCCATAGGATGGACTGCACTGCACAGACTGCTGGGGACCAATGGAGAAATCAGATTTCAGGTTAAATTAAAGATCCTGACACTACTGAAATGGCAGTTTCTAGACAGACTTTTCAGTTCTTTTAGCTGCCCTGCTCCCTCCCTTGTCCCAGCTTTTCTCTCCCCATCACCTGCAGTGCCTGTGCATTAGTTCTCACTCAGGATCTTTCCTAGTATGAAGTGACTGGTTTCCCTTGAGACATCACCAAGGAGGGGCTGCCTCCCACTGCCAGTATAAGACAGCACTGTCCTTACTCCTGTATGTCCCCCAGACCAGTATCAGAGGGATTCATGTCCTGAAATATCTCCCCACCATTTACAAACACATGCCACCCACCCCAGTGCTGCAACCAAAAACCCCTGGGGTTGTGAATACACCATTCTGGAAATTGTGATGCAAACGACTGGGTGCACTTCTGCTGCAAAATGCACATATGCATAAATGTGTTTTATGGCCTGTAAGGAAAAACACTCACTTACATGGTTAGATCTTGCCCTGGGTCATCCTAGGATCCCACTAGAAAGGAGTTGACCTGTGCCTCAGTGTAGAAGGAAAACTAGGCAGCTATTTTTGAATGGATGAGTAGCTCCCAGAAGGTACATAACTCTGTCCTCTGACTACAGAAGAAGACTAAAGTGAGACCTAATTTTATAAAATTATGGTAAGATGAGAAAACTCCTACATCCAATATCCGTTCTCTGAATTACTTGTTAAGCAAAGACCGAGGTGGAAGGAACCGACATTTTTCTACGTGAAAGGTGATATTACGATAATATTAACTAACAATGCAGTGATCTAATATTTTATGTGTGTGTAATATTGAAAAAAGTTTTGAAAGACCTGTAACATGCTGATATAGTGGCTTCAGTACACAAACGTCTTGGGACTTGAGGAGTTGTTCACTCTTCCCTCTCTCTCAAATGTCTTGATACAAAATAAGTAGATTTTTACCAGTGGCACAAGATAAAATACCAGCTAGCGCCACAGTGCCCCACTCAGCTGCTAAACAAACGTAGGGGCATTACTGGCTGACTTTGTGTTATAGTTGTAAGCAACATGGCAAGCTTGAACTCTGGCTGGAGGAACAGACGAAGAATGCTCACCTTCACCTCAGGAGGGGTAGTTTGCTGTCCACAATTTCAACCCCCCACTTTCAGAGGTGTTAAAGAGTTCAAAAACCCCTTCAGAGGCAAGGGCGCTGCAGGGAGAAGTGCAATTCTCACTCACTTTCTCAGCACAGCATGATAAACAGTCTCATGACATCATAAAATCCGTGACAAAATCCATTTACAGTGGTGTGCCCACAAATTTTCATTCAGCCTTCCTGTAAGTTCAGATAGGCAAACATTGACGTGTTATTTTAGGAGAGGAGGTTTAAAAATACTGACAGGCGGCTGTTAGAAAGGGCCGTTGCTTTCCTGGGCCAGGAGACACGCTCGTCAGGCTGAGGGCTCGGGCAGCACAAGAGCTTTATTGTATCCACGCATCATACCACAGTGCTCATAAACCGTCATATTATTCCTGTGTAAACACTTTTATTTAATTTCAAGAGTGAGGACTTACATATCTTTAGCTGGAAATGCAGTCGGTAGCTGTTTAAACTTTTTTTTTTCTTTCTTCACTAAGTGATAATACTGTTGGTATTCTGGAGAGGAGCAAGATGACAGAACAGCCTGTTTGTCTCTGGTGTTTACTCGCTCAGGACAGAGAAGGGTCTAAAGAAACATCTGGTGTAAGCTTTTTTCCACTGAGGAAAAAAAAATTAAGCCAGTAAGTCTTTAGCCAGAAAAGCAAGTTCATGAGTCATGAAAATTCAGTTAGAAATCGCAGAAGTTAGAGACAGTTAAGACAACAACGTTCACTTGTATGTAATCCATAAAGGAAAACGGAGCGTTCTTACTCAGTTTGTTGGTTTTTTTAATCCTGAATGTGTCTTGATTTACATTTCCAGCTGGGAAGATGGTTGTGAGAAATTTAGGTGCAGAGGCCAGAGGGGAGAGAAGGGCGGGAGCCAGGTTGGCCACAGCTGGGACTTTACAGTGAGCAGAGAGTAATGAGGTGGCAGGGAAATTTCTTTCCCTCCGGCCTCCCTTTCCACCTTCTCTTTTTTTTTTTTTTCCCCACTTTGAAAGAGAACAAGGATATTAGAGAGGCAGAAGGGTGCTTTCTTTCCCCTCTCTCTGCCCCCTTCTTCTCTGTTCTCCCTTAGTTTTCCCGCTGGTCACCCCAGGTTTCCCATGTCCTGGAGGGAGCTGCAAGACAGCAGTGTTGACAGACGTCGGGAAAAGCCCCCTTGCACCTCACAGTCAGACATGAAAAACAGGGGAGGACTAGTCCAAAACTAACCACTGCATCCTGTGCTTGGGGCACCCGTGACCTTGCATTAAGGCCTGGATGTGGTATGGTGTGACACTCCTTGAAGCAAATTCCCCATGCAAATTTTTATGGGGAAAATTGAGTGGTTGATATGAAAAACCATCTTGTGTTAAAATTCCCTCCCCCTCAATAACAAAACAGCCTTGCTGGGAAATCCTGTAATCAAAATACAAGCTTAGCACCATCCATCAAAGGGAGGATGTGAGCAGAGCTTGTAAAAAGTTAATAACCTCCGTGGTGGGACAGGGCAGCGCAAAGGGAAAGTGCTGAGTAATGGCCAGGAGGAGCCTTTCATCTCCAGGTGAGCTCAGTGACGGGAAATGTGAAGTTCACTTCAGTTAATGGCAGTTTTTAAATGTCTTTTAAAACTACTATGGATAAACAAACAAATGAAAGGACTCAAATCCAGTTTTTCTGACTTGAAGCTTTTGGGGTTGTTTTGGGCATCTCGATAGTCTCAAATTCATCTGAGGAAAAAACGTTCAGTTTTGAAGCTAACAATAACCAACCAGGGTAAATGTCCATTTTTCCTTGGCCCAAACAAAAGCCTGAAAATACAATGTTAGCGCATGTCTCAAAAACAGGAGATCAAAAAAATAAGCCCCACATAGTTTACACTTCATTCTCATCAGTGTTAAGAAAACCGGGTAAGTCCTTACATGCAGTTGATGTCTTCTGAATTCTGGAAAACTGCATCCCCTTAGAAAACTGAGCACAAATGCCTACGTGCACACTTGCACCTAGACCGTACACAAAGGGACCTAATCTATTTTGGTGCCAAACAGGCTGTGAAATACTTTGACTTCATTTTAAAGAAAAGCAAACAATGCCCCGTGCTTGTGAAGGCACAAGCTGTGTCATAAAATGCACCCAACAAACCATTTACATTGCAAAAAGTTGCCCCAACTGTTGTTTATGTTGGAAATAAGATTAGCAGATTCGTACCCTTTGGCTAGCAGATACCATCAGCTGCAATCACTTGCTGCCCATCAGTGACACTGAAGAATGGGACACTCTCAAAGTTAAGACATGCGGAAGAATTTTTTTTCAAAAAAAAAAAAAGCTGAGCTCAAGTCCTTTTTGGTTTGCTAGGAAAAATTGTTGTTAAAAATATAGTAAGTTTTCTGAGTTTATGTGAATATTGTGTAGAACACAACCCAAAACTCAGTATGTGTTTGATTGGTGTAAATCAGCATAAATCTGCTGAGCAACGCTGATTTTTACAAACTGAAGACCTAGCATCTGATGACATCATGTCTTATTTAACGCTTCTTTGCATTTGTTGACGAAATAATGTCTGAAGACAGTGAATTAGTCCCAGTACACCTGGTTAGGTTGTTCCTAAAGGCACTCCAAAACATGCCTACTCTCAGATGGTTTTGCCTACATCACAGACCCAAACCACCACACGCCCCCCACAAATCTGGGGCTAGAAGGCGATAAATCCCAGGCCACAATGGCAGATAGGGAGGCATTTGGAGGTTGTGTATTGGTGCTCAAGAGCTAAGGAACATCTTGTGGTTTTTAACCAAATTAGTCCAGGACACTAGTGATGCCTTTTAATTCTCATTTTCTTTCCAGGGGAAGTAGTTTATGGCTGTGATGGATTGATCTGTCAAGTCACCTGCGCTATAGAGATTTACCTATGAGTATGGGCTAAACTTAATAATCCAGGTGAGTTGCTTCAGTTACACCTTTCCTAGTAAAACATACCAGAACAAAAAAAAAATACTCTTAATCTAAAAACCTAGTCCACAGAATGGACCAGCCCTAAATCACACACTGTGAATGGACTTTTGAACATGTTACTGTGTTGCACGTGTGCAAGTTTGCAGCTGGGACAGGATGTTAGAGAATTTGGCATGTAAAACCTTAAAAATAATTTAACACTCCAGATTTTCCTTATGCAGTTTGATTTTTTAGTCCCCAGGACAAAAATATATATTAAAAAAATTGTGTAATTTAGAAATAACTAAAACCCTTGCATTGTTTGTTTTCAACACTTCACATTTTTGCAAATGTTTTGCTGACTGAGCCTGGTAGAGAAGAATAATAAAGTCATAAACTCTTATTTCCTTGAAGTTGAAAGTGGAGGGGATGTGCATGGGGAGGATGGCACAAAAAAGAAAGTAAAGCGAGGCACAAACAAATGATCCATGCAGGCTCGACGTTGAAGTTACACATCAAACTGATCTCAATGTCCCTGTAGAAATTGGGGAAATTTGGGTATGTTTCCAGATTTCACAACTGGTTTGGTCACGAGACTGGCTGAGCCCTCACTTCAAAACACTTTCAAACTCTCAGATTCCAGCTCAAATCCTCCAGCCTGTGACTGTGTCTCAGCAAAATAGAAACATTCATTAAGCACCAAGTGCCCCACTTCCAGCCTGGGATATACATTGAAGCTTCCCATTGAAGTGTGGTTCCCACAGTAGGACGGAGCCCTTTGGGGAGGTGTCGGTTGTCAGTAGTCAGTTGTCAGGATAATTCATTACCTCAGGGGGAAATCTGAGTTGAGAAGCAATAGTCTTCTCCAGTTCAGAGGAGGTCAGCCACATCAAAGCGGAGATGTGCAGCGGCCTCCGAGCAGGGAGGAGTGGCCAGTGCTCTTGAAGTTGCCAGCTTTCCTTTTTCTGTACAGGCTAGGGAGTGGCAGGGGATGTGTTTGAAGATCTGGGGAAAATCTGGGATCATTCAAGCTGGAGCTGAGGAACAAAAGAGAAGGGCTCCGACTCAGTGAAGCTTGATGGTTAGATTTTACTCAAATGGGCTGAAAATCAGAGGGAAAGAATACAGTGGGGCATTGATGCTTCACATGACTTTTGCACTGATACAGTGCAAATCACTTCAGCTTCTCTTTTACTCTGGAGTAGGTAGAAAGAGCAGATCCATCTTGCTGAGAGCTAAAGCCTATTCCAGGGGTCCAGGCCTTGTCCCTCAGGACTGTGTGGTTTTACTAAGAACATATGTCCTTCTCACTTCTTGCATTTAAGGAATTTGGGAGTGAAAACAGTTTACTGAACTCTTGGTTTGTTTTGTTTTTAAAATCTAAACAAAGGTTTACCAGGTGTGCAAAAACAAATGAGTTTTACTAAAGCATCTGTGTGGTGAGAGAGGGAGAGGACAGGTCTGGAGCTGTCTGGGGAGAGAACGCAGTGATGGCAGAGAGCAGAGATCACTGGGATGGATGACATAGGGCTTGATCAGAAAAACTGGAAGATGCAGATTTTAGTTAATTTCAAGTTTTAAAAGGTGTTGATGTTCAGATCATCGCTGACTTATGATTGGAAAAGTGATACCTAGTCTTCTTCTTACATCAAAACACATACAAATTCTATACATAAATGTATATGTCTGCATATATGTACTTACGTATTTTTAAACTAATCCACAATTTCTATACCCAAGTTTCCTCATTTTAATCTGCCACCAAGGAAGGAGTTATCTGAAAATGTTTCACTGCTACTGAGTGAGTAAACAGAAGATGGCCCTGTGTCTGGGAGACTGCTCTGGCAAGGCGGGAAGAGAGTCCAAAGTACAGATGAAATGGGAAAGGATTATAAAAAAAAAGGGGGAGGGGGAATAAAATTAATGCATTAAAATGGATTTTGCATTTGATTTATCTATCAATCATGATTCATTTCAAGCTATGTTGTTGTACAATTTTTGGAATAGATTTGTCAACCCATTTTGTCTCCAGCCAGATTTACAAAAGCAGCTATAACTTTGAATAGACTGTAAATATATCTTGGTTTACTGTATAATACTGATTCTGCTGCTCAGCTCAGTGCAACCCATTGAGAGATGAACACTCTGCTTGGGTCGTGTCACTGGAAAAGATTGCTGGACACTCCTGCTCGTATTCCTCTTTCCTGGAGTTTCCTAGGATTCCCCCTCTCTTCACCTCATTCAAAGGCGAGAGCTTTGCCATGCTCTTTGAGTGCTCCCAAGTCAATCTGAAGCAAGTTTGCCTGGGACAGGCAGCTTAAGAAGAATTTGCCTGGCTCTACCACAGGTAAAGTGTCCAGGACGTAATTGCTCTGTAAGCAGGCGACACAAGAAGGGTACGTGTGCAGCAGTCCAGGGTTTTGATCTGGAACGTACTGTAAAAAGGACATAGCGTGATGACATTTATCAGCACTGGCCATCTAGTTAACAGCCCTTTGAAATGAACAGGGCAAATAACACTTCAAGCCTATTGTTTTAAGTGAAGTTGAAACAAATACATAAACCTGTCCCACTTGCTCCATGTCTTTGCTCCAAGGTATCCATAGCTGTGAGCTTTTCACTGAAATCTGATTGTCTAACTGACAAGTTAGCCCCCCAAAATAGTTGCAGATGGCTAACATGGCACTGTCCAACCGTGAAATGATCTCGCCCATTTTGCAAGAGTAACTCAGGGTACCACCGTGAGTTAAATTGCATAAGGAAACCAGGTGGCACGTTACTCCTTCTCCCTAAGTTCCTATGTCAAAAAGCCACCTGTGGATATCCTTGCTGAAAGACAGCAGGGAGAACTCCAAATGAATGGCCGTAAGAGCAAAACTGATCAACACGGTCTTTGGAGCAGGTCAAAAGCAAAGAAAACTGGTGGCATGTTATGGATATGTTATGCAAGCCAGGGTTTCTGGCTGTACCTGGTGTTGCTGTTTGTCTCTGGGACTGTCATTCCCACAAATTTCACATGTATTAAGCTTGATTAAAAAAACCTAAAGGAGTATTTAACTCTCAAAGAATCCTTTCATTATGGAGAATACTGAGATTCTTGTTACTTTTACACTTAATGAAGTGCATAAAAGACAGTTGCTGAAATACGTTGCACTCTGGTGTGCAGCTCAGCTAACAATTTGTGGGGTTTTGTGAAATCTGGTCTCAACACCAAATTAAAAAAAACCGCACCCTTTCTGCATGTACTGATCGTATCTTGACTGAAAGTATAAGAAGACCAAGAGGCTACAAATAACCAAGTAGGCAAAAAAAAGCCCCTGTAGAAATTCTGCATAGCTTGGCAAAAATTCCATCAACTGTCTGAGCTCTTCCAGCAGAGAAGTGGAAGTTTCCACCCTGAGCTCAAATGTTGATGCAGGAAGGTAAAAGAGCAAATGAAGGAATAAATTGCTCATAGTAAGCCACTCACTAGAAAAAAAAATAAATAGATGAGGCAGAAATATAACAAAGCAGTACATTCTGCATATACCAAAATAAAATTTGCATTGGAAGAATAATTAGCACTGCAAAGAGGTTTTATTAAAACAAGTAATATAAAAAAATAATAATACTTAGTCTTTCCTCAGGCAAAATGCACATTGAATTTAGACCTGTAGATGAGTTTGGTGCCTCCTCTGCTAGTAGGAGGGCTTACTACCTCACAAGACTAGACCCATACCTATGCACCACTGGGCCATAAACTTATAGAATTTTTACATGTAGTGACATTGGGAAAAGCCCACTTGTGAATGTCCTGCTAGTCAATTTGAGACTGGGTTTTATGAAGTGTGTGGGTGGTGGTATGTGTCAATTAGGTAATTCCCATTATCCTAGTGTCCCTGCTGATAGAATATACACATCTTGAATTCATTGAGTCCTGTGTTGGTCTAGGAAAGAAAATGAGGGGGTCCTTTTCTCTTTCAGCTTACAGACAGAACTGATTCAATGTTTAACAACAGCAAGCACAGACTCAGTTTCTCATTGCTGCACAATACACTCAGAGAATGTGCAATGCTCTGAATCACCCCAAACTATGTTGTAGCAACTACCTGCTTTCAGCTCTGGTAATTCAAACAGCTGAAATAAAATAGGGAGAAGAGGTGAAATGAAAGATTCAATTGCCACAGGAAATGTAGAGGGCAAGTTTAAGATTGGTTGGAGTGTATGAGAACAGGTGGAGAAAGCCTCAAAATCATTATTCACCTCCATCTTTTTGGACATGGTTATGGTGCTTGCATTTGCCTGAATTTGGAGGGTGGCTTTGGACTATTGCTCAGAAGCCAGTCAAAGCTCAGGGAAAGGAGCAGAGGACATGGTTGATAAGAATGGAGGTACCCCAGTTCATGTATCTTCTCCTGCTTCCTACCCAACGTCTACAGTCTGGCCCAAAAGGAAAGACTGTGCTGAAAAAGCTATGTATGCAAGTTAGCATGGCCTTGAATGTTCATTGAGGTAACCCAAAACTTTCTGTGGACCACTAGGGTCTTTCTGGGACATGGGAGGCTCCAGTGGATTGGAGACTGACAAAGAAATATCTTCATAAAAAGGAAGGCAGGAGAAAAGCAAGGAAGATAGAAAATAGTGATAAAATTACCTAATGTATCTTTACTGAGAACAAATCCTGTCAAATTATTGAACAGCCTACTTTTACATGAGAGAGGGGGAAGCTGTAGATGTGCTATTTCTCATTTTGATGAGACTTTCAAGACATTTCACAGGATAATGCCTTGAGCAAACTAAGGACCTGTGATACAAAGGAAGGGGTCAGGTGAACCATTTTAAGTTATTTGGTTGGTGAAAATATATAGACAACAATAATATGACAGCTGATTGAAAAAAGAGGTTGCATTTCAAAGTGGATGTCTCAGCAGGGACAAAGTCAAGGTCTGTCTGGAATCCATTTTGTATCTGTGGCATGTGGGGATCAGTCAAACGGTGGTTGAAATTTTGTTCAAACTCTAGGACAATGTCGTGATGCCATAGAATTTGAATCCAAACTAGCCATCATTCAGCATGGTGATGCTTGTCAACTCATCTTTGAAGTATTTCACCCAGTTTTATAAAATGTTCTGAAAATCTTAGAATTCCATTGTAGGAAAACTGCACTGGCCATTTATATGTATTTATTGAGCTGCCAAACATATTCATATCTTTAGTGGAAAACAGCTTCTGAGGTGTCTTATTCTTACCAGAAGTGTGTTAAATGGGAATGCATTTTCACAGGGCTTCAGAGTTTCTGAAGTGGAGAGTTTCTGAAGTTTCTTTTAAATATTCAAGCATAATTAGGGATGAATTTAAAGGAGAAATTCAACAGTGAAATTATAGCCATTAGACATGGAAGAAAACACCTCAGTGCTCTTAACCTGTAGTTAGCTCATGAGTGGAAGTTACAAGCAAGACTGCAGAAGTTACAAGATTGGCTTTGCCTGCTAGCATCATCTTTAACTTATTTCCGATGACCACAATCAGTTTTTGAGGGCTGTTAGAGTCATGGGTCGGAAACTACTTTTCTGGAGTATTCTGCTTGTATGTAAGCAATGCAAGACTACTTCTAGGATTTTAGTGTTGGTATGTTCCTGTTTGTAATAAGTTGTGGCTTGTCTGAATTTTAGTGTTTGTATGAACATGATAATACAGGGCAATTCATGGAGGAGGCCTCTTTTACTCTTGAATAGACTTACTGGGGTGTAAGAATGGCTTTTTTGGCTTTGATTCCAAATAACATAGGCTTAAAAGAAAAAAACAAAACACGTGCGCCTTGAGTAAACTCCCAGGAGTTTCACTGATCTAATTGATTAAAATGACTTAATATATACTAAATAAACTGACATGTGCAGACAAAGCTTTAAAATGTGTGGCCCCTCCCTTTCAAAGGCTTGGCAGCGGCAGTGAAGAATGACGCCAGCTGGATTGCAATCTACATTTATCAGGGCAAAGACAGACAGTGTCTTCCTGATGCAGCTGTAACTCTCGAAGAAGCCAATATCCCTGACTGTTGTTGTTGCATTCACGACTAGGGCCATACAAGGGACTGGGAGTGCTATCAGAGCTTCAGTCAGTCCAGCAGTTCAGCTATCTGGGTAGCATCATCTCCTCAGATGCCACGATTGACAAAGAGATAGACAACAGAATAGCAAAGGCAAACAGAGCTTGCGGAAAACTCCATAAAAGAGTCTGGTGCAATAAACACCTGAAGAAAAGTACAAAGATCAGTGTCTACAGAGCCGTGGTACTGCCTACTCTTCTGTACGGGTCTGAATCATGGGTCATCTACCGCCACCATCTGCGACTCCTCGAACGCTTCCATCAGCGCTGCCTCCGCACAATCCTAAACATCCACTGGACTGACTACGTGACTAATGTTGCTGTCCTTGAACAGGCAGACGTCACCAGTATTGAGGCCATGTTGCTGAAAACGCAGCTGCGTTGGGCAGGGCACGTCTCCAGGATGGCGGATCACCGCCTCCCTAAGATCGTGTTCTATGGTGAACTTGCCACCGGCTGCCGCAAGAGAAGAGCTCCAAAGAGGAGATATAAGGACTCCCTGAAACAACACCTCAGCCTAGGCCATATTGACCACCATCAGTGGTCCACCCTGGCCTCCAATAGGGAGATTTGGAGACACACCATACATAACGCTGCTGTCTCCTTTGAGAGCACGCGTAGAATCAGTCTCGAGGAGAAAAGACAGCGCAGAAAGAACCGTGCCTCGACTATACCACCCAAGGAGACCCTCCGGTGTGCTTTTTGCAACCGGTCTTGCCTATCCCGCATTGGCCTTTTCAGCCATCAACGCGCTTGCAATAAGCCTGGGCAAAGCCCTTCCCAAATCTTCATCCGCGAAGCCAAGCCATGATGACTGTTCAAATATTTTATCTGAAGTTACCATGGGTGAACGTGGTTTGCACTAACCTGTCTGATCTGGTGCTGAAGTAGGTGTGGAGGCAAAGCGTAAAACCTCCTATGGCTGCAGGTATAACAGTGGGAGCATCTTTCATGCCTCAGCTATTTCTAAAGAGATCTGAAATATCTGGCATGTAAAGACAGTATAAATGCCAGTCTTCTACAACACAATAGTGTGCTAGGCAAGTTATTTTAGTAGTTTACCTCATATAAACAAGTGTTCAGTTTTGGGCCCCAGACTACAAGGAAGATATTGAGGTGCTGGATCACATTCAAAGAAGGGCTATGAGACTGGTAAAGGGTCTAGAAAACAAGTCTTATGAGGAACAACTGAGGGAACTGGGAGTGTTTAGCCTGGAGAAAAGGAGGCTCAGGGGGAGACCTCATCCCTCTCTATGCCTACCTGAAAGGAGGTTGTAGTGAGGTAGATGTTGGTCTCTTCTGCCAAGTAACAAGCAAGAGGACAAGAGGAAATGGCCTCAAGTTGCACGAGGGGAGGTTTAGGTTGGATATTAGGAAAAATTTCCTCACCAAAAGGGTTGTGAAACATTGGAACAGGCTGCCCAGGGAGGTGGTTTAGTCACCATCATTGGAGGTATTTAAAAGACATGTGGATATGGTGCTGAGGTTTAGTGGTGGGCTTGGCAGCGTTAGGTTAGTTGTTCGACGATGACCTTAAAGGTCTTTGCCAACCTAACCTATTCTGTGATTCTATGATGCTAAGTAAACACAGATCTGCTATAATACAGTCAGTATCATGCAGTACATTTTGCAGCCTAAATGGATCTAAGGAATGATCCATTTTCTGTTTTTCTGCTTTTCTTGGACAAACGTGTCCCTGTATCCTGATGACTGTCCTACCTGTGGACAAGAGGACAAATCAAGATAAAATGATTTAATATGCATTAAACTCCAGATAATTGCTAGATCTTTTC
The DNA here is from genome assembly GCA_009769605.1 of Bucorvus abyssinicus. Lineage (NCBI taxonomy): Eukaryota > Metazoa > Chordata > Aves > Bucerotiformes > Bucorvidae > Bucorvus > Bucorvus abyssinicus. Next base: position 22,270,293 of record CM020033.1, read on the forward strand.
AAACTTCGGCTTATGCCAATGGATTCAATATATCTGAGCCAAAAGTAAGTTTTTTCCAATTATTTTAGATGCAGAAGTACTTGACATATGTACAAAACAGAGGCATCACTTTACCATCATTAGAAACGTGGCCTTGCCTATCTTGGAAAACATCTGTTTGTGGTTACACAGCCGTGTTTTGGGAAATGCAACTGTTCAGAGCAGAGGAATACCAGCTCCGTTCAAACTTTGGGGGTAATTCAATTAACACAAGTGTTAACTACCGGAATTTATGGAGTGCTTCCTGCGTAATCTTATGAAACATAACATGTAATTGCTATGGGTGGTTAAGACTTTAGTTTTATACCTGCCTGGCTGTGCTGATTTAAACAGAGAAGTAACAAATTAAATTTGATGAAGTGGCTGGAAAACAAAAGGATGCAGGTGTCCCACGCAGTGATGCTGAGTTTTCTGGGGCTTTGCTTATGCGCCCATAGTGTATCATCCAAAAGTCAGAGGCAGAAAACAGCAAAAATAATAAGGTTTTTGTTTTGTTTCAACACTGAGTTGGTCAGAAAACTGCATAAAGTGCTTGGAAAACTGAAGACAATGCCAGATATATTTCCAAATGACTCCATCACTGGTTAGGTGTTTTTTTTTAAAAAAAAAAAAGAAAAAAAAGAAAAAAGAAAGAAAAAAAAAGACATGGACTGATCCATCACGTGTGCAGAACACACTCTTACAGACCAGCACTCTCCTGAACATTTACCAACATGCTGCAGCAGTGTATTACTGAAGAGTGCATTTCTGCTGACAGATTCTTTCCACCACAATTACAGAAAGAATAATGACTGAGAAACAACACCCATATGTCCCCATTAATTTTTCAATCTGTCTAAACTGTGTACTTACAAAGCCCACATCACATCTCAGATATTATAGTGATAACAGGATAGATTAGTCAGGCTTCAAAGCTGCAAGACAAATAAGAACGTTGATTCCCAGCCGTGATTAACTTGACCAGAACCTCACACTCTAATTTAATTAAGAACATAAGGAGCAATCAGATCAGCAACAAAGTAAGAGACAGGCCAAGCTGGCAGCTGTAGACAATATGCACTACCCATCAGGTATAAATACACGTGTGAGATCTTTCATGCTGTCTGGGGAGCACACTCTGCTTGGGCATGTGGGCGATTCAATCTCTGTAGAAGTATTTTAGTCACGCTTGCAGGGAACCTGCTATCCAACCGATTACATCGTGTATTTTAGTCTTGGAACTCTGTTAAGCCAAATGACCATCAATTATTTAATTACTAGAATTAATGACTGATAATTATAAAAATTATAATTAATGGATCTGGGAGCAGCCTGTGAACAAGCTTTCATATTACAGTATGTATAAAGCAGCTGGTCTGTTTTATGGACAGACTGCTTGCAGTGTGCCAAGAGGCAAGAGCGTGCCCTGTGGCAATAGAACCCAGCAGAATGCACTGTAGCTTCATACTCCTTTTCCCCTGGGGTAACAGGCTGATGTGCCAGTGTCTTCAGGCAAAGCAGCCAAAGCAATGCTGCTCTGACCACAAAGGGATGTGCCATGCCTTGAGAGCATATTTACAGCTTACTTATGCTTCTTTTAGTGATGAAATCTCCTTCCACTGCTGCCAGGACCAGATGTCTTGCTTGCACACCAGACTCCTGTGCTTCCTGGCAAATATGCGTTTGCTGCACGTACAGCATGTTCTGTTTTACCGCTTCGGTACATCATATATGCAACCTATGCATCTGTCAGGCACTGGAGTTGCTTCACAGGGGCACACGCAGTCATTCAGACAACAGCCTGCTCTTTGTTCAGCTGAGAACAGACTGAGGAAAATGGATGCTGGCAGCATGAGGCAGGTATTTTGGCTCTGACCTGTGCAAAGTCCTGTGGGAGGCAGACGGTGCATGTCCAGAGGCACACCCACAACTATCCCAGTTCAGTTTGCTTTGTGGTAGACAGTATGTGCTCAGCAACTTCTTCCAGTGCCTGCAGGAGGACAGCTTTCTACAGTACACTTGTGATTGTGTGAGCATCTTGGTTAGACTTTTAGTGTGCAAGTGGTAAACTCTATTAAGTCCTACCTAAAAAAAAAAAGGGGGGGGAGGCGGGGTGTGTTTGATAAATCAAAGCAGAGTTGCTTTTTTTCTGAAAACACATTCTCAATGGAGGCTTTAAATAACCAGCTTGAAATCTTGGTAATTCACCTCAGCTCTCCTGGGTGTCTTTGGATGTACATGCCTCTCCTTTACCTAGAAGGCAGTCCTGATCATTTTAAGGTACAGATACATTTAAATGCTTCTTTGACCATCCTAGGGCATGAGTTTACCCTGCCTTAGTCATCAGACATTACATGCCCAGTGTTTCCTCTCCTACCCTGAGGCAAACGCAATGTGACTAATGACTGATGCTGCAGGCTAAGCTACCTCACGCTCACTGCAGTGCAAGGATTTGCTCAGGGCAGTCCTTATGGACTGTCTGAAGTGCTGTAAATTCACATCGTGGCTTATCCTAAGGTAAATCATGCAAGATTGAACTAAACTGTATCTGACATAGATTGACATAAAAGTGTCATGTTTCTCTGCCAGTTTGATTAAACCAATCTATCATCATCACAGTTTAAGTGCGGCTTTCTTCTTTGTTCAAACAGGTAAAAAGGAGTTCCAATTTTACAATTACGGACATCGTTCTCTAAGAAACATAACTCAAAACAAATAAAACAACACTTATACCACAATAAGTTAAATCATGAAGCTTTTAGTAACATCAGATAAACTTTCTTGTGTAGACAAGGCTTTCACAGTCCATAGGTTTTTACACTAATGTAAACCTAGCTTGTATCTGTTTAGCTTTTATCTCTGAGAGATATTTTAATGGATAAAAGTGTCCAAAGAGAGTTCCACAGTGAGTCAAATGAATAATTTTTTTAAAAAACCACTATGATTTCATTCCAGTTTTATACCTGGTTTACAGTAAACATCTGGGACACCATGGTAAGAGCTACAGGGATACTCCTTTTAGGTGGTTTTATTTGAACTTTCCTTTGGCTGGAATCAAGCACCAAAAATATTGTGCCTAAATGCTTAATCTCCTTACGTGACATGCTCAGCCATACAGCAGGTCAGAGCATTAACTGTTCACTTCCCCTCCTCCTATTTCCAGGAAAAGTTGTCAACAAGTCTACTTGGTGGTCATTTTAAAAAAGACAAGATGAAGTATACATAGAGCTGTTTATAAAGATAACAAGGAAAAAGAATCTCTGTATGCACCATGGCTGTAGTATGCAGGTTCAACATATGTGAAATTATCCTATCTTCCAGGATTTTGACTTGCTCTGTGAAGTGGACTATTACAGTCCTGGGACCTAGAAAGAATATAGATATAGATATAGATTAGATAGAGATAGAGATAGAGATAGATGATATAGATTAGATAGAGATAGAGATAGATATATAGATGATATAGATATAGATATAGATATAGATATAGATATAGATATAGATATAGATATAGATATAGATATAGATATAGATATAGATAGATGATATAGATGTAGATGTAGATATAGACATAGATTAGATATAGATAGATAGATATAGATATAGATATAGATATAGATATAGATATAGATATAGATATAGATATAGATATAGATATAGATATAGATTAGATAGATATAGATATAGATATAGATACACATACAGATATAGAGATAGATAGATAGAGATAGAGATAGAGATAGAGATAGAGACAGAGATAGAGATAGAGATAGAGATAGATGTAGATGTAGATAATAGATATTTAGATATAGATGTATATGAATCCGTGTACGGTGGGGAACAGAGCAAAGATGTTGAATTGATGGCTGGGAGAAATGGCATGGCAGCATCTAGGACTCTTGAGAGGAATCTTGCTCCAACACCAGGGTGTTGGTCCACTACTGCCAAAGTGGGGGGTATATGCACAACGTGCTGCACTTACCCTCTGGAGCTAGCTGATGCTCCTTGCCTGGAGACAACTGGGAGAGGACTCGTCTGACCAAGTGTGAGCATGTACGAAAGTCAGCATTTAGGAAAGGCTGTGCTTACTCTGTGACTGTGTCTTCTTTCAGGTTGTTTTTACTTCATAGTTGTCCCTGCTTTGAGCAGAAGTTTGGACTAGATGATCTCCTGAGGTCCCTCCAACCTGAATTACACTATGAGCCAATGATCTGAGCTGATCCCTGAAGCTTCCTCCATAGCCAACAAAGAGAAACAGGCACTTGTAGGGAAGGAAATCCATCGCTCTATGGTATAAGCATGAAATAGACATTTTGTTTACTGTGAAATGCTGTGGTTTTATCTCTGTTATCATTTTTCTTGGAAGAGCCCTCTCCTATGGTCTTCAGTCTTTCTCCTTTGATGCTGAGGTATTGTCTAATACACCTCACAACACTGTCACGGTTATGCGGGTATCCTAGATGCTGGTAGAAACCAGGGCAGCATCAACTCATGCTGGCAAGATGCTGTGCACTTTTGGTGGAAGAAAGTGAAGATTGAGGGCAGACAGAAATCACTGGTGGTCTGTAGCATCAACTCACTGGATGGGTTCAGCCTATAATCTACATTCATGAAAAAGAATCAGTTTGGAAAACTTAAGAGCACTTTTGGGGAGCAGATACAGGCCACAATGTTGTAATTAATTTAGAACAAGCTGCCCATTTAATCTTTTGAACACATTCAGCCCATTTAATCTTATTAACACATTCAGCACAGTTCTTCAGGGCTACAGTGTTTTATGTGTCCCCAAAGAGCTGTAGGGTCAAAATATAATTAAAAGCGATGATTTCCCTCCTGAAAACTGCAAAATAAATAATTATATGGACATGGACCTTACAAAATTTAGTTTCCTATGATTCACTTGCTAGCTGTCACTTTTGCACATGTTCTTTGTGTGGGTTCTCTAATCCCTAATAATGTGACTGATAAATTCCAGACATCACTGTTTTGGGTAGTATAAAGCAGCACTGGTCACGGGTAAGCTCTTCATGCTTTCTGTTGTCACTGAACCTTGTGAGAAGCAGCCAAAAAAACATTTTCTCATAACGATTTCATCTCTACAGAGTGTGTCAAACATGGAGCAAATCAAAGTGAATTGCTACCAGGAGAAAGGCAGCCCAGCAGGGATGCTGTAAATGCTACGGCTCCTAGACCCTGAGCACTGTGACTATAGTAGCTTTTGATTCTTGGGCACTGTTGGTTCTTGATTCCTGACATGACCAAAGGAATTAGAAAATATGTGGAGTTTCTTAATTGAAATGGAAAAAAAAAAAAAAGTGTTTGCAAGAGCTGCAGAACTAATAACATCTGTTGATCTCTTGAGAGTAATCATCACGTGCATGATGTCCAGTAAGGGGTGAGCTGTCCTGCACCGTCCTCCTCAGTGGGGTATTGTTAGCTTATATTTAATCTAATTTAAAAAAAAAGAAGAAAAAGCCAGGCACTGTTCTCAGACCAGCTGATTGCAGAGATCACTCCTAAGCTCTACAGTCTGCCAAACAAGGCTGGTTCCTGCTCCAGCCTTCTACCTGTGCCCAGCATTGTCTGGAGAAGGATTATCTGTAGCAAAGACATGCCACAGACCGTGCTTACACTTCAACAGTACAGAGTACTATCACGGATCAAAGCTCAGAGCCTCTGATTTATTTAGTGTAGATTTAACGGCAAGGCCTCTGTGCAGTCATGGTAACTTATAGAAACTTCAGGGTTACTCTAACAGAAAATTGCAGTTGGATTTCTTTGGGAGAGACAGAATACTTTACGAAATATAGCTGGAAGAAGCAGAAAAATTTGGGGTACTCATCCATCCATCAGATATGAAACTGAAGCAGCAAACAGGCGAAGTGAAAGTTGGGAAAAATTGCACTATATTTAAGTTAATTGTTTTAATTCTTGAGAAAAGTGGCATTTCCAGCAAAGCCTCTAGTCCTCTTTACTGTCTTATCTCTTGCTAAGAATAAAATTCAGACTAAATTTTTTAACAGACAGATTCCCAACAGCTTGTGCATCAGGACATGTTTGGCAGGTTTGGCGTGTGTCTGACAGGGTTTTTTCCATCTCCTAGAAAAGTTCTGTTAAATATTCATACATTTCCCATTGAAAGAAACCTGATTCTTGGCCAAACCGAAGCTTGTTAGCAGACAGAACAGGAGGGCTCCTTCCTCCCTGCTGCGCTTCTGATTCCCTCAGGTTTTGCTTCACACCTGCTCTGTGCAAACAGATGCTCTCAAGCCTAAATTACTCTACTCTGGAAATGGGTTATAACCCGAGATATTGACAATTCACTGTTTGGTTTTTTTTAAAAATGGTTTTTTAACTTTTTTGTAGAATTTATAGTTTGCGGAAGTTTCTTAGAGTGTCCAGCACTATCTGTCTATCAGAGGTGGCTGAAAATATCTGTGTTTTTGAAAAAGTTCAAAACAAAGCATGATTTTTTCTTTTAACATGTTTTCTTAACATGATCTCTTAACAGAGGTCTCACAATTATATTTGCTATTAATGTGATTGAAGAACTTAATTTGTCTAAGAACTGTTCTGTAGTCTTGCTTTCTGTAAACATGGTGAGGACACAGAGTCACAGGAAGGGCTCTGACTTTCTGGGTACTCAGTACCAGCTGCTGATGAGCTATGTGTGCCCAGGGTCAGCACGGATGTGGGGGGAACAGAGGTAGGAATGAGCTTCCATGTGGGTGAGAGCTGTCAGTAGGAAGCAGACTGTCAACACCTGCTTCAGAAAGGATGACAGGAGAATTCATGTTGGAAGGGGCCGCCGAGGTATCTAGCCCTGCCTCCTGCTTAAAGCAGGGGCAGCTCTGAGGTCGGACCAGGCATCTCAAGACTTTACCTAGTCTAGTCTTGAAATCCACCCAGGATGGAGGCTCCACTGTCTCTCCAAGCAACCTGTTTCAATGTCTGACTGTCCTCTTGGGAAAGAAGTTCCTGTTTATACCCAGGCTGGACCTCTCCCTTTTCAACTTAAACTCGGAGTCTTTCATCTTCCCACCAAGCAGCACTGTGAAGAGCCTGGCTCTGTATTCTCGATGACCTCCCTATAGGTATTGGAGGTCAACTTGGCTCTCCTTCTGCCACAGCCGTCTGTTCTCCAGCCTAACCAGCCCAGCTCTCTCAGCCCCTCTGCTCTGGCCTAAACCATCACGCTGACCCTGCGCTGAACTTGCCCCAGTTTGTCCTTGTACAGGGAAACTCAAAACTGGGCACAGTATCCAGACGTAGTGTAACAAGCTCTGAGTGCTGAGAAGCTGCCTCCTAGATAACTGACCTGTGACGAGCCTGTCAGGGTCTGAGAGATGTGTGAATTGTCACTCTGCCCCCTGCTCACTCTGTCCCTCTGATGGTGGCTGCTGCCCAGTACTGCTATTGAAAAATAGCAGTAACGAGGAGCTTTGGAAGGCTACATACATGCTCTCCTCTCTTTCCCAGCTACGGAGGACAGGCAGGCTGGAAAATATCAGCTCTCATATAAGGTACTTTGGCCATAAACTTCAAAGTGCTTCCCAAAAGGAGGCTGGGTTGCTATTGCTGTTTTATGAATGAGGAAGCTGAGGAAAAAGGGAAGGAAATGTTTTGACCAAATTCATCTAGCAGCTGCTGGCAGAGGCAGGCAGAGACTCTAAACACTACCCGTATACTGCGCTGCCTCTCAGAGCAGGGACCAGTCCCCACCTCCTCCAGGCACGCTCTCCCCAGGTGCTCCGCTACGCGATGGCAAATTCCTGCCTGGAAATCAGGCTGGTGACATGATAACAACAACCCTCAAACTGTGCAGATGTTTAGCTTTAAAGCAGAAGTGCTGATCAGAAATACCATGAATTAGTCATAATCTTATCAAAAATATTTTATTTATGAAAGTAACAATTATCCTATACAACCTATATTGGAAGTAGATTGAATAATTGCTAGAATAAATACAGGCAATTAATTCAACCTTTTTTATAGAATGAGAGGATTTATTTGACATTTGAATGTTAACCCAAGGTTTAACTTACATCATAAATAGTTAAAAGGTATAGTCAAGGTTTTTTTTATTATTTTTCCTGTTTCTTTTGCATTTTTTTAATACTGTTCTATTTTGTAATCAACATGAATCAACTCTCCAATCATTAACATAACATTAGTATGACTTTCAAGCAATCATGTACCTCAAGATAATCAGACAAATAAGGTAGTGTGTGTACAGTTCATTCTACAGCAGAATCTATTCATGTCTGCATAAAAAAGAGAAGCTGAAAATGCTTCTAAGTTCTTTAAGCATCATATGCTGATTTCTGCTTTACCACAGTGCTTTTAATACCAGAATCTTAAAAGGGCATGTATCTGTACGCAGCTGGCTTTCTGTTGCTCTTTATAAAGTATATTAGGGCTCAATGCCACGTTCCTTTGGCTGGTGAAGGACTGCAGAATTTAGTCCTGAATATTATTTCTCAAAACCATGGTCCAAAATAAATGTCCAAGACTGATTATTAGGCACCAAGGAAGTGATGGATTTGCTAAGGCTTGATGTTTTCTGATAAAAAATTGGATTCTTTTCTGGTAGATATGCTCTAGTCAAACACAAATTATTGGGCTCAGTACTGGGGTCTGTATTACACTGGATGTCAGAGAAGCTGATCTTTACATTTTCTGTAAACTGTATGAAGGGCACCACAGAAATTTCACAGTCAGACACCCATATCTTGAAAGTGTTGATGATAAGTTTTCCTTCCATGTATTTTTGAAAAACTCAAAAATCTGAACTATCTATGTGTACTAGCAGATTATGGACTACAACCATCAGTGAAATCAATAGCAGTTTTGGGTGTCCAATATTTCCCCAGATCAATTTTTAACACCCCAGGTCTCATATAAAATCGATGGGAGCTTTCTGTAGCAACGTCTTTTCCAATGGGATGGAGGCCTGCCTTGCCTAATGGCTATTGTGCAAGCCAGGGAAATTATGCTCTCCGCGGAGAAGCAAATTTCCCTTTTACAATGTTATCCAAAACAAAACCCCAAATTGCACATATCTACCCCTTTGGCCTTTTTTTCACACACAAATATGCTTATATTCAAAAACTGACAATGTTGGGCCTTTCCTAATAAATGTCTTCAAAGAGCACATTTAAATGCTTTTTCACAGAAATAACCATTCATCAGTTGCAAAGATGCAGAGAGACTTTTAATTCTTCCTGTTGTGAGCAATATCAATTCAGCACAAATTTTGGGGGAGAAAGTATGATTTTTTTTTTTTCCCCCAAATATATTTAAAAAGACTAAAGAACAAAATGTTGGGAGACAGCTGTTTTTGGCAGATAGTAAAATATAAAATATGTGATTTAAAAAGTTGGCTTACAAATACACACACACAAATTAATACAATAATATAAAAATACAATGGCCTCTTAAAATTTACCTTTGGCATTACATTTGGCAGCCTAACACAAAAGACCCTTCCTATAAACAGAACTATAAAAAAAAGAAAAGTTCATAAATTAGGTTGCAAGGGGTTGTAAGATCCTTTTCTCGATTCTCCAAACTCCTTTATTTCCTGTCCACACACATAAGCATGACCAGTGAGGTATATAGAACGTAACACTGTCAGGCATATGCACAATAAAAAAGTGCATAAACAGAAAAGTTCTCCCATTTTCTTGCGAACATGTTGAAACTGTGTGGTTTGTGTCTTCCCCCCCTTGGAAAAAAAAAAATTTTTTTTTTTTTTGTTACTTTGGCAGGATGAAAACGAACCCAGAGGAATATAAATGTCTTATTCCCAGCAGCAATGATCCATTTCCCTTGGCAACATTTGTCTGATGCCACAGATACTACAAGGTCTTTTGGTTGCTTTACAACACTCTGGGTAACTCCCCACGGAAACATCATACGTCTAGCACCATGTCATAGTCTGGTTCTTTCTTCCGCCTGCCACATTTGGTGATAAGAACCAAGTACAAAGTCAAAAGCATAATCCAGTAACATGCATAGAGTATTGTGCCAATGATGAGAACCGTCTGTTTTGACTCAGAAAATGGCTTTTTTGATTCCTTGTAGATAGTGAAAATTACGCCACCTAGGAGGATTGTAAACCAAATGGAGACTGGAATGAGTCCTATAAAATTAACTACAATGGTTTTTCTTCCTGACGTGCCCCACCCTGCTTTGTTTATTGTGGCAATTGCAAACATCTTTGCTGGCAGTAAACTTGACATGTACAACACTGAGTAGAGTGACATGAAAACCATGACAATGTTGCCCCTAAGGAAGCTGGCAAAGGAAGACTTTATCAGGCCCACTAACTGAACTGTCAACAGGAAGAGGAGGATGTTCCAGAGTTTTCCCCTGTAGAAGAGCTGAATGACTGTGGCAATAAGGAAGAAAGGAAAGAATCCAGTGATTACAGCTTCATAGGTCATCCACAAATGGTGCTTGTGGAACCACATTGCATTATAAAGCCACTCTCTAAAGTACGATTTACTCCAGCGGGTCTGCTGATTCAGCCACCTGAGATACTCTACCGGTGTTTCGGTAAGGCACTTAGATCTAGCTGTGTATTTTGTTGCATAGCCCAGACTTAGCACTCTGTTAGTTAGATGCCTGTCATCTCCGAAGCTGCACTGGGAGCCCATAAATTCTTGATTGTACCAATCTTCCACAAATTCATGGAGTAAAGAGTTTCTGTACATTCCCAGAGGTCCGCTGATGCACTGTACACAGCCAAAATAGGACTGACAGGCTCTTTCTATGTTAAATGCCATCCAGTATCTCACGCTGCTCAGAAAGGAGATCCAGGAGTCATATTTGTTCAAAATCTATAAAATAAAAAGACGTTTTCATTTTAGATGAGCTATTGATACAGAAAATATACACATTGGATCAATAAGGAATTGGCTTACACTGAAGAGTACCATTAGCCGAAATACAGAGGGAACATCGCTCCTGTATCCAACTCATGGCAAATCCAGCAGTTACCTATGCAGTCCAGGACATTGACAGGAAGGGCAAGATGAAGCCTTCAAAAGTATGTTCCACCAAAATGTTCCCTTTTGCCTCGTGACTTTTCCTATTCTCCATCAAGATACTTATTTTCTGGCTCATTCTTCCTTTCCCTTCATCCCCACTTAAGGACCTGCTTCTCTGCCCCCTGCACACATCTTCGGGCCTCACAGGACTTCTTCTAGCCCTCCAAAAGCTATGCCAGAGCATGAGAAAGGCTGAGCACATGGTCTCTGGCCTGTATTTTTGGTATCATAAGGCTGGCCCTGGAGGTTTGACCCTGGACTATGTCCCCATACCTGACATTAGGCCCTCTGAGAAACAACCTGGTCTGATTTGTCTCTGAAGTACCAGCCCTGTTACGTTGCCTGAAGACATACTCCAGTAGATGCTCCAGTAGAGCCTTGCTTTCTCTTCTGTATGCCCCGAAGCTCACCTGAAGCTCAGGCCTACACTTAAAAACACAATACAGACACAGTCTTGGAGTCTGAACACTCAGCGGAGGTATGAGCGCATGCAGACTCCCATCTCTTCACATCCAGGTTCTCAGAACACACCTTGTGCTGAGGAGTATTGCAAGGAAGTGTGTAGCACGGTGGGGATTTTCAGGGAAATTTCTGGCTTTCTGCAACTAGAAAGAAATAGTCTTTTGCTCTGATGGCTCTAATTTCTATCAGGTTTGAAGGCCAAGGCCAACGTCTTCTCTGTTACGATTTAATTTCAGAATGTTTTAGAAGCAGCCAGGCTCTCAGCTCAATACTCGCTCAAATGTGTTTGGTGTATGCTGGAAAGTGAACTGGGGAAAAAATCAAAAGTCTCAATTCTGCCACCTTTCCTCCCAGAGGATACAAGTCCTTCCCACCTCTCTCTGAAGATGTGTAGGGTAAGTGTGATGCCTGGTTCGTGGTCTGTTTGGAGCTGCAAAGGTATTCAGACTTCTGTGGGAATCTTAATTTCTGGAATTAAAAGCCACATGCCTGAAATACTTCTGACTACTGGGTCATTCATTAGTAAGTGCTTGCCCATATAGATGGCCCTTTCTCCTCTCTCACATAAAAGCCCAACCGAGTATGGGGGACAGATCCTAAGACCAATTGAAATATTCATATGCATTTTTCTTTATAAATTGCAGCAGAAGCAATTGTGTCAAAAGGAATGAACAGCCTTTTGCTGTAGTTGTCAGCCAGACTTGGAAATGCTGGAAATCCTAACGGAAGCGGAGCTGGGCTGACTTTCCATTGTCCTGCCTGTCAGAGATGCAGAGGAAACCCTACAATACAAAGTGCATAGTGCACTGCATTTCAAAAAGGCTTTTATTCCTAACAATCTTGGCTGCCAGTAGTAACATAATTAAAGTGCTTGGGGTGCCGGACTTGGCTTTGGGAGACCTATTCTCAATTCCCTGCTCCCCTATAGCTCTTCTTTGGTACCCTGAGCAAGCAGTTATATCCAGAGACTCAAAGATGCCACAACAGTCCTGACACTGCCAGTGCCCCGCTTTTATGGGGGCAGAATGTTTGCTTTCTATGGGTGTTAAAAGTATACAGTGTTCTCATCCAAGAATAAGAGTTTCTATTCAACAGATAGAAAGGTTAAGGTATCGTAAGAGCCTCTGTAATGGTATCACAGTATATTCAATGCTATTCCAGGTGGGGAAATCTGTGGCACTCCAAATAGTTGCAGAAACTCCTCTGTTCATCTGAAAACTGTCGTACTCACCTGCACATCACCTCCAACTCCTCCAACCATTGGATCTTCTTCTAAAACCTTTACCATCTCCACTGATGAGGCTGGGTCAAGCATTGTATCTGAATCACAGACCTACAGTTGAGACAAAAGAAGAAAAAAATGGGTTATGGAGTACACTAGAGAAGAAAATAAAAATCGTGTGAGTGATCATAGTGACTCTAAATGCATATTCTCCTGAATGCAATTAAAACTCACTTTGCAGTCTGCACTGATACTTCTGTTAAACGCCATTTGTATCAGGCAGCAAGGAGTGGTGTTGAACGAAACAAAGTGCTTGTTAGGGCTGTGCACACAAACAATCCTCTCTTCTGTATCAGCTCTATTTGTTTTACTGGCACACTGGGCTGGCTCCTTCGAATAAGATATGCTCGCAGAGATGGAGCACTGCAGAGCGAGACAATGTTTGTGGGTGCGCGGCAGATTCCTGCTAAGCCCTGACACAGGGTTTCCCTGTGTTGGCTGCATGGTTGGAGCACCATGGTCAAATGTTTTCCACTGCCATATGCAGGAAGGACTGAGGAGTAAAACTCCAGACACTTGTTATAAAAAAGAAAAAGTCAGCTAGGAGTCTTGGAAGAAACCTAATAGTTCTTTCACACACAGAAGGCTTTAGCAATTCAAGTAAGATATGTATTTTTGTATCCCAGAACAAACTCACTTTTTAATTTTAGATGCCTGGTGTGTTATTAGTAGTGCAGGGATTTGACATTTGATATATAGGAATTATTTGCTATTTCCCTCTGGCATTCATATGTAAGGCCAGAAGGAGTCCCGAAGTGCAGCCAGTACTCCCTGAGTCCAGGGCAGAAATAAATGGCACACACAAGGCATTTCAGCCACACAAACACTCCTAGTCAACTAAACATTGTGTACATTAGGAATTGGCTTTCCCCTGGAGAGTAGGAGGAGGGCTCAGACAGGTTAGCCAGTCTGCGAGGGAGCTGGCATTGCTTTTGTTTGCTTGGAGGAGAATGACACAGGCTGCAGCCTATTTAAAATAAGCGGGTATCTCCTTGTCGCAGCTGCTGCTGCAGAAAGTGGTGCCCTCATCATGCGTAAACTCATTTTGCAGACACCCAGAAACTGGAGCGGAAGAGCCAGTCCCAGAAACACCCCTCTGGATGGCTACAAATTCTCATACTGCTTCCAGTTTTTCCCCACATTGTATTCCTGTGATTTCAGATGGAGATGGAGGGGCAAAAGTCTGTAGCTCTGCACGAATGTGTTAAGTCAGATTCTGGTGAGGCTTCATATTGGGTATCCTAATTTTGGTGTCCTTTCATCCCACCTTTCAGTTCAGCCTAAGCCCTCTCACTCCAGGGAAATGGAAACCTTTATGTTTGGTCAATGAAGAGGGAGAAGAGCATGTTGGGGCTCTGCTGCAGACTGTACCCAAGTGGTGAGTTTACCAGGGATAGTCAGGCTGCATAGCTTGTGATACTGCTGAGTGTCTGCCAGCATGTTCCCCAACATGCTCACTCAGAGGGGGCCAAGAAGAGAAAGGTGATGAAAGCTCTCATGTTTCCATCAGGAGAAAAGCCACAAGTGTCTCCAGCTCCCGCTAACTTGATGCATCCAGCTCCTCTCCTCAAAGGACTCATCCCGAGGAGCATCTTTGTAACCTGGCCAAGGTGTGCCTCCAGCTTTGGTGGAAAGCTGTCGTCAGTGACAGACAGCACTTGGTGATAGAAAGGGAGCAAAACAATTCTGCTGAAGAGAGGAAAGGATATCTCCATTTTTATCTGGGGCTTCCTGGACAGACCTGTTCTTGAGTGTTTTGCACAGAGAATCTGTACTTTGCTGTGTATGCAGGGATCAGGCAGTGACACTCATCCCATTTCTTGTGACCATGAGTGGTGGGCTGAGACCAACTCTCTCCCCAGCCCCTCTGCCTTCCTTCCAGCACCTGTCATACTTCATGCGGCTGAGCAGCCCCCACCCCATCAGATGCATTTATCTATAGCAGAAAGGCCTGTCCATGAGTAACATCACTAATGAGATGAAGATTCCTGAAAACACTGGATTTATTTACAAATTACCAGCATATGCCCTGGGCATGCCAGCACAGTGAATATGTCTGGGTTTCTGGGACAAACTTGACAAGCCATCATTTTTCCATCTGGAGAAGATTTTTGCAGGTGAAAGGAGGACACTCCCAGAGAAAGACAGACCATTAGGAACCCAAAGAAAACACACTGAGGTTTGCCCAACCAGGGGTGGCCCAGCACAGCCCAAGAGGCAATTTGCCATCTTTCCACATAACAGCTGAGTGACCTAGAAATTACTGCCTTGGGTCACAGAGTTGCATGAAAGGGACACTCGACCTTAAGCAACCTGTTCAGACATTTATTATAACCAGTGGTGGTTTATCCAAGCTGCTCTGAGAAGTTCAGTCTGCACTGGACAGTCCACACAGGAACGTCCATCAAGCCAAGAAGAACTGCACTCTGGCTGCTCTGACCAGCTCTTCCTGGATGATATCTCCAACTCCTTTACCTGATTGCTTGAGCCTCCTAACCTCCTCCAGGACAGAAATCAGCTGTCACAGCAGTTTCAGGTATTTAATGAGACACCGCTAATGAGCAATAGCTCGTTATCTGCATGGGTCTGACTGTCTATAACCCCACAGTTTCAGGGGTGGGCAATGGTGCTGACTGGTCCAATTTTTTTAGTGCTTGATCACCGGTGCAGATGGCTCAGCCCTTAAAACGCCAGACCTGTTTAAAGTAATTTAACCCTGAGTGCCCTCAAAGAATCATTTGAAATGTCTCAGCCTTCATTCATTCATAAAACCGAGCCACATTTTAGCCATATTGCATCATAACTGTGTACTAGCCAGGGCCACCAAGGTGCTTCATTTCTAATATAGATGTGACTGTGGCATCAATAATTTCTGCAGCCTTTGGTGGCTGCTTACAGCAGCATTATAGTCCCTGTCACATTCATTAGGACTTCTGAGCCAGGTCAAGAGTGTTAATTGACTGCAAGGCCAGAATTATCTCTTCCATCTTCTCAATTTGTGCTATGACAGTTGAAACAGAAAGACTTTTTCCAGGTTCCCTGAAAAAATGTAATAGCTGGACTGAGGGAGGAAACTGTTTCCTCTCTGCCATCTCTCTCTGCAATCTGATACTGCTGTGTGATTATAAAACCATGCTAATAAAGAAAACCAGCGTTTTTATCCCATCATAGTCTTTTACAGCACAGAACCAAAGTGAAGACAATGGAGAGCTTAAGCTCATTGTTTTCAGAGAATAAATGAGTTTCAGTTTTGGAAGTGGTAGTGGATGGGTTTTAAATCTATGCCTTGACTCTCACAGCTCCAGTAAGAGAGCGGTTCCCGGCACTCTTCAGTTTCTGCCCCTCCTGTGCACGGAGGATCTGTTGCTCTCAGCCCATCTTCTGGCAGCCTCTCCTCATCCCTTGGACACTGTGCCCATGGACGCTGTGCTGTGTGGAGAACGCGCACACACACCTGAACAAGACTAGGCATGGACCCCAGAAACACATAAGGCTCAGCCATGCAGCTGCCCTCAGCCAACAGAGTGCACCTCGTGAAGAGCTGCTACTCCACTAGAGACCACTGAATACCCTGAGGTCGGGAGAAGGTGGAAAGCGCTGGGGGTAGTTAATTAGGAAGATAATCTCCTAGTCAGTGGGATTAGTCACCTTGACTGATAAGGAAGGATCCCCACTGTCCAGCCAGAGACCACTGTCCCACCCCCTTCTCCTCCACACATGACCTCTTCCCCTTTCTGCAGTCAGCAGGGCCGTTTACAGCAGCAAGGAGTGCTTCCACATGTGAGGCAAAAACATAGAAAATCTTTCACAGGATCCAAGGCAGCTGGAAAGAAATGTGTCTCTGCTGCTTTGGAAACAGGGAGGGAGGACCCAGCCTAATTCATTTCTAAGTGAATAGTGTCATAGGGGCTTTAAAGGCCAAGTCGCGGTGAGTGAGGTAATGCAGCTGTAAGTGATGAAGCAAAAGGTCCTTCATGCTTTAGCTGAAGAAATCTTTCTTTCAAGGCTGCACATTGACCCTTTTATGGAATACTCTGCGCGGCCTTCAAAGTCTTTAAAATATCCTCATCTTTTTACAGACTCTACCACTACTCCAAAATATTCCCTAGTGCTACCAAATGCCTGTCTGTCTGCTTGCATATGGGGCTGCTAACAACCTCACAAAATAAAGGCTTACTCAAGATCTTCACCTACAGGAGCAGAGATGGGGTCTTCAGGAGGCCACTGGTTTTGTCTGAAGCAAAACCATATGGATGAGAGGGCAGTACTGAAGTCTGGGGAGGAATTTCCCATTTCTATAGTAGCTGGTGCACAGATTTAACGTATTCACAGATAGACTGACCATTTTAAAAGGTAGCAAAATATGCTTTTAACGGTCAAGCTGTTTCCAAACAGACTGAAAGGAGCACTGTGTTCATCAGGGACTAGGATGGCCTCTAACATGCTGCACAAAATATACAAAAGCTGCTTTCTTTCAAAGTGTGTTTGAATTGGCACTGACCTGGCACTCTAATACCTACCTGTACATAATCCACGCTTCTCCCCAGTGCTTTGAATGCTGTGTACATTACTTCTCTTTTTCCACCCCATTTCTGCATGATGCAAACACTTTTGTTGGACAGGACCAGCTGAGATACATGTTGCATGCTCTCTCTGTGAGACTCCTCCGTCTCACCCGGACCTTTGTTGTGGAAGTTATTACTCCAGATATAAGTGGCAGATTTGTCCCTACCCATGATTTCAGTAAAAATGTCCATCATGTAAACGTCATCTTCTGAGTTCCCATCAATGACCATAACAACTTTAATTCCAGGGTAGGTCAATCTTTTCACAGAAAGTAAACATTTTCTTAAGTAGTCAGGATCCTCTTGATAGGCAGCAATACAAAGGGCAACTGTTTTGTTCAGCTTGATTGGAGTCTCTAGCGACCGCTTCATTTTCCTGTGCTCTAGGAAGGCAAACAGGCTCTGGATGATGAGATGTGATGCCAGGATAGCACCATAGAGTCCAAAGGAGAAGTAGTAGTTGTCTGTTTGGATGAACTGGTAGCCCACAATGTAAGCAGCTGTGATTCCCAGCAGAAGGGACACCCCGAAGAGTGTGGTTCCAAGTATTCTCAGGATACATATAAACCTCTCACAATACATCTGCAAAGAAGCACAGAAACCATTAGCAGAGCCACCATTTACTGATATAAGACCTCTTAAGGATTGCACGTGGCTACAACATAGAGCTCAGCATCAACAGATACACCCTGTGCTTCCTGGCTGTGTCACAGACTTACTGCATCTGCTTGCTCAACTTAACATCTCTTTGCAGTACTTCCTTCATATAAAGTAAGATTCAAATACACTTAATATACCAGGGATGTTTTCTACTGTTTGTAATGTCCTCACAGAAGGTGCCGCCTGTGTTAGGGTCTTATTTTGCAGTCTGGGCTTGCTGAATGAGACGCTCAGTGGTATTACTCAGGATGGGGGGGTGGGGTGGAGGGGTTGGGGGGGGTGGAGGGAGGGAAGGGGGTGGAGAAGGGGTTTTTAGGCCACCACTCACTTCATATGGTCTCACGGGAGCAGAACAGCTGAATGTCTGGGCAGCCTCTCCTCATCCCCCATCCATGTCATGACTGCATCCCGCCCTGAATCGCTTCTGTCGCTTAGTTATGTTTGCAAAAATATTGAAAAGACATTCTTAAAACAGATGTCTGAATGTATTTATAATTTTAAACAGATGTCTGACTATATTTATAATTTATATTTTTATAATGAGGCATCTGCTTCAAAAGGTCTTCTCAATACCATTGCAAAAATGTATTATTCATACATTTGTGTGCAGATATATGCACGTGTGAGCATGTGTGTATAGGGCTAAAGCCTGACCGCGATTAAGTCTGTAGCAAAAGCACATAGTAATTTAACAAAGCCAAGACTCCACCCTGGACTCAGAAATTCATTAGAACATCAGCTGATTCTGACGACTTCTGTGTACTTAAGTTACATGGCTGTAAATTCTTCTAACCTAAGCTCTGAGCTATCAAGGAGCTGGCTGGCATGGAGGGTGCTCTGGTATTCTTGAGACAAACACTGCAGGCAGACAGGCAGGTGGAATATACGTTTCCACCTAAGTGCTTTTTGTTGACAATCACATTAACCATTTTATGCAACAACTTTCTCAGAACTGCAGGAAAGTTAATGACAATGTTTTATGTCAACCGATGCATTTGACGTTAAGCACATAAAGCAGATAATGTCTGTTAGAGGCTAACCCAGCAAGTGTGTTGCAAGTCAATGAATCTGAAACTCATGCTTGAATACTTTGTTGAATTAGCGCATCTCAGAGTAATGGACTAAATATTTGTGTTTTCTTACTATTATTCATATTTTCCCTGCTGCTACTATTTTGCCCATCTGCTGATTATGTTTGTTTCTCCATCTGTGGGCCAAAGCCAAAGTTGGAACAGCACTTCCTTACCTCATATATGTCTTTAACTCTTTCTTGAAAAAATACTACCAAGCTGCAGCAGCATAGCTGTCATCAATTAAATTTCTGTCTGAAAAGTTACAAGCTTGGAAAAAAAAAGTCGACACAGAATCACTTACCAAATAAAAATAAACCAGGCAAGCATGAAGTCTGAGGTTACAAAGACTATGCTTTTTTCCACTGGCTATTTAGGGTCTTAAATTTCAAGACAGAAGGAAGCCTCTTAAATGTATATTTGGAGTAACTGTTAAAGAAATCGGACCCTATCTCTAGGACTTCCTCGAATACTTAGAGCTGGGCTCTGACAGGTGCTGTAATCACCCTCCAGCAAAAGGGACCATCCCAGCTCTGCCCTGTCTGGAAGTCTTTCACAATGGGGGTCATAAAGAAGCCTAATAAAAGATAGCTTATGCTTACCACCACTATAGGAGAATTAAAACTCAGTGCCCAAAATAGACCTGCTTTAGGAAACAGATTAAGTAATGGATCCCCTTCAGATTGCCTTGAAGTCAAATAGCCTGTGTGTTTAGTAATCCCTCAAGCACGCAGAAGGTCACAAACATTAAAGTAAATGTTTCATTAACGCTGAGGTTGTACTCTGCTTTCCCATTTGGGGTCCACCACTTTTCTTGTCAGAAATAGAAAATCCCTATTAGTGAGTAGGGGCTAAAGTCTGCTTCCATTAAGAATTATATGAGTAAAATAAAAGGATTTCTTGTACAGGTACCACAGGATTTAGAAGATCTGAAGAGTTTATATTTGAATGACTATATGCTATACCAGGCTTCTTTTATATTAATTTGCTATTGCTTTTCTCTTCCTATAGTTTCCACCAAAAAGGGGGGAAAAAAAATACATTAATTCTCTGATCTTGTCATTACAGCACAGTGTCCATCCCTTGCAAAAACCCAGTCTTTTAAGATCAAGAAATGGATTTCTGGTCTTAATGAAACAGCAAATTTTTTTTTCCCCTATCCTTTCACTGTCAACCTTAGGAAAATAAACTGTGTTTTGATCTAAATTCCTGGCTTTCATCAAAGAAACTTTTCCCTTTCTATGTGCAATTGAGGTTTTTATGTATAGTCTTTTAACTGACTGAATCTCAGGGAAAGTCTGGAAAAAGTTGCTCAATATTCTCAAGCTTTAGCACGTGAGCTGTTGATAGCTTGCCCAGCAGAACTGATCTTTATCAACTTGAATGTGCCCAAACAATGGCAAAGAAGCAAAAAATCTCCACCCTTCTCCAATAACTGAGCCAAGAAGTTAAAAGGAAATGACGCTTGTACAAGTCTGGGACCAAAAAAATGAACTGCTGAGTCAAATACTAGCACTGAGGGTAGGGAATAGCTGCATCAGAGATTTTAAGGTCAGACAGTGCTGTTATGAGTATGTATCCTGGCCTAACACAGTGATATGTAAAAGGACATCCTTCGTCAGATACCATTTGAAATCCATTCCTGAAATTTCCTGAACTTGTCACGCAAAGAATCAAGCATTATCAGAGAACCAGCGTACAGCACTGCGTTTTAACAGTGCAAGCTGAGAATAACACCATGCTGAGTCAGGATGTAGCGTCAAATGCTTGGTGAAGGGCAACCACCCACGCTAACTTTCAAAGCCACAATTATTTTTCAGTCATTTTGTTGATAATCACTAAGTGCCAGCAATATTCTTTCAGAAAAAAAGTAATTCCTTATATTCAAAGTTGCCATCACTACAGCCCTATTCAACAGCTGACTAACTGGTGGAGGGTACTGTACACACCTTGTATGATCAGCACAGCTTAGTGTTTTGTTTACGGCTCAGTCTAATGGATCTTCAGTTCCTTGAGGGATTTAACCCAGTAAGTTTGTCCTGAGAAATAGGCACTGCAGCACTTAAAAAAAGAAAAAAAGCTCCTCCTAGGCTAGAGATGAGGTGCTCAACTCATGGAAGACATGCAGCCAGTCCATATTCCTGGATCGACACAGACAGTTGCAGGTCATTTCTGTGTATGCATGAAACTGCTGCTACATGGGAACGGGTGCTGGAGTGAGGACAGAGCTCCTCATCTGGTGAGAAGGCAAGTTGGTGGTTTACCTCACTGTCTCTGGAGTCAAACCTGGATCTTGCCCTTTCTGGGCAGGATTTTAACCAATTCTGCAAAGCTAGAGAAGGAAGATCATACTTACAATGTTCTTCATTATTATTTAAGAGTGAAAGCTATTTAGCACTTTTCCTGGGTTTGACTAGGATAGGGTTATTTTTCACAAGAAGATGGGAGAGGGCACACAGGATAGCCAACTGAACCAGGCAAGGGGATTCTCCATACAACACTGCTGACCAGCTCACAGCTCAGGCACACGGGCTGGGTGGCAGGTTCTGGGTAGTGAGCAGTTGCATTGTACATTGCTCACTTCACATATTATTTCATTCGAATTACTGTTATTAATGTTTCTTTTCTCTTTGTGTTGTTCTGTTAAACTCTCCTTATCTCAACCCATGGGTTTTTACCTTTTTCTCCCAATTCTCCTTCCCATCCCACTGGAGTGGGCTTGGGATGGTGTGGAGTGAGCGAGCAGTCGTGTGCTGCTTAGTTGCCAGCTGGTCCTAAACCAGAACAACACTGAAAGAAGTCAGAGGGTCCATTGCTTTGCATCACCCCTGAAGGACATTTCAGGGAGCCAATAAGATTGCACTGGCTGTGTCAGACTCTTTCTGGAACTGCCTGTGTCCCCTATGTACAGGAAGTCTGAGATAGGACTGCTAACTCTACCCTGCAGTTTGGGCATCTAAATCCTTCCTGGGTACCTTCACCTAATCCCGCAGTGCTGAGCCCAGTACAAGCTTTACACAGCCTCCAGCAAACAGGCTCAAGGTTTGTATGCATAAGATGAGTGTACGTAGAAAGGCTTCGAAGTCTGCTACTGAGCAATTTGTTGTCATGATCTTGCAGCTGTTTGTTTCCATGGATGGAGCTGGTCAGTGCTAACCAACAGAAATGAAATTTCAAAGCCATACACTAAATCCTAATGCTATGTAGGCTGTTGCTGATTCAAGTGACACGTTTTTGATTCACCAAGCAGCCCCAAGTATATATGTGCCTTGTAGCGACTGTACAGGAGGAGGCAATGTGTGCCCCTCTTTGAAGGCTCCTACGGAAAAGCATGGTCAATAAATCAATCCTTGCATGTACTTGACATCAGAGTCCACCTAGTGAATTGTCTGGCATCCTGATAAAGCCATACAGAGAGCACTTTTTTGGTCACACCTGTGATGAAGGAGAACTTACTCTACATTACTATTAACACCTGGCATAACTAAAAGTTGTAGTCTTCTAAAATTAGTTTAATAAAACAAAATTAAGGTTAAGAAAGAGTTGTCTGATACCTACGCTGTACATATAATGACCGGGATATTAACTCCAACACTAGAGATGACACTCCTTTCTCAGTCTGAATAATGGCTTAGATCTAAAATTAGAAGAACGCAGCAAAACACACTTCAGTTCTCTCTATTCTGAAAAATATTTAGGCTAGTATTTAACAGTAGTTATGGTACATACATCTAACTTCCATAAGATCTAGACACCTGACTGAAATTCGGCAGGTTCTTATGTCCTGCTTTGGACTGGGTCTTTACTCAGGCAAAGAACCCTGCTGACTGCCGTGGTAAAGTACCAATTTTTCACCCCTCCAGAACCATATAATACAGTCTGCCCATATGGCTATGAATCATGCATCCCTGAGAGTAAGAGGACCTGGAGAAAATTCATCCCTTTGCAACGTCAGGAGGCAAAGAGAAAAAAAAGCTTAATTTGTTACTAACACATCAGAAGAGTAATAAACAGAATAGGGGCAAATACATATCCAGAAAACCTATGTGTATCGGTGTCTGAACACATCAATATTATCTGCAGTGTGTTCATTTATTCTGCACCAGCTGTTGTGTGGCTGCTACGAGGACTAAGGAAGCAACCAGGTGGTCCCCGGCATCTGCTAATACAGGACATGGAACTAGTGTCTGACAGGAGGTCAAACTGAAGTTAGGTTTCCTTGCAACACATGGGATGCAGCTCACTACATCATCTGTTTTGGAAGTCGTCTCTCCTGGACAACACTCAAACATATCACCATGTAGTACTTCTGGCCAGCTTTTCCACAGAAGATTAAAAAGCAAGAGGGGGAGACACACGAAGTTCATACATAAAAGGTAACAACTTAGAAGGTTGTTTGAAAGAATTAACACTTATTAATTCCACACATCTGAGACATTTTAAAAAAAAATTACACTGCAGAAGTCAATATTTGTCCGGGCGACAACAGTAAAGGTTCAGTCACTTGTGTGCTTATATTGTTCCCTTCACCTCTAAAGGTTCAAAAAAGCTGTGCTTCTTTCTAGTCATCTAGGGCTGTGACCACATGAGGAAATAGTCTAATACTGCAGGAACAGATCTGCAAAGAGGAGCACCTGGCACTGAGGGCCTAACTCCACCCTCCATGCATTTTCATGGATTGAAAACCCATTAGGGTCTGAGAAGGGTGCTCCAGGGGTACCTCTTGCAATTAGTTTAATTCAAGAGGAATCCAGTTCGTGTGCCCAGTGATCTCTTTGCAATACAAACCCAAGCAATTTGGTTGGGGTGGGGTGCACTTGTAGCTTTGGCTTCAGTAGCACACTCCGGATTCAAAATAGATAATACAAACCAACCTCACATATGAGATCTGCTTATCAGAGTTGTCTGCAAATCTTTGTTGCAACCAGAAGTGCTGAGCACTGAAAACCTTTCAAAATGTCTCATTTTTACATGCCTCTGTGGAAGCTGAACTCCCAAATATCTAGTCATGGTCCTCTGAACCTCAGTGCTGAGGCTTTGCATTCAGCAAAGTATGTAAGTATGTCAGTAAAGATAAGTGTGCCCTCAAGTATTTTGCTGAAGAGAGAAATCAGTGGATAATTTCTCTTGCAGTTCTGTAGTGCGGCCATAAAAAATAAATCTTTCTCCGCAGAGCTGCTATTTCTGGGATACTCATGATAAAAATGTACACATAAACTTGACAAATTTATTAGGTACATTAATCTCCCTTATGAAGGTTGGGTCATTGCGTAGCCACTGCCTTTCTTATGTTGGGGAACCTAAGAGTGGACTGGGACCCAGACAATTTTGATTTTGTTCCTAGGGTTGCCATTCATCTGCTGGGTGACCTTAGGTAAGTGAATTCACCTCTCCCTGTCTCAGCTTCTCACCTGTAAAATGGGAATCATGATCACGCAAGAGGTTCTTGGAGGTCTGCAAAACCCTCCATAAGGCTTAGGTTTACTAATATTTGTAATGTTACTCTTTCTGGTGTGATATGGAACCCACCGTTCTCTAGTTCCATATAATTGGTTTACATCAAAAAAAACCCCCACAAACCAGCACACCACTTCCTATTTTCTTAGCCTATATCCACCTGAAGGTATAGACAGTAAGGGTTTGTCTATAATGAACACGAAACTCTTACTCAGCAGGATGCTTGAGATCACTGATGTTAGCAGTATAAAAGGTGGATGTAAGTGCATCCAGCTACTGAGGGGTGTTTTGCACACAACCAAAGGAAGAGGATCATCTTTCATAAATCTTAAAAATCCCTCCGTACTTGTGAGAAAAACAACTTCGGCTTCAACAGAGCAGCCACTGCATTGACATGAGCGTGTTTGAGTGCGTGTGTGTGTGTGTGCGTGCACGCAGGCTGACACATACTGTATGTAGCCTTACACACATATACTCTGTGTGTCTACACAAAGAGTATCTGAGAGTTACAATTTTTCAGCCAATAATTAGATTTGTTATTAGCCTTAATTTGGGGGCAAAACAAATAATTTATTTTAGAAGTACAAATAATTCCAGGTACACATTCATTACAAGCGTAAAAGAGCTGCCCAGACTCCCTCTGCTATTTTACAGCCTGAGAGAGGAAGCTGAGAAGTTCTGTTACATCTGTACATCTTTACTACAGCAGTTACCATAACTGGTGCTTTTGGTTATTAATCACTTCCAGATTTTGTCATGCCATTGATCTGCTGGAAAGGGCTCACACAAGACTAAAATTGACTCCGGCGTTAGGTTTAAAATAAAGAACAGGATTAGTAAAGATGGCCAACTGTATCTTCATGCACAGGCTTTGATCAGCAAATCAAGAATCTCCTGCCTGCTCAATGGATGTTCCCACTAAACTGCCCAAATTTAGCCTCTTCCAAGCTTTAAGTAACCAATGTGGAATTAATTCTACAGCTGGTGGTTGGATTTGTCCCTAACGTAGACAGTGATACACTAGTTGTTAAATTAACCAAAATAAAGTAAAAAAACCCCACCCCAAAACCCCCAACAAATGCTCTAAGAATAAAATAATATAATCAATTTGTACTCAGATACTTTGGATTGCGGTTAAACAAAAATCTAGTTCAGGAAAGTTTTCTGCTTGCTGGTTGTGAAGTCCATGGATGCTTTTGGCACAAAAGTGACTACTCCATGCCTTACTCCAGCATATAAATGTTTATTGTGTTCATAGCTTATTATCTTGTAATTTGTTTATAGGGCACAGGTCATCTCTTGTTTGACTTGATTAAGTCCCACTACACTGACTGGAGGAGTAATCTGGTGCTTTAAACAGTCATCCTGAATAGTGATCAAGAACTAATGTTCAAAATGAAGCAGATTTGCTTCCACACCATAAATACGAACAGTGGAGTTTGTTGCTAGTGAACTAGCATGGGAAACGCCACTGAATCCAGTGGAGCCGCTCTTCCTACTAGGAAAACATTTTCCCAGTTTTTTTCTGCACTTGCACGTAGGATAAGAAAGATCCACTAGCATGAAATAAAATCCTGGCTTTACTGACACCAGTGACAAAGCTCCTCTAACCTTCGTGGGGGCTGGATTTTGAACAGTTTTTCAGGGAAAGAGAACACATTTCTCTGCCATCACCCGGAAATGAAATGACCTCTCTAGTCCCTGGAAGAAGCACCAAGGCTCCCATGTTACACAGTGGGGGCTGGAGAAAAAGCACGTGTGTGCCTGTGGAAAAACGATCCGTAAGGAAGGAGACTATGAAGCAGAGTGCTACCACAGAGGAACAGCTGTGCCTTGGGAGATGTGGGGTCACTGCAGACCCTGAAGAAGGGGTTCGACAACACCCCCCGGGACTGTTGGAGTATACTGGAGTCTTCTCTGGGGCAGAGAAATGGGTTAAGTTCTCTCTTTAAGGTGCCTTCCATCCCCTTTGCCAGCATTGCTATGGAGTCTTGCAAGATAAGAGACCTCATTGTGCCCTGACAATACTTAATGGGGGCTTACAAGAAAGATGGGGACAATCATTTTAGCAGGACCTGTTGTGATAGGACAAGGGGTGATGGTTTTAAACTAAAAGATGATAGGTTTAGACGAGATGTAAGGAAGAAATTTTTTACAATGAGGGTGGTGAAACACTAGCACGGGTTGCCCAGAAAGGTGGTAGAAGCCCCATCCCTGGAAACATTCAAGGTCGGGTTGGATGGGCCTCTGAGCAACCTGGTCTAGTTGGTGATGTCCCTGCTCATTTGGAGGGGTATTGGACTAGGTGACCTTTCAAGGTCCCTTCTAACCCAAACCATTCTATGATAAGGTGAAGGCTATTAAGACTCTTAAGAGCTGGGTCTCGGCCGTGTCCGGGAGACACCCACTCATGCTCGAACAGGTGCAGGCAAGGGCCGTTGGGGTCAGCGCCCTGCGGGAGGCCACCGACGGGGTTTCCAGCCGGGAAGGAAACCCCGAGGACCTACAGACTCCCGCGGGGTGAACGCCGCGGAAGCGGCACGGGTGGCCCTGTGACCAGGGCCGGGTCCACAGGCCTCCGCCCGCCGCCGCGGGGCTGTTCCTCCGGGGGAACCCCGGCCCGGCGCTGCGGCCAATGGGGGCGGTGCTGGTTGCGTCACAGCGGGTGGGCGGGGCTCCGGGGGGGAATCCCCCGCGCCTCCACGTCACGGGGAGGGCGGACCCCGCTCCTCCCGGCGGCTCCCGCCCAGCGCTAGTGGCGGTGCCCGGGCTGGCGGGGGCAGCCGGGACCCCTGCGGGCAGCCGGGCTGAGCGGGGCGGCGGGGGCCTTGCCCGCCCGACGCCAGCGGGGCAGGGGGTGCTCAAGGCTGTGCTGGAGCTGCCTTCGCCCCCGCGGCTGCGGCCCCCCGGTGTGACCCTCCTTCAGGCGGCTCCCGCAGCCGCCGCCGGGCGCCAGCCCGGGTCTCGCCGGCGGTCGCGGCGGGCGGCCCGACGGGGCGGGGCCGGGCTCAGGAGCGCGGAGCTGGAAGTTCGCGGGCAGCCGGCAGCTCCCGCCCCACAGCAAGCCTCCTCTCCCGTCCCTCCCTCGGGAAACCGCCCTCCCAACTCAGCGCGGCGCCGAGGCAGCTCGGTCGCGTTGGTTTCTCCCCTCCGAGGCGGGACTTCAGCCTTCCTCCTCGGCTGCCTCCTCGCCTTCCTTCCTGCAGTTCCATCCCTCCCTCCGCTCCTGTCACGTCCCCCCTCCCGGCCCGGGATGCAGAGGCAGGGAACGGCTGGGGAGAAGCCATCCTGGGCTCTGAGCAGGTCTCACTCCCCCGCTGGCTCAGCGGAGCGGCTGCCTAACCTGTTGCTCGATTTTATTTAAATTTTAGGTTTGGTAGGGGGGGTTGGGTTTTTGGGGGTTTGTTTTCTTTTGCTTTTTGGGTTTTTTTTTCAAATCTTAAAGCTCAGCAATATCTTAAACGGATTACGCGGGGGGGTTGAAGCTGAACACCTCCTTCATCCTCACTGCGGTCCTATTCATTGCAGAAATAGGTGTAGCGTAGAGCCGGTAAGATCCTCCCCCAGCCCCACTCGTATTTTGGGGATCTGTTTCAGGTTTCCTCCCTTGAATAGTGGAGATGGGGGGGAGAGGGTCTTATGCTCTTGAGATGACAGAAGCGAAATCATAAATCTCCTACCTTGTTTGTCCTTCTGTCCTTTGGTCATAGAGGGGCTCCAGCCAGTTGTGTGGTCTCACGTACTGTTGCTCCCGCTGAACGGTTTCCAAGTTTGAGGTAAACGATCAAATCGCACTTTTCAGGGACTTGTTGAGACGCTCAGAAATAA
Source organism: Bucorvus abyssinicus (assembly GCA_009769605.1). NCBI lineage: Eukaryota > Metazoa > Chordata > Aves > Bucerotiformes > Bucorvidae > Bucorvus > Bucorvus abyssinicus. Next base: position 22,298,689 of record CM020033.1, read on the forward strand.
AAAATAATAAAAAATGAAAATAATAAAAAGAAATCGTTTAAGGCTATTCAGTCCTACTCATTTTCTCCCACGTGTTTTTACAATTACCATATATTTGTATTTCTCTGCTTCAGCTTCTAGCTCAAAGTTGTGGGATTTTTTTTTTTCAAATAATAATAATATAAAAAGTTAATAAATTAGGAGTTAGTCTGTCGTGGTCGAAGCTGAAGATCTTGTTTCAAACCCGGCTAGCCAGGAGCCTGGAGAAGTTGCAAGGCAGCGTCTGAAAGTTTGAGAGATATACAGCATCAGATAAAGTCTCTTTGGTGATGCCTTGCTGACCAAATAACTGTTTCAATGAGGTTTTTCAGCAGCAGCAGCAAACGGGTAATATTGTCCAGACGTCTTTTTCTCTCCTGGTGCTGCTTTTCTGCCTCCTCCACGTTATGGGGTCTTTTACAAGTGAGACTTGAGTTGTTTTAATAGGCGGAGGATGGGAAGGAGGGAGGGAACTCCTGTAAGGAGGGAAAAAAAAAAGAAACCAAGCCAGCCCATTGAAATGATCTCAGCCAAGGACCAGTTCAGCGTCAGGAATTTAATTAGCTGAGTTGCAAATTTTGCAGAGAAATGTAATGTACACATGTTGCCAGCCCCTGATTTCTTCTTCATGCCCCGCAGTTAGGGGGAAACCCCCACTTTCCCCACTCCCTGCATCTGGAGGCTTGGGGTGTGGGAGTCGTCCCTCCCACAGCCACTATTCGGCTGGAACTGTTTCTTGCCGCTGCTGGTTTTTATTAATAGGGGAATTGCCTCTATGAATGGATGAACTTTGCCGTTTCCAATCCTGCTGTACCCATTCACTCTCGGAAACATTTGCCGTAGTAAATACCCGAGGAAGCTGCCACTGGCATTAATACCCATGCCACTCGCATTGAAACAAGCCACTAAACACGCTAGACAATTTAAGCACTAGAAATCTGAGGGGTTTTAAAATTTTTATTAAATTTTATTTCATTTTTTATCCAGAAATGTTCACTCTGTGCTCTCTTGGTGCTTTGCAGTTAGCCAGGGCCATCAGCAGTTAACTGCACACTCCGCCGTCTGCCGCCTGCCAGCAGCTTTCACTCGAACGGACGGGCTCCTTCCCTTTGTAACTCCTCGCTGCCTCACAGGCGGATTTCCCCGCTTTCCAGCCCCCGTTTCCCCTTGAAATGATTTTAGAAGGACACTAGGTGGCACTGTTGAAGTGAGAGGAGCAGCGCAGAGCCTGGAACACCCAGAGCTGGGATGCGCCGCGGAGCGGGGCCGGGCGGGCGGGTGCGCGGAGCCGGGCTGGACGCTGCTGTGTCTCGCAGTGCCCTGGCAGGGACCCTCCGGGAAGGATGAGGGCGAGGGGATCAGCTTCTCATTCCTCTGTGCTGTTTTCTCGAGGGCCACAAAGGTCGCTGCTTGGAGGCGTCGAGCCCGCAAAGGGGACCATGTGCAGACACCGCTGGGAAACCTGGTGGCGACTCCTCACAGAGTTATGGCCCGTGGTTACCTTCCGGCACGGGAATATTTGGCAGCGCTCTGAGGGGCTGCTCATGTGCAGTGAATGGTTTAAAGCTGGTGGTTACCTAGACTGGAGATTTTTTGGGTACCTCGGGGAAGTGAGATTTTCAGGTGTGCCCAGTCACCACTGAGGGGAAGGTGGCTTTAGGACGTGCATCAAAGCCGAACTCCTTGAGCAATTGGTCTGCTCAAATGACAAGTTTGCTTCTCGTTTAAGCCATGTTTTTCTGGGTGTTTTAACCTGGCAGTGCCAGAGAAAGCAACTGTCTCACCCTCTTTCTGCTTTGGGCTCCTCATTCCTGCCTCCTCACTGTCCCTTTCCTTAAGTCACAAGAACTGGCCTAGGTTAGAAAAAAGCTGTTTGGAGAGAGGAAGCAGCAAAAAAAGTAAGAACAAGTGACTTGGGCAGGGAGAAGGCAGAACAATTGCTTTTGTCAGCAGTCTGGTTTATGGTGGTTTAGAGTGTCCGTGAGAGGACAGCACGGTTTACCAAGCACGAAGTCTACCAGGGCTTTCAGGCATTCCTCCATTTCAGGCCTTCCTTCCTAGGCAGTAACGTTCCCACACTCCAACCACCTCCAAATGATCTGTGTTACACAACCTTTTGCTACAGGACCCAGCACATCTCTCTCATCAGGCAAGGGGCAAATTCCAGTATGTTCTCCAAGCAGGGCCAAAGGGCAGAAGGGCGTCAAGGCCTACTGAACTCCCTGGCCACACCAGCCTTCCTACCACCCAAACATCTAGCACTACCCAGGCTTATAACATGATGAATGTTTGTCGCTTAGCCAGGCAAAGAGCTATCACCAAGTTCTGCTGCCATCATAGATGTAACCAAGTCTTCGACGTCTGTGTGAGTCCTGATGCCCGGTTTCCTGACATCAGACTTTCTCTGGTGCTGCCAGAAGCAAGGGAGGTTAAGTTGTAACACAGACATCTCAAGTCCATCCCTGAACGTGGCTACCCCCAAAGCTGTGCCGTGGGGAACTATTGCTGCCAGCCTCTCTGGGGCTCCCTGGGCTCGTTTGCCTTGTCTTGATTCACGGACATTAATGTCCTGCTCAGGGAACTTGACATGTAGGATAATTCCTAAAATGAGATTTGGGAGGGTGTATGTGTGTGTTTAGTTTTTTTCTTCTTTTTGTAACCAAATATTACAACTGAACTTTTTCGAATGAGCGTTTTTTACAAATGAAGTATTACCTTTGTTTGTTTGTTGGTTTGTTTGTTTTTGGTATTTCACCTTTTAATAGTTTAAATTTGGAGGCTTCACATCTCCTCTACAGATGACTGTATATTACTCTGGAAGAACACAGTGTCCCATTGCTTAATCCCATGCTCTTTAGATTTGAACAAGGATCAAGAGACAGAGTCCGGTGAGGCACAAATCTTTCTGTCCAGCTTGTATTACAGGGGCAGCAATAACAGCACTTAAATCACACTGAAACTTTGTTTTAGAAAATGACATAATGGGAGTGGTGAGTCTCTCATGTCTACAGCTACTTCCAACTCAGCCGTAGCTCATGGCGTATGAGTGTGGTGTCAGGGCAAGCGGGATAACGTAGGTTGCTGAAGCTAGGTTCGCCTACCAGGAAGGAATTAAAAGTAGGAGGATATGATTAATGCCAATCCCCGCAGTGCTATAGAAAACAGATGTAGATGTGTTTCATTGAATGTATATCACATCTACATTTATATGTTATATTATGTCTACATGGTTACCATTATCAAACCATCCTGTTTTCTAATTGGGATTTGTAATCGCAAGTAGTGGGGAAAAGGGACTTCTTGGCTGTCACTGTCCACAGGCTTAAATAAATGCTCATCAGCAGTAGGAGAATAATCTTAATGAACTAACGTGACTTCATTTTCTGATGAGGCAATAGGTTTGTTTGACAGAGGTCAGACAAAGTATATTTTGGGGAGAGGTTGACATAGGTTAAGGTTAAATAAATTGGTTACTGCAGGGCAAATTAGGGGATGGATTGATAGTATGTTAGCCACTCTCCAGCAGCTATTGAGTGCTTGCTTTTATCCTGAGGGGATGATTCCATGTGCTTTTTTTCCTGCCTGCCTCTTCTTTTCTATCACCCTTAAATGTGTCAATCCTCCTCCCCAACATATAGCACACATCCACATACACGTCAGTCTACTCCCTTGCTTGGACCAGCAGAGTTTGCAGTGCTTAACTGCTTGCTTCAGTGAACTGATCTGTGTTGAAGACAGCCGCAAAGCATGAAAGCCATTTCCTATGTGCATGTATGAACTGGCTGTCCAGGGTGAGGGGAACAGGGCTGTCCTCAGGTGGAAGCGAGCAGCTGGTGGTAACTGGCATTAGGACTGCCCTAAACAGTGTCCTTGGTAGTGTTGCTGCCAGGAAAATACAAACAGAGCTGGTCCCTCGGTCAAGCTGATGTGGCTGAGCCCTTCCATGCGGAAGAGCTCTTATCTCATCTTCTTTGAGGTAGGGATTTACACACTCTTTTATTGCAGATCAGCTACTGTGCAGAGCTTATCAAAAAGAAAAGCAAGCAGCAAACTGCTTGCAATGCACAGTTGTCTTCACAGTAAGAAAACAAGAGATAATAAGGATCTTTTTCATGTAACTGAAAAGCTAGAAGTGGAAGGTAAGCTAGACAGGAGACACATTCATTAGTGAGCTTTCTTTAGCAGTTGTCTGAATGATGAAGGGGAGTGGTAGATTCCTATGTTTTGAAATCCTCTAGATGTTTTTTTTTGGAAGATACATTTTAGTTCAGTGCAATTTAATGGACCCTGTACTGAATGGATTTCCATAACAAGGGCGTCAGATTAAGCCATCTAGCAGTTCCTTCCATCCCTAAACTCCATGAAACTGCCAACAACCAGACTGACATGTCAGGTGTGTTCCACACCTATTTCCACATGTAGCAGATTCTGCTGGAAGTGGGAGAGTTACAGAAACTGATACGGGTGTAAGTGAAAGCAGAATCATGCCCTAAAATAATCCACTTCTGGATTTTCATTAAATGTCCTGGGCAGTTTGAGGCACAGGAAGACTGGGTGCAAACGGGTTGTTTTTTACTATATACAGAACCATTTTAGAGGCTGCCAGTGTTCGGGGCATTTAAATCCAAAATTATTTATAAGTGAAGCTTTACAGGTTCTGGAGAAAACCACTGGTATTTAAAATGAAATCACTCTTGCAAAATTGAGACTCCAACAATTTCTCTTTCATATAGCAGAGAAAGCCATAATTCGAAGCAACAGTTAGAAGTTAATAGCAGACAGGTTCCGACTGGAAACAGGTCATGCACATGTGGATGTGTCCAGAACTGTTGGTTAGAATGGACTGTGATTGTCAGCAAAAATGCCCTTCAGGACAGTTTGTAGTAGTCGTTTTTAATGTGTAACCAGCATGGAGTAGAAGCAAAGTTGGGTCAGTTAGAGGTTTCTTCTGTGAAATATAATTTAAGAGAAATGACTTAATCACATACTTATAGTCTAATGTGACAGTAGTGAGAGCCCGGTTTAGAACAACTCGATGTTATTTTTAAATGGCTGCATTATATTTTGTGTAGGATCCATAGATAACACCACGTAAAACAAAGAGCACATGCAATTGAAAGACAGATTTACACACAATGACTGTGCTAGTAAACTAAACTGACCAGATCCAGGCAGCTCAGGGTTGGCACATGTTCATCCATGCTATTTCACTGCTGCCAAGCTCCTGGCAGGGTTGATCCTGACCAGTTTGGAGACCCTGGCCACCCCTCAAGAGGACCAGTTCCCCACCTGGGAGGATGTCAGGGCTCTCACCTCCAACAGGCTGCTCACGGGATAAGGACATACTTCTGTACATTCCCAGCTGCCTTCAGATTAAGAAACAGAAAAGAATAGTGGTTTTTACACTCACCAGCATAGCAGTTTTTAGAAGCCTCCACAAATGGTTGCAGATAGTTGCCTTTATTAATGGCCCTGCTGCCTAGGCTGGGCACTGAAGTGGTGCAGCTGGTCACAGCCTGCTCACAGCATCGCCCTGGCCTCTGCCAGCCTGGTGTTTGGGGTTGTCCTCCTAATAGTGTGGACAGCTGAGGCAGTGCAGTCATCCTCAGCTGCCGCATGGAAATGAGGACACAGGGATCTGGACCCTCTAAGGTGCTTATATAATAATAATAAATAATAATAATAATAATAATAAAAGAAAATTCAGTTTTCATTGTAATGAAATTTTCTTTAACTGAAATAAAAATGAGTGAGACTTTCCTAGAGGGCATGAGATTTAGGTGGGGGCTCAGGATACCCCTTTATTCATTATCAGGGTGCTCTTTTGTCTGTTACTGGTACTTACCAACCAGTTCACCCAAACTTGCCACTTTCCCTGAATAATCACATGGTGTCTTGCTCATTTCTCAATAACATGATTCATGTTGCAGATCAGCAGGAGGCAAGTGAATGCTATTAAACTGAGAGCCCCTCCCTACCATCACCAGCTCAGTGAGAGATGGGTCACCATCCTGCAGGCATCTGAGTACAGCTGCCTCAAGAGTCCCCAAGGGATGCAGCTGCCCTTATACAACTTGGAGGCCCATTTTCTGCCCATGTTGTATGAAAATTTGCCAGAAATTAAAGGGCACATGTATTTCTTGTTCCTTTTTCTTGAAGTCCCACATCAGAGCAGTAGGTCTGAGTTAGTGACATATTCTATCAAAAGTAGGTAAGAATCAGGAGTGAACCTAACACTTGCAGGGTTCTGTGCACCTCCCAGCCCACTGTCGAGCAGCGTGGCTGTGCAATGTGTCTGTGACATGCAGATCTTACTAAGGAAGGGTGCATCTCGAGGTGGGACCCAACACACTTATCTATGGCAACATCTTATGTGACAGCACTAACAATCAACTGCTGCCCCAGGAGCCTGGATTTGCCCGTAGTTTTTCTTGCCCGGGATATACTGTTAGGCTGTGGGAAGGGTGCAGGTCCTGCTTTGTGGAGCTCTCTGACTTTCATGAATTTTCTTGGCATGTGGTCTGGGTAGGAGGCTGGGTTGCGGCATATGATATCTGAGTTGTTTGGGTTATTGGATGGTCAGGCAGTCACTTAGTTGCTGAAGATTTCTGCCCCATGTTACACAACGCATTTGGAGTGTGTGAAAATGTCTGGTAGTGTTGCACTGAGGAGCAGGAAATGAACCTGAAGAGAGCAGGCCTGCTGCAAATAATGACTATTTGAGAGTATTGATGATACCCAGCAACCTGCACACAAAGAAGGCAAGACCTCATCACAGGCAAATACAAGCCAAATAATTTTCTTGCTTTTCTCCACAATCTGAATGGGGAGACCATACCACAGCCCTTTTTCAAACACATGTTTGAATGCACATGCTGATAACACACAAAACCTGCAAGTAATGACAGGCTGCAGAGCCTGCTCATTCAGCTTGCTCTCCTAAACTTTTACTGAAAATATGTTCAGTTCTGGTTATGAGAACAGACAAAGACACTGCTCTTTCATGCCTCTTGTCAGACTAAAGCCTTGACGATGAGGGGGTCTTTGACCACAGCCGCAGGAGTAGGTGGCATATCAGAGCTACCAGTGAATCGACAGGCATTTGGCAGTGTTAACGTGCACTGATGCAGGGTTCAACCTTTCTTGCTGCTTCTTGCTGCTTTTCGAAGTCGTATTGACTGTCTGGCCTATGGTGAGGGCAAGTCTTTCCACCACCAATCATGGGAAGAGGCTATCCTCTGGGTAGGCACAGGCATGGAAACAATGCCCTGAGAAGAAACATGAACTTCCATGTTCATCTGTTAGGGAGATCTGTGAGCCTCACCACCCCAACTGTCCCCACTGCAGGCTACAGGCAGCCACTGGGTCTCTGACCCCTCCCAAACTGGGAACAGTGTGTTAGGGCAGGAGAGGAATGTGTATGAAGGCTGGATGGTTTCTCTGACATCTTTCCATGTTTAGTGGAGAACAGCAGCTTCCTACAAAGGGTATTTGAGAGCTGTTGTGTTATGTTGTGGACTGACTCTTCAAGGGGCATCATGGCTAAAGAGATATCTCCCCATTGTATCTTCCCGTGTTTTAGTGAGAGGCTTTTCCCCATGGCGGCTGGAGGACACAACAGTGATCTGGTTATTAAAATACCTTCAGTGCTCCTGGCTTGTTCCTGTCGCTAGAGGTTAAACATACCTTACACTACTGATTTTATTAACCTTTTGGAGTACCTCTCTGCATCTCACAGAATGGTCTGTGCAGACAGACACACAATTTATCACAGGTCTCTGATACTGTTATTTCAACAATGATTCTGCAAACACTCATGTTCTGTGATGAGTGGTAAAAAGTGCCGCCCTCCACCTACCGTCCAGCTGGAACTTAGGGTCCAGCTGGACACGACACTTAACAAGTCCCTGGTCTGCAAGTGCTTACCAGGGAGAGGTCTGTGCTCCCAAGACATCTAATGTCACCTGCAGAGGACTCAGCTTTCTGAGGTCAAGAAAGATTTTTTTTTTTTCCTTTTGAATACACTCGTCTGTTAGCGTGTCAGGCTGTGTCTACTGTACCAAACCAGGCAGAACCAGCTGCAGGGTCCATCCCAGTCGTGAGAACACAAACCATAACATGACCCTTCAGGACCAGTGGACAGACTAATTACATTTACTGGGATAAACACAGACTTAGTAATATATTAGGCACATAATTCCTGGGACTTAGTTACAGCAGCTGAGGATTTTGCAGCCCATCACTTGACCCAATCAAATGCACTCATTCAGGCCATGCTAATCTATAATTTTGTGTAAATCCCTTAGCGGTTTTTTGAGGTTTTTTTGCAATGGATTTGAGTTTAGCATATGCTGTGACTCATCTCAGATGTGACGGCTGGGTACGCAACATGAACTCGGTCATATTCAATCCTACATGCATGTAGCAAACATTTGGCAAATTCCGGATTACAGCAGACACAAGACCTTTTAACACAGATACATTAAGGGCCTCAGTACCTCTGCTAGTTCTGCTACAAGCCCTAAGAGGCTCATTTCTTCCACTCTCCCCTCTCCAGTCCAAAGTACCGATGGATTCATCCTGCATATTGCAAGGAATAATAAATACATTCATGACTTCAAAGCCAAAACCAAGAGTACAAATGAATGAAGGAGGATGTATAAAATCTCTTCACAAGATCTCTGGATTTTGTGGCACTGCTTGGTACTTCAGGTTGCTACTTGCTGCTGATTCTCTTTCATTAAAACATCTTGGCAGCAAAGTGCCACCAAAAAGATCTATGCCACTATCTGTCAAGATATCTTTCAATGGGAAGTTACATTAGAAAATGAAAGCATAGCATGATTTCTTGAAATGCTTACATGGGGATATTCCCAAAGGATTCCACACCCCACACCCCACACCCCCATTTTCTGCAGATTAGTATTAATTGTTATTAATCATTATTAATGAGTATTTTACTTGATTAACATATTTTTGAAAGAGAAATGCAAGATGTTTAGCTACGGTAATGACGTACAAGGCACAAAGTTCATACCGTTGGTTTGCAGATGGCTGGGTAAGCCTGAAATACTGGCAGACAGAGTCTTGATTTGATTTCTGATGTGAGTACACTGGAGATAGAAGCAACTGCAGCTGCATAAATCTCTAACTGCTGTCTATGACTCCAAGTCCATTTACTCTGAGCAGCCCCATTTTGTTGCCTGGGTTTTGGCCAAATCTGTCACGAGGAAGACTCATGTTGTAATTCAATAGCATCCTGATTCTGCAGAATACTGTTTGATCTTGCCTATATAGATGGGGCTAAGCCATGCTCTGATGGCATTATGGCAATGTGCTGCATCCCTTTGAAGATCAGGGGTTTTCTTCATCTGTGTAAGTTGTACTCCTCACTGGAAGGACACCCATCCTGACTGGAGGCAGAGAAATCATTGGAAAAACAGAACTAAATTAGACAACAGCTTCTCATAAATCTGTTCTCAAGAGATCAAGAGAAAATCTTGCCATTTTACCAATGCCCTTTGCATCCTGGTCCAAGGGAAGTCACAGCTAACAAATATTTCATTCCTCACTTCCCTTCCAGACACATCTGCAGGGTCCTTTGAACCTGCAGCCCGCCTCCTCTCAGTGCTCTGCAACAACAGCAGGTGGCTTTTCCCTAGATTCACCCTCTGCTCTCCCTGACTCGTGGAAGTACCTACCGAGGCTTTCTGTCTCCTGGGATCTGGGACAGAAGGCACTTGTCTCCACCCTCTAGTTATAATTCCTTGTAACAATGGAAAAAAGAGGGATGTTAATTGTTTCTTGCATTCAAGAAATGTGGGCATGAATGCGAATGTAAAGAGGTGATTTGTGAAAGCAGGCTAACACCAGTTGTCACAGAGACCTATAACATTTTTACTGCTTCCTCGTCAAGTACAGAGCTGTTCCTGAGGGACTTTCATGCTCGAGATCAGGTCCAGGCCCCAGCTAGGGATATCTCCATACCATCTGTGCACCACCACTCACAGTCCGTAACGACGGGGTGCCACCTCACCCCTTCCTGAGGTTTGATTGTTATTTCTAGAATGGAGTAATGGGGAACAAAAAAAAATAAATCTTCAAATCCTGCTTCTCGAAGCTGCCTTTATCTTTTATCCTGCCTTTGAGTTTGCATAGCTGCTCTAGACCCTCTCTTACAGAGGAAGTAAAGGGCCATGTGTTTCAATGAACAGGCAGCATTTGCTTTCCAAGAGGCGGATTTGTGCTTCTTTACCCTATTGCAGACAAACGTTGTAACCTTAGTGTACGTAAGCTTGAAGATTCAGGAGGCAGTATCGCATGTTCCCTATAGGAGGTAGCAAAGAAATTACAACACCCCACCTGCATGTTCAAAGGGAGTTTGCAGGTGAACACAAGAGCTGAGGAGGCATGGAGTGATAATAACTCACATGGGTGTCTTCGGCCTCAGAGGGGTTTTTCAGCCTTTTGCCTGCTTTTTGCCTATCACCAACACAACCTTCCAAAGGGTTTGCCACGCACTGGTGCTTTGGCAGCCCTGTGCAGCCACAGTGCCAGCTCTGCACTCAAAATCAGGGTGGTCTTTCAGCTGAGAGCTGCTCAGAATATCAGAGTTTGGAGTATTCCAAAGCAGCCTGGTAGTGCTACTGTCATATCATCAGTGTTAGGCAAAAGATTGGATCCTTGTCCCTGGTCTCCATTTACAGATGAACAAACTGGAAACCTGAATGCCAGTCTTGCTTTACACAGATAACTCCATCTCATGTTGCTTAAATAATGGTGTGCTCTGCAGAACAATGAAAGACAGAAATGCTACATTAAATTTACTTATGAAGGGGACCCTTAAGACAAAGGGTCACAAAAAGGTTAATATTAAAATTCTATAAATATCTTTTTGTATCAAAGCAAGTGATGCTGCGACCATCAAGGCTCGTTTCCAGTCAAGCTTTGCTTCTGTAGTGTCTACTGTGGGTTGTGCCCATGTTTATCTCAGTGAGAGAATGGATTTTGGTCTTTTTTTGGACGCTTATTTACCAAGTGCTTGGAATACCTTCGTATTTTTGAAACTTCTCTATCTCTCTGATTAATTTTGTAGAAACCAACATGGGAGTTAAAAAACATTAACAAATTAAAAAAATGTTAAAAATAGAGGAGGTAAAAACTTGCCAGAAGATAAAGAGACAAGGTAATAAACACTTTTGAAAAAATACTCTTAATGCATGCATGAAAAATAGCCATTACAATTAATCCTTTTTGCATATGCCAATATCTTAGCTGTTTTTTCTCCTGTGCAATGGAATATCTACATTTTTAAATGCCAATGAACAGCTCTTAGGCATAGGAAGTTGCAGGGGGTTAATAATGATTATGGCATAGCGAAAATTTCCTCTTACAAGTCCTTTCATTTTTTTTTCCATCATTTATCTTGGATGATCTGTCCATGTATCTTTCATTATCTTCTCTCTTCCAGAAGCCAGTCTTCTCACGAACTTCTCCAGAGCACTTCAGAGGTTGTGTGGGTAGCTCGAGCCAACTGCAGCAGGGAGGGCAGGGCTGCAAAGTACCCTGAATCCTTACCTTGTGTCTGCTACCAGGAACCTCCATCTCCTCTGGTATAATTTATTTTGTCATCTTCTGGGTGACTGATCACTCAAACATCACCTTATGTGGTGCAGGGTTAGGCTTGCCTTGTATACGCTGCAAAAGCGGTTCACAGGCTGCCTCTACAGGTTAGAAATAGCTCTGAGACCAAGCTTAAGTAAGTGTCAATTCTCTTTCTGCCCATGTTCCTGGCCTGTATGAGCAACTGTGGGGCTGCTTCTGGCTTGGCCTAGGTGGTTCTCCAGGTAAGTCTTTAAGGCTTGGGAGAGTGCTCACCCATGGTGTGGATGGGCTCTAGTACTGTGTGCCTGGCCAAAAGCTTCAACATCCCTGTGCTGAGTCTTCGTACGACCTCTGCTCAGCAGGTAGAGCTGTCTGAGAGCTTTTCTAGGAGGGCACATTGCTGGTAAGCGCAAGAGTATATGGGATGTGGGAACCTGAGCTCAGACTGAAGTCCTGAGAATGTCCTCGACCCTCTTGGCTGTTTCTTCTTGGTAATTCAGATATCAGGCACAATGATCCTTTTCAGCTGGTCTCAGATGTCCTTGAGTACCCTCAGGTTGGGTGAACCCAACCAAGTTCACTCTAACTGCCTGCTTTGCTCCGTTTCACTTCTGCCCAAGACAGATGCTTTAGGAAAGCAACGCTATAACGTCCTGGTGGGGTGTCCATCAACACCTGGCATGGACCAGGAGGTTAGTCAGAAACCACTGGAAATGGAGCAACCTGGGAGGAATCTGCTTCATCATGCAGCTGCTATTGCCTAACGTGAGCTTTGCACAACACAGTAATTGGTTCCAACTGACTCATGGGAGAGCCCTGACAGGGGAAAGTTCATGTCAGGAAGGGTGTGTGGTTCCTACAGCAGAGGACACCGCATTTCAGAGATCCTCAGCTGGCAAAAGAGCCAGGAAGAAAGTGGCAAGAGGTGATTTGCAACTGAATGTTAGAGACAGCTTTCAGCCGGTCAGAGTAAGGAAATACAACCAGATCTCTGGACCTGCAATGTGGGTGAAGAGCTTACGGTTTTGTCCAGAGAGGGCACTCTTATTGCAGATATTTTGAGAGGTCTGCAGAGACAAGTGATAGCACAGCTGATTGTAAGCTATAAATGATATTCACTAAGAGCATTTTATACCTCTGCTCTAAGCTTTGAATATTATATAAGCTCAAGTTAATTGTGTTTGAAAAGTTCCAGTATCTGGTAAAAATAGACTCACTCTTCTCTGTTCAGTGTTACTGGCCAGTAACATTAGCAATGCATAATATCATGTCCATTAAAAAGGGGATGAGTGACAACATAAATGTAAAGACAACATGAATTTGGTCTTTATTCGTACAGGGGAACATTAGGATTTACTCATTCTTCATCTGAATCGGTTGAAGCTCTACTTAAGCTGACTTAGCCAGAGTGAAACCAAGTTCAAAGCAGCTCTAACCAATATTTACCATGGTTCTTATATAGCTATAATGTAACACCTCTGGGTGAGATGAGTTTTGAACCATAGGATTGTTTTGCACAAGAGCTGTGTTTTCTGACACTACCCCTTCCAGAGATTGATTTTCTTTCTTTCTTTTTCCTCCTTTCTTTCTTGCTTTCTTGCTTTCTTTACTGGTTTATATATGAAGGAGACTGTGCCCTTTTCTTTATTTTCTGTCCTTTTTGCTACAGCTCACTGGCTGCTGCCCTTTTTTCCCAGCCTTGTAGTATTTCCTCCTTTCTCTCCCTTCCCCCAGTCTGCCACAGTGTCAGTGAGAAACAAAAGTGCTGAAACCTGAGCTTTCTGGCTAGAGAAGATGAAGAATGAGAGGAGGAGGTGGTAATTAAACCCTCCCCCATATTATTCATGCAAAGGAATTGTCTTTGAACACAACTTCATCCTGGGAGCTGCTCTGAGTTCAAAGAGAAAGCTGAGTTGTTGTCATTCTGGGGTCTTAATCTAATCACGGTGTCCCCCTTTGATTTAAAAATCTTCTTAGGAGGTGGAAAATATCTCTCCCCATCTACCCTTTTATATTTTATTTTTATTTTTTGTCTCTAAGAATGTGGAGCTTGATGTTTTAGCATTTTTCTTGTAGCGCAAGGTTTTATTGTCCAAGTTGGGCTGGTTCCTGTCATTGGCCATCATTTAAGAGACCCAAGCCTTTGGGAATATGAAGAACAGAAAGGATTTGCTCTCTATGTCTATACATAATTCTCTGTATCTCTACATACATGATAAGACCAAAAGGCTCTCCAGGAACCTTCATCTTTCAAGGTATTTCCAGATTCAAGCTTTAAGAAGCAGTTTTGATATAAGTGATGTTTCTTGGGAGAAGCATCTACCATCTACCTGGATAGATCTACCATTTTTAATCACTTGGCAGGTAAAGAGCACTGAATGTGTTCCCCTATCCTTTTTTTGCCCTGTTCCCTATGAGAAAGCCCAGAACAACACCTCTAAATGTCAGTCCAGTTCCACACAGACCATAAATGCTACCTCTCACACACAGACACACGCACAAACACATTTAACTTGTTTTGTTCTTCCTTTTGAGGGCTGTTCATCATCTTTGGCTGGAGACAGACAAGAATCATCCATTATGATTTCTGAGATTTTCAGGTGAAAGCTCTAGTGTTACTCAGGAATGTGGGTGATATAGGGCTGATTCCCACTTCTACTATCTGCCCTTCAGCTAACATCCTCCCTTGCTGCTAGCATTTAATAGACCTGTTCTGAACACACTTACTTGTACAAGGTGCTCCTGCAGATTCATGAAGAGTTTAGGGTATGTAGAAAATGAAGATACTGTTATTGCAGGCTGGGGTGTTTCTGAGCACATGCAAGTGAGTTACATGGTGAATTTTAGCTCTGTGGCAGTGTAATGGTGCTGGAGAATTGCCTGTCCAAATTTAAGCATGAGTGCCTGAACTGAGATGTTTGGCTCTGTATGTCTCACCTGAGGCAAAATTTCAGGACATCTGAATCTCGTCCTTTGATTTTAATATACAGCAAGGCAACAAAATTTTATCGTCTGTTGTGGACCTTTGTGGCCCACAACAATAACAGGGCTCGAATCAGTAATAACAATAGTAATGACATAAAATAGATTACTCTGTCAGTTTAGAGCTTTCAACACATATCTTCATCTCAAAAACACCAAACGCTAGTAACTCCCCTCCAGCCCATATGGCTCTGCTCAGTATACACACTTAAAAAAACTTCTTACCACTCTTTAGATATCTAAATAAACACCTGACACACCTATTTTTAACATCTTGTCTTAGATTTTTGGTTCTAACATTTGTAGATATAGATTTACAGCAAAGTGATAACTATTTTAATCTATATCCAAGTGAAAATTTTTGTGCTACTTGTATAACTATAATTTCAAAAGCCACTAAGTAGTTTTGGCATGTATTTCTCATGCTTGAGTTCATGTCTCCTAACTTTGTATATCTAAGTATTAGATGTTGAGTCTAAGATAGTCATTTAAAGTCTCTCTCACCTTTCCAACAGAGAAATGCAGACACTGCTGATGACTGTTCATCTCTTCGTAAGGTCGTTTGGATGAGTGTTTCATGAGGAACCTTGGGTGATCATTTAAAGAAAGTGCCTAATCTTTAGCCAACTAAGTGAGAAAAAAAACGTGTCCTTCAGACTCTAAATCTTGTCCTTCATAGTAGTAAAAATCAGCTTCATTAAGAGTGACCAGTATAGCTAAAATGCTCCATAATTATTTAAAGTCTCTGATATTCAGAAATGCCGGTGAGGGTCAGCTGAGAAGTGCAGATCAATAGTTCAGAGTCTGAGTTTTTTCCTGCTTCCCATATGAAAATGGCCAGGCTGAACACTGGCTGGTTTTGAGTTAGGGCAATGGAAATGGAAGAGATCAGCTGAAAGATGCCTCCCTCTGTCAAGACTCTGTATTCAAATACAGAAGGAGATGATGTGAAGGAGAACTCAATTTGCAGCAGTCTGGTTGGGAGATAGTATTTGTATTTTTTAGATAAGCCTCTTCATATGCCTGAATAGGTCTTTTCTCGTGCAAATAGAGAGAGCTTGACTTTTTGCATGAAATGCACCATAACTTGCAAAATGGGTTGAAACTCTCATGAACAGGCAACTCAAAAAATGTAATTGTCTTTTGATAAACAGATGCGTGTTCAATTGCAGGTGTTATCAATAAAACATAATTCCTGACAACAGGGAAATAAGTAACTGAACAATAACATATAAATACACAATTTTCTATAAAACTAAGCTAGGCTGTTAGAATCACAGCTTCCATTTCTAGAAAAGTCTTGGATATTGTTGTTCTGTAGAAGTTGTTTTTCCTCTCCGCACAAAATACACATGGAAAGATACCGAAGTGTAATCTTAAACCTCTCTGTAATTTTATGTTGGTCAGTTTACAGACAAATTCAGGATGCCCTGACGTAATCTGAATGACATCAAGCAATATAAAATCACTGAAATACCCACAGTAGAAAAAGCAATATTCTCTTCAGAATAAAAAAAACAAACCAAGCCTCTATAACCAATATCCCAGATCTCTGGTTTCCATTCACAAAAGCCAAATGAATGAATAGGCAAGGTTATTGAGGTGGCTTCCTGAGCCACACTTCCAGCATAAAGCAACCAAGGCTGAACTTGTGTTTGGATTTGGTTGAAAAATTTTTGATCTAAATCAAAGTTGTGGGTCTGGTTCCTTAAAATGACCAACACAAATATGATCATCAATTGCATCAACATTAGGCAATCTAGTAATGTTTAATGTGGGTTACATCTGTGGCTAGAAGGCGGGGAAAACTTTTTGTTTGTTTGTTTACAAGCTTTGCTTTTCTTTTCTAAGAGAAAAAAAACACCTTATACCAAAAAAACCCCAAATCCAAACCCCTTATCTTTTCAGTTCTTTTAATTTGTTTCAAGAATAAATACTTACAAAAAGCCTAAATCTTACTGTTATTTTTGCTGACATACATTAGGCACGTTTCCTTTGTACTCCTTCATTCATGATTGAGACCACCATAAAGAAGCAAAGCCGTTATTATTCCCACTGTAAGTGGCAAAGAAAATATCCCCTGACTAAAACAAGGCGCAAGCTTCACATTATAGCACAGCAATTCATTGTGTAGCTTGGGGCAAGCAGCTCTAAACTCGAGTGGTAGGTTGTGGGGCTCTTATTTGAGTTATTCATCAATATTTGTCATCTACAAAATGAATTTACCATCTTTAAAGTCTAGACACTTTATGGATTTTTGTGGTGAAAAACATCATTATGGTATTGGTCATTTTATTAGTCAATGAGGTATTGGGAAGCCAATGTTAAACCACATCCCCATCTGCTTTCATTACTGACATCCATGATGATCTTTCCTTCCATGGTGTGAGGTCAGCCTTGGTGACTTGTACCTCTGATGCCTACCCTTCCCATCACACTTCCTGAACCCTACTGTCACTTTCCTTCTGGTGCTTTTAATTTCCACTTGCATTTTTCTACTCACGGAACTTTAATGAGATATATGTCCTTCACTGAACCTTGCCTGTGTTAGTAACAGAGGGCTGTGAGTATTTTAGGCTGTGCTCTGATTTACGCCAACTGCTATATTTTGCATTTTTGTTCGTCCCGAATTCCAGCATTTAGTGGCAGCACATGGAGACTCACTTTGATGCTTTGGCCTGTCTGAGTACCCAAACTAGCTCAGTGACAATACCTAACTTACTTATCTCCAAGGATTCATGGAGTCCTAGACAAGATGTGCAAATTTTAGCCATTTCAGTTCAGCAGTTTTGGTTCTCATGCAGTCAGAGCCCAAAGGTATTGCTTTGAATGCTTAACTGGAAATGAAAGCCAGACAAACGCAGAGCAGAGGGCCAATGAAATCCTGCTGTAAATCTATCAAGCAAACACAGAGCCCTCCCTGACCATCAGCCTGGTTCCAAAAATGTGGTTAATGGAAGATTCATGTGCCAAAGAACTCCTGTTACTGGATTGTGGGGAGCTGAGATGAGACTGAATCCTGAGTCTTCCTCTGTATTTGCAGCTATGTGACTGAACCTCATATCCCTCCCCTGCACCGTCCCAGTAGCTGTAGAAACCAATGAAAATTTTATTGAATATTTGAGATTCACTTATTCAAAGTATGCGGCTTCACTATCTTCCAAAACACCCTCCAGACAAGTAACCGTTAACTTGGCCATAGCTGAAAAATGTTCTTAAATACAATTCTGAGGTCAGGGGCTCTGCAATACAAGTGATTGAGTGCAATAGCTTCAAGCATTGGTAAGCGCATTTCATACAACGTTCTGATGAAGGAGACACTCATAAATGGTGCTGACGAGAGCGCTGCTGGCTGCCGCCACTCAGAGGAAGCCCATCGAGGCTCATTCTTAAAAGTCACAGATATGTGCTGGAAAATCCTTGATATTTATTTTTGGATACAGGGCTAAACTCTGGCTTTGTAGAGGTAAGGAGAGTTTCCATTGATTAGATTAGGGCCTAGACTTCTTTTGCCAGCTTTATTTCTAACTGAACCCAGTCTCAAGCTGTTTCCTGAAGGAGAGGCAAGGAGACTTTTGCATTTTATGTTCACTGAGGGCAGTGTCTGAGGCTGGGAATCAGCTTTAGCTACCACTGTTAGACTAACTGAGTGATTAATAGGAGTTTGATAATGACAGACTCTGAATGCAGACAGTATAGATTTTAGTTCTGTGTAGCCACAGATTACTAATATCTGCAGCTGCTGATGAGAACTTTGTCTGCTAATAACAAACAATTTCTTCTGTGAGCTCAGCTTCCCCACCAGAAGCAAAAACATTTTATCAAATGGATTAAGTTTCTCATCTTCTTTTATTGCTTACATTTTTAACTTCTTGCCTCATTTCTAGGTGCGAGATAAGAATACCCAGCTCATCTTGCCTTTTTTCTCTGCGGATTTTCATCCTCAGAAAGAAATAATTCTGAGGGAAGGTCAGGCTTACTACCCCCTTTGCAGATGGGAAAACTGAGTCATAGGGAGAGGTGGCATAGGTCATCAAGAGGCAAATGGAAAAAACAGTTGCATAACCCGGTCTCCAGAGTCCCAGCCCAGTTGCTAGCTTCCTTAAATGTCAGTCCCACAGGGTTTCAGCTAAAGCTAATGGTGATAAATAGGAGACTCCCCACTGACATAGATGGGCTTTGAAATCAACATATATACCCATATATATGTATATGCTTCCACAACCTCAAGTGATTTGATCTCCATAATATCTTGACCACCTAAAAAGTGTTAGATTGACACAGCAATTACAGTTCCTGTAGCCAGTCAACGCTAAGATTATCACCACTGCTGTGGGATGACCGAGCGGCTGTTTAAACACAACTAGAGGAGAATTTGCTCAGTGAAAGGTGCCAGGGTGCCATTGCTATGGATCTGAGTGTCAAGCAGACTTCCCAAACCTAGAGTTGTGCCTGCACCAGGGCATTGAAAGGTTTCACTCTGGCTGGGTGCTGCTGTGTGAGTGCTCATGGGATGGGTCCAGCTCTGTGGTGTACATAAACCACATCATGCCGCCAGAGATCAGTGGAGGTGACTTTGTCCATCTCTGGTGCAGAGAGAAGAATTTCCAGGAGGAGGTGGAACCCCCAGAGTTACTTGCCAAGCCCAGCACTGGATCTCCAGTTCTTCCTCACACCTCTCAAATTTCTACTCTTCCAGATTGCGAAATCTCTCTGGCTTGGCCATGGGACATCTATATAGAAGCCCGTGACAAGGTCAGGGCTGGGCAGTGTGCAGGCAGGTCTTCCTCCAAGGAGGGTTCCTCTTGGGGGCAATATGTCACTGCATCCTCCTTTCAGCTCCAG
Source organism: Bucorvus abyssinicus (assembly GCA_009769605.1). NCBI lineage: Eukaryota > Metazoa > Chordata > Aves > Bucerotiformes > Bucorvidae > Bucorvus > Bucorvus abyssinicus. Next base: position 22,318,138 of record CM020033.1, read on the forward strand.
CACCCTGACCAACATGCCTGCCTGCTCAGTATGTCCCTGGTGAATCTGACCAGCTGGATAACCCGCAGAAGGTCCCAGAGCAGCAGGGAGGCCACAGTGCAGTAAATAAGGCTGTGCCATGTGGGAGTCTCAGCTGGTAGCCAGCCATTCATCTGGTTTTCCCTCCCTTTGAGTGAAGGTCTGGATGGGAAACCAAAGCTGGCAATGCTTTAGGCTGCTCCCCAGGTCTGCTCATGCTTTTTCCTCTGCTCAATGCTCCTCTAAGTATTTTCCAAAGAAAAGGGAGCAATAAGAATTCCAAGGAGCCACAAACTTTTTGTTAAATTACTTCTTAAGTTTCTCTTTTCCTAAATGTAAGAGTTCAAAATTTCCGGGTAGTGTGAGTGCTAATAATCAACATTTTCCTGCCCAGTCTGTTAAAACTTCTACTAACTCATCCCGAGTCCCCCATTTAAAGATATGATAACATGTTGTGTCAAATTTCCGCTATAATTAGATGGGGGGAACTAACACCGTTAGTCTTGCAGAGAACGAGACTATCAGTAACACTGCATCAACTTCCAGCGCTCTAACAAGATCACCCTTTTTATATCATCAGTCCAATGTGAATCCCTCTGATCAGGTGTTAACAAGCCAAACTAGATTCTCTTGATAATCCTCAATCACTGTAAATGTATATTCTCTCCTCAGACATCAAATCACATGTACTGTAAAGGTTTTTTGGTTTTCCATTCACAGCCTCATTTTTATAAGTCTTTGTTCTTTAAAATGTCCCGTGCTAGTTGCTCATAACAGCAGCATCAGCATCACATCTGGGAAGGAGAAAATAGTTGGTTTTAAGGAAAGGAACAGCCTTTTTTTATGTTGCTGGCATAAAAAAATAAATAATTTATTTTATTTATGTTAGATTATCCATACACATAAATTTTTATTAATTTCATCACTGATCCACATCTGTCTGTCAAGAACACCTCATTTTTTGCATGATGGGTAAAGTATCTTCAGTGGATCACGGCCATACAACAGAAGAGAACTGAATTCTGTTTTGCCCTTGGAAAGGCACTTCAACTTTCTGCACCTGTTGCTCCACGTGGAATGGCTTTAATATATCTGTATCTCTTATTGCTCTTCAAACGTGCTTCAGACCTGGCAGATTCTACCTTCTGGGGCATTCCCAAAACAGAAATGGGAACTGGATAGAGGACATCCAGTAACTGAAGAGCCCTAAGGACAAAAAAAAACTTGTACAAGATCGCAAAATATTTGTGTTCAAAATCTGTATAAGAACGCAATGTGAGTATCTCAAGGGGAGAAAAGGCAAATAATGACATTGGCTGGAATTGTGATCTGTAACTGCACAGATTTTCAGTCAAAAATATTTCAGGACTGTATATAACAAAGTTTCTAACCATGTCCCTACCATTCTTTTTCTTTTTTTTTTTTTTGTATCTTTGTTAAAATCTGTAAATAATTTTAATGCTGATTTTTGCCATAGAATTCAGTAAGGCAAGGCCATAATAGTTGAAGTCCAGAACCATTGTTTAACTATTCAAATTACTCAAATATTTAATCTTCAAATGGAATATTTAAATTAAATTATTTTAAATATTAAATACTATGCAGGGAAAAGTCTACATCAATATTTTCACCTTTCTGGATTTATATTACAGCAAACTCTCTACAAACTTTACCCAGTGGAGCACCACCACTGATCAGGAGTTCAATATGAGAAGAATCTACCCGTAAATAATCATGAACTCTTTTCATGACCACTAGAGTCTTGCAATTGGCACCCAATCAGTGCTAAATCTACTTTTTTTCTTAACATATGGAAAAAAAAGAATACTTTTTGTGGACAGCTTGGAAACCATCTAAACAGATCTAAAAAGTCTAAATAATGTTAAAAACAATGGTTCCATTTATACCAAAAATAGAACTGGTAGTGAGTGAGTGAAAGAAAATGAATAATCAAAACTATCTCCAGAGAAACAGTAATACAACTTCTCTGGTGACATACGGTCCTCCCACCCTTTGTGTGAAAAACTTTGCCCCTCATCTGCAGTATTACTAATTTCCTTACCCTTAAACCATCCAGGACAAAGAGTTGTGTTGGTGTTGGGCATCCTCTGTAAAGATTAATTTACAGATTCTGGCAATGCTTTTTTGCTCCTCTGTCATTTCAAAGAGTTTTTCTATCTTCTTGGTGTTTCGGTTTTAAATTTAACCTAGGTAGCTTTCACTGACAGGCAAAATAAAGCAAAGACAGGATCAACCAATAAAGAATTATGGAACACAATAAATCAGTAAAGAATTATAGAACACACTAATACAAATCAACATGATTTTGTAGAAAACAGATCTTCTGTGATTTCATTTTTGGATGAATTACATGTTGGCTAATAAGCATAAGGGTTCAGATTTAGCATAGGTATATTCCTGCAGTCATTTGGTTTAGCTCTGTAGCAACTAAAATGCCACACGTTAAGTGGATTAAGGTCTGGCCAGCTGGCAGATTTCAAAAAGTATTTGTCGATCGACAATTGTTACCAAATGGATGTGTTTCTCACGGAAATTCCTCAGCAGGCTGTTCCCTCTCTAGCACTGTTCAACACTTTTATCAACTCTTTATTTGAACGTTTGGTAATAAGCTATGATTTTTCTTGATATGCCTGATAAATTAGTTAGCATTTAGTGATGTACATGTTTTCTGCAAAGTGTTAGCCTCTTGTCAGACAGACTTTTGGTGTAATTCACTCTGTTGCTTCTTGTGGCCCGGACGTAAAGTTTAACTTTTTAAGGTCTATTGTGAAAGTCCACATATAGAATTCTGTCTATTTCTCTCAGAAATAAAAGAAGACGCTGCTGATTCTGATGCCTAGCTCAAGAACAGGAGAGTCCACTCTCTAATGAGTTGTGCTATGGAACGGAAGAAAGTTTTATCTTTTATCCATGATTTAGTTGCACAATGGAAGCCTCTGTTTTTGATTCTGCAAGAGAAATGTAGCTCCCACTTAGGAGAATCTCCTAGGCTATAATCTGAAAGAGCAATGCATCATTCTGGTAGTGTTTTGCACACATATAGTGTTCTTTATTTAAGGATGTTGCAGCAATGAAAAATATTAAATCACTAGGAGGACAACACAGTAATATAATAAAAATAATAAAAGCAAAGTAACCAAAGCAATGTTAGCAATGACACTTAGAGTGTATGTCTGCTGATTTGAAGGCTGAGGAGACACCCTGAGTGCTGTGAGAGGAGGTACCATCAGTTGATATCTGTTCAGTAGTTAAAGGAAAGCGTCTGTAAGAGGCTAATGGAATAGGATGAAGTGAGACTCTTATTTGAGCATTTTTTTCCAGTATTTGGGACCAGTCCTTTTATGAACAGCAAGATTTTAAAGAGGGAGAAAACATGGTATCATTTTTCACAGTGGGAAATGAAGGTGCTGGGCAGTTTTTAAGTTCCAGAGGACAACAATCATCCTCTGGTTTTGGAGCGAGAACTCTGTGGATTTTGCATGCCACCAACCCTAATAGAAGAATTGGGTCACTGCAGGTGTTGTTGTGAGACCCTCCCCTGCAGACTAGAGCAGCAGCCAGCAAATTAACAGGCAAAGCAGCAAATAGGTGGTGTGAAAGATTACTTAGGAATAAACCTTTCTGGAACGACTAGCTAAGAGCAATTATCAGGGCAGCTAAGAGCAGCCCTGGTCAGTGGGAAGAGCCATCCACAAACACTGCCAGTAGAAAGCACGCACCAAGAGTGGCAGTAAGGGAAGGACCATTTGCAAATGGGGTTGTGTCTGGCTGTGAGCGCTGTGAGCAGGAGCACCCACTGCTAGCAATGACCAGGGCTGTCACAGAGGCCAGCCAACTGCCTCAGGAGACAGGTAGAGCTCAGGGATAACTCTGCTCTAGAATAACCATCCTACTACTGAGATTTCCCTGAGTCTGGATCAAAACCAATGAGTGGGATGCAACAAGAAGAGGATGTCCATGGCTGGCACCAAAGCACTGGTGTCTCAGAGATCTCTCTTTGCTACTGTGGAGTGAACAGGTACCTTGAAGGGGAATGGGATCATGTTTCCTTCTCTTGCTTGAGTTTTCTAGGTTAGAAAGATGTGACTGGAGCTCAAGCATATGCTATAGAAGTGTAGTTACAAGTTAAATTTTATGTAGATTGAAAAGGAAAATAAAAAGCACTATTAGCCTCATGGTTTAAACTTTAGAAGCAAAATACCAGTGGAAAACTTGGTTTCAATTTACTTACAATTATTAGGTTCAGATCTCTTTATTTGCACTTGGTTTTCCTGTAGCTGGTAACTACCAAACTCTAGCTTCTGTTTCTTTGTTCTGAGGAACTCTTGGCCATGCAAGAGTCGGATGATTCTGATGCTGTCTTAAATGGACAATAAATCCAAACTCCAAAAATTGCTTTCACCTTGTACCATGTATATTACTTGTAAGCAGAATTGGAAAAAAAAAAATATGTATAACCAGGCATATCTCTACTTTATTAAGCTGCATTTAGAGCTACCCTAATTAAAACTTCCCCCTCCATCCCCTCAATTAGATATTGTTTTATGACTTTTTGAAGTTTTCCTCAGCCTGCCACTCTGATCTACGGGATGTGTTGTTGGACTTTTTGAAGAACAGGATATGGCATGACTTGAAGAAAGTAGAGGTTCTGTCCCTAGGAGTTCATAAGATTGGCTGGAGAATTTTTAAAGAACAGAGATTCATGTCATTAGCAATAATGTTTTGCACTTTGATCTGAAGATCAGAAACTGATTGGCAATTACGATGCATTTCTGTTTCACAACAGCCTTCTGACTTTGAGACGTGAATCTGACAGACTTGAAGGACGAAACACGGAGAAGTGACATGACAGGCTACAAAGCGATTCCCTGCTGAAAGGTTGGATCCGTCTGTTTCTGCTGAAGCCAAGAGGAATTTAAGGGGTTTTGCAGGGGAAGAGTTTGCCCAGCCATACACGCAGTCTCCTGCTCTGCTCACAGACCAGCAGTGTTTCTCCTTTGTAATACTGTCTTATCTCTAATACTTTCATTAAGGGACTTCAAACAAACCTCTGTGGTTTTATAATATTTGTGTCTCAGTGACCTGTGTGGCATTCTTCCTCCTGGCAATGTTTTGTCACTTAAGACTGGACTGTTCTAGGAGCCAAGCAAACAATACTACTGAGTAATGGCAAACATCTTAGTTTTCTTTAGACTAGTAAAATTATTGGCAAATTCAACGCTGAGCTGCAGACTGCAATTTGCTCTCTTTTAAAGTACATGGAAAACTGCTGTGAAGCACAAGCTGTCAAGATTATGTGGTGTAAGCAATTATCTTCTGTCCTGACTGGACTGATGTGGGTTGGGCACACTCATTTCCATTGTAGTCACGTCATGTCTAAATGAAGTCGCAAACTGGTAGGCAAAAGTACAGAAAAGATGTCATTAGTGTCTCAATGTGGGTGCTGCTGGATGTCACAGCACCTGCCATACTCACCTCCGCTCTCTGATAAAGCACGAAAAGAGAGTTTGTTGATCATTTAATACAATGCCGGTGTCTCAGGGCTTAGGGCTTTGCAGACTCCATGGTGAAGCAAGTGGATTGATTTGAAAGCTTCAAAAATGCCTGAAATGAGTAAAAGTTGTGAAATAACAAAGAATTGCATTAGAAACTCTCAATTGAGGCATGAACAAAGGATAAAATAAATCAACAGTAAGCAGAGAAATGTTCTTTGGGGTCTGTTGCTGATAGCGCATGTGCAAAGAGGAGAGAAGGGCACACAAAGCATCACTTCCTTCACCCTGCAATTTGAGAAAGGATCACGGTAAAAAAAAAAAAAAGGCATCAGCACAGTAGGAGAAAAGCAAGCACTTTTCTCACTCTTCCTGCTGGTGGGGAGTCATGTATATGTTGAAATACTTCCCTTCTCTAGCCATGGCAGCAACCCCGAAGAGTTTTATTTATTTCGTTTCAGTGAAACAAGATAGTCCCTAGTAGCATAGCACAAAACACCTCACATAGGTATAGCAGCTTATAAAGTAAACTTAACCACGGCAGTGAGGAGCTCTGGACTTCTAGCTGAAGCACAGGCTAGACCTTGGGGCACATGATTCAGGCATGAAAGTACAAAGCATCTTTATTAATATCCAAAAAAATTTTACCCCTAGATGAACGAAATCTGAAGTAAGCCTTTCTTCTGAGGCTTCCTCTGTCTGTTAGACTTCTGTTTGTAAAGTTTACGTGCTTCCTGGGTTTGACCAAAACCAGGGCTACTGAAATAACTTGAGAAATGTTATCGCTCTGAAGTTTCTGAGCCGGCTAGGATTAGAAATGACTGGAAATGTTATGGAAGAGCCTGTTTTCATAAGATTTCTATCCAGATATCTAGACCAAAGGGGTTTCTTGCTCTGTGAACTTACAGAACACCTTTCAGTGCTCTTTGATGTAAACGCCTTGTTTCCTGTAGCATGAAGAAAAGTCCCCCCTGCATTGTATCTATGCAAATTACAGCAAATAGATCAATATAAGCTCACCTTTTAAGACTTGGCCTTTTGTTTGAACTGTTAACACCTGAAAGATGAAGAGTTTTCTGTTCTTAAAGCTGGGTATTACTGTTTGTTTGTTGAACTAGGAAAAGATCGTGTTATTACTTATCTTTTCAGGACTGTGCAATAAGCATGGGAAATAGTGTATTCTTGTAAGCCAACAGAAGCCAGAATGTACAGAGTTAAATTCCTACCTCCATCCTTAGGGTACCTTGTTTATTTTACACAATTACCTGTGGTCTCAGCCTGTTAGATGATCTCAGCAGCAATACAGAGACAATTGACTTCAGGATAAAGTTTCCAGCTTCAACCTGAAAGACCCCTTAGTTTGTGGATTCAGGTCAGACATTTAGTGTTACCTGAACTTAATTGCTGTTTGCTTTTGCTTTGCATTGTCTTCTAAAAAGCAGCCCAGGAAAAGAGGGAGGCCTGGGAAAAACAAACTGCTTTGCAGACCAAAATGGCTTCAAAAGCAGCATGAGGACCACCTCCAAGTCTAAACAAAGCTCTGGCAGAAAGGTTATCTCCTTGCTCCCCAAACTTTGCCACTTCCTGCAGAAGCCCTGCTTTTTACTTTTCAGGCCATAACAAAACCCAAGACTACGATTACCGTACTCTTGTCTCCCATATCAAGTTCAGCCTGCCTGTGCAGGCAATGCCTCCCTTTTCCCAGTTTTGCCTTAGAGTTTTCCTGCTCAGTCCCCACAAGAAGGCTGGGTGACTTGGCTGTTAGTGACCATCGTTTAAACCCCTTATTGCTTTTGGGCCTCCTTTAAAAGTTGGGTCAGTCTGGCAAACATTTCTAAACGTTTCAGGCACCGCTGAAATGACACCAACGTTAGAATACGCACTTTGTGTTCTGTGTGTGTGTTCACTGCGGTGTTTCTGTTTTTATATTATAATGTAAGTATAACAAGTGCTACCTGGATGTATATTGTAGGCTCAAACCGGAAACTGTATTGACTCAAATTTTTATTTGACTTTATACCCAGTAAACAACTCTTCTGAGTTTTATTGATATGGTGATGATCTTTGCAATACACTTGAGGGTTTACAAATGACAGTGTACACTTGTCTCAAGACTGACATGTCTCATCAGAGTAAGCAGATGAAATACCTAGTTTAAGACTGAGACATCTTGTTAACATAGTTTAATAGGCTCCTGCAGGCGAGCTGATTGGCAGTAAATGTTTGTGCTCACACTTGTAACTAAGACATACAGCGGGCCGACAACAATGAGCTAATGTTATTAGTTCCCATGAACAAAGGACAATTAGTTCCTAATTTGCCTTTCCTTTGCTATAATGAAATCCACACCTGTGGGCAGTTGCCAGTGATCTGATGATGCACAGCAACATCTTCAACTGTCATGACTTGATCATAGAACCTCTTTCAGTTGATTTAGCCTCTGCTACAAAGGTATCGTAACCTCTCTTTCTTATTCTTTCACAGAGATGAACAAAATGGATTTGAAGTGTCACTGCAGTTACTAAACACTCCCACAATTCATATAAAAATGATCATAATTAAAAAAAAAAAACAAACCAACAAAAAACCCAACCAAAACCCCAACCCTGGCTGAAATAAAGGACAGTTCTACAGATTTTCATGAAGAAAAGTCTGAATCAAATGAGTGTGGCTGTCTGAAGACGCTATAAGAAACTGGGCAATTTCACAAAGTGGATTGGAGACACTGCTTACTTCTCTGAGCTCAGCTTGCGACTAACGCAGTGAAGAAAGAATATGTGGAGAGCTCTGTAAACCTTTAAGGAGCGAGTTCTGTGTACTGACTGCAGTTATAGCAATAAGCAGTATAGCATGTGAAAACTGATCTCAGACTTTGTGTAGGGATACATGGTAAACGTCAGCACTATGCAAAGTACATGAACTCAGTAGCAAGCAGGTTTTTGTGCTGACAGCAAAGACTGAAGAAAAAAGCTGTGCCAAGGTGAATGCAGAGGAACAAGAACATGTAGTGACAGCAAACCGCTCATGAAAAGACTGACTGCACCTTAGAACAAGCTCGAAAAGTAAATAAGGAATATATTGCTCTACAGCGTAGGGCATTAGGAATTAAATAGCAGCAGGCTGTGAGAACTCCCCACATATATTTCAAAAAAAAAGAAGAAATTGCCCGAAGTTGGTAGTGAAAAGCAAATATTTTGCCAAAATGCAAGGGAACAGGCTATCTACATGTGACTAGAGAGACAAACCGTATCACACCTGTAATATTCTCTAAACTGAGAAGACCAGGAAGAGTATGGGTATGAAGCAGGTATGTCTCCCTCCCTGGCTGGGCCATGTCTGTTCAAGCCACGTTCACTCTGCGTAAAGAGAGTCTGTGAGCAGGATCTATAGAGTATATAGAGTATATAGTGTTATTTATTGAGTAATTCCTAGGACAGGTAACTAAGAGTAACAAGCATCCATAAATGTGCTCATTATCACTTAAAATACCCTGATGGGGACCTGGCAGTCACTAGCCAGGGGAAGGCCAGCCTCTGCTAGCCTTCAGCCTAGGAACGGCAAGACCCTTGGTGCTCTTGAGTTGTCATCTTTCAACTCCTCTGCTTTTTTCTTGAGACCATATACCTCTCATGTTGGTATTTTTCCTCTTGAAGCCTCCTCCTGAGGCATTAAAAATGAACGGAAGTACTGAATTGCCAAGTAAATCTAGCTTTACATAGAGCTTTGCTTTATCAGGGTCATGCTATATTGATAACTGTAAACATGTAAAGTGGCCTTTATTAATACTTATTGATATTTAATATCAGCACTTATTTTTTAATAATTAAGACAATTGGTAATTACAGATTTATTAAATAGAGTTGAAGAGAAGTAGGTATCACACATTATCATCTCTATGAACATAATTGTAAACTTCTGATGCTGAACAAAGAAACTGATGGACGTAATTTTGAAACCTAGAAACAGTTACTGTTTTACAATAGCAACAATTCACACAGCGTCTTACTGACAGCTGAGATATGGCTCCCAGCAGTTTTATTAAGTACAGCGCCAAGGCTTAATTATGGCTTAAATCCTACAACCTGCTCAAACTGGTTATGAATGGTTAAAGCTTTTCTTCAAACTTGCTTTCCTTTTTGAACCATTAAACTCATTGTGGTCTTGTATGTCAACTCTTTCTAGGGTGGAGGGATGTCTTTAACAAATTTGCTATGAGAATTCTATACTCTTCCAATTATAAATTCACACGCGATCATTGCGGATTGTTATTGCCCTTAGAAACACTCTGGTTCCAGCAAGATATTGCCGCACAAGAAAATAACATTTAAATCTGTTTGATTAGTGGACAACTTCATCAAACGAAAAAAGCAATCAAGCAGTCCGTTTTTGTCAGTGAGTTTTCTATGAGTTACATTAATTCATATAGAAAGCCCTTTATGCTGTGGAGTTTATTAATAAATAATTATCACATTCTCGAGTCAATCTGTCTAAATGCAGAGAAATTAAGACAGATTTTCTTGAATCTTGTAATTTGTAAGACAATTTTTCCTCAGTAGGTGGGTTGTTCTGTATTGTTACTGTTTTAGTATGCCATTCTTTTACTCTAAAGAAACACAACTCACAACTTTGATGTGATTAACGTATGGAAATATTTATTATAGGAACAGTGATTAAGTTTTGGTCCCAAGACCGGTATAAGTGTCCTCTAATCTCTACCATTTTCCTTCAAGCTAAACTGTTCCCAAGTTCAATCATAATATCCATTATCCACTTCCTGAACATTATTTAACCCAAAAGTTTTTCAATTCTAAACTGCTTAAGTATTAGCAGCACTTAGTTAGTCCACCTCTTTCAAATATTTTTCCAGTTCTGGGAATGTGAGGGGTTTTTTGCTACTGAATTTGTGGCAAAAATCTATTCTCTGGCATGGACCTAGTTTACAGCGAGATAGTTTTCACCACAGCCTTAAAACCTCCACTATGAAAATCCTTAAATTACATTTATGTATTTCAAAATCTTGACCAAAACATTTAATATGTTTATATTGGGGTATTATTGGCTAAGCCAAGTAATTTTTTCCTTTTCTTCACTCCGAATGGGTGGCATGGAATATAGTCTTCGGGTGTGTACAGCTGCACTGCTTACAGTGGAGCTACTCTTTGTCTGCCTTGTGGTAAGAAGAGTGGCTCTGGCTTCATTCTGATGGATTAACTCTGTTTTAACACTAGGATGAATGAAAATGGAATTTGGCCTCGTAACTGTTAACAGCTCAATGTACACAGATGTTGTTTGAGCCTCACTGACAGAGACTTCCACTGGCAGTCAGGGATTTTGGATCAGATCCTTTATTCTCTGAGCTATTACATGTTATCTTCTCTCCAACTCCTGGGCCCTGGTTTACATATGACAACTCTTGACTTGTGGATAGTGACAGTCCCATTGTTTTCCACCTCTCACACTCTTTTTCTCAACACAGTCGATTTCCCTAGTGGAATTAATTCCAGCTTTGTTCTATAAATGATAGCCGGTTTCCTAAGTCACTCTAGGCATTGTGCCAATGAATTCAGACTAAACAGAGGATATTAATTTTACTTTAGCATGAATGTATTGCACAAAAGCTGTGATGCATAAGAGTTTAGTTCCAAGAACTACAGTAAAATTGTTGTGTAATCTTTCAGAATTGAACGTCAGTGATAACTTGAAAAGGGCATTAGAGGCACTTAGGAGGAAGCACTTCAGGTTTTCTTTTTTTTTTTTAATGACTAAATACCATAAGAGGGTGGGCTGTGAAGTATGACTCCTTCACCTGAAGATGTGGATGAGAGCAAATCAACCTTGGGCTACTACCTTTTGATATTCTGCATGCTTGTGGTTTCCAGGTGTGGATTGCGGGAAGGTGTTGACCTCTGTACTAAGAGCACTTGAGACATTTTGTAATAGAGAGAAGGAAGACACCAGCTGCTAGAATCTGAATGCTACCAAAGCATTTGTTCAAATACAGCTATGATACTGGGGAAAGTGAAGCACACCTTTCTCAGCTCATGGAAATAGCCTTGCAACCAGTGCAGCCTGTCAAACTAAGCTGCCTGAGAAAACTAGATGTCTGTTAATATTTGCTAGAACTGTCAGTCCAATCAGTAGATGTATTTTGCTAATAAGGTTGCATGTTACGAACGCCCCTTTGCTTTGTGGGAGAATAGTAGGGATTTTACTCTTATATATTTTCAGTAAATGTAGCTCAACTAATAAATATTTTCTTAAGACAGGCAGCTTAACCATTTGACCACTCTATTCTCTTGAATAATAGCATGAAAATACTTACCAGAGCCAGGGACAAAAGGAGGTCTTGCACCTTGTATTTGTGGATCTGATTTGATTTCCTTATTTGCTCAGAGGTTTTATTGTTGTGGCTCAGCAGAAGCTGTTCAGACTTTTATCTCTAGCAAACATATGAGAAATGCAGTCCTAGGCACCCACAACTCCTTGGCAGTGTTATCAGCTGATTAACAGCACAAAGAAATAACAAACCTCAGCCTAAAAGGCATCACAGAAGTGAATGAGTTAACCACTTAGAGAGCTGATGAGGTTGACTGCTAGAGAAAACCCAGCTTAATCCAGTTTAAAGGCTTTTTTATCTAAACTAAAACTGTTAAAAGAGGATTTGCTTCCTTGAAGATGAAGTAGTCACGTCCAAGATGTTACTCCGTACGCCTGCAAAGACACATCTGTTGATATATTTGGGGAACAGTTTCAGCTTAACTGACCAGCTGTACAGGAAATATATGTGGGGATCTTCCTTGAGAAAATTTGTACCATGTGTAAGCCTGATTAATAATGAGAAAAAGACTAAAGTTTTTCAGCCCCAAGCTTTCACCACTGATTCAATGTTCAGGAAAGCCAGACTGCTGGGAGTTGGGTGAGTCTGAACTGGGGGGTGAGAGAGAAAAAGAATGAGCATATTCAGTTGTCCACGTGTGTTTTATAGAAGCACGAAGCAGAGAATATTTTCTCCAGCCAGGTACAGCTGGGATGAACCAAGCATCCCAGCTATCCCTAAAACCTTGACAGTGCAGGGCAGGTTTCCCCTCACCAGGCACACTCAGCCGCGCTGCTGAGCAGCAGCGTGCACCGTTCCCATCAACCTTGAAGCATTGATGAGACTGGCAGGGGCTCTGGGGCTTGGCATTAGGAAGTAAAGTGATGCCTTCTAAAAGTGTAGACATAACCCTCTGGGGACAAGGTACAGAGACCCATGAGTTAACTGGCTAGATTTTCCAGTTGTAATTGTCAGCTGGATATCAGAAACACAGAAGGTGTGATGAGGTGGAGTGAGAAGGCACTTTCCTCTTTGCCCTTTTCCACCCAACTCAATGGTCTTCCTCTCTTTATAGCCTCTTCTCCCTAAAAGAGCACTGCTCCTTCCCTTGTTTTTCTGTAACAGGGTCTCATCTCCTGCCTTGCCTTTCTTATTTACCCATCTTCTCCTGTTCCTTCAACCCCACTTTGTTGCTGATCTCCACCCATACTCAGTGTCCTCATGAGCCCAGGACCACATAGGCATGTTCCACTATTTGCAGGAACCGCTTCATTAGTTCATGTCTGAACATTTTGCCCTCTCTGAAGAAGCTTAACACCATGTGAGTCAGTTCTACGAAAATGAGTCTTACTCGTCAAATTTGCTCATTTGGTGAGGGATTGGTGGGTTTATTAAAAATATACGATTAGAACATGGAGAATCTTGCTTGTCTGTGGATAATGATGTAATGTATGCAGCTGTCTGGCTTAGTCCAGAGCTGTTACGGACAGTACAACCCATATTCTGGAAATGGAAAGCCAGAGTGAAATGAGGGTTTTTACACAACTCAATCTGACACAGCTGATTCCCTCTTTGTGCTCCCATGCAGGTAGAAACAGAATTCATGACGCTGCAGTGGCCTTTTTTCAGCTTTGTCCTTGCAACAGACCTTTGGGTGCTTCAGTCTTTTGATGAGCTTCTTTTAATCTACGGAGATCACAGAGAAGGGTTATAGGGTTCAGCCACCACTTGTGAACCTGTGCTAAAGAGCCTGCAGGATGATACAAGCTGCATCCACAGTCTTTCCTCATGGGCTCTCTCTGGTTCAATGAACTGAATAAACTCAATGAATTCAACAAACTGAATATCTTTTCCATCATGTTGTATTCCCATCTGTTTTTGTAGAAGCAGCCTGGGAAGTACATCTACTTATCCTTTGCTTCAGTAAATAACCAGTCATATATTCACCACTTGTTTGCCCTACTGCTCTTCAGCGTCCTCATGAGAGCAGCATGATGCTGACTGTACATCAGCTTTTTCCCACCCCTGCCCACTAGCATGTAATGGCGTAGAACCTGGCTTACCTGACCCAGGTAAATCTTGGCAGTCTTGTCCACACAGAAGTACAATTACAGTGGCTGCCACTGGTGGTTTATACTGTTAGCACGTTAGTTTGTTCTGAGGTAGGATGCTGTGTGCTGCATTCAAGTGGTCTGGCTCACTGCAGCATTGCTGCAAAACCTGTACTGTGCTAGACAACAATAACGGCAGTGTTACACCCCGGTGACAGAGCTGAAGAAAGAGCAACTTGTACATTTTTAGCTCCTCTTAGCAGTTTCAAATGTATTTACAAAGTTGAATTACCAAGACTTCTTTGTGATATTTTCTATTAATCATCGTGATAGTCTTTAGGACAGACTCCTGCATTTATACAGAGTCTTGCTGGAGTATGAGGGACTCTGTGAGATCAGGAGTTTATGGGCAACCAGCTCAGGTGTTACGCAGGTGTCATAAGGGAATACTAGACTTAGCGTTAAGGTTGACCAAAAATGTGCAGATGTCACCCTAGCACGAATTGTGCAGTTCCTGGATCTGACTGACAAAGCAAAGGGTCATTGGAGGGGAATGAGCAATCAAACAGAGACCTTGCATCTCCTTGTAGAAGAACTTGGACATCATGGATGAGGATTTCAGAATTCAGGGTTAACTGCCACTAACTAGCTGCTAAACCCCAGCAATGATTCTGTGAGAGCCGGATGCCCATAGAAGCCTGTTCAGCTCACTACACTGGGAGAAGGGTTAGACATGGGAAGAGTATGAATGTTTCTGCAAAGAACAACCTGATGATAGTTGAGTAGGTGGCAGCTGATGCAACAGGTATGTTGAGGTGCTTTTTAATTTGGAGGGTTCTTTAACCAAAACGATGGGCTTTTTCAGCCAAAATAGGAAAATGACCATTCTTTAATACTATTTAAAAAGAAGAAAGGTTATAGGAAAGTAGAAAAGCATCTGCTGTCAGCACTGACATTTGTGGCCATTTCCCTCAGTCAAATTCAATTTTCTGGCACACTGATTTGATACGAATGTTTTGAACAGCCTTCATTCTTATTTCTTGAGCAAACATGAAGGAATATCAGTCCTAATTTGTGTTCAGCTCCATTATGGTTCTCAGTTGTTTCAAAATGCAATAGTTGTAGAGCACCTGGCAATATTTAGCGAACTGCAGTCCTTACACTCTGCTTTTAGCAGAGGAACTGAGTTTTTCTCACTCAGTCCCAGCTAGGCCTGTAATTAACATTTCAGTGTTTGTTCTCCTACTGCCATCACACTGATGTTGCCGCAAATATTCTGCAAAGATAGGTGGAGGTATATTACCTTAGAATTGGTCTTAGAAAATGTGTGCCATTTGGTTTGTTTGTTGCCTGGCAGCATTGGTGCACGCCAGGGAAAATAGTTGTTCTGAGCAAAGACAACATATTAATATACAGCAAGAGTGTTGCGAACTCAGCTAGGTCCTTCTCATGTCAACTTCAAAGCTCTTTGCCCTGATGGAAATGTGATCTGTCAAAAAATACAGTCATTATTGCACATGAGTTAATTGTTACGATTACTTTTTCCTTTGAGGGAGGGAAATATGAAGGGAAAAATTCTTCAAGGTCTTGTGGCACAAACCGAGGTATAGAGTCACATGTTGACCTTGCACAAACAAAGGCAGCAAAAGAAACAGATGCAAATAACCACACGACCATGTCAAGCTCCTTATCCCATGTGTCATTTTTGTCATCACAGTCTCCAGGCTAAGAATAAATCTCATGTCAGCTCAGGGCAGAGGAAAGAATCATCACCTGGCATCATAAGATAGGAGATGTCGAAGTGCAAAAGTAATGTGGCCATTGCTATGCATGGAGTAGGGCAAGGCCATTTAAAACACACTGGAACAAAATAAAGTACGAATATCCTTAATAAATAGCTGCTACGAACAAGAGGCTAAGTGTATCTGCTATGACAGGAATGGTGGGAAAGGTAGTCAAAGACGTTGAGGTGCTTGCGCGTGTTCAGAGAAGGGCAACAAAGCTGGTGAAGAGTCTGGAGAGCAAGTCTTATGAGGAGCAGCTGAGGGAACTGGCACCATTTAGCCTGGAGAAAAGGAGGCTGAGGAGAATCCTTATTGCTCTCTACAACTACCTGAAAGGAGGTTGTAGAGAGGTGGGGATTGGTCTCTTCTCCCATGTGACAAGTGACAGGATGAGAGGAAATGGCCTTAAGTTGCAGCAGGGGAGATCTAGGTTAGATATCAGGAAGAAATTCTTTACAGAGAAGGTTGTGAAACATTGGAACAGGATGCTAAGGGAGGTGGTGAAGTCCCTATCCCTGGAAGTATTTAAAAGACGTGTAGATGAAGTGCTGAGGGACTTGGTTTAATGATGACCTGGCAGTGCAGGTTGAACTCGATGATCTTAAAGGTCTCTTCCAACCAGATGACTCTATGATTCTATGATTCTATGCCTGGGAGGAGTGCTCCATATGAACATAGCATGACTTGTAACAGAGAGTAGGGCGTTCACCCTGATAAGGCATTACATTCGGTGTCTGCTCACTAATAAGGCAGCAAGATGCATTAGTGCCAGTCTGCAGTGAAAGTGGTGCAAAGGCTTAACTCAGCTGACAAAAATGTCAAAACTTTCCAGAAAGGATGAGTGCTTTAAAGTATGTATCTTTTGGAGAGAGGATACAAAAAGGAAAAGGAGTGGGTAGGTAAAGAATCTACTAATGAATAGAGGACATTGCACTGACTCTTTTGCAATATCATATGACAGCTTTTCTGCAGGTTACATTTCACTGACAGCAAGGCTTTTCTATGGGGAGCAAAAGTTCAATTCTCATTTTACAGGGACAGGGACATCTTTGAACACCTTGATAATATGGGTATGATCCTGACTCTAAAGCAATATTGATAGGCATATCCTTAGCTAACCACGGAGATAAAGAAGTAAGGGCATCCACAGGTGGCTGGGCTCGTACTGCTGCTATGACACTTTTGTGCCAGCAACAGGCCAGTGTGAGGGAGCTTGACTCTGCTGTTTACTCTGGATTTCATTTCTGTATTTCAAGTTTCTGGTGGCCTTTGTCCAGATTTCTAAGCACAGAATTATTGTAAAATAAAGAGGAGGCCAAACTTGAACTTGGAAGAGGACTCTCTGGCACTGTTTGAAACATATACAAAAGCCTGAAGTTTGGCTAACCTTGCTGAGATGCTGTTGCACAATTGTGTATGTCAGAGATTAGTAATTAGCCCTCATGCAGATCCTGCTGTCTTGGTGGTCTTGAGAAAAAACATATATTTTTAAGTCATAGTGGTTTTTAATGCCAAAGAGTAAGTGTCTGCTTATTCAGATAAAGCTACTGCAACTCAGTTTCAACTCAAATGAATGCTGGCAGGCACAGTCAACTTTCTTGTAGACCCTGACTATGTCTGTCAGCTGTGGAGTCATAATATCACAATCACAATGCAATGACTGATTCCTTGTCTTAAAAATTACTGCCCTTTCTCCTTAGGAATGGAACAACTTAAAATACCCTTCTCATGTAGAGAAGTGTTGTTACTTACACTTTACACAAAAGCAGCTGAAGCACTATGGATTCAAGTCCAAGTCTTCAATAATGGCTAGTTATCTACATGGTTCAAAGATTAAATATAAATAGTTTTTCCAAGGTCACATGAAAGTCTCTGGTAGACTGCAGAATTGAACCCTGGCACACTAAGCCCTTGCCTGCTGGGTGAAAGCACTCTTTCCATTAACATCCTGGTATTCAAAGTAGACTATATATTTTTAGTAGGTCTTCTCCCATTCTTTCATGGATAATATTCTAAAAGGTGCAGTGTTGACTTCTGTTTAGAAGCAATTAACACAAAAAGTCTCTTATTGATGAATCCCTGAAAGCTGACCCTTTTAAAGCTCTTCCAACTCTTTTTATCTGATTCTTCAATATCCATTATCAAAGCTGCAGTAAATGGAATACACATCTTACAGAATGACTTTTCTATCCTCACTGCTACATAAAAAGAGAAAAAGAAAGGGTAACTAATTTCTTTTTGTTTCAAGTCTACGATGGCATTTTCTGTTTCCCAGTGAAAAAAAAGAAAGTTGAGCACTAAAGTTCTCAACTAAGAAACACGAGCTTCTCCAGTGGGTGCTTCAGATTTTACACGGCTGAAGTGCCGCCTGGAGACATGAGTTCCTTTTGTCTATGGAAATTTCAAACATAATTTTATTTGACATTATCTCTAGTTTGTCCCCGTAGCACCCATAGTGGTCAGAGCAGATCACTCCAGGATGGCTGCTTCCAATCCAGTTCCAACTGAACGGAGTTTGTGTCACGCCTTCTGAGGTTGCTGCACAATAGGAACAAAAAAGCAGTGTGCGGAAATGGTGGGATTTGCTTAAGATGTATAAATCTGTTACAACATGAAATACTAATGTACGTGCACCGTGTGACATGCAGGCCTGCAATATAGAATGATCTCATGAGGAGATAACATCTGTGTTTTACCTCAGCAGTCTGACACCAGCTTTATGAACAAATTATAGTAAAGAATGAGTCTCTTCTATGTCAGAGATATCCAGCAATGGTAAAGCTGTACTCTTGCTAAACCATTTCCACAAAGAGTGCTTAAACCAGTGTACTTTGAAACTCTCACAGCAGATCCTCACTAATACTGAACGCATTACTGCATACAGGCACCGATTTTGCTGAGAGTGCAAAATTGTCTGGGCAAATGAAAACATCAGATGGGTATAAAAATCGGAACATTTTATTTGGAACAGTCTTATTGTGGGACTCCTTCCCCAAGGCAAAGCACAACATAGTAGGTGAGAAAGATGGGATCCTTGGGATCCATCTCCTCCAGTAAGAAGATCTCTTAAATAAAAGCTCAAGCTCACATTTTGTTTTGAACCTTCAATGTTTAATGCTCACTGTGACCTCTTATGCTGGAATACAGCTGGGACATGAGAACCACAGTATTGCTGTCAGTGCTACATGAGCTGTTATGGAGAAGGGAACAGAGGTTACTCAAACCCTGCTGGCAACATAGCACACGGCTTGTTCTTGTGTGTGCCAGCATTTACTTACCACAGCAGAGAATCCTGGTGAGTAGGATAGGAAGTGACCCTGAGAGGTTATCTAGTCTGTACACCTCCCTTTCTTTCCCACCCCAGGCTCGATGCTTTCTTGCTTTGTTCACTTCTGCTGTGTTTCAAGGCACCAGGGTATGCCTGGTTGCACAGTCTCTGCCACAGGAAAACAGACTGCAGCTCCTTACTAATTTAAGCCTGGATCCTAGTCCTGCTGATGAAGGATCACTCTACTTTGTACAACTGAGGAGCCCTGGCTAATCTGCAGTTTCAGCATGCAGCTGATGTGGTTGCACAGATCAAGTCTCCTGACCAAGAACTGGTTAACTCTGCGGTTTATTAACATGGTGAATTCAGCTCCCAGGCTGACTAGTCAGGTTTGCCTTGAAGGTGCTGCAGCGTGGAAGAAAGGAATACTTGCAAGGACTGGAGGTGGGAGCAGGAGGTGGGAGCTGATCAGGAGAGTCTCCTGTGACTTGACCTAAGCATCATTTTGTTAAATTTTCCCCTGGGCTTGGTGCTACGCTTCCATTGACTTCCAAAAGTCTATTCTAATAAGAAATTTTAGATGAATATCCACACTTGGTATCTCAGATACCTCCAAAGGATGTTAGTATTTTACTTCAGAATTCTTTCAGTTGTGAGAATTAGGAGCGTACAATACTTTTACCAGGGCGTTAGCATGGTCGGTTGTTCAAATTCGTGCTTTTAGACAGAGGTACAAAGGTAGTCAGGTGTCCAATGGTACATGTTCAACGAAAGCTGATGGGACTTAGCCACCTAGACTGCTTAGGCAGTTTTGTAGCCTCCGCTTGCTGTGTCTCCACGTTTAGGCCCCTAGCTGCCTCTGACCAGCTGGCACATACTGGCTGGCAGTCTATGAACTAATATCATTGATGTTTATTGACTGGAAGCCTTTGAATATTTTGTTTGTGCGGAGTTTATTTGAGCAATACAAATTCCTATTTGGCAGGCAGTTTGGGTTCCCTCTAAAGGGGCTTGTCTGTATTAGATAGTTTTGCCACTTTAACTACAGTGGTATAATTGAAACGGCAACACAGAAAATACTCGAGGGAACAGGCAATTATACTGGTAGCAAATTGTTTATAGTGGCCTAGCATATTACAGAACGAAATGAACTGTTACAAAATAACACAGTTTTCTATCAATATATTAGTGTAAGCAAGGGTTTTATCCATGTAGATTCCAGCCTCACGTCCTCTTTCTAGCTGATTTAGGCATGTTGGTACAATACAAATGCTATCAAATTTAATACAGCTCCAAAGTGAATGATATTTCTCCCTCCTCCCCCCAGATCTCATGGCTGGCAGGTCTGAACTCTCTTTTGATACCTGCTTGGGGTGGAGATCATTTTTAATAGATCCCTTTGACACCGCAGGCTGTGAGCAATGCTATGAACTCACTGTGGTGTAAATGAAGGTAGAGTGTGGCTCTTCCTTCTTATCTCAGTTACTTTGATGGCATGGAGATGATAAAGAACATACTGTTGCTTTTGATGCTCCATGTGAGGAAAGCAGAGAATTAGCACTGCATTACCCAAAGCTTCCTCTGCAAACCACTTTGAACAGGTCTTTAAGTTGCTTTGATTATTTTTTTGTTTGTTTTCATCTGCTTTGGCCTTAGACTAGCCAAATGTCTGGAATAGCTAGATTTCAAAGAGAAAATGGAAAGCAGAACAGGCATCTTAAACAGAAGATTTTGGCTGCCTGGATTTATGATGTGCAGTGAATGAGCCTGTTTCTGTGCTACTGTCGCCTCCTGAAGACCTGACATCTTGCCAAGAGGTTGGAGGTCAGCAACAAGGGGAGGAACAACAGTGGCACTTACAGGTTAACAGAGAAAATCAGACTACAAATGCAGAGCAGGAGCCCGGGCTGGCCACTGCAGGTCCATTCTAGGCTGCCTGAGCAGTGTATTGGGCAGGGTATAAAACAAAACCCTTGGGTCTCTGTGTTCAGCTTTTGGCTGCTTAAGTAGCTCCCAGCACAGTTGGCCAAGCCTCAGAAGATCCCTCTAAAGGTATTTAATTCTCCCTGTGCACTCCCAGAGAGCTAGATAGAGTGGAGCCAGGGCTCATAGCCCTGGGAATTCCCCTAGGTATTGGCTCATAGGGTTTATGCATTGCTCTGTTCCACGAGGCAATATCTAAATCTGTTAAAAAGTCAGTCTTGTCTTCTCCTTGATGCCTAGATCCTTTCTTCAAAAGGGCTGTTGGCTCCTAAACCACCTACTGTCTTCAGTGGTGCCCATCCATCACCCCTTGCTATGCTGAAGACACCACGTCTGTTTACAAAATGTTCAAACAAAAAGGAATTTGAGAGCTGGCTTGAAATCCCTCCTGTGTGCTTTTAGCTGGCAGACCTGCACTTCTTTCTGTAGATTGCAAAACGTTTTATAGATCCTCTTCTTTTTTCCCCACTTCTAATCATTCTTTCTCCAACTCCTTGCTCCCTCCCCTTAGATAACTATGGTCACATAGCGGATTAAACCTAAAATGGAAAGTTTGGCAGTTCTCTTGCCTTTAACTTCTGTGCACCACACAAGTGCACCAAGAAAATATATATTCTCCTTAAAATTTGCCCTGCCCATAGCATGGGATGCTTTTCATTCCACTAGTTGTATTTTACCTGCAGAGCCTGCAGCTGAGGTGTCCCATGATTTCAAAGAAAGCAAAAGCTATATGAATTGTGAAATTATTTGATGGGAGAGGAGGAAATGCTTCTGAATATTTTCCACACAGAATGTTTAAAACCTTTTGTAATGAAGGGAAAGTCTGAAAAGCAATAATCTCCCAAACAGAAGTAGATACTAGGCTATGACCAAACTGAGACCTTCACCAAATATCACCAAAGCAGTGGAATTGGATTTGACAATACGGGCAAAGTTGTGCGGGTACAAGGTGAACCCTTACATTAACCAAAGTTGAATCTGTTCTCTAATAGTAGCTGAAAGGGAGCTAAGACTTGCTGCTTGTAGAGCACTGGAAAGGTGTTTTGCTGCTGACAGTTTGGCCAGAGTTATAATATCATGTAGAGTCATAAAAATAAAGCTTTTATGAAGAGCTTTTTTGTTTTTAACTGCCGGTGTATTAACTTTCTTACAGTATGTTACTATTACTTTACCACATGAAAGCTTTTGCTGCTATGAAACATTAAGTTTCCCCCCTCTTGACGGCAGAATTTGCATTGCCTCTTCCTTGGTCTTGAGAGAAAGTCATTCTGCACACCTGACTCCAAGCAAATAGTGGTTTCTTGTTGCTCCTTCCATCACTCTTACCTCAGTGACTGGTTAGCATGAGGGAAGCACCACACGGTTAATTCTGCAGCCACCAAATTAATTCTTCTCAAATGTCCACAGTGGCAATCTTCATGAGAGCAAGATATGGAGCCTGCCTTTTCAGCTGGCATGGTTTTGTGGCTCAAAGTAAAAGGACCTCTGTGGGTGGTCCGGACCCAGCTCTATGTGCATCTGCGCCGAAGAGTCAGAGACAACGTCTGCCCTCACTACTCCAGCAGCAAGTAAAGTAATCTGTGGTCTCCAGGGAAACCTTTTCATGTGTGGAGGCAAGAGCAGAGGATCTGGCCCTTTGCTGGGAGTTGCTCCTCAGCTGATATTCATCCATCCTCTGAGCAAATGGAGAGCTCTCCTTTCTTCCTGCCATCCAGACTCTCAGGATGAGTTCTTGTCTATCTCTCCACCTAAATCCTCCCCCTGCTTCCTGACTCTCCTTCTCATCCCATCCGCAGCATCTCCCCTGTTGTCCTCCTCTCCACTTTTCCCAGAATGCCTTGTTCTTCCTGGTAGCCCGCTCCCTGTCTTCACAGTGGCTCATGTCCTCAGCTGAGTGGAGACAGCCAGCCACTATCTGATATCCCTGTTGCCATATAACTACATTTCCACATTGTGATGAAGCTTGCCAAAGTCCTGTTCCTCCCGTAGCAAATTGAGAGATATCACCAGCTGGTAACAGCTTGCAGACACAACTCGCTGACTGGGAAATATTCCTGACAGCAGCAAGAAAGCTTAGATTATCAATCCTTGATATCATGAAAACTTTAAATCAAATCTGTTCCAGCATCTGGTTACTGATCAAAGCAAATCCTCCCCTCCTCCACCCCCACCCCCCCAAAAAAAACGAAAAGAAAAAAAGAAAAAAAGAAAAGGCTTAATTATTTCCTGATAGGCATAATAACCTGAAATTAAGGAGAGTGTTTATATCAAGTTAGGAGACTGTCTCCTGACCACCAGTGAGTGTGAATCAAAGATTCACAGAGTGACTGCCCTACAAAGGATCCCACCAAGCCAGACACAGTACACCAACGTCCCCTTTACAGTCCTCAGCAAGTGGAAGGTCCCTGAGTTCATCGTGTTTCAGTTTAGCACAGCAGAAGAGACAATGTTCAAGGTTTGTGAGTAACTCCCTAGCCTGCTGCTGGCTGTTTTTTCTCATTCATGATGACATATGGATAAGAAGCTTGGTCTGCTTCTGATTTCTTCTCTGCAAGAAAATTGGGCAGTGGTTGATTCACAGAATCATTTTGGAAGAGAACTTTAAGATCATCGAGTTCAACTGTTCAACCTGCACTGCCAGGTCATCACTAAACCATGTCCCTCAGCACCACATCTACATGTCTTTTAAATACATCCAGGGATGGGGACTCCACCACGTCCCCGAGCAGCCTGTTCCAATGTTTCACAACCCTCTCTGTAAAGAAGATTTTCCTAATATCCAAGTTAAACCTGAGGCTGTTTCCTCTCATCCTATCATTTGATACTTGGGAGAAGAGACCAACCCCCACCTCCTTTCAGGTTGTTGTAGAGAGTGATGGGAATTACTCAGATAGAAAAAGATAAAGTCTTTTGGGGCATCACATGGTTGTCCTATGATTGCATTTAGGAATCAGATCCCTTCTGCAGTCATCTCATAACAGACCACAACTCCATCTCTTTAACCAGATTTTAAGCTTTGATATCCTGTCCATATCCTCTCTGCTTTTGCAAAGTCCTTTTCTTTCCCAACACTCTTCATATCAAACTTTTCCCCTTCATGTCTATTGCTTAGGAGTGTTTTCTGTATCCTCCTGACACTTCCTACCCTGCCATCAGCACTGGTTATCTGCCATCTTTTGGTTGTTCAGCCACACAGCCTGCTGTTCTGAAGCCTTCCAAAATATTGAGGAAAACATCAATTTTTTTAGTTTGTGTTTCCACTGTTCATATCATTTAAGTGTTCCTTATGGCCTGTAAATACCTTTCCAAAAGGAAACGGAGATTCAGTCTGGGTGGGAAGGTCCACACAACAGCTGCTGTACAGTGTAGTCTGTAGGACATCGCGTGCAGTGAGTGGTGGTGGTGTCTTAAGTTCTCTTAGTGAACCTGTGCCTGGAGTGACTGTGCTTTCCCAAGTGCTGTTCAAGTCAAGAGCGCATAAAGAGCAGCGTATAGACCTGAGTAACTGTTATTATAAACAGCTACAGGAAAAGATTATTGAATGTTACCTAGATTTACTTCTGATGGTAGTCAGGGAAAAGAAACAATGTTCTGCTTCTTTATGAGAAAGTCTTTAAGTGTGATTTTTGTGTAGAAGCTTACTGGCTCTAGCAGCCAGCTTAAAAATGACCATTCGATAGTTTTTGTTGAATCCTGATATATATGCATATATGTGTGTATATGACTATGCGTGTATATATAGTCACTGTCAAAAGTGATATTGTTCTACAGATGCAGAGTACATGTCCCTCCTTTAACATCCATGCATGACGTCATTTTCAATATCTGCAAATTAATAACTTCTTCACCTCATACCAGAATTTTTACATTTCTAACTTAAACCAAAACAGTTCCTGGAAGGTAGAAACTTGGACAAATCATATTAGTCCACATTCATAAAACTATCCATTCATGACAATTAAGTATTGGCTTACCCTCTAAAACAGTGTTTTGTAAAACAAAATCTTTTGTTGCACTCTGTTGTTTGCATGATGATACTTGAGAGGTATTTGTGAGGATACTTTGGAAGAACAACAACATGTGATTTCTTCTGCTGAGGCCAAAACATCCAAGATAATTAACTTTGGAGACTTACAACCGCTCATATATGGGCTTCCATAACAACCATGGAACCTGTGGGAAGACACTTACTGACTCCAGTTGGTCTCAAATTATGCTCTTATTCCTAGCAACAAGAATGGGTCAGTAGCCTTTGTAATGTTTATGCCTTAAACAGG
Organism: Bucorvus abyssinicus; assembly: GCA_009769605.1. Classification (NCBI taxonomy): domain Eukaryota; kingdom Metazoa; phylum Chordata; class Aves; order Bucerotiformes; family Bucorvidae; genus Bucorvus; species Bucorvus abyssinicus. The sequence goes on from CM020033.1 coordinate 22,343,348, forward strand.
TATAGCATAATGAGAAGCTGAATCTCTCCAGCATAGGAAGATATGCAGGATGTTTGAGAGGATCATAACCCACCCCATCTAGGTGCCATCACCTAATCTGATGAATAATGACTGGCAGGGTGAGTTTTCTAATGCTTTCCATCTGAATTCAAGCCACACTTGAAATGGGGGCTTTCAATCATTCATTGCAGAGCAAATCTGAAGGAGTGTGCACATCTCAGCTCAGTTCCAACAATGACTTTACACCAACAGCTACAGGAGAAAACCTAGGAATTTTTCATAGACCCGTAGAATAATATTTAGAGGGACCTCTGGAGGTCTTTGATCCCACCTGCCATTCATGACAGGACCAGTTAGAGCAGGATCATGCCCACTCAAGTTTCCAATATCTCAATGGATGGACAATTCACTCCCTTTCTGCACCCCTGCTCCAAATTTGACCACCCTTGCTGTGAAATTAATTCTCCTAATATCTTAGTCCTCTCTTGTAATTTATGTGTGTTGCCTCTTATCCCAACCTTGTGCATCTCTGAGAAAAGACTGATTTTATCTTTTCTACATCCTTCCATTACAGAGTTGAAGAGAATGTCGAGATCTCCTGTGAGCCATCTCTTCATCAGGCTGAACAAACCCAACTATCTCAACATCTCCTTATATGTGAGGAGCTCCAGCCCCCTGACCACCCTGGTGGCCTCACTTCAGTCTGTTAGTGCCTTTCTCTGATCACAACTTAGGGAAAGTCATCACTCTTTAGGGAAAGAAAAAAAAATACTGTTTTCCTCTTATCTGATGTTTTCTTTCCTGCCTATATTAGATATATTAAGGAATATGTTAAAAGTCTGTTAAGGAATGAATGTCGATATTTCTTCTGAGCAAAAATAATCCTGCCAGTTATTTCCTGATGATCCTGATTAGTACAGAGTTCAGGTTATTCTCTGCCTTTGGAATAGAGGATATTCATCAGAGTTCAAGTCTCCAAAGGAAAAATATCTTGTGGAAGGAAGAATTGTAGTACACAGCTGCTCAGTTTTGCCCTTCAGCAGCTGGCGACAGAGAGTGACCGTTATCTGCTCATATGCCCTGTGCATTCTCTACCTCCCCACTCTTCACCCTCTTCTAACATGTCCTTTCCTCTACACTCACCCGTGTATTCTATTCACTGAGGCTTCAAACTTTCTCCCTTTCCATGATCCCCGCCTTGTAAGTATTCACTTGTGGATTTTTTTTTTTCTTTTTGGAAGTTCTCTGATCCTTTTCCACCTTTCAGGCTGTTTTCAATTTGCTTCCCCTCTCCAATCGAAAGTGCCGTAATAGAGACAGACTTTAGCAAGATGTTTTGTTCCCTTCATATCTGCCCTACTTGGACCTGAAAAGATGTTGGCTGATTATTGGATATCCTCAGGAATCATCCAGTTACGGTGAAAGCTGCCAATCTACAGACACTTGTACATTCTCACTGTCCACATACAATGATTTTTTTGGGTTCTAAGTCAGGTTCACAGCTACCTACAACTTTCAACTCTTTGTTAATACTGTGTTTCCTTTGCTTCCCCATGAAGCAGTGCGAGCCACAAGTAGCCTGGAACAAATGACTGGGCAGCTGTGAGGAAAATCTGAGATGGAGGTTGATTCCCAAATCTGGCAGGTTGGTAAAGAGGGAGGGGGAAAGAGGAGGCAAAAGAAGCTGTGTCATATGACTGTCCAAATGACTTCGAATATACCAGTATTGCTCTCCATTAATGAAGTAGCTTGTTGTTTCAAAGCAAGGAGAAGTCGTCTGTGAATTTTAAAGCATTTTCCAAAAAATGGCCTTAAAAGGAAGGGGTTTTTACTTTACCTACTGCAAAGCCTTCGGTCATTTCTAGTTTAATCAAAAACCCTGATGAATTGCTGATGCTTTCAATAGTACTGATGATACTTTAGTCATAAATGATAAAATGGCCATTGTTTTTTTTTTTTCAAGAAATGCATATCAGGAAAGCCCAGCTGATAGCACCACTCAGAAGAAAACACGTTACCTTCAATTTTCACATTAGAACCTTTCATGCAACAGCTCAGCACAGCCCCAGTTAAGTCCTCAGTTGTGGCCAGATACAGACCTTAAATAGCATTATCTTCATGCTGGCCGCCTTGTTTAACCAAACATGTATGTGCAACATATATGTATAATAAGGCTGTCCTCTTTTGAAATTATAGTGCAGCCATGAAATAAATGTGACATAACTGCGAGGAAGATGAACTACAATTCAAGAAGCATGGGTAGGGAGGAAAGCAGAGGTTTCTGGAAGTGATGTTCACTGATCTTCATTGTTTTCAGGCTGGAGTAACCCCACATTTAGTCTGTCTCCCTGAAGTGGTTTCTGTCCCCCTGGTCCCCTGAGCCACCTGATATTCCCTCTCCCTCCTGCAGATATGCCTGTGGAGATACGTCTTGTTATTACCCTCGACTCTTCAGAATGAGCTGTAAAAATATTAAATTGTTAATTAATTAATTGGCTAATCATTGAACATTATGAACTTGAAGTTATTAAGCTGTGCTCCTGTCTTGGGTATCATTTTGATGGACAAGGATGAGGGACCACTCATAACAGTGGTTCAGCAGATTGGTCTCCCCATGAAGAACATAATGGCCACAGGCCCATTCCTCCCAAGAAAAGCAGTGAAAAAGTTGTATGTGTAAGTCAGGTAGAATAAATAAATCACAATTTCTGTTCATTGATTATCTGGAGAGCACGGGTATGGCTAGTCAGCACTGGCAGGCTGACCATTGGCAGGACCATTGCTCCTCCTAAGATCACCAGTCATCAGCTGTAGAGCTTGGGTTAGGTATCTGCCGCAGGATCCCAAAGAGAGTAAGGGCTACTGGCTACGTGTGACTTTCCCCAGGGAAAAGTGTCAGTCAAATGATAGTCTGCCTCTTATCTGCCTTCAGATAAAAGAGAAGCTCGGTGGAAAATCCTGCATACAACAGATTCTCAGTCCTGACGTTTCTTTATTAAGTCAGACTGCAAATGACTGATGCCTAGCCACGAATCAAAGCAGTTGCCTGCACAAGGTATTGGATAAACTCAAGTTACAAATAAGCATGTAAAAAACAGGGCTTTTTCTCAATCATTAGGGGAAAAAAAAGGATCTAATTTTGCCAGGTAGCTCATTTATAATGAAAAATTTGATTAGCTCAACATTTGGGTTTCCTGGCTTTTTTTCAGGATAAGACAGCTGGCTTGTCTTGAAAGGGTATTTTAATGCAAAGTTCTGTATTAATGTTATGTTTCTTCTAGGTGTTGTACATTAATACTTCAAACATGCATTGCTGGCAGGCAGTATGAGCATGGCCTAGTTTTTTAATGCAAAAGATCACATTTCCAAGCATTTTTTTAAAAGCCTGCATTGCCACAGTTTCTGTTTGGGAAAAAGAAAGGAGGGGGGAGTTAAATAAACAAAAACACCTGGCAAGTCCATTGTTGGTGCAGAACAGGCACGACCAGAGTCGTGCAAAAGCAGTTAAACTAAGAGGGATTTTTCTGAATTTAATCAGTAGAATTGCAACAAATATCAGCATTTTTAATAAAAATGTCAACAGTAAAGGCTCCTGACAAAAAGCCAGAACAAACAAGACTCTAAAAGCCTAGAGACTGGAGGAAACAGAATGGGGAGTAAATAAACTGGTCCTCACTCTTCACATCATTTAAAGAGATTTGAAGTGTCCACTTTAAAAATAATATGAAATTATAGAATAGAAACATACATATATTTTTATTTGCCAGATTTGGTCTGAGAAAACTTTGGTGTGCTTGGAGCAAGAGTCTCCCAGGGTTGCTTCCGCAAGAGCAAAGCAGCCATTGGGAAAATGTATGGAATGAGCCATCGCTGGAGAAGTCCTTAATAACAATTAATAATAAAAGGAAAATAAGACAAAGACAATGACAGTCAGAAGAATTTGCAAAGCTGTGATGAGATGTATATTCAGAATCTGGGAAGGTCTCAGGCATGTTGCCCAGTGACTTACCAGGTATATGTCTTCTCAGTGCTTATGGCTAGAAATTGCAAAGTATTTTTGTGTTTCGAGGGGCAATTACAAAGCTGAGTAGGTGAATGAGGCCAGGTGCTCCAGCAGCACACTTCAAAGTACAGGACAGCAGTTCAAGGAGAACACATAGATCAGACTTGAAGTCCAGAGGGGCCAGGAGCTTCAGGTGTCAACCACAACGCAGGAAGATCATGGCGGGCAGAGGAGAAAACACTGCAGGGTTCATCTCGTGAATGGTGTCAGTAGTGAAGTCTGAGCTTGGCAGCAAACAGCAGGGGCCAAATATTTATTAAGGCGGTCTCAAGCAGTTCATACATATTGCTGATAGAAAGGCATGAATAAACCACCGTTTGGCTCAGTGCCGTGAATTTCACTTTGTCAGAGGTTTGAGCTGAATAACTCCTCCAACACAGGCTGCTGGATTTAGACAGTGTTTCCTTGTATGTACTTACTTGAAAGGGAATTGAAATGGCAGGGCACAAAATGCCAGAGACAGACTGAAGCCACAAGTCTTGATTTGGTATCCAACTTCAGGGTATTCAAAACCGAACAATTGACTTCTATAGAAAGAGAAACTGCTGTTTCTAACACATTATCTGCCATCCCTCACAAACACGGAATCTGCAAAGTGTGATGTGAACACCAACAGTTACAGCATCACTCAAGAAAACAGATATCACTTACTGGTGACATTTTTTTAAATCTGAGTTTGCAATACAGAAATGTGATCTATTTGCCTGTTGACACCTACTCGTGAGCTACCAGAGCTTTGCATGAACTCCTGCTCTGCAGCAGCAGCAATCTTGATTTCACTGGGTCAGAATTCATGTCAAAAACACGAATAGCGACTATGGCTAATTAGGAGCATTCCATGCCTTGGTTTCTTGCAACTATTGCTAACTAGGAGTGTTCCATGTCTTGGTTTCTTCACCTTCTTTTGTTGGTGACTTTATTTCTAACTTTTAAAACTTCCTGCTTCTTACAGGAAAAAGAGAACATCTGGATTTATTTTGGTTGATTTTCCCATGGTGGACCCACAATATAACTTCTGTCCTCTCAGACAATTAAAAAATCTAAGCTATCATTTTTTTCTACTAGCTATGGACGATTTGTTTTTTCTTTCTTCAATTACACATGATTTTATAGCATGTTGTCTGAAAGAATGTTGGTACCAGCCACCAGGAAGAAACTGGGCGCTACTTCTGTGGGATACTTGTCACTAAGGTCACCACTGCAATTGCATTTTACCTGTAATGCATTTTGCCAGGTCTCTTAGTGTATGCATGGATGGGAACCGAGTAATGCAAAAATCAAGGGTTTATTCTGTCTCCATTAATGATAGAGGTCATCTAAATGCTGTTCTTGATACTCAAACATTTCATTGACTTGAGTTAATGACATCTATCCTTACACCAATAAACTTTCTTAAGAATTTTAGTGCTCAAGCCTTGGAATGTATTTTCCAGTCCTCTTCATTTTTTAAAATGCCATTACACAAATTCTGAATTCTTCAGTACATTTATTTCCCTTATATACTGTGAACTGAGAAAGGTTTTGTGGAGAAGATGCCTTCAATTTAGACAATCCTTCACTTATAAAGTTTGTGATGATGGATCCTGTGGATTCCGAGGTGATGTTAGTTTCCACAGTAATCCTCTCTATTACTTTAAGTACGCAAAAATAATTGCCTTGGTTTTGGCTCTGTGTTGATGAGACCCATGCTGACAGAGTAGCCAGACTATTTCTTTCTAGAAAATCCCGGAAATAACTGTTAACTTTCCCTAAAACAGTGACCATAAGGTTAAATAGCTTTAAAGCCTCAACTTTGAATTTAGCAGCGATTTACAAAGTTCTTCGCTGGCAGAATGTTTGGGGTTTTTTTAATTCTTTTGTGCTTTTACTTAAACCCTGTAGAATTTCCTGGAACCTCTGACGTACAGCCTTGATGTAAAAATTCTATTCTTCTGGTTCTTGCCATAAAAAAAAAAGTGCAGTTCGAGTGCGTAACTTTTGAAAGCAATTTTATTTGCTATGGACAACTGCAGGCAAAATTTTTGGCGGAAGCTAGACTGCCCTAATAGCTTCTTATATCTACTGAGCCCGTTTCTGATTTTCATGGGTCTGAAGTTTTAGCACAGAATTACAGAAGAGTGTCTTGTTTTTTCAATGGACAAAAGACTTAAGACAGACTTCCACTGAATAAATAGGACCATTGCAAGCTCTGTCCTACAGGGACAACACTATGTAGTGTTTGTCTATCTAGCTTATTCATTTTTGTTGAAGGACTTCCATTAAAGCCATGAGGTGTTAGCTTTGCTAGGAGTCTTGAAATAACTAAATAAAATAAATAAAAATGAGGATTCTTGGGCTTCATTTCTGTTGAAGCATGTTTTCAATGTATTATTTAGTTTCTAAACTATATCCAAAGAGACAAAATGCCAGAACAATAAAACATTCCTCCTTGTTTGCCGAACAATTGGCCTCTCATGGCAAAATATTAGATGCATTTGAAGCCTATCCTCAACACGTAGCAGGGATCTGTTGAGAAGAAAATACTCAAAATAGAAACATGTCTGAGCAGAGAAACACTACTAAGGCAGGGAAAGCTCGTAAGGAGGAGAAACCAAAACATTAGTCTTGATCCTACTTCTCCTCAAAGTCAGTAGGAAGACTTGCGAACTCCCTCTCCACAGAAGTGAATTTCTACGTACAAAAATATTCCTCAAGGCAGAGACAGTATGAAAGTCCTTTAAATGCAGTGAAAATAAAGTAAGTGAAAAGAAAACCTCCCTTAATCTTACTATTCTTTTTTCCATTCTTCAGTTTCTTCTGGCTGACATTTAATATTGTTTATTATTAACAGAGCCTCTTTGCTGTAACTCTCCTAGTTTTAAGTCATGAGAGGGCATAATGCAGATCACACACTTTTGTCATTAGACCATGACTTTAGAAATTCGATTAAAAATACAACATTTGATAGGCACCAGCAACAGAAATGCTCTGCCACCCCACAGAAAGCCCTGCAAGACTTTGGCTGCAAGATGATGTCCCGGTCACAGCCAAATGTTAGAGACCATAACGGCTCCAGCATGTCCCTATCTGCAGCAGCAGCTGGAAACCAGGAAAGACTGATTTAAACAAGTAAGACTCATAACTAGTGCCAAGCGAAGACTGTCCTGCACACATTTAACTCCAGGATCATGGTAAATAACATCTGCAGAAACTCAGGAATAAGCACTGTAAGAATGAAAGTGCCGCCATACTGAGTCAGACCACAGGTCCAGCTAGGTAAGTACCCCAGCCTCAACAGCGACCGTTAGCAGTTGTTTGGAATAGAGGATAAACCGTGATACCTATCACAGTTTAAACCACTCAGCTTCCAGTGGCTGCCTTCATGTTTCCGTGTACTGAGCACTGAGGTGAGTGATGCACGGATACCCCGTAATGCATTGTATAGGTGTAACACCTGGGAGATTCCCAAGCCTTTTGGAGTTCTGGTATTTTTCATCAAGAATCAGAAGCATGGAGGGGAGAAACAGCGAGGCTAAATGACTTGAAATGTGTGTGGGAAGTTTACTGTTAGAAGCATGACTCGAACTCAGGAAATGGCTAATCCTCCTAGCCTTCCTTGAGAAGCTGTAGAAAACTGTGGAGCACTGACAGCAGCAGGAGTCTAGACAAACTGTAAAGGGTTCAATGAAAATTTCTCTAACATCACTACATGTGATTTTTTTCCCCTCTCTGTAGATTTTTAACCTATTTTGGAAGAACAGGATATTCTACTGTATATTAGAGCATTGTATTTTTTTTTTTTGTTGGTGGATCTATAGGCCTGAATAAAACACTGAGTATACCCTCACAAATGATGCTGAAGACTCCCAAAGGTTTCATGTAATTAAAGGTTTGTTTCTAGAGACCATCCAATGTCTAAGACAATGGGGCAAGACCATGCATGAAGGACCTCACAAGAGCTGGTCAGTTCTAGACCTGACGTTTTTAATGGAATAGTCAGCAAGTGTTCTGTCAAAGTAAAACATTTTCTTAAAGTTACTGAATTACAATTAAGTTTATGTTTAGAAGGTTTCTGAACACTAGTCCGCTGTACACAGAAAAAAGACGAGATCTGATTTTTTAAATAATATTTTCGATCATGCGTCAGTTGTATAAACGTAATTCCACTCCACAGAACAACTGAAAGGCTTAGTTTTCCTTCCAATCTAGAACAACAAGTTTTTAACCCTGAAAGCTGGTGCAAGACAGAATTGTCACTCTCTAGAGCAGGATTGTCCTTGCATGGTTACTCCTTGACCTGCTGTCTAATGCAAAATCGAACACCTGTGGCAGATACATAAGGCTACATGTGTGCCACTGTTGATCCATCTGCAATATATTACATCTTAATTTATTACTGTGGGTGGTTTTCAAAAGGGATTCATTAGACAAACAGAGTCCATTGCACACTTAAGAAACTGTTTTTCTTCCCACCATTCTAATTTTGTCTTCTTCTCAGATTTCTGTTTCCTTTCATGCTATGGCAGGGATATTAAGTGCTGGTGAGACAATATTTGGTCCAAAACCAGTCAGTCTGTTCTTGGAAATTAATGTGGGTGGTGAGCAGTACCTGATCCAAATTTTGTGGGTTGGATAAACCATAAGAAGTGGTTAATTATCTTCTGCAGCCTGTTTAATGAGGGGTGGAACTTCTCATTTATACAGAATAAATCTGTGAGTTCTGGCATTGTCCTAAAAGAAACAAATAAATAACTGTCTCGTAAAGTAACAAGCTTTTTTCGCATAGCTGTCTGTGAGTTAGATCATGAAATTTTGTAGGACGCCATATGAAAACAGGTTAAAAAATCAGCTACAGTTTACCATAATAGCAGTTCTTACCTTTGTGGTTTTATTGTTATGTGCAATATATAAAGCTTTGTAAAGAAAGTATGGAGAATTATATTTTCTTCTACTAAATCTCTCCCTTTGCTCAAAGTAAAGCCATCTCACCTGGTCTGCCCTGTCTGCAGAAATAAAACATTAGACATGTGTTTTTACCTAGGCTGGAATTGCTGAAAATTTTCTTCCTGAACCATATCTGAATTGAGCCACACATTCAATATTCACTGCTGTACTATAATATGTGGAGCACTTGCTTTTCTCTAGGGAAAACCACAAATACTGCCCTTTTATACCACAGATTAGCAGTTTATGGAGAAATCCAATGGCTAAACCATGAAGCTGAGTATACTCAGAGCCTGTTGTGTCATGGTTTTTGAAATACTTTCCTTTCTCTTTCTTTTTACCACCCTGGGTACTGATACACCAAATAAAAAATTCTGCCATTTAAAATACAATCAAAAAGCTCATGACATTAAGCTTCAAGTTGTCACTTGAGGTTTTGATGATGAACGTTTTTGACATCTGGTAAGAAGCTACAGCTCCTGTCTGAAGACATCCCTCTGAGGTTAAAGGCTAATGATATCAAGAATGAGTCTGCCTGGTTTATTGTAAGACTGTTTGGTTTAGATCAAACTCTTTGATATGAGTGAAACTGCCCCAACTGGGAAAGGAAATGACTTAAAAGTGATGTAGCAGTTCTGAAAGGGGGTCAGAAAGTGGGAGACACATACAACTGGGCTGTCTCGCATGCTGCATTTACCTGGGTCTGCTATTAACTCGTTAGATGGTGAAAGGAGAAACGATATTTCATAACAGCTTTTATTAGGCAGTTTGCTAAAAATGAGGAAATAAAGTGGGTGTGCAGAAAGCAATGATGCAAACAGAGGAATTTTCACTTTATCGTATCAGTCATCACTTTCTCTGACAGCAGAATTTCCCTGACTCAGACATGCGTTACGGAAAATGGGACAGACGCAAATGACCTCTGAGCCCCCGCCCTCCACATGACACAGTGGACGTCTCCCTCCTGCCTCTGTTTGGGAGGAGGTTTATTTACAAAGAAAGCTGCCCAGCATCTAGGAGATGACGGATTCCTCCAGACACAAAACTTTTGAGGTCCTTGTGTTAAGGAAGACACTCCCTAAGTGGTTCCCCCTTACACTCCTCCTGCAGCCAGATTCACGTTCCTACGTAATTGCAGGACAATGCATCCACTGGGGAGCCCTGCTGATAGTCCATCAGATAACCAGTGCAATCAGCTGGCTGATGTGTGGTTCTCAGTTAGCCTCCATTGATCGAGTGTGCTGGGGAACACAAAAGAGGCAAATTTATATTATTCCAGACAAATACCTTTTCTGGGGATAACTTTTACTCCAGAAGATGACATTTGGAGCCTGGCTTAATGGCCTGAATGTAATCACCAGGTACCATTTTAGTCTCCTCACAGTTTCTTTCCCAGCCAGCTGCTGGCCTATGAGGGTGCAAGTTTCCTGCAGGTCCTGTGGCATCTGCCTTGCATTGATATCTGCCTCGATATCCAAAGCACTTTGGATGGCACTGTGTTTAGGCTTAGGCAACTGAATTCCCCCATTCTGGATTCCAAACTGTTTAAGCAAGCACCTGTTTGGAAGCAAAAAATATCCTGAAATAATTCCTTCACTTCCTTGGAGGCTCAAGTTACTACAAACACGTAGGTGCAGTAAATTGCTGCAGCTTACAGACAGTTCAGGAGAGAAAGAAGTGGACAGTGAAACGAGAGACTACATCATGAAATGGAACAATTTTTCTGATCCAATTCTAGCCATGGCTTAGTTCAGCAACTGCCCCATCCTCTTAGCAATTGTATCATGGTATGAACTGTAGAATTACTGGTATTTTTGTATAATTTGGATGCTAAAACCTCTAGCAGCCGTGAAAGTTCCATTGTGCTAGGAGTTCAAAGGCTATACAGTGATGGATAGCCTCTACCTCAGCTTCTTCACAATCTGTAGTGGAGCAGACATGAATCAAGGGAGGAAGGCTTATAAGCAGAAATACTTAGATATCTCAGTCCTATTGAAATCAGTAGGGAACTAGCTGTTTCAGTAGTTTAGTGACTTGAATCTCCTACTTTTAATTATGGATCTCACTCTCAGCTGTGAGCTGTAGGTGTGTGGCGGGCGCCTGAATTTGAACTGCAGTAAACCAATCTGGACCAGCTGCGTGATGTAGTTGAGTTTTGCTTAGAACCAGAGCCAATGATGTTGATAACCATCCCTCATAGCTTACAGGGACTTCTGGACAGTAAGAACATTGGCTTCCTAATGCCTGTCTGTCCCTGTCAGAAGTCAATGCAATGTAGAAAAGTGGTAAGAACTAGTAAGATGTGACTGGACAAAAAAAAAAAAAAGGTGGGAAACGTAAATGTTGATAGACATCCTACTGCAATTAGGAATGAATAATACCTTCCTTCTCAAGAGAGGTGCTTTCTGTAAGTAGGTGGGGGAACTCCCTAGTGATGTGCTATAAGCTCCTGCTCCAGTTGCTCACTTTTCTGTCTGCTAGATGCATGTCACGGAGGATATGATGTTACATGTTTTACATTACCAACATAAACCAAAAGCAATATATTAATTGCTTTAACTGCAAACTACTGGCCAGAGAGGGACCCACAGACCCCACAGCCTTGGAGCTGTCACAGCCTCCTTAATTATCATCCCTTTTCACCTGCCCAGTTGTTCATTTGTCTCTCCATCTTAGAACTGGCAAGAGACCACCACTTACCACAGGACAAATGGAGCATCTTTCTTAAGGCTTATCCCCGTATTTTTTGTATATGTTAATGACAAGCCAAGAGTTAAGAATCACATGTCATTTCTTTGCAAGCTCCTGGGCAGCTTTCTCATCCTTGCTGCACATTGAGCGTGTTATTACCAGCAGCTTACACTCTCTAGCAGCTGCACGCGTGGGTAGTTCTATGTGTCTAGCTTGTGTAGCAGGTTGTGGTTCTTCACTGTGAACATAGCTACCTGCAGGCAGAAAGTTAATTGTGTACTCTACAAGTTCTGTGTGCTCTGAGGAGCAATTGTATATCACATGGGCCCTTCTGGCAGAAGAGCCCACACCAGCTATTCTCTGAATGATGCAAAGAAGTCATAAACCTCTGATGCTGGAAATCCCATGTTTCTTGGCTTGAATACTTAGCAGCTATTCAGTATTTTTCTGTGTCATGTTTCAGTTGGGAGGAGTAGCTGATAGAGTCATGCAGAGTCTTTGTGTAATCCTATTAATTTACCAGAAGTGTGTGCCAGATCTCCTTGCCCCATTAAAAAAAATAAAATAAAAGCAAGCAGGAGGTGGTTTCCTTGCTGAGAAATCCAAATGTGCCAGAAGCTTGTTGCCTGATTTTTTCCAATTCAGTATTTTTGCATATCTGTCTTTTTCCTTGCCTTCTCTCTCACGCCTCTCTGCTCCCAGAGTTGCACTTGGTCCAACAGAAATCCTTTCATCAAATGAGAGCATTACAAGAGTTCCTTTATGCTCTGTAATCTATGAATACACCCCTCAGGCAGGTAGTTTGATGGAAATTTTACAATCTTCCGGATAACCACTGAAATCAAGAAAGTAAATTCAGTTTCAGGAGATTGGGACCGAGTGTTTTGGTTTTTTTGTGGGTTTTTTTGTTTGGTTTTTTTTTTTGTTACTAAAAAAAATCCTCCTTCTGAACTATAGACCCAGATCAGTGTGGGCTTAGTTGTAAGTATTCAGTGTCATCCCTGTCCACAGAGGCCATCCTAGGATGCTTAGGTATATGATGCTTAGGTGCATGACTTTCGTAGGTCTTACTCCATTTCTTTCTCTCTCAGGGCTCCTGCCTCGTCACTATTCCTTGCACCTGTGTGTTTGGAGTTGCAGTATATGCACACAATCAGTGAAAATTTCAGATGGAAAGAGACCTTCTGAGATCCAGCCCCCAACTGATGCTAAGAGCATGGCCAACTCAGTCAGCTTCCTTCAGCCTTGTTCAGCTCAATTTTCAATATCTCCAAGTAAGGATACGGTGTCTTACAGGAAAGCCATGGCTGAGCCATCCTCTGGATCCCTTTCTTTCAGATAAGTGGTCCTCTTTCCCAGCAACTGAACCATTTTCTTGCATTTCTCAAAAATTGTTCTAGTTCTTTATCATGGTGCTCACCTGTGATGGCCAGGCCTGTATACTAGGTAAGACTGTTTGTATCTCTCTTGGATGAACAACGCTAACCGAGGATCAATGTTGTCCTTAAAGCTCAGACCTCTCCCAACACCCTTGCACATATCTGGTAAAGGGTGATTGAGTCTATCTTTTTCGCCTCTACAAACTCAGCAGTCTGAATTTGAAAACTCTGTTTCCCTGGAACACCCCCATTTGGAGAAATCAAAATAGCCCCCGACTGTCCGGCTGAATCCTCTGCCATTAACATGGGTGAGTTCACCTTCTTGCTGATGGACAGGCAGAAGACAGATGTGCTCATGTCCTGCCCTGGGCAATCTGTGCTGAGCCATCCCCTGGGCAGCTCAACAGCAGAAGTGGCAGCCTGGCAGAGCCAGTGAGACACTTGAAAACCAGGCATGTATGTTATGAACATGAGCTGCAGAGCCTCACCAATAAAAAACTCTGAATTTGAGCCACATCACCATAAATGCGGAATATACGCTAGTAATGAGCCAGATGGAGAAAAGAACCAGAGGCCTCACGGGGAGGCAACATCCCCAGGGCAGTTAAGATGAACCACCTGGTCTGGCTGTTTTGTGAGAAGGAGCCACTTTTTGGAGGTTTAGTCCCTGGTGCTGGTAGGAGGTGCATCTGCAACCTGGCAGCCTTATTTCTCTCTAGAGCAGCTGGTAAGTTGTGCTCCCACTGCTCTTGTCAGGCTGAGGGTGCTTTACCACACAGGTGGTTTTTTTGGGCTATGCAGTGCAGAATCAGAGAGAGAAGCACCGGCCATGCCCCTGAAACATGGAAGCTGGAGCAATGGATGTGATTTGCAAGTCTTAGGTGGTCAATATGGTCAGACAGGGACAATTCCTGCATCCCAGGAAAATTTATGAGATTTTTGACATTATTTCCCATCCTGTGTCATACCATTAAAAAGTTCTGACTATTTCTATTTTGCAAAGTGATAAGCAAAAAGAAGTCTGGGACAATCTTCATGCTTTGTTTAAATGTCTTTGAGACACATTGTTTTGAATTTTCTCTGACTTATTTCTCTAATTAGCTTGCATTACAGATCTTGCAAAAAAAGCTGAAAACTTTACTTAAAATATGATCTTGGAAATCAAAGTCAGTTTGGTTGGGTTTTTTTTAATTACAAATAAAAAAAGTAAATCAAGTAATTACATCAACTTAACGTGCTCCCCCACCCCACCGCTCACCCCCAAGTTTTAAATTGACAATTTGTCATTTTTAGTGGAAAAATGCTTCACATAAAAAGTTCCCAAACAGATTGGATACCCCTTTGTTTAGCCTTAGTCCCCTTAGGACCTCCCCTATGACACAGAAATAATTGTGCCTATCTTTGAACTAGCTACCATTTTTGAGCTGGAAAATAAAAGTGATAACAAATAATAGCAAATTAGCTATTAGAAAACCCAAGTGCTCTAAAAAGACCTGTGCTCCTTTAGGAAAACAAATGGTTTCCTGTTTCAAAATTGGAGGAAGTAAAAAAAAATGCAAGCAAAATATAAACATTTACAGCCCCTTCTGCCTGTTGAAATGTATTTATTTAAAAATCAAAAGCTAGTCAAAGTGTTTTTGAGATACTGCACACAAACCACGCCCCCAACAGTCCGAGTTTGTGTGAAAGCAGAAAACCTAGCTAATGCCCAACCCAATAAATCTATTCTCAAATTTAATTAAATATACAAACTATTTAACAGAGAACTGCACATGTATACATTTAGGAGGCTTAACACTGTTGCCCAGCTTGTGTGCTCAGGGGACTCCAGCATGTGGTGGAAAACTCATCCCTGCTTTCAATTCAGAGATCCTACTGCTACCTCAGTAAACAGAAGATGAATTTCAGATGCCGGGGCAGAGCTGGCAAAATCCTGAATGCTAACAACCAGGGCAAGACCTTTAAAAGGATTGAGCTACCTGCAGCTTTTATTGGGAGAAGCTGGCTGTAATTACAAAGACAAAACAATAAAGCATGCTATATAGGTCCAGATTCTCAGAAACTGACTGATCTTCCTAAATTAAAATTAAATATACTGACAGGCAGCTGCAAGTGAGTGAGGAAAGCTAAGGTACTGTAATGCTGTGCTTGTTCCTGGTTGTGCTGGAAGACCTCATTGCAGGCCACCAGCCTGTCTATTCATGCCTCGTGACTACCAGGCAAAGTGTGAGCTTGCAGTGAGTCTCTCTGTCTCAGCCGATGAACCACCTGAAGAGAGCCCAGGTAATTATTTCAGTCACTTGTGATCATTTCTCCATTCCCAGGGAACTCAGTTTGGAAAACTCAGCCATAATCCTGAAAGTTGAGGTATGCTGAAAATCCTGGCCGCAGGGAGGAAGAAAACCTGTGTTTCTGTTCCCTGCTTGTTTTGGAAGGACTTGGTCCAAAACACAGAGAAATCCAAAGAGTGATTTGCATTGACTTGGCAGGCTTTGAGTGAAACCCAAAGTGCTTAATATTAGACTCTGTGGGAGCACGTGCCAGTGAAGCTGGTGAGGAGTTCTCAGGCAACAGGCTCTTTTTTCCACAGCTATCCCATGCCCAAATGTCTGTTTCCTTCTTCAGTTCTCCCTCTCTTCCTCTGCATCCTGCACGGCTGTGGATGGTTCATGCAGGTGAGACTCAGACCATCTCTTTCTGGATCCTTGCAGATTTCTTTGCTCCTTTGCTGTTCCGCTTTCCCCACTGGGAGATTCCCATGCTGAGGTTGAAACCCTCTTCTGGGGACCTTTCCTCACAGACATGATGCAGGGTTTTGGCAAGTCCCTTCTCTGATACTTTTCTCCAGACCCATCATATCATCATAGCAACTCTGGGTAACAACTGAGATGCATTACCCTCTCTTTCCATTCCTCTGGCACTTGATTATAAATGTAGCTGCCAGCAGGTAAATTTAAAAGGAGTAAAAGGCAAGCCTTCACACAGCTGGTACTGGCCTGCATAGTTTGCTACTACAGGAGGCCACAGAATTGAAGAAATAAAGTCTGAAATGGATTGAAATTGGAATAGCTTGTGGGAACTCATCCCACTTTTCACATGGGTTTGGTGGGCAAAGGAAGCCATCCAAGGACTACAGTGCTCTACAGGGGACTCAGCTGCGGTGTTGTTACTGTTTCCTAATATGAATTTTGTTCACAATGACTCTTAGCTGGAAGTAGTGGATTTGTGCAATCTATCCCCATCAGGTGGCAGGGGTTATCTGCCTTACGCCTTTGAATGGGGCACAACAGCAGCTGACAGTGCCCGTAATAAAGTATGTTGATTATTTCCCTTTAGGAAGTGCCTGGGAATCCAAACAGACCACACTCTCACTTGGCTTGGTCATCTCCAAGTGCCAGTCCATGACTTTACAATGCTCCAGGAGAAGTTCATTCTGGACTTTCAAAGTTCCCTCTCTGGGGAAAGGAGGACTAGTTGATGCAAATGTAAATATTCATTTGATCCTTCCTGTCATTTCAAGGCTTCATGAAGATGTTTCTTCTTCCTATTAATTCAAGTCACTCAACACAATGTTACGGTCATTTGAGCACAGTGGTTTATTACCAGCAGAGAAAAATCATGGGCATGAAACATTCAGCTTGAAACAGATGTTTGTTCATGGGAAACCCTTTCAGTTCTTCCATGTAATGGTGATGTCTTCTTGTGGTTTGAGCAAAATTGTGGAAAGAAGTTCTGATCATTTTTACATGAATTTTCCTAACAAAAATTTTTCTTCACACGCACTTATTTATGCCTGACACTATTAATAATTTTCAAAATTTCAGAAAGCTCTTAAAATCCACCAGAAGTGCAAAGAAACGTTCCCTGGGAATGTTTTACTGCTTTCTCAGAAGAGGCTGGCATTGCACTTACTGCAAGTGATTGTTTGGTATAAGGTTTCTTTTCTCAGCTTGAAATACAATAGGATCTCCTCCCACTTCCACAGAAATACATGTACCAGCACTTAACAGCCCAGCAGTCCTAAAAGACATGGATTCCCTCAGCCAGCACATGTGCTCTGCCTCCTTCCTCCAGTCTTCACTCTGTTCCGTTCCATGAGATGCCTGCATCTGGTCAGATAGTCTCACTATGTGATAGTGCCGTATATAAGAACATTATCATACCATCACTTACAACTCTGACTTTATATATCCATTTCTGCATGACTTACCTTTTTTTCTCTGCCCATTTCTTGCTGTATATTTCTACTGTATCAGATAATGCTTGAAAAGTACCAGAACTTCCCTCAACGCTCCCACATATTTTTTAATATAAAACAAATTTTCTCCAGAAATTTTGCTTGGCAAACAATGTTGGATTTTTCCTGTTACAGGCAGTCATGAGATACCCATTGTTTCCACTGAGAGCTGTTCCCTTCCTGGTGCTACAGACCCATTCCAGTCAGCGTTTACTACCAGTTGTAACACGGAGCTGCAAAACACAATTACTAACCCCTTCCACAGGAGCAAACAACCCTGGCTCTGAGGATGATGGATTGCTGGAAGCTAGGTCTGCTTTCAGCACCTGCCTCTGTTAGTCTCAGACCCAAGAGGGAATTTCTGCAGGTGTGGTAAACCAGCGGATTGGGAAGTAGGTTGAGTGTCTGTGCAACTCAGCATGCCCCTCTTCCTCTGCATGGCAGTAGCTTTGCAAGCACAACGTGGCAGGGACATTCTCTTCAGCCTCTCCATGCTCATGAGGTCAGGCCCAGATTCATTGCACCTACGGTAGGTAGTCAGGTCCTGTCCTTTAAATTATGACTCTCACCATACTTCTCGTCCTTCTTCAGTTGCCTGGTGAGGCAGCTTGCCTGAGAAATTAAGAACTCACTCAGGCTGATTTTGACTGTAACGTTTGTATTTCACTGGCCATGTAAGGACCCTAAGATGGCTGGACTTAGATAGGTGTTTCAATTAGGTATGTACAGTTACGAGGACCAATGCAGGTCTTGGCGGCTATATTTCCCTACCTGCCAAGGTTGCTATCAAGTTAAATGTATTAGAGGATTCAAAACATTCAGCCGTTGCATTGCTAGGGGCCTTTCAAGTCGATGTAGATACGATCTGTACGTACCATAACAGAGGAAGGATAATCAATTTATGTATATATATACATAAAATATATTATTTTATTACTTGGCAAATATACCATGGCCAGTCCTCCCCTTTAGTACATATCCCTATATCTAAGTTTTAAAAGCAGTTACTTTTTGATAGCCAGAAAAAGCTAATGGAATTCCACAGGGACACAGCTATTCAGCAGAAGATTCTGTCACATTAATGAACTACATTTTCTGAAATTAGTCATGATTTTGCAGAGTTGAGTATCCCACAAGAGACATTTTTATAAAGGTTATCTCGTCTCAAAGTGGGGCATGTCGCACTTGGAGATGTTGTTTCCTCATGCAAACTTAAGTTAGAGATAGATTTCTTCTTTGAGACAGAGCTGGAGTTGGAGAGACAATATTTATCGAGATGACAAAACTCCAGAGCATTTCCATCTTTTCAGGTCCAGGATATATACATTGCTGCAAAGCAGGAAAAGACCAGGACACATGTTTTTATTCTTGCCCCTTATTTTCTTCTTTAGCTGTTGTCCCCAATCCTACTAAGCATGTTTTTCTATATGTGACAACTTTAGCTTTGTGTAGAAGTGGTTGCTTTTCCACATCTAAGTCCGGGCAATCAAGGGACAAAACCCCACAGAGATCCAGCAGAAAGATAGACATGTGATCATAACCTGAACAGCGAGCTGAAAAACCCAGCCTGTGAAGAGTTTGCTAAAATCCCCTCAGCCATCAGCAACTTCACCGAGAGATGCATTTTTGGGACCACTGAAATTATTCATGAATTCAGTGACAGAACATGGGGGTGGGAGTGGGGGTGGCGGGGTGGGATTGTGGTGTCTTCTAATAGGTTTTTAGTGAAATGCTGCATCTTTTAGCTCTTTATGGAGAGCCTGGAGTGCTCAGAGAACAAACCAATTTTCATATTTGAACACAGAAGTTGTATCTCCAAATAATTTTGCGAGCAAGGAAGAACACTACCCAAATGCCTTGCAAGGAGCCTATCTGAATTAAAAAAACTAAAGGCATTTAATGTTTGTGGTGGTAAATATGTGACCCCAGATTCACTCAGAACTTTGCATTTTGCACAAGTCCTTTCCCATGACAATGCGCTACACACCGATGACACCAAAAGGCAGAAAGTGTATGAAACAATAAATTCCCATTGTTGACACAATTCTGTTTCATAAATTAAACCAGACATTCGCTGACAAGCCTGCCACAAATAATATTCAGCAGTTGTGACTCCTATTATGAAGGTTAGGAATGTGTCTAGCTAACATCAATTGCATCCACTAAGATGAGAAAGCCTGTCTAGCTAACATCAATTGATTTTATTAAGATGAGGAAGCCTGTCTAGCTAACATATCCTTAGGCGATCAACCAGGAAACATGATCTTTCATAAAGTTTTTGAAAATGTCTATCCACTGCTAAGCATCTATTTATGAGTGAAAACATCAGGACTTTACCTTTCTAACGAATGTTACTTGGACAAATGACTTGTTTGAGTGACGCTACTTCTGAGTTCACAGCATCATCTGTGGTCCTCCAGGTTTCTGGGAATAAGAGGAACAGTGAGAGAGGCGTGGCTAATTTTTATCATGTAAGGGTGGGAAGTCAAGCTGATGCTAGCTTGGTATTACATGCAGTTTCTCTCTGTCCTTTGGATTAGCAAGCAAGTCAGGATCCTTTCGCTGTGAAAAGACTGGCCAGAATTGTGACTCAAGAACACACATTCTCCTGGCTAGGTGATCCACGCAGTCCCAGATAGCTCTTTGGAGCAGGCGGCAGGAGGAGTTTTTACTCTGTCCTTGGGCATCATTTGGCCTATGGTGGGCCACATGTATAACTTCACTGGCCAGTACTACTTACCTCTCCTCCTCTCTTAAACTCTATATGGCTGTAATCAGGTCAGGGAGCTTATCTTTGCTTTTTGAAGAAAATGAAGTTATTTGCCTTTCTCCTTGGCCCCTTTCATGAAAAATAACATCCTGTTATTCCTCTTGAGTCTGCATCCAGGATCGTTAAAACAATAGCAATAAAAGCTTCAGGAGTATCCTCCAGTCATCTCAGACTTGAGAAACCAGTTGTTGTAGCTGTCAGACCTAGTTATACCAACTGCACAATGTCTAACTTTTTTTATGTATTAGAAATCCTAATTTTGTGCCTAGGAAAATAATCTGGTGTTGATAAATTTTCGTATTACCCTTTCTGTCTCCAGTTTTCATATCTTCTTCTTGTTAATGAGATTCTCCTTGTTGAGGACAGTCTCTAGTGCAGTTTGTTTCTCCAGTTAACTTGTCTTGGATCAGTTTTATTATGGTTTTTTCCCCTCAATTCTCTTTTTTCATGGCAAAGTGGTCTGTAATGGAAGTTCAATAAAGAAATAGATATTGTGAACTCCAGATGTTAGACTACGTTTCCTGTTTGCTCTTAGCTCCCTAAATATCCCTGCAAGTCTTCTTTATTTTGGGGTCAAAACCAGTAATGGCATATCCAAGCACATGTCTCAGGCTGGCCTGTGCGACAGACTGTGCCAGCTGATGTAACCGGGATAGCTGGAAGTGGGGGTCAAACGGTGAATCTGGCAGACTGAAAGAGCATGGAAGCAACCTTACCCCAGGGCATGCTCAGAAGAAAGGCTTGGTTGCTTAGCTTCTGTAAGTCAAGTGTGTTCTCATATGATCCATGTCAGTATTTATACAATAAATGGACCTTTCCACATGTCTTGCAGATGTGATATAGACACAATATACTTAACCTTCACAGTAATTTTCAGAGACTGTTGTATCCCCTCCATCACCTGTGCAAGTCCTTTGTTTTTCCTATTATTTCTACAACTCTGCACTTTGTAAGTGCTCTTTCTGGCAAAGTACCTGGCTGAGGGAAGTACCAGGAATATCTGAAATAATATATATTTTTTAAAAAGTAAGCAGAAAAACAGAAAACTCAGGGATAGAAAATAGCAACAAACATAAGTTTTAAGGACTATTGACAGGTCTTCATCCTGGCTACAGACTATAAAAACCAAAGATGCCTGAGCCAGAATTCTATCCTACGTAAGAACCAGAAGGAAAATGGCCCAGGTGAACCCACTATCCTTCTCTTGGTCAGGCATCCCTGTTCTTTAGTTCTCAGGAGAGAAACTAGGGAAATGCTGCTGCAACCTATGTCTTCCAGGACCTTCTCTCCCAGTAAACACTTTATGGTCCTCTCTGATCCCTCGAGGCCAGGGACCCTATTTAAATCCATCAGCTGGTACTCTTGCCCTTCGGCTGATTCCCACCTCCTGTGTGCCGTTGTCACATAGCAGACCAGCTGCTTCCCCGAGTCCTTTTGGGGACCATGTGCTTTATTGCAACGGGACGTATTTAGCAGGGAGGGTACTGGAATGCCAGTTGTGCTCACAGAGACCTCAGTGGGAGCCAGAAGGTTACTTCAAGGGTGCTGGGCTAGTGTCCAAAAAGAAACCAGGTCAGGAGTGAAGAAGGGGGAGAGGGAGCAATAAATACTTTTGCCCAGTGTTGATGTCAGGCTCACCAACCTATTCTTGTCACCCCACCCCCTTTTTTCCATGGAGGCACAATATTAGCTGTCTTCCCTGGTATTTCCCTGGTATTCCAAAATGTGTTAAAAATTATCTCCATGTCAGAGACCACTTTAGTCAGCTCTTATGAGACCTTGGGGTGATTCTTATTTGAGCTTTTGCTTTAAAATATTTATCTCTAGAAAATGCTGCCTAATGATGTCTTCTGCTACTAATGGACTGGAAAATCTGGCATCTTTCTCCTAAGGTATAAACTCATCTTGTGCTTTCTAAGTACAGAACAGATATTGATTAAACATATCTCATCTGCAGCATCATTAATAAGATTCCCATCTTTGTGTACTAGTAGGCTTACTTCATCTTTAGGATTTATTACCAACACATTTAAGGTAGTTATTTTTCCTAATCCTACCAAGTATAGTTTTCTATGTAATAGCTTGAGCTTTGTGTAGGAGCGTATCTGCAAGTGTATTAATTGCCTTTTGCATTTCACTTGCTGTATATTTCCTTTTAACATCTATGTTCATCTCCCACCAGATTTTAATAGATACCCTCCTTTTTCTTGTCTGTGAAACCGTACTGCTTTGGCCGTTCACAAAGTCCTTCCATCAAAAAACTTGAATTCAATTTTGGCTGGCTACGTTGTCCTTCCCCATCCACCCCTCTCACAATTTCAGCTCTTTAGCCTTTCTGAATCTATCTATCTGTTATATATTCGGACTACTTTTTGTCCACCTGGACTGAATATACTCCCCTTGGTAAACACTGGTCCGACAGCAACCATCAACTTCTTGATCCTTTAGAAGTCTTTATCCAGTATTGTGAAAACTAAAATATTACTACCTGTTCATGACAGAGTCTCTTCATTTTGGTTGTTTATTACAAATGACAACAAACTATTAAGTGAACAAACACCACAACCTTCTGTGACTTTGTTTATTTATTTTAGAAGATATTAGAGCCTAAAATGGAATAAATCTGCCTTCTGAGTATATGAAGTGAAAAGCCAGAGTTAATCCATCTGATCAGTTATTCACAAGTGAATTTTAAAGGTGCCACTGAGAATCACAGCTGGCTGTGACAGAAGCCCTCTCCTCCAGTGCTTTTGCTAAGTTCTTGGTCCTAAAACATTTATAAGCTGGGCTCCTAGCCCAGACCTACATGTATTGGAGATGCAGTCGGCAGCAAGTGATTCTACAGTGAGCCAAAGAGCTGCTGCATGGACTGATGAATACTTAACAGGGAAACACAACTGAAATATTTTTACAGCAACAAGCACAGCTACTGATTGGGAATTGAAATTAATTCCCCCTTTGTACAAGTATGGTATTTTATTTCCTACCATGCTTGTAGCATTAAGATGCTTTTGCCATTAGGCTTTTTTGCTTTTAAGATTACAGCTCCAATGATAGATTGACACAGTTTAAAGCCTGCAAAGACTGCTAAGCCTGCTACAGGGACTAATGCAGATAAATGGCATCCTTTCCAGGCAGTCTTTATGGTCCAAAACCAGACACACAGGACATTCCTGGGTCACTTACATTTTATTGCTTCAGCTGAGATATTTCAAATGATCTGCCTCTTTTATTCATCCTCCCCATCCTAGAAGCCACCTGGCTTCTTCATTCTCTGTTTCACAGGCATTTACAATACAGCTGGTAGTCAAGGTTTACTGAGAGAGAAGCCAGATAAGGGACAGATGTGCATTTAATTGAAAATAAATGCTGCCTGTTTGTTAGCAATAAATCAGTGAATAACATAGCCACAGGCACATAACTCTGGTCCACTTACTGGTTACAGTAATAACTCAGAATTTCTGTAGCTCTTCAGATTGCTCCATCTTCATGCTGAATAATCTCCTCAAGTTGTTTCACAAACAGGGAAGTGTGAGATACAGAACATTTAATTGCCCAGGCCCAAGGAGGCAGCAGTGTCCACAATAAACCTGCACAGCACTTGGGCAGAAGGCTTCACCCAGCACACAATATAGTTGGCTGTCACCATGAGCTGGTTAAAACTTGCCCTTACCTGTGAGTCTCTGTAGGGGCAGGACTGTCAGTGTTGCTGTCTCTAATGACCCAGGCTATTAGTGCTGGATGGCTCCAGGGGATGCTGGTGGACTGGATGCCTGTGAGATGTCTTGGAAGGTGCCAAAAAACAATGGACTAGGATATGAGCTTCAGAGTGAAGATAGGTGGCAAAGGTAAAATCTAGAGAATATTGAATACAAGAGGTAGGTTTTGCAGGAGAGAGGAGCATGGAAGAGGAAAAGGGTGTTGTAAGTGGAGGGAAGGTAAGATTCAGGTATTGAGTATGGGAAGAGATTGGAAACACAGTGGGTGTCCTGTGACGGAAGACAGGTAGGAGCTATAGTGTCAGTCTATGTCGGATAAGCTACTTCCCATACATATGAACTAACTTAAGTATGCAGTCTGATGATCTAGTCACAGCCGCTGCAACCCAGCAGCTGCTGAGACAAGCCTGCTGCTTGTGTCTTGACTGGACATGAGTGTTTGATGCCTTCCACCAGTAGCAAAACAGTTAACTTCCCTGGACTCATCTGTGGTAAGTACCTTAATTCCTCACAGCCCTCATTGTCCTGCCTGAACCATCTTTTCAGGAGACGGGGATGCTTATAAGACATGGATCAGAGGGCTGCAGGGACACAGCTATACAACGTAGGGTAGGGAATGTATGTGAACTATATAGTCAAGGAAGATTATTTTTGCAGCAAAACCAGTATATTCATCTCAATAACTTGGAGTGAATCCAAATGTCATTCTCAGACATTCTGGTATGACTGTAGGCAAACCATCTAGCATCTCTGGTCCAAGTTTAGCAAAGAACATATTCCAGCCTTGGCATAAGCATATAGCAATGGGAAAAACAGAAAATTGTTTACATGTACTTCAAGACTTCTAAGGAAAAGTATTTTTAGGATAATTTTTTATAACTATTTTCCATGGATGCAGACTATCTAGGAAAGACTCTATTTGGACTTCCTGTGACTGGACATAGCCTTCAGTCCAAGCCCCAAATCTTTCACTGATTGTTTTCGGCTTAAAGCCAAAAAGTCCAACTCAGAAAAGCTTTTGCAGTGTCTATTGGATGCGCTTTTTGCTGCCTGACAAATATGAGGTTCCTTGACCAAAGAGTAGCTCCTGTTCTGCACAGAGATGTTGCCCTCACAAGCTGAAGTGTGATTCTATGAAACTCCCTGGCAGCTACAGCCCTTGTGGAACCCAGTCCAAGGAAAGAGATGAACAAAGAGCACAGAGGAAGCTGGCAGAAACCACTCCCACAGTGAGTCAAAATCAAATATTTGTGTTTTGTGTAAAAAAAAAAAAAACCCAAAACCAAAAAATCCCCCTACCAAAACAAAACCCAAACAAAAAAACCTCTCAAAATAACTTCCCCCCTGAAAAATTATTTTACTGAAAAGCTCTGTCAAAGCCTGGTGAGCTGCCTCTTCAAACCACCCCCAAAGCAACCTTTTCCTTGAGTGCATATATTTCTGCCTCCTGACAATAGCTTGGCAAGCAGTGAAATGTGGTTACCACTACTACCTCACTAATGTCTGGTCTGGGGGCAAAAGGAGCATCCCCATGCTGCCAGGAAGGTTCATGCACCTGTTTTGTGTGAATAGGCAGGGGCCCTTAGCCAACTTATAGCAGTGTAAGTAAGGCAGTGCAGACCCTTATCCCTGGCTTCTACCCAGTGAAGAGGCTTTAAACAGATGGAAGAGTAATTATTCCAATTTAATTTATTCTTGTGAATTCAGATGAGCAAAGTCTACAAGACGAAGTTTCTTTTACGTATGTTCACTTTCTATATTAGACTTCTTTTTATGTAACTATTTTGGCTAAAAAACCAGTGCCTCCCACAACTCCAGTTGCTGCAGTTACTAAACAAAATGTGCAAGAGTCTTTACATCTCTGCTCATAACCTGCTCTTATCTTGCTCAAATTTTGCGTTGGAGCCTAAGCCCTGTATTATACATTCTTGCAGCATCTAGAACAGTGTATCAGACATGGATTTTAAATCTTATGCTAATATACATGTTAGATTAAAATAATAGGATTTGTGGCTTACACTCACTGAGTCACTGTTTTCTGCTGCAGAGATTGTGATTATTTCACCTCTGCTGTTCTGCCTGGGCACTTGAAGCTTCACATAACTGTGCTTTGAAGTCCTTCTTCCAAGTTCACAATTTACTGTTTGAAATGTCTGATGTAATGCTATCTAATCCTTTCCAGGCCTTCAGGGAAGACAAGCTTTCAGTTTGGTGAAAAATGTATTTCTGTAAGGCGATTAGAATAAAATGAAATAGAAACCACTTGTGGAGTGATCGTTGCAAGGCAGCTTGATAAGAGTCTCTTTTTGAATGAAGCAGAGGCCAGCTTCTGCCCCACTAAAAGCAACGGCAGGTTTGATGTCGGCCTCCATAAGCTCCAGATCAAACTACAGCTTCCATTCAGGGCTTTTTTTTTTTTTTTAATTTGTTTTTAATAAGGTTGATGTTCTGGAAGAGGTCAAATGTAAAACATAGGACCTGTTTTATAGGATACTTGAATCCCTCTTTTTTTTTTAATTGGCCATATAGATTAGAAACCATACGTGGAGGACCTGAGTAATCTTGCACCTGGTAGCAATCACTACTCTGCATTATGCACTCCCTTCCTAACATCATATGTGAGCAGATGGAGTCTTTCCTCCAAGGGTGCTTTTTATTCATGTTCGTGAATTGAAGTTATCACTATGATCTTAAACCATTTTTATTAGGGTCTGTTTTCAATCAAGAGAGAAGGGGGGCTTGCAATGAAGCAAAACCACTGGTGGGTAAAATGAACCACTACAGAGACAAAAATAAACAAAGAGGAATTTCCTCAATGCCCTATTTCATCTTCCTTTTTCCTTTTTATTAAATAAAACATACTAAAAAATTTAACATAATATTGTTTTTATATGCACTGTCATTAAAGTAGCGGCTTGTTTAGAACTGAAAGAAACAGCTTAGCTTGTCTTTCTTGCTGTCTTCCTTTCTCTCTCTCTCTCTCTTTCTTTTTCTTCTTCTTTTGTATATATTCAATTCATAATCAGAAGGGAAATAAGAATCCTTTAAGAAGAAAATTTAATCTCAGGACTCAAAGTGTACTAACAAGTCAAGGCAAGGGGGTGTTTTGCCACTTCATTTTCTTGGTTCTCCTTTATGTGACTTCAAAATGGTACCAGTAAATATGAAAGGAATCTCCATACTCATTTTAATTGTCCCATCTTTGAAAATTAAAGGTTAATACAGTTATCAAACGATAGTAGTGATAACAATACATTCTGGCAGTGGCAGTTCACAGAGATTCCAGCTGAGAGCTAGACATGAAAAATGCACAGATCAGGTTTTGCCTAGATTAAGGGAAGTGTCTGAAGATTGATTACAAACTCTGTATAACTGCAGTGGGGTGATAGGAGATATTTTGCCATGGCAGCCACTTTCTCTGTTCTTCAGCCCACAGTTACCAGCCACTCCATACAGCCAGGAGGACAGGATGGGCACCTACCTTCTACACAGGTAGATACACACAGCTGGTAGCACTAATACATGCTCAAGGGCCAGTTAAGCCAGTGTGCCCAACTGTGGTAGCCCAATGGCCACGCTGTTGGCTCAGCTGCAGCAGCTATCTCTCTTGCAAAGCCCTGAAACCTGCCCAGCACGATTCATTAGTAGTAGCTAACCAGAACTGGAAGTTTAGGTTAGACTGCACCAACTTGAGCTGGCTGAGCCCAGATTAGTTTCCAGACATTGACATACAGATATAGCAGGTGAAACACTGATAGCGAAGGCGGTTGTGGTCTCCAGCTGCCTCCCTGCGTGCCTCCCTCTTGTCTGTTGCCACCTTTTGTGGGCAAATCACAGGTAGAAGTAAATGCTTGTAGTTCACTGAACTAGGAACTAAAATGAATTTGTCACTCGGCTGGGACAGCACACCACACTCACATCATTTAGGAGCAACTCCATGCACAGTTCAGGCTTGCAGGCTGCAGTGGCAGTGGGAAAGGGAAAGGTGGGGAAGCTACCACAGCTGGGGATGATAGCTGTTGCCACAAGCTGGGTTGTATCCTATTGCATTTGTAAGTCAACATCCTTAACAACTTTCTTTAGGGTAAAGGTATCGTGACCCCAGAAGCTGTGTTTTTAGCAAGCTGAGTTACAGCATGGGTGGAACACAAACAGCCATTTTTCCAAGATTACCTCAAGCCAGCTTGACTTGATCCCTGCCCTCAAATTCTTACAGTCTTGACAGATCTTACAACTGGATCCAAATTCATTCAATTGAATTTCGTGAAATGTTGGGGCCAGATGGAGTGGGCAAAACCAAGATAAGTTTTTAAAAACAGCCTAAACCACATCTCATCCTTTCCAGGGCAACTGCACAAACATGATAGCACTAATGATTAAAAAAACCCCAACAACTACTGAAATACACTTTTCTAGCACTCTGGGAACTACAGAGTGGGTGAACTCCCAAGAGATTTGGGTATTTGGGTGGCCTGTGCACAGTACATACATCATATGCTTCAAAGAACCTTTCCACACCTAAATTATGGCCTTTCCTACCTGTATGAGCTCAAAAGGCCAGAGGAACCGGTTCTGAGTTAGCTCAACTTTTCCAGGGAAAAAGGTCACCCTAGCACAGCCAAACCACCTCTTCCAGCTTTGTGCTGGGAAGCTGCAGATCTTCTTGGGGATGGGAATAGAAAGCCATGTAAATAATTTCTTCACCAGCCATCGAAAGAAACATGAAACAAACTGAATAGTTCCCAAAACAAAATTGTATCGAATTTTCCAGTTTTTAAAGTGAATTTAATAACTTACATCTGCTTTCAAAAAGCTTTATTAAAGTTGTGACTGCAAACAGTAACATCTTCTCAACTAACTTACAGAGCTTGAGATTTTGTAGCTTCGATTCATTTATGAAAACCAGGAAATATTTGATTAAAACTTCCTTTATATGCTTTGTAAGAGTAGCTCAACAGTAGGTTGACTGTCCCACACGCATGAACTGCGTCTCAGGCAGGCCAAGGCCTATAATGTTGAATATCTGTCTAAATAAACAGTCCTTATAAATTTATTTTTCTAAAGAAACATAGCCTCTCACTATTAATGCTTGAATAGCTGGGGTAAAATTAGCAACAATTTGAATTTTCATGCCCCACAATGCAGCAACGTTTCTGAGTTTAAAAAAAGTCACATTTAAAAATAACACGGGTGTCTCTCTTAACGTCCAGGTTTCAGCTGTAAGTTAAAGAAAGTCAGGCAGAAACAGAAATACCGTGAGAAAAAACAAACCCACCGTATTTCAAGCTGAGTGCAGCACAAGATGTAAGGGAACTGACTTTGACAAGATTAACAGCTAGGCCTGTGTGCCAAAAATTAAAGGTCTCCCATCGTTTTCTTACACTCTCCCTTACGCAGATTCCCGGACCAGATCCTCAGATGGTATCAGCTGGTGGGTGCAGCCACATTCATGCGAGTAGCGTTACAGTGATTTAAGCTAGATGATAATCAGCCTCACCGGTTTCGGGAAGCGAGTGTTATTATTCGTTTGATTGAAAGGTATTTTCCAGTGGTTGCAAAGTGGGAAATGTGTTTCGAATTCATCATTTTTTAAGCCTCGCACACATTGTCTGGCAAACAAGTTTTGTTTAGGTTGTCCGGGACTCCTCCACCGCATCCTCCCAAATGTGGGATTTCCCTCTGTTCTCCGACGGGCCATTCTGGCCCAGTTAAACACAGAAGCCAGCTTTGCAAAGCAGTAAGCCTTCTTTAGAATGAGGCCTTTTGGTTTCATCTGTAATCTTTGTGGAAAAATTGGACATTACAGTAGAAGGATTATGCTAAATTGCTTTCTGCCACCGAAGAGCTGGACAAAGCAGTAGTTCAAGGCATGGAACGAGCATTCTGAAATAAGCACTTAGGCAATGAATTCAGTACCAAGAAATGATCCTAAACTATTTAAATTTACATAAGTTTGTAATTTGAATCCCAGCTTTACACCTTACAGAGACTCCCTTGTTTGCTGTTACTGTAGTAAATGTTTGTTCACAGGCTGCTTAAAATCAGGCAGGGAGGTCAAGCTGGGGCCACATCCAAGGCTGACTGCCTTGCCCTGTCTGCACGCCTTGTCTGAATATCCTCCCAGGGCTCAATACCCTTTGGTGGACTTCAATAGCACAAGACCGAGTCTGAAATCCACTATTGCAATACAAGGGTTTTATTACCAGCCTGGGTAATAGGACATAATTCTATTAATTAATTCTATTAAGTTCTGTTATGATATTTCATATCACCGTCAGATGATCATATCCAACATACAAATTCAGGTGTCTACAATTTAGAAGAGGTAACCTTCATGTGTGTGACTTTTGGACTGGTATCCAGAATTTTATTCCTAGTTTTTCTTTATCAGACATTAACCAGTCTCCTGCTCCTTTCTTCTTTCATTCTTCTCCATCAGATGCCTTTGCAGATTGATACTGCTCGTCTATGAGGATTTAGCTTTTCATTTTCTATTTGGCACAAAGTAATTTCCAGATGGAAAATATACATGGCAGGACAAGGAGTTCCAAGGTTGTGCCCATCAATGGCACCACCCAGTTCTGTCCCAGGTAAAGGAAGGAGTCAGCTGGAGGTAAGGCAAATGCAGATGTCTGTAGGGCCCAGGGGGCTGTCTGTAGCTTTCACCCGACACCAGATGATATAGTCTACATTCTTGTGCATCTTATACCATGGTGACAGCACATGACTCTCCTTCACTCTCCTTTCAGACTGAGGCCCCCTCTGCCCTTTAGAATGACAGGATGTTGTACAGCATCTGTGATCAACAGCAACAGCGATAGTTATATGACGTTCTCTGGGGTACCAGAGTGTGGAGTAACAGTGTCACGCAAGTCTATCCCCAGTGTCTGACAGCTGCAGGGGCCAATTTCAAGCTGTTAGTGCACTTCAGAACACAGGAATATTTATCCATGAAAAAATAACAGTGTTTTGCAGAAATGGCCCAACGTTTCTCAGTCAGGGTCATGAACCCCTTGAAGGTCACAAGAGCATTCATGTCATGAAATTTTAGACAACAGAAGTCAGCAGCAGCTCAGTTCCTCCAGACAGGCAAAGTGAGAATCAGCAGTAAGTATTGGCTGTCAGTGTTTGCAATAGCAAGGGAGTTGCTAACTACGCCGCCTTTAACTGCTATCAGCACTCAGTTCTGGCAGGGGGAGAGAACAAGCATGTGCACCCAGCAGTAACACTGTTCTCGCTGTCTCACTCTGAAGGAATGGAGCTGCAGTGGGCTTGGGAAGAGACGGTCATGTGGAGAAAGATGAACCAAAAGGGAAATGTGCTTTGTAAATGTTTGAGGAACCCTAGCAGAGCATACTGCTTCTGCACTAGAGGAGGGTAAGGAAAGCAGTGCCTCTGTAGCTGGGTAGGGTCTGCCTCAGGGTTCGGTGTTTGGTAACACCACCTTGTCCATAGTCTTCAACAACATCTGCCATGTTGTTTATTGCTTTTCTGCTTCCTGCAGTGTTTCATTTCATCAGCTTAAGGGTCACGGCAGTCTTTTCACTTAATCGCTGTACAAATGATTTAGCTGGCTCACTTACTTCTTTTTTTTCTTTACTCACATATTCTGTGGACCCTGCAAGCGAAATTCCGGTGTGAAAGGTTTAAGACTCCAGACAGTTGTGAAACTACTTTGGCAAATTAGCGTCTTTGGTTGAGATTAGTCTTAAAGTTGTTATGTGACATCTGAAGACAAAAACCTGTAAATCTTTCTAAACTGCTAGACCAATAGCTTCGATATGTAATAAATACTGAAATTCTGTAAAACATTGCAATCCATTTTATCATCTTTTCTAAACAGAAAGAGCAAAGTCAGGAAATTCATTACTGAGTAGTTATACTTTTCTTTGAACCTACTTGATACTAAACATTTGGGGAGTTAAAGCAGCCAGGTTTCAATGTAAACAGGCAAATGACTGAATTAAATGTACAAAGTGAAATATTCATTTTTCCTTATGTGTTGAGTGAACTCTTATGATAACGGGATAACAATGCTTTGTAATCATTTAGGGCTTTCCAGCTAGAGAAGTACAGTAAAGCCTTAATCTTTTTAGGGCCACTACTTAAATGCTATCTGTCTTAACCGCCTACCCTCTCGTAGGCTATAAATGTTATATTCCTACCTGCCTGTCCTCTCTTGGGCCACAGACTAAGAGCCCTCTAGGTCTACCAATAAAACATTTACAAACCCCAGACTCAACTACCTCATCATCAAAAATTACCACTTTCTCAGAAATGCCAGTTAAACATATCTGTGTTTATGCCCTAACCAATTTTATTTCTATCAAGCCAACCTAGCTTAGACTAGGCTTTAAATAACAAACTTCTACTAAGCAAGATTGCTTTAACTAGCATAATTGAAGGAGACACACCAAGAGCTAGTCAGTCCCTGCATCTGAAAAGGCAATGTCCTAGATTAGGTGGGAAGCAAGGAGTGGAGAGGACACTTGGAGGTGTAACTGTTTCAGCCATTACAACTGGAACTTGAAAAAAATATATGTCAACGACAGGATTAGCATGCTGCTGTCAATCCTGCTGCCTGCTTTTCCACTTTTTATTACCTGTTACTGTAATTTCCTCTAAAAAGTTTGGAACATACCCCCTGCAGCATCCCATGCACAAGAAGGGCTCCCCTGTTTCCCCAGTATGTTATGTTGTCTCTTTAAAACTCACCTCTGCTGTGATGCATGGTAGTGGCTGGTGGTCTGTGCTGGCTACTGGCTGCTCTGATCCAAAGCAGTAGCTATATCCTTCTGCTCTGCCTGGTATGTCCATCACTTTTCCTTCCTTCTCACCCAGATTGAGCGATAATTTCACATCCTTTCATGCTGTGTTGACGACACCTAGAATTACATGGCCACAATCAGACAGGCATCCCTAGATACATCACAGAATAGCATTAACATCAGCAGAGGACGTATAAGTGGCTCCCCTTAACCCATTCAAGATGATTGACGCACAGATGGGGAAAGAGCTTGGATCTTTTGTCTGGGTTATTTACTGTAACTGCATACTCCTCCTTCCTAGCGTCCCTCTCCAAACCATGCTCACATCAATTAACCTTTTCATTGCATTGAGCCTCTGCTTTTGCCTTTATGGTGATGGAAACGTCTGTAATACCAACAGTCCTCAAGGATAGTGAAGTTGCTTATTTTAAGGCTTAAAATCTGAGGAAACAGAATAAGTAGTAAGGACAAATTTTCTTGCCAGAAATTGTACCTTGTATGTACAGAGTGGAAGGATGTTACTGTCTGTCTGCAGCTGCCTGGTGCCTTGGCTGGGACGTATAGGCTGGGATTTACAGTCACTGACTCACCTGGAAGACAAAGTTTGCCACAAGGGACTCTTGCCAAGGTGCTCCCTTTCACAAAAGCATCACCTTCCATTGATCACCCGGACAAACTCGTTTCATCTGGGCTCTGCCATGGTCCAGCCCCATGGACTCTGGGCTCAGAGGCACTGACAGCTGACAGCCACACTTGCCATTTTGAAGATGTTTCTGGCCAGACTGATGACAGACTGTGTCAATTGCCTGCGTTTAGTCATGACAATAGTTACAGCCACCATGCCACACAGTAGAGAGGAGGCTGCAGCTTGTTCTTTCAGACAAAGGTGTCTGGAGTGTATCTCCCATGGGACAGGCACTTTTGGGCATGGAAATGGTTGTAATTGCACCAATAAAATGTGTTTAGACATCCTGCTTTCTAAACGTTTTCTTGATGCAACCCCAAAACCATGGGCCATTATTGAAAGTCTCCCCCCAGACTGTAGATCTTTGCATTAATAACTACTTTCTTTTCTAGGGGGGCTTACCAAGAGTCCACCCTGTGCTGTGATCTTTGCAGATAGGTGTGGACTCCAAGAAGAGCAGTAGCCAAGCCACTTGCATCGCCTCAGCTGTAAACAGATCCCCATTTCACACCCCTCCCTTGCTGTCTGCCACACACCCTTCTGCCATCCTCCACTAAGACGTGGTTTTCTGGAGGAGGCCAAGCTCCACTTACCAGTTACGTCAGCTCCCATCATTAAGCCCATATGCTTTCACTTCAGAGCCTTGTTTCATTTTCTTCTCTTCTCTGTGAAAAGGGGTTTCCTTGAAAACCAGTCTTCCAAGTGCGCTGCCTACTTTTTTCTCATTACAAATAATATTATCCTATTCTTTCTCGTGAAAATGTTTTCTTTGTCCTCTGTTGTTCTCTCTGTGTACCATTTGCTAATAAAATAATTAGGAAGTGTTCATTGTAGCTGAACTGTGCAGAATTTCTCCCTGTTACATTCTCGCCTTTTTCTCTCCCCTACCACAAAAGTGGTATCTCATTCTCACCAAAACAAGATTTAAAATGACACCTGTCTTCTGTGTGGTGACAATCAGTATAGAGAAGAGAAATGTGGACTGGTTTCTTTAGCCTTATCCTGTACGCTCTCACTACTGCAGTAATCCAAACATTCCCTGTTTGCTGAATAAGGAAATATCAGAGGGATTTCTAGTTTGACAAAGAGTTATTTGGTTTGATACAGGTTTGCTGGATAGAGCTCTCAATAGGATCTGTACAAAGTCTTTGTTTATTTTACTCTAGTGAAATTGTTAAATGGCTCCTCATTATCATCGGGTGGGTCTGAAGAGAAGGACTGATGTCAGTTTTGTGACATGTCCTGTTATTTAAGTAATTCGCAGTTTAGGCTGGGTCACATTTGACCTTCCTAAATAAGTGCCTTTCCCCCCCCTTTTTTATTTTAGCCTGAATAAATGAAGAAAGAACAAACTAACTACCACTGGCAAGGAAAGAACTTCTAGTAAACAAAAATCCCTGATGAATTTCTTGTAAATATCACTCTGGGTTTATCCCTTTTAAATCATGTAACACTCAATATCGAACCTATCTACAGAGTTGAAAAGCTTCCCTGGGAAGGGTCTTTCTAAATTCAAAGACTCTGTTTGAAAGCCTCAAGGCTTTCAAAAAAATCCCAGTCCTCTGCTGAGCTTCGGTCCTGTAAGTAGCCACGCTGAAGTTAATGGGTTTACTTACAAATTTAAAAGTTAAGCACATATTTAAGCACTTGGTGAGAGATGCTGACACCGTGCTTGCAAGAAAGAAGCTGTCCTGGGCCACAGTGCCATCATCCCTTTGTGACAGCTGCTCCTGAAGCCCTCAAAGATGAATGAGGGAATCATGTTCTCCTGGGAGGTTTTCAAAGAAATAAGCCGTGATTGAGCGTACATCCTTCACTCTCACAATTACACTGCCCTGGTGACTTCGGTGCTCGGATGTAATTAGGGAAATTTTACTTTCACAGTTTCTGTCCAGCTGCCTGCACAGACATGGGTGTGCTTTTTCACACCCACACACTCGTCTGATATAGTCTTCACTTCTATATGTCTGCTCATGGAACTAAAACATAGTGGCAGAGTTGTCTTGCACTCTATGAAAGAGGTTTTAGAGGGTTATTGCTGCGTCCAAACATGTTTCACAGCTGACATTTGTCAATGAAAAAGCAGAGCTGAATGGAAAGGCTAAATGTTCACAAGGAACCTCTTTACTGTGGGGTTAATGAGGACTTGAAAGGACTTGCACTCTGGCCTTAGCTGTGTATGTTTGTCTTTTCTTTTACTTTCATGTCTCCTCCCTGAGCCCGGGTCTCTTTTCATTCGTTTTTGCTGCTTTTAATTTGTGCCTCTGTATTAAACCAACCTTCCTTCCTTCCTTCCTTCCTTCACTCCTTCCTTTCTTTCTCTCTTCTCTTTCTTCCTTTGCACTGTTTTGGAAGTCTGACTTTGACAGATTGTTAACAACAGAAACCACAAAAGTGTCTCTTGTTTGAACCTACTCATGGCTTCTCTTGCTAACACGCAACGGTTATTAGTGATAAGATTACATGGCAAAAAATATAATAGACTCCGAAGGAAAATTCTGGTTTTGTTTGAAGATGTAAAGGTTTAACTTTGCAGAATGTAACTCAGTCTTTTTTGATCTGCAACATATGGCCAGATGAAATACAGTATTGCCTGTTTAGTGCTTTTTCCTTTCTCCTTTAAACATAGTAAGCTCATAAAGAATTGTTACGTCTCATGCTTAATGAGCACATGTTGCCATGCAAAGAGTACTGTGTGTCCTAATGAGAAATTATTTGATGTTATTGCACATACACTACCTGCTATGTTCAATAATGCATAGTATAAACAAATAAATGAACTTGTCAGAATACTGAATTTTCTGTATTTTCGCCCACAAAGAGCAGTCTAAAAACTCATGCAGAAAAAGCGAGGCTGCTATAGCATGCAGGAAAGAGGTTTGTAAAAAGATGTTAAATTAAAAACTAAACTTTCAAACATAGTTCAAATGTGTAAATAGAAGAAAGTCTCAGCTCGCTGATCCTACCATCTGAAATTGCATCTATCTTCAGAGAAGCTAATTCCTGCTGCCAGTGCTCTGATACACTCTCATGTTATCTGCCAATCCCTGATTTATACAGACAATATTTCTTCTCTTTGAGCCTAATGGAACTGTACTTTTAAATTAACTATGGTACAGTTGGGAAATAGAAAATTAATGCTTAACCATGTAATATGTTTTCTAGGACAACATGTTTAATAAGACATAGACTTAATGTAGGGTTTTAGATAATTGGGTGAATTGACTCACTGTATTGAGTGGTCCCAATTCCCAGTATAGATCAGTTATCCTAGTTTCTATAAATCCTTACATTGCCTTCATCTCTACGGGCTACATTTGTACCACAGTGTGAAAGAATATTCCCAGGCCCTGAAAGTCAATCTTCTATGGTTATAAATTATTAGACAAGTTTCTGGCATATTTTTGGCCCATGTCAGCAGTTTCTCAAACAGTTCCCAGGCATGATTCTGAGATTCACACATGGCAGGAGCCATTCCCAATAGGCAGTCACCCTGTTTCATAGAGCAAGATATTTTAATATACTGGTGTAGTATTTAATAGAATTTAGTAGTATTGATTTTGGCAGTGCTCCATACCAGGTGGCCTCAGTGACAGGCAAGATTCCTGGCAGCATTAAATTTTTGTTAGAGATGTAGCCTTAGTATATAAGCACCCACTAGTTGTATTTAAGTGTCATAGCTGATAGTATGATATATAACTGCATTAATTCTTCAGGAGAACGGTTAGGACAATACGTAGCCTCTGGCTTCAGCAGACATAGCATAGTTACTCTTCTTGTATGTATTTTTCCTCTCTAGAGGGCAAGTTAAGGAAAAGCAGTGAACCCTATGAAAATCTTTCTTGGGGAGTTTATTCCTGCCTCTTAGACAAAAGTGTAGCTTAGACCAAAGTGTAATGGTTTGTACTAGGGAGAGAAAGACCCTTTGTGTTGAAGGAAAAGGGTCATCAACCACGTGCCTTTGAAACTTTTAAAGATTTGTAGGATACACTGCTATGTAGTAATCTAGACCCTCTCTTATCAAAGCCTACGTTCCCACAAAGGTGTCCTCCAATATTCAGGGCTTGCAGAGTTTACCTGCGTCCTAATACCTTAATGCTCAGCTATTCTGGGATGCAATAATACACAAGCACCAGACAGCAAAGGCATGTACAATTGCTGTTTGTTCACCAGAATCAGACAGACCCTTGAGTTGCTGTGCATGACGATGTTAATACCATTAAATTAATGAGCATTCTTAAATTAATTCATAAATTAAGCCATTTTCTTTCTATACCTTTAATCTATATGCATTTTGTACTAAGCCTGTAAAATTTTTCAAAGCATTTTTTCTTGCCTACCTGCTTACTCTCTGCTTTGATTGGATTAAACATTGTAAGCTCTGTTTGACCAAAAACTGATCTCATCCAACATCTGGACAACATCAGTAGAAGAGGTACAGACATGAGGAAGGTAATGCTGTGTCCTCTGCACAGTGATGGGTTCAAATATTTGTCCTCTCTATCAGTGGTACTTTTGTCAATCTCTGAATATACTGGACATTGTATTGGCAATCACACCTTCTAAACCTAATAACTTAATAAGTCACCTCCAGGACCTTAATGACATTTTGCTGCAAAGGCCTATTAGCTGATTGTATTTGTTCTAATTTTCTGCACTGGAAAAGGATGCCCTAAAATCCTGTGCTGAAAGACTGTAATTCCAAAATCCAGTGGCAGCCATAGAAAGTAAAACTCTGATTTGACCCAAATAACTGACAAAGGTGCTAATTATTTGTCCTAGATTTACTTGCTGGTAATGCAGAAATTTGTATCTGAACTAGTCACCAAAAAATCCTTAAGGACAGAAATAGACTTGTGCAAAAAGCAGTTTTTCTGTTCTGCTTTGATTTTGGGTTGGATGCTGATCTCAATCCTGTGCACGAAATCATGTCTATACTGACTGTAATAAACGAGCAAATTCTCAGGTCAGATGATGATGTCTACATCACGGACATCCAAAGATGTTATGAACTCTGTTCCTACTCAAACCATGCTTCCAACCCTATTAGTACTTTCAATAATTGCACTAAAACCCCATATTGTTAAGATTTACATTGTGATAAAATATCAATATGGCAAATATATGTCTATTCGTTTGTATATTTTTATCATCCTCATAGGTTTTTAAAATCCTTCCATACATGATAAAACATATCAGTGTTCTATGCGTTCAGAGATAAAAATTAAGCTTAGCAGAAAGACCTGCATTATATACACATGGACAATCTATACACACAGCTATGTATTCATGAGCAACAGTTTGAAAAGCAAAGACATTGATAGTATGAACTATTTCAAGCCATGGGGTTAGAAATTCTAACTACACCCAATAAAATTAATTTCTCTCAAGTAAACAAGAAATGCCAACAGCATAAAAAAGAATTGATAGAGGGACAAGATAGGGAATGGCTTAAGAGGGAAGTGTTTGAAACAGCTTAAAGCTTGCTAATATTGACTACATATTAAAGGAAAATCAAAAGGGTTTGTATTTTTCTAACAATAGAGTCTGGGTCTTTGTAAATAACACCTGTCCCTACATTTGAAATGAAATTGTTTATCTTGGTATTGATTCTGAAAAAGATAGCTGTACTTTCGGGATTATTTTTGCTCATTTGGGGTTTTGGGGTTTTTTTTTCCTAAATTAACAGCTGCTTCACAGAGAATCACAAAGAAAAATGAAGTCCTTGTTAGCTGATTTCATACCTATGCAGTCCTGCTTGCAAGTCCTGCCACCAACGACGTGTGCCATATGAACAAGATCTGGGATTAATTAAGTGAGAGTGAACTCCTAACCCGTTTGAACTGTCGTGCTGAAGGTCTGGCACAAAGCATCCGGGATTTCACAAAGACTAATCACCATTGCAGGGTCCTGTGGGCTACTCTTCACACCAGTGCCTTTGTAGTAAAATGAGCCTTCAAAGTGACTGTTGCACACTGAGAACAACAAAGGCAGCGACGAGGAGATGCTCATTGGACACTGTCTTTCTTTTGTTCAAAGAAAGTTCTTTGCTGTCTTTAGAAAACAAGAAATAATCTCAGCTTTAAAGTCATCTATCTGGTCATAGCTCCATATCTACTGACATCCAGTGAAAATATAATCTAGAGAGGACAGGTTTACTTCGGTAAATCTTTGGTAAAAATTGGGTACTTTTTCCATGCAGCATATCTGCTGCATTCTCATTATGACGATGGCAGAATTTACAGAAGTTTCTCTCTTAAATCACCTGGAGATCTCAGCAGTAACATGAGATAAATATAAGAGCCAAGAGAAATTTTCCTGCAGTACTGAGTTCAAGCAGCTGCATCATGGACTTGGGCATAGACACCAAACAATGGATCAGGGTCCACACTGCGAGGTCTCCTGGAGATTGCAGGGTCTTGGAATGGTCTATTACTGCTATCAGGTTTCTGGGACTTCTTTTGGCCTGTGATCTAACAGTTACATCCTTGTTGGTGTCCTGTCCATGTGTCACATGATGTCAAATAATGCAGTTTCTGAGTTGGTTTAGTTTTGTTTTGTGAGCCAGGCATTTAAAAAATCTTGGGTAGTTATTAACATCAAAGGAAAAATGAAGCAATACTGACAACAACGTTATTGAGGTGGCAAAATCAAACACTCCACACTTAAAAAGACAATTAACCAGTGTTCGAAAAGGTGAGATAATTACAGCATCCTAGAGGGATTTGATCAAAAGATTTCTGGATTTTTCTGCCACATAGTTCAATAACCCTGTAAGTTCTGAACAAAACCACCTCTCTCTAATCTCCTACTTCCACAAAGGTTACTTTATTTTGGGGAGGGGGGGTTTAATTAGTTTTGTTACAGCCACATGCAAGTCTTCTCATCAAGATCTGAACCCTGTTTTCTTTATTTGCTGTATCAGTGTATGAAGATGGTCAGTATAACAAAGAACTCACTGCAAGAAATTTTGACAGATATCTACCTACTGGTCCTTCCAACAGCCCACTCAGACCTAAAAGTAAAGATGGAGGGGCACAAGCATTGGGACCGTCTGGAATATCTTCAGCAGTGAGAGTTCATCAAAAGAGGGCATGGCATCAAAAGAGAGCGTGGCATACAAAACACTCCGAGATTTTATATTCTTTTCAAATGCGTTTTATTCAGAAGGTATTGTAGGTCTTTGGGGTGGTGGTGGTGGGCTTTGTAGAAAACCTTTTGTTAATAACCTAAGAATCGAAGTTCTGATGATGGTCTTTTTTTTTCTTTAAGGTTTTATTTCTGTTTGTATTCTGAAGTGAAAGCAAATTTTAAAAGCAAAGCATGAAAAAGAGTTGTGGCCAACTTTATTTGATGTCTCTGCTTTACTTATGAGGAATACAAGCCAAAGTATCTAAGCGTCTTGCTTGGATTTAGGTATCTCATGATATATTTCCCTTTCTTCTTTGCTCTTTTCATACACATTTCTTCTGCATTGCTGTTAGACACAGTGAGTGTGGGCTTGATGGATCCTGAAAGCCTAGACCAGTGATTCTGTTCCTGTGTTGTACCAGATAAAGATCTCAGGTCCTTACTGGAAAGTTTTCAGCAACCAAGGATGTTGAAAAATTTTAATAAAAAAGGTGGAATGAAGCTTTGGTTCTGCAGAATTCAGACGAAGAAAAGAAAGCAAAAATAAAACCTTCAGCTGTTAAACCAGTTCATCCTGTTTTCACAAATGCAATCAAACCCAAGTTCCTAAAAACCAGCAGAGCTGGGAAGATCAAAGGGAAAACAAAACCAGATCTGAAAACAAGTGGACTTTGCTTTCACATCCTACTCTTGGCTCTGAAAAACATGGCTGTGGCTAGACATCCTTGGCCAGCCCTGGTGGTGCCAGCTGAGGACACTGCCATAGCCAGCCCACTCCTGTCAGCATGTAACCATGTCCTCAAGGGAGGCTGCTTCCTCCTCAGATCCACTGGCTGAGACAGACAACAGTCTAAAATCAGCCCTCTTTAGTCAAATTAGGCCGTGTAAGAAAGGGCTTACCGTTGATATTCTTTAGGCTTACCTGGCTGTATGGCCACACCAAATGAGGAAACTACTGAGCTTTGGGGCCAACACATTGGAGGGGCAATGGCCACTGGTGGTGGGGCAGAGACAAAGCACCAGTGGCCAGGATGTGAGGGAAAGGGTCTTTATCCTCCCATGCCACAGAGGTGACAGATGGTACATGAGCAGCTCAATGACTGTTTGGACAAGCCTGGTCAAGGCGACATGAAGCAACTGAGAAGGCACAAGCCAACCCCCATGATCCAGAATTGGCACTGTCCCTGGCAGGATGAGAGAAGAAACCAGAGGAGATGGCTTTCTCAGCTGGCAAAGTTGCGTGCGGGGTGGGTGCCTACGCACAGCTTCAATTTAATGATAGTTTCTTGGGAGACAAAATTCACACTGGCTGCAAAGGCATGCTTGCTGCTACCCACATATGCAGTCTTCTGCTTCGTGCTTTTAATAAGTATCTTCCTTTATATGCCATTAATTGTGTGGTTTATCAGAGGTGATAAGGAGTGCGGGATTTGGCTCACAGGCCAAGTACGCTTTTGTCCTGTATGGTGCATGTTTACTCATGAATTCATCATTTTGGGATACTTTGGGTTCCAGCGAGTTAATGCTGGAAACGTCTTTTAGAAAAAAATGGCCCGAGGCTGTTGCAAAGCTATGAGGCAACACGCAGCAGTCCTCTGTATAACGGCTGACGGCAGTATTTATTTTCATTTGAGAAACAGTGAGAGCAGGGCCTGCCCCAGACATCTCTCACTCCGTTCAGAAGGCGATGTTTATGGACAGCTGCAGGGAGTTACTCTCAAGGGGCTTAAACAGGGAGGGGAAATAAGGGCCATTCCTCCAGGCCCACCCAGCCACTGGGTTTTTCAGCTGAAGGGCAGGCTCAGTTTCATCCCAACCAGCCGGTGAAAACTGAGCCCAAACAACTGTCAGGATCACAAAAGCCAGAGAGATGGAAAAGACGATGATAAATGTGGTGGCAAGTCGTTCCCCTGGATCCGCCCAATGTGCCTCTTGTTTGGACACTGTGGTGGGGTTAACAGTGTTTTGTGGGCTAACATGAGGAAGCAAGAATGGGTCATTCACAGACATCAGAAAGATGTTTGGAAAAATGTTTAAAGTGCTTATTAGTTCAGAGGCCCTTTCAACACCAACAGCTCCACGTGTTTCACCGGAGATGCAGCTGAGTTGCACAAGTAATTCTACGCTCAGTTGAAGCAGCATAAATACAGTTTGGGCAGCATTGTGTAGCTCCCACAGTGTTATCTGTCTGTCCATCTAACTGCCCATTCATCTGTCCATGCTGGTTTTCGCTATTATCCATCACCATGCCATACAAGTATCTTCTGCATAAAACTGCAGGCTGTGTCCTTATTGTGCATCATGGTGTCTGTAGAATTTCCCCTGTCTTAAATGTGGGCAAAGGGATAAAACTCCTCCTAACAGAGGGATTTCTGCCTTTTAAGATGGAATGTCTTATTTTAATGCCTTACTGGTACACAGCTTTTGTATTTCTTAGATGTGTTTTGGGGTTTTTACTGTTGTTGGTATGCTGGTGGGATCTGGAGAGCTTAAAAGAAAAGGAGGGAGTTTTCTCATTGTCATGGCCGAAACCGAGTCAAATCCCAGTACGTTCTCAACCTTCTGCAGACAAAAAGTACCAGCTCCTCCAGTACAGAAATGGAGCAACACCCTGCCCACCCCATCCCCCTTAGGTTGCTCCAGTATGTGCTGTGATGACAATGTGGGGTCAGTAAATTTTTTCTCACTTGACATTTTTCTGAGATTTTAGCCAATATTCTGGCCTTTTTTTACCACCTACTTTCACAGTTATATGCCATAAACCTTCTGTGACTTATGAAAACGTGCAATGTGTATTACAAAACAGTTTCTCTTGCATTCCAGGGAAATCCAAATACCTTGTCCACAAACACCTTGAAATTGAAATCTATATTGCCTTCACCTGGACCTTGGTTATGTTTTCATATTAAATACAGGTAGTCATCTGCTTGACCAGAATTTAAGTTGGTTAGGTTTTCTTCCTGTTCAAAGCTACTGAACAATCTTGAAAATATTTCATGTTTCATATTTAATTTAATTTAATTCCTCAAGAATTAAAATAAATCAATCAACTATGGAAAATATCAATGGTTTCTTCTCTTCAACATGTGGAGTCTGCGCACACACAGACAGTACAATGCATTCAGCCGTGGTCTGACTAAATCTTTGCATGTCAGTGTAAAAACAGTTACTATTAATTTGCCTCAGAGTTAAAATAATAATATTGTTAATTGCACATCACACGAGTCTAGTAAAACTTTAGTAACATTTAGAACATCCATGAAAGTGTTAAATCTGTTTTATCAGTTATCATAAACTCAAAGTTCCAGTGGGTCTGTCAGTATTCTGCTGTTGCCAAAAAGGACTTAACACTATTATGTGCTAAAAGCAGAGAGACGGTGAAAACATGTAATAAGTGTTCATAGCAGTGAATTAGCGTGAAACCAGTACGTGAGATCCACCTTGCCACTGCTGGCCCAGTGCCCTGCATGACCAAGGAAAGTAGTGAATTTTAAGCATAAATACCTTCCTACACCCATATTTGGTGATCACTTTGACGCCAATCATGGGAGAAGACGCCACAGTGAAACACCTCAAAGAGGACTCTCTGTAGTGTTTCTGCTGCTGATTTACCATCTGGTACTCTGTCTCCAGGGATGCTAAGTCTCTGAGACTTCAGAAGACTTGAAACCAAACATGGAAAACATTGCTGACAACAATGAGGAATACCATTTTCTTTTCTAGGACCAAAAGGGAACAAAAAGGGAGAAACAGACCCACAGGACCCAATATAGAAACAGACTCAAATAAGTAAAAGAATGCCTGTGATGTTTTTTACAGTAGCTTCTTCGACAATATCAATATCAAGCCATTGGTATGAATAAAGCACTGGCATTGTCACCCTGCAGTCATGCCCAGCCAGCAAAGATTAACTTCA
Organism: Bucorvus abyssinicus; assembly: GCA_009769605.1. Lineage (NCBI taxonomy): Eukaryota > Metazoa > Chordata > Aves > Bucerotiformes > Bucorvidae > Bucorvus > Bucorvus abyssinicus. Next base: position 22,387,630 of record CM020033.1, read on the forward strand.
GTCAGGTCCTTAAATCTCAGTAACATTTAGCATGTCCATACATGTGTTACCAACACAGGATCATAAAGAAGTACCTGGCAGCACCACTTCAGTATCACTCAGTACCCTTCTGACAGGAGCGTCACCACTTCTCAAGCAAATGCTTCGGGTAAGAAAAAAGTCTTTCAAAACTGTGAGAAAATTAGCCTTTGAGCAGATTCAAGAATAAGTTCTCAAAGAAAGCCACAATGCTAAGCTCTTGTATAAATCTCTCCTTGGCATTTAAGGTTGCAATATTCTTACTTTAAAGAATGCTTGTTTTCACTAAGCCTTTGGATGAATTTTTAAGTAAGTCTGCTAGCAGTGGGGCTGTTTTTTAGAAGAGCTAGTGCCATGTTCTCTATCTGTCTCAAGGAATATCCTCCAGTAGCGAGATGAACATCACAATGAAGTACAAACAAATTGCAAATGAGCTTTTCCCTGGGGATCCACATGCTACAGCAAGTCCAGAGTGCCTGACCAGCTGAAATGAGAGTGGCTGCAAAAAGTAGAGTTGGATTTACCCGCCAGGCATACACCACAGGGAAGAACAGCTTACAGGTTTCCTGACACACTGCCCCGCAAATGAGTTCTATGCTTTTCAGGAAGGATTGTCTGGAGGGGCAGACTCAGCCTCCTTACCCTATCAGTCCTACTGTTTTGCCTAAAATTTCCTGCTTTGTTATCCAAAGTAGCGGTAAGCGCGGTGTGGGCCATCCCCATCTGCCTTCAGTACTCCTGGCTGTTCTATTGGCAACCCACTGGAAGCTGGCGGATGGTCTGTGGGCCACAAATTCTGTGGTAACTAGCCAGGAGTTCTTGGCCATGGGTGCTCTGCATGCTCTGGAAGGTATGCTTCAGCTGCTGGATTTGCCACAGTGCTGCCTACATGGAAGGGCAGGCTGGCCTTGAGGCAGTGCAAACAAGCCCCAGACACCATGGTGTCATTAAGGGTTAGCCCTGGTAAACAGAAGCTACATGTAAAATGATGGACCTTGGCTACATGCTCCCAACGCTCAGGGAGTCCTGCAAGGAAGTGACCTCAGTGTACCCCGGTCCTCTACACCTTCATCTTGGTTTCCACACGGAGGAACACAAGAGCTCAGGCAAGATGGAAACAACTGGACATTGGCCAAGGCCTTACTCAGGGGGCCAGGGGCAAGAGATTGGAGACAGCCTGGTGGAGCTCAGTCGAGGCAGAGTCAGCTCTTACCCATTTCTGATGTGGAGAAAGGTCGGTTTTGCCACTTCTTACTGCCTGGCCCGGGACATCAAACCAGTGAGCTAGATCAATTTAAAACATCCATTTTCTTTACCAGCAGCCATCTACATTGTGAGGCAAGGTGTGACTACTTGTACCCATGGCAGCTTTAATCCCACAGATTCAGGTACTGGACCACCATGGGTATGGCAGCTCTAGGCTAGGTGTGGGCTGCACAAATCCACATGGGACTGTGGGGACCTTTAGAACAACTGCTTAAATCCAGACACATCATTAGGCAGAACGCAATTTAATGAACAACAGTGTCTCACAGACTACATGTTTGGTTTTACCCCCTTTTTGATGTAACTAGAATGCTCATGCTAAAATAAGAGATGCTTAAGCTTGCTTAAGGTACTTCACATCTGGGAGGTCCACACTGTCAATTCCTGCAGCTCACCTAGACACAGACACTTCTTTTTCTCTGCTGACTTCTTTACCACGCACCTAGACCCTTAAGCCCTAGCTTCAGTACTCAGCAGATTTCCAATGATAATTGAAACCGTGTAAGTTTCTGCTGGTGTGAAACAAGGTAGAATATTACCCCGATCTCCACACAATGTGGGAAACCTGCTAAGCTGAACTATGTTAATCACCAGTATACAGGAAAGATGAAAAAAAAGGGGGAAAGGATGATCTCTTAGACTGCACATGAGATTCTTAGGATATGGTAGGAAAAGAAGGTCTTTTAACTTCCATGTGTTTTGTATGGTTACCCTATATGTTCTGACTTAGATTTCCAAAGTTGTGCAAAGATGTTGGACTGCAATCCCTGTTAAAGCTTAGGAACTTAATAACCAAATCTCCTAGGCAGATGTGAAAACTTCAGCCAAAGCATATCAGCTGTAATTCAACGTGTTTTACCATATTTTCCAACACGATGAAATGGATGAAAACTCAAAATGAAACTTCACACTAATTTTTTTGCCTGTGAGCCTGAGCAAAGAAGCTGTTGGCCCTTCCACTGCTTTGGACTCACATGTGTTTTCCAGTTTAGATGTTGGCATATTCATTACAACCAAAAAGGTGAATGTTTGCTCTGAACAGCCTGCTTGTTTGAATCTGATCTCACAATGGCCTGTTTTCTTTCAAAATATACCCTTTGAGAATGTTATTATGCTTGTTAGAAAGTAAATGAACTTCACTTCCTCACCACCATAGCCATTAGGCTGACAAGGACAGCGGACGAACGTAATCAGCAAGTGCAGTCAACAACAGACAGAAGCAAAATCAACTTTCTTTCAAATAGCCCTGTACTAATGACAATAAGGGACATTTAGCACCTCAGATACTTACTTCCAGCTCAGTACAAGAGGATGCATATCTCAGATAGCAACAGATGTAGCCAAGAATTTCTGCTGTAGCTGACACTACATCCATAACTCATGGTGTGGAAAATGAGAAAGGAACCACAGTATCTGTTCAAGCTGGACAATCACATCTGAATTTTCCTGATGTTTATAGGAGACTAGAGGTGAAGAGGTTATGGGGAAGAAGGTCAGGAAAGAAATTCATGGCCTACATATTTTTTTTTAATTGTCCTTTTGATATATTTTTTGAAATGACATACAAAAATTGTCCACTGGAAAGAAGACAGCGAATCATAGAATCATAGAATCATCTAGTTCTATGAACTGCCAAATATCCAGTTTCAGCAAGTAAGCTATTTTTCAGCCTCTCAGGAAATCAGGTCTAATCAAAATCATGCAACTCACTCAGAAGTTATATAACAGTCTAAAATCTTTGATCAAATTTATGTAAGTCACTTTATGTGTGCCTGATTTGGGATAATAATGGTCCCTGGAATACCTTGTTAGGGAGTGTCCTTAATCTACTGGATCATTTCCCATGCTGTGGTCCTTCTTAAGTATCTTTGGCTGTGGTTGAATGTGCAGGGCAAAATCTCCATCATCTTTACCTCTCACACTCATTTATCTTTCACGGAGTAATTTTGTTGAAGTGTCCCAGAGCAGTGGATCTTGGAGTCTACTAATTTGATGAGATGTAGGAAAGACATGCCTCTTAAAGCAATTTTTATGCCTTTTATCTGTGATGGCTAGAAACATGGGTTATAACATCAGGACATAATCAGAGGACTCAAGGATTCTCTTTTATAGATGGATTTAGTGTTATAATTGGATTTACTGCATAAAATGTGACCTAGTAATCCCTGCTTCAGGTCCGTAACTTGTGTTTGAGGTTAGGATAACTTTCAGGAAAGCCCAGACCCTTAGCATTAGAAGTCCATGAATGGTGGAGAAGTTTTATCAGAACCAGAACACATTATAAAAGGAAAGGACTGGAGCAGTCAATGTCACGTAGGTTATACTCCCAGGTAATGCGGCAGTGGTGGGAAGCCTAGTCTTACGGACTTAAATTTTGTGAACCAGATTCTTAGCTGGTACAGATAGGCAAATCCCACTGAAGTCAGTGAAAGTGTTCAAATATATAATGGCTAAAAATACAGCCTGAAATTTCTCTTCTGAGGTTTCCTCTCTGTTTTTGACCAACAGTTCTCAAAGGTACTGTTCTGGAATGTAACCAGCTAAGGCTATGTCAAAGCAGAAAAGGAAAAATCCCCAAGCTAGATTTTAGAATTGCCTGACAGCCAAAGACACAGATGCTTGATTTACACACTGTGAAAAGTCATTGAATTAACCTAATTACTTAATTAGGATTGGGGTTCCAGCTGAAGAAAAACCTCACCCCTGTATTAGTTTTCATCAGCTGAAATCCCATGGAAAAATATTGCCTTCCTACCTATTGAAGGTAATGGGTTGCATGTTTGAAAGAGGGCCCCTACTGAGATAATGTATGACGTAATTATCTTTCTTCATGTGTTGACTTGGCCAATAGGCAAAATGGTTGTTTTTCCCCAGTATACTTGCAAGAGCTAATGTGTTTTCTCAGACACACTGCAGTACTCTTCAAGGTCATTTTCTCATACCAAATTCTGGGGTGTAGCTTTTCTTCCTTCAGCAGAAATACATTTCCCAAAAGAATTAGTCCTATCTGTGAGTCTTAAAATCAGCTTGTAACATTTATACGTTTTCATTAATATCAGAACTCCAACTGGTGCATCAGTACATCCGTAATGTTTGGGAGCACCCTGAATGCACCAAAAATGTCAACAGCAGCCCTCTGTAGTTCTAGATTGGAGATTTCCACATAGACTGGAAAGAAATGCAGTCACCGATTTAATAGTTAAATCAAAGCTTGGGAGGTTACCAAATTGTCCAGATGTATCTGCCTTGCTGCTGGAATCCCTTGTTGCTTTGCATGAATACAGGGTTCCCTTGTAAAAGTGATTACAAGTGTTTAGAAATGTCAGGAGAAAAAAGAAAAATAATGATAGAAAAGTTCATGGCAGTCAGCCCTTCATTCCAGCCTCCTAACACACAGTGTGAGGAGGGCCTTCTTCATGAATGCATCAAGAGTCTTCTATGACAGCAACTGCACTTAATTACAGCAATAATAATAGATGAAAAATATGTTTATATATGACAGCAACTGCATGCAATTTCAGCAATAGTAATAGATGAAAAATATGTTTATACCTTCCTTTGATTGTTTGTTCTGTGACTGCAAATGTCCATGGATAACAAGGGTAAATAAATAAATGGTTTCCATGGCGGATAAGATAGTTGTTTTCTTCTCTGTCTTTTGATAGCTCTTTTCTATACTGTTGTTTACCCTACCCTTGCCTGAAGCATTATTCTGAATTAGTTTTATGATGATTTATTATCTGGTCTGCAGAAGGGCACACAGTCATGCACCAGGATTCTAGCATGCTACACGATCAAAGAGAACAAAGTCCTGAAAGTTTGTAGTCTATAACTTGAGAAACAACAGATAAAGACACAGACATATGCAGAGAATCAGTGAGCATAATATGACCTGTATTCGGAGTGGTAAATTAGAGCTGCCCGGGACTGGTCCGTGGCTCTAATGCCACCAGGCACACTCATCTTCTGAAACAAGAGATCTATACTCCCTTTACCAAAAGGAAATGTCCGAAAGAAACAAGGGGTCCATACTCCCTTTACCAAAAGGAAAGGTTCTTTGTCTGCACTAATGTCTAAATGGGGATTGTATGGGAGATGAACCCAGAAAACACAGTGCCATGGACCATCCTAACAACCTGGCAGTAGATAGCATTGAGTTCCTCTGTCCAGAGCGTTGTTTGGTGCTGCTTTATTTTCTAGTATAGATGGAGTCACTGACCATTCTGATGGGACTTGATCAAAGCAAACCAGCTCCCTTTCCAATGACGTAAAATATTCGAAATCATATACAATGTGTCCAGATCATCTAATAAAAATGTTGTCTCAGAAAATAGGCTCACTGTTAGGGTACACCATATAAAAAAAAAAAAAATTAAGTGATTTGGTTTTTTTGTTCTTCACCAGAACATTTTGTAAACCAAACATATCCAAGAGTTTTGGAAAGGTTAGAAAGCCTCAGGGTTTTACGCATAAATCAGCCTCTAATGAATAGTGGATTAGCAGGTGATTTTCTTCCAGGGCAAGTTATTTTTCTGAACAACATCTTTTTCTCCATCCAGAACAGATGGTAGTGATCGATGTCTAACACAGATTACTGAAGGAGATGGACAACTTATGTTTCATTTGTGCACACATTTTCGTGCATTTGCTGTGTTAGACAAACCTGTTTTATTGAAACATATCCACACACACACGCGCATTAAGCCTACAACACCCAGGGTTGGTGAATATGGGATGTATATAAAACAAAGCCACACAAGCAATCAAATACACCTTTAAACCACCTACTAGTCTACTGCAGTGTAAACCATTTATGCCTTTGTCTAGAGGAAAATGTCTTCCCGGTCCTACAACCACTATATTTCAAGGCAGTGCATCATAACACTGTCTGTCCTGTAGTGGCGGTGACGGATTGTATGGCAAGGTTGCCACTGTAATACTACAAAAAGAAAGTGAGGGGAAAAAAAAGATTTTGCAAAAAAAATTGGACTAGTTCACAGCAGGATTTGCAGTAAATTGAACAAAAATATAATCTGTTATGTGTCTTGATATAGGTAATGGTCCCTTCATGTTGGTAACTGGGTCTTGATAATCCGAGTAGATCAGTAGCTACACTAGCACATTCATAGTGCCCTGTGAATGTCAAGGCAGATGTGCTCAAACCACCCCTATTTAGCTACGTATTGACCCTTCTCCCTCTCCTTCTTGTCCCCGCAGCTTTTTTCGTATTCATAACATTTTTGTTTTTTCTTTAGAGGAACAAAAAATCCCTCTGGCTTTGCAGTAATGAAGTAGGAAATGGAGTTTCTGTTTTCATAGCTACAGCAGTAGCAATATTTCTTAAAGAGTGATAGTCACCAGAGAAATTACAATACCAAGATTTCTTTGTGTTCGTGATTTTTAATGGTGGTTATTTTAACTGTGGCACCAAACCCCATTAGTCCTTAGACTCTGCTATCCATTCATATCACTTCAGTTGGATGCAATGACGGCATCCCATCATGTTCACAGACAGGAACAAGCTGCATACAGTACAAACAACTGGCAGATCCTTTATAGACACTAGAGACCATTTAGGCCCTTTATCTCCTCAAGACAACATGATTTTGTTGGGCCAGCCAGAGACACAGCAGTGATACTTGAATACTGCAAGATTTTCTTGCAGCTGAAAGTTCTGTGATTCAACATCAAGCTATCTATATGTTAAGAAGACAATGCACTTCAGATGACATATTTTTCTTCATCAGTGTAACAAGACTGAAGTGTCTTCCCTGAAGACCTGGTGACCACAGAGGTGCTAATTGGAGATATGCTCACACTGTCCACTCGCTAGCAAAGCCAAATGCTGGCTCCCTGTCCTCAGGTACTGAATCTCACTGCCGTATTGTCCCCTTCTGTTGGACCGTGGCATGTAGTGGAAATAAGTTCAGTTAAATTATTCAGACTTAATTTTTAAAAATCCATATTTTAACCCAGAGCATTTCACTAATTCAAAGCCCAGTGTAGGCTTGCAGGCAGTGGGACCAGCACTGAGAGGTTCAAGGGGCAGGGACAACACAGGAGGGGAAGGGAGGGGAAAACAAGGATCCAACCATATGGGCACCTTGAGACAGCATCGTCATGGAGAAAAGAGTGGAATCAGTTTTCCTGTATCATGGGAAACTAATGAGCAAAGCACCATTTCAGGAACTGAAATTGAGACCAGTCAGGCTGGAACTCAATTGCTGTAAATGGGACAGAAATACTTTCTAATGAGTATCAGGCTTTAGACTGTGATTTAAAGCATAAAAGTAATTAATAACGATGTATGAAAATGAGTAATCATTTTTTTTAAAGGCCACAATGGAAAGAAGCTTAACTGTTGCTTCTTGTTACATGAAGAGTTCCAACCCCGAAACATGTTGCAGCACTTCTGTTAAAAAGTCTTAAAAAAATTATACAGAAATTCTGTCCCTACTCTTTCTAGATATAGAAGATTACTCACCTTTTACTATACTTTCTACACTTCTTATTTCTATCTTGCTGGAAACATATAACAAGAAATATTTTGAGGTAGTACTTACTAATTTCCAAATGCTAACAAGTTTAGTCCTCTCCTAGTCTGTCTGAAATTTGCCACAAAAAAGAAGGAGGTTGAGGAGAACCAGAGCCAGCCTTGAATATGAAGCAAATCTGCTCCCATTGAAATCATTGGAGAGGTTCAATTCACTCTAAATAAGGATTTTTTGTATATTCATTGCTGAGAGAATAAATACGTTTAATGGCTTTGATATTATGATCATGCAATCCTCTGCCAGAACACACATTAGTATGCTTTTTTCAGATAATTTCTTATTTTTCCAAACCCAACAGGATGATGATGGGCAGAACTGTTTTAGTTAACCACCTGAAATTAAATCAAATACTCTGAAGACTCAAAAATTCTTAAGAAAAAGAATCCAACCAAAGTTTTCCAACTTCCCTGGACTCTGCTCTAGTGCCATACATAATTTACAAGTGAAATTAACTCTCAAAGCATGTCAGTGAGCTTTGTACAAGATAAAGACCATAGTTAGGTGCTGGAGAAATTCAGCTGGCCTTTGGAAGGGATCCTAGACATGTGCAAGTGCTTATGCCTGCATGGGAGCAAAGCCAGGCAAAGTACAGGTATGAATGATGACAGCTGTCCTCCTTTGCAGCCAGGGCGTTTAGGGAGACTCCCGATGTGGCGTAACCCTCCCCAAACAACTTAATTTAATCCTTTATCTCTGACATCCCTCTTATCATTCCCTTTTGCCATCACCTCATATATCACAGAAGTGTCATTCATTCATTCGTTATTAGAACTGGGCATTGACAAGTATATTTTCATAACATGTATTACTAACAAAGGCTGTTCATTAAGCTAATATTTCTAGGCCTCTTTACGATTAAACATCAAGTGTCCAGGACATATATTTTCATTGTCTCTCTGGGTTTTTGTTTGGATGAAAGCCCAAAAACCTTGTATCATAAGATGAGAGTGTTCTGGCTCAACTCTGTGTGTTTGATATCATGTAACATCATTGCTGCAAGAACAATAACCAACACGGCGACTTTGATGATTTATTGGCTTGGCCGAGTGAAAATCACCTTTTTCACTTGGTAGAGAAAAAAAACTGTTCTAGTTAAAACATAAATGAAAAAAAAAATTGGCTTTAATGATATTTGTTTGAGAACTGAGATACATAGTGTGAAAATAATCTTGAAGTTGACATCATTTTCACTGGCAGGGCTTTTCTGATCTGAGATACGTGTTTTTGATCACTCTGAGAGAGTGATTCAAAGAGTCAAGGGCCAAATTGCCAACGATTATTTCCCAACATGATATTTGACTGCAGTTTTAGGTCTGATCAGGATTTCTTCAGTTGAAAGTTTCCTTACTGGAAAAAGATGGTTCACACAAATCTGACTTTTCTCAGATATGGACCCGTTTTGAAGACATTTTCATTGAGGAAAAACTCTCCCACCCCACGGACTAGACCGTAGACCAGCGGCAACATTGGAGGTAACACTGGGCACTGACGCGGATGTGGGAAACCAGCTGTACGTCTCCTTCTTATTCTGGTTAAGGAATTGTAATTTCTGAAAAAAATGCAAACTTATTAGAGATCTTGTACTCCTTTTCCAATTTAATTTGGTGATAAAATAATTTATTAGTCCTGTAAATACAATGTGCAATAGCAGAAAGCAGATCTTAGGGAGAAAGTCAGGAGTATGGAAAGGGTAAATTATCTGTGGGTTTAAAACTAGCCCCTTTTCTACAAACGCATCTTCCTAGAGATGTTAATCCTGTGCAAATTCGTGCAGAGATCACTGGTGCACAACGTGAATCTGGGCATCCATCCTGAGGGAGAGGACTGTGAGTTGGGGACTTGTTATAGGAGTTTCCTTCAGCAAAGCAAGGCACAAAGCCTTCTAAAGGAGGTGTTGCTCAGTTTCTTTTCACAATGCAACATTGAGTTCACTTAGTGAAAAATGCGATATAAAAAAAGTCAGGTGTTAGGACTACTGCACAGCTGTCACCACATAGCAATTCTCACCTATCACCAATGCAGAGAGATGCCTCTTCAGGTCAGGATCATTCTTTCTGTCATATGTCAAAACAGTTTCTACAGTAGTAAAAAGTGAGAATATATTATATAAATAATATATAAATGATGTATATTATTAAGAATTCCTAGATTAGTATTTTACAGGAATCTAGAATGATGTCATAAACAAATCTTGTTGGCTTCCTTATTTTTGAAATGCAGTAAATTCTTCCCTAATTTTCAGTCAATATGTTTCACAATGTTTCTGCAGAAATCTATCAACTATTTCATATGAATCTGATTAAACAGAGCAAAATCCCTGAGCATGACAAATTCCTTCTTAGTTTGCCCCAAAAAGCCTAACAAGAATAAAAGTTTCTGATGTTCCTTGTTTCTACTCAGCATTGCATTTGCATGCAAAATCCTGGGAAATGATCAGATAAGACAACACGAACATGCTGGTGATTTCTCTCCTTTGAAAGAAGTTCCTGAAACAAACTCCAGGTACGTGACCCTTACAAAAACAGCTGAGTTAGAAGCTGTTTGGGATCACTTGTTAGTCAGTCACTTTCCTTTCCCCCATGTCTTTACAAACTCACATAGGCTGAGTTTCCAGTCCTTTGTGTGAAGCCAGGGATACATTAAGGAAGGGGAATCCACAAGGGAGCAGGTAAATGGTTGCTGAAGAAACATTTGTGTCGTAACCTGCAACCACCCGAAAGTAGCTGCCAAAGAGCCAGTGAGCCATAAAATGGTAGGGGTCAACTATCCACCAGGACTAGTTTTCTAAAGCGAATATAGTCATAAATCCTGAGCTATGCTTAGAAAGAATTTGCATTCCTTATGTGCCAGATACAGACATTTCCTAGACTCCTATACCATGATCCTCAAAGATTCTTAATTTTAAATACTAATAAACAAAACAGAATTTGATATTGAGCAATGTTTCCTCTCCTTGCTTGATCTGAGATACACTTGTGTTCATTGTCAGGAATCGAATGCACCTGGCTAATCTGGGATATGGGAGAGCTCTAGCTGACACAGATACCAGTTTCCCTCAGTTCCTCAAAAGAGTGAAGACTTGTTTGGGTACCTTCACTTGCCACAAGTCTTTCTGTTCAATATGCTTTTGATACAGTTCTTTGAGAACAGGCGAAAATAAAAAGGCAAAATGACAATATTTGGTGGGATTTTTTTTTTAATTAGATAACACTGTTGGTTATGGTTAATAAATGTCTGTTTATCTCTCTATCTCATATTGTTTAAACTTCTTGTTAGCATTGCTTGCAAATCCCCTACCTGTCTCTGACCCACAAGTTATCGTCATCCTTTTTTCTTAAATGGTCTAGTCATGTCAAGCCCGGAGCAGTTATTATCGTAAGTTTTATCAGTTATTATCAGCTGTTATTGTGAGTTTGGAAGATCACAGCTCTTATTTTGGACCTGAAAGTAGTGAAAGCGTGTCTGCTTTTTCTCAGCTATATTTACTGGTTTAATAGACACATGACCTCTGTCTATACATCTGGCCTCTCTGACTACAGTCATCTGATCCTCAACGCAATCATCTCCACATCTTCCTACTAGCCATCCATATGTGAGTTGCTCATAATGAAAAGTGAAAAAAAGGGATATTTGAGATTGCTTCCTTACAAGCTTGGAAAATGTTAAGCTTTTGCTTAGCTTTTCTGGTAATATTAATTATTATCTATTAATTTGTTAGAAATGCCCATATTATATCACACAGTTGCAGAGAGGTCATCCCATTCCTGCAGTAGACAAATGTACTTGAGCACTTCGAAAGGACAGCAGTTTTATTTATCCAATTTGACTTTTCTGTGAGATATATGGAAAAAGATTGTGCTTATCTTAAAGGGTGCACAGGGGAAACAGGGAATTGAGCAGGAGAAGGAACAGGGAATTGAGCAGGAGAAGGAACAGGGAAGAGCAGTCGCTAACACCAGATGCTCGAGACCTGGAAGTTAAAGAGCTAAAGGACTCCGGAGGTACAAAAGTGAATCTGGGGACAGAGGAGAAGTGTAGGGCAGTCTGTGTACAACAAGGGGGTGAAGTGAAAGGCAGATGTAGGTTTTTAATTAAATCAACGAAAAATTGTGGAAAATAACTGGGAGCTGAGTGCACATCAGTAATTAGTGTTCCTGTCTCTCTGAATCTTTCCAAACCAACCTTCTCTAACTCATCCACCATACTGATATCCAGCCTTTCATAAACCTTCGTTATCTTCAACAGTTTATCATCTGTTGCTCGCTGTAGGAAGATCTATTTCCAACTCTGAACAACCCACCTTTTGTTTGTGAAATTTCAAGTAGACACCACCGTGCTTTTTCTCCAAGCTGCTGTCAGTCTCAGGAGGAGTTTCTGTGGACTACTGCAAATTCCTCAATCTCTTTGACTCGGTTTGAGCTGCTAGACTGCTAAAATCATGAATGTGACGCCTATCTCTCTGACCAATATTGTCTCATGCTCACTTATGATTGCTTTTTATTTATTGTCTCTGGCCTCACCTTTAGTTTGTAATTTCTTGGTAAGGGCTTCCAGTCTGGTCACTGTTTGTAAAGGGCTCATGTCAGTGGATCTTGATTCTTGGCTAAGACACTCAGGCATAACGTTAGTACTCCAATAGATGAGGATGGCATTGGTAGGGACGGCTAACTGATGCCAAAATATTTATCTGCATAAGAGATGAAATTTACTTCAAGAGGCAGAAAATTGTTCAGATTCATACAAGCCTTGAGAGCCAGCTGGAGCCTATGGGACCCTGGTAAGCTCACCCTTACACCAGCATACTCAGGAGAAATCTGGAAGGAATCTTTCCTTTATCTGCTGGGAATGGGTAAAGTAGTACAAAAAGGAAAGGAAAGATGATTAGGATCAGACAATCAGAGAATTGTTCGGCTTGGAAGATACGTCAGGAGGTCTTTTAATCCAACAGAATATGTCAACTTTTCAGGGAATTTTTTTTTTTTTTTTTTTTTTTTTTTTTTTTTTTGAGGAGGGTAGTTGCTGATTCGTGATATTTGAAGTCTCTGGATTAGCAAGAGGACAGTGGCATGACCATGGGCACAGGTTATGACAGTCCATTTGGTCCCACATGTAACAGGAGGATAATTAAATAAGCAGGCACAAATAGACCATATAATGCCAAGATTTTCAAATTTATGCCTTTGAATGTCTCCTGGTTTTTGGTCCAAGTATTAAGGCATCTCATTTTCTGGAAGCACTGAACATTTGAGCCTTTGAAAATCAGGCCCTGGAAAACTGATTCAAATCATGCACCAAAAATGTATGTTTCCAGAACCATCAACTACTTTTCAAAATCTTACTGTGATTTAGATAGTCCCTTTGTTGATAATTGTTCAAATATGGTAATTGTTACCAGACCTCTGCTAAATTTCAAAAGAAAACTGATACTCACTTTAAAGTAACAGTAATGCTGCTTATTTTCAGTTTTAAAAACCAAGCACATCCCTATCTAGTGATCCTTCTTAATGAAGCATGTCTTGCATCTCCAACTCCCAGGCAAACAGGGGAATAAGCTGTCCAAATTGCTGTGCAGCCAGATATTAGCTCACTCCAGAAGAGCTGCTAGATCTCTCTCATTCAGAAAGAGCCTCCTTCATTCTGGAGGTGACTTTCATTTCTTCTAGCTGTGGTGGAGGATTTAGCATTGTGTACATTTCAGTAGGGCTTTAAATATGGGAGGCTGTCCCATGTTGTTGTAGGCTGCCCTTCGCTCACTCCCTGTCATAAGTATGTTTTAATATTGCTGAAGATGCATTTTTTTAATTGAAGTACAAAATTCAGTACAAAGAATTGAATTCCCTATTCCTAGTTCCCTTCTCACATTAAACGGTTTGGAAATGGATTGAACGATTTTGTTCTGTTACCTGGAAGCAGCTATACTAGTTGCTAGGGGGGCTTCCCCCATGAAGGGGAAGGGAGAAAGTCTGTCTGATTTCAAAGAGGCAATATGGCAAAAAGAGTTTAAAAATATTTTTATTACTAGATAAATACTTTGCAGTCACAGAAACAAATAAAATGTCACAGTGGTCATTCATCTAGCTATATTTCCTGCCTCTAGAGTTGAAGACAGTTTAGATGTTTCCTCTTAGACATCTGAATCTGATCTCACAGACTTCGTTTGGTCATAGGTAGGAATTAGACAGTGACAGCTACATGAGTGAAAGGACACCCTCCCTTTGCAGCAGCCATCACAGCATTACTTCTCTTATGACTCAGTTACAGAGCAGATGTTCTCCAAGGATTCTGATTTACCACCCAGACGAAGACATGGACATAGCTTGGCAAGGGCACTCTGAAGGAAAGTGATAGTCCTGGTGGCCTTGGGCACATGGAAAAGTGCTACAGATTAAACTGAGAGATATTACAGAAATGCAGTTGGGATGCTTGAGATAGGGGCATGGGTCCTTTTGAAACAGGAACTCATTTCTTTTTCAGGGAGAAAAGAAAAAAAATATTTTTAAAGTGCTACATAACATTACTTTTTTTCACCTAGGCAGGATCTGTAAAAAGTCATCATTATTATAATATCCATTTCCCATACTCAGTAAAGGAATAAAATGACTAGAGTTGCTTGTGAAAAGTCTGTGCTTGCCTGAGTGGTGACCTGGGGCTGCAACTGTGTGTGTACAGGTTCATGCAGATGTGCAAAATATCCCAATGGCTCCAACCAAACTTGTTGTCTTCTGCTGATAGCTGGTGGTGGACAGTCCACTGTCCTGGGACTTGAGGTCCCACATCACACCTCTGTCACAGACCAGGACAAGATCACCACATAGGCAGAGATTTTCACACTTGACAATGTAGGCTGTGTCCTAAAAAGTAAATAACAATAGAAGTAACTGCTTGATTCTTCTAGAATAAAACCCTTTATAACTTTCTTCTGTTTATCTTCATATTAAAAGAAAAATTAAACCAGCAAATCGGTAGCTCATGTTATTAGCCATGCTGCTTTCCGATAATCTCTGACACCCACCAGGTTTACTGGCTAGTTTGATGGATAAGGATCTGCAGACAATTCATCATTGTTTTTTGTAATACTCCAGTCACCAAATGTGTATTTATGTATTGTACGCTTGTTGCTAAACAAGAACAATCCAGAGTGGCTGCTTGCGTCATCACCCGCGGTTGCCTTGGAGATGAGTCACAACATGTCTCTCTCTCTGGACGGCTTCCTGCTCAGGGCTCGGGGAGCTCTTCGAGGGTTTTCCCTGCATTTCTTACACGGTAAAAAGCAGCTTTGTAAAGCAATATTGATGATTTAGTTCTGCTGTGCAGTCAGAGGTTTAATTCCTCCAGTGGTGCTAAAACTTTTACGCAATCGACTTCTATGGCCATTCAAAAGCTCCCAAACCTATCGTTGTGTGAAAACAATTTAGGTTTGAATCCTAAACACTCTCATCCTCTTAAGAAAACACCAACACCAACAAAACCCCAAACAAATAAAAAACCCCAAAACAACATGTAGAATGCACTTCCCACCCTTTTCCTGTGTGCTAGAGCTTGCAAAGCAGAGCCTGGCAAGGTCCATGGGGAGGCACCCACTTGTGTGTCAGCGAGTCTCTGCGGATGAGGCCCAAAGGAGAATTTAGATGAAAATTCGAAAATTTATTGGCATTTGTGGCTTCCCCATCATTATCACAGGATCCACAAAGCGCAAGCACTCCCCTACTCCATCTGACTCCAGACCAGTCTCAGCGTGTGATCATACCGCTATTGATTTTGGCAAATGCTTCATAGCTTTTCAGCTGAGTTTCATGCCAGCAGCGGGGGACAAGTAAGTCTTGACCTGGATGAAGCCAGAGCAACAAGGACGGAAAATGAAACTGGGAAAAGTAATGTTGCTGCTAACCACGCGTCCTTTCTGAAAGATAGCGTAGAGTTTCTCCCTTTCTCAGCAGAGTTCAAGGGCGTGATGCCTCCATGGAAGGTAGTCGCAAAGCACTAAGTTCTGGAGATTAGCACTGATGGGGAATGGATGCAAAGCAAAGACAGCAGGTTGATTGCTACAAATTCCTGAGCTGGTCAGGCAGTTACAGACACAGGCAGATAATCAAAGGTAGTTTTCCACAAGCTTTTGGGCTTTGAAAAATGGGCATTGCCCAAGCACTCTCCTCACTCAGGCCTGTGGTCATTTTTTACCTCTGTAATAGGATCTTTGTCAGTTCAGAACAAAACCCACCAAGTTTTGAAACTCCTTTTAAGAGAAATTGCATATGAATATTTTTGGATTGAACAAAGTGTTTCATTTTGACTTGGGATTTTTTGGGTAGAAGGATATAACATATGAAAGAGAAAAATGGAATAAACACAAGGTTATTTTGAATACAAAACTCAAAGGGCTCATCATAAAAAATGCTGAAATGACAGAGATTTCAGCTGTGTCAGAACATTTATTCCAGGTCCATTGTCAAATGGAGAATCAAACATAATTGCAATGATTTCACAAATGGCATTTTGATTTCAAAAGAACTGCATTTTCAAATAGAAAAAGAAAAGAACTGTAGCATGAAAGATTTTCTAATCAGCAGCAGTGAGTGAGAAAACTTCAGCAGTTGGAAACAACATGCAAAGCCTGAGAAGGGGAATTAAAAGTTCCTGAAATGTAAATATAGAGGAATTGTTTTGTTTTGTTTTTTAGTTTTTGACATCATGCGATATTGGAGTGTGACGGCTGCAGAGACCCCACCCTGCCTCTGGCAGGTGGGGAGGTAATTGGAAGCTGCCCCTATCTCCCACGGGCCATCTCCTCACAGGTGGAAAGGCCAGGGTAATGGAGGGGGGTTCTTGGCGAAAGCCGTTGGGAGCACCCTGGGGAGCCCTATAAAAATGACTCACTTGCAAGGAGTGGGGGTGTTTTTGGAGGGAGGTTAATGGGGAGCAGGCTGCTCTGCTGGCCCCCGGGGGCTGGGGCTGTGAAAAGATGGGAGTTTTTATAGCCTGAGCGGGCTGCTGCTTCTCTTTTAACGTAGGAGGGAAGGGAAAGGGGAGGAGGGTGGAGGGAGGGAATTGTTTTGGTTTTGTTTGGGTAACAAAAATCAGGAGAGAGGGTTTGCTAAAGTTATCTAGCATGACTTTTTTTTTTTAGCTTGCATGCTTTGCTGACATAAAACTACAGGAGGGTTGCTGTAAGCAAGGCTTACGTTGGGGTTTTTGTTAAGAGCCCAATACAGAGCTGTTTTAGCAAAAACCCCTGTGTTTCTGCTGGGAAAATTGTGCTCTTACTGACAGCTTATTTCACACAGTCAAAGTGGCTGTTAGGGGTGAAAGATTATCCTAAGTATGCTGCTAAAAGACCAGTTCTGCCACAGCCTTCATGCCAGAACACTTTCCTGATTTTAGCGTCCCCTCCACAGCCTCGGTAATTGTCTCAAACCCCATATTTATGTGACTGTGGTTTGTTTTGCCTTTTGTGCTACAGTTGTAAGCAGAGCCATAAAGATTTTTTCACTGTGGTGGAAAAGTACTTCAGGATAACCTGTGTTTCTTGAGAAATGAGGGCAAATCAAATGCTTAACTCCAAATCCTACTTTTCATTTGAATATTTTTTTAGAGTTCACTTTAGAAATAAAATAGAACTGAGGTAAATGTCCATTAAACAGTGGACATTAAGTCTGGACTGGATTATTTTCATTTTCTTAAACCTGAGCTCTTCCAGTCACCCAAAATGTATAGCTAATTTATATATATATATGTATTCCAAATTCAGTTAAAAATCAATTGTCTTGTAATTTCAGGCAAAGTGATTTCAAATAGCAATATTACTGTGAAATGGAAATTGTGCTTCTCTCACTATTCTGCTTTTGTTAGTTTTGCTTTTTGTGACTGGCTTTTTTCCAAGCCAAAACTAACAAGTATTAGACCAATAAAATTACAAAAGAAGTTTGCATGAATGCCCTGGGACTGAAACCAGTATAGCATTTCACATAAATTTGAGTATAACACATTGCTAAATCTCCTGTTGTCTGCAAACATATGGCTAGATTATTTACAGATTGTCCTTTTTACCTTTTTGAAGGAACAACTTGACATTAAGAGAAAAAAATATGTTTCTAAACAATTTTTGCAAAATACCTTATGAGGCGTAAAACCCAAAACAATAGTACAAAAAACCCGGTAAAATAATCAAGCTACATATCCTTTGCTGTATACTTTGGACTTAATGCACCAAAGAGTAAGTACAAGCACGCAACAGATTAGGATCCAAAAGAAGATGCAGCAAAGATGCATCTTTCTTTTTAGATGTGTCCACATGCTCCCTTTGGTTATGTTGCAGGGTGATGTGACCATGCTAACGTTAGACTGGCTAGTCCAGATGTTGGTAGCTGTCTCTTCATCATGGTTCAGAGCTGAGCATTCACTATGCTGCTCCAGTGATTTCACAGCCAGCCTCATTTCCCATAGTTTTGAGGGTGCTGACGGTAACTTTCAAGTCTAGCTTGAGTATGTCTCCACTATGTTGTCATCACTGCCATGGCACTGACTTATGTCTACAGGGAGTGTCAAACCTCCAGAGAAAATTTGGTAGTGACTCATGTCTGCAATTTCCTTCTTTTTTGTCCTTCTCCCATTCTTGCTCTCCATCCCCATCCCTATTCACGCTTTGCTCCAGATTCACAGCCTAGAGCAATATGCGGAGGATGTAATATTCCAGTATGGCACCAAACATAAAACGAGATATGTTGATGTGGGTCTGTGTGCAGAGGGACTGTTTGCAGCACACAACTTGGAGAAACAGAGCTGGGTTAACATGATGAATGTCTTTAAGCCGTGGCATCTGAAGGTCCTCAGCAAAATAACTCACTGTCTTCTCCCCTAAATGATCCCTTTTCAGTACTCAGCTCTATAAATGTGGAAAACTGAGTTCAATATATGCAGGTGTTTGCTGTTTTGGAACTGGCTTAAGTTTCTAATAACGAGCAGAGCAATGTGTTACTTTTCTGGGTGCCTCATGCCCCTGTGCTCCCCAGCTGGTGGCCATGAGCACTGTCAGGCACCTGGGTTGGCACCTAGGCAGAGGTGTATGGGTTTGTTTCCAACCAGGCGTGGTTTGGTGGCTGGCTGTGAAAAGATGGCATTTGCAGTTGCACAGGACTAGTCCTGCTCCTTCTTTATCTTGTGTGTATGTATCTCCCAGCAGTGGCTGGTTTTGTGTCTCTCCCACCTGATTCCTACGTTTATGGCTGATGATGGGGGTGGCTCAGGCCTCCTATGAAGCAAAATTGCTTCTCTTCTGCTTTCCCTTGCAGTGCGGCACACGGTGAGCATCCCCACCCAGTGCCAGCTGCTCAGAGCTGCCAAGTCCCAGAGTAGCTGTGGAGCTGTGCAGACAGATAAACACGTGATGTCCCAGATACAATGTCCTACCACAGACTCCCTCCTTTGTCAGAGCCAGGGCAAGAAGCAGAGCAAGAACCACATCACCCCATGTGTGGAGCCTTATGCTTTTGCAGCACGAGGTCTCTGATTTCCAAATTGCTGTGCCTGGTGAAACTCGAAGCCTATACATACGATGATGCCAAACAGAAACCTTTCTTTGAATTTTAGGTTTCCAGGATATGGGCTGAACTTCATTTACCTATAGGAACTTAATTCTTTCAGCCAAAACATGAATACACACAGACAGGACTGAACTTCAGGGACGTGCTTCCTCCCTTATGTTCTCTTAAAGCAGCAGCATCATAGAAATGTTGCTGACTTATGAACTCTGTGCCAAGGGCATTCATGACAAGTCATTTCCTCCCTTTCCTGAGCTTCAAAAAATGTAGAAGATTAAGTCTTATCTCTGTAGCTGGTACTCGTTGTAACAAGGTGAATAGATAGTGTTGTATCACAGAAAAAAATAGTTACAGATGGAAATGAAAGTGTTTTCAGTAAATATCTCCTGATTAGACAACTCAGGTTTTTTGTGTAAACGCTTTTTCATTGCTTCTAGGACCGAGTTAAGATAAATAGCTAGAAGCCAAAGCATTAAATGCTTTTCTTTTATTTTCTCATTTGTTCTATTACATGTAATTGTTGAAATGACAAAAGTGCACAGAAACTGTGCTGCCATAGCTACAATGCCATTTCCCTTCTACCTCTGGGAGTGCATTCCCAATACTTTCAGAGTGCTCCAACCTTTTCACTGCCAGAAGGTACCAGGTTTTGTAACTCAGGTCTGGCCCAGGAGATTCATGTTTCACCAGCGAGTTTATGAAATAAATAGATATTTATAGCTGGGTTTTATGTGCTGAAGCAGAGCAGTTCCCTTCCCATCAAAGTACTGAGCACCCTGTGGGTGATTACCTGTGTAATTACCTATGTAACCACCCTATAGGGTGCCTGTTGGACCAGAACAAAGTGACAGTATTTTCTCTCAGTGACAAGAGGCTTTCACAGATGGGTCTGCAAGAGATTAGTAAATGCTTTTAATTCACCCAAGAGTGAATTTCCTCTGGTTTCTGGGACTGTTTCCTCCCCTACAATTGCTCGTGAACATTCTCCTTTTGGGTGACAGTAACAATGTCCCAGTAGAAAGTACTTTATGGGATGATCATGGCCACGAAGGAGACATGGCTCCCTTATTTTCTTTATAGAATTGCTCGGAAGAAATAACTCGTGCTTCAGCAGGCCAGATTTGTTTCATGCAACATCTGTGACATCTTGAACAGTGGTGGTGCTCTTACCCACTTGGAAAGTGTATGAGAAGCAGAGAACCCTTTTCCAGGATGCATTCAGCTCCAGCAGGTTGCACTGCTAGGCAAGCCTTGGCCTTGTTGTTGCTGACCACCTGGACACGTTTTGCATCACAGAGAAAGTGGGGGCAGTAATTATTGTACAGTACACACAGGACAGTAAATTACAGTGCCGAACGGCCACCAAAAAAAAAAAAAAAAAAAAAGGAGTACTGAAACAAGCTTTGTTTTTGTAAGATTATACTCAATTCAGTCATTCTATGACTACATATATTCATCTGTTTATTTATGTAATAAGCTGCCCTTGTAAGGCTCTGGCAGAGAAAAAAAAAGGAGTCTTTCCAGATGTGTGAAGAAGGCAGTTACTTCGAGAGGGTTTTATATACTGTGTTGCTACAAGAGATTTTAACTCACCAATCATCATCAAGAATATTTGGATTTTCCTTGCTAAACCTCAAAAACCTTAATGGGGAAAATCATTAAACATATAAAGTTATAGCAATATAAATATTTGACTAAAACAATTATTGAGATGGCTCTTGGGAACCTGTGTGTCTGTAAACTTTAAGGGTTATAATGAATACACACATACCTTTCTTCCTCTCTTCTTTCTCTCCTCCTCCCATGAAAGGCCAAAATTGCTTCAAGTAACGGCTGTCAGGCTGGGTAGCTTTATGAAGTTTTCCTTCTTTGCCTTATCCTAAGAACACAGTTTTCATCCCAGTGTATAGTATAGTAAAAGGTATGTTAACATCTGATGAACAAATGTAAACATTTAAAAATGAGCTGAGAAAGCTATGTAATAGCAGAGGCAGGGAGGCCACCTTGTAGCGCCTGTGTTTTATGATCTGTGCTTCTAATAACACAAGTGTGAGTATATTATAGTTCGTATTTGAAAAGAGAAAATCTTTTGCATGTCTTTCCTAAAATGTGTGAACACAGCAAAAGTCTGGAAATTAACCCCTATGAAGCCAGTCACATGAATGATGTTACTGCAAAGAAAAGTTGTATGACCTTCAGCATCACTGTTCATCTGCTTTGGAGCACTTTTTTCTTATTGCTGGCTTCACAGGAATGGAAGAGTTGCTATATTAATTGTGGGTCTTTCTGCCTTTTTTTTTTTTTTTCTGGAGAAGGAGAGAGAGAGAAGGAACTCAGGATTTGGAACCACAGTCTTTCCTCTACATGGACAAGGAAGCTCACCAGAGAAGAGCTTAACTTGGATTCCAATTTTGGTCATATTTTAGAAGGTTACGTAAGATTAAAATAAGGACCTGAGCCTATGATTCAGTGAGCACCTTCTGGGAATTACAGCCCGAAGCCTGAAGCGATAAGATAAGGAGAAGTAA
Source organism: Bucorvus abyssinicus (assembly GCA_009769605.1). Classification (NCBI taxonomy): domain Eukaryota; kingdom Metazoa; phylum Chordata; class Aves; order Bucerotiformes; family Bucorvidae; genus Bucorvus; species Bucorvus abyssinicus. The sequence goes on from CM020033.1 coordinate 22,409,530, forward strand.
CAGTGGGCTGTTTCCTGCATCCAGGATGCCTCTCTGGCTCCTCCAGGAGACAAAGGACTGGGAGGTCCCTCTGGCCTATCTTTGAGGAGTTCGTCTGTCATAGATATCTCCCTCTCTGATACCCTTCAACTTTGAAACAGATCATAATAATTTCCAGTACTGAACTTCACAGCTATCTCTGATAGGACAGAGAAGGCCTTTTGATCTCTCACTAGAACAAGGTGAAGCCCTCTGCAGGTCTATTGGACATTGCTCTTCACTCTGAAGCTGACCAGTGCCTATACGTCCTGACCCTAACTTCACACAGCTGCTGTAGGTAGGGTACACTGTATGCCCTTAGAAGGAGTTTTATTGATGCAGCAGATTGATTTCCTCCTCTGTTCCCTTTGAAGTGATGTCACTATTTTGAATTTATGTGATTAAACCAGAGTAGCCTTAAACACAGCCTATTCATGTGCCAGGATATTGTGGATTTAGTGGAAGCTCAAAACAAATCAAAGTAAAGTATGAAGCTCTATGTTTTATGTCTTTATTAACAAGTTCAATCAAATTTTAAATTTAATTACTTGTATAATCAAACAAAGGCTCCATAGTCTCTCAGTATATTGCACAGTTTCAGGATCCACAGATATTGCAGAAGGGGGTATGCCTTTTCCATAAGCTTTTAAGGGATTTAATTACAGTCATGTTTCAATAGTCATTTCAACTCAAAATGTAACTGGAAGTCATCAAATGAAGTTGCCTTAAGATGGCTATAGTGTGCTTGTGTGGGAATAATGAAGGATGTATTCTTCATCACACCCACCACACAGTCTGTGTTGCCTTCCTTATAGCATGTCTTAAGAACAACACACAGTAAAGCGCTGTTACTGGCTAAGCACTGAATGTCATTATAGCATCCAATCCTACCCCTTGTAAACTGCTCTTCAGTAGAGGCAACAGCCTTAAGATAGTCAACCCCTCTGGTGCTCTCTTTGCAGGCTGTGTTGTGTGAAGACACTGTCTTAACTACAAAACTTCTACATTATGCTGAATATTTCCTTCCATCAATACTCTCCCAATTTGGCATCCTCTGGTGCATTTGTGCTAGAAATATTCCTCGACCTCATATGGGTTTCAATGTATGGAAAAGTACTGCGTTTCCCATTGCAACATATAGTTGTCTGTAGCTGTACCAAAACTTCTTTGGAAGAGGCTGGTAACTAGAAGAGAGTTAAGAGATACTCAGGATAAATGCCATTTCTAAGGAAAAGTGTGAGATTTTATCAATAATGACACTCCTGACTGGGGTAAAAAAGGGCTACCTAAGGTGTAATATTGATCTATAAGGACAGTTCTGCAATTTCTTTGCATGGTAATGGAATGTAAATGAAAGGCTTGGGACATCCTTGTCATGCAACAGGAACAAAGTCTGCTCTGCCACCTAGCAGCAAGCACAACACAGTACTCAGCCAAGAAAAATCCCAACCCTCTCTCTGCAGTTTCAACTCCTGTCAGACCACGTCTCCAAACCAATAGATACGTTTCCCGTGAGATTTTGTTTTTCTCCTATTGGTGGTCACAGCAGATATGGAGGGATTAAGCATGGCCTTGGCCATCAACTGAGGCAGTGTCAGCCTCCCATAGGCTAAATGAAGTATGCGCAGAGCTGCTACATGTGCAAGTGGAAATGGGGATGATCACATTCATTTACACCCCCACCCCCCCAAGACTGGAACTGGATTGTTGTGTGCAGCAACACCAATAACAGGAGCTGACCTGACAGAAAGGCTCAGTTTCTGTATAATAAGGAATTACTCTCTGTGTGAATGTTTTCAGCTTACTTAGTGGACAGCTGCTGGAAAAACAATCTGGGAATTAACATGATGGATCAAGATGAGAAACCTCTTGACATAGAATCAGAACATCTGCATGTTTCCTGACCACAGGCTGAAACAGCAGAGTTGTTTTGCCCGTGCAGAACATCCTTGAAATAAAGACATCGGGAGAGCATTAAAGAACTAAAAACTTTCTCAGGAAGAAAGAGACAAAGAAGTAAGTCCAATGACGCTCTTTGCAAGCCCAAGTTCAAAAAACACAAGCTGGAGGGAAGGACGCTTACAAAACTTTATTGTTTTTTAATTTTGTTTGCTCTTAGGTGCTTTGATTCTAAAACATTCTTGTGGGGTTTTCCCTTAAGCTTTGTTCACTGCTTCAGTCAGTGCTTACTGTGCTGAGGTTAAGTCCAAGGCTTAGTCTAGTTTATTAAGGAAATCACAGTAAAGAAGTGGAGAGGACTGCCCTGTCTGAGCTATGATGGCTGGAGAGCAGAGGAGGTGAGCTTGGGGAGGCCACGGGAGTTAGAGACTCTCTATGCCCTGCAGCTGTGAAGGGCATAAGGTGACGTTTTCTCTTGTGCTCTGTCTTCTCATTCAAGTCAAAGCAGACAGAGAGAAACATAAAGAAGATAGAAAGCTACACTTACACTGCAAAGCAACTACAATAGAGAAACCTGTGTTTGGTTTCATGAAATCCATTGCAAATGGCCGTGGAAGAGTGTCTGTAGTCAAGAGCTCTGTGCCTGGCACGTGCTTTGTTGGTGCCCATCCTAGACCTTGTGTCATCAAAGGAGGAGGTGGTGGGAACTGTGAGGTCACATTTCCCCAGTGAAATGCAGCCTGCTAGCTCAGACTGTCAACAAGATGCTGCATTTAGAGATACACTGTGAACTTTTCAGGCAAAGTTGGAGCCACAGCCAGCCAAAAAAGTCCTTCGTCTAGGATTCCCTGGGTAACAGGCAGTTTGCATCACTGTCTTGAAGCTGAGCAGTTTAATTCTGCCATAATTGGCTTTGATTTTCAAAGTAGGTGGTCTGAGCAGGAACTGCTGCTCCTGAGGAGAAATACAGGTGGCTGACGGCTGAGCTCGATCTGCAGCCCCATAAATGGCAACAGGGCACAGTCTTGCTGGGAGCCTCAGAAACTCTTTCTTCCCTCTGAGCATGCATTTCCACTGTTCCCTGTCCCCCAGCATACTGTGCAGCCATAAATTTTGCCCCCAAGCTCCCTTACTCTGCACAGTTGTTAATTTTCACATGATTTTTTTTTTTTTCCTGGATTTTGCAGTGCTGAGATTTCACCAAGGCTGCAGTAATTTCAAAGTTTGGCCTATTTAGAATCAGGACAACTGCCCAAATCCATTTATTACAAACATATGTTATGAATTCAGTTAAAACAAACAGTCTCTTATTTTCCAAGTCACAATAATTACTCTCCAGACTTACTTAAAGCAAACATCATTTAAAAGTAGTATTTTTTTAATAGCAAATCCATTTGAGTAGTGAGTTTGAGATCAAAAGGTAGGCAAAGCTCTAATGTAGGCTAAATGAAACAATAAAACCTATCAGAAAAGTTGAAATCATAGTGTTTGCAAGGTTGTCTCAGTCTCTGTCTTCACCCTTCCACTTCTTTTCTCAGTTTTTATATTTAAGACAAAACAACACAACACAAAAATAAATAAAGGACAGCAAAATAATGCAATGGTCAAAAGACAGGATGTGTTCCACAGCCAGCCTGGAGGTTTTTTTGCATCCTTCCCAGCCTTGGTCCATGGGGATGGCAGCTGGAACTAGTGCCTTTTTGCAAGCACAGTTCGCATTCACTTGTCTGCCCTTGATTTGTTTCGGAAGAAATCACCCCACAGCTTCAGAGTGGTCTAAAAACAAGACAGGCATTCTGAAGTGAATGCCTCAGGGTGAGTGACGCCACACATCTATTTTATCAGCACTCGGATGCGATCCCTGCAGTGAGTTTCCACCGTTAGAGCAGCTGAGCTTTTTGTGACGACACAGACCACTGCCATGCAACGTCACACTCCTTAAGAGACAATGTTGAAGCCTGGCTCACCTTTTTCGGGGGGATTAGTTGGTGTAGCAGAAAGCTTTTATATCTGTTCCATGAAGTAGAGTCAATAAGCCTAACAAGTTTGTGTGTATGAGAGCTGACTTGTCAAAATGAAGGAGAAAGGTTTTTGCAATGCTCCTACCTCAGGTCAGCACAGGACAACTGCTGCAAAGGTTTGGCACAGGTTTTAGACTGTGGCCAGAGCTGGTCTGTGGCCTTTTGTTTGTCAATCAAAGCTCAGAAGTACCAAGTACCAGTGGTGCTCCCCACTGAATGGAGAAGTTCTTTTGGTGTCAGTAGGTAGGGAGAGTATACACAGAGCTATTAGATTTGTTTGGAGGAACAAATTAACTATTTGTGAAGAGCTTTTATGCTCTGCAAAATCAGATGGACAGCTTCACAGGCACCTGCCCTGGGGCACAGTGCCCTCACAGCCTGGTTGATTGACCAGAATGAGTACAGTTCAAGAAACACATCTTCATTTCAGTTATTCAACAGGAAAGGCAAAGCAAAAATCGAAGCACTGTTCTTTATTATGCTGTTCTGTACTTTTTGCTACAGATTTCTATAAGGATCTTTGTATGGCATCAAGGTCTCCCCACATCTCGCTCTTTCAACATGTCCGTTCCTCCTGTGGTCACCAACATGATACAAGTGTGACTGTTTCTGAGCACAACGCACTGAAAGCTGTGACCCAGTCATAGCAGAGGTCCACAGATTCCAGCCTCCACTCTTAGATTTTGTCTGTAGATGTTTATGGTGGGGAGTGTTTGCCGTTGCCATGGGGTGAGAGGGAGAAGGAGGGATAACACAGACCATTTGGTGATGATAATCCATGAGGTCATCAATAAAGTATCTAACTGGCCTGGGCTCCCAACATCTTCCATTCCTCAGTCAGCAACTTTTGCACATACTGCTTTCTTTCGTTGTGATCTCACTTGAAATGTCAAAGAAGGTCTCCCTATGCGCCATGCTCTTGATGACTTTGATCAAAACTACCCTTTCACAAGGTGCATGAGATCTCAACACAAGGCCACAACAGAGGAGTTCTAAAATGTTCCTGCACTTCCATAGCTTTTCGGTGTGTGGGGGCAGGTTCCAAGTGGGTGCTAATCGGCATTGTTCACCAGAGCCTGTAGCAGGATGCCATTCTACCCTGGCTGTGCATTTAATCCCAATTTTGCATTCCTGTATACTGCTCTGTGAAGCACCAGCTGAAAATGATGCTACTTAGTATTTTGAAAGGCATCTTCTGCACAGAGTGGAAGGCAGCTTCCAGTAATTCTCCACTTGACAGTTATTTAATACATTTCAGCTCTGGTTTCAGTTCTACATTTAGATTTACAAAAAAAGGATTCCTGACATTTTGTCAGTTTTTTCATCCATGCCTGTATTCCCATTTCATCTCACATTTCCTCAGTTCATTACAGCAACCCCTGCTATGACAGTATAAAGCCACACACAAAAAGCCCTTTCATGGCTAATTCACATTGAAATCTATTTTTGAGAGAGAAACTGAACTGAAGCAGCATGACTCTCTAATTCACTTTTTCTTCTTGTCAGCAATGGGATTGACAGGACTGGGGTACAGACAGACACACTGTCACCTTCAGTTTAAATGCCCCACCGGGACTTAAATTCAGAATGAAGGGAGTGAAAAAATTCCAGCCCAGCCAAAATCTAAAACATATTTAATGTATACGCCAGATGGGGACAGCTATCATCTACTTTTGTGAAGAGAAGCTGGATGCCTGTGAGACAGCTTCTGTACTGAAGAAAAAAGCAGTTGTGGGCTCCTTAGATCTGTAAAGGCTCAACTTGCAGTTGCTGCCTATATGCCAAATTATCTTTGGGCTTTTACCTAGCAGGTATCTTTCTTCCAGAACAGACTATCTATTAGTAACCTTTCTCATGTTTGTTTGCTATAATAGCTTAGAAGGTGGGGCCTTTCTTCTCCTACACCTGTTTCAGCCAATGTGGAGCAGGTCAGAAGGTCTCATGGCTTTTCTGCTTGTTGTTTCTTCTGGCTTGTAGCACAAGAATGAGGAGAGATTGAATGAAATTCAAAGATAGCAAGTTCAAAATGGAAGCAAGAAAATGCTTCTTCACATTTTGGCGCCTATATGTGTCTTGACATAGCATCAAGAAAATTAAGACTAGAGAATGTTCCAAAATGAGATTACATTTGACAATGTATTCTGAAGAAGACATGAGGATGCAGGTGTTGAAAGTCAATGACAGAAATATTTTGGAAAGAACAGAAACCCTATGGCTCAAGATTTTATCTAATCTTTCTTCAGTATGGGGAGGAGATCTTTGTATACTTTAGGTGATACTTCAACCATTTTACAGAGGATTGTTGGTAGCTTTATCAGATATAACTGGTGTTGATTTTTCTCAGAGAGAATCTTGGACTAGCCAGGCTTCCAGGCGTACTGAAAAGCCTTTTATTATTATTAACTCCACATCCTCTAAACCTTTTCTGGAAGTGGTTTATGTTAGCCTAAATTCTCCTTCCAGAGAAACCAGACTTCTCCGAATCCATTTGGTTTCTTACCATTTTCAGTTCTGACAATTTGGTTTCAATTCTCACTTTTGCCAGCTCCAAGCCTGGAAATACCCCTCTGCCCCGCCTGGTGTCTGAGCTCAAAGGATGCTGCTCACTGCATGGCTGCCCCTTTGGTTTTCCTGTCATGTACAAGTTGAGCCCTTTGGAGTGCAATTGCTGCCAGTAGGATCAAAACAGTGATCAGAACGGGTAGTGATCCTAAGCATTAGCTCCATTGGATACTTAATTACTAGGATTATTTTATATTTTGATGAATTGAAGTAACACTGGCTCGAACTGTTGGACAGAAGAGAACTTCAGTCCTACTGATGACCATGTAGACATAGCTACGCCTCAGAGGAGGGCAGTTCTTCCTCATGAACTCTCTGTGTTACCAGATGGAACCACCATTAGGTCTCCTGGCACATGCAGGTCACTGCACCTGATAAAACAGATAAACTATTACTTCAAGATGGAATTTTCACCTCCAGGAAGGTGTAAGGATTAATATATAAGAAATCACAAAAACACCCCACAGCCACATATTAATAGACAACCTATTCACACTAAGCAGTTTGATCCACTTGTTCATGAGCTGAGGGTGAAAAAGCATATCCTTGCACAATCACACCTCAGACACGCGTCCACCAACGTCAGTTGCTCTGTACAGTAATGTCAAACTTGTTCCACAGTCAGCGCCAAATTCCACGTCCAGCTACTCCCAGAAGGCCAGGATATGAATTTCAGGCAGCATATTTTTTGACAGCCCAGACTGGCACACCCACTGACCTCATGGGGAGGTCTGCGCATACCTCAGGGATAGAATATGACTTTTAAGTAGTAAATTGTTGTTTATCTGCTCAATGCCTTCTTACAGTCAGTGTTGCTGAGTAAGATATGTTCCCCTTCCAGGTCTCTGCACTTTCTCCCTTATCTCTTCCATCCCCTGTTCATCCATCTTCTCTCCCTGTTCTCATCCATCTTTTCCTTTTTCTGTAGTTCATTCCCTGTAATAGCTCCTGGTTTCCACCGTGAAGCAAAGAAAGATTTCATATTTCCATCTCTGGGATAAGAGCTGTCAGTAGAATAAACTTACTCATTAAAGATAAAACCAGTAGATTGTATTTCAATGCGATTTGTTTTCCACACGTGCAGAGCTCACAGTCTGCTAAACCTTTGATTTACCCAGGCTGGGATTATGCCTTTTAAGTCCTATCATTTTAGACGACATTCAGGCATTAAATTTGATGTCAAATGAAGATAAACGAATCCCAAACTATCCTTTCAGACTGTCTATAGGCCCAGGAAAGTAATTCTACTGCAGCTGCATTAATAAAACTTCTTGCAAATTTCTCTTGCAGTTGATGTGGTTGCAGAGGTATATTGACAGTTGGTTTCTGTGTATTTCTAAGCTTCTTGGTGACATGTTCATGTTTTCATATTATTCTTTTTAGTGAAAAAGTTACTGAAATTGCCAGGTTTTTAAGTAGTTGCTCTTTATTTTTCTTGTTCAAAGTTGTTAAATACCAATAATTCTTTTTTGACTCTTTGTTGGGCAATGAGGAGGGTGGGAAGCTCCAATTAAATGAAGGGTTTAGACCCTGGAGGATTGTGGGAGAGGAAATGGAAGGAGACTAGTAGTGGTATTTTTTTGGCACAAAATGCCGAAATAGAAAGCAGAATGGGAACAGCAAGGTAAAGCACTGTAATATTTTACCAGAAGAGGAACCAAAGAGGAGATTAACAGGGGTTTTGCCCTTTCCTCTACAGCCCCACCCATCCTAAAACACAGTCCGAGGAAATATTAAATCAATCACACACAGTGAAAACATCCACCGCAAAAGCAGGGATGATTCAAGCGGGAGACTTTGAGAAAAACAGAGCAGAGTGAAGTGGGCGGCAGTCAGCACTCACTCACCTGCTCTCTTCAGTTCACGTGTCTGTGAAATTGGCTACCTGGGTTAGACCTCTTAATTCGGACTTTTACACCAACCCTTGCAGTAACCTCGATCTGGTGAATTGTGGCTCACTCTAATAAAGCCCCAGATATGTCATTCCCCAAAGACTTTGCCAGGATGGGCAGCCTACCACTAAACTGTCGAATATCTTGTCAGTCCTGACAGCTCCCATGGGATTGCTCCCCAGTCCTTTCCCGCGGAAGGGAAGTGGCAGGGTCAGGGCTCCCTACACCCCACGGACCAGCCACAGATCTCAGTGGGGACAAGGGCTCACCCGCACCCACCGCTCCTGGAAAGGGCTCTTGTGCGTTACCCCAAATCCCCACCTTCAGGAACCCCAGAGGATGGGGCGTATTCACCTCCCTAAGTGCACAGTGTAAGCAGCTTCCTTTCATTAAGGAGCTGCTTAAAAAAGCACAAACGGCTCTAAACTAAGTTGGGAACCTCAGTGCGGTGTAAATTATAGATACAGACAGAGGGATAACAGGGGTGGTGAGGCCTGGGATAGACTCTCTACATACTTGTGGCAAGCTTTAATAGATTCGGTAAATAACTGAGAAGTTATGTATGGAGATAAAGGCGAGGTGTATCATCCTCCCGGCTGCTGGTCTGCCGTGAAGTGACCCGCACTCCGCTTCTGTGAACCCAAAGAGCTGCTGGAAGACAACTCAAGGGAGGATCTGGGCCTAATTTACCCAAGAAAACAAGAACTAACTTTAGAAAAAAAAAACCAAAAGACTTACTGATTCTTACACTAAACGTGTTTGTTTTCGTAGCAGCAGGTGAATAATGTCAGAGGGGGAACTTTAATCAAAACCAGAGCAAGTACACTACTGTGGCTTTAATTGAGGAATAATTAATTTTAAAGTGGTGCAAGTTAAAGTTTTCTCAGGTTGCTCATTACACGGCATTTGTATATAATCACTCACAATCACACAATGCATCCTGGGACACATTAAGCATTTAATTTTTGTGTATTTAAAAAGGAGCTTCTTGCTGTTAAATTGCTCACAGCCCTTCCAGAATCCACCAGGGTTTACACAGCTTTTGCCAATGTTTGCACTGACAGCAGAGGTGCTAACAGATCAGTAAGATAATTTTCCCTCAGGTCTACGCAGGAAGTTTCTGTACTTTCCCAAAGGAATCTAGAAGACAGTCTACAATATTTAACAAAAATGGGTTCATTGTCAAATACGTTCCTTTTGTGCCAGTCCTGTGGTTTCTTGGGTTACACTTGTTATGGTGTCTTTCTCTCTCATACACAGGCACGTGCACACGTGTACACACACAGAGACAGCACATCAGGCATTGTTATGACATAGCTACTTTTTAGGACTGTAATTATTCCAGATCGTGCCAGCTTAATAAAGGTCCTAAAGCAAAAAGCCTTAAAGGATTTTTTTCTTCTTTCCAACCTGTAGCTTGCCTGGCACCAAGGGATGATTTTTTTCTTCCATGGGCAAATGAAAAATCCAACAGAGACTGCACTGCCTGCACAACGGCGGGCAGACTTAACGCTCTGCTTACACAGGACACTGCGCAAAGCCACCGGCTGCTCTGTCCTACAGCTTCTGTGTGACAAGGGTTAGAGCTGGGCCAGCTACTAGACGAATGACAGACACTCTATTACGCCCTTTATTTTTGCCCTTGCAAAAAGTGCAAAAAGTGAGAAACCACTAGAGGACAGGCTGGAGGGACACTTGGTGCACCTTGTCTCTATCAGACACAAGTGCAATACTGTCCAGGCATCTTTACCCACCGATTTTCAGTTTAAGGAGTATCTTCATTAAGACTGAAGAGCATGACCTACCAGTTTGCCCAGGGTGTAACTGGGCAGGATGCCTTTGAGTCGTCGCCAGGAGAGAGCATCACAAGAGCACAAACAGACATGTAATGGGTACCAAAGCAAATCTGCATCTGAAGCCACGCCTAGGCTGGCCTGCAGTGAGGATTAGTCAAATTGGCTAAAATCAAACGAGCAATAAACATATGAGCACTGAACTCAGAAAACATAAGGGCACCCAGAAAATCACAGCAGTTTCTCAATGTTTGTCAGGGACATGCAGCAATGACAGTGTAATTGTACCAGTCCCAGAACTTGGGGAGTATTTTTAAGAACGTCTGTCAAGCTAATGGATGCACAGCTTCTGAGTGTTCTGTTTTTATGACTTAAAAATCACTGTTCAGCAGCAATTGCTTTTTCTTAAGAGAGGAGAAATTTGCACTTCTGAATGTTTTCTTCAGGATTAATTGATTTAATGAAAGACCTAAATAGGCACATTATTTACCTGCACTGTTTTAATTTACTGAAGAAAAATTTTCGGGTGACATGGTCATGGATGCAGCACAAGAATCTAATATATTACATTTCCTAATTAACAAATCTTTCTTACTGTTACAAGATGAGAAGCTTCTTGGAATATGAATTATTAGCATGAGTTATTCCCCAAATTTGTTTATGTCTGTTAATTATTTGGTTTCTGAAGTAGCATCCCAGATTTCAGAAAACACAAATACTGAAGTCTGGAATACAGACAGGATTTTGTAGCTGCTTCAGATGCTTTTGTCGAGCTTTACAAAGGCTAGTTACTTTCACAGGTCTATACCTGCTTGCAAAGATGCAGCATTCAATATATTAAATCAGTGTGCTGAAGGACACATTTGGTTAAGTGAATCTTTTGAAAGATGACCTTCTTTACCTGGCTATTGTGGCCATACATTTTCAGCTTCAATGTCGTTCTCAGCACGTGGCATGTAGGATATATTCATTTCATATCTTCATCCCCATTTCTAAAAAGTCAAGTATTGATATAAACATGTCTGGTCAAACATGAACCCTGAAAATGAAGCATGATTGATACCAGAATACTTTTTCAATACCTGAAATCACAAAGTTTCACATACTTTCTTGAGTAATTTTTCCTTTTACACCTTTCTGACTCTGATAATCCATAGCTGGTTTACAGGTTATTTCCTGAATAATGTGCTTTGTTGTCATCTTAGCATCTATTACTTCTACCCACCCAATTCATCTCTTCCCTCCTTGTGAGCAGCATGCTTGGTATTTTTGAGGAACAGGCTCATTTCCTGAGAGGAAATGTGTTTCATACTAAAAATCTCCGCGTTGGTTGTCTCAATTGTATTTCTGTTAGTGTACTTCTAGTTTGCTCTCTCACTCTTGTTTTCCTCATTTCTCTTAAAATTTGCCCTCTAGAAGTGCAGCAGTCTCACCTATGGTAACTCCACTATTTACTTTGTACTGCAGTCCCTCTAGTCATCCCTTCCAAAATGTTGTCTGCCTTCACCTCCGTGATTATTTTCTCCCCTGTGCTTAAGAGGAAATACCATGTACGATTTGTAGTTTTGATGCCTTGTCCTGCAGAAAGTTACCTGCAGAGTCCAGGTGGCAAAAAGCTCTATGAACTTCTGAAGGTGTGTGTGAACATACGGATTATTGCAGTGGAATTCTTTAGCAATGGGCCCGAAACACAGGGCTGTTTTGTCTACCTAGCAGGGTGCTGGTTTTAGCACGTCTGTGCTAGCAGTCTTATTCCCAGCCTCATCTTTCCACTCTTGCTGCTGGCATCCTCCTGCCAGTTGAGGAATCTCTTTGCCAACTGCTTTTGGTCTTCATTGAAAATGAAAGACAACGCCAACATTCAGTGGACGTATTTTACTTCTGGGAAAAAAACTAAGCAATGCGAACTCTCTAAGCAGGTTAAGCAGTCTCAGGAGCTAAGACAAAAGCATGCTAAGTGTCCAATCTAACTTGCACATGGCCTTAAACAACCCGTGTCTTCCAGCCCTTTGTTCATAGAAATTTCCCATGTAGCAATTTTGAGGCAGGGAAAAGCTGTCCAATATTTTGTATACATAGAAGCTGTGAAGCTCTCTGTTCAGACAGAAACATTTGAGGAACAAGTGACCCTTGTAACAGGATATGTGTGATCCCAAAAGGCAGTGCATCTACTTAACCAGATGACATCGCAGTCCTGCATATATTATCATAAAGATTGGTACAGGAAGGGATTTAACTGAGAATACAAGTTATCCTGCAGAACAAAGGTGAGTTGAAGGTAATGGCACTTGAGCTATCGCTCCAGCATTCTAATGACAGGACATCAAAGCGAACCCTGGAGTTGCAAGCGCTGTCGTCTGATGAACACAGGAGAAGCCCGGTCTGGATCTGATGTTCAGCTGCTGCAATGTGTATGTTGGGCATGCTAAATTCACTGCTGAAACAAGTCAGCAGAGAGACAGCAAAACTGTTTTAACCAATTACGTTAGAGATAAATTTCCTTTTCTGAAGCCTTAAGTGCCTTAATTCTACACATTAGATAGTGCTGAATAAACAGTGTTTCATATTGTTAAAATAACTCCCAAATCATTACAAATATTTGCCTGTTTTGATGAAGACATTTATATCAAAGCTTAACAACTGTTTGTAGCTGCATTCTAAGCCATTTTAGTGTTTTTATCTTGGCACGAGGAGAAAAAGTAAATATTTCAAAAAATTAAATGGTTATTGTGATCATCCCTAGGAGACTAGATAAAGACAATTCCCCCTCCATCTGTTGAACTTTGAGCAAAAGGAGAAGAAAAGGTAAAAAGGTTTCTCTTTCTTACCTTCTGCAGGACGTCAGCATCCTCAGAAATGTCTAGTACATGCCCTCTGCCACACCAGGCTTGCATTCAGTGAGTAACACAGCAGAGTGTGGGTAATTTCAGCGTAGTTGCTTTCATATGTATTGGTAGAAGTAGTTAACATGGTTAGGCACAGATGCTTGATGCTGCTCCTCGTTGGGTAATTTCAGACATGCTTGTGCTGAGATTTTCAAATATAATTTGAAGTGATCTCTGTAACCCTTTGAAGCAGCCCAAGCTGGGAGAGGATAGAGCACCTGCCTCCTGGCACTTACAGGATATTTCAGTTCTGAGTACGGGAAATCAGTAGTCGCCTGTGAACATTTTGACTTCACTCCTTTTCTGTTGAAGCTAAGGTGTCCATTTCACAGTGGTTTATTTTTGTCTGATGTGGCAGAATAAAAACAGCCCATAACCTGATTATTTCCCCAGGAATAGTTTGGGCAAACAATGTCAGTGTGTTCGTTGTGCTTGCTGTCTCTATGTACATTGCAAATGGACAGAAAAGGAGAGTTCTCTGTTAACTTATGAAGAGTCTTATCAGATCTCAAAAATAAAAGATGTTCTGATGTCAGGCCTCAGTGCTGCACTGACAAAGATGTTATTCATTTCTGAACATCTATGGTCTCACTTTGTTCAAATGTTCTTGAAGTGCATCAGAAATGTACATGTTGGTTCCATGGTGACGGAATGAAAAAAAAAAATCCACAGACTAAAAGACCCTTTCCAGATTGTACCCATTTCATGCATTTATCTATCCAGAGCTCAAACAAAGAGAAAACAAAAACATACTTGTTCCACTAATAAAGAACATTACTGATTTCCTAATGCTGGTCAGAAATGATAATCAGGATGTCTTGCTATTCCTATTTTCTTTGTACTCATATGAAAATAACATTTTCTTCAGCAAGGTGAACTTCCTAAAATCTATTTCTGTGCTCAGCCATAACAATTTTCAAATTAATTCATTACGTGCTCCAGAGTGGGGAAAAAAAATTATTCTAATTAATTTGCAGCTTCCTCAGTTGCTTTGGTAATTTCAGACACCTTGTCACCCTCAGCAACATATGTAGACTCTGATTCATGTGAGTTCATGTGAATTCTGTGGTCCCACATGAATCGGAACCAGGGATGAACTAGCCAGTAGACATGCCCTATGACATTTAGTTTCTGGGAACTCCAAAAAACCTCCCACCCTTGTCTTCATTCAGTAGCAATATGATTTAAACTCTGCCTGCTTAACACAGATGTGATCATGCTCACAAAGATGCTTAAATTATTTCCCAATTGTACTTTTAATGAGAAATTACTGGTTGCATGACTCAAACTGCAAGTTCAACTGTGCTGTTTCAGTTTAAGGAGAAAAAAAAAAGCACATACATTACTGTTCCTGGTGAGTTCGTTGCTCCTTGGACTTCCTTGTACAGGAAACAGATATAAAACGAGGCATTCCAGATATCAGAGAAATATGACATGCTGCCTTTCTCCTCTCTCCCTTTTTGGAAGACTTATGTTTCCAGATTCCCTGCTAGAAAGCTCAAATTTGAGAAGGGGAAGGGGGGGGTGGCGGTTGGGGGGGTTGGTGCTGTTGAAGGAAAAGGAAGGAAGAAAGAAATAAAGGAAGAAGGAAAAAGAAAGGCAGTGCCCTTCTTCCCCTTGAACTAGGTTTTTCTTCTCACATCACTGTTTCACAGCTTAGACTCTCCAAGTAAAAAAGCAGAGGGAAATACTCCCAAAATTCTTCCTCAAGACCTTTGCTTTCAGAATTCACCTTTTCTTCATCTGGACTTGTCACCCTCAACGAAACATCTTTCCCGGCAGAAGAGGAAGGGTTTTGCACAGGAGCAGTGAAAGGGAAAGGCAAAGAGACAGGGAGGGATTAGGCAAATTCCTTTTTCATCCATGCACAAGGTGCGAGGGTCAGTGGATCCTCTTGCTTTCTGCTTCGGCCACAATCCTGTGGACGGTTCCGCTGGTGTTTTTTTGGCATTGCCAGGGAAGATGGTCTGCTGAGAGCAGGGGGGAGGCTCAGGACTGTAAAGTTGAGCTGGTGGGGGGTTACAAGCTTGAGGCTTGTCTGAAAGAGCAAGCTCCAGGGAAAACTCAGAACTAATGAAACAGCCAGGGTAGTTATAGCCAGGGTGCAGCACAGCGCAACACAACGGTTTTCAATTTGTGTTTTCTATTTACACTTTGATATCACCTAAAGATCCCAGTTTGGATTGAGGCTCAGAAATAGTGTCTTAACCGAGCACCAGATGCACTTGGGCATGTATCCTGCACACAGGGGACTCCCTGTTCTTCTACTGACATCAGAGGTTACTGCAGCTGCCTCCTGCCCCTACACCTAGTTACAAAAAAAAAAAAAAAAACAACCCAAGCTGCGAAGAGAGATAGCGTGTCATCATACCACACAGCTGGACCCCAGAGGCAAAGTGCTCCTAGATGTAGACATAGTGTCTAGCACTGTAAGAGCACAGAGCACTAGAAAGTTTACAGGCTGAGCAGCTGCTGGTCAAAAAGACAAACCAGATAACTACATATAACCACAAAAGCCACTTTTTAAGAGCTGAATTTGATACAAGATCTCTGTGTGTTTTCCCAGTTTCCTAATCCTAAACCATTCATTTCCCTTAACATCACCCACAGCATCCATTTGCCAGTCAAATGCCTTCGTAGTTCCCACACTGTTCAACTATCCTCTTTCCCTCCTGTCATATCAACCACAGGGTAGCTGTAGTCATTTTTTGGAAGCTTATCCTTCTGATACCATATGAGTGCTATAATTGTGGGTAAGTTGGCCTTAGTAGTATGCCAGAAAAATGAGTGAAATGTCCTTTGCCTGGAATCTTCCCACACGCTGAAGTCTCAACACTCAGAAGATGCAAACCTTCAAAGTGGGGTCACAGACATGACAGAAAATGTCTTTTATCTTGGCACGGATGAAGCGTAAGTTAAAGTGTGGTGGATTGGCCCGGTTTCTTTGCATTGGACACTGGGGCGTGTCACTTGCACCTGTGATACAGCTGCTGCACAGCTTTCAAGGGATGTTGGAACTGTGCTCAACTTGCTTCCTCTGTGCTCTGCTGTAAGGTTCCTCTGTTCTCCTGAAATCGAGACATCAGGCCATACCTTTGCTGTTGTAACTCCTGCAATTGACAGGAGCTGTGCTACGTTGCCTCAGCACTGGGGGGGCTCTCAGCAAATTCCAAAGCAGCTATTGGAAATCCTGACAGCTCACCCGGTGCACAATAGTTTGTAAAGCTGTTGTAAAGTAACCATACGTCTGGGAGGAGGAGCCCTATGTTTCCCATCCAGATCATGGCAGTTGACTCTAGGATAGTTATTTTATCCTCCCATAGGCAAGAATGGAGTTCCCAGTACTAAGATATCTGTTTTGCAAGCCACAGATGTGGGGAGTTGCCTGAATATGAGCCAATGAGATTTGGCTCCAGCTAGCTAGCTTAGAGAAAAGGTCTTGTTATCAGCTTCTGCATGCTTCGGTTCACACACTTTTTTTGCATTATTCTCTTTCCTGCATTGTAACTTCTGAAAAAAAGTCATTCTTAAAATATTAGGTGGAGACTCTTGAGGGACCTTGAAGATGTTTGTTTGTTTGTTCGTTTGAATTTTCACAGGATTGTCGGGAAAACTGGTATAATTTGTTTAGGTGAGACTTGCGTAACCATTGAAATGTAAATCCACTGGACACAACAGATTTCTTGTCTTGTATCGAGTTCTTTACAGATGTGGGATTTTTTTTTTTTTATTATTTTTGGTAGTTATGCAGTTCCTGGAGTAATTACACTTCTAGACCATCCTAGTTCTTTTAAGTGTACATCTTCTGACATCTAAGGATGACCTTCACTGTGAGGATGATTGAGCACTGGAGCAGATTTCCCAGAGTGGTTGTGGAATCTCCATCCTTGGAGATACTTAGAAGCCATCTGGACACATTCCTGGGCAACCAGCTCTAGGAGGCTCTGCTGGAGCAGGGGTGATGGACCAGATAACTTCCAGAGGTCACTTCCAACCTCAACTATTCTGTGATTCTGTGGTCGTATCTATTGACAGATTAGCCTTCCGGACTAAAATATTGCGGTCTTGAGGAAAAAAACCCCAATAACAACAACAAAAAAACAGTGTAAGAAAAAGAAAAAAGAGAGAGAAAAAAAGGAAAAACCTAATCAACAGAATATGTACCTGTTAGCTTACCACCATCCAACAGTCCATGTAGGGTTCCTACTTTCCCCAAACTATGTTAAGTCTCCATAGTCTGGGTGTTAGTTTGTACCACTAAATCGGATCCAGATTGTTCTCTCTGCTTCATGAAATGTGCTGCTAAGTCCCAGTGAGTCTCATGGGCATATTCTTACAAAAATGAGCCCACTTTTGAACATGTTTCAGCACTTTCAGCTACCAGGCCCTAGATCTGGGAAACCAAACTTGCAGCTCAGAGGGAGAACACAGATGCTCCATAGCTAATATTATTCCTCTTCTCTTTCCAACATTATTTGAGATGATGTTAAGTTGCATGGTTGGGCGGGGGAATCATTACTGGATTTGGGTTTTTTCTTTTCTTTCTAGTAGCAACTCACACTAAATGAAAGAAATGTAGGAGTATAGCAGAGATTCTGCTAGTGTAATTACATAGTGCATCTTAACTACTCACATACAGCTTTCAGAAAAATATTCTCTATTATCTTGTCATAGTCATAAGAGAATGCTATTTTATTCCTGTGTAAACCAGGAGTCCAAAGTACCTTCCTTGTACCTCAGAAAATAGCTAAGCAGGAAAAAAAAGTAGGGAAAAAATCTTACTCTAATGAATATTTAAAATATTCATTTTTGGACTGCACTGTCCTTTTTTGCATATAGCATTTGAACAAATTTTCTCTAATATTACTCTGTGACTGTGAACTTTGAATGTACTTCACTGTTTTATAGCGATTTTTGTGATTTTTCCAACACTTCAAATTCACCTCGAGTATTCATAGTTCACCAAACTCCTTTGGATTGGGTTGTGACTCAAGACACAGGCATGACACACATGAGATACGTTACTACAGATGTTCATTGACACAGTGACAAGCCTCTGAGTCAGACTTCCTTCTTTTTTTATTCACCTAGTGGGTGGGACATAAATTATTGCTAGCCTATGTTGTGTCAGCCGTTATAGTAGGGTGGATCAAGAGACATCTCTCTCTGTTCCTTAAGTCTCTCCAAGGAGAATAAGCAAGAAAGTTCATTATTTTTATATCTTCTTTAATATTTAATTCTGGTAACCTGTGGGAAACACGTAGTCTCACTGACTGTGACTCAGTTCTAAGACTGCTTCCAGACTTGGTGTCAGTTTACAGCTCATCTGCATTCAAAATTATGTCTCCTTTATCTGACAACTGTCTGGCACTGATTTAGAGTGGTAGATACATAGATGAAATACGCAAGACTTCCATTAATTTGGCAACTATATTACTCTGAAACTTGTTTTATATCAAATGTGACATTTCCTGTGTCGGGGATTGTATCTTGCTTTAACACTATTGAGACCAGTAACTCGCTGTTGTTTTCCATTTGGTCCTTCAACTGCCATTTAATGGCAAGGGAAGTAGGGTGTCAATACCCCGTGCTAAATGTAGTGAGTACTTAAATCCCTCCATTGCTAAAGAAGAAGTGGTGCTCGGTGTTCTCTACCAATAAATGTGGTGCCTAAACAAAGGGCTTCATTGAGCTGAATGTCAGACTCTCATCCCAGTGATCAAGCACTGCCTAGTTCAATCTCAGGAAGTGCCTAAACATATGGAGATAGTTAGCTTTCCAGCGACAGGAGAGTCAAAAACTGAAAGCAAGACTGCCAAGAAAATCAAATTGCAGCAAACCCAGTAGATGTGAAAACTGTTGAATCCCTATAGGAACATTTGCAAGGACACAACTTCATCCTAGTCTTGCTATGCTCATTTTCTCTGGTGCATGTGTGATATTTGCATATCACAAAAGTGAGGAGGAAAAAAAAAGGCACTAGAAACAAGAAGGAGCAATGATCAGATGCCAAAGAAATACCCTGGACGCTTACTCTAATGCTCACAAAATTAGAGAACAGCATATACCCTGACATTGGTAAGGTAAATTCAAAGGTCCGTGAAGAAGTCAAAGTTGTCCAGGCTGGAACATTATCCCAAGTTACTGAGCCTCCAAGGAACATTTGACATCTGCAAGTTATAAACAAGCTGGGAGACAGGACAGAAAATACCATCCACAGGTAAAAATAAAATACATATTGCAGTGTGGTCAGCAGGTAAATAAAGCATTGCTATAAGGATTACAAGATATTTAGAGGAAGGTCAGAAAAGTTCAGGGACAGATTTTTTTTTCAAGATAAAGTGCTCCCCAAAGTTTAGGTGTATGTTTCCCCTGGTTCCAAAATTGGCCCCAGCTTCAGTTTTATTTCATGGTTTTTCTTGCCTTCCTTATTATTTTCCTCATTTGGATATTCTAATAAAAACCAATAGAGTTTCTTCTGAGTACGTGAAAACAGGGAAGTTAACCCTCACCAAGTACATTTATGCTGATAATATGGAGAGAAGACTGATCCCTTCCTTAACTATGATGATTTTTACACATTTGTAGCAAATGCTTGAGAAATAAGCATTTTCCTCCTTTTCTTAACAAAAATCTGTAGCATATAGACAAAGCTAATACAGTAACATGATCTAAAACTCTCAACATTCACCCATTCGTACTGGTTTTCTCAAGAAGAAAAAGTAGTCATTTTCTAGTGAGAACTTTACTCTGTAGCCACTTTTACACACATACATAACCTTTAAATACATACGTGAGCCAGTCTCACAGTGGAGCTGATCCTATGTTTGAAGCTGGAAATAAAGGCCCAGCTCCTCAGACATGCATAGAAGAGTACATCAAGTACGTCATGTTTAGTTATGTTGATCTCAATGATAACTAAGGTCCTAGGCAGGATTTAGAAATGGGAACCAACTTGCTGAATTTTGGGTGTCTGTTTGTGAACTAGTTGTCATGTCTCCCTTTCCAGACAATGTAGGTCCACTCGGTACCATCAGTAGTATGCAAAGAATGATGGTTATTTCAGGATCAGATGAATCTACTCAGCACAAATTATGGTGACTGTATTGATGATCTCCACTGGTTACAAGGGGAATCTAGGATGGTTCACCCAGAGATAGAGACCTTCACTAAAGACATCTATGATTTAGATGAATTTCCCCTTTTCTCTCCTCAAGAAACAAGGTCCTCTGGGCAGGAACTGCCCAGTGCCTGGAACACTCACTGCTTTTCCTGAGCTAGGAAACATCATTGACATTGTGGCAAACAAGTGCATTTCTATAAATTATGGCCCAAGATATAATCTTCAAAATACTTCAGTACATGAGTCCTACATATCATATGGGCAAAACCACAAAGCTACAGAAGAGTAGTGCTCAGTAGCAGAATGTTGTTTCTGCTTGATCGAGCAGACCAATAGTACAAAGGTTGAAGCCAATGAAGTTTAGTTTTGATGAGATATTTAAAACTAGATAGGCCAGGAAATATTTTTATTTATAAAATATTTTAAAACCAGATAGACCAGCAGGAAAAAGCTGCTGGGTAACATCTGCAGAGATCTCAGCTGAGTTCAACATTTAAATCTGCTTCTGATATTCTTTGCAGTGTACATGCGTGTTTGAGCTCATGCTTATGGGTAAGAATCAGGGGGAAGGCCAACGAGACAGATATCATGGTGGGAGTCTTATAGACCACCCAACCAGTCTGAAGAGGTAGATGAAATATTCTGTAAGCAGCTGGGAGAAGTCCCAAAATCACTACCACTTGTTCTTGTGGGGGATTTCAACTTACCGGATGTCTGCTGGAAATATAATACAGCAGAGAGGAAACGGTCCAGGCGGTTCCTAGAGAGTGTGGAAGACAACTTCCTGACACAGCTGGTGAGGGAGCCAACTAGGTAAGGCTCCATGCTAGACCTCTTGTTCGTGAACAGAGAAGGACTTGTGGGTGATGTGAAGGTTGGAGACCGTCTTGGACATAATGATCATGAAATGGCAGGGTTTTCAATTCTTGAGGAGGTAAGGGGGATGGGGGGTAGGAGGGGGTGGTGTGCAGTAAAACTGCCACCTTGAACTTCTGGAGGTTCTTTAGTCTGGTTAGGAGGCTGGTTGACAGAGTCCCTTCGGAGGCAGTCCTGAAGGACAGAGTAGTCCAGGAAGGCTGCACATTCTTTAAGAGGTAAACATTTGAGGGGCAAGAACAAGTCATCCGGATGTGCCCTAAGATGAGCCGATGGGGAAGAAGACAGAGAGGTTTGACTGGAACTCAGAAAGAAAAGGAAAGTCTATGGCCCGTGGAAGTAGGGGCAGGACACTCAGAAAGACTACAAGGATTTTGCAAGGCTGTGCAGGAAGAAAACTAGAAAGCCCAATGCCCAACTAGAGCTTAATCTGGCCACTGCCATAAAAGACAATAAAAAATGTTTCTATAAATACCTAAACAACAGAAGGAGGGCTAAGGAGAATCTCCATCCTCTACTGGATGTGGGGGAAACAGTGACCAAGGATGAGGAAAAGGCTGAGGTACTGAATGCCTTCTTTGCCTCAGTCTTTAATAGCAAAACCAGTTGTTCTCTGAGTGCCCAGCCCCTTGAGCTGGAAGAGAGACAGGAAGCAGAATGAAGCCCCCATAATCCAAGAGGAAATGGTCAGTGGTCTTTGCACCACTTAGACAAGCACAAGTCCATGGGGCCAGATGGGATCTACTCAAGTGTACTGAGGGAGCTGCAGAAGTGCTTGCCAAGCCTCTTTCCAGTATTTATCAGCAGTCCTGGCTAACTGGAGAGATACCAGGCAACTAGAGGCTAGCAAATGTGCCACCCATTTACAACAAAGGACAGAAGGATGATCTTGGGAACTACAGGCCTGTCAGTCTCATGTTGGTGCCGAGGAAGGTGCCATCACGCAGCACACACAGGACAACCAGGTGATGAGGTCCAGTCAGCATGGGATTATGAAAGGCAGGTCCTGCTTGACTAATTTGATCTCCTTCTACGACAAGGTGACAAGCTTAGTCGATGAGGGAAGGGCTGTGGATGTTGTCTACTTAGACTTTAGCAAACCCTTTGACACTGTTTGCCACAACATTCTCCTGAAGAAACTGGCTGCTCATGGCTTGGATGAGCATACTCTTCACTGGATAAAAAACTGGCTGGATGGCTGGGCCCAGAGAGTGGTGGAGACTGAAGTTAAACCCAGTTGATGGCCGGTCACAAGTGGTGTTCCCCAGAGCTCAGGATCGGGGCCTGTTCTCTTTAACATCTTTATCAATGACCTGGATGAGGGCACTGAATGCACCCTCAGTAAATTCACAGATTACACCAAGTTAGGTGGGAGTGTTGATCTGCTTGAGAACAAGGAGGCTCTACAGAGGGATCTGGACAGGCTGGATCAATGGGTCAAGGCCAGCTGTATGAGGCCAAGTGCAGGGTCCTGCACTTTGTTCACAACAACCCTCTGCAACTTTACAGGCTTGGGGAGGAGTGGCTGGAAAGCTGCCTGTTGGAAAAGGACCTGGGGGTGTTGGTCAACAGCCGATTGAATATGAGCCAGCAGTGTGCCCAGGTGGCCAAGAAGGCCAATGGCATCCTGGCTTGTATCAGAGATAGTGTGGCCAGCAGGAGGAGGGAAGTGATTGATCCTCTTTACTTGGCACTATTGAGTCTACACCTTGAATATCATACCCAGTTTTGGGCCCCTCACTACAAGAAGGACAATGAAGCTGGTGAATGGTCTAGAGAACAAGTGCAATGAGGAGCGGCTGAGGGAACTGGGGTTGTTGTGCCTGGAGAACAGGAGTCTGAGGGGAGACCTTATTGCTCTCTACAGCTACCTGAAAGGAGGTTGTAGGGAGGTGGGGGCTGGTCTCTTCTCCCACCTAACAAGTAATAGGACAAGAGGAATTGGCCTTAAGTTGCACCAGGGGAGATTTAGTTTGGATATTAAGAAAAATTTCTTTACAGAGAGGGTTGTCAAGTACGGGAACAGTCTGCCCCGGGAAGTGGTGGAGTCCCCCTCCCTGGAGGTATTTAAAAAACATATAGCTGTTGTTTTCAGGGATGTGGCTTAGTGGTGACTTGGCAGTGCAGGTTAACAGTTGGACCTGATGATCTTAAAGGTCTCTTCCAACCAAAGTGATTCTGTGATTCTGTGAGATATTTGCATGGAAGATTGAGTAGCATTTAAATGCCACTCACTCTGTAAATGTGATAACTATAAATGTAAGTCACCTCATTGGGCAGATCTTGTTTCAGTAGAAAGCCACTTCTTTTCCTACTCTGGGAAAGAGAGAAGATGGATTGTGGGCTAGAGGGATAGCTCACATTTGGGATGAGAAATCTGCAGCTCACTCTGTTTCAAAGGGGATAACCGCTCCATCTCACATTATCCCCAGCCTCATCCACAAATCGGTTGCAGAAGGCTGATGAAACCATAATGAAAGGCTTCTGGTGATGGAGACATTGAGCAAACAAGAGACAGACAAGGGCAGCAGCTTGTGCGAGACTGCTGTCCCACCCTCTGCCGGCTGCTGTGGAGGATCCTGTGAATACCCCACCATCCTGAGGGAATGCTGGAGGAAGCAGAGTCATGGCCCATTCACCCACTGTCTGCCTGGCACTGGCTGACAGAGTGGGCTGCAGGCACAGTAGGAAGTAATTATGACTACAGAGGTCCCCAAGATGACCTCAGAGGGTTCCAGCTATGCCGATCACACTCTTTCATCCAAACATTTTGTATAGCTCCCTGAACTCTTCCATTGTTTTGTTTTCTACAAAACAAAATAAAAAAGTCGTAAGGTATTGGAGATGTGTATTGTGACTGTACAGTAATAAGCACATTAAAAAGATGTCTCTACCTGGTACACAGTTTAGATAAACAGAAGTTTCAGCCCTGCTTCATGGATATTAAAAATTACTTAGGAGCATTTTTGTTCAGAAAATATCAAATGTGGAAATTAAATGCCTTCCTGTAGTGGGGAGATAAGATGTATAAACAATTGCGTATGTTAAAACGCTGCCACATCTTCTTTTAATTAAGTATTACTAAGCCAACCTCAATACAGTCCTTTCTGTGTCCTGAGTCAGCCACAGCATAAGGATCTGTCAAATTTCTACTTGATTTGCAGTGGTCAGGGGTTAACAGATTCAAATAAGACAGGAAACCGAACTTTCAAACAAATCTCACACCTGTTTGGTGCCCTGAAAACAGCTTTTTGTTGAATCTGACTCCAAATTCCCAGCAGTTTTCAGTATCATTCCAGCTCCTGGACCTCAAAGGAAAGTTCTCTGTCTTTCCCTCTTTTGCAAATTTTCGAGTATGAGTTCAACAGGCCAATTATAAAAACTTTGTTTATTCATTACTGAATGAGTCACAGACTGGCAGTCAGCTGAACTTCCAGCATTAGAGGGGAACAGCCATTTCTAGGTGGCCGAAGGTATAGCTTTCCCTATAATAGGTACAGAGAGAGTCATCTTTTCTGCAGGGATTGTTATTATTGCCGAGAGAACCAACATGGTAATGCTAAGTTACAGAAGGAAATAGAAATTTAAAACTAGTATAAGAGAAGAAACAGCTGTGTGACCTAACCGTGTTATTCAGTATAAAAGTCCTGTTCAATAGCTCCCCTAACACATCACTTCTTATCTGCTTGAGGGTGGTCTAATGGTATTTTGGATTATATTACAAACATGGATGGATTCGTTAAAAATGTCCTGCAGGACCCCCTCCTCCTCTCCTTGCCATTATCTACTATCATATGGGAACTGACCAGAAAATATACGATTCAGCCCTTCTGTTAAAAGGAAACTAATGGTGATTAGTTGGTTCTGAGCAATCAGTAAGTAACGGGATTTTCAGATGGGAAAGAAATTTGGGTTGGGTCAAACCAAAACTAAATTTGTCCAAGTTTTATAATGAAATGAACCAGGTGAAAAAAATGTGGGTTTGCTCAAGCTTTAATGTTTCCTATAATCTGGAATGAAAAATTTTCTCTCCTTGTCAGGTTGTTTAACCGTTTTGCTTAACATTTGGGGTTTTTATTACGATTGGGTTAATTTTGCTGAGATGAAGTATTAAATTGGGTTAGTTTTGCTGAAACGAAGCATTGAATACAAAAGTTCAGCACTTCTGACACAAGGGGGTTAGATATGACTTAATCCTTCCCTCTTTGCTGCTCCTCTTTCTTGTCAAGCCAGACCCATTTAACAATTTGAGGTTGAATTTTCCAAGGAAAAAACTTTCTTGAAACAATGTGCTATAAGTAGTTCACTGCTGGTAAATACTTCAACTGTAGGAATTGGTAGCAATTCCTTACATGAGCAAGAGGTTTGATTCTGTGCTGAGGTCAGAGCTCCTCCGTTTTGCTTATCAAAAGTCCTGCTATAATGGCCTTTAGTGGAACGGCAGGGAAATTAGGTTCTAAAAAAAATATTACTGTAATATCTGTGTCCATTCCACTTTTCTCCATTCTGATTGCTGTTTCAGTGCTTCTGTTCAACAA
The DNA here is from genome assembly GCA_009769605.1 of Bucorvus abyssinicus. NCBI lineage: Eukaryota > Metazoa > Chordata > Aves > Bucerotiformes > Bucorvidae > Bucorvus > Bucorvus abyssinicus. Next base: position 22,435,137 of record CM020033.1, read on the forward strand.
AGATGCTAACTACTCTGTCAGTGGGAGCTGGCAGTTCAATGGTATGCCAGGGATGGCTCAGGCTGAGAAGTGGTTGGAAAGGAAGCAGGTTGTCATACTCCACACTGTAGCTGAGGATTTATCACCAATGACAGTGAAAGAAGAGATAGGCACAGGCAACATTGCCGTCTTAAAGACAGTGAAAGGCATCCATAGCAAGTAACTGCAAGGCCACTGCCAAGTTCACCTACTTACCCGAAAGAGGAATATTACTCTAATTTACCTTAAAGAACTTATCTGATGGCACCAACAGTGCCAACTTTCTTCATGCGCTCCAGCAGTGCCTGTATTTTCTGATGTTTCCCAAACTTTCATCAACACAATATCCTGAAGAAGATAATTCCTAAGTACTGAACATATAGAAACACTGTCAAAAACTCTTCGATGTGTGGCTTTCAAATTATCCTGGATGTTGATGTCTTGTTTTATTTGCTCTCTGTTTTAGCTTTGTGATGTTCTGTAACAGCAATAATGGGAACCTATACAGTATTTTCAGGGTTTTCCTGGTGGATACTCAGATGAGATGCACAGTCACTAATATTCAGAACATGGTGTGCACTTGGATTGAGAAAGCACAGTCCTTTGATGGTGCAGGACTGCAAAAATATCCATCTTTTTTTTCAAGAGCAGGCCCATGTCTCTGTATTTGAAGGAGAAAGTTGCCTGTTTCCCTGTTAATCAGGTGTCATAACCGGAAAACTTCCCTCTTTACTACAGACTCCCTTGAAATATATTTTTCCTTTCACTGCAGGGGAGCAGTGAAATAAAATGAAAGGAGAATATTAGGAGCCACAAGGGAAAAAATTCCCCCAGTTTTGAGCTGCAGAGTTTGCTGTACGATAGTGTTCAGCTGTCTGAACAAGCCACAGATGTGGAAGACATGACCACAGGTGAAGACATGATGGGGAAGTGTGTCGATGCTTCTGCATGCAGACAACATTCACCTCCAGCATCTATCCCACCCCAAAGAATCTGCCTTTTTGGTTGTTCAGCCCCAGCAAGACCTCAGCTGGCCACTCTCTCTGCCTCAGTAACCCCAGCATGGGGGTATTACCGGGGCAGCACAGCCAGGGCGTTGTGACTTGAATATCATCACTACAGGCAGGGACATGGTAGGAGCAAAGGCCACAGCCTGTGACCTGAGCAGTTCAGGGTCCCTGTCCTTAGAGGTTCCTTCTAAACCATGGCTTTTATCATATTTTTTGTGCAATAATCCACAAGACCTTTGGCCTAAGTTACCTCATGATGTATGATTCTGGACTTATGGGAGCAAGCTGTGGTTCACGCCTAAGGTGAAAGTCAGATGTCCTGATATGAGCACCTAAGGACTCTTTGAGGCAGAGGGTACCCAGGACATTTGTTTGGAATTTGGCCAGTGTGACACAGCATCTTCAGGGGACCCGTACCCTTTGGGATAGCAGACAGAGGCTGGATAAGATACACAAGTCCCTCTAAAATACCTCTCAAAAACTATCACTGAACACTGGTTTTGCTTACTTCATGTCTCATGTCTGGTGTTGAAACTAATCTTGTTGAAAAATAGAGGGTAAGACAAACCAAACTTCTCTGTTGAGAAGTCTGTTTACTCAAATGTTTTGTCAGCAGAGAGTGAGATACAAGTGGATGATTTTCTGCTGAAGAAGATTCTTTTGATCCATGGATCTTCATATGGAAGGGAGAAGAAAATGGATTTTATCACCTCTTTCTGCCCCTGATATATGCCAGAAGTCTCTGCTTTACAGGAAGCTGACACTCAATACCATACGCTCTAGAGGTCTTGTCTAATGCTGTCTTCTGGCCTTCAAAACTATGAATCCATGAGAAAATGATTGTGCTCTCCTACCCACTTTGATGTCCAGCAATGCTTCCCTTTAGGTAATAAAAGCCACTTCAAGTATCACGGAACCAATATCTCCTATATTGCCAACATGTGTTGACACAGGGTGGGGGTGACCAAGAAGTCACAGGGTGTTGGATGCACCATCTTCCCAGTAGCCAGTGCCGTACCCAGTGAAGCTGCTGAAGATGGAGCACAGCCTCCAGGTGAATACTTCCTTATCCTTCTTGTTTGTAGGTGTAGTATGTTTAGGGTGTTTCTGCCAAGTGAATGCACAATGCTTTTGGTAGTGGCTACATCTTTTGCTAAAACCCACCAGGGTTTTTTCATTATCTCTCAGTAATTCATCCCTTCATGAGTAAATGTTCCCACTTGCCATTTTCTTCCAATGTTAAACTCAGTTACCCCTTGTGCTCACATGGTGTTTGGGAGTTATTGCCCTGCATAGAAACTGTGGCTGAGCTATGAGGTGGTGGTTGTAGTCGTGTTCATACACCCCATTTCCAGGTGTTGAGCTGCAGCTGTGGGAAGGGGAGTTACGTCAGCTTGTATTGTTCACCTGTCAGCATAGTATTTAGGCTTTTACTTTCTTTATCAATCACAGGGATTTTTTTTTTAATTTTTTGCATTTCAGTTGTCACATGTTAACAGAACCACCTGATTTAGAGCTCTTCTCTTTCTGTTAGTAAATGATTTGCTATATAATCATACATTTGCTCTGTGTGCTTTCAAGCTGATTATCAAGCCAACAGGAGAATCAGCCATGATAAACAGAGTTGGAAGGACAATTCTCACTTCTACTTGCAGTAAGACAAAAGAAGGGAAAACAAATTGACAGCACAAAAAAAGGAGAATTATCTCTCATCTCTGTAGGGGAATCTGTCTGTCCCAGTTGATTTTTCAAAGTATTCTCCTCCTTTGTAATTCATTAACTTCATTATTACATTATATTACATGACAAAAAAATGTATACTTAGCCCCTCAAGGGTGGCATTTTCTTGCCACACTTGTTTTTTTTTTTTTGCCTTGAAACTTAATCTTCCAGCATGAGTTCATACAAAGTGGCAAAGAATACCTAAAAGGCATTAGCATGTTACGCTGGCCCAGTCAGAAACACACATCACTGGGAAGGTCCCTTTTACTACCTACTGAAAGCAGAGATTTCAGGTACTGCCAGCGCTCGGGGAGCTGCTGCTGTTCCTGAAGGCTGCCAGCAGAGAGAGCACAAGGTGGCCAGACCAAAACCACTCGTCAGCTCTCTCCTTGTTCCCTTGATACAGGCAGCACAAGCAGTAAGAAAGTGTTTCCTTATGCCGTGTAGAGAACACAGGAATTTTTTTTTTTTTTTTTTTTTTTTGGAGGTATAGTTCAGCTACTTAACTGCAAAAAATATGGTTCGTTTAACCCCTTCAAAAAGCTACTGCAAAAAGGACTGACACACAAGCTGTGAGACTCTGTGGAAGCGACCGCTGTGATTTATCTAGTGGAAGCTGCTGGCAGCACTTCCATTTCATCCGTACTGGGGCATGACCTCTGTCTGTAAGGTGAATGCATGATCCCACCACCAGAAGATCAATCTTTTAATATGTTCATTGAAAGGGGCTGACAGCTGAGCTCTGCGTTTGCATCAGTCCCTAGGCTGGAGTCTTAACGATTCACCCAGCCTTACGAATGTATAGAATTGCAGTTACAGTTGATACCCTGTGGCTGATGGCTGTGGCTGGACGGGTTCAAGAAGGAGGTTTGCTTTTCTCTCTTAGCAGTAATGGCACTGTTCTCACTGTTCTGCTCAGAAACACTTCCACTTGTGACTGTGTGAAATTTTTTGGCACCTCATGTTAGCAAAAGCCACAAGTATTTGGGATGACAACTGAAAGCAGTGTTCAAATAGCAGTCACTGTGTGCTGAGGATGTTGCCAGTGTTTCACTTCTCCATAGCTCTCGGTCCAAAGCTGAGAAATAACTGGTACAGGTGGGAAATGGCAGAGTGGGAACGCAGCAGGGTGAGGGGAATGACTGGAAGAGAACTTTCCCCCCCTTTTCTCTTTTATAACATTGAGTAAGAACAGGTCTGGTATAGATTAGTGTTTATGAACCAGACGGTAGTGAGCCTTTAGAAAGGGGATTTGTCCAGGGTCTTATGAGGTGGCTCGTTAGTCTAAATTCTTCTCACACAAAGATAAAAAACAAAGCAAGGTCTCTGCAGAGGTTTACAGGGTGAGCTGACAACACCTGCTTTCCACAGCAGGCAGACAGAGGGGCCACCAGGCTTGCTGTGCTGAGCTGTGACATTGGCCGATGCAGGGACCCCACCAAAAGATTTCCAATGACCTGACCCTGAGCAGGAGCACAGAGAGGGGACAGTGAAAGGACATGACCTCAGCGTGGACCAGAAGTAAGAAGGCGAAGGTTTCCTCTCCAGCAGCACTTCATTACCACAAGGTTGCTTTAACTGGGTTCATTATATGAATTTTTACACAGTACTTCTGACAACCCTGATATCTGAAAGGACAGAAGAGTGAACGGTTTCCAAGAATAGTCTCTTCAAAGGCAAACTAGCACATGCAAAATGTGAGTTAACAAGGAAAGGAACAGCCATCTTCGGTTTTGCTGCCTTTAACAGAGAAATGTAAATTACTGTAGGGTGAATCATTCTAACCTTGGGGCCAGAACCAAGGGAAAAATGTTCTTGAAGTCGATTACAACATTAAGTACACATAAACTCAGACTGATAAAAATTCAAGATGGAGATCTTGGTCTTAAATGCTTTTAAAAGGTACATAGTCACTATTTCCCACTAGATTTTTGTTACAGCTTCCGTCTATTCACTCCATAGATATTTCCATCTGAAATTATTTCTAGCATCCCATACTGGTGTGAAAACAGCAAGTCGGTTAATTTAGAATTAGAGAGTGAAAGAGAAAAAGACAGTGGGGATTGTATTCTGACCTTAATGTAAATATTTGGTTGATAGAGCCTTGGCCTGAACTGCATTGATCTCTCATGAGTTTTGCAATGTTCTGTATCTCTGCAAATAAGGTCATTTTTAGGCCTACCATTGGAAGAAAACTTTGTTTATCCACTTTCTAAGAAAAATTTTGCTTGTATTCGTTTCATGCCCATTACTTGCAATGCTGGTCTAAAATACTGTTGTGTGAACGATAATACCGTGAGGGAATTCGGAGAAAAATTTTGAAATCTTGCTCCTCTTCTTGACAGTGATTTAATTTTGCTCATTTCATTCTTATTTCTTCAGATCAATATGAAACTATGTGATGCTTATTTTACATGCTGTGCAATTGCTCACACATGATTCGTGATGGTATTTCTGCTCTGCAGTTTGAAGTTTTCCACTATGAATTTCCAGTACCAACACTCACACTAAAATTCAATAGGAGTTTATAGCTATGAATGCCTTCAAGTGTCCTGTCTGACAGTCAGATGTGTTTGAGTATCGAACAAACCTGCAAATAAAGGCAAATTTCTAGCCTTTCTTAAGCTTAAGTAGAGAAGCTTTACTAGAGAAGAAATAAACATTTAAAAATTGATCAGATGCCTTTTGCTGGGATTTCTGATAATGTCCAAAGGGCTGTTAATGGTGAGAAAAGTGCCTGTAGTGTACTAGTTCAATGGTCAGACATGTATCAATTCTTCTAACTTCTTCTGGTTTCATGAGCAGACATTTTACCCAGGTGCTCTCTAGCATTGCCTCCTTTATTTTCATGACATTTTGAGCTGAACGCTAAGTTTCATCTGAATGACACTCTTCCCCTCAAGGAAATTGTAATGGTGCCACAAACTGAAGCCAGCTGGGGCACAAATATACATCACTAAAAGTAGCGCAGGGTATTGGGGCTCTGCATTCTCATTAGAGGGTGCTTGAGCCCTTCCTCCTTTGGTGCTGACTTTACATCTCCCTCTTGTCATTGCTTGGCATTTCTGACACTTTTGCTGGAATTTTTTCACAAGATTTTGACTGAGGTCCTGAGATCACAAAAATTGCAGTTAGGAGCTAAGATAGCTGTTAAATATCCCTTTTCTCCCAGCAGTGTCATAAGCCCATTCTGTATGAAAAATGTTAAGAGAAGCAGTGCCCCAGAATGGTAATGGACGTCTGTAACCTGGATGAACTATCAGTCTCTCTAATGACCGTTTCCTCATATGTGGATGAGGCATGGTGAAGAAAAACATTTAGATTCCTGCATTCTGGATTTTAAGTTGCAATTCAGGAGAATGTTTTCCAACATGAAGACAATCAGAAATGTATAACTCAGGAAAACTCTGGAAAACTCTGGAAGACTGGCTTGCCTGATAGCGTCACAGGCGTTGGAGTCTGAGGAGACCTATGAATTTTAATTTATGAAGGCTATAACTGTCACCAGCTATGGTTATGAAATTATTTTTATGATGAAGCATGAAGCTGCATGGAGTGTCTTGTAGACAAGGTCTGGCAGCTCTCCTACACGCATCTGTCACTACCAAGGGGTTTACAAGGGGGTCTATGGCCTAGCTCCCTCTTCTTCACAGTGGTAGGAAACAGAAGTCTCCACTTGCTATTAGTGGACCACTCCTCACTGTGAGGCTGCACAATCTTCTAGAGCCAGGCTCTGACTTCAGAAGAGGTGTACAGAGATGCCTACTTTGGAAAAAAAATGGAAAAAGGATCATAAAAAATAATGCAATATACAGAAATGCAGAACGTTGTGAAGACAGGAGAGCCTGCAATTTCCTTTTCCATGTTTTCAAGCTATTTCCTCTGTTATACTGGATAAAAGTATAACTAGTATATATATATGCTGTATATATATACTATATATATATACTTATATGTTTATTATATATACATATATATATATATATAAAAGCATTAGGCAGCAGGGCAAAGATCTACAGGAAGCCTCAAAGCTCCATTTAAGCTCAGTCCAGCTAGTGTTCATGCACTGCAGGAAGCGCTTCTCCACCGGCAGAACAGATAACCCAGGAGGTCACTTACACCTTTGCTGTGTGACCCAGGGAAAGTTAGTTAGGTAGCACAGGATGAAATGCGTGGAAGGAAAGAGGATGGAGGGGATTACCTCCTGCTTTAAAGTTTTCTTGGGCTTCTAGCCTCAATTACAGGGCCTGATGGGCACCTTCATTTGTTTCCCATTTGCTGTAGAAACGGAGGGAAAAAATGCTGCCTTCAGCTGAACCATGAGATGAAACAGCCCTCCAAGCACTGAAAAAGTTACTGAATATGCTCTGTTTCTTGAAATAAAAAGAATGGGAAGAAAAAATAACCTATCTTTTTTTCCTGCAATTCTTTATTAATTTCAATTAATTACACCAGAGCAGGATTATTTTTTAGTATTTTCATATTAATTTGAGGTCAGTGACTCTAGTGTTCACAGACAGAAACCTGATTAGCTGAGCCAAACATACACAAAAATGGTGTTTGAAGACAATGATTAAGTCCATACCGGTCTGAGTTTTATAGGGCCTGGAAATTTCTCCTGAACTAATATTTGATATTTGTCTGCTGAATAAACTACTCAGCTTTCATTAAGATCATAATTAAGAAGGACCATAGGCAAGGAATTGCAACATGTATTAACAACATGTATTATTACACTACAGAGGGAACATTTATGAGCATAAGGAAACAATGTACTGGTTTTTTATTATTTCTTGCAGTACTTTCTTCATGCATGAAGCAGATCTATTCTGCTAACCCTCACTGAATCTTTAAAAGGAGCAGGAACATGCTACTAAATACATTGTTTTCTTCTTTAATATTTATTTTAGTCACAAGAGATTTACTCTCTGAAGGAAGCTTATCTTGTAATTTTTCAGTTTCACAATTTTTTTCCTTCTTATATTATGATAAGCCTACCCTGAGACAGAGTGTTCTACAGCTATATCTTTTTTTACAGATAAAACAGTATTGAAAACCTTTGATGGAAGTGATGGTAAGGTACCAGGTAAGATGCATCTTACAATGTTTTCTCATAAATAAAAATAATCTTTTTTTAAAGAAAATCTTCCTAATCTAGGAAGAACCAGCTAATCATTATTAAAGGGTATAACACAGAATCATAGAATCATAGAATTATACGATCATCTGGTTGGAAGAGACTTTTAAGATCATCGAGTCCAACCGTTCACCCTGCACTGCCAGGGTCCCTAAACCATGTCCCTCAGCACCACATCCACACGTGTTTTAAACGCTTCCAGGGATGGGGACTCCACCACCTCTCTGGGCAGCTTGTTCCAATGCTTCACAACCCTCTCTGTGAAGAAGTTCTTCCCGATATTTAACGTAGATCTCCCCTGGTGCAACTTAAGGCCATTTATTCTCGTCCTGCCACTTGTTATAAGGGAGAAGAGACCAACCCTCACCTCTCTACATCACTACTAAAGTTATTGATGATTTGAACCTGTTTCACCTTAAAAATGTACCACAGTGTACATAAAACAGCCATGGTATTATTTCTCTTATGAGATGAGCAGCTGAGAGAAATATGGACAGAGATAGTACACTGTTTGCTACAATTAAATAATGAATGGTATTGATAAATAAAAAGCCAAGTAGTTTAATTAGCCTCATGGATGTACACATTATTCATTTACGTTTCTGAATATCTGAAATAATATTCCTGTGGACAAGACATTGATATCTTCACATCACACTTAACACAAGCTTGGTGCAAAACCATGTCCCAGTCCCCATATGTAAGACATGGAAAACACTTCTTCCTTGATTTCACAGCTATTAGGAAAATCACATTCACTAATGGCCATGAAATAATGGGAGGCTCGGGTGAAGAGTCAGGGGAGTGGTAAAAATACAGATCAGGAACTGACCCATAAGACTGTTGTACTTTATTGCCCTTGCCCATGCAGAATTGCAAACCAATTCTCTCCCTGTGAACCGGACCAGCTGACAGGACTTCGAAGGAATCCCACCTGTGATTGGCCATGTAGCTGTAAAATACAAAAGTGTTTTTCAGTGGTTTTCTGCTCAGACCTGTGGTTTCCCCAGGCTACCTCTGTGCCTGGAGCACAGAAAAGCTGAGAAGATTGCTGAGATGTGCTCCTGACAGTGGCAGAGTGTGTATGCCACATTGCAAATGCCAGACCACAATGATTAGTTAAATCTGAGCTGTGTTTACAAGAATACAGTGGGGTTTGTACGTAGCCACATGGATAGCTTAGAGTGAAGGATCTTCTATGAACCTCTTGTACTGTCTCTCTTACCGCCAGAAAAATGGTCCGGAAATCTTGCAACATGACCGTGATAACGTAGTATGTCTCCATAACATTTTCAAGCTTTATGGCATGCTGACTGCTGGAAATGGCCAATAGGCTGTAGCCTGTGGTAGTACTGCAACGTTTAATCTACAGTTTTATTAAACACAAAGCCTTTAGATATCCATGCTTGTTTCAAATTTATGTGTTGATGTGAATGATGAATGTTGGACAAATAGTCACAGCTGTTTAGAAGAGCTTTGATTTCTACTTCCAGTTGGGCCCACTCCTTGTCTGGAATATCAAGCACTGGGATGCTATTTAGAAAAAGGCAAACCATAACTTCAAGAAACTTCTGTTTTCTTATAGTACCTTTTCGTATTGGCAAACACAGGACACTCAATATTCTTACCCTAGACTTAAGTCCTCTGCCTTTGTGTGAAAAGTCAATTTCTCTAATATGTTTCAGATTCTTTTACAGAAGAATCACAACTTAGAATTTTCATACAATTTTACCAACTATAAGAAACACTCACTTCCTCAAGTTTTGGGGGTTTTTTTAGGGTTTTTTTCCCCTCTTCTTCTTGATTCAGGAAACACACTGATATCAGATTAAGGATCTGACTCTTGGTGACTATTAGAGACGAAAACCAAGGAATGGAACCAATCAGTAACATTGACCATAGTGGTAGCAATGCTGAATACTTGTGTTAATATTGTATAAAATGCTTCTGCATCCGGATAAGCTCTTACACAATTATTATTGAATAAAAGTGGTGCATTCGTAACCCCAGTGGAGAACAGAACGACTCTACACAAGAAGACGATGAAGGATCTATCAGCCATACTAAAACAAAGGGGCGGACACCATCTCTTCCATTTTAACATGACATCAGATCTCATAGCATTTGTGAACTGACCATACAGTTTACTTACGTGAGCAAATGCATCCCCTCATTGTCATCAGCTTACATACACTTACATTTACAAGTCTTTCAGCAGCTGGAAAACACTGTAGTGCCTCTCCCAGTTTCAAATGCAGTATTTGGTGGCTTTTGCCCTCCATGCCTCATGACATTGAGGACTGTGGTCCATTTTTACCAGCTGGGGAATTACAAGTCTGCACAGCAAGCTTTCAGTGGAATTTCTGGACCGCTCATTTGTGTCTGATCCGAAACACCGCCGGGTCTCATTGAATAAAATGAACTATTGTCTTTTTTATCAGGGCTTTATCAGTGACAAAGTGAATGGGGAAACTGAATTAAAACAAAACAAACAGCTCAGGCTGTGTGCTGTGCCCGAGTACCCTGGAAAAAAAGAACCAAAAAAATATTTAATGTTATAATGATTTAAAATATTACATCTGTGAATGTAACCAAAAAGAGATATGCATATAAAAAATGTGGAAATTGGTGGTTTATATAAGCTTGGATAAGTATAAAACAAAGATCTAGCTACAGTCTTGTATTGTCTTTTCTTTAAAAATGAAAGAGATACACATCCAGGAATCATTGCAACATTAATAAAGGGTTGGGGTTTTTTTTTTTTTCCTTTAGCACCATCATACTCTCTTCTCTTCTTTCCAACTACGTATGAGGGTGTCTGTTGAGATGTCCCATATTTATGGTTTGGATCCTGCAACTGGCCATTTTTTTCTTTTTTATTCATGACCTTTTCCAGCCATCTGGCTAGTCATGGGTTTACAAGTAATTTCATATTTTCTGGGGCTGCCTCCAGCCAAGTCAATGTAGAAATAATAGCAACCATTTGGGATAAAACATATAATGTCAAATTAACCCAATATGACTGATCAAAGACGCAATATGGAAAACTGCTTCCTATAATTTCATGGCATATTTGTTACAGTTTTCAGATGATCTACAGTTTCCCAAGTCCACTTTCCTAATTTATTTAGAATAAATTTGTTTATTTCCTCATAAACCAGACAAAATGATTTTTTATCTAAGTTGTTATAGGTATGCAAGACAGGTATAGAATAAACAACAGCACTGTGTTTTTCTGCAAGTTATTTTCAGGACACTTTTGATGACTGACTATATCATTCATTTCATTTCAATATGATTACATTTTCCCAGGTTGTAGCCACACCAAAAACCATGGAGGGAGTGTTTCATTCTTGTCATCTTTCACTATGAGATACACTACATCACCTTGAGCCTGCAGAGTGCCTCATAAAGAGGTCCTGGAAAGACTAGAGTCTGGTACCAAACTGGGTTTCACTGTGGCAATCACAGGTTTTAATAGCACGGTTAATTATGCGGTCATTCTGTAACAGGGAGCTTTCAGGTTCAGGGTTATCACTGTTTGTGATGTGTGAGGCAGAACTCCAAGGGGCATGGAGGTGTTCCTGCGCACTTCAGTCAGATGTGGAGATGCCAGTGGCTAACCATGCCTTACAGAAATTCTTCAGATACTGACATTTCTGACGCTACATGCTCACAACATCCACATTTAGATATTATCCCACAGTAGAAGGTTAGATGACAGTTATGTACCTGATCCATGAGGTCACATTAGTGTTGAAAGAATACAACAATAATAGCACTTGTTTCCTTAAAAGAAAGGGCAAAATCCTCTTCTAGGCTTGAAAGAAAAGATACCCCTAGGAAAGAAATATCTAATGGCTATAAAGGGAGGCATTTTCCCCTTCATTTCATCAAAGATAGGCCATAAATCCTCTCCTCTCTGGTTCCTGATGAGAAGTTTAGGTTGCTCACTTTGGGGAAAACTTGTTTAAACCTGCTTTTGATCAATGAACTCTCTTCATGAACTGGGGAGCCACAAACTCTTCCAGTCACACGTAGTCGCATGGGGCATTGCAACAGAAGCACTGTGACATTGGCATCCTTCTTATCAGTCTTTCTCCCCTTTTGGGTTTTAGAGAGGCTCAGCATCCATTTGAAGAATCTTTGGGCCCTACACATGGCTGAGAACCCCTCAGCTGTTTATGCTCAGAGGTCTAGCCACCACGTTGGAAGCTTGAAACTACTCTGTTCTATTATCTTGACTTTCTGCAGAGTTGTGATTTTCTTTTTTTTTTCATGTGTGCTATTGGAAAAAGAAGAGGCACTGTTATTATTCAGGAAGGACTGTGTCCACCAGACAGTGTTTGTAGAAATGACCACAAGAGCATAAGCAGAGGAAGAGAAGAAGTGGCTCTATTATGAAAGTGGAGGTTGTTCCTTACAGCAGCGTACAAAGCCGAATGGTGACACTCTTGTGCAGTCAAAATTCTCGGACTTGAGCAAAGATTGCATTTTTTTTAAATTTTTTTGTATGTATTAAAGGGGTACTAGCAAGTTTTGATACTGGTAATTCTGTGGCACCACAAGGCTACAGGCAGGCTGTCATCTCCAACTGGACAGATATTCAGAGCTTCTCGAGCAAGCTAATTTCAAGATAGCCCTTGCTATCTTTACCCAGCTCTGCAGCCACTTCTCTTAGTGCTAAGTAAACTTAAGGTTAGTAAGAGGGTTTATATTTGCTATGTAATATGTATTTCTTGTTCTAAATTATATTTGTTTATACCTGTTCCTTGCTGCCTTGCATGGGAAGAAGGTGCTCCCCACTTCCAGAGGCATTGTCAGAGTGTGTGCAGTTTCCATCAATTTCCATGGCAGATACATTGCTTTTTGTGGTATGTCTCAAAGGAAACAGCTCCAAATAATGCTATGCAAGAAAGCAGCACAGCAATATAGGCCACGCTGGGTTTCTGCTCATATTGCGGGTGTGCCTGAGAGTCCCTGGACTACTATTGTCAGGCCTGTGAAATGTAACTATTGGCATAAACCTGCTTGTTTCTAGGCAAAAATTCACTACACTGCGTAATCATCTTCACAGGAAAACACTCAGGAAAGACAGAAAATCCCAGACACAGGATAACTCCCTGGTCACTATCCTTGACATGATTATTGCAATTGACCTCTGTGAGGGTGTAATCTTGAGTAGGATTTGGGTTATTGCTTTAAACTGAATACTTTAAGAGATGAAACACACTTCCACTGCTCTGCATCTGTCTGTTCTGGAAGACAAACAGGACCACTGAATGCTACTACGGAGAAAGTCTCCACTCGACACAACATCCACAGCTAGGCACCCCCATGCACATGGACGACTCTATCCCCTCTCCTTCTCACCCCCTACAAAGTCCAGCATGGTCATCTCCACATCCATATTGTGTTCATTGCCAGACAGCTAATGACAGACAGAAAGCAGTTCAGAAAAAGACATTTAAGAACAATTATGGCTTTAAAGATAATCGACTTTTTAAAGAACAACTAAGAGTTAAGTATTTTCAGGTTGTCTAAAAGACAAAAAGCTGGAGCATGACAATGGTATTCAGATATCTGAAGAATGCAAGCAGACAAAGGGAAAATGATTACCTGGATACAGAAAGTACGGATCTGAATGAGAAATAAAAATTTAGAGCTTAGAGGCAGGGATAGCCCCATCTGAATGGAGCAGACTCCCAAGGGAAAGTGGTAAAAACACCAGTTGTGGAGGGGAAATGTTTAAAACAAAAAGTAGGGCTGCTTCCTGTTTCTGTACACAAGGGAACAGTTTTTTACTGACATAGACCGACGTGACCTGATAGACCTTTTCTACCACTAGCCTCCAGGATTGAAATCCAAAAGCCATATCCTGAACTGCTGAAAACATGGTTCAGGACAACACTACTACGCCAATTTTTATCACTTGAAGATCTGGCCTTACCTCAAGTTTTTAAAGAATAAAACTGGGAAACTCACTTCCTGCATCAATAAACCTGTGCGTGATAAGTGTTGCGTGCAAGGAAGTATCAGATGTACTGAACCTGTTCTGCAAAAACATTTTCTGTTTGGAGGTACCACAACAGTGCCAAAAGTATCAAGCCTAATCACACTCATTAGTGTTTAAAGATTTATAGCTCATTCTTAGCCAAAAGCTGTGGTAATTAGTACCACACCAGGTCCTGGACACAATCCAGTTCTTTAAGGCATAACTAGTAAAGTGCCACATGGAGAGGTTTTGCTGAGGTCAGATCTGGGACATTGTTTTCGACTTGGAAAAAGCAAGTTTCTGTCATTCCTTCTTCCCTTTATGGAGACTATTTTTTCTATCACTAAAGAGGAAACTGAGAGGGAAATAAACAACATAGAGACTGAAGTCAGTGCAGTAGGCAACGGAAGCCAACCAGCCAAACCTCCCTTTTCAGGAACCACCAAGGCTGATGGAAACTGCAGAAATGCAATTCATAAGTGCAAGAAAATTAATCCCAAAGCAGGCAAGAGAATGACTGACATGTTTCGTGCCACTTTGTAATAAAATAAATTTCTCGAGAAGTTAACTTGGCTGTAAACCAGGTTGGCCTGGCCTTGTTGCAACCCCCAAATGATACTGCTGCAAGAGGTGAGGAACACATGATCTTCCCTGAAAGGGGCTGGAAGTTACAAATAAGAAGTTAAAAAGCATTAAAAGGAAGCTTAATACAGCTATACAACGAAATCCAGTAAGCCAAACGTTAGTTGAAAAGATGCATTCTGGGTTTGTGCCAAAAGCCATCTCCGCCCTTCTTCCTCTAAAGATATCCCTCACAGGTGGCTTGAATGTATTTTTGAGCCCGTGGTGGGGCTGCACATTCCACACATGGTTTACTGACTGAGTCAGTCTTTGTGTAACGAATACATCCACAGGTCAGGTAGAAAGTGAGCTACATCATTACACTGCCTGCAGCCCGTGCGAAACATGAGACAATGGTTATTTACAGCTGAAGCCCAGAACCTTGTGCTGCGGTGTAATATAAGATCGAAACACAAAAATAATAGTGGCAATGTCACAGCAATTTCTGAGGCTGCTCCCTCACTCCTGTAGTTCCTGTACAAAATGTGCCATGGGAAGCTTTGCTGTTGTGTGGTGATGGGAAATACCTGATAGACACTCACACCTGGCTGATCTAGGAGACAAAATGTCATGGGTCAGGCAATTAGGGCACCAGTTCACTGAGGACCTTGACGTGAGACAGCACATCACCTTTATCAGCAAACAGTCTAGCCTAGGATGAAAACAAACTCCAAAGCACTTTACCTCCAAGATTATTTTTCCATCAGCCGTAGAGCATTCATCTTTCATTGACTGACATTTTTCATGCATAGATGTGCATAAAAAGCATGAAGATGGTTCAGACTTCTGAAAAATATGAAGGGCTTTGCAACTCTGTCTATGTTATGAACTTCCTTCTGGTTTGTGTAGCACTTTGGAAGTTGGTCTACTTTTACAGTAACCATCCTTTTCTTATAAAAGCAAGATTTACCATACTCATTTTCCTCTATCATGCAATATAGCTATAGGAGAACTTATTTTACACAAAGGGGTTATTTACTAAGAAAAGATATTTGAAATTCTTTGAAAACATACAATTAATTGCAATAAAGGAAAAATATTTTAAGAAACAGATGGAAGAAATCTTGATTTCTGGCCTCTTTTGTCAGTTTTAATTTTAAAAAAAGTGCAAGCAACAAGAAACGAACACTGTCGCCAAAAACTTTCCTGCACAGGACAAATTCTGAGCAGTTTGTGCCACGTACAGAGGATGCACATCCGCTGGGTATGTGTGGATTCTCTGACGGTCAGATGCTCTGAGTCTCCCAATGAGCAATACAAAAGCAGTTCCGGTGGTTTGGAATGATGTCGACTTCACTGGGCCATCAAATGATAGACAGTATGATTGCATAAAGAGACGTTTTACATGACTCTGCTGCCTTTCTGTGGCTTCCTGGCAGCACTGAGCGGCTGTGATCCGTAAGCGGAGAGAAAGGCTCCCACAGAATCCAGAGCTGTCTTCTAGGGAGGGAAGGGAAAATCGGCTCCTTGATTCATCACATCCTTATGCCTGCCCTTTTTTGCAACAGCAGCAAGTGACGACTTCTACATGAGCCAGCATCACAAGATTTTGATGTGAAAAAGGTTCATTTGATAGTTATGTCTTTTAGCCAATGACTACTTAGGGTAGCCTACAAGGTACAGATCTAAATCCTGTATAGTAGAGCTACTATTAAACTGTTCTGCCAGCTACTGCTGTATAAATCAGTCAACCCAAATGTTGTAAAGTTTAGCCTAGAATTTTTCACACCACTGTGAGCTAACAGTACTTTGTTCAAAATACTTGTGGCTAAGGCTTCAGACCTATGCCGTTCCTTTAGCACTTGAAACTTCTTTTTAATAGCACATACCAAGGATAAACTGTGTTCAGTAACTGTTCTCCCCCCACATTTGTGAAAGTGACATCACTTATCTCCTCTCCAAATACAGTTGAAGATGATTTAATATCTGCAAAATGCTTTGAAAAAATAAAGCATTGATTTTGTGCAATTTTCCCAGAAGGGCAAGGATTCACCTCACCAGCTTCAGCAAACTAGAGACTGTTCAAACAAGTGGAAGTAACTCCGAAATTCATCTATTATTTTCTAATAAGATTTGACAGGGTTCTCCTGAAGTTGAAGAGTTTTCTGCTTCAAAGCTTGCAGACCTCATCCTGAAACCGTTCCAGCTTGGAAAGGAAGACTGGGCCCATTTCAGGAGTATGAATCACAGTGCTCCTTCGTTCTCCACTGACCCATGTGGTTTGACGCTGTGTTACACTGCATACAGCATATTTAACAACCGTGGATTTTGTACAATGGAGTAATCGCACAACTTTTGCAGTTGGAAGAGGGATACTTCTCTGTCAACTGTTCGCAACACTGTCTGGGAGCTGGAGAGGGAAAAATGAGTTATGGCTTGATTAACCTCTTTACCCAGAGACTGTCAGCGGCTGCTGTAAAGTGAGGGTCCGTCATGCCTGCGCAGACCGGGAAAACCCCATGTATTTGCTGAAACAAGGAATGTAGTTATTCCTCTTTAGCAGGTTGAAAACGTCATGATGTGTTTTGCACTTCACAGGAGGTCACAGCAGTGGAATTCCACTTGGGCTTAGTACTGTCTATCTCTGCAACATTTGAGACCAGCATTGAGTCTGGCAACTCCAGACCGCGAGGTTAAAACTTTGATATTCATTTTTTTACAGAACAGAGCAGTCACTCGAGCTTCAGCCTGTCTTTGAAACTAGCCCACAGGTCATGCTGTTTGCTCTGGTGTCAGAACTGTCCCTGTCTCAGTGAAGTTGATCGATAGTTCCATGTTGTATATACTGAAGTTGAGAGATAGTACCATACTGTATATGGTACAACATACAACAGGCTTACCGCAAAAGTTCGGAAACCTTCCATTTCATGGGTGTTTCATGAACCAGTCTGTTAACACAGGCTGCAACATTGATTTCCTCTGAAACAATAGATAAACATGGGCCTAAGCCCAGGAGGTGTGCTCCTGGGAAGATCCATCAGTGGCGTTTTCATACAAATTGGCGGTATGGGGAAGAAAAGTGCTAAGGGCGAACTTCTCTCCAACTTACCAAGACTACTCACTATAGAAGCAAAAAGCTGTGTAAAACATGCTCTAATTTGGTCTACTTATTGACCATCTCTGACAAGGGAACAAAAGGTATTTGGAAAGGAACATCAGCTCTTCCATGCCTTATCTTAATCATTCTCTGCTACTTTTCCTTTATATTTCTGAGTCCCTCCCTCAGCTAGGAATTGTCCTTACCCTTACTTGTACTGTAACTTCTGTACTCCAGTGTCAGGTTCAAAAATGAGGGCTGTCTTCAACCTTAGTACCAAATCTCTTCTTGAAGCTAACTCCTGCCACCAAAGAACATTGCTCAGATTAAAACCAGTAGAAATTTAACAATAATATTCTTCATCTGCACAATATGTCTGCCCACCTGCCCTAATGGTAACATAAATGTGTTAGCTTAAACCAGCACATTTTATCTTATAATCCAGGTATGATAAAAACACCCATGTAGCCAGTTATGGTGGCTCAGCTGCCTTGCCAAGCCAACACATTAAATTGCAGCTGATCATGTCCCCATCCTATAAATTGAAAACTAATTTCTTAAAAAAGAGTGGGTCCAGCAAGATTTCATCTTCCTTTCTAATCATATAGGAATAACAGTTTAGTACCAGTGCTTTACCTACAGAAACTGGTGCAGACTGACTGAAAGTCTGTATTTGTGAGTCATACATTTATACCCAGTACAATTTTAAATTGTATCAAATCTTTCTTCATTCATAAGAATGCGGTCAGCATATATTTGCTCTCTAAAATTCTGTGACAGCCTTTTGGTACTTTGTGTGATTGAGTATGGAATGAAATGGGTTATCCCAAATTACCCAAAAGTCGTTCCTATAGCCTTTTATTTTTACTATGATAATTTCATTGATCTCTACTGGGTACACAGTATCATGGAAATTTTGCCTGGATTTACAAAAGAGACAGAAAAGAGTCATCATTCCATCTCAAGCAGTAGGTCTGGATACTTGTGATTCTGCAAATATTGATATGACATAAAATTTCTCCCCAACACTGTCAGTAGAATATTTCACATAAGTAAGTATTTAAAAAACAATAGTATGTTAGATCACCCTGGAGAGTGTGAAGAGACCTGAGCTAGCTCTGAAGGAACTAACTTGGGTACCAGGAGTTTTTTACCCATGGCTTCATGCAGACTTACTTATCCAGTTCTGTATTTGGTGCTAGCTCAGATATCACAGAACTATGCAGCCTGAACATGGCCTGTAAGAACATCACAGAATATTTACAGCTCTTCATACAAATTAAATCTCATTGTAATCCAACCTGAAAAGACTCTTTTAAATCTGAGAGGAACTCCAGGACAGAAATTATAATTACTGGAGAAGGTAAATTCTCTCAATTTCACATTAGATATCACCCTTTTTGAATATGCCCCCACCCCCCACGCCACTCCCTTCTGGTAGTGGATAGTCTGAGGTGTCATAGATCATTGCCATTAAAATAGATTCTGATAATCAGTCTTGTAATTATACTATACATCTTCAGTTTTCTCACCAATCACATACAACCCCTTTTAGCAATCTCAAGATGAGTCTGTAACAAGCTTAATTTTCAATATAGTATGTTTAGTTGCAACAGTGGCTTCAGACCTATAAAACATCTACTGAAGAATGTCAGAACTCCATAAGTTACAGAGCAGGTAAACAACACATAAATGAGTTGTAAATGACATTTATAATGACATGGGAAAGTGAAAAATACTGGCTAATATTTACATAGAAGTTTTCAGCTTGTGAATGTAAATTTGTGAGTCTCCTCATTAGCTGAGTTTGAACACTTAACCTATAGCTTTGTTTAGCATCTAAACCACTCATCAAATATTTAAAAGGAATTAACCTCCTTCTTCTTCACTGAAACTAGTACAGTTTCAAAGGATGTTTTCCCTCATTTCTCATGAAAGCTCCAGTGCTTCCACTTCATTAAAAAAAGTATTTCAAAGTGTTGCAATCCTACCCAGTTCTGGTAGGAATTTATTACTTAGTCATTTATTACTTTTGGCCATGTTTCCTCCTCACCTATTCACATGGCTGAAAAGTGATAAACCAAGTCTAAGCTAAGCAGCTCAGAAGTAAACTGAGATTAATGTCTAAGCATATCTGAGGAGTTTTTAGAGCTGGTAGTGACTGACTAAGCTTAGATTTGTTTGAATGACAGGAAAAAATCATTTTTGCAAGATTTTTCACAGATACCATTTTATGGTTTAGCTGAAAGTTTTTATTAATAATTACAACCAGGTTTATATGTTTGCACCACCACTTTTCCGGGCATTTCAGTTATCCCTGTTGACATATGAAATTGATCCAATACATGGAGTATTTCGAAAACAATGGGAAATGGTACAGGACATAAATTTTAGCTCTACCATTCAAAACACTAGGCATTCTGTTATACCATTATTTTTAATTACATCAATTTTCTGAAAAGAAAATTGCACTTTTTCCAGGCAAATACCAATAGTGTTCGATACATTATAATTTCAAAAAAGTTATATGCAAGATCAAAATTTAGAACAGATGAAAGGGACAAGTTCCTTTTGACTGGTACTTTTGATGCAATGCATCTTGGATTTGACCTCATTCTGTCATTCCAAAGAGCATAAATATTACCGAAGAAAACAGACTTGTGATATTCTTCAAAATTGTATAAATATATTCCATATTACCTTATGTATATGTGACTCTTGATCTTCCTCTACTGCAGCACTGATGTTATTGCTACCATATGGTTGGCCATGTGCCTTCATTTACCCTGGTTCAGTGGTCCACAAACAAGGGAGAAAAAGATTGGAATCACATTCAGTGTGTATAACTGATGAAATAAGGATATATAACAGAAAAAGCAGTGTGCCAAACAAAGGAGAAAAACCTTCTCCAATGAACATGAGAACATGCCAAAAACTAAGGAATTTCACTTTTAAAGACAATTCTAATTTGTGAGCAGATCCAGTGGCTGTAAGGACAATATGTACTTAATGCCTTCCCCTTAGCCCTTAGTTCATGGTTTTTGGCTTTGGTTTGCAAGACTTGCTTGATGAAGGAACCACTTAAAGTGATGAAATATACAACATCCCAATGCCCATCTAAGTGATGTATAACAAGGCTTGCCTGCATTATATTATTCTTTGGTCTACGGATTAATGCTGGCAGTTGTTTTCTAGCACATATCAACCCTTGGTGGATCACGTTGAATCATTTACCCTCAAGTAAGGGTTTAATTGTCATTCAGCTAAACAATAATGCTTTGTTTATTTAACCGGATTCAGGCAGTGTAAGCTACCCAGGATATCTAAAGAGTGAATTTTAGAGTATTATCTCTGGGAAACAATTTCGCCAACCTGAAAATGCACGTCTGTGTTCCTTTAAGATTTTGGGGCAAAATAGGCTCAGTTTACCACATATAAACATTATGTTGCAACTCTATCCACTTCCTCTCATCATATCCCTACAGTTAGCCCTCAAGCAAACCAAATGTCCTCATCTGAAGCTAACAGAAGATTCTAATAAAAACTATGAATGTGCCTACGCTATACTAGTGCAAGTCTGAGCCAGAGGATGT
This sequence comes from Bucorvus abyssinicus, assembly GCA_009769605.1. NCBI lineage: Eukaryota > Metazoa > Chordata > Aves > Bucerotiformes > Bucorvidae > Bucorvus > Bucorvus abyssinicus. The sequence continues at coordinate 22,456,270 of CM020033.1, forward strand.
TTGCTATAACATTTCTTGCCTGGGTTTGAGTTTGAATCTCTATTACATGCTTATTCCCAATACATCAGTTTGGCACTCGGACTTACTGCCATGTATCCCAGAAGAATATCCCATGCAGAACAGAGCCTCTCTAAACACTGACTTATGATATATATATAGGGCAAACATTTGTTTTGCAGAACAAATGTTTGAGTAAATGCTTTTTTTGGGTGGTGAATGCTGAACTTGGGAGATATATACATAGAAGTCTGCATAGATACAACTGATAAGGTGATTGCTATATGAAAAACAAATACATATGAGTCATTCAGAAATAAAACAGCTAGCGCAGGAAAATGGGCTTGGACGATTCTGAAAAGGTCTATTGTCAGCTCAGGGTCCAAGTATTCTGTGTGAGAGTCCATAGGAAATAAAGAAACATCACAACACCAAATATGATGGCAGTCTAGTGTTTAAACATTTGGACAGTCTAGTACTTTATTCTTTCCTAGTATCATTGTTGGCAGTGAAAAGGTATCCATTGTGTTTGTCTGAGCCTCAGCTTCTCTCTACACCATCCTGAGAAGTGGAGAGGGAGGTGCTGATCTATTCTCCCTGGTATGCAGTGATAAGACATATGGGAACGGTTCAACACTGTGCCAGGGGAGGTTTAGACAGGACATTAAGAAGATATCTTTACCAAGAAGGTGGGTGAACACTGGAACAGGCTTCCTAGAGAGGTGGTCAATGCTTCAAGCCTGTCAGTGTTTAAGAGGCATTTGGACAATGTCCTTGATAATATGTTTTAACTTGGTGAGCCCTGAATTGGTCAGACAGCTGGACTAGATGATCATTGGTCCTCCCAACTGAAATACTCCTATTCTATTCTATTCTATTCTATTCTATTCTATTCTATTCTATTCTATTCTATTCTATGCTATGCTATGCTATGCTATGCTATGCTATGCTATGCTATGCTATGCTATGCTATGCTATGCTATGCTAAGCTATGCTATTCACCTACCCCTGCATATCTCTAAGACATGCCAAGATCACTCTGGTCATGGAAAAAACCCAACTCAGTTACATGCATTAATACCTACAAGATTTTATTACAGTGAGCATTTGGTAGGATGAGGACAAAGGGACATCATGGTGGAAATTCTCTGCAGTGCTTCCCGCTGTTTGCTGAACAATGTCTGAAGAAGTAGAGAATGCTTTTGCCCAGGACTGTGTCAGGATATCAGGGAACTGTTGAATGGGGCTGTACAAGCTAGAAATGAACCTGCTGGCACCGAAGCAAGTTCAAAGAATGTAATAGAGTCAATGACTACTGTAGGCCTCAACTTCCTCACTGGACATGCTAATGTCTACAGTTAATTGATTGAAAAGATCTGTGTTATTTTTTGAATGTCATTTGTCCAGGGAGCCTGAGTGTCTTCTACGCATTCCACATGGAGTGGGGGTAACAAAAGAAAAGGCTACTATAATTTTTAGGTATATGATCACTGTTGGTGAATTTGAGTTGGCCCACATATTTTCCCCCTTGATTTCTGTATGTCTACTATTGCTGCTTAACATTTTTTGTTGCCTTTTAGTCTCTAAGAGGTGTATATCATCTAATAATTTCATACAATGCTTCTTCCATGTGTATATTTAATTACCTGTTTTTATTTTGCAAATAGACACCACTTTGGAGAACAATGCGTGTTTTTAAAGATAATGAGAAACGAGAACTAAAGCATCATTAAAGGTGGAGCTGTTGAGTATGACAATTTGAAGGTGGTAATGGTTAGAGCCATAGAAGAGAGGTGCTCGAGTGTCAGACCATGCAAATAAAGAACATGGAGGCACTGCTCATGTTTGGCTAATGAAGAGTTCAATTTTATTTTCTGAACCTGGGTCAAACAGGCTACAGCTCCATATGTTGTAGTGTAAATACTGAGAAGCAGCAAAGCACAAACTTCTTAAACTGAGGCACCACAGAGAGAGGAAAACAAAGAAGGGAGCCACCCAGGGTTCCCATAGTCCTGCTGGTGTGCTCTAGTTGGCAGTGAAAAGTAGTAAGTTCACTTTCTGGGGGTTCCTACTGAAAATTTAACTTACTTCAGCTTGCATTCCCACCTGGCAACATAGAAAGCTAAGTTACCCTAACAGGATGCACAAGGATAAGCAATAGTTCCCTTCTGGCAGACACCGTGTCCCAAGGCTGAAAACAAGCACAGTCTGACTGGGGATAAGCAGAAACTTTAAACAGCCTAGACGGACCTGGATAATCAATACCACAGTGTTGATTAACCAACATCACTAAACCTTGCCCCACCCTTTACCACGACACTGGTTTTTCCTCAATCTTCCAATCACATTGTGCTGCCTCATTTCATCTTTTGCACCTAGATGCCTTCAGAAGGGAGTGAAAGAAACCACCAAATAGAAAGTACAAACCACCTTAGAATTAGGGTTCTAAATCCTCTCTTCCACCCACATCTTCACATCAACAGTGTGTTGGGCATACTCTAGGGCAGAAGAAGGCTTCTTCCTCCTCAGTTTGGTTGGGTCAGAAGTTGTTTTAGAAACATCTGTTGTGAGCCGGTGTGCTGTGAACTTTATACCCTGGCATTTTTCATGAAAATCATAAAGTGAACTTGTTTACCTCTTACACAGGATTGGTACTTCAAATCTGCTTCCTGGTGTTTCTGCTGGATCATTGTTGAAATCCCTGAACACTTCCTTTGCTTCCTTTGGAAAGCAATTGCATAATAAAGCAGGACTCATTAACAGTCAGTCGTTAATTTTACATTAATATTGCAGAGTACTCTAATTTCACATTTGAATTATGTTTCCAATGACAACTACAGCAAGCTTCTCTTATTAAATATGTTTCTATTCCTATCAGTAGTATTTCTGTTTCCTCTTTCACGGGCACCCCCTTGCCGTGGGGAAAGAGCTTGCGTGCCCTTGCGAAGTTGAGAGCTATGCTGGTGGTGGCATATGCCTCCGGTAGGGTCTCCCAAGCCAGACAGGTCTCAACTGAAGGGTCAGACAAAGTGTGTTCACGGGCAGGATGGGCTCACTAGCCTTCGGGCAACCATCCTAGGAGAAGGACAACTCTAACTCCAAACCCGGGCAGATGGAGCTCGTTTAGCCCTGTAAGGCCATCCATCTAAGAGAAGGATACTCTAACCAAACCTACGACCTGAGGACTTCGCTGTCACCGTCCAAGCTCGCTAGGCCCTGGCAGATGAACCTCAGGTGTAAAGGGTGGGGCCAGTTTCGCGCACGCTGCGCCTCACCTAAAAAATCCACCGTGCAGGCTTGAAGGGTGTACTCACGTTTAAAGCCTTTCCCAAATCTTCGTCCGCGAAGCCAAGCCATGATTTCTGTTTCAGAGGTGGGTGAAGCACTAGTCATTCAGGTCTCCATTTGCCAAATTTGTTTCCTAGAAAAAATCTAAAAGGGCTTCACTGGGAACTGAGGTGGAAATTCAGATTCTTTCACTGGCTGTACTGCCGGGTGGGTCCTGCCGTCAAACCCCTGCTTTCCAGACGTACTTCACACCCACGTTAGAACAGCCTCAGTCACGCAAAGGTGCAGTGAGTATTTCCCCTGCTGAGAACTCTGTGTGACCACGGAGGAATGGGAGGAATGAGTTCTCTTTCATGCTTGATTTGGTAATCTGCTACCGAGAGGCAGCATTCGCCACCAGAAAAAAATGCCTTATAGTAACAAATAACTCAGATTCCTGGGAAATTAATGGGAAAACCTGCCATCAGACAAGACAGTATATCATATACTCTCATGTGAGTACTCACCCTTTCATTTTGCAATATTGCGTAAGCATGGCAATCAAGTAGCCACTGTGTAATAAATTTAGATATAAAGTCATGTTTTGAAACACACTCAAGATACTTTTCTGTTCGCTGGATTTCATCCTACAGTTTTACTCTATTATTACTAGGAAAACATGCTGAATCTTACACGTAAAAAATATAATGTTCTGTTCTTATTCTCTGCTAAAATCTGTATACATGTCCAGATTGTGCAAGTAGGTGCGTGTTGAATTCTCTATTAAATATTTTTCTTTGTTCGGGGAAAATAATTCAACAAAATACATTTTTCATCAGTCTTCCAATAAACTGAAACTAAAAAGAGCCTGAGACGTCTTGAACCACAGAAAGATTGACTATTTCACTGCCTAGTGAAAGGTCTAGGGAAGCCAGAGAGACGTTGTCTCCTATGCACGTGAATAATTCATATAAAGTTTTTCAGTAGGAAAAATAGTGAGATGTGGAATTAACCCGCACTACAAACCAGAAACTGTCTCTGAACCTATATCCCCACAAGCAGAATACCAGTATGTTCAGGGAAGCAACTTTACCAGTTTGTGTTCCAACACTGAGGGGGTTATTGAACTTTAAATACGTTTTCAAGTCATAGAATCACAGAATCACAGAATGGTTTGGGTTGGAAAGGACCTTAAAGATCATCTAGTTCCAATCCCTGCCATGGATAGGGACACCTTCCACTAGATCAGGTTGCTCAAAGGCCCATCCAACCTGGCCTTGAACGCTTCCAGGGATGGGGCATCCACAACATCTCTGGGCAAACTCTTCCTGTGTGTCACCACCCTCACAGTAACGAACATCTTCCTTACATCTCATCCAAATGTACCCTCTTTCAGTTTCAAACCATTACCCCCCATTCTATCACTACACTTCCCAATAAAGAGCCCCTCCCCATCTTCCTGTAGGCCTCCTTTAGGCACTGGAAGGCTGCAAAAAGGTCTCCCCCGGAGCCTTCTCTTCTCCAGGCTGAACAACCCCAATTCTCTCGGTCTGTTCTCACAGGGGAGGTGCTCCAGCTCTCTGATCATCTTTGCTGCCCTCTTCTGGACTCACTCCAGCACATCCACGTATTTCTTGTGCTGTGAGCCCCAGAGCTGAACTCGGTGCTCCAGGTGAGGTCTCATGAGAGTGCAGTAAATGAGAAGAATCACCTCCCTCAACTGCTTAATGCTTTGGACAGCTACAGGGTCTAAAAAGATAATGCACAGAAGTGAAAAAAATGCCTACTGCTGATGTTAAATGCTTAAATTATATTAACTTCACTGTTTGCCAAATCAGGGCCTGCTTCTACGCTGTTTTTTCCGATGGACTCACCAACTGGCAGTGAGATAAATGGGGCAGTCAAAACTTTTCAAGAATATCTGTACTCAACTGATAATTACTTTGACAGCTAACATCTGGCCTGACATATAAGAAGACAGGTTAGTAAGCTGGATTGTGCCGAAAGAGGTTATGAGTATAAATGATGCTTCGTGAGTTTTGGGAAAAGAGTGAGTTCATGCTTTATTCAACTGTAGGAGGTAATTTTAGAGTGTACTTTACAGCATTTCAATCAGGCAGGTTGCTGCTTTCTTTTTCCCAGAGGAACATGAGGCTATCAATGATTCTAAAAACGGGAAGAAACAGGAAAACATCAGTAAACACATAACTTTATTCTGCTTTTAATGTAGACTGTAAGATACTGACAAGGGTGTTGGCCAGCAAAGGAGAGTTTCCCTCATGTGATTTCATGCACAGAAATCAAAGCAAGCTGATACAATCATAACATTGGAACACTTACATCCATCTCTGTTTCTCAATTACAATTGTAAACGAGGCTAGCAGTATTTGGAGAGGGGCTATTCCATTGCAGAAAAAGTAACTTTATTGCTACCTTTTATCAGAAATATATTTTCTCTTTTGCTCTTTTTCTTAAATAAGAAAACTTATAAATAGATTAAATCCACCTCTGAGGATAACAGTGGTAATCCAGTTAATCTTGCTGGATATGTAGAGTTTGGATAATGAGGGCTTCTTTGTTGAGAAGAATATTTACAGTGGCTGGGGTCCTTATTAAATTTGGCTCTATTATTCATTGCAGCTATTTATGTTAATTCTTTATTCCGACAGGATAGATGGAAGGCAGATATTTCAACAGTTCTTACTGGTTAATATATCTTATATATCTTGTATTTAATTCAAATTATTTTAGCAGATTTATTAGGTCAGAGAGATAGGTGTAGCAGATCAATCTTTCTGCCGGTCAAACAACATGATTTCTATTTCCATACACCAAGATAAAATAAATGGGCTGTATTCTAGCAAGTGAAGGTGAACAGGGGAAGGTGAGCAGTAGGGCCGGGCCATTGGAAAGATCAAGGCCTGCATGTTCCCTTGATGACTATTCTTAACAAAATTAAACTCACAACCTCAGTTGGTAGCCATTTAACATGACTAGCAAAATTTGATAGTTTTTTACTACTTTTACATTTTTATTTTACTTTGTTATTCTTTATCTGTGGTTTTCTTCGAGAATATTTACCTTCCTGTTGCATGCAGAAGTGCTGAACTCAGCTGACGTTTGGAAAAGAGATTGTAAGTCCGTTGTAATGGAGCTACAAAACCTATTGGTTGACCGTAATTGAGTTATCCCGCAGATAAATAAACAAGTAAGGAAAACCTACTGATCTGGAGAAGTGGGAGTATATATCATTTATGGATGCACTGGACACCCCCCTCTCCATATTCTTCCCTCATCACTTCATCATATATCTGGGCTGTTTGTTCCCTACTTGTGGAGAGAAGTGCCCCACAAATATACAATCAGATTCAGAAGGGAAGATGCCAGTTTTGTCTACCTGAATACACAGATAAACAAAAGGCAAAGAGGAAACTGTAGCACAGGAGGCAGGTGACTTGTCCAACATCCCTTGGAAGCTGCAAGTAAATCCCAAGTTTTATTGCAGTGTCTTTGTCCGCCAAATCACACTGTGGTGGTGACCTTGCCTGGCTGACAGGAGCCCACCCGGTCGCTCTCCGCTCCTCAGCAGGGCAGGGGGAAAAAATCAGGTTAAAAACTTCTGGGTCAAAATAATCACGGTTTAAGGAAGAAAAGCAAAGTCTGTGCTCAGAAACAAGGCAAAGGAAAAAGGTTTATCTTCTACTTCCTGTCAGCAGGTGCTGGTTATCCATTTCCGGGGAAGTAGGGCCCCAGTATGCATAATGGTTGTCTTGGAAGACAAACGCCTTAATAATGAATGCCTACCCCTCCTTCTTTCTCTGAGATTTTTAGCTGAGCGTGACATCCTATAGTATGGAATAACCCTTTGGTCAGTTTGGGTCAGCTGTCCTGGCTACAGACCTTGCCAAGATCTTGCCCGCCCCCAGCCTACTGGTCAGGGGGGAATGTTGGGGAGACAGCCTTGCTGTGGGAGCACTGCTCAGAGTAGCCAAAACACCGGTGTGCTCTCAACACCATTCTAGCTACAGCTACGCAGCGCTATAAGGGCTGCTGTGGGGAAATGTAGCGCCATTCCAGACGCACCACATACACATACTAAACAAAATGTACACTTTGAGTCATATTGGAGCCGACAAAATGTATTAACAAGGAATGGGAGAAAACAGCAGATAACTGGACTGAGAGAAAGAGGGGGAAATTGGTTTGGTTTGCTTTGACACCGTCCAGAAAATAATTGCAACAACAAAACACAGGGTTGCACATGATTTTGGACGATGATTTTCCACTTGACTATGAATTTTTACTTTGCGGTGTTTGTATTGTCATCACAACCTGGTAAACTGTGGACCCAGGAGCTGCCTGCTGGGGCCAGGGTTATACATTTATGACTTAGCCCACAGTCCTCTGTTCTTCTGCAGCCCAGGGCAGCCATCCCAGAGGCAAATACCGCCCTGCAAAGCACAGCCTTGGCCTGGGGCTCCCAGTGCTCCTGTTCCACCTAGCAGTGTCTGGTATAACGATTTAGCTCATTGTGTTTGTATAGGCAACATATAAGCTCATTGTTCTCGTATGTTTGCATAGTCCTTTCCCAAACTCATGAACTTCCTGTAATCAATTAATTAAAGTTTTGTTTTACTTAATTTGTGTTCTTGTGCTATGAGTCTAAGAGGTGCAACACAGAGTTTGGAACCTCGGAGGAGCTGAAGCTAAAAACAAGTGAGTTACATTTCTTCCTTCCCAATCCTAGATTGCTCCAGCATGTGTGGAGCCATCTGATATGACTTAGCCCTGATGGCTGCAGCTTCTGAGAACGGCTCCAAATGGAGTCGACAGGGAGGGAGGAGTTTCCTTCAAACACAGCTTCAGTAGAGCTGAACTGGTAGGATCCTGCCAGAGGCAAAACTATTAGTAGTTCTTTACCATACATAAAGAGCAAACTTCTCAGCTTTTCACTTTTCAGAGCAGAGTATATATAAAATAACCAAGTGTGAAGATAAGAAATAGATTTCAGGTATTTATTTATTTAGCTGAGAGTATAGTGAAGGTTATGATGAGGATGAAGGATCCAAAGATCCTAAGATCCTTCCAAATACCATGCACCATTCTCACATGGAAAAGGGGCTCTGTCCAACGGTTAAATCAAGACTAAAACATCAGCATCTAGTATCAGGCAATACGTGCTGACCCTGTTGGTATTCAGGACACTTTCTTGCTGATTATGCACCAAGAGGCTTGGAATCTCTGAGAAGTTCAAATGCCTTGGCCCTCTGCAAGAGAGGTAAAAGCCCAGAAATCTTTAATTTTGGTGTACTTTTGATGCCCAAAATGTATAGCTTCTCAGGCAGAAATGGAGCTGGGAATGTGAAATTCTTAATGATCATTCCCAAGTACTCGCAGGAAAACATCTCTTGCTGTCCTCCTTTTCCGTTGTTCCAGGCTGCAAGGGCAGAACTGGGTAACTAAATCTGGGGGTCTGAACTCTGCAGGATTCTTCAAAAATATCACCTCATTGCCTCATCTCATCATTGTGAGGTGAATCTTATTTTCCTGGAGATAATGAATACCTGCAGAAGCCATTAACTCCAATTAAGAAAATATTTATTGTCTCAAGTTTGGGGACATCCAAAATAGTTCATATTGAAGTTAAGAACCCTGAATTAGTAGGCACTTCTCCAAACATTTGGCCTAAGGCTCAGTATTTCTTGGTTTTCAAAATACTAACCCATTTTGGCAAGTATTTTACAGCCCTCGGTTGAAAGGAACACTATAAACAAAAAATAAATGTTATTAAATAGACAAAGAAGAAAACCAGTTTCACTCAAATATGATAAATTATCTAAGAGAGTATAAAGAAAAGAAAAGCTTTAAGGAAGTATTTGCACATGTATACCAGCAGGGCACAGTAGTTAAAGTACGTGTTCTAGTAAACTCAAAAAGGACGATAAAACAACGAAACATATGCTTTTCAATGGGGCCATTAAAAAAAAAAAAAAGCTAAGGGAAATTTGTTAGCGTTATTCAGGCAGACCACAGAAAAGAAATGAATATACATCCTTCAAGGATTGTTAGAGCATCCCAAGGCAACAGTTCACCTCTTTGATGGGTGTTACTCAGAAATATGCACAGGACATGCAAGAGTTGCAGGATACACTAATTACCCTGGCACAAACAAAACTGGAGAGGTATTGCCACGAATTTATAGCAGAATAAAGAAACTCTTTTCATGCTCACTGCTTCAGAACAGATGGAAGTTATTGACTCGTCTAAATGGCTTTTCTACTTGCATGGTGTGTTACACAGAAGACTGTACTGCTATTTTTCTAGGAAAAGAACATGTTGCAATATGCAATAGCAGTCTAAATGGATAGATTGGGTCATTTGCAATTCAGGTGTTAGCAGTTAACTGTTATGCTCTTTACGAAAGTTTCTAAGCAAGTGAAAAAGGATAATTATTTTTCATGAGCTTTTTTTCAGATTTTTTTCAAAGTGAGGGCTCTTCAAGTCAAATTGAATTTTAAAGCAGGATTGTAGTCATAAAGATTTACAGAGGGTCAGTTCAGAATAAGCCTAATTGTAAAGAATTAATACAGGATCTGGCAGATGTTGTGGGCCTTGTTTGCAGCAGTGCTGTAAAAAAACACAACAGTTTCAGTGAGTCATGAGCGTAATGGACCCATAATAGACCATAGCAAACAGTGAGAGAGTGAGATTTGGAGAACATCTGTATTTACAGTCTAGAATTTGTGGTGACCGGTATGTAGTTGGTGCTGGTTGTGCATAATCAGACAAAGTGCAGTGGAGAGTATCTAATCTTAATATTTCTCCTTGCTGGGATACCTGAAATGGGAAACAAGGTAATCAGAGATGAAAGGAGCCCCTTCTCTTACCCACCTGCAGTTACAGGGTTTGAAGGGAGTAGAAATTGCTTATGCAGGAGGAAAAGACTGAAGCAAGGAAAGCGGTAGTCAGACTGTACCAACAGTGACAAGCGGAAGAAAAACAATGCTGGAGGACCAGACTCTGACCAAAGGTGGTTTCAGAGTGCTGAGGAAACAAACTGAGGGAAATATGTAGCCCACAGACCTGTGTATTTTTCTTAAACTACTCAGGACAGACATCTGTGTGTGTTAGATGCTCCAAAGGTGCACTGTAATTAGGAAGGCTGACCCCTTATTAGTCAGTTTCAAAGGTGGTAATTTAAGTTACAGGGAAACCGAGGGGAACAGAATAGGTTTCAGGGCCAAGGATGGCAGGACCTTATAGTCAAGAAGGCAAAACCTACTTTGGGAGGTAAACAGAACTGTACTTTTCTGAGATCCAGGAGCAACATGGACATGTAGACATGTGGGCTGAGACCCAAGAGATTGGTGAGGGCACAGTCAGCAAGACCTTAATAGTAAGGATGGACAAGAGACATCATCAGGTCTTTCCATATCTATTGAACCATCTACTCTTCCACCTATGGCCTTGTGAATAACTGTGAATAACTTGTGAATAACTGGAAAATCTGGTGGTAGTCCTTGCACAGCAGATTGGCTTCTGGACACCATCACAGGGTAAGGCAACCATGAGTGCAGCTGCGGTCATCTCCATGTCATGTTTGGTTCTTTACTTTGCTTATGTGTTCTACACTCTGCCTCAGCACTTTCTTAAGAAGAAACTTTATTTTTGGTGCCATGATTGCTAGAAATTGCTGTGCTCATTATTCAACTTCTCAGATTTTTCACTTTCTCTTTGTCCTGATTTGTTTACCTTCTCCTCCTCCCTTATTCAGTGCTGCCAAGTACCTTTGCTTCTTGTTGGCTAAGTAAGCAGACCCAGATGCCAAACAGGACTCCCGGGGACCTGGGAAGCTCAGCTGCCTCCCTCTGACCACGAACAAGTCACGTGACACACACATCCCCTTTCAGAAGACAACTGAGGTTTTGTGACATTTTGGAAACTAATAGCAAAGTCAGTTCAGCTGCAGCTTTATTCCAGGCAACCTCCAAATATTACATGGCTATATGAGTGATCAGACAAAAGCAATATAAATTAAGAACAAGAATTTCCATTAAAAATTGGAAGTCCTTTCCTTTATTGATGCTTCAGACATGCCTGCAACAATAGAATTGGAAGTGCTTTCTGATCTAAGCCCAAAGGCGTAGTTGCCCTGTCAAAGTCAAACAGTAGGACACTTTCTGTTTATTTTTAGTTAAAAAAATATATTGTCTGCATATATTACAGTTAGCTATATGATATATTTTTTCTTAAGTCTGTTATTCCACACTTATATGATGAGGAGGCATTTTAGAAAACTCTTATTTAGCTGAAGGAGGAAAGCAGACTCGTTTCCTTTTCTGCTAAAGGGGGCTGATGAGTGCTTATGCTGAAAACTCCAATAAATCTTCAGTTCTTTCTTTCCAGTGCCTTATGCTCTGTTTCCCCAAGGTTCTGGTTTTACGGTAGAAGAGGAGTGCATGGGTTCCTAAACCATGTCACTCAGCACCACATGTACATGTCTTTTAAATACTTCCAGGGATGGGGACTCCACTCCTCATGTCCAACCTAATCCTCTCCTGGTCCAACTTGAGGCCATTTCTTCTCACCCTATAGCTTGTTACCTCCTTTCAGGTAGTTGCAGAGAGTGATAAGGTTTCCCCTCAGCCTCCTTTTCTCCAGACTAAACAACCCCAGTTCCCTCAGCTGCTCCTCATAGGACTTGTTCTCTAAATGCTTCACCAGTTTCGTTGCCTTTCTCTGGACACACTCCAGCACCTAAGTGTCCTTCTTATAGAGAATGGAAAATGGGAAGACGATGTACTCAAACAGCTGATGAACAGCATTGTGAAATAAGACACTTGTTGGGAGGTTTGAACAAAACATTCCCTTGGATAGACTGGGGCTCTCTGAAACCTTCTGTTTACTTTTGTCTTTCTAAGACAAGGTCAGGCAATGGGTTGGACAAGACCTGCAAATGGTTGGTTAGTGCATGTGGGGATTGTTTGCATGTTTTGGTGTCTGCTGAACACCTCAACCTGCCTTCATGCTCCTCCTCCTAGGGAACATATAGAATTACATAGGATTTATAATAAGTAGGAGTTATATAGGCTTTTAGGAAGCTGAGGAATCATTACACCTACCCTTGCCACATTTGCATGCCCGCTGAGGATAAAAACATGCAATGTCAACTGTATAGCAGACAGAAATAGAGGGAGTTTCAGTCCTGATGTGAGTTTGGTTACCTTCATATCTTCTCCTGCAGAAAACCCAGGGGCAGGGGCAGCTATCGCTGAAGGCAGGGTACGTCCCACCTCATGACCTGAGCTCACAAACCTGAACCACCCCATCCTTCCCCTGGCAATTACACACACCAAGCATCACCTGGCCTCTCAAACTCCCTTTTACTTCAAGAGTGTGACTGAACGTGGGCAGGATGGCACTGGGTATGCCTTGAGGGATAGCGTTTCATGGCTGCTTTTGTACTACAATATTTAGTCACACAGCGTGTTTTTGTTTATACTCACAAAGTTTACGATTGCACCATACGGAGCAGAATTTGTTTTACTTCAGTTTATCATCAGAAATCAGCTTCTCGGCACTGAGCCCAGCTGATTTCATATTCTGTTTGTTTAAGGGAAGTAATGTAGGATTCACTGTCTGTATATTCAAGCTCTTTAATCGACATAAACAAACAGGAAAACATTGTCTAGAGAGAGTGGATGTTTACTCAGCCCTGCAGAACGGCAAGGCATATCGCTATAAAAACCACACTATAAAAATAAACTGAGTTGTGATTGTTCTGAGGAATCCTGCAGCACCTACACAATACAAGAGAGAGTTATCTTTATTTAACCAGCACTCAGAACATGGATGCAAGATTGACTGAAAAATGCCAGATAAATTGTTATGGTAGCTGTGCAAATGCAAAATCCAGCAGAGTCAGCAGTGGGTTCAGGGCCTGTAAAGGGAGCTCTCCATTCCAGAGGCAAAATGGATTTGCCTTTCTTGGACGGGAAAATGATGGCCATATTACCTGTAAATGACCTTAATACTCCAGAAGCATTAACCAGCCACAACAGCTTCTGGCCAGCCTCACTTGATATCCCAACTTCCATCATGGCCAAGGCCAGGTATTTCGGATGAAAATGCCCAACATAAGAAGATTTTTGTTTGATTCTCCAGGACTCCACACAAGAAGACATTTTTCCTTTGCTCAGTTGTTGAACAGCCACGAAAAGGGAACTTTTAGCAGCTTTAAAACAGTTGCACGTGTCAAATATTTTATTCTTTATTATATCTGGTAACAGTTTCTAGTATTTCAAAAGTGAATTGGGCCTTCCTGTCAGAGCTCAGGGGAAGAACTACTTGGCAAAATGTGGTGTTACAGTACTGGTCTGGATGGCACCCTGCTGCTTGATGGATTTGCAGTCCTAAACTAGGAGCTATGACTCCCCATACAGTGTTTGGAGAAAAGTAAGCTTCTGAGACTAGGACCTGGGAAAACTAAGATGTTAACCTGGGATCAATCTGGCCCACATATTAGTAAGTCCTGAGAAGGTAGATGTGACAGAGAGGAATGGGCACTTATTAGTGGCTGATAGGAAACACCTTTGCCTGTTCAGGACTGAGGGTCAGAGTCCCTACTCTGAAGGGGAGCAACCCATACCGTTAAGTCACAAAAATATGACGAGCTAACATTAGCTACCATTGAGCAGTCATGAAGAAGAATCGACATTTTAGCTTCATTGCAGCTCTTCTAAAGGACAGGGCCAAAGGAGGACGGCAACATTGCATAAACTTTCCTCCAAATTCTATCCCCAAAAAGAATCTGCCTAAAATTTTGGGTTTCCCACCTATTATGGTTTTTTCCGTTTGATCTTCAGAAAGGATGAATGGTTTAAGAAGTTAAACAGAAGCCACGAGAACTGTACAAGAGTATCACTGTTGTAGTGATTCAGCATTTTAATGGTCAGCTGTTATTCACAGATCTGTCATTTCAAAAGCAAGGATTCTGAGAAACCCTCATTTAACAAGAAATATAGATAGGGACTTCCTCCACCCTGTTTTCCAGGGTAAGCAGCTGTACATCAAATTTTCCTAAAGACAATGTGAGCAGCTCTGAAGAAAAATTAACACAATCAGCTTTTCCTGGGACAAAGATCATTTTAATTTCTGAGAAAACAGCTGTTCCGGGAGAGGAGGTGATGCTTGTTCGGTATGACAGGACCTGACAAGTTTGCACTTCTGTCAAACACTGCAAAGCAGCTAGTGTGTCCTCAATTCACTTTCAGTTCCCACCAGTGATTTCTGGAAAACACCCGATGATCCAAATCCCACATCAAGCCTGGAAAATAAATTATGTATATGAGCTTCACACCAGTTTCACTAAAATACATTTTCCCCCATGTACAAGTCTTTATTTATGAAACGATACATCTGTGGTCAAGACTTTCGGTACAGAATCATATTTCATACTATCTAAACAGCAATGCAGTGAAAATATACAGTTATTGTACGCTAAATGCAGTTTTATTTTCCAACTAATTTCTAGTGTTCAATCTGTTTTCGCTTCTTTAAAAACAATTTTGGTCACAGTAGTATGACATCACACATACTACTTCATAGTACAGCAGGTGAAATTCCGACATTGAAGGTAGAATATATCCCATATTAGAGATATGAAATACAGCTATCATGTCAGCAGTGGGCTCTTCTAAGACTGCGGCAGCCATCCATACCTTAAAGGGCACCTTCAGAGCTCCCTCTGAAATGCAAGCAACAGACTGACCATTAGAAGAGGATTGGTTTTATGTGAAAAGTTTTTGAAACCTGACTCTTGAAAGTCTGTTTTGATCAACCCATGTTTAATGTTTCTTGTTAAAGAAGAGATCTGTTTTAGATATACTCCTACATTATTTGACCTAAAATGGAATTCATAGTTTCATCACAGTTTGGATATCCCTTTTTACTTGTTAGAGCTTTAAAAAGTAAAAATTATTTCAAAATAGAAAATTAAAAATGTTTGTCTGAAAGATTTCACTGAATCTTTTTCTTAGAATTTGTTTTCTTTGACTATTTCCTCTTTGACAAAGTTATCTTTTGGGCTCACCAGAAACTTGCAACTTATCTCAACCAATCCAAATGTGCACTGTTTAGCCATAAATATATTCAGATTATTTATTGTATCCAACCTATAGCTCTACTTGGCCCAAGTAGAGACCAGAAAAGAAACCCCTGGTAATTCCCTAAATGGCTTCAGAAATGGCTTTAGGAGTCCACTGAGTCATGGAGAGCCAAAGAAAAGTCAGCACTTGTACCTACCAACTCACTGTGTAAGCCACCTTACCTTCTCAAACAAATTAAATCTCTGTTTATTGTAGCAACTAAACCAGCATTTTTATAAAGGGTGCCCTGGGTGAGTTTAAACCAATAAATAGTAATTCATCATATACAATAAACAAATCAAACAATTAAATGCCCAAACCAAACCACTAAGGCTCAGAGGCAATTTTATATATACACAGCTAGTGAATACAACAGTAATCAGGGTGTGCTTTCTATAAACTAACATGGAATGTTTCCCAAAAATAAACTGTATAAGAGGACTGTGCAACACCAAGAGGATAATAAAAAGCAATTTTAAATCTATACAACACTAAAAGGATTTCAAAGTGCCCTTGAAAACATTACAGAGGTGAAGACCAGGCTTTCTGTTCTCTAGCACTGTCTTTTCTAGAAAAGTGTCTATGTCTCAATTAGCTATCTTTCTCCTCATAAAAAAAACCCTCCATTTTTTTGCTGTTCACACAGGGAAAAGCTTATTTTGGAGACTACAATTTTCCTGCCAGTTGTGGTTTTCCACCCTCTCACAACTTCAGCCAATTTCTGCATATTCCCAATTCTTCACTAGAAGGGGAAGAAGCTGAATAATATTATTGCACAAAATATTTTTAAGATGCAAACACCCCCAAAACTTATGCACAGCTCCTTTATGGATGCCAAAAACAAAAGCATGGACTGTTTCAGACAGATTTCTTCTCACAAGATAAACAAGTTTGTGCTACTGCTCATTCGTCATGGTAACGTAGGGGCTGCTGTAGGCATCTACTCTGTGCTTATCACGAAAATATTCTGCAGTGTAATAAAGTTTTCAAAAAACCACAGAGCTCAGGTTTTTTATCCCTAACTAATTTTAAAGTTAGACATTTAGATGATGAGATTTCAGTATTATGTTGAACTGCACCAGATAATAATCATAATTAAAAAGCCACTTTTGTTCTTTTCAGGCTGCAGGACTGCTAGCTCTGTGTGTCAGCATAGTTTTGTTTGTCCAATGAAAGAGGGAGTGAAAATTGTGAAAAACAATTTTCAGGCATTACCAGCTTTGGTCTCAGCATGTAACCTTAACAAAGCGGGAGAGCAGCTAGCTATTTTCCATCCTTAAGCCACCATAGGTTGCACTAAAATAGTTGAACTCTTATTGAGCAGGCAGAGCTGCACCTGGTTGACAACCATATATTGGTCTATATGAAATTGGTGGCATGTGGTAAATTATAGGCTTCTATAGGGCACACGTGTTAAATGTTAGCCCTGAGAGGCTTGTTAAGAGTGTTACAGCCCTAAATAGTCTCTTAAAATAATGGGCTTTTATATTCATTGACTTTTGCAAGTACCACAGACTGCATCTTGATCCGTCCTGTCCTGGGGATATACACATTAGAAACAAGGAACAAAGATGAGAAAATTTTCATTTAAGCCAGCTACACTTAAATACATATATTGATTTATCTTTTGTTCTTGCTTAGGGTGAAATGAACTAATTATGAATTTAACAATGTCTATCACAATTAGAAATAGAGATGTTTGCAAAGTTAAGGAACATAGCTACATTCAGTAACAGTGAATTACTTTTTCCTTTGAAAATCCAGCTATATTTCATCTTGTAATAGATGTGCAATACATAGCTAATGGGGTTGGTCTGAATGCAGAATGGCAAGATCCGTCTTTACACTGCTATCTTGTTATATCTATATAGTGAAATCTGGTGTCAATTTACAGAAAAACAGACAAAATAAAAAGACATAAACTGTTAAACATGACTCAACACAGACGTTAGTTATTTAGGTGACAGAATTGTCACAAATTCAGTAAGATGCTTCATGGAGACTACAGAAATTGAGGTATGGTGGCTGGAGAAAAGATACAGGTAAAAAGAGGATGACTGATAGGGTGGACAGAGCCCCGTACTTTGGGCTGAGTTTCATCTGGGGATAGAGACAAATCATGACTTCTTTCACAATTTTTTTTATTGCATATTCTACAGAAAACTATATGGGAGAAGATCAAGAGGAACATGTCTATATGAAGTTCATGTCTAAAGGTAATCACTAATTCAGTACAGTAGAGATATGACACAAGGTCTCTCAGAGTTAAGAAGGTGCATATTCAGTGGGAATGCAGCATTGCTTTTAGCAGCTACCTTTCCAAAACAGCTGGTGACTTCATCACAGACTATCCACAAAATTTTCCAAAAAAGCTACTGCAAAGCGCATCACAGTGATTTGAAAAAGTTCAAATGACAGGTAGTATCACTATGTCCAGGCAGAATATCTTTTATGAAATGGTTGTTAAAGCAACATCCTCTGTATGATGCACAGGGATGAAAAAGCCAAATGTCGATCATGGCATGCTATGCACATCAGAGGTTAAATTTTGACCTCACTGCCGTCAATGTCAAAGCATGGTTCAATTTCTCCAAGAGTAAGTCTTTTTTTGACATCTGTTTCCATGCTTCCCATTCAGACTAGCTGCATCCTAGAAAAATTCACTATTGTCAGAAGGAATAAAACATAACTCATTATATCAACTTTTACCTACAGAGTTGCTAACTGTTAGGTAACTTAAGTCGGATTAGATGGATCTTATTTCCAGATCCTCCCACAATCAATGGATAGAGAAAAGCAGATCTAGATGTGAGCTCAACCCTGTCCCAGAAACCAGTCTTGGGGAGTGTTGAATTACACTAGAAGTTTGCTCTTCTGCTGACTGAGGGGGGAATTTGGTTTGCTGGTTTAAACAGTTCAGCCTTTAGAGAGTTCATGTCAAGTGAGACAAAACCAATCAATCATTAAGCCACTCAGAACTGTAATGTAGATCCACTTACACTGTAGTTTAATGCCGTATACTAGCTCTGCATATTTTGCTTTCCTCGTGGGAAAAAGTTATACTTCTGTAACTTTTTGCAGTATAGATGATGTTACTATCTTCAGGTCACATATCAGACAGAGGTACCTAAGTTAAAGACTCAGCTGTTAGTCTGGACAATTCACACTCTGGAAAAGGAGCAGTTCAACTCTCAATCACTACCCCAATGAAACTCCATGGGAAAAGTCATCATAGGTATGACAACAGGTAAAGTATGCGATCTGCATGTTCCTCACAAGCATGTCCACGCTGAAAACATCTGCCATTTATATATATATATATGTGTATATATATAAAGTAACAGATTATACAGATATAAACAAGTCTTGGATAAGCAGAGAAGAAGGGAACTCAGAGATCCTTCACTGCTCTCCAGAATTCTGCTCCTTGCAGAGAACATTTGTCCACATAATACAGCAGTCAGCATGTTTGATATGGTCAACAGTTTTTACATAGCTGGAATCAAGAAGGAAGCTATAACTCTGAAGTGACTGCCCACAAGAAGTGGGTAACATCTCTTCAAGGAATTGAATTAGAACATTTTCTTCCCCTGCAAATGAGGTGTGGATTTCTCAGCACTGCATAATAGTTGAACAAAGCTTTTCCTTATAATAAACCATTCATTTGGATTTCACAATATCTCATCACTTCAGCCACAGCTGGTGACCATGCCAGGAGCACTTCTCACGTATCATTTGCAATGTTTTCTTTCAATTACTCTGGGGGATGAGGGGAGAGAAGCACGAGGGACGAAGCTGTAGTTTCTAGTGAAGATTTTACAGTGAATGTCTTTTTTCACAGTGGAGCTACTCAGAACTGCACTGCTAGTGAGAATTACACACAGAACAACAATTTTGCCCTGTTGTTAATGGTCCTGACAGAGTTTGGAGGGCTTGATGGAACGTTATAACAGTGCTTCTTGCAACAACAAACATTAATACTAACGCTTTTTGTGTGTATATGTAAGACTAGTCCAACTGTGCCATACCAAAGGTCCTCCTAGATTGTTATCTTGTCCCTTGCAGTGGTCAAAACAAAAGAGACAAGACAAGTTTAAAACGATCGTTCTTGTGGAAGACTCTTTTAGCTCCCAGCAATTAGGGTCTTTTTGACACTCTAGGCCAAACACTTCAGCCGGAGTACTAATGTTAAAAGCCTCAAGGATGGCTTTTAAACTAATTTCTGCTTTTGGTTCCAACAATATCCTACACACACTTTCAGATTTTATTTATACAGTGAGTAGAAAACAAAGAAAAAAAGAATGACAGCCTTGCACATTTGTTTAAGTAAGTATCAGATGCAATTTTACTCCGTGATGAAATAGTTTACCAATCAGTCTGTTTAAATTTCTATTCAGTGGCTGCTACATGACTTCTAAGAGCCTACATAACACTTTCTGGGGTGAACTACTCAGCAGAAGAAAGAAAAATAGTATTTCATATCCGCTTGAAACATAAGTCATTATCTTGTCTCTGGCTAAACAAAATACCCATCAGCCAACTTCTAGTGTAATTTTTTGCCTTTTACAAGGACAGCCTTAAAAATGCTGATTTGTGCAACAAGCTAACAAAGTGATGGTCATAAGTGCAAAGGTTGTTTCTGTTACGAAAAACTACCAGCCAGTACCCTTAGCACATAACGCGGTGTTTTACTTACTCTAGGCTTTTTTCTTTTCACAGCAAAGGCTGGGGGCAGGACAGACTACAGTGACCATGTGACGATAGAGTTAAGGATCCCAAAAGGAGGGAGCAAAGCAAGAAAAAAGGATCACAACTCTGGAGAGAAGATTTTGGGCTGTTCAGAGACCTGCTTAGGAGAATCTCATAGGAGGTGGTCCAGGAGAGCCATTTGATTTTCAAGGATCACCTCCTCCAAGCTCAAGAAAGGTCCATCTGGCTGTGCAGGAAGTGAGGAAAAGGTGGCAGGAAGCCTGCATGGATGAGCAAGGAGCTCATGACAAAACTCAGACACAGAAAAGGAAGCATACAGGAGGTGGAAGCAGGATCAAGTCTCTCAGGAGGAATAGAGAGACACTGTCTGAACATGCAGAAATGTGATCAGAAATGCCAAAGCCCATCTGGACTTCACTCTGGTGAGGGACATGAAGGGCAATAAGAAAGGCAGGTACATGAACAGCAAGAGAAAGACCAGGGAAAATGTGGGCATGCTCCTGAACAGGGCAGGGGACTTGGTGACAAAGGACACAGAAAAGACCGAGCTGCTCAATGTCATCTCTGCTTTTGTCTTTACTGGTAAGACTGTACTTCAGAAATCCCAGGCCCTTGTCACCAGTGGAAAAGTCCAGGGCATGAAAGACTTACCCTTGATAAATAAGGATAAAAAAATTGGATAAAAAAACTGGCTGGAGGGCTGGGCCCAGAGAGTGGTGGAGACTGGAGTTAAACCCTGTTGATGGCCGGTCACAAGTGGTGTTCCCCAGAGCTCAGGATCGGGGCCTGTTCTCTTTAACATCTTTATCAATGACCTGGATGAGGGGATCGAGTGCATCCTCAGTAAGTTCACAGATAACACCAAATTAGGCGAATGTGTCGATCTGCTTGTAGGTAGGCTCTACAGAGGAATCTGTACAGGCTGGATCGATGGGTCGAGGGCAATTGTATGAGGTTCAATAAGTTCAAGTGCCGGGTCCTGCACTTTGGTCACAACAATCCCCTGCAATGCTATAGGCTTGAAGAACAGTGGCTGGAAAGCTGCCTGTTGGAAAAAGACCTGGGGGTGTTGGTCAACAGCCGATTGAATATGAGCCAGCAGTGTGCCCACGTGGCCAAGAAGGCCAACGGCATCCTGGCTTCTATGAGAAATAGTGTGGCCAGCAGGAGGAGGGAAGTGATTGTTCCCCTGTACTCGGCACTGGTGAGGCCACACCTTGAATACTGTGTCCAGTTTTGGACTCCTCACTTCAAAAAGGACATTAAGGTGCTGGAGTGTGTCCAGAGACAAGTCTTGGAGAGCAAGTCTTGTGAGGAGCAGCTGAGGGAACTGGGGTTGTTTAGTCTGGAGAAAAGGAGGCTGAGGGGAGACCTTATCGCTCTCTACAGCTACCTGAAAGGAGGTTGTAGGGAGGTGGGGGTCAGCCTCTTCTCCCATGTAACAAGTGGTAGGATGAAAGGAAACAGCCTCAAGTAACACCAGAGGAGATTTAGGTTGGATATTAGGAAAAATTTCTTTTAACAGAGGGTTGTGAAGCATTGGAAGTGGTGGAGTTCCCATCCCTGGAAGTATTTAAAAGACATATAGACATGGTGCTGAGGTATATAGTTAGGGACCCAACAGGGTGAACTGTTGGACTCGATGATCTTAAAGGTCTCTTCCAACCAAAATGATTCTGTGATTCTGTGATTCTGTGATTCTGGATCAGGACAGGGAGCGTTTAACCAAAATGGACACACACAAGCCCATGTGGCCTAACAAGATGCACCCATAAGTGCTGAGGGTCATTGTCATTTCAAGGCCACTCCCAATTATCTTTGAAAGGTGGGGGTGACTGTGAAGGTTTCTGAGGACTGGAAGAAAGTAAATGTCACTCCTATTTTCAAGAAGAGCAAGAAGGAGAATCCATGGAACCACAGGCTGATCAGCCTCACCTTGATCCCTGGGAAAGTGATGGAGAAATTAATCCTAGAAGCTGTTTCCAAACATATGAAGTACAAGAAGGTGACCAGGAGTAGTCAGAATAGATTCAGAAAAACTAGTCATATTTGACCAGATTGACAGCCTTCTACAATGAGCTGACTGTCTCAGTGGATGTAATTTCGCTTGGCATTAAGTGAGAGATTCAACATTGTCTCCCATGACTTCTTCATCGAAAAACCAAAGAAGTGCAGGTGTTAGAAAAGTGAGGTGGATTGAAAACTGGATTAATTTCCAGGCTGAGAGGGTTGTGATGAGTGGCACAAAGTCCGGGGGGGGGGGCATTTACCGATAGTGTATGTGGATACTGGGGCCAATATTCTTTAACATCTTAATTAATGACCTGGGTGATGGGGCAAATCTCCAAAGGTCCCTTCCTACCCCAGCTGTTGTGTGATTCTCAAATGGCTTCACTAGAACTCTTTGTTTCAACAAACGAATCTACCTTTTGTGACTGATTTTAGAATCTTGAATACGAAGACTGTGGCCTCAGGTCATGGTTCCTTTAGATTTTTATATGTGGTGCTTTAATGCTGTGCTGCTTTACAGCTCTTATTACACATTAACAAAATCATAATAGATTTTGCCCATTTTCTGAGCATTCATCAGTGAGGTCTCAGGTCCAAGAATGATCAATGAACTTCTATAGCCTTAAATAAAACCAGGATTTTCCTTCAAATGTACAGGGCTTCATATCTTGTATAAAGATATTTTACAAGACCAACAGAAACAAAAAAGAATAAAAATCATGTAAAGTAAGATCAGAATATAATCATGCACTACTAAAGGTGACAAAAGCAAGTCTTCACTGGAAAGAGGAATTTCTAAAAACCTGTATCAGCAACAATTTTATTTGGGGCATTAAACATAATCAAATTTAAACTCACGTTCAGCAGATCTTTGTCACTTCTGCTCTCCCTCTTTTTTCCTTGTATCCTTTATTATTTCTGCTACCTAAAGATGACAACGTAAAAAATAAAAATAAAAAGCCTTGATGATCTCATTTCACAGTCTGACAGTGAGAGCCATTTAGAGGCCAAGTTTTGTGTGTATCTCTAGTACTGAGATAAAATTAGTTAAGTCATCTTTCAATTTCAAAACTGTTCTCCTTAATTATCTTAGTGAGAAACCGTTTCACAATTTATTGGAGATCTCAAGAACTCTGAGCTTGTTTCTGTTGTTGAAACATGAGCTGCTCAGGGCAACTTGCATGATTTTCAACTGCCAGTGCAGAAGGACGTGATTCTCCTTTAGGGCCTCTGTAATACTTACCATCCTCTCTGGATGTCTCAGATACCATAGGAACTCTCAAATAGCACTTGGATCCCATGTTCAAACAATGTAGATGCTAAGGTGAGAAGTTCTTAGCCTCTATTGATCATATCAAATAGGCATTTATGGCTTGGCACACCTTGTCTGGACAGACACCTGTGTGTAGTCCCCTGAATTTAGATGGCTTTGTTTAGAGGTAAATCCTACCTGCCTAGTTTCTATGGAGAGGAACAAGTTTCTGTGATGCCTAACGTGGCAGTACAAGGTATCTCACGTTGCCTTTATTTGCTGTTCCAGGAAGTTCTGGATCTTTTCTAAGTTGTGTGTTATATCAACAGTCTCAGGTCAAGATCTTGGATATCCTAAAAATCCTAAATGGCAATTGATGCTCATATTTAGCCAACGAAATCCACTCTTCCTTTTGATACAACTAAATTTAGATGGACTTCTTGAACTGGAAAAAAAAAATTTGCATCTAGAAAAAACTGTGAGAAACTTCAGACATGGGATTATTATTAGTCAGTATTAGCCACAGTACAGAAATAAATCACTTATGCTGAAAGGGTTGGACAGTAAACTTGTAGACAACTGTACAAAGTCGCTGAAAGAAGAAAGTAGCTGTAGTGCCTCACTTTTAACTTTTCAGGAAATAATGCCTGTAGAGTTCAGGCCAGAGTGTGGAGAGCATTACTACTTCATAGCATCTGGGCTTCTAGAGGTTGTCATGAATAAGGGTGACTGGCAGACACTGTACTTGTCCTGCAGACCTCCTTTGTTGACCATATGGCTTTCAGAATGGAATCTATAAACTCCAGCCACTTGCTAGGGATAGTGCCTTTGGACTTCAACAGTCAAGAGAAGGTTGAGTTGAGACAGAGCAACAGCCTTCAAAATTATAGCAGATGATCTATAGACAGGGACAAGTGACTGTGTTCAAACTTTTTATTGCAAATAATTTGTAAATACAAAAATTAGTAAATTTGTAATAAAATGTATTTATTGGCAGTGCAGGGTGAACAGTTGGACTCGATGATCTTAAAGGTCTCTTCCAACCAGATGATTCTATGATTCTATTATTATATTATATATATTTATACTGATCACTTCTGACTCAGCAGGGAATAGAAATTCCACATATGAGGGAAAAAATATATATTCTTTCAACTGCAATCAGACAATAGTATCTAAAAAATGTGGAGATGTTTAGTGTAAATGGCTTTTAAGATCATCAGTGTATAACCTGAAATCGCTAAAATAATGCATTTACTACATGATCATGAATTACAACCTGAAAAATAACTCAGCTCTTGAAGCATACACAACAACGAGCTACAAACTGGCCTCTTTTCATCTTTTATTCACCTACTACTGTAAAAACAAAAACATGGTTGTTGTTTGTTCTCTTCATACACACCATCCATAAACATGCCATTAACATTCGGTTGTCATCAGAATCATTGGTGCAGAATTCAGTAAGTCTTTGGTTTTAAGTATCAGCACCACGCCTGTTTAATGTATAATATGGCAGCCTTCACTATTGATAATAATAAGCAACATGTTTCCCTAAGATTTGCTATCTCTTCTTCACACAAGCAAAGCCAACATGTCTGCTGGTTGTTTGTTTGGCTTTCCTTTCATGTCATCACAGGAGATCGAGATAGCCACTCACCAGTTATTGTGTGATATTAGTACAAGTAACCTCTCTGCTCAGATTTCTGTGACTTACTTTGAACGTAATCACATACAAAAAATAAAACTCAACCCTAACTAAATACAGAGAATCTGATGTCAATTGATTAGAACACAGAAGGGACCCAGAGCAAAGGTCCTCTTGCTCCATTCTTAGCAACTCCATTTCTTTAGTAACAGTCTGTATTCCACTCAAAAGGTGAAGTGTTCAAATCTTTGAATGTTAACAGAGTTTTTCAAGTAAAGAGTTACAAAAAATAAGTTATTTGTAGTTATTGGACTCAACTTCCTCTCCCAGAATATCTCCGTGATATACAAAATCAATTTACCTATCAGGAGCATTTGATCTGCAGCTCTTCTAGCTGATATCTGCCTCTTAGAGACACTCTGCTGTTATTTCACCTGTGTTGTTATTTCACCTCTGTTGGAAGCTGTCTGTGTAATACTTAACAGTTCCTACTCTAGTGCTTGGACTTGAAAAGCTCCATCCATGAAGAGGTCTGACAATTGCATACCATGACACTAACTTGGCATAGCCCTCCCCTCTGTGCCTGAGTGTCCCAGGCACATCACCTGCACTTTTGACCATGTGAAGTAGATTTGGCTCTGTGTCTCCTGCTACATTCAAAAATTTGTTTATCATTGAAGAGGATGTACATCTTTTTTTATTTATATATACATATATATAAATAACAGTAATAATGCAATTAAAATAATAATGTACAAACTTCTTAGTTTTTACCCCTTTTCCCGGTGCTGTGTTCAGCCTTCTCCTGCTCCTCCACATGCTAAGGTGAGTGTTTTCATGATGATGTTAGCAGTAGTGAGAGGTTTTAGGAAGTAGTCATCATCTGGAGTCCTTCATCAGGAGGAATAAGATGTCCGTGCAGAAGGTTTCCTCTTTCCCTCTGCTTCTTTCTCCCTTTTAAACCTTTTTTTTCTTTTTTCCTTCAATTTAGTGTCATTTATGTATGTTCTCTAACACACATTTCTAACTTTCTTCATTGGTCTGCTGCTCTAGGTTACATCCACATTTACTACATATAGTGCTATTTACGTATGTTAGATACTACTTGCTGTCTATGTTATCCCTGTAACCAGTTTTGTGAAGCTCCAAGTCTAAAGTGTTTCCGCTTCTCAAGGTCTCTTGTGGTTTAAGCCCACTCAGCCAGCAACAAAGCACGACTCACCAACAGCCGCTCACTCACTGCTAACCTCCTCTGGTGGGATGCCGAGGAGAAAATACAAAAGGCACAAGGGTTGAGACAAAGGACAGGGAGGACTCATTCACCAACTATTATCATGGGCAAAATACAGACTCAACTTGGGGAAACAAAGTCAATTTAATATAAACAACAAAACCACCACCAATTTACCAACTGAATCAGAGTAGGACAGTGAGAAATACAAGCAGATCTTAAAAACACCTTCCCCCCACCCCTCCCTTCTTCCCAGACTCAGCTTTCCTCCCGATTCTCTACCTCCCCCTCCTCAGCAGTGCAGGGGGACAGGAAATGGGTGTTGTGGTCAGTTCATCACACGTTTCTGCTGGTCCTTCATCCTCAGGGGAAGACTCCTCACAGTACTCCCCTGCAGCAACATGAGGTCCCTCCCACGGAAGACAGTCCTCCACGAACTTTTCCAACTAGCATGGATCTCTTCTGCGAGCTGGAACAATGGACTGCTCCAGCAAGGGCTTCCTCAGAGTCAGGGCCTTCTTCGGGAGCAGTTCCCTGCTCCAGCGTGGGGTCCTCCATGAGCTGCAGGCAGGATTCTTCCCCACCATTGATCTCTAAGAGCTGCAATGGCTCAGCCTGCCATCTCACCACAGGCTGCAGGGCCTTCGCCTTCCTCACTGACCTTGGTGTCCACATGATCATCTCCCTCATGCCCCACTCCTCTCCAAAACAGAAGATTTCTCAAAAGAAAAGAATTTTCCCAACTCTTTTTTTCCCCTCTTAAATATGTTATCGTAGAGGCACTGATTGGCTCAGCCTTAGCCAGAGGTGGCTCCTGGTGGCTCCTGGAGCCACAGGAGCTTCTCGAACCTCCTTACAGGAGCCACACCCTTAGCCTCCTCTCCTGCTACCAAAACCCCACCAGACACAAACCCAACACAAGGTCTCTCCTGTTGCACCTCGCCTGTCCTTCTCTACTCTATGTCATTGTGTTAGGGCCGTAAATATCTCATTCTCCCTAGAAAAACACCCTTCTTGTTCTTGCTACCTGTATAAAAGTATAGTTGTACCACAAAAAGATAAACAAAAATTTTAAAAAAGTTAGTCATAGACTCCTGGCCAATTAGACCAATTGCTGTCACAGCTGAATCAAGTCAAACAAAGTTATAGGCAAGTCAAGAAAAGTTTGGCCAGAGCAGACCTGACAAGCCTCTGTTCTGAGGCCTCGCAAAACTCAGTACAAAGGTTATGGCCTGTTACTAGCACTAGCAATATGATATTTCAGGACTACACGGTTATGTTCCTTTTGCCACGTTAACCCCATTTCATCAAGATTCTCACTCCAAATCCGTTTCCTAGACAGGTCAAGAAGGAGAGTTAGAGAGATGAGATAGGGAAATGCTCAAATATTCTGAGAGATGGGTCTTCCAAATGAAAATCAAAGGGAGTTGCTGTTTTCCCATGAACATTTTGGGAGGCGGGGAAATTTCATTTTCACCTACTGTTTTTAACACTCATAAAATAAAATTGCCAATGAACTGACTTTTTATTTATTAACTGAAAAATTCTCCTTGCTGAGAACTCCAAAGCTGGTCATTTATTCGAAAACCAGAGTCATGTCAACAAACATTAGAAATTATTTTGGGGGTTTTGGTCAGTTTATTTCAGTGAAAAAAACCACTTCTCTCAGGATGAGCAGAATACCAAGTCAATCCACGGCACGGAGCACAACCTGCCACCCGCTCTGCTGATAGCAAAGGATTCAGCATAGTCATGGGCAGAGAAGAACTGGATGGAGTTGCAAGGGTCCTCAGAAAAAGTGGCAGAGATAGCATGCTACACATTACATCCGTAGGCAAATGAAATCTCTTCCATCAGGGACAACTGCAGGACAGCCTCCCTCCAGGATTAGGGAGTATATCAGTATCAAAATCTCTTGAAATGGAAAACAAAGGTGAAAACTGATAATATAGAAATAAGCTGGAAAACCAAGCAATAGCTAAAAAATGAATTGGAAGATGGCATGGAACACTAAGTTGCAAACCCAGCTGTTTACAGGCAGTTGTTGCAAACAATATTCTTCTCCTCTTTCTTATTCTCCCCCCCACCCACACACCCCCTCCCCCCTCACTTATTTTGAAACTTGGAGAAGTGAAGAGTTTTCATACTTAGCTGTCTTTTTTTATTTACTGCCCTGGAGACTTCTTAAGTTGCTCACAGCCAGTTGGTGGGAAGTGAAAAGCAATATTACAGGGTAAATAATGAAGTTTACAGGACAACCACGCACTTTAGGAAACAGTTATGTTCATGTGTGCGTTTGTTTGAATCCCTAGGGAGGGCCAAAGACAAAACAGCAACAGAAGAAACTAAGAATGCTAAAAAATGGCAGGCAACAGGCTAAGTCCCTTCTGATATGGAGGATAAGAGCATGACAGTGAAATGTTTTCCCTTCTGTATCCCCTAACTTGGCCCTGTCAACCATCTTCATGATCAGCCTGGAACTCATTGCCACAGGACTCCATCAAGGCAAAATTCTGTCAAGGCCAAAGCAAAAGTGGACATTTATGTGGAATATGAGGTTAACCAGAATTATAGTATTAAAGAGTTTATTAACTTATTTAAAAATGAGGGGATTTGGTAAAGCCATCCATATTTCTTCGGTACAGAAGTTCATCTCTCTGGGAGACTATCTGGGATAACTTTATACAAGTAATAATGTTCTATGATCCACTGCAGATATTTTTCTTATAACACCTCAAATTTTCTGTGTCAGTTATTACTGATGAAAAAGACCTGTTCAGTCTGGCTACACCCACGCAGTTAAAGAAAATGTTATCAAAATATTTCTCTAGAATTGAAAACACCTTTCATAGAAGTCCTTCCTCACATTATTAAAATGTTGTCCTTCAACACAGATCGATTGCACCCTGAATATCTGTTTGGAGTAGTCCCTGGTTCTTGCTAACTCCTGACCACGAGAACTGGGTGAGTGCTAACAGGTCCAGGCCAAATCTGATCAAGCCAAACCTGTCCCAGTGCCAGATATCCTTTCTAAGGCCAATCAGCCTGGACTGGTTCTCTAACAGAAGGGACCCAACATGCCAGTCAGGCAAAGGTATTGTGGCACATCACATCAGTCTCATGCATTAAGATGATGCCAAGCCTTTTCCTTTAAGATCCTCTCGCACAGCTAGGATACAGCTTGGCCCTGTGTGTGTAAGCTCAAAGGAAGCACGACCCTCTTATAACAAGCCCCAGTGGATGACAATTTTGCTCAACACTTCACAGCTTAGACCTAATTCCAATGAGAACTTTTAAAATGTCAAATGCAGACATTAATCGGTAGAATCTCTCGTAGTCAAAATTATTATTTCAGACCTAGAAGATGGATTTAATGTATCAGTATGTGACTTGTCACGATTAATATGTACCCTCAGTTCAAGAAAAGCTTTTTTTCTCTTCACCTTCATGTATGTTCAGTATGCTCCTTGCAGAATTTCTAAGTTCACCCTTATTAGTTCAGTGATGACAGCCCCTACCCAATTCATATTTTTTCCTTCAAAAGCAATGTATGCATCTCAGTTGTATATGCCTTATGCAGTAAAATACAAAGCCAGCTACAGATAGATAGTTAAATGCATAACTAAGCTATCTATTTTGTAACAGATTAATTAAAATACTTCACATCTGTAGTCAGCCATGCAGTGTGGCCACTGGCACTAATTTGCTGCTAACCACTACATTCTGAGGGACACAAAGGATTTAAAAATATGTACACAAATACTTCATCTTTTCCGTTTACTGCAGCAAGTTTTTCCCTGAAGAGAGTAATTTGCTAGGATATGTGACAATTTCATCATGTCCTTTCTGGTTCATGTATGTTGTCCTTTATTTCTTAAAAAAATGCCTGTATGGATTTCCTAAATTGGCTTCCACCTTGAGTAAATTTCTGTCATCAGAATAGTAGAGCCATTGGCATAGTGAAATTTTAAACTTCATTTCTGTGGAAAAATACAGATATGTAAGAATTTTTAAATTATTATAAACCAAAGTGGGTAGCTGAAAACTAAATGCTCTGCTTTGCTTTCTGCATGTTTAAAATTGCTATTTTTCTTAACTGAGGTAACTTCATAAAAGAAAACATCTTCTCATCGTGAGAAGTTAAAATGTTCCATTTTGAAAATTGCAAAACATACCTTGACATTTTCTCCCCTTTCCTTTTTATTTCTTCCTGAAGCTATTTACAAATTGCCTCTGCATTTATGAGTGTTAATATTTCAAAATGGCATTTTCTCGTAAATCTCTTATTAACCAAAACAGGTTCAGGGAGAAGAAGCAGATCTTCAAACAGGTCTCTATTTCTTATACTGTGGGCAGCCTAACAAAATAACATTTCATCTTTTGAGTCAAATGTAAAAGCACAAAATTAGGATGTAGGTCAAAAGGAGAAACATCTAACTCCAAATTTTATGTTAGAATTGACTTTTGGGAACATTGCCTCAACAGTTCAGCCCTGATGCTGCCAAGTACACTGCACAGCTTGTGTAATGTGATGCTGTGTTGGTCTAAGTTTATGCTCAGACCATCGATTAGCAGCTGAGCATTGTAGGTTAAAAGGCAGTTTTTAGTGTGTATCAGCCAGTCATTGAGGGATCACGGCCAACAGTAATAGGCAGTGTGACCTATGCTAAAGGAAATCAGGAGACTCTCAACAGCAAGGATGTAAGAATAGAAACTCTGTGACCTTTCCTACTGCTTCAATGAGATGACCTATAACTATGCTTTTAAAGGCCATCTGATAATTTGGCCTTTAGTACCTTAACCTCATCTTTCCTAGAACCAAACTGCCCTCTTATTTGGGTGTTCTCCTCCTCTAACAGGTCATCTTTTCTCACAAAATACAAGTGCTCAAGATTTTTGACATTTCTACCCACCTTTCAATTTGTCTTGAATTGGCCCAACAGATCCAAGTATTCTTTGAGGTGAGAAGTGACTAACAGGCACAAAAATAGACCTCATGAAAGCATCAGCTTCCTTTCCTCAGACAATCAGGTGCAAAAAGCACTAGATTCAGATCCTGCAATATGATGACAGGGAAGGAAGAAGGATAATACTGTCATTTTATAGGAAGGGATCTCATGATGGTGAGCTCATGATGGTGAGAACAGTCTACTCATCCAGATTAACAGACCAACATTTCCATTTTCATTCACCAATGAGACCTCAGACAGTCATGTGGCAGGCAGGATGGTCTCAAAGCACAAGAAGTCTTGGAACAGTCACAAAGTACGTTGATCACTAATAAGAAGGGTTTAAATGCCTGTCAACCACCATCATTAATAGTCAAGAAGACTTGGCATGGAGCAGTTGCACAATCTGTGTGCCAAAGGCTAGCTGGATATATCAAAGCACTACACATTCAATGAACAAGGATTCTCTTGCATAAGACTGTTACTGTCTATACCATCCCCATGCAGCTTTACTGGATGAAGAACACATTAGCATATTAATAGTATTCCTAGATTATTTGTAAACTAACTTTGGGAGTATCTTCTTTACAAGAAAATAATACTAATCAATGTTCTTTAAAATAGGTATATTTGGCACACTTTTGCTCCTGCTCCAAGACAACGTTCTCCCTCAAAGGAACAGAAGCATTTTCTGATATTCTAGGAACGTGTAGAGTTGGCATCTTTTGTAAAAGTGTTTGTTTATTATACATTGTGTCTATCTACCTTAAACACCTGTCTTGGAATAAGATGCTTCACTTCCTGGAAGTACTCATCTCCTCTAGCGAGTATAGTGAAATCCTGGATGAACAGCTTGGACTGAATATCTAACTTAGACATCTACATAGAGATGAGCAGACCCATTTGTTCTACCATAGAACAAATGCTGTATGCACTTACTATTTGTGTCTTTGTTTCCTCCTATAATAGTGGAAATGCCAATAAATATTTCCTTAATTTGCTTGAGGGTTTATATATTATTATATAGAGATGTAGAAGGTATTTCAAGCAAGGAGTAAGAACTCCTGAAAATAGTTGTCATGGTTCATACTCATCAGTGTTGTGCCCATTGTGAAAAAAAAGATTGCCTGGCAAATTTAGTCCATCATTCAAAGAAAAACAGAATGTACAGCTATGCCTAGGGCCCTTGCTTAGCAGATGTGTGACCTCTAAGCTTGTAGTCACAGTAATAATGGGTGGTGAATAATGCGTTCTTCAGGGGGACAGAGGTAGTCTATATCCCAGATCCAGGAGATTATAAAGCATGAAGCAGTGCCTTTTGTAAGGAGATGAGCACACAGCTAGTTATTCCATCAACGGAGGGTATAGTTGGACATGAGTACTAGCTAGAGGGCCATATGAATGAGGAGGAAGAAAGCCACGTACCACGAACAGGCATTCACAGCCGGCTATGTAAATAAAAATGGATATTCAACTCAGTGATTATAAAGTGGCCCATTCATACCTTGTAATGGAGGTAGTACTCACACATACCATCAGTGAAAATAAGAAGACTTAAAATCAGCTTAGCTTGATTTCAAGTGCTCAGACTACTGAGGAAAATGGAGGATCCTTGTGGAATTGCTAAAACAATTGTTGACTGTGAGGTTGCTGTAATAAACACCACTCCTTGTACAGTTTACAGTAAGCTAACTGCAGAGGCCACATGGGTCTCAGTTCCTAAAGTAATAACAGAAAGGCCTTTGTAAATACATATGCAACACAATCTCAAAAAAATCGCACCCATTGTGCTAGACTATTTTGTTGTCCTGGATCTAGGCAATGGCATGGTTCATAACACAATGGAAAAGTCACTTTTAACTGGCCCTCTTTAGAGTCGGAACATGCTGCCTTTTCTAGGAATATGCTGGCAGTTACTACATTGTCTTCCCTCTGTTCAGTTCCTGGGCTTCTCCTAGGCTTTGTTTACTTCGGATATACATGAGCTGTTAGTAGCAATTCAAGGTCACTGCCAAATCCCTGAGAACTAGTGACTGGATAGAGACAGTAAAATGTTTTGGCTACCTGCTAGAAATTTCTTTCTCTCTCTCACTTCTGTCAAATCTATAGAATACTTTATCTTTAAAGCCCTCTTATGTCCAATATAACACTCAGAAATTTTTACTGATATCCTAGAGATGTATACTTCCAGATTGGACAATCCTTGTGGTATTTCAAGGCCAACCCTATCAAGATCTGAAAGTATCTACCTCAGACATATTTGATTTCTGTGAGCCCAGAAATTATACATTTATCCGTAGTGTCCACATTGCCGGTGTAACGGCAATGCATGTAGAGCCCATCTTCTGCCCATGCACCCCCTCATGTCTGTGATATTACCGCAACTCCCAGAGATATTGATAAGGTCTGTAGATAGTGACAGCTATCTCTGACCGATTAGTCTGCGTCCTTATTATGAAGATTTTCCCTGCCAAGCAGGAAAGCTAGATACTTTCAGAAAAGAAATAACCAATAAAAATGCGAAGTGGAGAAGTTACCAAGAAGCAGAGAAAGTACCAAACTGCTGAAGTCGCATCAAGATTCTTGTAGGAAAAACTTGCATTAACATAGGCATTACCTGTAAAAGAGAGCATATATCTAACTTCAACCATACCTAAAATCCTTAAATTCTAGATGTAATGGTCATTGACTGGCCTAAAAAGGGAAACTTATAGTATTCTCTCTTGGGAGGCTTGTTCCACCCCACTAACAGAAAAACCCCTATTAACTTCTGTCAAATATATATCAATGCCATGGTACTGAAATATGAACATTTTCTAGAGTGCAAATGGTAATTCCACATTAAGGACCAATGTAATCTAGGAAATTTCATAGATTTCTCTCTCAAATTTGTTTCTTCATTACTTATGAGAGTCCAATAGGAGTATCTTGTTCCTTTATAGTATTATGTATTTTCTGCTTGTTTTTACAGTGCGCTTCCCCTTTAATAAGTCTTTATTCACTCTCTAATGGGATGTTGAAATCATGGCTGGATAAGATATTATGAAATGAGTAGGGGAGAACTGAAAAGTCAACCTAGCATTACAATGAGTATTTGTGTTGTTTCTTCTACCTAAATAAAAACAAAATATACACCTAAGTCTGTCATACTCTATAGCTGGAAACACAGGACTTTGCATCCCTGAATGCTACTCTAAAATGGAGGATGATCATCCACCTCTCCTCCAAATCACCACACTCTTTCACAACAACAGCAGATGCTTTCCTCAGGGCTAGGAAAAAAAAAAAACCAACATAAGAGTTAGAGGTTTCTGATAAAGTAAAAGCACATGCACATGCTAGGATATATTTCAAAGCACATTTTCATAATTTACCATTAGGAAAAAAACCAACTCCATGTTTCTCTGATGTGATAGGTACCTTCTTACAGTGACTCACTGGAAGGTAAAACCAGCGTGCATCTGAAAGTCCATGTGTGACCTCTGGAGCACCACTGAACAGTAGTATTCTACACTGCTCTTAAACATCTCCAGGACAGAAATAGCTACAGATTTCGTGCGTAACATATTCCTATGCATACTATCTTTATGGTTATCTCTTCAGTACCATGTTTCCAGAAATATTCTTTACTGTAAATTACAGCCACTGACATTCATTCCCTTAGAGACACAGAAAAAAAAAGTCACAGTCCATTTACAGAAGTCTTATACATATTATAAAACTGTTAGGTATCCTCCTTCAATACCCCCTATTCCAAACTAAAATAGTTCAAATCTGTCCATTTTTCTTCTCACAAGCATTATTTCTTAAAACTCTGCTTTATTCTTGCTTCTCCCTGCTGCACTCATACCTTCCATGCTCCACGGTAGAAGAATTCTCCAACCAAGTCTCTCTGTAGCCAAGCAGAGCAGAATCATCACTTCCTGTGTTACTACTTCCAGTGTTTTGTTAAAAATCAACGCTGTACGGAAACATAATAATGGTTGGACTATCTGCAGCCATGCAGAAGAGGAGGAAGGAAACCCCTTAGAAGTATTCTGAGGAGAGAAAGGTGGATTTGGGCAGACATGATTTCACTCTGCCTGTACTTCAAACTGGCCAGGTGGGAGCAATGGCCAACTAAGAGCCATTATCCTCCATGGAGAAACTTGTGAGATCAAATCTGGAGTACTGTGCCCAGTTTAGAGGTCCCCTA
This sequence comes from Bucorvus abyssinicus, assembly GCA_009769605.1. Taxonomy (NCBI): domain Eukaryota; kingdom Metazoa; phylum Chordata; class Aves; order Bucerotiformes; family Bucorvidae; genus Bucorvus; species Bucorvus abyssinicus. Next base: position 22,491,675 of record CM020033.1, read on the forward strand.
CACAAGACTGATTTTGACATACTAGAGCAAGACCATTGCAGGGTCACCAGAGGAGCACAGGATGCATGAGAAGGGGCTGAGAGAACCAGCATTATTCAGTCTTAAGACAAGACTAGTGTTTTCCTTTGCAAACATGTCTTCACCCAGGCACTACTGTCCCTAGGCACTTCCGTTATTCCCCAGCCTAACCCACCACCTTACTTTCAGAAGGTAACTGAAATCAGCAATAGACATTTGCTGGCTTAATGTATTATCTTGACACCATCAGCAGAGTGAATGCAGGACTCAGAGCACTGAAGAATACCCACAAACTTCTTGTCAATGAAGCAAAGAAAGCCAGGCTTTATTTTGAAAATATCAAAACTAAATTGTTTCAGACATCTTGGATTATTTTTTATTACAGAGGAAATCATAGGAAACTGGACTTTTTACTGGAAAAAATTGCTCAGTCATAAAACATTATAAAGCTTTTCTGAAGAGCATGAAAGAAACATTTCCATCCCCACTTGCACTCTAGTCTCTGGGCATGCAGGAAGAAAGCAGCCTTGAGACATAGTGCCTGTGAGATGGTGTGGGTCCTTTCACCATGCTCACCTGTAATTAATTCAAATGCTTAAGTAACTCCAGTTAGAGTAGTAGCTGCTGTATATCCCTAGAAACTACTGCCACGGTAACCTCGGGGTTTTTTTAAGCACAGTGAGCACAAGCAGATTGGTCAAATCATTAGTTTGGTTACCCTGAAGTTCCTTGATATATTAGACTGTAATTGTTCCTTTTTTTAAATATAACAGCATGGACATCCACCAGATCTCCCAGAGAAATGTTATAAGCTCATACACTAGAGCTGAGAAGGCCCCATTTCCATAATAATTATCCAGAATTAGCCCTGTGCAAGCAAAATGTTCCGTTCATCAATAAAAATAACTTATATCTGTAATATATAGTTTTACTGATCTACATCCCAGACAGACTGAATGGGAACATGCCATCAATATATCTAAAGTAGACTATTCATTAAGTAGAAATCCATTCAAACATTAGAAAAGATGACATCAATCTTTCTCAAAAGTAGACTCAAAACCATCTTCAACAGTCTTTTGTTTTTCAAGGAGAATATTTAGTTCCAGATATTTTAATCCTGATTTAGAATATGCACTCTCACCACTGTTGTAAACACCTAAATAGACAGACAAATGCTTGCAAATTGATCAAGTCATCTGAAATAAAATGTAAGTACAAGTGCCTGAATACAAGTTAGACACAGAATCAGTGTTTTATATAGATATAGTTATGGACAGCTTGTTTGAAATGGATAGAAGAAACTTCTGAACACTATTGCAGGCAAATATGAGCACTCTTCTAAAGGTCTATCCGTTGCTATACAGAAGTGCACATTGCTTGCTAAATCTTCCTTTCTGCGGGCTCCTTTAGGTGCCTGCCTTTGTGCTGCTTTTCTATCTCCTCCCTTCTGCAAAAATAGCAGCAAAGAAATGGAGGCAAAAGTAGTGGATGTCTTGAGCTGAGTAACAGTCTGTCCTTCTCCTCTCCTGTTCTCAGCCTCTCCAGGCAGGCATGTGGTTCAGCTTCTTTATTATGGTCCTTCTTTGTGTCCATCATTCCTCAAAACCCCAAAACGCTGACACTGGTCTCTTAGGAGCCCTCTGAGAGAAGCTTTCCAAAGACAGCGATGTTAAAAAGATCCTTTTTTCTGCTGTTTCACTGATATGACAGACAACACACATGAGAATATTGACCAAAAATTGAAGTTAGAATGTCCCTGTGTAACTGTAGTTTCTAATGTATTTTCTCTCAGGGAGATGAAAGAACTAAATATCTTTCCAAACTCTTGCTGAGACCTTTATAGCCATGGCTATGCCTTCCAAATCGGTTTGTGCTGCTTACAAATTGCTAAAGAATGATTAAAGAGACAAGGTTCAGAATTAAGTTTTTTGTTGCTTATTCTTAGGGAAGATGACATGATCCGTCTCCTCCAGCACTTCCTCCCGCCCCAGCTTTAGCAGGCAAGGAGGGCTTCCTACTCAGCACAGAAATGTCTCTGGATTAGAAAAATGAGCAACGTTAATACCCACCAGTCACATGGTCTCTCTGAGATGCATTCAAATGTTATACACATCAGAATTGATGTCTCAGCCTAGGTTGGGTCTTGTACGGGTAGCCAGCAACCGTTATCTTTGTGGTGTGCGTCTGATTACTGCAAAGCGTAAATGCTGCGTAATTCCTTAGCTAGAGTGGAATCTGCAGTTCTCAATCTCCTCCCTTGCATCTCCTCTCAAGGCCATGTTCACCTCTTCCTTACCTACCTACCAGCTTAATGACAATACCGTATCATCAAAGTCTTCAGCTAATTTATATTACAATTGCATCTACACTCCTGTATCACTGCTCCTTCAGCGTGGAAAGCAGTTCACTTTCAGTGTGAAAAAGTGGAAAGAAAAACATACTCCTATGGAAGTGATTGTTATTGTGACTAAAACTAGGCAAAGCATTAAGCAAAGGATCCCAGTGAATGACATTTAGTGAAGGGCACGTTTCTGTTCTTCTCAGGGGAAAATATTGTTCTCATGACAGATGATAAGAAGGAAAGGTCTTTATAGATGATTAGGAGGGACAGCGTTTTCACACATGCTTTTCTACTTCGCACCCAGGATGTTCTAAGTAGTTTTTATATTATTTACAGACTTCCAGGCTCTGTTTGTCTTCAGAAGAATGATTCCATTAACTCAGTTTGTAAGAGCTAGACCAGTCACTTTGGACAAAAAGAGAGAGAAAAAATTAAACTGTGTATTCCTGAAGGAGAAAGGCCATTGTTCTGAATAAAGGAACAAATAGATGACACATATTGGGTGTTTTCATGTACGAAAATACCACTGCCTATGTCAGGGTTCACCCATTATTAGGTGATTTCAGATGGATCAGATATTACATTGGAAAAACTTCATCGTGCATTCAACATTCATTCAGCTACAAGTGGAATTGCTTGAAGACTGCACTGTAATTTCCAGGGAGGAAGCTTGAATTTCTCTGTTTTAACGTCACACAGCCAGCAGCCTCCACCCCAGTGACTAAAATAAGTAGTGAGAGTTACTGAAATGGTTCTGAAGAAATCAAAAAAGCTGCAACAGTTTATCAGCATAATCTTCCTCTATTTAACATAAAACTTCTGTGGAGGGTTTACTTGTGACACACTCCAGAGAGAGCATGAGTCAGAAAGGAAGTGCATTTCATTGACAATTTCCATCTGCTGGCAGTGGGTTGTAGCCCTTAAACGCCAAAACTGAATCGCAAATTAAAGATACAGACATGGGGATTCCTGCTCCTAGGATAAACTTGGACTCAGAGAGTAATTCCTCATGAGCTGAATTAAACAATTGTTTGTAATGATCTTTGAAGGGATAGGGGGATAATATTTGATTTTGTGAGGGGCCAGACATCTGCACCGCTTCCTGCCTTCAGTGGGGATGTGGACCCTCAGCACCTGCTTGGATGAGACCCTTCAGTCATTTTACAAAGGCAGTGAAGAATATGAAGATGATGAACAGTGACATCTCTAATCTTTGCAGGGAAAAACAGCTCATGATCACAGCCGGTTAAGATACAGAATGACCAAATGATTAATCAGCAGAAATGTGGACTGCATTGTTACTGCATCAAAGAATGCACAGCCAAACAAGCTCTCAGCTGGAGTACAGATGCCAAAAGCAAGCTGATGGCCAAAAGCCATGTGTTTTTGGAACCCCATCCCTGGAGAATGGGAAGGAGGAGAGATTTTCCCATGCTGATTTGTCTCTCCTGCTACTCTCATTCCCTTTCTGGAGCTGATCCACTACTGATGAAGTCCAAATTCGTCACTGGGACTTAGTGTAGAAATCAATGATTTTTTTGGCTCAAAAAGGACAACACAAGGTGGGAAAAAAAGGGGGGAGTGGGAGGAAAAAAAAAGGTGTGTGGGGTGGGGAGGAAGAATAAAAACCTTTCCGCCTTTTCTATTATGTAGAAGCAGACAAGAGGAGATTAAAGAAGGATTTTTCACAGTGGCCAACGATTTTTTTGGAAGATTTGGGATTTCAAGGAGCCCAACTCTATAACCTGAAAGATTAAAATTCTTCAGTAGGCTGAAAAACAGGCTGATCATTATTTTTCCATAACAGCAGCTTAAAATTACTCATCACATGGAAATCTCAGTCACATTAACTGCAATCCAGCAATTCAGACAAGCAGCCTGAATTAGAAGTGAGAATGTCTTGTGCCCCAGGATCATGAAGTTCAACCTCATCATTCTGTTGAATATATTGCAGTTTGTTTTATTTGTTATTTGAATTATTGGATCCTGTGAACTTACATTGCACAATCTAGGCATTTATTTCAATGCTTTGAAGAGATTCTAGCAATTCTTATGTTGTGTCCGCTTCATCTGAATTTCTATAAGGTTATCTTCCAGAGTTATACACAAGGCTAGACTGGATTAATAGAATGGTGCCATACCTAGACTGATAGTTTCAGCAGTGTTTTGGTTATAGAACATGAAACATAGGTTTATAGGTTATCACTAATTATCCACACACTCAGTGATATCTCTTAGGTGCTCAGGGAACTTGTATTTAAACCACACTGATTTCATACCAATATGCCACTTCTGCAAGTTTTTTCTTCTGTGTGAGATTCAGTGCAGTTTCTCCTGGAGAAGGAATGAAACACAGTGATATAGCAGCATTTCCTGATAACCTTTGGTACATAACGGATTTTCCATAAAGGCATAAAATCTCTATACTGAAGAGGAGTAAATCTTTGCTGCATACGGAGCTGACTTCAGGCATGGAAAAGTCAGATTGATAAGTATAAACAAAACTTCCAAACTAATTATCTTCCATAGCTTTGTTCATTTGCCACAGCAGTTGTTGAGATGAATACTTGTTTCAAATATGTGAAATCTCATATGTCTTTCACAGAAATAGAAAAGATAAGACAGAAAAAATCCTCTCGGTAACGTGCAAGTGATCTGCTGACTTCAGAGCTCATCTGGTATGATAACTGATAATAGCTCTAACTGAATCACTAAAACACACGTTTACAGATTTATAGACACTGTAACCGGCCTTCAAAGAACAGTTCCTTGATGATTGGCTGAAAGACCTTTCCTTGATCTACTGAAATACCTTAAGAGTTGACCTAACCAAGAGCAGTAAATTATTGCAATTCTTTTCAGAGCAGACATTGTCAGTTTGAGTTTTCACATGCTGCAAGCAGTTTTTATTTTGTACTAACTCTTGGTGGAAACCAGATAGCTTGTTAAGGGTCAAAAAATGTTGGAGGTTTGTTTTTTTTTTTTTTTTAAAGGTCCATGTATCCTTGGGGGACTCTTAGGGCAACAGCCAGCATAAAATCTCTAATTCACTTGTGTATTACAGCTATATTTTTCCATACATTACATAGGTAAGATATCCACCTATCTATTCCTACACAGAGAAAAGTTACCTGCTTCTGCCCCAACAACATTTCTTCCCAGTGCTGAACCCTGAAGCTGCACTCAGATTTACATACCAGTGAATTCCTAAAAAAGTTCTGCTAAAGCCAGCAAGGCTCTGAAGATGCCCCAGGTTTAACACCTGTTTTACTGCCCGTGGACTAAGATGCCTAAGAGCATATCTTAAATGAGGACAGACCTAGCTAGTTCACGTAGCAGTGGTAGGGTTAGCATTTTGTTATTCAACCCTCCCATGACCCAAGTATGTGCAATACGTCTTTTGGCCCTGTTCTGCACATTATAAGGTATCCATCTCTTTGGGCAAAGCAGAAAAGGAACTGTGGATGTAAATACTTCTTTGCAATGGAAACACCCATCTTCACTGCTGTTTCAAGATCTGATCGCCCTCACACGCATACAACCCTACCAGCATACAATTGCTTAAATCTAATCTTTCTGTTTCTTCACATCTCTGTGGTTCCAGGCACCACTCAGCTTGCCAGTATTTGTCAACTATTCAACACTGCTGCTTTATTGCCTTAGTGGGTCACAACTATATTTAAGCTCCACATGAGGAAAGTGCTAATATACTCAATTTAATTGACAGGAAAAGGTGACATAGAAAAGGAATATCATCAGATCAAAGACATTCAACCTGAATACCTACACATCTAGATATCTTTGTCTTCTAAGCACCTGCATGCATTTATGCTGAAATACGAATTCTTCTGAAATCATACACAGTTTTGCCACTCCAGTGATGGGACTGAATTTTCATCTTTAATTTAGATTGGCATAAAGCTGTTTCTTCTTAATGAATTGCTGATGGAGGAGGTAGTAGTTCCTGTGATAGTGAAAACACTTGGAAAAATAATTCCCCTTCTCTTTCAAATTGAGTTTTATATAATGTTTAACAGAAAATGGTATGGCAGACACTTGAAGCATAAATGCTAGGCTAATGTGTGAAAATACAGCCCATAGCCTCTGACAGCAGGAACTCAAAGAAATGACACTGAAAGGTAAAGTGTATTCAGTGATGTAGCAGAATTGCTTCTGAAAAAAAGAATTATACAGCTGCAAGGCTTTCAAAAAGGTGAAGTGTTTATAGTGCAGAGATTTTAACAGCAATGTCCACTATCTTCAAATAATATAACATCAAAACATTTTTAGAAAGGTCTGTGTAGGAATGTTTTAGGAATTCATTGAGTTTAATTTATTATAATCCCATAGGAGAATTTCTGGCTAAAAAAAAGTACTAAGGATGATGTTTTTTAATGAAAGGCAAATTACTGAGTTTTAGAAAAGAATAAGCAAAAACCATTGATGTTATAGATGAGGCTGTGGGGATGTTGGAGAGGAATCATCTCCAAATCTATTAACATAAAAGTGGTGAATGCGCAGACTAGAAAAAGCAAACAAACAAAGTGAAATCCGAGGACTTGTAAAGCAAACCACCCCGCTGCGGAGAATCCTCCCCACAAGGCCATTACTTGGACTTCTGATGGTTTTAATCTATGTAAATGACTGAAACAGATGGAAAACAGTTTGCAAGCTGCATTCACTGATCATATCAAGTGAGCGAGAAGAAAAAGGAACCGGGTTTCCTCTGAAATCAGGCTGCTATGCAGTAAATAATACTCAGCATTGACAAACATAAACAAGAACATGCCACACGTAGCATTAAATGGCCCAGAAGATGAAATGAAACAAAGCAAGAAAAAGAACCTGGAAGGGACCTCAGGGAGACACAGAATTTGTCTCAAAAATGCTTTTCACGACATGCAAAGAACTTCTTTTCCTCTGAAACCTTGTGTATCCTTGCCAGTAAGGAACTTGTCTGGAAAGCTGGCTTGTTTGCTGCAAGTACCCTGTATAATTATCATCAGTGCACCATTAAATACATGTAAAATCAGCCAGGTGCTGTCTCACATCATTTAAGATATTCAGGATATCAATTGCTCCTGCACTGCCAAGTCCCATAGGGGTTTCACAGAAACTAACAATAGATCCCAGCCAAAATAAACAAGAAAAGAAAAAAGATTGTCATTTTATATAGTCTACTCGAGGCAGCAGTCTAAATCATGACAGAAGGGAAGTAGCATTTTTACAAATCTCCCAATGAAAGGCTAGATGCATGGCACCTTCCTAAATAAGATATTATGCAACAATTCTGCAGTTTTTTGGAAGATGCTGCGTTATTTCCTAAGGGTGACCACATTTTGAACACATATACTCTAAGTAAAACTACTTGACTAGTATTATAACCTGCCTCATTGACTGTGCAAAAGAATAAAGGCTACTCACTTCTTGGGAACATGGGCTTTGTCTCTGAAGCCTACCCATGAGGAGTCATAAAAACTGGGGGCAAAGACAGACTAGTTTAAGAGTCCATAACAGCTCTCCTCACTGGACAATGTATGAGTTAGGCAGGAGAAACGGTCATCCCTCCTTGGGTTTCATGGACATGCCCCTTGAGTGACCTTGGGAAGGCTGAACCCAAATATGTCTAGGTGGTTAGGTAGACTTAAAGGCTAGAGTGAGGAGCCATGATCTTATGCAGGTGGCCTGGATTCAGTATGCTGTGTGGAATAGAGAGACACAATGAGCATAAATCCCTCCGCACTCTTTTACCCTTCATAATTGTTTCTTGTGGCAATGTTGAGTGGTGAAAGTTTCTCCCTTCTCAAATCTGTAGCTTTGCTTTTATGCCCACTGAGCTAAGCCTGAAATCAAGGCTGTTGTGCTAAATGCTAGAAAGTCCTGCCCAAACCCATACAAACTATTGCCACTCTGTGCTGTATGCTAGCATGAGAGTTTTTGTCACCACTTGTTGACCCATATCTTCTGTAAAACCTTCCTCCCACACCCTCCCCAAAACGCTCCCAATTCAGATTCACTGCATCTCCATTCAAACAATTACATTAGCGCACGGCAGAGGATGACCAGGGCTGTTGCACAGACTGCTGGGAGAGGGCAGGCAATGGTGTCAGCCACTTAACTAGCACTGCTGAAGAAATGTCACTTAGTTAACAAAGCCTCCTTCAGGAACATCCAGGTCAATCTCTTATATTGCTTATCACAAAAAATCTGAAAGGACTGGAAGTGATCATGGCCAACAAAAAAACTTTTTTACAGAGAAGGACATCTGAGTCACACTTCTTGCAAAGCCTCTTCATACTCTTAGAACCTCAGGAACTGATGCTGTAGATGCTCATTATTGCTGGCTGGGAAATGACATGGGAAGGAGACCGTGGTTTGCCAGTGCTTTTGCACTCTTTGGTGTGGAGAGTAAGAGGAGACTGAATCCCCAGGGCAGATTAGGAGAGAAGGAGCCTTTATCCACAATATGCTCTCAATATAAACTCTTACAATCCTAAACTGGGATATGTAATTCATAGGATGCAAAGTCTGTCACAGAAGGAGAATGAGAGAGAAGGCAATTTCACAGTGCCCTTCTGTCCTTTTGTACCAAACTACAATGCAAGACAGCAGAAGCACAGAAAAGATGAAGTTGAGGACAGGCTGCCTTGTAGGACTAGCTTAGCCCATGCTACCCTGTACAGAGCACCACAGATGAGCAATCTGGGGAGGGGGTGATGGAAGTTAAAGGAAAACAAATGCAGAACAGATGTCAGAAAGCACATTTTCCTTCAGAGAATAATAAATGCATGTGGTGGCCTTCCAGACAAGGTTACTAGGGCAGGAATAACAAGGTCATTTCATAAACAATTAGCTGTTCTTCAGGGTGAAAGTGAAATGCTAGCAGTGACCAAGTTGGACAGCTGACACAGGAACAAAGAATATATTCTTCCCTTTCCTTTGCACTAGGGACATTCCTCTTTTAACACTTTTGTTTTCACAGTTACTGTGTCCTTGCAGGAATCCCCTGACAAACCTCAAGCTCCCTCTCCACTGAGGCCATCAGGAAGAAGCTGGTTAGTGTCTGCTCTGATAGTCAGAGGTTGGGTGTGCGCATGCATGCACAACCCGGAATATATCTGTCTGATGTGAACTCTTCTCTGTTAGGAACAGAAGACCATCAACACATTTGACCCTTGGGTAGTGGATAACCAGTTTCCAGTTGGTAATAAGTTAAAGTTGCTTCTGATCCTGGACTATGATTGAAAAGGCATGAAATGGCTACTTTACCAAGACAGCTTCTCAGGCTATAATAAGGCCTGATGTGCATTACTAGCAAATTTCTGTATAATTCATGTTCCTTCTGGAAAACACTCGGGATCAGGTAGCTAGAAATCTGTCCAGCTCCCATTGTGTCACTCACCAGCTGATCTACAACTGCACTATTGCTTATTTTGGTAATTTACTTGCATTACCGGCTAAACAACCCTTTCACTGATGATGTGACAGTAGCTCAGACAGGGATGAGGAGCTTGAAACGACAAATGAAAAACAGAAAGAAGGCACTGAAGTGCTTTTTTTTTTTTTTCTGTGACATAGGGATGTCACTGGTATATTCTGAAAAGCTCATTATTACGATTGCAACTAAGAACGGCTGGTAGAACTAGCATCTTCTGCAAGAATCACAGCTAAAATACAGGTTTTCATACTAAGCTTACAGGCATCCAGCAAGCTTCAACAAAATCTAAATAATTTTATTTCCACTGTTGAGCATTTAATGTGCCCTGTATCAATCTCTGCTGGCTACCAATTAGAGCACGTTTTGCTCTTCAGAGTCAGGTAGAAAAGCTCTTGTTTAGAAGTGCACGTATTTATACATAGCCAGCAGTTCAAAGAATACATGAAGATACTTTTCTTCCAAAACTCTTGTCCAGCCCACTCAATAAAATAGTCTACACTCTGTGTTGATGTGGAATGTATTGATCTTCATATTAGATCTTACTGTCCAAAAGGGATTTGGTCTGAATAAGAATCAGTTGCCAAATAGAAGAATGAAAGTAAGCTATTAACCCTTCAGAGATTCATCAGCTCTTGGACTCAGACCAAATACAGAAGAAAACAATATAGCTGCATTATAACCCATTGAGAAAATAAAGAGGAGTTAATTGGAATTCTATCAGCTTGGTTGGCTTGGCCTTACTCCATTTTTAAAAGCTATTTTCTTGAATACCCCAGTCTCTTTTTGGTGCAAACAAATAAGGGCTGTGAGAACAAAGGGGAAAAAAGCCAGCAAAGAAAGAGAGAAGACAAAATCCATTCCTCTCACTTCGCGGGTTGTTTGTTTTTTGTCAAGTCAGGTTTGGAAAAAACCCAACATTTTCAGCATAATTTTGATAAACAAATACTTTTTTCTTTTTTTCTTTCAAAAAAGAATACATTTAAGTAAAATGAAGTCTCTATTTCAGTGCCTAGAAACACTTTGATCAAATCTAGACAAACGAACTGATTCCTTTTATCTGCAAAAGAGAAGAGAGCACGTAGCTAGGGTACCCCTCAGAGCCTGCTGGCTGCAGAAAACTAGGAGAGGGGCTGGGTTGGAGGTTCTCAGGTTGGCTACTACTTTTCCCTAGGATTTACTCTGAGGCCAGTGCTCGATGCTGAGATATGCGTTTGATGCTTGGTAAATGGAAGATTACGTGGCAAAGCTCAGCTAGACTTTAGAAGTGAGATGGTAGGTTTGCAATGGCCCCAACAAAAGCAGAACCATTGAACACTTTTTAATGTTTTTTCAACATAGCCCTCCTCAGCTTCCTTTTAGCAACAGTCATTCATGTGTGAGCCCTTGTCCTTTGCAAAGGCCTGAGCTTTGGAAGATGTTCCTGCTTGTTGAATGCATTCGCTAGCAGCTCTCCAGCCCTGCTCAGGTGAAGGCTTCCCACCTCTCCATTAAAGCCAGGGGTACCAATGCAGACATTACAGACAGCACTGCTTGTGACTGAAGCAGATTACTCAGCCCACACATAAGCATCTTCCCTGTGGAATCCCTAGAGATAGCTGTCCTTAGAGCTATAGGAAAGAGGAACCGCAGAAGGGTGGGCTGGAAAGGGACATTTCCAGCCAGAGATTTACTAGGAAGGGGAAAGTAGATGTGGTCCTCGCTTTCTGAGGACATTTATGTCAGGCTGGCGGATATGTTTCTGGGAGGGATGCTGAGATGAGAGATGAGAATATGGTAAAAAAGGCCAAAAATTTGCACTGAATGAGCTGGAATGACATGAGTTGCACACAGGGAGCCACGAGTAGGCAAATTAAGCAATGACACCGCTAACATACCTTAGCTATAAGTTAAAAATCTATTGCAAGTGATGAAAGTGGAAAAACAGCTCAAAGCATTCAGAGATGTGAAATAACTGCAAACTATATCAATGACAGGAAGGATTCATGGATTTACAACCAGCATTGGTTGGACAGGTCTGTCTAGATTTAAGGCAATAAACCGGGTTCAAATATAAATTGCAATGAAACCCTCACTCAATGAATCTGTGAGTGCTGATATCAGCAACACACTTCATCCAGAATGACAGGGAATTATTTAAAGTGAAGAGGATTTACAAGGAAACAAAGGAACAAGACTAAGTTAAGGAAAGGTCCATACTATCATGGTCTTGGGGATGCTTACCATTCTAAAACCACCTTCAGAACTTCTGGAACAACTCCACTGAAAATCAACACAGCTTTTACGGCTTCTATCCATTTGACAGATATCCAACACAGATTACCAGTATGAACATTGAGCATGTGAATCTTACATCCTTACACAATTGCTACCTGAGCTTTTCAGAAGCTCGCCCGTTGCCAAAGTGGTCTTCCTTCCGAATTACTTCAACAACGAATTCTCACAGCCCCTCAAAAATTCTCAGTCTCCAAGGCCCCCTTCAGCTGCTGCATTTAGTGTAGCGCTTATTGTAGGAGACTTCATCAGTTAGTTAAAAGTCTCTCTGAACTCTGTTCTTGGACCAGACAATATAAATTCACTTACAAAGTGTGTTCCTGTAAATTTCTTTCAGGTAGGAACAAAATGCTGAAACTTGCACACCACCACATGTGGTTTCACGCATATTTTGAGTGTTTTACAATGCAGTCTTGATAATTATAATGAATGATACCTACTGAGAAGCAACATGGACACACAAGAAAAATTTCTCTCACTCCAAGGAAAACCCAGCGTGGTTCAAATTGCAAACGATAAATTTTGTTATGTGAACTGAACAAATTATCTCGGCAGCAATATGGGGAATAATATGTATGTTAAAAACATGAATCTTTTTCTTATATTTATAGGTAGTTGTAATTTGAAGCTCTTGGGTGTTTTTTATTCTTTTTTCTTTTTTTTAATTCCAGAACTTGTTAACTTACCAAGATGCTTGAACAGTGGATTTTGATGACTCCTTGACAGTGCCTTACCTGCCACTACTGTGTACAGCAAATATATTCTTCATAATGATAGTTTTTATTTTGCAGACCTCTGTGCCACTTACTAGCAGTAACTCTTTCCTTCTATATAACCAATAGGACAAAAAACCCTGAGAGGATATGTATATGAGATAGGACATTTTATAAAATGTCCATACTAACAAGTAATCTTACATGAAAAAATCATGTTCTTCTTGCCAAGGAAAGCTGGTTTGTGTGTGGGCATTAGATTTGGGAATTTTACCTGAACAGTTTCATCAAGTTAGGAACTTGGATCCTACTTAGAAACGCAATTTGAGTCTGCCTGGTTGAGCCTGTTGCTTTGTCACAAAACCTCCATCTAGAACAACAGAGCTTTGGCTTATTGTTACTTTCTATGTCAATAAAAATAACTGGATGGAGAGGACTTGATATTTTCAGCATGTCTGAGTGCACTTGAAAGAGCTCTGGGAAAGGCTCGCTTTCCAGCTTTGTTTCTAAAGACGTCAATAAACCTGTACACATTGGAAAAAAAATCCTGACCTTCTTCCTTACCAGCACAGAGAAGCATTAAATCACAGAACCATATAACTCACTTCTGAGATAAGAAAGGCAAGAGCTTGCCATTACCTTGTCATTAGGACAATGAGACACAGGAAAAAAAGGCGGGGGGGGGAAGGGCAGAAAGCAAATATACCTAAATCCTGCCAATTACATTCTGGTACAGTCATCATCAGTCTCTATTAAATATCAAAAGAAGAATTAAAGCAAAAAGCCTATTACTGGAGGAGCTAAAAAAGTGAAAAAATTCCTCATTCAAAGGAAGTATGATTTCTTTAATTGCTTTAGATCTTCAAAAAATTTTTTTGAAAATTAGAAGTTCTGATAAAATGGCTTTCTGAAATAAAACTATTCCTCAATATCCGTTACTAGCAGCAAAGTCAACTGTATTGAAAGTCTTGAGACTGCAAACATCAGTCTCTTATGACATGTTGAATCGTAGAATCATTACATTCAAAGTGCAGCTATTGGCACCCCAAGATTAGCTGATACAGTCCATGAATTCACAGCTCACCAAGACCTGCCAATGAGAATCTGAAAAGCATTCTAGACGCACTGTCTTGAGAGAGATGCTCCAAATTTTTTTCTAAAAATGCCTGATTCATGGAAGACCGTTGAGAAGATCCTTTCTGTGCTGGCTGCATGGACAGGCTTTTCAAGAAACCATTTAGATAACCAGATTATTATGCGTGACAAAATTAGGAGCTAAAATCTGGGAAAGTACATATTCATATGCCTGAAATTAGCTGTATAACATTTCAGGCAGAAACTTCCCTAGGTAGCTAAAGGTGTAATAGAGATATATTAATAATGCCTAGAGATGCACCAGTCTTTTCTGAACTGACCACCCCAGTACCAGTGTCCTGACAAAAGCTATTTAGGATTGGATATTTTTGTACTCAAGTTTCTGCAAGAACATGATGTCTTGAGAATATTCAGACCATGTCTAGATCTTCCAGCTTCTGCTGAGTTAAAATAATATTATTAGTGGAAGTTTTGCATAATGGTTGTTGCATAAATCCCCCAGTCACGATCCCAGAAGGTAGAATGGAATTTATTTGAAGACATATATTAAAGTTAATAAAGGCAAAATCAGCAACTCCTGAAAGAGCATTTTCTTTGCAGAATTTCATTATGGATCATGACTTTCTGCTCACTTTACTCGAGCGCAGTAAGCTATGCTTTTCCAAGCATAAATCATTTATTAGGTTTTTTATGATGGGTAGTGTTAGCAGTGATTCAGAATGAAAAAAATATCTTCTTTGATGTAGTATCAGGTGGGAACTAAGGTTATCTTCCATACACAACTTCAGAGCAGTTATAAATACTTTTTCTGAGGAAAACTGTTGTATAATATTTGAAATTAGAGTATTTCTCCATATTTCAAAGTAACGTGAAGTGCATGGTGCTACTTGCCAAGTTATTTCCCCATTTTTTCTTTTTCTCCACAAGGGATTGAGATTTAAAAAGTTAAATTAAAAATGTCTGCTACTTTTCAGGAAAATGTCATTGCAATTTCACATATGATTTCGATACAATCTCATTCATCTCCAAGGACATTTTAAACTCTGTGCAAGATCTGTCCTGGCCACATCAATGTTTGAGTTGCATTCTCTTTAATTCCTTTATTCCCTCTCATTTACATTCTCATTGTATAGAAAAATACTCCATAAACTTTGAGACCACAGAAATCTGCAGATTTGAAGACCTCACTGAAACTTTTTTTCTGAGACAAAAACAACTGTCAGCCATAGCTGTAGGCAGAGACCCTGGGCGCTATTCACTTTAGCTTTCTGGTTTGAACATATATTCAAACACCTACTCATTGGTGAAATTGTTATCACATGGTCAAAATCAATAACAAGTAAATATACGTTTTATTAAAATGATGCAGAGTGAAAGTAGAACTATTTCGAGTTAAAACTTGATAAAATATTGAAATTATTTAATGCTGATTTAAACTAACTTGTTTTGAGGCTATAAATCTATAATAACTGATTTCTAGCATACATGCAGAAATGCCCTTAAAATCAGCTTTCTTGAAATATTTTAGCAGTTATGCTTCTGGTAGCTGAAAAAAAAAGAGTTCAAGCATTTGCCAAGAACTTTGGTTTCAAATGAGTGTGAAAGTTTATAGCGCTAGAGGAGGTGCCTCCTTTTCTTATCTTGTTCATTCACTCCTGCTGTAACCCTAAACCCAGTTTTTATTTATCTGAAGACAGACAAGAAATGAAGTTTTGTGTGCACTTCTGTAGTCATGCAGCTCCAATAAATCTCTGGGTCTAGTTACCTATCAGCTTTTCATCCAGTGAAGTGAGAGAAGTTAAATCTTTATCTTTCTTATTTTACTGCTTCAGCATAACCTGAAGAAGGTGCCTTTCATCCAGTAATTTCATCCAAGTCTTTCTCATCCTCCTCTTGTCCTAAGTCAACTGCCACCAGTGAATGGAAATGTGCAGCCTGAACCACAAGTGGCACAATGAGGGAACCTGGACCTGCATGATGAATGTGTCAGTAAGGATGTACAGGGATCCTGCCATCAGTCACAAGGCCCAGAGCCCAGCTGAACCAGCTGGCTCTTCCCTAAGGGAATCCAGTCAAGTGGGCATCCAGTATTCATCTCCCTTCGTTGGATACGTATACAAATGCAGATCCGTTACACACAAGCAGTTGCATAACAGACTTCAAAACACAAAGTAGCCTCTTTGACCAAAGTAAATTCTTAGCATTGACAGTTCATCGCCCAGGATGAGCAATTACAGCTTGTATTTGAGCCGGGTAGGGACTGCCATTAACAGCCTAGAACGTTAAGGAAATCAGCAAGAGGAGACGATGCACAGCAATCACGAAAACATCATCATTTTTATTCATAGTTGGGATGATTTTTACTCTGTGTTACACAAAATATTCACTATGGAGAGTAATGGCTTTTAATCAAAACTCAAATCTAGACTTTTGTAAAAATAATCCCTTTTTCGTAAAGCCAGGGACAAGTATCGATGTTTTTCATGAGCATGCAAGTGTCTCAAATTAAGTTGTGTTTGCAACATTTCAAATCTGAAGTGCATTACACGGTCATGGTTTACAACAGCGTATTCTGCTTGACAATAAGATGAAAGATAAGGTTTAGAAATGAAGGCCACAAAGCTACATTAAAATTTAGTTTAGTGTCTGTATCTGATGTCACTTTTTTAGGAACCTATCATCATAACCTTCTTTGCATATACAATTTCTGTGATTTGGTGTCCTTACGTTCTACCTCAGAGGAGTTTGCTTCTCTTTCTCCACTGGGAATGCTTTCTAAACTAAATAAAAGAATGCTAGGCCCTCCCAAGTGCCTGGTTTAGGATCTGGTCCAGGATAATAAATCTGATCATGATGCTAAGCTATTTCATTTCATAAAGATCTCTGTATCTGGAAGTGATTTAAGGGAATACGTCAGTCAAAATATTATTGGAGTAACAACCACTTTCATTTATGAACTGGCTTCATTATCACTGAAATGGAACCACTCTTTCTTAAACTCTTACTGTACAACAATAAGACCCCCAAAACATCAAAGCATTCTAGGACTTATACACAAAGCCCACAGCTTTACAGCAAAATGACATTGGTCATAATAAAAAGATTAATAAAATGTTTTTTGTATTACCAGCTGTAGCAAATTTTACCAAATATCTTTCTACTCGTGGATCATATAAAATGTACTCTTTTGTACCCGGTGTACGCAGCTGAACCGTTTCCCCATCCTCTCTGTGACCTACATAGACAAGGTAAGCAGGAAAGTTTTCAGAAACGCAATGTATAAAATAAAATTTAAGTTGACCTTTAAGTCCTTGAAAAATCTAAAATGAAATTTTTCATAAAATACTGGAGGCATTTTAGGTACCGTAACCACTCAGCTATAACTTCTCTGGTTTAGGCATAAACTGGATAATCTCAAAGGTCAAAAATCTGTTAAGACTGTCATGCCAATATTACCTTTTCCTGAATAGAAATCCTTTAAAAGTATCCATGGCTTTTAACTTTTGAGGAATGAATCAACAGAGAACAGCTCTTTGCTTTTCATTCTATCACATGAACTAGAGGACCTCAAATCAAACTAGCCAGTTGTAGATTTGAAACAGGATGCTCTGGGTGTTAGAAGTTTGCATGGGTCCAAAAAGTAACTACAGTAATTGATAGGACAAAGATCTACTGAGCAATATTAAATATGATGTCAGGCTCAGAAAGTCCTCGAGCCTCAAATTGTCAGAGGCTGGGAAAGTACCATGGGAAAATAACAGCATGTGTAGCCCCAGTTCTTATAGTGTCCCTTAGGTATCTGGTTTTGGCACAATCAGAGCCAAGGCACTTGACCATATGGTATAAATTAGACAAGTAAAGTACTTCTATCCACAAATACCTACTTTTAAACTACATGTGTCCTGGCACTATAGCTACCCCAGCAGTACCTTCCACCTATAGCCTAGACCTGCGAGGACACTGTGGCCTCCAAGAGACCTTGAACCATGTAGACTTCAGTTTGTGAGCCAGGAAGGCACCTTTCTTTATCTAAGGCAGGATAAAGGATATATCACTACATCTTCATAAGGTAAGTGCAAAACTCTTGTGCTGCACTGCTTGTGCCGATTCTGTTTACCACCTCCTTCACTGCCTGGGAATAAGCAGATGCCTGGAACGGCTTCTTCTGGATTTTACTTACCGACCTGAGGTGCCAAAGGCAGGAATCCCCTCATACTTTGTTCCCTCCACAGTTGAAAGAGGGAGCTAGCCTTTTCTCCACAGGGTGATCCATCCCTTCTAACTTTTCGACAGTGACTTATCACTTACTAGGTATTAGATGTTTTAATCTCTCTGTCCTTCTCACTCCTCTCATGGACTCTAATAGCAACTCAATAGATCTGAGTGGATTGCAATATCCTTATAATATGATTCCCAGCCCCCTTTGCAAACACTTATGATATGATTCCCTACCCACCCCACTCCCCCCCACCCCCAACCCCCCCTCCCACCTTTTTTCTTGAGGATAATAGGGCCTTGTGTGAAAAGTGTAAACTGCCTGCCTTTTTGGTTATGACCATTTTCCTTTGATCTGCAGTTTTGATGACTTTTTCAAATCTCTCACTTGGTATTACTTCTGTCCTACTGACCACTTAATTGGGCCAAGATGCTCTTTCAGCCTGTGATGGCTGTTATCCTGACAGAAGAATCAAAACTCTAACAGAAAACAATAATCATTTGTCACTACTGTTACTCTCAATTACCAGCAATAAAACTGTCAAGCCTGCAATACTTCTACCACCAGCCCCCCTCAACTACACAAATATTTCACATCCTTATTGCTCTAAACCTGCTAAGTGCGAGGGCCTGGCCCATGCTTTCAGAGGAACATTGTTTCAGAGAAAGAAAAAGGCTCTTCTCTTCTAATCCCAGCCGTGCAGACAAACCTAACTTATAATTGCTTTACGGTACACACAAATAAAAATGTAAAATGAAGGTGATTTCAAATGGTGTGGAACATCACATCCTGAGCAGTAAGGTTGCCCCCAAAGACTGATTTCTCTAGAGCCAGGGGAAGGTTCACTGGGAAAAGTTAAAAAAATTCAAAGGAGAGGTTAAGTGTATATACCACATCTCCATCAACTGTTGAGCCACCTCATCAATAATTGCTGTTGGTTTTGAACTGACCCTAAACTGTGGCATAGCAGAGCTCATTGTTGAGTAGTTTCTTTCCAGAAGGACAAGAAGAATTGTTGCAGAAGGAAGATATACTGAGATACACCAATAGTTATTGGTCTCCGGCTGGACTTTGCATTATTGACCACAACTTTCTGTGTCTGACCATTTGGCCAGTTTCCCATCCACCTCACTGTCCACTTATCTAACCCGCACTTTTTCACTTTGTCTATGAGGATGTTGTGGAGGGCAGTGTCCAAGTTCTTGCTTAAAACCAAGTTAAATATCCACTGCTCTGCCCATGCTCACTAAGCTGGTCATCTCATTATAGAAGGCGATCAGCCTAGCCAATCATGATTTCCCCTTTATAAAGCCATGTAGACTACTCCAAATCACCTTCTTGTCCTTCATATATTTGGAAATGGTTTCTAGGATTAATTGCTTCCCAGGGATCAAGGTAAGGCTGACCAGCCTGTGGTTCCCTGGATCCTCCTTCTTGCCCTTCTCAAAGGTAGGAGGAACTTTTAATTTCAAAGATAATTGAGAGTGGATTTGACCAGCTTCCTCAGCATTCCTGGGTGCATCCCATCAGGTCCTACAGACTGATGTATGTCCAGTTTCTATAAATGTTCCTTAAACTGATCCTTCTTCACTGTGTCTTCCTTGCTGCAGGCTTTC
Source organism: Bucorvus abyssinicus (assembly GCA_009769605.1). NCBI lineage: Eukaryota > Metazoa > Chordata > Aves > Bucerotiformes > Bucorvidae > Bucorvus > Bucorvus abyssinicus. Next base: position 22,511,386 of record CM020033.1, read on the forward strand.
CCATTCATGTCAGGGGACTGAGATTCCTGAAGTACAGTCTTACCAGTAAAGACAAAAGCAGAGACGACATTGAGCACCTCAGCCTTTTCGATGTCCTTTGTCACCAAGTCCCCTGCCCTGTTCAGGAGCATGCCCACATTTTCCCTGGTCTTTCTCTTGCTGTTCATGTACCTGCCTTTCTTATTGCCCTTCATGTCCCTCACCAGACTGAAGTCCAGATGGGATTTAACACTTTTGATCACATCCCTGCATGCTCAGACGGTGTATTTGTATTCCTGCCAGGGCTCACGTCTCTGCTTCCACCTCCTGTATGCTTTCTTTTTTTTATGTATGGGTTTTGTCATGAGCTCCTTGTTCATCCATGCAGGCCTCCTGCCACCTGTGCCTCACCACCTGCACAGCCAGATGGACCATTTTGAGCTTGAAGGAGGTGATCTTTGAAAATCAAATAGCTCTCTCAGACACATGGTTTCTCCAGGGCTGTCTCCCATGAGATTCTTCTAAGCAGGTGCCCTTAACAAGAACAAATCTGTTCTCCTGAAGTCCAGGGTTTTGCTATGCTGTGCTCCTAAAGAGCATCTGACATGATCCTAAATAGAAAATATATTTTCTTTCAGTCAAAAGCAATCCATTTTGTGGTCTCCAAGACTGCTCTGTGTTGTGAACTAAAATGTTCAGAAGCATGCTCTCAATCTAAGCTAAAACAAGGACATAAGACACAATTTGAAGGCAGGTATGAATCTGATTTTTCATTATTCTGGTCGGAGAGGTTGGCGCATGATAGGAGGCTTTTTTCCTTAAAGTGCTTCTATTTCTATTTTTCTATGACTCTTTAACATAAAAAAACAAAACTGAAAAAAACCTCACCTAAATATAAATGTCCCAGGAAGAAGGATCAGAAACTGATTTTCTCCTTTCCTGCACCCACTAAGCTGCAGCATTATATTCCTTCTAAATTACATGAACTACACACAAAGTCCAGAAGAGCATTTCTGACTCAATCCCTGCTCCAAACAGGCAGACCAAATTTAAGACAGAGGAATTTCTGCATCAATTCCTACCAACTGGCAAATGCATACCCCTTTATCCTCCTGCTTCTTGTAAATCCCATTCCTGAGGACCTACATCTCTTCCATTCATTGCATATGACACAAGAATATGAGTTCCACTTGTGACATCTGACGCCAACACTTAAGCACTGAAGCACTGAGACTCTTCGTCCCCAAGGCACCTTCTGAATGTGTACAGCATCACCTTAACAGACTTGATGGTTTGGGCCAAAGTACTATGAACATCCTCAGTAAACATGTCCAAGAGATGAAACAAAGAAAAGCTGCATGTTTGCGTGGTAAAGGCTTTGGTCACTTTACTGCAGCTTTGACTAGGCCACAACAGTTATTCTGTTCGTATGAAACGTGGCAAATTTCCAAGCTCTTTTGGCTCAGGAGTATTCAAATTGTCTTGTAATGAGGATGAATTTTAAAAATATTTTGTTTTCTTGAGAGTTTTCATGAGAAACTTAGAATCTTTTCTGGCCAGCTCTCCAAAACACTTACAGATTTGCTGAACCTTATATTTACACTACAGCAAAAACCTATATGTAAAGTTTAGTGTAGCACTGGCTCCCTGTATCATTAGTCCCGTCCAAATGGGTTTGACTCAATGACCTTAAGGGTCTTTTCCAACCTAAAAGATTCCATGATTCTATGAGTGATAAGGTTAATCTTGTCTTATCTAAAGAGATATTAATGTGTGATAAAGATTGAGTTCTAGTAGACCTGGCTAATAGATCTAGCAGAGGGTAAATCGGTTACTTGTGGAAAAATACCATTTAGGTGACTATTAGGGTCTTCATGAATTCTGATTTAACGCCCTCCCTCCCCCAGAACAACAAAGATAAAGAAAGGAAGCTAGAAGTCATACAGTCATCAGGAATGCAGAATAGTGCTACTTTTAAAATAAGAGGTAGTGAACTTCCTCCTGAAGAGATTGTTTTCATTTTGAAGATAGACAACTTCTACTGAAAAACGTTCCTGAAACCTTTACTAGAGGAAAGTTAACATTTCTGGAAGTCTGGCTTCTTGAATCTTTGAAATAAAGGTCCAGGTAAAATGCAGACTAATAGCCTATAACCTTCTCCTAAAATTAGTTTTCTAAGTCGTTCATGTTGGTCTGAATGTCCTGTGCAATAACATGCTGACCAGGGCATTCACCTGATGGAGACATCTAGGTTCCTGACATCATTGATCTGATTGTTTTAAATTACTACATGAAAGGCAGTATCATCAGCCATGTGTTGAGATAAAAGTAGCCATGGTGGGTTTTTCTGTGTTAAATACAATAACATTAATATAAGCAAGTATGAGCAGCTCAAGATTTAATCAACACTTGAAGTTTTTTAGCATGGACACAGCCTGGTCATTTATTTCTACTTGCCCAGTCAGTTGTGCTACTGTATTACACAGCTGAACCAGGGAAAGACATGATACAACGGTCAGTTGTTACCTTGAGTTGCATTCAGCCTTCAGCTTCTCTGAGAACCAGCACAGAGGGGCCAAGCAAGAGCCCATTGTTTTCTCCCCTTATTGCTGGATGGAGATCATCTGCCCAACTCCAACAGACCTTGAGTCTCGAAAGACCTTACTAGATGAGGGCTGTCTTTCCGACAGCACCAACCTAGCTGAAAACTGGGTTAGAGAGGTAACATCCACATGTGGCATCAGCAATATCCTGAGATGAAACAGTTCTCTAGCACTGTGATTTTAATGTTTTATATGAAAATAAAAACTCACAGCATACTTTTAGGCAGAGTCTTATATGGCTATGAAATAGTAGCAGACTGACTAGGACTAAAGTGCCTTTAACTGCTGCAAGCCAAACCGAAAAGCTATGTGCTTGGGTACATAACTGAATAGCACTGAACCCAGCCAAAATTCATTTAGAGTTGAAAACTGTCAGCAGTTGGCCAAATGATCATGATTCTGGTTGCCTATGAAGACAATTCCTGTAGTTTTATCTCAGAGTAATTTACATCCCATTGTGCTTCACAGGATGGTGTGAACTTGTAGTATTTCTTAATACTGTATGTTAATGCATAAGTGGATGGCCGAACAAAGACTAAATGATATTCATAAAATATAAAAAAAAAAAAAAGGTTGGTCAGAGAGGATTTTTGGCATCTTTCACAAAGAGTTTCTCATACATGAAGACTGAGCTTGTCCTCTGGAAAAAAAATATCTACTGTATGTAGAGGCACCGGGCATGCTGCATCACGTAGTTTCCCCCATAAAACAGCTCTTTTGTTATAGGAACTGCAATAATATGTAGAAGATGAGCAAGAAGAAACAAGACATTAGCCAAGCTCCATCACAAGGATTTCTCCAAACAAATTTCTGATGCAGTCAGAATTGATTTCACACATTTGTTTAGATAAAACAAGCAGTGTATCGATGTTCCTCTAAGAACTCTCAGGGCAGTAAGGAATATTTAGCTTCTATAAAATATGCAGTGGAATTTCTAAGCTTCTTGATGGCAGTCATAACTGGAATAAAAACAAGGACTTTTTGGAAGCACTGAAAAATTCAAAATGCAAGTGCTGCAATATGCCAGTCAGCATCCATTCCCATTCAGTATCAAAATTCACCCACTTCGGACAGTTCAGCACTTGGAATTCACCACAAGTAAACCATGGAATAGCATTGCATTACATATGCTGTTGTGATTTGTCTCTTTGTGGCATGGATGTTGACTACAAAACAAGAGAGCAGCTCTACCTCTAGCCCCATAAATCACTCATAAAATAATTCTTTAAAAAGAATCTTTAATCACCACTAATCCAAACTTTAAGCTCTGAAAAATTCATTGCGAATTCCTATGCAAAATGGATGATATTTCACTTGTCTTATAACTTCATCCACTCTCTGCGTTATCTTACTATTCAAGCTGAACTCAGTAGTGATATCTGCATCCCCATCAGGAGGTGCTCAGAAGAATAGTGTGACTTGATTTGGATTTTGAGGATCACCGTGCCCAAGCCATGGGAAGTGTCTGTGTTTAACAAGGGACTCTACATCCAGCTCAGATAAGATGGTGTCCTCTTTCTTTATATAGGGCCTTCTAAGGAACAAGTTTTGTCTCTCCTCCCAGGCTGGTATATAGCTGTGAGAAAAAAGAACCAGGAGATGAGGACACAAAGTTGGGAGATGTGTTCGCATATTCAAGCTCCTGTGCAACTTCTGAACTCTTGTCTCAGAAAATGTTGGGAAGGCTCAGAAGATGGCAAAACTAAAGCTATATTAGGATAAAATACTTAATTCATTCCATCATTAAAGTTTTCCATGACATAAAATCCCTCGAGCTGAGAGCATAATGTTTTAAAAAGGCAAGGCTCCTGCTGGATCAGATGGAAAACTTAACACACGCATCATATAACGCCAGAGAATGTAATAATTTCCATGAGAACGGCACTTTGATACTGTGCCAAAATACCTTAACTATTTGTTCCAAAGTTTTGAAAGTGAGTAGTGATATGACAGAGATTTGATTATCAGAAAATCAGATCATTCTAAGGGCATATCAAGTTGGACACCAGAAGCCAAGATATTTTGACACCCTAGGAACTTTTCAAAACTATAGTGCTGGTTTTAATCTAATATATTTTCTGGGTGTATCTCTTTGCCTCTATATATAATAAAAATACTGGTTACAGTTGTTATGTAGTCAACTACTCACAGTCAACTTCATGTTTTCCATATTCTATTTAGCATAAAGATAAGTAAATTAGGAGAAAAAGAATCAGGGAATTAATTCCTTCTGTGCCGTACCCCTCAAAATCCATTCTTTCTTATCTGTGGAAAGATTAGTTTTTATCTGAAGCAGGATGGTGAGAGACACTGATATTTCCATTTAATCCACCCCTGCAGAAAAAGGGTAACAACTCTAATTTCAAGATTTCAATGGTAAGATTTGTTTGCTGTGAAGAGGCTGACAGAGTTTATGATAACACATAGCTAAAGCAAGAGGTGAAAGAAACATTTGTTTTGTAATTACACACGCAAGCTTTATTACACTCATCACAGATACTGTCATTATTTTTGGAAAAAATCATTTGGTGAGCTGTCCAGCATTTTATCCCTGACTCCAATCTAAAATTATGGTAATGGCAAGGAATCCAAACTCCTTGCTAGAAAAAAAAACAAACTTAAAGATAGAGCTCTGGAAATCTCCTACAGTAAATTAAAGATTAAGCAAGACTGGTTTAATTGCTTTAGCCTCGGATGGATGAAAATTATTTTAATTCCATGTAATAAATTCAAAATACCAGAAGAAATTTCTGTAAGCTGGAGTGTAAGTGCCACTCAGTTCACTGTAAACATGATTTGTTTTAAATTAACCATTCTAACAGCAAGTGTTGGGGAAACCAGATGTCAGCCAGGCATTACAAATTGATGCTCAGTCTCTCCATTCCCAGGACTTTCAAACTGTACATATCAAAATACAAAAGAGGCTGCCTTAGTTTCACAATAAATGTGGAAGCACTAACAAGAGAATGAGTAAGTGGTCAGGCACCATATGCAACAGAGTGCTTGTCTCTTATACACAGTTGCAGTGTAAGGAAAAAAGATGCTCCAGTGGTCACAGTTACAAAGGCAGTTTGTAACGCTGCAGAGTGGAACATGGTTCTTGTTCTGCTGCGCATTTCCTTGTCACATCACATAACACTCAGGGCCAGACTGAAAGGACTCTTGGATGTAGTGACTCTTAACACTGCTATGTTTAAAAAGGAATGGTTAACACTGCTTAACACATCTAAGGCTTCGACCCACTCTATTTTAAAAACAAAGGCAGGAGTGGAATAATTCGTTAAGAGTCCATGGGTGTATGTAGGAGTAATCTCTGAGAGCTAGCAATGAGGAGCATCCTCCCAGATAAACCGTTAAAAGAATTATTACAATTCATTCAAGCAAGAAAGGATAACATGGGTAGGGAATAAATGACCTGGCATTAAATGAGAATGAGATTTGGACAAATAACCTAAAAGGATTGTTTCATCTCTGATTTCATTGTTTCTATAGAGATTATGAAGAAGAAGAAGAAAATTAAAGCCCCAGTGCAGTAGTTTATATACCAGTGAATGTGATCTTAAAATCTGTGTTTCTAAAGAACATAAACTCTGCAGGATTCCTGGCCAGCAAAATTTTGTTTCCGTTACAAAATAAAATACAAATATAACACACCTTATTCTGGAATGGTGCAGTACCACCAGAGTGACTTCCTTATGTGTCCAACTGAGGAAAGAAGGAACTGACAAAATTCAATTCAAAATTCAAAAAACTCTGAGTTAATCACAGTTTCTCTTCGTCCAAAGACACAATAGAGTTTTGACACTGGAACCCCAGGATAAGGGATAACTAGAGGCATCTTAGAGACATGTTGGAGCCCATCTAAGGAGTAAATGAGCTTCTAGATCTATGTGTCTCTGTGAACCATCAAGAAAGGAAGATTTCTGACATAAACACTCACTCCTCTAAATGCATACAACTAGGTGAGATGAATCTGCAAATAAACACTATCCTGTTTTTTATTATCAACATGAAGTTGGTGCTCCAGACCACTTCCTCTAAGTTGAACGAATAGTCTTCCATAAAATCACCATGAAGGAAACTGCAGGTTAGAATGAGAAAAAATGCTTTACAGTGGAGTTTTGCAGGATTTTCAATGTCCTGCCTTTTAAAAGTATGTGCTAAAGGGGACCTTTATATCTTCTTCCAGGGGCTTGCAGAGCTATGCTACACCACTCTTTTGGAAGACAGCACAGCACATTTGTTAACTTCTTCCCTTCTAAGTTAACAGACACAGAGTAAAAACACTAAGGCAGGTGTCTAGCCAGAAATATGTCTCATCAGTACATCAATAAATATTGTGGGGATACATTCAAATCCACTGAAATCCTGCTTTCTTCAGAAATAAGTAAGATTGCAGAACTGTGAATTCTGCTCCTCCTCATGAGATATTCCTCGTGGCCAACAGCAAAATTGCCATAAATTGATGAGATGTTCGAGTCCAAGATGAGAAATTAGCAACTATTTTTTCTGAATGAACTACTAAAAAATATCTATAAAGTAAAATCTCTGCTTACACAGCAGATTATTTCTTTGTAATAACACAGCGGTAAAACAACAAGCTTGGCTGTCCATCTGCGCCAAGAGCCTTGGGTGTGTATGCTTTCTGAAGTGGAAGACTTCGGACCCAATATCTTGTGGCATCCCTGAAATTCAATGTGCAAACAACTAAACTGACACTAGCTGAGCATCAAATTCTGTGATCTTGGACCTCTGCAGGAAAAGCAGCCACATCAACTGTTTGGGGAGCTACAGTGGCAGTTTGTTTGTTTTCCCATCACCATCAGCTACTTTTTCCATTTTCTTTTGGAAGATCAAAGAACTTGAGAGTGAAAAACACGCATACTCCAGCTGATGTTATATCATGTAATATCATGACTCTCTTCACTTTTTACTCGTATCTCTACTCCTTCAACATGGGTACAATAGCAAATACAAGTGTATTTCATTTAGTGTTGGGCAGCATTGATGTGTTCATTCATTATCTTAACTGTCATGGTGAGAACATAATATGGTCTCAGAAAAAATGGGGAAGCTTTAGAAAAGATATCCTACAACTTTGATTTCTCTGTACAACGCATGGCCAAAGCCAAGTGAATCTAGTGTAAGAGCACCTATTGGCATCTTGGGCTTTTGATTAGACTTTTATATAAATACAAACAGGATTTTAGGATTTTCTGAGAATCTGCAACTGAATTAGTTACTCTTCCCCTACTGAAGCTGTGAACCTGTTTTTTCAGGGAAATCACGGCTCGTGTTTACACACAGTACATGTTAGCTAAGCCACTCCACACTAAAAAAAAAATTAAAAAATTAAGGAAATATTTTAAAGGAATAAATTCAGCATCAAGTCCTACTAGCTTGACTATTGCTGTGGTTTAACCCCAATCATCAGCTAAGCACCACACGGCTGCTTGCTCTCTCCCTCCCCAGTGGGATGGGAGAGAGGATCAGAAGGGTTAGAAAATTCATGAGTTGAGATAAAGACAGTTTAATAGGTAGAGCAAAAGCTCCACACACAAGGAAAGCAAAAGGGAATTAATTCACTACTTTCCATTGGTAAGCAAATGCTTACCCATCTCCAGGAAAGCAGGCTTCGATACTCATAACAATTACTACGGAATGTAAAGCCATAACTCTGAACTTCTTCCCTGCTGCTTTTTTTGCTGAGCATGCCATCATAGGATATGGAATATCCCTTTGGTCAGTTGGGATCCGCTTGTTCCAGCTATGTCCTCTCCCAGGTTCTTGTGCACCCCTCAGCCTACTCACTGGTAGGGCAGTGTCAGAAGCAGAAAGCACCTTAATGCTGTGTAAGCACTGTTCAGCAATAACTAAAGCATCCCTGTGTCATCAACAGTGTTTTGGTCACAAATCCAAAACATAGCACTGTATGAGCTACTATGAAACAAATTAACTCTATCCCAGCCCAAACCACTATAATACACAAGCTGAGGACAGAGCAGAAAGCAGAACATTGTAGTTCTTCCCCCAGAATCACAGAACTGATGAGGTCGGAAGCAGCGCTGGATATTGTCCAGTCCAAGCTCCTGCTCAAAGAAGGGTTAGCAGCAGGGTGCTCAGGGCCATGTCCCATCGGGTTTCGACTCTAAAGCCTCTTCTGCTTCTGAACCACACTCACAATAGAAAGCATTACAGCATCTCCTGTAATTCAGCTTGTGCCCACTGCCATTGCACAGATACATTCATCTGGGCTGTGGTCAAGAAACAGCTGTGATCCCTCTGCCAGCTGTAGATGACCTGAACTGCTACTAAGGCAATTAACTGCATCAAATAGCATTCAATAAACATTAAGCATTTGATAATTGCTCAGACGTAACTATTTACATTTTATGCAGGAGGAAACCTGCTTTTCTAACACAACACTCTTACTCCTGAAGGAATTCAGCACAACCTCAGCTCTTATTCTTTGGTGCCAAGTGGTTTATTTTGATTGAATGGTGCGAGTTTTCCTATTTCTGCAACTTATTGCCTCCTTTCACTCTAGCCATTGTTTCTGAACTACAGCAAGTTAGAAAGTGTATGTGCTTTCCTTATCCATAGATAATTACTAAAAAAGTTAAAAGTATTTATGTTAGAAAATTCTGTTGAAAGTCAAGAAAAGGAAAACAATAGCTTTAGTCAAAAATCTTTTTTCTCCCTCATGTATCATATTTCTGTGGCTGGAAAAACACAAATCTGAATCTGAATTTTCTTAGAAGAAACAACTTTGGTGGGTAATTGTCAATCATCCTTAGCTGAAAGTCTTCACTACAATTATAAATGTGTTTCCCAATCTTTTTCATGTGAAACAAGTGACAAATTTTTTGACTGAACAGCAATACAGGAAACAACAGCCACTTCATACAATCACACATGTGCCAAAACCAGCACATGTGCATTCTGAAAAAAAAAAAAAAAGCAAAACAAAACCAACCCACCATCGTGTACGTGAGTATGGGTGTAATTCTGTGTTCCCAATACTGACATTAGTTCTGGTCCATCTGTTTCTACAAGGACCATAGAATCAGGCTAAACATGGTGCATACAGGGAAACACAACCCACTTCCTAGCAGTGTCTTCGGAATCAGAGAAAGAAATATAACCTTAGTTGCCTCTCACCAAAAAAAGGTGACACTTCGGAACAAACTCCCAGTTGCTTGCTTTCTTGTAGCTGTAAAAGCCTGAGTCAATGCAGTTTCCATCACTTCCTTCTGGTGACTGCACAGTGCACTTTCTTTTGATGACTTCCTAATGGAAGTTCTCTTTCATGCAGTTTCCATTTTCCTTTGTTTTATTTAATCTCTTTCATTCCTACTTGCATTGTTATGAAGCATCTCTTTTTTTGGGACTTTGAGGATATGTCCTTGCCAACATATAATCAGTTATCAAAAGTCCTTTAGTAGACATTTGTTCAAGCAATGTGTGTTAAATTTGAATAATCTTTCCTCATAAATCTGCCCCTTAAAAGGAAAAACACAGATGCACTATGTTGTGAAATGTAGGCAATGACTGCAGAACACTGGGAAGTTTGCGTCATCAACATTTGTTATTGTTATTAATACCATCTGAGGTGAGAAACATTTGAATAATTTCCTACTTGGAAGACTTAATAGATATTTAGCCAATAAGCTTTAAAAAAATACAGATTATTTTAAAAATGGCAAAAATCTTAAAAGTTAAGCTACTTATTTATTCCCCTGTTCTCATTGTTTCTGATAACTGATATTTCACTTTGCTTCAGTGCCCAAATGGCATCATGGCAGTGTCACAATCCACAAGAAGTAGAAAGTCTTGTTGAACAAGATCCTTACACCCTGAGGTTGGGACTTTCCGCATATGTATCAGACACAACATTTCTAATTAGCCCTAACCAGCCCATTTTCAGGTTCCGGTGATTACTTTCCACAAATACGTTACTTTACCACATTAACCTCTGCAGCAAATTGTAGTAATGTGAACAGAGAAGCATGATCCTGAGACAGAGGACAAAAATGGAAGTCGGAAAATTTGTGTAACAATTTCTTACTGAGGCAGAAGGGTTAGGGCAGTGACTTATGTTAGACTGACATGTGTGTACTGTGTATGATGAGGATATTTCAATAAGGCACTTTTTGAGACAGGATCCTTCCCACTCTAAGAATTGTGTTAAGGCATGTGGGACATTCAGGGTGATGGTGTTGGCAAATCAATTGACATTTTGTCAGTGAAATAAGCACCACAAGGTGATTACCATCATCCCCACATCACCATTGGCGAGTCAGAGCTTCAGCCAGTCCAGCAGTTCAGCTATCTGGGTAGCATCATCTCCTCAGATGCCACGATTGACAAAGAGATAGACAACAGAATACAAAGGCAAACAGAGCTTGCGGAAAACTCCATAAAAGAGTCTGGTGCAATAAACACCTGAAGAAAAGTACAAAGATCAGTGTCTACAGAGCCATGGTACTGCCTACTCTTCTGTACGGGTCTGAATCATGGGTCATCTACCGCCACCATCTGCGACTCCTCGAACGCTTCCATCAGCGCTGCCTCCGCACAATCCTAAACATCCACTGGACTGACTACGTGACTAATGTTGCTGTCCTTGAACAGGCAGACGTCACCAGTATTGAGGCCATGTTGCTGAAAACGCAGCTGCGTTGGGCAGGGCACGTCTCCAGGATGGCGGATCACCACCTCCCTAAGATCGTGTTCTATGGTGAACTTGCCACCGGCTGCCGCAAGAGAAGAGCTCCAAAGAGGAGATATAAGGACTCCCTGAAACAACACCTCAGCCTAGGCCATATTGACCACCATCAGTGGTCCACCCTGGCCTCCAATCGGGAGATTTGGAGACACACCATACATAACGCTGCTGTCTCCTTTGAGAGCACGCGTAGAATCAGTCTCGAGGAGAAAAGACAGCGCAGAAAGAACCGTGCCTCGACTATACCACCCAAGGAGACCCGCCGGTGTGCTCTTTGCAACCGCTCTTGCCTATCCCGCATTGGCCTTTTCAGCCATCAACGCGCTTGCAATAAGCGTGGGCAAAGCCCTTCCCAAATCTTCGTCCGCGAAGCCAAGCCATGAAGCTTTCTCCAAAGCTCTGTGGGTTATAATGGTCCTATCCATCCAATTCTACACAAATTTGTAAACTAAAAACTGTGTTTTCAATGGGTATGTTCAAGGAAAGATTTCCTATGCTGGTTTCAGAATGGTACCTTTAACATCTATCTGTTAGTCATCTTGGCATGTCAAGGATGCTGGGACTAGGAAAATTATAAAAAATTGCCGAAGTTGAACTTCGTAATAGTATCTAATTGATTTCACTATTAATAACATTAAATTTCCCCATTGATTTCTACATACATAAGCCTAGTTTTTATTTTAATCATCTAATCTACTGTTATATATGGGAATCTTAAACATCAATTCCAGAAATGATGTGGTTTCTATTACATCAATTTCTTCTGATTTGGAGTGAACAGCAATCACTTCTCTCCTTCAAGGCAATATAGAGAGTACCTTCTGTTATATAATTTGCACAACAGTTACTCCAGGAACTAGTTATACATATGCTAATTTCATACATGTATATGAGTGTATCTATATACACGCATATAAAGTATATTCAACAAGTGCATATGTACAGGGACCTGGAAAATAGCAATCTTTGAGTTTGAGCAAATTTTGAATAGATTAACATGCATGTCATAATGTCATATTTCAAATGCTGACAAGCTGATTTCAGATATGGATTTGCAGCCATGGCATTTCTGAAAATACAACTAAAAGTCAAGTCCTGGCATGTGTAAGTATGGTACACACTAGATGAGCTGAATTAGCTACCAGCTGTAAAGATTAAGGTGCAGCTTTAATACAGGCTCCGGTGTCAGCAGCAGGGTATGGTGGGAAGGTGGACACTTTAAGGTCATGGCTTACATCTGGGTAACAGACTCTCCAATAAAGAATGAGCTCCTCCCTGCTTCTTCCAGTTTGGAAAGAGATGGAAATGGAAGATTATGCACAAAAAAGTCTTCAAATGAAATGCTGCTATCTTTGCCACTGGATTGCAAGAGTTCCTGCTCAAATCATGCTCAGTGGATGCTGTGGCTGATCGTGCATGTTAACCTTACAATACAAAACTTTTTACAAAAGCTGTGGCACTGATCTATTTTATCACAGATGGTGCATATTTGGCCATGTCTCATGCCTAATTCTAGAAGAATTTACAATAGATTAACTTGTCCAATAACTGCAATAAAAAAAGTAAAAAATGTTGATTTATTAACTGCTTCATTACAACTTAATGGCCACCACTGTAAAATACGCTGTGACTTAACTCAAAAACAGCTGCATTTCTAGTTAGCCTACTTTAAAACACTGAGAAACATACCTGTTCTGTTTTCATACAGCCTATATGTACACATACACAGGTGGGACAGCAAGAATGGATTTTCCTAATACGTGAAAGAAGGACATTTCTTCCCATAAATCTTCCCCAATCATGGTCAGTTAACACAGGGGAGAGAGGTTATGTGGGAAGAGCAATACAGTGAAAGGCTAGCAAAGAAAGGAAATGAAACAGGCTAAGTTCATTTTCAAACCATTCCTCTTCCTGTCACATGTCTCTAAGTGCTCGTGCAGAACACGTGCTCGATGTCTCTGTGGGGAAGGAAAAGGTCCCTTGCGGAGAGCAGATTTTCAGGGACTGAAAGGCTGAAAAACTGTCAAAGGCACCATAAATTCTAACCAACATTGTTGAACAGGCTATTTACATTATACATTAAAATCCACATCTCAGAATCTGCAGATTCATGGTGATGGACATGTGTAAGGTTTTCACCCAGGAGTATTTTCAAGGGACTAGAAAAACACATTCCTGACAACAGAGGCTTTCAGGTCACATCTGTACTTGTACACTGAGCACAAACCTCTCTCTAATGCTGAGGTCAGCCAGTCAGACTCCACCCTACCCACCAAACCCTCTTACCTTCCAAAACAGAAATGTCACACCCAAAATAGGGCTGAGAATGGTCCCCTGCCTCTTTTAACTCTAAGACGTACCTGGAAACCATCTGAGAGTGTGAATCGTCCCAGTGTGACATCAGCCAGGCTAATGAGTTACCAGTGTAGTCGATTGAGGCTCCGCAGCCAGAGGCATCTCCTGGTATTTTAAGCACTTTTGAAAAAGCATCCTGGGAAATACCCCAGCAGATACACCCAAGTTTTACTGGCTTGCCAAGCTGGTTCCTTTTTATTTAGCTGCAGTGTGATTTTCTGAAACCCCAGAAACTATTAGTGTTGCTTTTCTACAAAATTTGGTGTCAAAATCCTTACCAGTGCTGGTCATGGTCACCGGCAGGCAAGACCCCCTTCCAGATAACAACTTTATCCCTCCACCTCCAACTTCCTTCCTCTGAGTCACCTCACTTCTGCAAAGAGATGTGCCCAGCTGCACATCCTGTCTCCTGCTCTCTGCAGAGGATTTTGTCTCTCCTCTACTGCTTGGCAGGAGGTTTTTCATCAGGTTGTTAACATCTGTGTGGGCTTGGAGCTGAGAATTATCCCAAGGACTTCACATCTGCAGCTTAGGGCTTCAGTCCCTAGCACCTGAGCTCCCACGGCTGACCTCTGCCCACCAAGAAAACAGTCCCTTGCCACAGATGGGCCCTCCGAGGGAGTGGCTCACCCTGACGAAGGCAAGAGAGGGTCAAACCTTTCGAAACGTGGCCAGAGAAGACTAGTGAGAGGCTTGTCCTGCCAGAACATCTGCCCAGGCATGTCCCCCAAGCTTCGCTTGCTGCTCTCAGCTCTCTGCACTCCTGAAGAGTCAGGGGTGGGATGAGCTGCTCATCTGAACCCTGCCACGGCAATGGAGAACAAAAAGGCAGCCCAGAGAGTCAGCTGGCCTCTTTTCAATAGCTACTTATGGGAAAAATGGATTTTGCCCTAAAAATTCTGTTTTCCTCCACTGACTATGAGCACACCCCGGAGGAGTGTTAGAGGTCCCATGCAGAAAATTCACACATTTTCTACTTGGAAATTCACCTCCTTTGAAAGTGTGAGTATAGATTATAGGGACCACCGTGACCACCCAATCTGAACTGTTCCTTCATAATCTGTTAACCTGAGAAAGTATTTTAGAAAAAAACACTCCTCTGATCTTAAAAAAACCAGTTTCACTGACTCCACTGACTAAACACCCACACTGTTTTCATGTCTAGAGCAGTTTTGACCTTTCTAGACCAAATTTCCTATGTCGTTATAGTTTTATGTAACAGACCAAGCAACGCAGAATCAACGTGGGTTTTTTCCCCCTAGTGTCAGCACTTATAAATTGTGGTGGGGTCACTCCTGTCCCTCTGCCTTGAGGTCCTGGGCACTTCCATCTATAGGGCACATATGTCAAGGGTCATTAAAAAGAAGAAATTTGAGACAAATCTCAGCAAATAAATACCATATTGATGTTTCTTGAAGAACAAATGAATGAAATTTTCAAAATGTTAGACACTATTTACTATTTTTATTACACACCCACTGTTACAGGACACTGGCTTTCTTAATAGTCCTAATTTTTTCAGGCAAGGGACAAGCAGAGTGTACTGAACTGAGATCCTCAGTTCGTCCCTGCCTCGTCTCCCTTAAAAACAATTTACTGAATGTTAATTCCAAGTGACCTACAAGAGACAGGTAAATTAAATACCAGCTCTGTGACATGACAATTTTCAGATGGCCACTGTGTACCTCAGCCATGAATGCACACTTTCATGATGAGAGAGGATGCCACTTTTAAATCTAAGTTTAGAGAGGTGGTATATTTCTCTTACAAAGTATGAGTTGATTTCTACTCTGGAAACAAGAAGTTGTTTCTCAGGAATAAATGTCTATCACTTTCCACCATTACTAATTTTCAAGGGTATTCCTGCCATTTTCATGGGGTTAAAGAGAACCTGACCTCTGTAGACTTATGCGGTCCTCTTTGAAGTGCGCTGGTGGCCAGTTATTACTGTTTATGAGTAATTATACAGTTTGAGGGCTAAAGGAAAAGTAAGTCCTGTTAGTGCTAGGTGCTGTACAAATAAAAATGAAGGGAGTTCTAGAGGATCACCCTGTAGTCCCAGAATGATATCAGAATCTGAAACCCTGCAAGGCTCCTAAAAAAGAGAAAACAAACTAGTAATATTATTTTAAATACCTTCACACATATTTATTATAGTTATTTACAGACTAATTTTAATTTACCTTCACAACAGTGAAGGTAAAGTTTCAAAGGCAAAAAGGTCAGGTAGACTCCCTGCCATGGAGAAAAGCCTATGGAAGTCATGTGTCAAATTTCTTACTTGTCTTCAAAATTTTTTCCCCACAGCTCTACAGGAGTCACATTACTTCCCCGGGAGAACAGACACATCTGAAGTGAAATGTTGATATTGTTTAACACTTGAGCCATCATACACATTATGCATGAACAAGAAGTTAGTAATAGACGGCAATTAAAACTACAAAAATATTTGAATTGGCAGAAAATAATTAATCCTAGAGTCACATGGATTGGAAGCAGGATTTCTTTTCTCTGCCAATGCTGGCTGGTTTCCCACATTACATTTTTACAGCAATTTGTCCAGCCTACTTTCAAAAGCCCCAAGTTATCGGATCTTTTGCCTCTTTTCAGACACTCTATAATCATCTCAAGATTACCGCAGATTTCAGAACTGCATTCCACATCATTCAGCAATGTCTACCTAAATCCCAAGAATTTCTTCCCACTTTTTGGAGAAATACCTTTTGGACCTGTCTCCTCCTGCCCAAGAGAGATCTCTCATCCCTTTCCCTCAGAGAGTATTTGATGAAGTTAGGACAAGCTGGCACAGGGTCAGGCAGAGTGGTGCTGCCTCCCATAACCATTCAGGCAATTTCCATGGGTGAGGGAGGATGGGCCTCCTGGACTTGGCCCAGAGCAGGACAATCCACAGCTCATCCAGGCCTTGGGGGAGCACTCATTTTCCTGGGAGGTGGACTTGCAGAAGACATTTTAAAAACCTTCCTTCTGCATCTTTGGATGACTAAATGCCTTCAGAAAGTGCTTAGATCTGTTAGTGTCTCTAACATGTTAGTGTTCATCCCAACTGACTTCAACTGTGATCAACAGGGAGAGAAGTACAAATCAAGAGTAGATGTCTACATGATCATGGTGGATGGTCCTCAGAAAAGCCTGGGACAATCCATAGAGAGGCTGGAGAACCAAATTTTTCAGGTGACTGGTTACAGTTGAGGTGCCTCCATCTTAGTTCCTCACCCGTAAAACAGAGGTAACCTTCCTCTATCCAACCTGGGAGATGTGAAGAAAACTTCATATGTATAGTGCGATACTTCAACACATAAAATAGAAGACAGCTGGCACTGTGTGACTATTGTGATGCAGGGTAAGACATGCAGATAATGGTCCAAACAGTAGATCAGCAACCTCTGCAGCTGCTTTCTGTAATTCTGTTGCTCACAGTTCAGTGCACAGGAGCCTGACAAGATATAGGACTCCTAAACACCTCATCCCTGTCATAACAATTGTCCCTCCATTGTCTGTTTTCAGTTTGTTATAAGACAGTCAGCACAGTCCTGTGTCATGGGTTAGGGTTGGGCCAACCACTAGACAGATGATGGATACTCTTTATTAACCCCTCTACCTTCCCA
The DNA here is from genome assembly GCA_009769605.1 of Bucorvus abyssinicus. Classification (NCBI taxonomy): domain Eukaryota; kingdom Metazoa; phylum Chordata; class Aves; order Bucerotiformes; family Bucorvidae; genus Bucorvus; species Bucorvus abyssinicus. The sequence goes on from CM020033.1 coordinate 22,528,677, forward strand.
AAGAGGAAGAGAGGAGAATAAGAGAGAGAGAGTTATGGATTGGAAGAGAAATCTAAAACTGCTTTAATGAAAATAATAATAGTATCTATACAATACCAATACGGAACCTAACCCCCCGATGGTAATTACATCACTGTCACCACTGATGCTGTGGGCAGACACTGGGGAAGGCCCAGGCTGGGCTCAGCAGCAGATGGGAACCAAATTCAGGAAGTGGATTCTAGAACTGGATTCAGGAATGCACGAACTGGGATTGAAGGCAGAATGGGCAGAGTTCTCCTCAGACACCGGGCATTGAAGAAGAGAGAAAAAGATTGACCCTCATGATCCCTCAGCTTTATACCGAACATGATGTCTATGGGATGGAACAACTTCCTGGTCAGTGTAGGGTCACCTGTCCTGTCTGCTTCTCCCCGTGCGTGCGGCCTCTAGCTCACTGCACCCCCACCATGGGACACAGGATTTAGCAGTGACCTTGGTCTGCACAGGAGCAAGTACAAGCCAGAGCCTTTCTGCATCCCAGTCCCTGGTGGTAACTGCAAACATCAAGTGTTATCACTTGTCAAAGCAGACACTGTCTGCGAAAATACGCCGTTAACTTCAGACAGTGCGGTGACTTAGAAGTGACTGGGCTGGAAAGCAAAACCACTGAACAGAATTAGTTCTGTTCTAACTCAGAGCAGGACACCCTGTCAGCTGTCTCAGGATCTCACCTGGGTCATCCGTACGCGGGCACCAGCATCTCAGGCTGGCAGCCTCTCAAACGTGGCTGTCCTCTGCAAAATGGGATTCATTAAGTGAGCTGTCCAAGTGGTCTGGAACACATTACAGTGAAAGGAAACAACACTGTACAAAGAATTTTCATTCACTGAAATATGTTACAGCACTTATCAGGTATTTGTGTAAGCTGGCTCTACAGCAATACCAAGCTGATAACAATTTGCAGCTCCATTAACTGCTGTTAGGCAGCAGAAAAAGCAGACATGCTGAAAACAGGCAGCCACACAGGAACAAGGAATTCCTGGTTTAAAGAAGCCATTTACATGGTGGTGAATTGCTTCTGTTGAACAGATACATGTAATAAAGATAGTGTTTTCTCATGTGGCTAAAAAGACTGCTCTGCATATCAGAGCCTTCTTTTTACTCATCCAATAAATGTGACCTGTGGAAGCAAGGCCAATGAAGGGCAACATTCCTCTCTTTCCCATTTTAAGGCAGCAACTTACTGCCACTTACACTTTTGGAGTCTTATTTATTGGATCCCAGGACTGCTCCTGTGTCTGAAAAGAAGGAACTCTTGTAAGCAGTCCCTACTTCAAAGAGTTTAAAATTCAAGCTCATGTATAACACAATGAAAGATCACATATAACAATAAGGTGAAAGTGGAAAAGGAAAGAATAAAGTCATATATGTACTACAGGATAAATGTCTTTGCAGTGTGATTCAAGCACGTTTTTGGCCGGAACAACAAATGTTGGAACAACAAATGTTGTGCCCCATGATAAAGCCTTGTTAAAATCAGTTCTTGAAGGCCTGATGGTCAAATTTAGTCCTAAAAGAGCAAGTTGAATGAGGGGAAGAACTGGAGAAGCACAGATATGTGTCTTTTGCATGAATAGGATGTGGCACAATGTGAGTATGAATTAAACTAAGAGTGAACATAAAGAAATTACAGTGGGTCACAACTTCTCATGGGGATGACATCTCTGGCCAGATCATGACAGAAAGATCCAGCTACCTGAGTAGGGTGGTCATTTGCTGTGTGGTTGGAAAAAATTATGCTCCCTACAGAAGGTAGACTTCATCTTAGTTTCCTACATTTGCCTGAGATGTGTGAGACCTGGTTTCAAATCCTAGTCTGATGCCAGCCTGGTCTCAGATAGATGGTACGATCTCCACTTGGCCATGAAGGTCGTGAGGGATCTTTCTCAACGGGAACAGGAATTCACAAGAGAGGTTCTTGGTGAAGGAAAAATGTTTCTCCCATGGGACTAGGCAGAGTTTGGTTGTCACTATTAGCACTGTGATAAAAAACAGGAGGTGACAAAATACACTAAGCTAGGTAAAGAGATGGGTGGAGAGTTAAGGAAGACTGAAACAAGACACCTGCAAGGGAAACTGCACAGGGATGAGGAGGATGCTGTGAACAGACTGTTGTCTAGGGAAATTTAGGCAAGTTTACACAAATTGGAAAGGAGCAATGCTGGAGACCTGATGCTGAGTCTCTCTATCTAACTCATATGGCTATTCACACATCTTTAGACCAGTATTACTATCCCTACAGTTTGCCAGAACCTCTGAAGCAACAGCATGAAGTTGCAATCCAACATTACTCAATACAAAGCTCTTAGGCCCTGAAGACTTGACCACTTTCTCATGAGGCCTGGGATTTTTTCTATTAATTGCAGGCACCCAGTCTAAGCTGGTTATCAAGGTCGATTCAAAATCAGTAAAGAGATAAGCGCTTCCAGAAGGTAACTTACCCTGCTGTGAGACAGGTACTTAATGACACATGGATGAAGGCCAGCTGCTAGCATATCTGTTAACAGATATTCCTGGCTTCTTCTCATCCTCACTGTCACCTTGCAGGTCTTGATAAACCATAAAGGCATTTGAGCAGCCAAACTGACACATGAAGCCCCAGTACAAGTCTCCATCAGCTGCCAGTAGTGGATGCCTAGAGCAGACTGTAAGGACAGTGCAAGGATATCATAATAGTTCCCCAGAATATTCACCAGACTTCATTAACTTTTTGAGACAAAGATGGCATCTCTGTGCTGAATTGATTACCATGGTTTTTTCCGCCATAAGTTTATTCAGTCACTTTTTAAACCCATAATTCTTTCCTAATTATTGTCCAGCAGCAGAGCTTTAGCATCACATGTCTTGTTGGAGAAATACTAACTTCTTTTTTTTTTTTTTGAACCAGGCTTCAACAAGTTTCATTCAATACTCTTACTGATCACGTTATGAGAGATCATTTCATATTGCTATTTTTTGTGTTTTATGATTTTATAGACTCTCTAAGGAGTTTCCAGGCTAATGAATTTTAGTCTATTTGTTTCATCTAGAGCAGAATATCCATGTCTTTGACCTTTTCTGATACCTTTTTTTACCTTTTTTTCCATTCTGTTACTATCCCTTTTGACTAGTGATATAAGAGACAGCGAAGGAATGAGAAACTACACGGTGTATTCAAGATGAGGGCATGGCATGGATTTACACAGAGGCATAACGATGTCTGTTTTGTTCCTTAATCCATGAAAAAGATCTGACTTTCTGCTTTGACTGCTGCTCTGAGTATGGAAAATTGGCTGTGGTAACTCCAGAATCTATTTTTTACAAGGCAATAGTAGTTCCAAGTTCATCTCTGGATATATAAGTACAAGACTGTTTTTCCCTTGTGTATAACTTTGTATTACATGGAGTTTCATCTGTCATTTCATCATCCAGTAGTTTAGTACCATGAGATCCTCCTGTAACTCTTTGTAGCTGTCCTCATCAGCAAATTGTCACACCATCCCCTTTTCAGACCTTTACTGAATATATTGGACAGGATCAACCCTATACAGAGCAACACATGGCCTTTGGTTAACTGTAACTGATGACCATAAAAATTTGCAGAAATAAATATATCATTACATTTCAACACCAATAAAAGACCCTGAAGTAAGCACATTTCCATTCTCACAGTGTTAGCACTGCCTTGGAAATCCCCTGGATATCCCTTAAAATGACAGATAGGACTCTAGACACAAAAATATCTCTGTCAAATAGGTAAAAGGTTGTTCTTGTTGGCCCAAGAGAGAAATTTCTTTAGCTGTTAGATAGAACACTGTACGGATGTGTTCTGAATAGATCTAAACTTTATATTCCTGGTGTCCATCTATAGTAGATTCTCTGTAGTGGATTCTATGGTGTTTCCAGATACCCTATTCAGAGTCACCAGGCTTTATCCTGGTTAAATACTTACGATTTCACAATGTTCAGTCAGCTTTACCTACATCCTCATCCAGTTTTACAATATTGCACCCTTCACGGTCAAATTGGATTTGAGAACTATTCTTGCTAAGAGAGGCAAAACCTGCATTTAACATTATTAGCTCTAATATTCCTAATAAAATTTAATACAGAAAGAGGAAATATTTCAAATCTGACTGTTAAATTCAAGTGAGCAAGAGTCGTTATGACATACGGCCCTTGTCTTTTAACAAGTCACAGTCTTCAATTATTTCAGAAGCTATTCAAGCATGAAAAGGAGGCAAATTTAAATTCCTGCTTCATTCAATGTTATGTGATGTTATTTTTTGTTATAACTCAGCCAGTATTCTTCTAACTTCAGTTAAAAAGTATTTGGCTCATAATTTTCTTACAGAAATGACTCACTATACAGTAAGCATGAAACGTTGGATGGTTGTTAAAAGGGCAGAAGCCACGAAGTATTGCAGTCTTGAGATATCTGAGGAATTATGAAAAAAAAATCAAAATTTAAGAGGAATAATTGTCACATTCAGGAATGTGACAGGAATTCAGGAATAACTGTCAAAAAGTTAGTTGATGGATGAATAAATGAATAAAGAATGCAAGGTCCCCGGTAGATCTAGTGGCTGAATGAAGATCAGTGTCCAGAACCAAAGCAAAAAAGGCTTAATGTCTGTCCTGTCACAGAATCTTATCAAGAAGTCAGGGAGGCAGTGAGTTTAGACCAGTCAGCTGGCTTTTATCCATGTGTTAACCCGCAATGTATTGTCATTTGGAGCACAAAGAGCAAATTTAACCTAACAACTCACTGATTGAAAATAAAACATCCAAATGAAGCTCTGAGGATAGTATGATGGTAACAGATGCTCTTCAGCGGCTAATTGAGACCATTCAAACAGTCCATCCATGTTTAGAGCAAGGAAGAACTGTTCTCTCAAACTCATTTGAATACCTTCTCAATTATACTATTATCTGTAAACGATCTCTTATTTCAGATCTCTGATACATCATTCACCAAAGGTAAGGCATTGGGATGATTTCTTGACGCAAACAATGTTTCTAAACATTTAGCCTCTGCTATCAATTTAAATACAAGATTAAAATGCTTTCTACTGTAAGTCTTCATCTAAACTAATTCCATAGACATTCTTTTAACTACAAAATCATCCATACATATCTCAAAGCACCAAATCATTCCACCTGTCCTGTAATGGTCAGCCTCCCACGTAACTGCAGTGAACAAAACTATTGCACAGAAAAGTAATTGTCTCCACTACATGGTACATGGTAGGAAGTGCCATGTACCTCAAATAGCAATAGTAACACACTCTTGGAATAAGCTGTCCCTCCTAGGAATTCTCACTGAAACAGTAATTTATATTAATGGTTTCCAATTTGTTGTCTATGTACAATGGGTGGTTCATGAGTAGTAAGTGATCTACACCTGGTCTGTGAAACCACAGTGAGTAGCAGACTGGTTCACGACAGTTTGCAGAGCTTCTTGCAGATCCATGGAATGTTGTAACTGCTGTTCTGCACCACAGTGTCCTCATGTTTTGAAAGATGACTATGTTTCCTCCAGGCAACAAAAAGCTTGCTGACGTAAATACATAAAAGGCTATTGAAAATGAGCAGGGAATCAACTGTTCTCTATATCTGGTGTGGTCAGGAAAAAAATAAAGGGGGGGTGTGTGAAAATTAAGGCTAAATATTAAAGAAAAGTTTCTCTTGGTAGGTATAATACTGGAATAATTTTCCTGGGGAGACTGTAAACTCTCCACAACTGAAGGACTAGACTCCACATCAGAGGACTGGACAGCATCTGTCAGGAATGATACAAGTTTAGCTGATCCTGACACTAAGGAAAAGACGGAGACTAGGAAAGCTCTTGTGAAACCTTACAGCTCTGTTTCTTTATGCAGCTTTTTTTTAAAAAAAATAAGTCAATCGCTAACCAACAGCTAAGCCTGTCTTTCAAAGTCTCCTTTATTTTTCTATGGATGAGGATCTTCACCTGGGTAAAGGCAACCCCAAACATGGATACAGGCTGGTTGACGAGTGGATTAAAAGCAGCCCTGGGGAAAAGGACTGGTGGGTGAGAAGCTGGATGTGAGCCAACAATGTATGCCTGCAGCCTGGAAAGCCAACCATATTCTGAGCTGTATCAAAAGAAGCGTGGACAGCAGGTCAAGGAAGGTGATTCTGCTCCTCTACTCCACTCTCATGAGACCCCACCTGGAGTACTGCATCCAGCTCTGGGGCTCACATCACAAGAAAGACATGGACCTGCTTGAGTGGGTCCGGAGGAGCGCCGCAAAGATGGTCAGTGAGCAGGAGCCCTTCCCCTATGAGGACAGGTTGAAAAGTTGAGGTTGTTCAGCCTGCAGAAGAGAAGGCTCTGGGGACACCTTATGCAGCCTTTCAGTATTTAAAGGGGCCCTACAGGAAAGATGGGGAGGGACTCTTTATTGGTGAGCATAGTGATAGGATGAGAGATAATGGTTTTAAACTGAAAGGGGATAGATTTAGATTAGATACAAGGATGAAATTTTTCATTGTGACGGTGGTAAGACACTGGAACAGGTTGCCCAGAAAAAGTCGTGATTGCCCCTCCCTAGAAGTGTTCAAGGCCAAGTTATATTGGGCAAGTTCAATCAGTAACTTTATCTGGTGGAAGCTGTCCCTGCCCATGGCAGGGGATTGGGATTAGATGATCTTTAAGGTCTCTTCCAATGCAAACCGTTCTATGACTGTAGGATTCTCTCTTGTCATTTTCGTGGTGCTGAGAATAGACATAATTCAACAAGACATTTGTTGCGTTTCAGAAGGATCCAATACTTATTTGCTTCTGATGTTTGCCTAGAATCCAAAGCCCATTACTGCTAAATCACCCACGCTCATTTAATAATGAACAGCAGTACTTCTTGCCAAATAATGTTCTCTGAGTCTTATTTTGAGTCTCCTGTTGGAAGCAGTGCACCCAAAATAAGCAGTAGCAGTTAGAGGCACTCATTACACCTATCAAAGGGAGAGAGATTACTTGAAAGAAGGAATACGCCTATCAGCAGAGGGAAGATAACCTTCCACGGATATCCTGAGCCTTTGCCTAGACCAGAAGAGATCTTTCCCAAGGACTTCAGTTGTGCTAATACCATACACATCTTCCCGCCTTCATCCCTGTTTCCGACTGCAGAGATGCAGGCAAAGCAGCCAGCACCAGACTTCTTTCCATGGTGAGCTAATTGAGGAGGAAAGGGCTCATTAGAGTTTACATTCTGAACTCACGTTAATGGGGAGAGTTTCCAAGTGGTTCCATGCAAGCAGCCAAGCTGTGACAGAAATTACATTATGAATTTTGACTGGGTAAACAGTAAGGAAGATTTCTGATGTGCCACAAATTTGGAACACCGGGATAAAACACACCAGCTGAGAGGAATGAAGGGGAAACAGGTGTAACGGAGAAGCAGTTCGCAGTAGTTTCCCTGATGCCTGGTAAATGTGTACGTACACACACATACATGTACACACACACACGTACACACACACATACATATATGTATACACACATAATATATAAATGTATTTAGACATATATACACATGCACACATATCCATATATACAAATACATACACACGTATATGTGTATATATTCACTCATATTTATATATACCCATACCTACTGTGTATGTGTGTAAATATATATATATATACACATGTAGCTCATGACTCTTCTAGAGACATTTTCCATTAATGCTCCTTCCAGAAAGTGATTACTTTGCATTACATGATATCAATGCGTTGTGATTGGTATAAGCAGATGGATAAAGCAGGATGCCCTGTCCTTCGCCTTGGGCATCTGTGTAAATGTAGACCTAGTTCCAGACAATATTCATCATAGTCAGGAGTTGCAGAGCTGAAAATGATTGATGAAGGCACCAACACAGAGGCTTACGTACACAGTCTCGCTCTATCTTTTCCACACATTATCATAATGAAGGAGATAGAGCTGGAAGTTGTGTAGGAGCCTATCAGAGCAGGCGGGACATAGCTACAGCCTTCTGCCCTCTGGAGATTTTTGCCGAGGTGGAGCCCATAGGAAGCCCTGGTCTTTTTTCCATGAATCACAGCAACTGAAGATTGCTTCTGTTTGACCATGATACAGCTGAGTCTCGGCTGCAGCTCTGAAATTGTTGCAGAAAAAAAATGAATTCCCCTGAACTCTGTGTTTGCTTGGACACATAGCCTATCCTGGTGCTTTTGGAGTGGTTTTATGGAATTTGTGACCTTCCAGGATGGACCAGAACCCCGATGTGATGGATACTGATTACTCTGTACGTATTTGTGTAACATAATCCCAAAGTGAGAAATCAAAACCAGACTTGTATGTACACCATGCAGCATATTTTGTTGTCTGGTGGTAAGTGTCCGGTTGGTAGAACTTACACTGCCAGTTTTAAAGTACAGACTGATTCGTGGGCCGAACACTTACAAATTAATACACTCACAAGTGAACACATTTAGGAGGCACTAAAACAATTTGAACAAGGTTTATAATTTATTTCACATGTTGTTTATTTACAATAATATAAAATTAAAATAAAATGCAAAAATTACAAAGTGATTCCCATACATTGCACTCTAGGTTTCCCGGAATGTATTCATAATGCTCTCTCCAGAGGTATGCTACAGTGATGTCATAGACAGGTCGTGATTTTAATAAGGCAGATATATTACCAAGGAGGGCTAAATATGAGGGACTGCAACAAACAAATAAAAGAAAGGGAATTCAAAAGTTAAGAGCAGTAAACTTTCCTGAAGCCAGGTGCACTTTAGGATCTAGTATCACAGTAAAAATATTCCAGGCAGTAAACATAACTTTGACCCATGCCAGTTGCAGAACTGTCAGCTCCAAGGCAAGCATAAAAGGGAGCCCTTTGATTTCCAGAAACTGAAAACAGTCTGGCTGTATCCGACTGACTAATTTTTGTCTGTTTCTCTGGTTACAAGAAGATAACATACATGCACTCTATTGGATCATTTTTGGCAGAAAGGAGTATCTCCATAGCAGTCTGTCTCCCCTCCCCTGCACAGACCAGAGGAATTAGGAAGGAAAATCCAGGCTCTACAAGGGGCCCATCTCGTCTCGCTCAGCAGTGCACTGAGAGGCGAGGACCTGCTTTCGGATCACGCTTGTCTCAAGCACGGTTATGTTTCATGAAGAGAGTCTGTGTGTACAGAACTTGTAACCGGGGATGAGGTGATAGCAGCCTGGCGTACTGGCTAAAGCGCTTGAAGACATAAAAGCATCGAAGGTTATACATAGGAGGGGAAGACTTGCCTGAGCTGGGAGAGACCCGTTCCTAGGGGTAGGGTAACAAGGCTAACACTAGAATAAATGAGAGCTGCTTTTGCTTACTGTTTGTACAGGAACTCAAGCGAGGTCACTACGCAACTCTACCTACCGTCAAAAAGGCATCAGTTGACATCCTTACCTCATGTACATCAGGCTGAAGATTTAGCCTACACCCTTATCTCCTTACTTTCCCATTTATCATGATTGACACTCTCTCTGTGTGTTGCCAGAGAGCTTGGTTGTCTTCAAAAGAGACATACAAGGACAGACTCTTCCAGATCTCCTCAGTTCACGTCTTCTGTCTGCCTAAGCTGAAAAGCATCTCATTCCTCACCCCATAAGGATTCCCATCCTCCTTGGCCTTCTGCCACATTTTTCTAGCAGTGAGAGATCCTACAAAAAAAAAAAAAAAGGAAGCACCTGAAAGCTGTCATGTTGTAAAAAAATCCTAGATATAAAAATGTAAATTTTTAATTCACTTCTCATTTTAAATATGTTCTGGAATAATCCAAAATTAATTTTGAAAGAACGGTGTGTTTAGTGAGAAAAGAAAAAATAAAAAGAAGTTTCGGTTATTTGAAATATTTGGCTAAATCAGAGGGTAGATAATTTTTTTCCAGGTTTGGTTTTTTTTTTTTCTGAATGGAAAATTACAAAACTCAGGTCTACCTTCACAAAGAGATGCATACACCATTCTCCAGCTGGTAGAGGAGCTTCTGTCTTGCTGCTTGGAACTAAGAGACCACCAGGCAGGGCAGTGGCCCAGGAAGTCACATCACTCTTTGGCTTCCTCAGGCTCAAGGTGTGGCCAGCTCCTCATTCCTGGGCCCTAACAGCATTTTGGGCTATGGCTTTCCTGCGAACTAGAAAGAAGGAACAGAAGAGAGAGAAAACCATCATTCTTGCACCCCGATTTAGGAAATGGTGCCTTCTTTGAACCCTAACTGCCCAAACAAGACTTTCCATTTTCAAATGCTTTAATGAACTTTTTCAACTTTTTTTTCTCTAGATGTTCCATCAGACTTAGTATTAATCAGATTGAGTGAATTTTCAAACCTTTTGGCTTCCCCAGAGCTGCGTGTCTTGATCCATGAAGGACTTGCCAGAAGTAAAAAACAAAACATTTAAGAATTGCCCACTTCAGCCCAGCAGAAGTTGATAAAAGTAAGGCAACCTAAATTCTGTCCTTTTCTTATGAGTCTTTGATTTCAGTGTCCTCATAATGCAAGTTTCTTCTTATTATGTTGAGGACAGTTTTCATGTGATTTTCTATAGAAAAAAGCTAAGAAAATCAACGGAAAAATCATTGTGTAGAATCATACCAACACTTCCATGAAATATCAGCGGTGCTGGCACAACTGGATCCATGGGACAGCTCTTCATTACCCTTTTCACTTACTGGACATTCGCATGAAGGTCATGGCTTCGTTTTTGCTTTCAGAAGTACAGCACTAAACATTTTACAAGACTTTGTCGCAATCTATCTGATTGTCGGGCAAAAAAATTGAAGAGTAAGATTTTGTAGAAGCAAGTCTGGCTGTAGTTTCTTTAACTTCACATTAGTGTGAATTATTGCTTCCTGTTACCCAGAATAATCTTTTACTGTATTTCTTCAGTCTGGCCTTCGTTAGGAAGAACTCTGCCAAAACATACAGTCCTAGTTCTATCACAGTCTCTAGTCATGAAACAAGGGAAAATGTTAGAAGTGCAGAATTAAAGCAGGAAATGTTTAAGGCAGTTTTATTTATTTCTCTTTCTTGTTCCATCTCTGTCTCCCTTTATGTGTTGATGTATACATGCAAATAAATATAGATCTATACATAGCTATGTCTGTCTACAAATATACATGCATATGCACACATACACCATTCTAACCTCTTTATGTGTCTGTACTTTGTGTTGAGTGTATGATAAAGCAATCAATGAAGAACTGAGTAGCACTAATAATACCTGATTGCCTCTTCTATGCTCTGGATAGTTAAATCACAAACCCTGTATTTTTGAACAAACTAAAATAGGAACAGCAATAATCTGGCAAGTGAACAAGTAAGAAAGTTCTAACCCTCAATAGTTCACAACTTCTTTGGTAGCTGAATTGTGGTCTGCTATTGGTCTTCCTGTATCCCATTCCCTCATCCTCCTGACCCACCACATGGTAGGGAGGAGTGTGATGCCAGGAAACACAAACAGGACCAGAAGGCTGATCCTAAGTGCTGCTCATTCAGGCAGCATCAGGACTATCCTTCCAGCGAGACTCTCTTTGCTGCCAGCATTCAAGGCAGAGCACGAGAGAGCAGAGTGGCATTGACAGGAAGGCTAACGTAAGAATGGAGCGTGCTCTCACAAAGCAGTGAGCAAAAGCTTGCAGAGTGAGAGGGCAATGAGATGAACATGAGACACAGTATCTGATTTTTCTCCAGCGCCTAACATCTTCCCCTCTTCTCTAAGTTCTAGCTAGTTATTTATGTAGGCAGTACTTTTACACTTCTCACTTTTCCATTTGTTATAGATACATTAAAACACTAAATAAGACAGTTGCAAGAATTTCCATTTGAGCTGGCTTAAACCATATTTTCTTTCTCTCCCAGTTATTCCAATTTTTGTTTTTTTTCCTAAGCAATCTCTGCATATGATGACATTAGAGCTATGGCATTATGTTCTGAATTGGAGCTACACTGCAAAGTTAGAATGCATCCTTTGAATCTTACCAAAAATTGTGCAATTTGTTTTTCAAACCATGGCCCATTTGCATTTTCTATGCCAGTCCTTACACATTACTTTCAAGGTCTAATAGAAAGGGAGCAATTATAAACACAGTGAGACTGGTTTCTTGAATTATTGCCCAAGTCAGCACAGATTTCAGCTGCATTCTTCTGGAACTGTTACTTTTTACCTCTAGAGAGGTACCTGACTGTACACTCTTAGTTGATACTATGGGTCGAGGTACTGCTATGGGAAGGAGGATTCCTCTTCTAGCTCCCAAAGACTGGGATAATAAATTCACCCTTGTAGAAGATGACCATTCACTGTAACGGGCCCAGATATAAAAAAGGTATGTTCACTGGTAAAACTCAAAATAGGTTTTAATTGCAACTTATAGATTTCCTTTTCCTTTTTTTTTTCTTTTTTCCTACAGCATTTTTCTAATAAAGACCTACAGCAAATATTATAGTTTTTCTAAAATAGCACTCTTATAACAGAGACTTTGTCTGGAGAGGGGCATTGTGGTTTGGTGTCACTGGCTGCCCCTTGTACAACTCAATGGGCCCTTGAATTTATTTGAGGCATCTGGTCATTGCTGCAGTACAAACAGAAGGCGCTTATGAGTTAAAGTGGGCACCTGTCTGAACTAGTGTCCCCGCCCCTGCCTGAAGTACTAGGGTCCTCTAAGATCATGTATGCAGGAGAACATCTGCACATTGTGAGTAAAAAGAAGTGGTCCAATGTGATGTTTACGAACCCAGTAATTCACAAAATCGACACGAAATTTGCCTAGAGCCAACCCAGGATTTTCAAACTCCCTGCCAGTACTCGGTCCAGCTGATCCACAATGTTCACCCTCCGAGAGGTGCTGTGGATCTTTTCCGCCATATTTTCCAAGATAGGTGATGCTTAGGATAGCATTGCTGCAATGTGAGTCTGAATAAAACTGAAGTAACACCTGGTAACACTTGTGGAGGCAGGTAATGGTGATTGTGTCTACACTTCTATATACATCCATGCCAGAGAGTGATCTCTGCCTATCAAGCCAAAACTGTGTTCACGTTGCACAGCATCTGACTGCGCGTCTGCTTTGGACATCAAGTCACAATGAAGTGAGAGTATAAAAAATCATCTCAAAGTGTCTAAAATAGTGTGGGACAGTAAGGTGAGGCTACCCTCAAGAGAGCTCAGAGGAGTAGATTGGGGTATAAAACTTGTGGGGAGGTTTGCACAGTGCCAAGTGAGCCCAGCTGTGATCTCCAGAATCTACTGAAAACGGGCACTGGTAGAAACTCTCCCCAGAAGCAAACCTATGTTGTTGGTTTTTTTTTAAGACTGGGTGACTGGAAAAGGAAGCTTGGGAATGAACTAACATTTAGGCAGGGGACCAGGTGAAAACTATGCAGAGAAGTTATCTGATAGCGTAAACACACCCTCTACATCTGGTTCCCAGCAGCAGTGAAGCAAAACAGATTAAAAGGCTGGATCAACAGACTAGAAGTTCTTAGATCTGAGTCCAATTTGGTATCTGAACTCACAGTTTTGAAGCAGTTTGTGTATGCCCACACACCCCACAAACAACCTGCAAACTCTGGTACATTTAAAAGATGGGTTTTACTAACTTACCACTCCTCTGGCTGTGTGGAGCCACTCCCCAGCCACTCGCACAGGAGTATTTTGCTGGCATTACCTTACGCAAACTGAATGCTTAGAACCAGTTAAACCAATGCAAACACAGTCATTAGGCACCTGTGGAAGGAAAAACAAACAAGTTCAAAAATTCTGTGTGTTCATGTCTTTAAAACCCTGTCATTAAACAACTGTTCAATGTGTCAGGCATCTACTGATACATACAGATCTACACATTTATGAACAGAGTGATATCTCAGCTGTGCTTCATGAAATCAAAACGCATTGCACCAAACTAACGAAATTCAGGTGAACACTTCACAAAATCTCCATTTGCCAGATTTGCTGTATCTGAAATATTCAATTATCCACACTTCAGGTAAGAAGACCCCACTGCCACTCATATGAATAAAATTTGATCAGGACTGGATAATTAATGCATGATCTCCCTAACTCCGTTTTGTAGGAAGGACAATGCTGACACAAAGGGGGTGAAATTTAAAGTTTCCAGATCACATGATTCCTCAGAGATCTCCATTCAGCCGTTCTCATTTGGGAGAATTTTCTGTCCATCCTGATTGGATCTCAGGGTTGAACTACAAGTGTGGCATAACGCAGATATTTTCAACAGAAGATGGCCACTCTTATGGTTGGTGAGGTGCCTTCACACATATACAAAGCAGAAACAAACCTGTTGTTGGATCACTGAGGGTTCCTTCAGTTTGAAGAACATCCCTAGAGAGCCTACAGATATTCTACCATCTTTGACAGCATCTTTATTGAGAGCCAAGGGGTGCCTGGAGGTATATACCTAGCACATTCAGTTTTAAGAGTCCCTTTGGAATAGGGCTTCTGGCAACTCACATAGACCCATTGCTCTAAAACTGCTAAGTACTGCATCAGCAATGGAGCAGCTCAGGCTGGTAAGGGTTGCGGCTGGCTTCCTCATAATTCTAGTTCTCAAGAAGGTCCCCAAGGTCATCAGAAAACAGCACAAACACCCATTTCCTAATTTCAATCCTGGATTTTGGCACACAATTCTTTGGTAACAGAATCCTGTCTGGCATCTCTCAAGGACTACATAGAGATTTATACGCCCTTTATAATCAGTTGATTCCCACTTTAGTCCTTAGATAATGGCAAACAAATGCTGTCTCTATCTTAATGATGGGGAATGTGATGATTAAGGAAAGCAAGTTCCATATTAAACAGTCCCCGGTTTAGGGATCTTTAGGTTCTCCATCCCAAAAGGAAACCTAACTCCTTTGAAACCCTAAACCCATCTGAGTACCCGTTTGATCAATGGGGTCTAAAAAAGCCCTGACAACAATCTGAGTGTGGTAGTCACATAACTGTGTTAGGCATCATCCCTGTTAACCTGCTAGGTTAACCTGCAGCAAAGTCAGGGTACAACTGGTAAAGGGAACTGAGTAGTTTTAGCCTCTTCCTCTGAAACACTGCACTACGAAAGATCCCAGAATGGAAAGAAAAACTAAGCAAGAGAGCTGACATTTACAGTGAAAACCTTTCTCACTATTAACACTTCTGACTTTTTTAGCCATGCACGAAGACATGTGGGTATTGTCAAGATATGTTACTTTTACATGCCCAGTATTTCCTGTATGGGATATGAGATTTTGTAAGTCCTTGGTCAAAATGCAGTTAAACACGTCCGGGGAAAAACCCCTCTGTCCTCTCAAGAGGATGCACGAGAGAAACTGAAGTGCTCGGCAGTGTTAACGAAAGTGTGCGGGGGCAGTAATGAATGGAAACATATTGCTGGTATCTCTAAGCTGGCATAAACAAAGCTAGAGACAGAGCGCTAGGTGATACTGAGATGGGATCACCGACAACCCCCCAGGCTGCCTCCTCCGCCGTGTCACCAGGGGCCAGCTTAGGCCGGAACCGAGTGGTGACATGAGATAACGTTATCCCATAAAGGCGAAATCTGCACCAAGGCTGAAAGCATGGAACAAAGATCATGGAAACTCTTAACTCACTTGTGCAAGAGGATTTTTGCCTGCCATTCAATACACTCAATACTTTCACAAAGAAAAGGGAACTGTAGTTTTTTTCATACAGTCAGACCTTTACCCATGTACAAATTACCTAAAATCCTGCTGATCTCAGAAATTATAAAGGATTGCTCTTACTCAGGTAGCAATAACTTGCTGCCCAGATCATCCGAATACAGCAAAACAAATATACTTTGGCTACAGCTCTGCTGATTCTCTGCGAATACAAAGCAGAAGCACAATCACGTAAAGAAAGTCAAGTCTATTAGACACAGCTGTTATCTTTGGGTGGGGTACGGGATGGGCACAGCGGCAAAACTGAGCAAAAGCACATCAAAAAAGAGCTACTGACCAATTACTGCTGTTAGCAGCACAAAGATAGATTTGCCAAGTAGAATTCTGCTTAGAACAAGCCGGTGGGCTACTTGGAGTTCCAGAAGACATACTTTGAAACATTATTAATTGATTGGTATTGCGTTAATATCTACTGATCAAGGACCTAAGGTGTTGAGGGCAGCTCACATGGGTCAAGATGGGCCCCGCCCAGAAGACTTTCAAGTCTAATCCCTTGCAGGTGAGATAATTCCACCCTCAGTCAGCGTTTTATAATGTATTTATTCTCATGTTCTGTGATGTGAGATGTGGGTCATGGATGATGCCGTGAAAGCATGCACAACTTGAGAACTCTGTCCTATATGCCGCAAACCTGCTGTTTGAGCTGGCTCATGGCCCTAAGCTTAGTCCACTGGGCAGTCTAAGTGACACTTGCCCCATTTGTCAGCACATCAAATTATTGTAAATACCTGATGCAAAGGAAAATCAAGTAACAAAACTCTCAAAGCTTAGTTGCCCAGCAGAGGAAACTCAGATTCATTCAGTACAGCTCAGTAGGACACAACGATGAAAGAGTCCGAGGACAGAGAGAGTTAAGAAATAAGAAATGGCATGAATCCAAGAGTTGGCAAACACTTGGTTGACCATGGTAGCTTGTTTGGAGAGACCTGGGTGACTACCTGGAGAGCCAGCTGTGCTTGTCTTTTGTTCTTTTGCTTCACGTCTTCTCTCAAATGGTTTTGTTCTCAGTCTTAAGATGAATTAGCACCCATTTAATCCTGGAGAAGTGAGCTGCATCTGTTAAGATTAATTTAAACCTTCTGCAGCAATTGCAATTGGTCAAAGGAGATAGCCTAAGAAACAGGCCTGGAGGAAGAAAATTTTAGGAACCTGAAAAGAAGAGCTGACAGCCAAAAACCTAAGACTCCTCTGAGGCCCTTGAGGAGTCTACAAAGCAGCTATAGTTACAGCAAGCTGGAAACTGTGGCAAGGATCCCATGTAAAAGAGAGAAACATCAAGTGTTTCACTTCTGCAGAGATATATTGCAGGAAATCTCAAAAGGAAGAAGAAAATCTATGGACATAGCATAGCCCTTCCAAATCCAATTGCAATCCTATAAACCTCATTTTGCCTAAAGCTTTACAGTACCACAGCATCAGCTAAATCATTCTTTTCTCCATAGTTTTTGATGCTGACAGATTATAAATAAGCTGAATACATTCACTTCGGTGTGAAATTAATGGGTGTTCTCAACATGCAGCCAACTTCATTTCACAGAATTGGAATCATAAAAACCACCAGAAAAAAAGAGAGTGATGGAGCCACACTTTACTTGGGGAATAAAAAAATGTGACACTACAGTGCCCTTTTCAGAAGTACAAGTTTTTGCTGTTTCAATAACTGAAAACAGCTTTGTTATAGTCCAAAAAATATATTTTTCTGTAACTGCCCACATCTATAAACATTCACAAAATATGCAAAGAGGAGCAAAAAGAGATGACCAAGTTATTGTGGTTATGAAAGAGCTCTGTCGCTGGCATTATAAAAAGTAAAATATTGTTCGCATAAAATTTCACTCTGTATCTCCTCTAATCTTCACAGACTGTTGCTGTCCTTTTATAGATCCTGTAGACTGTCATGCCATGTACAGAGTAAAATCTTGGTTCTGTTGAAATTAATATGAAAGGTCTCATTACTTTCATTTAAAAAAAGATTTTAGCCCATTACCATCTTAGGTTTATACTTGACCTTATGCATTAGGCAAGTAATGAAGTAAACAGTACATGTTACTCTGGTGCGACGAGTCAGTTGAACAGAGCAGGTTCTTATAGGAAAGGTAAACTCTGTGGTTTTAATATTATGACACCAGTTTCTGTGTATAGACTGTACACTCAAGGGAGTGTATTTATACTTTAGTATTATAAATCCTTCTTTCTTAAAGACCAGAATGGAAAATGAGGGATCATGTCTGTTTTTTATAAAGCTCACACAAGAAAAGGAAGTAGGATTCAGGACAAATACAGAAGCTGCACATGCATCTCTGTCCTGCAAATGTCCAGGTTCAGAAGGTCTGCACTGCAACAAACACTGTCATGCCCGTTCTTTAAGAGAAATAATGATCTCTCCTGTACAGTACTGTGATAACAGCTGAAGGGAACCTCTTCAATACACACCTCAAAGGGGAATTTTCTTAGTGGTCAGGTGAACAGTGAGGTTTCCTGTCCTTACTGTTCCACCATAATTATGGAGCATGTTGCATTTCCTATTGTGTATTCCTAATGCTCAGCTTCATGGCTCTGCTTCCTGTACTAAAGAACCACAGAATGTTGTTGTGGTTTAACCCCAGCCAGCAACCTGAGCACCACACAACTGCTTGCTCACTCCTCCCCTCAGCCCAGGTGGAATGAGGAGGACAATTGGAAAAAAAAAAACCAAACTTGTGGGTTGAGATAAGAACAGTTTAAAAATTGAAATATAATATAATGTAATAATAATAATTAATAGCAATAATAATAAAAACGAAGATAAGAAAAAGAGAGAGAAGTAAAACCCAAGAATGGCAAGTTACACACAGTGCAATTGCTCACCACCTGCTGACTGATGCCCGAGCAGCGATCGGCCCCTCTTGGCCAGCTCCCCCCAGTTCATATCCTGAGCATGATGTTCTACGGTATGGAAAATCCCTTTGGCTAGTTCAGGTCACCTGTCCTGGCCGTGCTCCCTCCCAGTTTCTTCTGTACCTGCTCGCTGGCAGAGCATGGGAAACTGAAAACCCTTCACTTAGGGTAAGCACTACTTAGCCACAACTAAAACATCAGGGTGTTATCAACCTTGTTCTCAGACTAAAACCAAAACACAGCACTGTACCAGGTACCAGGAAGAAAATTAACTCCATCCCAGCTGAAACCAGGACAAAAGTTTAACACCGGTAGGCACCTCTGGACATCACATCTCCAACACTCTGCTCAGAGCAGGGTGATCAGCTACAGCACATTACACAGGCCTGTGTCCAATCAGGTTTTGAGTATGTCCAAGAACAGAGACTCCACAATCTCTTTGGGCCACCTGTGGCTGTTGGCCATCTTTGTCATGAGGACACATTGCTGGTTCAACTTGCTAACCACCAGGATCCCCTGCAAAGCTGCTTCCCAATCCATCTGCCCAAGACTGTCCTGGTCCATGAAACTGTTTCTACTCAGGGGCAGCACTTAGCTTTTTACTTTGCTGGACATGTTGTTTCTGTCAGGCCATTTCTCGAGCCTTCTGAGTTCACTCTGAATGGAACACAACCCTCAGGTGTACCAGCCTCTCCTCCCAGTTTTGTAACATCTCCAAACATGCTGAGAGTGGGCACTGTCATATCATCCAGATCGTTAATGAAAAAGATAAAGAATATTGGCAATACCAGCTTCTGAGGTACACTATTAGTGACTGGTCTCCAGGTGGACTTTGCATTGCTGATCATAACCC
The DNA here is from genome assembly GCA_009769605.1 of Bucorvus abyssinicus. NCBI lineage: Eukaryota > Metazoa > Chordata > Aves > Bucerotiformes > Bucorvidae > Bucorvus > Bucorvus abyssinicus. The sequence goes on from CM020033.1 coordinate 22,548,164, forward strand.
TTTGATTCTGGAAATTTAGCTAGTTTTCAACCACCTCACTGTGCAGCCATCTACCCTGTGCTTCACTGATTATCTATGAGGATGCTGTGAACACTGTTAAGTCTAACTAAAGTCAATTTAAACCACATCCCCTGCTCTCCCTTCATCCACTAAGACAGTCATCTCATTGCAGAAGGCTATCAAGTTGATTGAGCATGATTTATCCTTTGGAAACCCTTACTGATTGCTCTCAATCACCTTGTTTCTTCACATCTTTTGAAATGTTTTCCAGAATTATTTGCTTCATCACCTTCCAAGGGAAAGAGGTGAGGCTGATTGGCCTACAATTCTCCATTTTTATAGACTATTCCAGTATGTTTGGATGGTATAAATTTTGCAGTCACATATACTGTATAACTAAATAAGAAGAAAAGACATACAAATACTAGAACATAGGTCTAATTCTGTAGCCTGATGCTGACCAGTATTTTGTGTTTACTAGCTTCCTGCAGTTCAGAGAAAAAGATTAAGGATAATTATCCAGGATTCATTTATATAATTCATTGGCTTTTCCATCATAAAAGAACTATGAACTTTCCATGTTTTGAAATGTTGACATAAATGTTGACATATTTATATTTGCTTATATAAAAATATACAGAGATCAAGTCCACACTGTATAATATATAATATATAATATATATATTAAGTGCCAGTATATATAAATGTGCATTGTATAAATTTCCTCACAAATTTATGAAAAAGCACTAAAGTATGTTTTGAACAATGCTTATCTGCCACAGATCTTATGTATATCTTTATTGATGCTGCAATCACTTCAAGTTTTAAATGCGTAGCTGAAGTTAAACATTTGCCTAAATGATCTGCCTAATAAAGATGAAATACAGAATCAGGACTTAAAGCTGCTCACTACTACCTGAACTCCATCTGGTTACCTGAACACCACTTCTAGCCAAAGGTACTTGCATAAACCTTGCCCCTAGGAACAGTTTAGATGACAGTATTCCAGAAAGAATTTCAGGATTGAGATCTTTTTTCTTTAACCAAGATTTTCTTCCAGAATAGGGTTTATTCACGTAAGTACATCACAACTGTGCCACCACAACCTTGGTTTAACTGAAAACATCTTTTGCTAATGGGGCATGGCATTTCCTTGTTGCATCACATCAGGTAATTATTGCCAATTGTCTATTGAAAACAGCAAATGAATTCCTGACAATGTTGCACTTTCTAAGGCTATCACATCCAGCTGTTGCATTTTAAAAAAATAAAAAAGAATAAAAAAAATTAGCACAAGATTCACCAAACTGTTTAAACCCTCTTTATAGTCTGTATGTGCTGAGTTCTTTAAGCCAATGGCAGTTTGTACATGGTACTTTGTACAGACAGACACAGGAAGTCCCAAAATGCTGGCAAATTGTATGGTTTCTCTCTGCCCAACAATCATAACTGGCTGTTCTTATGCAGCAAGTATCTTCCGGGCTAAGGGGAGTTAGCCAGTACCACTATCTTCCCCTCTTTATGACAGTGGAGAATGGGACACACCAGGGATATTTCAGCAGTGGATGTAAAGTCAAATTCAGCGATCACTTGTCTTTAGAAAAGACAATCCAGAGCCCAAATACCAAATCCCTCAGGTGATGGCTTTGCTTATGTCATGAAAATGTTTTGTCATTTGCAAGTTACAAGTGTTCAGAAAAAAAACCTCCAGACAATCCATTCTAAGCTTTGGGGGGATAGCTCATGGGGCTTTTTCCTCCTTCTCCTTCTAAAATGTCTTTGCTCATGTGATTGTTCAGGAAAGCAGCAGTCTGTCAGGATATGCATGTTAGTGTTTGTGTGCTCAGGCCACAGGGAGCAGGGCATGAACCTTGTGCCACCAAAGGACTTGGCTCAAGCACCTCTCATCAGGGATATTTGTGACCAACCTGAGAAGAAAAGGTACATGCACACTTACGAATATTCAGGAGCCATCAACAATAAAGACAAAAAACAATGGAAGGAAAAGGAGACATAATTTCGCTGTTATTTGATAAATGAAGAAAACAAAATTGAATTAATTTGTTCTTGAAAGTAACTCAAGGTTGTCTTTTAGAAGTCAGCAAGAAACAACTCAACCATGAAACTAAACTAAAAAGCTTTATCTAGTCTCTGCCACAGTATGTTTCATAAAATAATTTCAGTTTGGGGACTGTCTTTGGAAGGAAACCCAACAAGGTTCTCCCTGTTTGTTCTTTTTTCCTGCCATGTCTTTGGCTTTCGTTTTCATGACTGAAGACATTTGGCTCCACTCTGAGGACAGTTAAAGTAGCTTCAGAGTTAGTGCAGCTACTCTGCTGATATAAGAAAATGAGTAAAAGAACTAGATTCCAAAGAGTTGGCTTGAGAAAAATGTCAGGGCAAGGGAAAGGGAAATTAATACAGGAGCAATTACATCATTTTCATTTTCATTAACATTCACAGCAGTTTAAATATCTGGTTCAGATCTCACTTTCCTTCCCTTTTCTTCTCCATGACCTCAGTCCTTATCACATTGGGTTTATCTTCGGGTGCCCATAGTGACACACAGATTTCCAGAAGACTTTGCAAAACACTAACCTTATTTAGTCGATGCAAATGCCCAGCATTGTTCCAGGGATGGAACAGGCTTGCTGATGCAAAACTGCTCTGTTTGTTTCAGGAAATTCATTGTTTCAATAAGCAACTTTCTTGTCTGGTCATTCTGCTCCTTGTTTCAAGATCTCAGTCAGTGTCAAAGAATTGGGAGTGGTGGGAAGATAAGACACCTTATAGTCTCACTGAGTTACATTGCAGCTCCTCTCAACTACTAATGTTTCCAGTCAGACCAAGCAACAAACAGAAACTAATTAAGGGTAGCTTACCCATGCAGCAGTATTTAAAATCTCATGCGGTTCCAAGACAAAAATCCCCTTTATTCATGGGCTGTGTAACAAGACACTCATGTCAAAATGTAGAGCTACATGTTCTTTTAGATCTTAAAGGAATTGCTAGAAAATACATATTTCTCATAGTCCTTCAGAATCCCAGAAGGAAACACCCTATTTATAGTCAACCTAAATAAAGGACAGAGTCCTGAAAGCTCCAAGCCAGACTCCAACTGTTGCACTTAAAAACAGATTTCCCAAAAAACTTCTGAATTTTTTTCCCATTCTTTGGTGTCTAAATGAGAATCGACGTGTTTGGCTAGCTCTAAGGAAAAAATGAACTGTTTTAAATGATCCGTCCTTGCTATATAACCTTTCTAGAACAGCAGTGACTAGAAATGTTATTTGCTTTTGCAAATAATAGTCTTGTGCTTCTGCATGACCTGTTGAGCATGACCAGAGTGCTTAACTGCACCCCGGGATTTAGATACAATGCAAAATCATATATGCACACATAACCTTATATTGCTATGATTCATTTCTCTGTTTTCATGAATGGCTGCTATTTCTGGATAGTCTCAAAGAAGTACAGAACAGAAGGACTTTGATTTAGATATTGTTTATAACACAAATACACATATATTATATTAAATATTTGTACACATGTAAGTATTATAAAACATATACACATGTATATACATACATGTGTGTATGTACATAGATATGTATCCTTATCTTCAGTACTGAAATCAAAGCTCTTGTGCTACTCTCTGCCAATGACATTTGTTATTCTGTCCGGTTAAGTCCATCACCTGGGAGTGCAAAGATATTCACCATTTCAACCCAATACATCCATGCCAGCAAACACTTACCTGTAAATACAATCTATCTCTTCCTCCTTCCAAAACTGTGTCATTTTAGCAGTCTAGCAAATGCATTTATGGGGGTGATAAAGTACATCAAAGAACAAATTTTGCTAATATAAGCTGTGTCTCCAGCAGGAGGCTTTGCTGGCAGAATAAGACCTTGCAGCAGTAGCCAGCATCAGCTGCAGCCAGCTGTTAAGCAAGAGCATCTCATGCTGTAGCCTCTGCAGCAGAACCAGCTGCTTTCTGCCTGCAGCTACAAAGAACTCCAAGGTCTCCTCAAACAGGCTGTTGGTTTCAGCAGTGCCAAACACTAACAGCCTCCCACTGTGGTTGCAATTGGAGTGATGAAACCTGCAGTTTGAAAGATTGTCTTCTCAGAGCAGCAAAAGAAGTAGAGGAAAAGTTGGAACCTCCTCAGGGGCTTCTGGGAGCTCCTCAGTGCATAGGTAATGATTTCTGGGCCATGCTGAGAGCAGGGCAAAGAGCAATGGGCTTTCTATAGGTTTAAAACATATTTCTAACTCAGTAAAATAAGAAGCAATATAAAGTACTTTTGACATTTTTTTGGTTCTCCCAAATCTTCAGGAGCTCTGTTTTATATCCACTGCAACCGCCATGTGGGCTCTCCCTTCACGTTCCTGAAGACAGACAGGGTATGTTTCTCTAATAAAAGATTTCATTAAAGGGAGGACAATTAGGGTTTTTTTTTCCCTGCAATATTACCTAGCTGTCCCAAGCGCAAATCTGAAATGTTCCGTGCTCTGCACTGTCCAAATATAACCAAAACCAGTAGAAACAGTCTGCCCTGAGACAAAGGACAGCAACTTCACAACTATCCACATCTTTGGGAAGAGGCCAAAATGATCAGGGAAAGACTCTTGGAAACCATTTCGTTTTCATTCCAGTCCAAATGATTCAAATAGTTGCACGTAAAAGAAATTTGTCAAGTGACAAACTGGCAATTTACATGCAGAATTATCCATGGTGTGTAAGCTCCCTTTATTCCTCTGTGTACTCTTGATTTTTAAGATTTCATGTTTTAAATGCCCACGTAGCCAACTGCCTTTTACACTGGTCAGTTTACTTCAATGAGATTTGGGCAGTGATTTTATCAGCATGACAACAGTGATGCTGAAACACTGGATCCCATTTTTCTCTAGCACATGGTACACCTTTCTTGCACCACAGCTGTGAGAAAGGCTGAGTCAGGGAATGAATCTATAGTTCAAGGAAATCTTCCCATTTCTTATCTTTCATACCACGAAGTCAGAGCAGGCAGTGACTCCCACTGCAGCCTGCGGAGTGACAGAAGTACACAAAGCCCAGCCAGGAATTAATGTTCTGTCCAGCATCATGGCAGATTATGTTCCACCAAAATATATCCTCTGCTGTAGTAGACAGTGGTTCTGAGATTTTATATAATTAGCATGAACATATGTTCAATTTTAGTAAAAATATTTAATGGAAATTTGATAATTGGAACAAACAAATGAATCCTGTTGTAAAATACACTCTTATAAAGTATTTTCAGTTATTAACATTATAAAAATGGCAGGAAAATAAATTCCTTTATAAATATAGGCTTCTTATAACCAGCCAGAAAATAATTTAGTGGATTCACCAGAAGCTTGAATAGGGTCTATTGTTCAGAGCTAATTTAAACCATCCCAACAGTTTCAGTAATTTAAACACCGCTAGAGTACAAGCAGAGATCTGCTTACTTGTCTCTGACCCGCATGAGAATCAGGAATCAGTTTAGGTTAGGAAGCATGCTTCACAGTTTCCAAAACATCAGCATCCAGTCCCATGTCTCCAATCAGCAAAGAAGCTTCAAGTGCATACTTTGTCTCATTCTTTGGATCTGTTCACTCCCTGAAACGATTGCTGGGAACACACTGTGATGAGACAAAAATGCAGAAAAATTTATTCTGTTGTTTATGTAGGCCCCAGTCCTGAAAAGTTTTTTTGTGGGAATCCCCTGCACTTACCCAGAGTCCTTCTGACTACAAGGGTTCCTCACTTGGACTCTGGCATCTGCTGCATGGAAGTTCCTCCAGAGACGTGCAGACATCCCTGAATATTATTCTTAAACCCATGGCTCTTCCACACAGTCAGTAGACACCTACCTCATATAAAACTGAAGTGATTTTCTGGGGAGGCACTTAAATTTGGGCTCAAATTTAAGCATAATCTCAAGTGACATTTGAAGTCACAGGAGTTTTCTAGGCTTGAGTTGCAGATGAAATGAGACAAACTCAAGCCCAAGTGATCCCCTTGAGCATTTGTTGGGTAGTGTTCCTTTTTATAAAAAAAAAACCCTTTGTTTTCATTCTCATGACTGAGATTTGAAAGGGAAATCAACAGAAAGAGGAATGAAATGACACAAGGTCATCTTCCAAGAGACAAGAGGGTGGGTGGAAGGATACACCAAATTCAGAAGGAAAGATTAACTTGCCAGAGAGAAGCTGAGCATTATTATGCTCAAATGAAGTGATAATTCAGACCTCAACGCAACTATGACTCCACTTCCCATAGGAGACTCCTACATTCCTGATGCAATAGGTGACTAAAGATCTTATTTTCCTTAAAATATATGCACAGCCTTCCTTAGCAAACTGTTCAATGACATCCTCTAGAGAAGTCATTGACAGAAAGTGAACAGGACAGTTTAGTCCCCTGCACGGAAACTGGGGAAAAGAGTACGTGTCAGAGGAAAGAGGAGTTTGCACAAGGTGTAGGGAATCGTGGGCGTATGGGAACAAAGCCCATCAAGGCTGCAGCATTTTAGTAAGTAAAATTCGTTGTTGCAACTGAAGTCCTGAGACAAAGCAGAATGAAATTAGAGATTAATTTGTGCTTAAACAAGGAAAGAAATATTTATTATGCTCATATCTAGTAAAATGTTGTAAAATTTACTTATGAAACCCTCACTTTTAGGAGACAAAACACCTAATCCATTTTACTGGAGAGACTGGGAAAGCAAGATCTAGCCCTATGAAAACTACAACCAGGTAAACCAAACTAAACCAAGGGATATGACATCGACAGCAATCAGTGAAGAGCCATGCACAAACTTCAGGTGAGTGATCCAGATTGAAAGACAGAGGGATACCTCCTAACAATCCAAACACTAGCAAGGGCTGTGCCAGCAGAAGAGTAAGCGAGTGAGAAAACACTGCAAAGACTAAGGGGACTGGCGAGACTTTGCAGTTGGGCTGTTATGTACCAAGGAAGACACTAATGATTTGACAACTGGAGATCATTGTATCCACCTATCACAAACCCTGACCAGGTGCTAGCAAGTGAATGGCAGGCTAAAGGCTGATGAGCTGGAACCCACCAGGACTGAGGTCACTAGGGCTCAACATCTAGGAAATTCTGAAAGACACAAGGAATTGAGAAATGCCTGGATGAGAAACTGTGAAACAATTCCAGCAATGAACAGAAGCAGTCAAATATATGGACTTTGTACACATTTGTCAAAAGTGCAGGGTCCTTGGGGCAGTTAAAGCAAAGTGAATAAATATGAAGAAAGTCCTAGACCAAAGAACAGACATTTGGAAGAATAAAACTGATCAAAAGAAAAGCATTTGTCATAAAACACCAAGCTTTACAGAATAGCTTGAGCCAACTTGTGACATCTCAGGCGTGTAGGATCAGTGGCTCTGTAAAACTACCCAACATCTCCTACAGAGAAAGGAGGTGTGCTCAGAAAGATACTGGTGTAATGATATCAGTTATGATTTTACGAATGGAGGGCCCCGATGGGATGCACCCACAAGTGCTGAGAGAGCTAGCAGATATCATTGTTAGGCCACTCTCCATCATCTTTGAAGGGTCATGGAGAACAGGAGAGGCACCTGAGGACTGGAGGAAAGTCAATGTCACTCCATTCTTCAAAAAGGACAAGAAGGAGGACCCAGGAAACTACAGGCCAGTCAGCCTCACCTCCATCCCAGCCCATTCTGAGTGTCATCTCTAAGCATGTGCAAGAAAAGAATGTTATCAGGAGAGGTCAACATGGATTCACCAAGTGAAGATCAAGCTTGACCAATCTGATAGCTTTCTATTATGGCATGACCGGCTGGGTAGATGAGGGGAGAGCAGTGGATGTGTCTACCTTAACTTCAGTGAGGCTTTTGACAACTGTGTCCCATAACATCCTCATAGGGAAGCTTAGGAAGAGTAGGTTAGAGGAGTGGACATTGAGGTGGATTGAGAACTGGCTGAACGACAGAGCTCAGAGGTTGTGATCAGTAGCACAGAGTCTAACTGAAGGCCCATAGCTAGCAGTGTTCCCCAGGAGTCAGTACTAGGTCCAGCCTTGTTCAACATATACATCAATGACCTGGAAGAAGAGATAGAGTGCACCCGTAGCAAATTTGCTAATGATACAAAACTGGGAGGAGTGGCTGACGCACCAGAAGGCTGCATTTCCATTCAGCAAGACCTGGACAGGCTGGAGAGTTGGGCAGAGAGGAACCTAATGAAGTTCAACAAGTACAAGTGTAAGGTTCTGCACCTGGGAAGGAATATCCCCGCACACCAGTACAGGTTAGGGGTTGACATGCTGGAAAGCAGCTCTCTGGAGAAGGACCTGGGAATCCTAGTTGACAACAAGTTAATGATGAGCCAGCAATGTACCCGTGTGGCCAAGAAGGCCAATGGTGTCCTAAGGTGCATCCAGAAGAGTGTGGCCAGCAGGTTGAGGGAGATTCTCCTCTCCCTCTACTCTGCCCTAGTGAGGCCACATCTGGAGTACTGTGTCCAGTTCTGGGCCCCCGAGTTCAAGAGAGACAAGGAACTACTGGCGAGAGTCCAGTGGAGGGCTATGAAGATGATTAGGGGACTGGAGCATCTCTTTTACGTGGAAAGGCTGAGAGACCTGAATCTGTTTAGCTTGAGGAAGAGAAGGCTGAGAGGAGATCTGATCAATTCTTGTAAATATCTAAAGAGGGGTTGTCAGGAGGATGGGGCCAGGCTGTTTTCAGTGGTGACCAATGACAGGACAGGGGGCAACGGGCACAAAGTGGGTCACAGGAAGTTCCACCTGAGCACTAGGAAAAAAATCTTTACTTTGAGGGTGACAGAGCATTGGAACTGCCCAGAGAGGTTGTGGAGTCTCCTTCTCTGGAGGTATTCAAAAGTATTTTATGCAGACTCTTCATCTAAGAGAGGAAAAGAGATTTCTGCCTCTAAGAGTTGATGCTGCCAGGTGCTTTAGGGCAGCCAGTAAGGCTATGTCCGGGACAAGGTTCTACAGACTGTAACAATTCAAAGCCTGAGCCTGTCCATCTTGCAGGAAAACCTACGCTGAGACATTGCCTTTTACCCCACATAGATAGTGCCAAGATGTATATGTCAGACAGGGTTTTATTCCAAGGTGGCTTAGCAGTAATCTCACCAAATTTAAGATCTGACATCAAAAAACAGAGGGATGTGCCTACTCAGTAGTCCTGAATACTCAGTTTAAAGCGAACCACATGCACATCATGTGCATTAGCAAAGAGGTTTTACAGTGAAAGCAAAGATTTCACAGCTTTTTGAAATCTCAAATGGATATTGTGAGAAAAGATCAGAATTCGCATATCCTCTCTGTATGTCAGGAAGAGATATTGCTACAGTGGATTACAGCTCCGCTTCAGAAAAGTGGTCTGCTGGCAGCACGCAGGTATGAGCTGCGGCCAGGAAACAGAGCATGTTTTGTAACTTGATTTTGTAACAGCAATAGGCTGCAGAACAGCACAGCAAAATTAAACCCACTAGTGCCAAACAGGAATTTGAGCACAGAACAAGGTTAACAATAAAGCAATTGGAAAGCAGAAATCACATTTTAAAATTTGGCTGAAAACACACACAAAAAAAATTAATGCTGTTTTTTATTGCTTTGTGCTCTCCCAGGTACCTGACAGAGAGTTTCAAAGAGCAATGACCAACGGCAATGATAAGTTGCAATGGATATGTGTCCTTCAAAGTAACGGTGGATTTAATGGAGTTAAACTGGAGAAAAAGTGCTGAATAATTAGAGAAAGACAGAGCTATGGTCAGACCCAGGGGGACTGAGAAAGAGAATCTGTTGTCAAAAGAAATAAAATCCACCAGAACAAAAGATATATTTTGTTGGCCAGTTATCCTCCAACAGAACAGAATCAGAAAAAAAAGATGGGATCCAGTCCCATACCAGGAGTAATAATAGAAACAAAATGTAAGAGAGAGTGTAACGGCCAAAGAAAATTCCAACCCAACAGTTACAGGTCCAAATGGAGTAAGTGGCACCCTTATGAGCACCATGTACATGCACACGTGCTCCCACATTGGCAGTTCCTGGGGCACTGCAGGACCTGAAAAGCCCATTACAAAATGAGGCAAAAGGGAAACTGAAGGAGGGAATGGTAAAATAGTACTCACAAAACAATAAACTGAGAAAATTAGAATAGATGAGAAATTTTTTTTAAAGAATAGTGAAACTCTAAAAGTCACAGAAATGTCAGAAAAGTTCCAGAATGGGTCATTTTTCTTCTGAAAAAAGCAAATGTTGTGAACAACATATTTTTCATGAAAAGCATATGTCTTTTTGATGACTTCTGCTGTTCAAATTCTGCAGAAGCTTCAAGTGAATCCAAACCAGCAGTATTTGTTTGTCACTGATGTTTTCAGAGCCTCAGAGAATGATTTGCAGTGTCAAAGCAACTTAAGTACTGGTCTTCCCCCATTATTCCCAACCCACAGCAACCTAAAAAGCAGGAAGCAATAGTTCGCATTAGTATTTTGCTGTTAACAAGCCACAGAGCCATGAAAACCTAATGGAAAAAAAAAACCAAAACCAAAAATCATCAGCATTATGTATTCAAGTTCTCTCCATCTCCACCTACCTCAGATCACACTGTCCTATAAGAAAGGAAACATCTTGGCTTTCTTTAGGTACTGCAAGACCTGCAGTAGCTGTTTCTTGTACGTAGGAAGTGCACTCCAGGGCGCCTTCATTCTGTTGTGCTAGGCTATAGGGAGCATGCATGAAGCAGAGGATGGCTCTAAAGACTGCTTTAAACTGCCTTAAAAGACTTATTGGCACCTAGCCCTAAGGACTTTAGTGGTTCAGGGGCCTTCAAGACATGCTTCAGGGCTTGCTGAGACACTAGGAATCTCCTGCCAGGTCACCTTGTCCAGTGACTTCAATACCAGATGAGGATTCATAGAATCATAGAATGTTTTGGGTTGGAACAGAGCTTTAAAGGTCATCTAGTCCAACTCCTGCTGCAGTAAGAAGGAACATCTTCAACTAGATCAAGTTGCTCATAGTCCCGTCCAACCTGACCTTGAATGTTTCCAGTGATGGGGCATCTACCACCTCTCTGGGCAAGCCGTGCCAGAGTTTCACCACCCTCATTGTAAAAAACCTCTTCCTTATATCTCATCTAAATCTCCCCCCTTTTAATTTAAAAACATCACCCTGTGCTCTGTCGCAGCAGGCCCTGCTAAAAACCCAGGATACTACTGGCCCTCTGGGCTGTGAGCACTCATTACTGTCTCACGTCCAGCTTTTCATCAACCAGTACCCTCAAGTCCTGTTCCCCAGGGCTACTCCCAACCCCATCATTGCCCAGCCTGTATTGATACCAGAGAGTGCCCCGACCCACGTGCAAGACCTTGCACTTGGCCTTGTTGAACCTCATGAGCTTCCATGAGCCCACTTCTGGATCTTGTCCAGGTCCCTCTGGATGGCATCCCGTCCCTCAGGAAATGTGGCAGCCGTTGAAAACATTGGGACTGAAGCTATCCAAAGGTGCACCTTCAAATCACCAGCTTTAGAACCATCGTATTTCTTAGTATGCAAGTAAGAGTCATGCAAAAAGAAAACTTATAAGCACAGGAAAGTAAACTGGAATGGGACTTCAAAGGCCGTTTAGGCAATCCCCTCATTTGGGTGCCAAGTCTCCCATTTGCCAAGACCATCCCAAACAGATGTTTGTCATGAAATCTGCAGGAGAAGATTTCTCTGGCTCCCTCAGTAGCATACTGCAATGCTTAACTGTGCTTATAAAAATTATTTTCCTAAAATTTTAACAGAATTTCTTTGCTAAAAGGTCAGTTGCTTCTTGTCCAGCTCCCACATGTTCACAGAACGGTTTATCACTCACCTCTTCAAAATAACTCCATAGATATCAGAGAGCTGTTATCATGTCAGCTGTAGTCTCTGCTCCTCTAGACTAAACAAACTCTATCTCTTAAACCTTCCTCCAAAGGTCATGTTTTTCCAGACTGTTGTCAGCCCTGCTCCCCTTCTCTGGAATATCTACAATTTGTCCATAGCTTCATAGAAGTGTGGGCCTGGAAACTGGATATAGAGCTTCAGCTGTGAGATGGCTAGTGCCAAAAAGGTGAAAAATTTACCTCCAGTGCCTTATACAGAATATTTACTGTAATATATGCATCAAGTAACTATACATCTAAACACCAGTCTGAGGACACACATTGTTTGCACATGGAAAACAATATTTCTATGTGCAAGGAATTCTGTTATAAAGCTGCATTCCTTTCAGTTGTACTTAACACAGACCAAGATTTTTCAGAAGTGCATGCCAAAAGCTGGACTTCTAAACCCCTGTTTGGTTGCTGAAGTAATTGACTTTGATCTTTGCACACTGTCAAGATGCAGTAGCACCTAGCTCTGCAATCTCATAATCTCTCCAGGCCTTAAGCACAGTCTTTGAATCTTAATTTCAAGCACCTTTTTGTTATTAAGAACAGAAAGCACAAGCACTACTCTTTGATGTGCAGTTTACCATACCCTAAACTCTACAGCTCCAGTAGACAGAGTAATTTTCTTTTCCAGTTCCCACGCAGAAAGCTGGGGAGCAGGTGGTCAGTTCCTTGCATCTCTCAGCACCATGACCTATTACAGTTGACTTGAAAAAGGGTCTAATTTAAAGACATCTCAATAAAGAAAAACAAATTTCTCTTAGACATCCATCAAAGTTAATGCTTGGGAATTTTGAAAATAAGTCATCCTCTTGGGAGGGACTGGAGTTAATGATCATGGCTAATATATTTGTGTCAAAACACTTCTACTACTCTTAAATAGAGTCTTAAATAGATGACGTTCAAGTGGTTGCTGGAATCCCCTTTTATCTTCCGTCTGCAAAGCGATAAATCTTCTGATAGACTCTTACGAGACTCCAAGAAAAGAAGATCTGAGAATTAAGATTCCCTAAAACTTACACAGGGGATATTTTTCAGAACTGAGAAATTACAGATTTTCTTCTTGTGTGATGCAACCATGGCCTGCCAGTAAATCTTGCTATTCTACATGGAAACATCCAGGTGGCTTGAACAGCTGGGGAGGAAATGTTGGATCGTCCGGCATGCAGCACTTACAGTGACACCTGCTCTCTGATGACATGCTATACTTATTCTAGGGTTTCCCATCACAGATGGGAACTTTTAAAGATACGAGCAGTATAATCAGACCACATTTGGTATCCTTTCCTCTTCTCCCAGTCTCACTTTTTGCATTGGTGACAGCAAACCAATGGATATTCAGTTGGGGTGAATGGTCAGTGCTCTCGTGATGGCCCACCATCTGGCACCACCAACATAAGCTTGTGAAATTTGTTAGCAGAAAATTGGACTCCATGAATACTGCAGGCTGGGAAGTGACAGACTCAGTGTCTCCTGAAACTACTCTGAAGAAATAGAAGGTGAAAAACTCTTATCAGAGAAGCATAATTATAATTCAATTCTCCTGGACAATTCTTCAGACTTTAAAGCACCTTTAAAGCTTTATTTGCTTTTGCACTTGTATTGCATTACAATGGCAGTAGCTATGTGAATAGCAGTGTCTGCACATTGCTGACAGAAGAGTGTAGAACATCATGAGCTATGTAGCTGTCACCACACACACAGCTCAACTGCCACCCTCGCTGAGGTCTTATTTCCTTAGCTGAACACTCCTGAGAAGATTCCTTGATTATTCTGAAAATCTAACATTAAGGTTGCTGTATTGTAAATCTCAGATCACAAAGCCTTAATTAGAATTTGGAAAGTAGTAATTGGTGAGTGAGTAAGTCACAGAGGGAGTTTCTCACCTTTACATACCTCTGACTGGAGGAATTCTCAATAGTTGCCTTTGCTGGAGCTAAGCAGGCAACTGCCAGAGTTGAGTTGTCACATTGGCCCTTCATATTCAGTAATAACAAGAATGCCTCCCTCAGCCTGATAGGTTTCCACGGCACAAACATGTTGAAATAAAAATGTAAGTCTGCAGCCCACCCCAGCGTTCTCAGGTATGATCATTTACCAGTAATGTACAGGCCTGGCGTTGAACAATTACTTGGAAACATTCTGATCTAAACTCTTGGGTATTTTACTGTTGGCAAATGGTTAAAAACTTGTGTCCCAAGGAAGTTCTCCTAGTATTATTAATTTTTCTTTTCTCTGGTTTGGAAGTAGGACTGTCTTGGAGAAAATACTCAATTGCAGACAAGCCTTCTGCTTTCTGCTCAGTCCGCTATAGCGATTTTGACAGAAATGCTATTCACATGCAAGTTGATGTATTTGCTCTATCAAATGTAGAGCGCAGTGACAGAGAATGTAATGTCAGAAAGTGGGAAAAAAAAAAAATATGCACCCATACTTTCTAGAGAAGTGTCACTAATATTAGCAGGTTTACCTCAGTAATGTCAAGATTAGACCTGGGTCTTTTTTATGTTCGTATTCTGAAGAATTCAACCAGCTAAACATATTTTATATGGCCACAGGTTTCCTATCTGACCTCTAGCTGCTGGCCCAGAAGGACATTGAGTGTCCAGAGGGTCCTCTGTCATATCTGCCAGTCACATCTGGATGTCAAGTTGTCCCAGGGTATTTCAGGTTAGACTAAATGCCTATGCTGGGGCAATCAAATCTCATTCCTGGTATCCAATAGATAGTCCCTAGCTCTAGACGGGTTGTTACACACCCCTTTATCTGTCCACACAAACACACACGCACCCTTTACAAGATTACGCACACTACACTGCAGCTGACACTGCTCCAAGCCGTTATAAGAGTTTCCAGACTGTTCATCCATTTGGGGTTTAGCCTCTGCATTAAGTAAGTTTTTTTCTAGCTTTTCCTTTGTATTACCACAGCACAATGAGGAATCCCATCCTCTTGCTTATCTCGTGTCATGCCATGCAGATAAAGAGAACTCTTCGTTCGTCAGTGCTGTGCATTTTCCATTAGCACTAACATAGAGACGAGCACCCAAATAGACAGTATCAAAGATACTGGCCAAAGATAACCATCTTCCAAACAGATGAACACTGTTTATTCTACATGTTATTCAGGAACTGTATGTTGTGTGTGCACACACATGCAATACTATGGAGGAAACACTTGTTTATTCCTGTTTCAAGAAGTGCCTCTTCTAAGTACATGCGTAAATCTGTTTTAAAAGATATGCAAGTGATCACACTGGCAGAATGAGCAAATTTAAACCTCTTCCCAACACCAGTCTGGAAACCTGCAAAAATGGAAACAAGCAGATGTAGGTTACCTTGAAATTGTTTTTTTTTCCAGTTTACCCTTCTCCCACTATTTTTCAGTTGAGCATTTTTGCTTCAATCTTTATGATGTAACGAAAGGCAGTAAATGAGCTCTTTGGAAAAAAATTAAGTCTTTAGAAATTTCAGGAAAGAAAAATATAAGTCCCATAACTCCTCACCTTCTTCTGAACTCTATCCACTTTCCAATTTGATGGACTCCAGCTGGGAACTTGTTTGAGCTTGAATAAAAGGGAAAGATTTTACCATCTCAGTGCAATTCAGTCACAGTTCTCCACTGAAGATCAGTCTTCTCGGTCCCCTCACTGAAGGGGCTTTCCATGCAGTTTTTTTCCAATATGAGGAATTCCTTTGGCTCCAGCATTAAGGGTCTCTTTCTCAAGGTTATTTATTGCATATCCTGTGGGAGCTTCCAAGCATTAACTGCTCAAACTTGGCAGAGGAGTATTTGTAGATTTTCCCTCTCTCTATGGAAATTTCTATTGTATGAGCCCACATTGTTGCAGATGTCCCTCTCCCGGGAATTTCTGTCCCAGAGGAAATATGGGACAGCTGTGATTTGGCATGGGGTTTACTGCTTTTTCTGGATTTTATTCATGGTTTATAAAACTTCCAACTTCACATTTGCTCCTAAACAGAACAGGAAGGAATTGAAACTTTATTTCTGAAAGTGTATCTTGCAGGATTTCATGAGGAGTGTAGACAGTGGCCATGTCTTTGATGCCACTTGAATCTGGTCATCTCCCATGTCTTCTAGAATACTGCTGACATTTTCTGACTGACCCCAAATATCAGTGGTTGCCACACAAACTCAGTGGCCCAAACAAATCCTTCTTCAAGCACATGGCAGATCGAGCTTAGCCTAAGATCATATGCTTTTGGGAGCCGGTTGCCATTTCCTTTTAATTATATTGTTCTCACTAGGTGCCTACAAAGTTTTAATGTCTCCCCTAAAAGATTAGCAGCCACAAAGCAGTGTAGGTAGGAATAACCCTCTGCTCTATTTTTCAGTACTTCCAAATGAAAATTGGGATGTTTCTAGTCAGTCAGGAAAAGTCATAATTTCAAACTAGAAGCTGATTACTCCACCAATCAAACGCTGAAGTTTCCAACAAATTTCTTGACAGTTCTGGTTTTGTCACCACTGTAGAACTGACACCACACACACACAGCAATTACTTGCAGTAATGCATTTTAAAAGGCACCACATACTCTACATCTCAGAGTGTCATAAAGCTGGCGTCTGGTTAATACTAACAAATACCAGTTATACTACATGGTTATTACTTAGAATAGTATTCGTGTAAGTGAGTGTAATGGCTATTAACATGAATCACCGAATCACAGAATCACAGAATGGTAGGGGTTGGAAGGCACCTCTGGAGATCCAGTCCAAACCCCTGCTAAAGCAGGTTCACCTAGAGCAAGTTGCACAGGAATGTCTCCAGGTGGATTTTGAATATCTCCAGAGAAGGAGACTCCACAACCTCTCTGGGCAGCCTGTTCCAGTGCTCTGTCATCCTCAAAGCTAAGAATTTTTTCTTCGTGGTCAGGTGGAACTTCCTGTGTTCCAATTTGTGCCCCTTTCCCCTTGTTCATTAGCTGGGCACTACTGAAAGCAGTCTGTCCCCAACCTCTTAACATCTCCTCTTTTGATATTTCATAGAATCATATAATCATTTAGGTTGGAAAAGACCTTTAAAGTCATCAAGTCCAACAATTAACTCAGTACTGCCAAGACACCACTAAATGGTGCCCCTCAGCACGACATCTTTTAAATACCTCCAGGGACAGTGACTCCACCACCTCTCCGGGCAGTCTGTCCCAATGTTTGACAACCTTTCTGGTGAAGAAATTTTTCCTAATATCCAACCTAAACCTGCCCTGGTGCCACTTGAGGCCATTTCCTCTCATCCTGTCACTTGTTACTTGGGAGAAGAAACTAACAACCGCCTCCTTTCAGGTAGTTGTAGAGAGTGACAAGGTCTCCCCTGAGCCTCCTTTTCTCCAGACTAAACAATCCCAGTTCCTTCAGATGCTCCTCATAGGACTTGTGCTTTAGATCCTTCACAACCTTCCTTGCCCTTCTTTGGACATGTTCCAGCACCTCAGTTTATAAGTGTTTATGAGATCCTCTCTTAGCCTTCTCTTCCTCAAGCTAAACAGATTCAGGTCTCTCAGCCTTTCCACGTAAAAGAGATGCTCCAGTCCCCTAATCATCTTCATAGCCCTCCACTGGACTCTCGCCAGTAGTTCCTTGTCTCTCTTGAACTCGGGGGCCCAGAACTGGACACAGTACTCCAGATGTGGCCTCACTAGGGCAGAGTAGAGGGAGAGGAGAATCTCCCTCAACCTGCTGGCCACACTCTTCTGGATGCACCTTAGGACACCATTGGCCTTCTTGGCCACACGGGTACATTGCTGGCTCATCATTAACTTGTTGTCAACTAGGATTCCCAGGTCCTTCTCCAGTGAGCTGCTTTCCAGCAGGTCAATCCCTAACCTGTACTAGTGCATGGGGTTATTCCACCCTAGAATATATATATACATTAATAGCCTATATCTGCATATATATGGGTGCATGCAGCTTATTTCTCCATTTCTGTGGTACATGGCACACAAAATAAGCAGCAGATACATTATACATGATCCAGTTTCTGTAGCTCTCTGCATGAATGGTAGTAGGTGGCTACAAGGGGCATATAGCTTCATTACATCTAATCACTGAACATGAAGGAGAGGGTTAGGCACACAGAAAAGGCTTTTAGATTACACATATCAGTTCCCTTCAGTTTTGTTTTTGACATTTATAGCAGAAAGTCCAATCAATTTGAATTCTCATAGAACACAAACCTGTTGATTCTCAACTACATGAAAATATCTACTTCTAATGTCAAAATTAGCCTATATAATTCTTTACTCTTGGCTTGTAAGATCTCCCTAGAACTCAGAAATAACTTAGTCTACGGTTCTAAAGTACTATGCACCTGAAGAAAATAGAAATATATTATGAATTTAGGTTCTAAAGTAACATTTGTATTTGTTCTTCTTGGCTTGAATACTACATCGATTATCTACAAAATATCAGGTTACAGATAATGAGAGAAGTTTTCTATTCATATCGGACACTTATTTATGCATTCAATCAGTGGATTTTAAAGAGAAACTCCTGGATAGTACAGTGAGTATAATTTGGGATTCGAAAAAATTATTCTGTCAGGGATCTATATAAAATCATTGTCATGAAAAAATGCTTCAAACAGAAAAGAGTTTAACAGAAAACATTTAAAGCAAGTCCAGTGTTCTCAGCTGTTAAAATGTAAATCAGAACAGCTCCTCCATGAAAAGCAAAACTGGCAAGCTGTATCTTTGTAACTACAGATGAGTTATGGCTATGCAGCCAGAAACAAGGCAGTCCTATACATCTTGATCATAATTATGGATGTACTTATAATGACCTATTCTCCAATGAATACTTCAACCTCTTCCATCACATTTTGTTTAGTTGCACATAAAAGAACGGTACACAGCACAAATACATCGCAGCGTTGTAAAGTGTGTAACACTGCAACCTCTAGGAAGCTGTCAGCACTTTAATTGCATATTTAGGAAAGCATTTTTCAAAGTGCCACATTTTGCAACATTTCGGTAGGGCTCTGACAAACCCTAGAGCCATGCGGTTCATCCTGCAAGCGTTGCCAGGAAGGTTAGCTGACCTTTTTATGCTTTCTGGACAAGAAACAGACAAAGGTCCTGCTGTGATGGAGGAGGGAGGTCCTACTGAGAAGTGCTGAGTGCCCTCCACTCCCATAAATTGCAATCCCATTGGAGGTGAAAGGACCAAATCTACTCTCCATGATGTGAGTGGAAGTGGGATTAGGAAAATCACCGGCAGCTGGCAATTGAGGGCCCCAACTGCTGCTTACCAACAGTGATTTATCTGGTGTTAACTTCTGACTGCCTGTTCGGCACTGCAAGTGTGGTGTGAATTAGTTTATCTCCTTTGAATGGAGCGCAGTTGGAGATGCACCAGAGAAGAATCTCTTTTTCTGGGCATCAAGAAATATTTCTCCAGCTATTTCCATGTGGAATACTCTAACTGGAAGTATTGCTCCTTTCTTATATGAAAACTATGTTAACAATTTTAACTTTCTCAGACACATGCAAAATTATCTGCTTTAATCAGTTGTCACTTCTTCACAGGGCACATGTTTTCCATTAGCTCTATTATTATTGCTAGTCTGTCATTGTCCTTTGCTAAATAGGTTGCAATAAGCTACTGAGTCAAATTCACGGCTCCAGCCATCTGGAGTATAGCAAATGCTTCATGGGATAATTCAGAGGCTTTTCTCCTAAACTCAGCTTCCACTTTCTTTGCACCCTTTGGAGTTGTCTCATGTGCAAGCCCAGATCTGCTATCACACTGCATCTCAAAGTGAGCTTTATGAGCCATGGAAATGTGTGCCTGGTTTTCCGGGAAACCTGTGGATGGGTAGGAGCTCGTTCTCTGCACAGCTGTGGCATTTGGCTGACCACAGGTCCTGGCGTGTCTGGGGTTAATTCGGTTTCTAAATCATGGTGGTCTTAGTAGCTAACATGAGGTGCCTAATTTTCGATGTCAGATGTGCAAGGTTCAGAAGTACTGAGCTAAAGTCTGGTTTTTAATTTCAAAGATAGCAGTGAGTTTGGAGTTCTTAGAGCGAGGATCTTCAGAAAGGCTCCATTTACAAGGTAAGATATGATTAGCATTTGGCAAAAGGAGAAAGCCCAAGACAACCAGGTGTTCTGACCCTTCTCAGACAGCATTTCCAGCTCAGTGACTGTGCTTTCACATGTGAAACATGGAATAGATTTTAACCTCACTTCTAGGTTAAAAATATGCCTTAAAATGTTTCTAAAAATGTCCTCCTTAACATTTTCTTATATATATATATTTATATATATTTAAATCAATGTCTCCAGCAACTGTTCTTTATTCTCACAGCTTCATTAAATGACCAACTTAACTTCCATTTTTCAGTTCTCCCTAGCTAAAAGGAAGTTAAAAGTTCTGGAAGACAGTTAAAACTCAAGCAAACCCAAACAACTCGTGGTTTTAGAGACTTGAACTAGATAGATGGGTGTCTTTTTTGAACCACCACATCCAGGAGAAGACAATTGTCTTCTAAGAATGTGTGCATTGTTAGATTATATCTAAAGCTCAGAAAAATGCAAGAAATACATATAAAGAAGCCTAGAAATTATAGTCCTCTATTTTGCACATTGTGATCAGAAGATTCTGTGCCTTCCAAACTGAGATGTGCATGCGGCAATTCAATCTGGTGACTTTTGAGATGCAAATCATTGCATTACAGAAAACCTTCACTGCCAGATTCTTACAAACTAGAAAATTCAGCTAATACTGGAACTGACAACTTCTTTGAGGACATATTGTTCCACTTGCTGAAGGGAATCTCTGTGCAAATAATGTAACTATACTCCAGAGGGCAAATAAATTGATTTTACCCCTTCCAGATATCAAAGAAGGAACCAGCATGATTCTTACTGCACCAATAAGCTGAATGTGAAGCTATGAAGGTCAATTGCCTCAGTGAGACACTGAACAGGCAGATGTCTGCAGTCAGACAAAGTAGGTTGGGTTCTTTTTTTTTTTCTGGCAATGAATATGAGGTAGCAGAGACACTACAAAAAAGATAGCAAGATAATTCCTGAATGTGCAGTAACAGATGCAAAGAGCCCCAGGACAGGCTGAGTTCACACCATCAGTATATTTTATACTGCAGAAACATCAGTCCATCATACAGATGTTAATGTGGGAGGTGGGGTGGGGAGGAGCAATAGCCAGAGGCACCTTACTAGCAGAGAGAGATAAGGGCAACTGCCCTTCATCTCCTTCCCACCTAGCAGCATCTTATTAAGCATTTAAGCCTGTCATTTCACCTCCACTGTCCACCAGTGCAACAGCAGAGTCCAAAACTGATAGCCCAGCTGATTCAGCAACTGCTCTATGGAGATACTTACACCTACCCAGCACTAAAACAATTAGCCAACATGATCTTGAAACAGTTCACTCCACCTAGGTGCCAAAAAGTGAGAAACCATACTCAGGCATTTTACCGGAAAAGTTTATTGTTCTGGTAAATAATTTATATATGTTCAAAGCAGAAATCACCTTTTGATGGCATATGACTCTATTGGAGAAAGCACCCAACTGCAATCCGCTCCAGGTGGTTGGTATGCCCTTTTGAAGGACCGGTGATATGAGGGTGATAGGAGTTCTTAGGCATCAGAGTGGGGTCTTACAAATATTGGGGAAATGACCTTATCTGTAAGTTTTATCTCTCCACTAAAACAAACCATGTTTTTTCTGGCCTATATTTAGCCACACAGCTTGGTTAACACCATGGAACCACTCTGCACCAGGGCACAAGCTTTATTGCTAAAGTCCCTTGCTTTCCTTTGGAAAGCTCAACTCATGTTAAGTGCAATGATGCGAACTTCAGCATGGGTAGCACAAATATTCTGATTACAGAAACTCAGCAATCCAGAAAGCCATCATAGTTGTGTAACTGCCATCTGTATGAGGAAATAAAAATGATAGAACAAGGCACAAATGAGATAGTATAGGTTATCTGAAATGTAACCAGAGGGTTAATAAACATCGTTTGAAAGGAAAACACTATTCACTAAAGGACAGACGAGATCCAAAGATATTCTCAAAGCATCTGATTTCAAATAAGTTTTGAAGGTTCAAATCAGTTTCATTAACACCCAAGCCACTTGGAAACTGGGCTCCTAAATCACTCTGGCATTTGAAAAATATCACTCTAAGACTATCAGTAGAGCTGTTGCAAAGCTTCCTCTGTGCAACTAGAAGATAAAACAAACACCTCAAGAGTAACATAGAAAGAACATAAAACCACCAAACATAAGTTGAGAAAACGTAGTACGCAGTACCTAATCACCAAATAGCTACTTCATAACTATAGTACTTTATGTTTCATTTAAAGAGCTGACACCCTGAGAAGGTGAATTAGGAAAAATTCCTATGAAAATTAGTTGCTGAATGAGTCAATTACTTTGAAGCTCCATCTCAGAACTGACTGGGGAGGTTACAGAGAGTTTGAGAATTGCATTTTCTTCTTCTGGGTCTACAGCAATCCCAATAACCAGGGAACTGGGAAGCATTGAGTGTTCAACATCATAACGTCAGAGAACCCAAGAACACTAATAAGTGGAACCTCATCACACCCCTCTGAGCTGTACAGTAGAGGTATTTGCATGCTTAAAATTAAGCATGTGTGTAAGTGTTTGTAGGACTGAGGTCAAAGGTTGCAACAGCAGCCAAGGGAATACCTGCCCAACCTCTTCAAGGCAAGGATATTTTGTTTGTAAAAGGATATTTTAACCTTCAGAGGCCATGGACTACGTAGTGGTAATGTGCCCTTTAACTTCTCCAGATCAAATGTTTATACAGGTGCTCTCATTTCCTGAAAGAGGAGCAGAGGTTTGAATATTACACAAACACTATTAATTTAAATATTTTCCCCAGTTTCTGTTTCATGCCATTGCAAGTAACTATATTTATCATTTTTACTCAGATCCACGCATGTAGCATAAGATTTAGAAAATGCCTATTGTCATCTGGTGGAAGTTATTAGAGTACATGTATAGGAAAGCACCTTGGTTGCTGTCTGAGTTGAATTCTAGAGGTTATAACAATGAAAAATTTCACAGGGAAAAGCTCTGAAATTTCCCCTAAGTATTCTAACGTAATCGTAGTGCTGCAGTGGCTGCAGACTGAGTGAAAAAGACCAGAGGTTCCAGGACTGGGATTCATTTCTGAGACTGCCTCCAAGGGAGTTTCCTTGTCCCAGTTTGGTGGCAAGGTTAACAGTCTGAAGCGGGAACACCACCCTTCTATGGGAAAAGTCTCAGCTACAGAAATCTTTCAATTGCTTCCTCTCTGCCTGCTTGGGGTTGATAAAATCCCTGTTTTTCACATCTCTTGGCAATGACCTGCTTTTCCATCTCAGGACAACCCCGTGTCCAAGCCAAGATTCTCCCTCTGGATTGCTACCACCATGGAGTGCAGTGTGGGGCTGTGCAGAGTGAGTGTTAGTTGCTGCATTTGCTCTTCTTGTAGATTCATTTAGCTCAAGTCTGGAAAGCACACAGACATAAAAATACTGAAAAATCCTTCACGTGAATGATTTCACATCCGCCCGTATGCTCAGAGCCAATTAATTAGTGAGATGCAATTCTGGCTGCCACCTTGCCAACTTTAGACCATGTCTCAGTTGCTCAGATAGGTGATTTAAAACAGATGCTTAGAAAAGGATTGTGTGAAACACAAAAGTCTTGTTTGCTGTGCTTCGTTAGCCAGGCTGAAAGTTAAGGCAAGCAATAATGTGTTGAAAAACATGGACAAACCCAGTAGTGCTTTTCTCAGGTGATAAGTGAGAAATGAGAGTCCTCCAGAAATTGCACTGTGGGAAATTTCTTCCATTTAATCTGCAATCTGGGTCAATTTCTGGAGTGTCTTCCCATATCAGCCTGGAAATGTGAAACCTTTGAGTAATGTTTGTAACCCACACACAGGATACCAAAGTGTTTGCTGCCCTCCCAAAAGCTCACAAACCAGAGGATGGGGGAGAGGCTGTTAAAGAATGTGGAGGCTAAAAATACCACACAAAAGACCAAGACACAGGTTTGTTGGGAAGAACAGTTTAGTTTTGATATGGGGTAGAGATTTCTGCTTCCACAACTGCTGACAACCTGCCCCATACCAGGTAAGAGCTGGAAGGTGGCTGGACACGGAGTTCTCCATATCACTTTGTCTCTGATGAGACTTTGAATGTTTTGGAGAGATCTCATTTTCCTTAGCTCTCTAGAGCCCAGGTGCCATACAGAAAATATTAGGGTAGCATGGCTCAGTCTAAAAAACCATCTCTGAGGAAAAACCATGGGCTCCTCTTTGCTAAACATCTTCCATCTGAGCAACAGCAGATGGGTTTCTAATTAACAGTTTTTGTCTGAAAGTTAGAGTATTCCGAATGTCATATATATCAGTGATGTTTGCCGTAGATTTTGTATTAAATATCTGTTTACTAAGAAATTATAAGGTACCCTCTGAGGATGTCTGAATGAGAGAGACTTTGGTTGATGCTACATCCTAATGGGAGGAACTTAGTGTCCAAGAAGATCAACAGCATCCTGGCTTGTATCAGAAATTGTGTGGCCAGCAGGAGGAGGGAAGTGGTTGTGTCCCTGTACTCGGCACTGGTGAGGACGCACCATGAATACTGGGTTCGGTTTTGGGGTCCTCACTACAAGAAGGACATTGAGGTGCTGGAGCGTGTCCAGAGAAGGGCAATGAAGCTGGTGAAGGGTCTAGGGAACAAGTCTTGTGAGGAGTGGCTGAGGCAACTGGGGTCGCTTAGCCTGGAGAAAAGGATGCTGAGGGGAGACCTTATCACTCTCTACAACTCCTTGAAAGGAGGTTGTAGTGAGGTGGGGGTTAGTCTCTTCCCCCAAGTAACAAACCATAGGACAAGAGGAAATGGCCTTAAGTTGCTCCAGGGGAGGTTTAAACTGGATATTAGGAAAAATTTCTTCACTGAAAGGGTTGTGAAGCATTGGAACAGGCTGCCCAGGGAAGTGGTTGAGTCACCATCCCTGGAGGTATTTAAAAGACATGTAGATGTGGTGCTGAGGGACATGGTTTAGTGGTGGACTTTGCAGTGTTTGGATAACAGTTGGACTCCATGCTCTTAAAGGATTTTTCCAACTTGAATGATTCTGATTCTATGATTCTATATGAATAGAACATGAATATAAATATAAGTATGTATCAGCTGAACCTGTAAGATAAAGAGACAGTGTTCTCATATTTTCATAGATGAGCAGGCCCTGGACAGAATGTGAAGATGTTTTAGAGCCATGGCATTGGAAAGTTTCATGGCATTGGAACATGCTGAACTTACTGGAGGTTCAGAAGGAATATATTATTCCAGTTTCTTGTTTCCAGCCCCTTATAAAATTACATGTCTGCTGAGATCTGCTCTATGATGGCAGCCAAGACTATTGCAGTATGCCTTTTTGGCAGTTAAATGTTTCTAGCATTGCCCATTTGGTTAATGGAAAGCCAAAGCTGAAGTCTTCTCCAAGAGACAGAAAAGACTTGGAGCTTTCTGATTTCATAATTATTTTACAAACAGTATGTCCTTTCTCTCAACACAAATGAAAGGGAGGCACTTCTTATTCAGGCAGAGTTGGAGCTTGTCGTCAGGCTATACGTACTGCAGGTCTCGTGCTACTCATCCTGTCATGATGAACTTCTTATTTTCATGGCTTTGCAAAGTTAGAGTGTCCTAACATCTCATTAATACAGATTTCTGGAGGCTGTTTATTCATTAACAGCATAAGCCAAGCCCAATGAAAACCACTGATTTTCACAGTGTAGGGGTCAGCCTATAAGTGCGTTATGATATAGAGAAGAGCATTAGAAATAATTTGAGACAGGTCACTTCAAATGAAAGATCACCCTACCTCTAGAGCACCTCTGTGGTCTAGACAGGCAAATTCTGTTCTCCCTTAGAAAAAGAGGTAGAAAAGGGAAATGGGGATTTTGAATGAGACATTTGAATTTACCAAATTATCCTCCAAGAAACAGGAAGTGCAATTTACAGATGTATTTGGGGATGTAAAATCAGCCTTGACTGATCATATGGGGAAGCCCTCCATTTACAGATACTGCAACTGTGATGCTATTTTGAAATGTGACTCTTTGTGGTGGACTTCTCTCTGCACAGCATTTAGGTTGCTTTTTGAACTTGTTGAGTGAATTCCGTAATATTTCATTATGCCCAGGATCCTGTAAATCTATTTAGTGTGTTAGTAGAAGTGTGATATTTGTGGGATGGTTATAAACTCTGAGACATGCTTTCTTTTTCTAGCTTGTTTCTGATGAGCTTAGAGATAGATCTTGGTTTTTAGAAATGGTAGTTCATGACTTCAGATATCCTCTTAACTGACTCACGCTTTTTGTGTGTGTGTGCAGAATGACTGAGTCAAGGCTCCAAAACCACAACACATTTGGCTAAAATACAAACCAAACCAGACCTTCCAGAGATACCAAAATCAACAATGAAAGCTTCATTATCCATACAAATGATAATAATAACAATAATAAAAATTTTAAAAACCCCAGAATTAAAAATAAGGGAAGAAAACCAAGAAACAGTGTAGTAGTATGGCTAGATACTGAGTTAGAAGATAATCTTAGAAGGCCTGGGAAATTAAAGGAAATTTTACCTCAATTTTCAACATGATCAATGATACAAAGTATGATGACAAAGTCAGAATAACTAACCAGAGCACATGGATGGAAAAGGAAACCACGATATCAAGGCCAAACAATAACTTCAAAAGCCTTGATAAACTCCAGTTGGGTGTGGAGAGGCCAAACAGGAAACACATCAAGAAACATAGGAAAATCAAGATCTGAGCAACTACGAATTTGCTACTCTGACTTCAACGGTATGTTACAACTATAGGAGGAAAAACATGAAGAAAAGACAAGTGACTGAAAGGATGAAATACAACATGATTCTATAAAAGGCTGAATGTCAAAACAAAATCTGTCATTTTTCTTCAGTAAAATGTTTGATTTTCTAAGTGAAGAAAATACGGATATCATTACTGATATCGTTTGATCTGGACAGGCTGGATCAACAGGCTGAGGCCAACGATACGAGGTTCAAAAAAGCCAAGTGCTAGGTCCTGTACTTGGAACATAACAACTACTGGCTTGGGGAAGAGTGGCTGGAAAACTGCCCGGCAGAAGGATACCTGGGAGTCTTGGTCAACAGCCACTGAATACGAGCCAGCACTGTGCCCTCGTGGCCAAGAAGGCCGGCAGCATGCTGGCTTGCATCAGCAGTAGTGTGGCAGCGGGAGGAGAGAAGTGATTTTGTCCCTGTAGTCAAGTCGGCACTGCTGAATACTTGAGTACTGTTTCCAGTTTTGGGCCCCCTCACTACAAGAAGGACATTGAGGTGCTGGAGCGTGTCCAGAGAAGGGCAATGAAGCTGGTGAAGGGTCTAGAGAACAATTACGAGGAGCAGATGAGGGAACTGAGGCTGTTTAGCCTGGAGGAGAGGAGGTTCAGGGGAGAGCTTATCACTCTCTACAACTCCTTGAAAGGAGGTTGTAGTGAGGTGGGGGGTTAGTCTCTTCCCCCAAGTAACAAATCACAGGACAAGAGGAAATGGCCTTAAGTTGCTCCAGGGGAGGTTTAAGCTGGATATTAGGAAAAATTTCTTCACCAAAAGGGTTGTGAAGCATTGGAACAGGCTGCCCAGGGAAGTGGTTGAGTCACCATCCCTGGAGGTATTTAAAAGACTGTCAAGGGTTAGGGCTGGGCTGGCCGCTAGACAAATGACAGATGCTCTCTATTAACCCCTCTCCCTTCTCAAAGAGGAAGAGATGGTAATAAGGGAGAGAGTTATGAACTGGAAAAGAAAACTAAAACTGCTTTAATGAAAATAATAATAATAAAAAAATTATATGAATACAAAACCAATACTGAACCCAAGCCCACTGACTGCAATTACATCACCATCACCGCTGATGCTGAGGGCAGACACTGAGGAAGTCCCAGACAGAACTCAATGGCAGATGGGAACCAGATTCAGGAGCTGGATTCTGGAACTGGATTCAGGAAGGCATGGATTGGGATCAAAGGCAGAACAGACAGAGTCCTCCTCAGACTCTGGCCAGTGAAGAAGAAGAGAGCTTGACTCGTGATCCCTCAGCTTTATACCAAACATGACATCTGTGGGATGGAACACCTTGCTGATCAGTTTAGGGTCACCTGTCCGCTCCTCCCCACATGTGCAGTCTCTAACTCACTGCACCCCCGCCGTGGTACACAGGATTTAGCAGTGACCTTGGTCTGCACAGGAGCAAGTACAAGCCAGAGCCTTTCTGCATCCCAGTCCCTGGTAGTACCTGAAAACATCAAGCACTGTCACTTCTAGAAGTAGACACTGTCTGCAAAAACACGCCATTAACTTCAGACAGTGCAGTGACTTAGAAGAGACTGGGCTGGAAAGCAAAACCACTGAACAGAATTAGTTCTGTTCTAACTCAAACAAGAGCAAAGACTTATAGATGTGGTGCTTAGGGACATGATTTAGTTGTGACCTGGCAGTGCTGAGTTAATGGCTGGTCTTGATGATCTTAAAGGTCTCTTCCAATCAAAACAATTCATTGATTCTGTGCTTAATTTCAGAAGACCAATGTATACATTGCCATGTAGGGAATTTTAATTCAGATAAGGAGATTATTAAAAAATGTTCAAGGTAAGGTGGAGACAACTGATAAAACATGGATTGTTCTGGAAAGGGATGTTGTTGGTGTTATTCTTGAAGGACCAACGTTGAACGTATTAGATCAGCTCCGTAAGTAAAATGATCTGGAGGATGCTAATAAAATTTGACATAGACACAAAACTGAGAATCCACAACACAGAGGGTGTCTAGAATATCTCACTAGATACACCATGTACTAGACTCAGAGAAATTAGATAACATGTTGATGTTGTTGCAAGGTCATGTATGTGGTCCACTACCTGACACAAGTATTATAATCTGGAGGCATTATGGTGAAAATGGTATGAAAGAGAGCCTGGTGATGTGATAAGTCCTAAGAAAACTATGAACTATCAAAGTAACATGGTCTTTATAAAACACAGTAGTCAGAGAAATGCAAAAGTGGAGGAAAAATGCAGTAGTCTACAAGAGACAAGACATTACCATCAAGTTCAGAGAGTTATTAACAGCATTGTATAGAGCATTGGTGAGACCTTAACTGGAGTTCTCTGCTCAGATAAACGTATCTGTTTTCAGCAAAGATGAGTTCACATCAAGGTACTGAAGCACGTGGAGAGTCTTTCTAGTTTACCTTCATCAAATGCAGATTAAGAAAAGATATGACAGTTCTTCGTAAAAATATCACAGAGAACAAATCATAAAAGAAACTTGTTTAAGGTAAACATCAGTGGTGGCAGAATATAAAACTGTTATAAACTGTCCATGAATACAATGGGAAAAGCATTGGAAAAAACTTTCTAAGGGAGACATGAGGGTCTGAAACGGTGTTCAAACAAGCAAAATAAGATCAGGAGTGATGTTCATGGATGATCCAGGGGCTTCTTCTCAGGTCCCGTGTTTTCAGTCAGACTGCACATAGAAGACACAAAAGCTGTTTAATCTGTTTTTAAAGGAGTTTGACTGTGATCAGGCTAACACCAGTATGAATGATTTCTGAGAATGCTTCAGTACACAGATCACCCAAAAGAAAGTGGTGAAACATGTCACTTATTTAAGAAACAGTGTTAGGCCTTTTCCTCCTTCTACAACTTGAAAATAAAAGGAATCACCTTCAAAGCAGAAAAAGTTTTGGGCCATGACCACATTCTGGTCAATCTACTTACATATAAAGTAATTCACATCTCATTGGCGATATGCCAATCTGTGTTCCCACTGTTCTCCTCCACCAAATTCCTAAATACTGATATTCCCCTTATTCTAATTGCAAGTATAACACCTAGAGTTAATGTTCCACTGCCGTAGATGGTATCATTCTACATGAGCAAGAGACTGTAGCAAGGAAATTACCTTGCCCGAAGTGGCAAAGCAAATCTGTGCTGACCCCTGGATGTGAACTGAAGACACACTAATTTCTCATGAACTACTCCAGGTCGTGAGCCACAGGACTAAGAGTGGTAAAGCAGATTTAAGAAGGGTAAAGAGCAGCTGCTAGGTGAATCTCACCCACAAGAGGTGTGAGTTCATGCTCTTTCACTACCACAGATGGGGAATTTGCCCTGGTTGGAAGAAGCAACACCAGTGGGAGGTGAGAGGGTTGTGGGTCAGCCCTAACCCTTGTGCATCAGGCTGGGAGGGCCTTGACATTTCACCTCCATAGGAATGGTGACACAGATTGATCCTGGGCTACAGAAGGAACCAAGGAAAATAAAGATTGCTGAGATCTACATAGACAAGGAGAAATTTAAGAGCAAACAAGCCTGGTCTGGTAAGAGCCAAGTGAAGCAGCCTGAGCAATATTCAGCATGGTTTGCAAGTGTGCAAGAGTGACTGTACCACTCAGAAACAGGGAATAGGAAACCATCCAACCATCACTCTTACACTGGCTCCTCTCGTGCTTTTTGAAACTTTACAAAATCCCAGTAAGCAGTTCCTGGTTCAAAGTGACATCCTTCTTAGATACCTGAAATGTGAACCACAGGTTTCCTACTCACACCCCTGGACATAGACAGGAAAGGCAGTTTCATCTCCGTACACCGTCCCAAAATGGGAGCCATTGCTGATGTTTACCATGTTCCTTGAAGCCTCTGCCCCCATCTTGGGCAGAGACATCACTGGACTCGTGCCGGAGTCTGTCTTTCGTGGGCGAGCCTGGTCCCTCAGCACCTTCACCACTTTCTGGTAACCACAGCAGGAGATATTCATACTAGAACACTCCACTTTGGCTTCTCTTTCATGACCTGGTGCTATCCTGGGTCCCTGGAAAGGTCCACAGGAGCTGTAGTGCCTGATCTCTGCATGTTGCTGCTATGGTGCTTGATACAGCCATCACTGGTTGCCTAAGCCCCTTCTACAAACTTTGGGTGAGGGGAGCCGCTTTCAGGGGGCTCTGCTTGCCTCCTTCATCACCTCACACCCAGTGATACCCACCTCCCTCCCAACACTTCCAGAGTCACTGCCGTTTTCCCTGACAAATGGGATGCCTTGCTCTCAACTACCAACAACTCGTAGTTAACTCTGCCAAAGAATCATGAAATTGCTTTCTGTTTTTTGCTTTTATTCCTTCAGATTTTAAATGAGGAGCACTTCATGCATCCAGTTGGCAGGGACAAAGGGGAAGGCAGCAGCACGGGGAGGGGAGAGGGTCAGGGAACATCTGTTTCACATTTAACCTGGAACCAAACTTTTTTATCATGCTTCTCCAGGCTCGCTTGTATATTGATTCAATTACTAGGCTCTGCTAGTGCAAGAGATTTATATTAAAGCCTCATACAAAGCTATTGTGTTTTGTCACACAACAGGACGAATCAATTACAAACGTGCTCAACATGATCCCTCCCAGTCGTAAGCGTTCGCTGGGGGAGAAGCTGTCTGACCAAGATGCCAGCTGGGCCTTAGCTGATCTCCAGGAAGGTGCGACACATCTGGCTGGCACTTGCTAGCAAGATGATCTGCCATCAGGACATCACCATCACTGTCAGCCCAGGTGCCGCCTTTCTTAGCTCTGCTTCATTAGAGGTTTGCACGGGCTGAAGAAAAAAGGCTGGACACACATGCACAAAGGCCTGGGCTCCTGTCTCAGCAGCTGCCTGGGGATAAAGGTCCCTCAGATGTGCAAAGCAATGGCAGTGCTGGCCCTGGACTGGTGTGACATGATCCTGCTTCCAGCAGCAGGGAGAAGACGGACAATGCAGTCACATCACTAAAAAGGTAAAAGGCATTGAGGGCTGGGTGATACTAGAGGAGGAAAGGGACAGAAGAAACAGCCCTCTGAGTCCCTTTTCCCTTTTCAACCAGCTTCCAAGCAGGGAAGCAAAACAGTAATTGCTTTTTGCAGGACATGTCCCATACTGAAAGCAAATTTGCTGCTTACACCAGAGGCCAGTTCCTGACTTGGCATCTGACTTGCCATGTAATCACAGCCAAAACTTCATAAGCCAATATTTCAGATACAGCTGATAATTTTGGATACTGCCAGACTTCCTAGACCCTCAATGCAAGCTTTCTGCAAAAAATCACCAAAACTGGAGATATCTCAAAATAGCGAGCTTTTTTTTAAGTGTTTAAACCTACCAACTCCTTTTGCAGATACCCAGGAAACCATACAATACCTTATAAATTGCATTGACATATATAAAATATCAACTGATAAATTTAGCACCCAGAAAGCTACTAAACTGCTCAGGAAACCCTGCACAAAAAGCACTGAGGAGCCACAGAACAGATTGCTATAGCTGTGTCAGACATGCAGATGCTCCTCACTTACCCAGAGGTTTCCTACCTATTTCTCTGCACAGGCAGCATTTGCTGCTTCTCAACACCTGTCTTTCAGAATCTTCCTGATGGGACTGTAACCATGAACCTGTTCCTCTCTGAAAGTCCATGTGTGTCCAGTTCCCAGGTACATGCATCCACCTGGGCAAGCGGTACCTCCTCCTGCACAGGCTGTAAGGCAGAACCAGGGCTAAAATTGTGAGGTCTCTTGCAAGAGAGACTGCTTTGAACTTCACTTTTCTTAAGTAAGCACATCCTGAGAGGACCCTGGGGGTACTAATGTATGTCAATAGTAACATTAATGACACTATATCTGACCAAAGTAGACTTTTCAGATGAGTTCAAATGGTCCATTTAACAGCCTTATTCTTTTTTTCAATAGAGAGCCTGAAAGATAAGAGCAAAGACAGGGTTATCCAAGTAAATTCACCTTTTGTCAGACTGATTCACCATGCCTCAGTTTACCTGTTCCTGCAGTGGAGATAGCACGTACCAAGGAACAGCTCCTATCACACAAACTGATGCTGTGAAGCAGATACCCATGGACTTAACCCACATACAAACCTGACTCAGCTCCTCAGCAGAACTTTGTCCTTGTGGGTAAAAGATAATAGGACCCTGTACCCTTGGGAAGGGTTGAAAATATCTGAACAGAAGGAGACTTTAGTGCACAGAGATTCTGAGCTAAAGCTATCTGGCTCATTCAAAGCCAGACTGTAACTAGCTGTGATTAGAGCTCTTACAATGAGCTTTAGCTAATTTGGGGCTTTTTGGAGATCCTTTTATTCAAGTGACATGCAAAGAATGGTAGCAGCTGTGTGTTGCCCTGTGTGTGCTGTGAGCCAGCCGGATGCAAGCCAGCTGCAGCCCAGAAGCCTTATAGCCACATTATCTTAATGCTGGTTCTAAGTTATTATACCTTATTTCTCAGCAGGGCTTTGCTGGTTGATCATCCTGTTAATGTGGCTACGCAGCTTCCTGCTCTGTCACCAGCTGGCAGAGAGCATGGGTAAAACAGGCTCTCTGCTGAGTGTGTTGGAGTTTACGTGTGTACCCCACAGGTCCCCACCTGCAAGGGTGTCCCCATGACAGACCTGAGGTCTGGGGGCAGCTCGTAGCCCCATGCACTAGCATTAAACAAGTAACGTGGACACAATTCCTCCTGACAAACAGCGCCTGAAGTATCTTGTGCAGCTACCAGTGAAGTTTGCACCACCGCAGTCTTACATGTCATCTTCAGTTCACCGAGTTAAATCTAGCTCTGGTACCTCTGCCCCTTTGAGCACAAATAAACACCACTGGATCATGGTTACTCTGCAAAAGGATTTCTGTCTTCATCCATGATACAAATGGAGCATCATGGAAACCCTTGAAGATGAGTTTCTTGTCATCAAATGGACAGGGCATTCCCTTCATTGAGAAATTACAGTTTCTTCAAAACACAGGGAATACAGCCCAGCATCAAGCATCTACATATGACCTGCATGTGAAAGGCAGGAATGGCAGAAATAGGACTTCTGAATTCAGGATTTGTGACAAAGAGTTCTGAAGGTACTCAGAGGAGCCATACCGATATTTTATGCATTTCTATAACTAGTGTCTGTGAACTTATTTTTTGTTACTTTCTGTACATCTGTTTAAAATAAAGAGCCTTTGTTGGAAAACCATGTATCATAAGTTGATATGTTAACACCACAGAGATAACCCCTTTTCAAGTCAAATCGTTTCAAAAGTTTATACTCATAGAAAAAGATAAGTGAAATATGATCAGGGAAATTAATTTTGATTTATTGCTGCTTGATTATCCTCAGTTGAAAGGTATCCACACTCCAGAAATTCGTAGTTTTGCACTGATGGCTGATTAGTGTTGGATATTTTCTTTTCTACCCGAGTCATCTGGTTCTACTGTACAAGAAATGTGAATTTACTAGTGAATTATCTCACACTTCCTGTGTCAAAATAATAATTTGCAATGGACACTTAAAACTAATTAGAGCTGGTGGCAGAAATCTCACAATTCTTGAGAGCAGACAGCAACTTTCTTGTAACTGGGTAGCTCCGCAAAAATATTATCTCAGTGCCAGTGTCTGTTATAAAGAAAAAGAAGTTTTAAGAATTATTAGGAAAAATGAAAGCAGAATCCATAACTCTGCCACTGTGTATGTCTATGCAACTGTGTCCTGAAAGTCGTGTTGTGTGGTCTCCTGACATGCCAGCCACAGGAAGATGTAATAGACTGGAAAAGGTTCAGAAGAGGATAATAAAAGGTAATAAAATGCATTCAAGATGCACAGGACAGCTTCTGTACAACCAGTACCTAAGAGATGTGGCAGTCTTCATCCTGGAAAAAGACAGCCAGAGGGGATTTGATGGGACCCTACAAAGTGAGGATGAATGCAGATTGAATAAACACTGCCTGCTGAATACACACAGGACATAGAGGACACAAAATGAAATTAGCTGCAAGCAAGTTCAGACCAAATGAAGAACATTTTTCCTAACACCAGAAGCTGTTTAATCTGCAGAGCTCCTTGCCATGGATGTCACAGGTGCCAAAAGATCACATATCTTTATAAGGAGACTGGAGAGATTCATACAAAAGAAATATATCAAAGGCAATTATATATACAAATGGTCCCTCTGGCCTGGCAGGACAACGAGCTGTTAATTGCTGAAGACTGGGAGGACATTTGAGAAAATATATCTCAATTTTTACCATATTTTCTGTAGTTTTCTAGCTGCATCCATTTGGCACCATCCAAGACAAAATACTGGGCTAGACTGCTGTTTGCTCTGGCCCAGTATATCTGGTTTTAAGTCTTGATAGTGAGCCTGAAAAACTAGTTAAACTGGGTACCATCATTCTGAGGGAGCACTTGTGAGAATATATTTACCCAGAAACCAGGCAGACACAGCAGCAAGGCTGAGATCCTGCCACTCACATAGCACTTTCATGGGGATGCCCAGGCACTGCTGCATGATGAACGTGCAGCTCAAGCCATCTCTTTCCTGCAGGACATCTGAATCATTGCCTGGTGCATAGGATAGATGTACACATATCACCCAACATTGGTCTTCAACTAAGTGAGAGCTCCCCAGATCTTTTTTGGACACCAAATCGCCAATCATTCAAATTGTCTAAATGCTGGTTTACTCCCTGGTTCTTTTTTGCAGTGAACCAGCCAGAAAAGAAGCATGCAACTTAGAGGTCTGAAGAAGGTTGAAACTAAGGACCTGTCCTACAGTGGATGAGGCTGCAGCAGGTTCATTTCCCTGTGCTTTACAAAGTTCTGCAGTGCTCTTCAGCTGGCTATGCACCTTCATGTCACATCTCGGGACATGCAGCACAACCTCTTGTTTATATGCTATAGCTTATTTCTGGTAAGCTGCAGCACAGCTACCATTGTCATGGAAACTTCGCACTGTGAGGGGAAAATAAAAAGAAAGAAAAACAAAAAAAAAAAGGAATACCAGAATCATAATTTTGTCTTAGAGGACACTATATGGAGCCCACAGGAGACCAAGAGCCAAGTGCAAAGCAGAGAGCATGGTGCCCTGGCGGAATCAAATGCTCTGAGCAGTCTGAGCACAAGCAGCTTGGCCTGAAGATCAAGGACGGTGTCCTGGAGAGGAATTGTTTAGCAGAATTTATGTAGGTGATGTTTACCCTGAGGACAAAAATCACCCTTGGAATAAAATCTGTTTTCACTCTAAAAACTTCATCTGCCAAAAGAAGTCTGAGGATCACCCAAATGTTGTCTTCTGACCATCATTAGCTTCAGCTTCTTCTTCCTGGCCACAATGAATTCAGTCTATCTGTGACGTACCATAAACCAGTTCCACACAGATTCTGGGGTGATTCTACTGGTTGTGTAACACAGAGATGCGCTTGTAGAAATTAAGAGTATATAACCCCCGTAAAATCAGCCAGAGCAGTCCCACTGCGGCATAACCCAGGTGTGATCCCAACATCCGGAACACGCTACCAGCAAAGAGCCTAATTATAGCTCCTTTTCCACTGCTTGGGAGCTTGGAGTTTCCTGACAAAAGATCTCCTCTGATAGCTTAAAACATATCAGAGGAGTTAAAGACAGTCTGACTGTAGGAGACTGTGCAGCACTCAAAAAAATGTGCTGCACAATATGAGAGTCAAAGGTCTAACAGAGCCCAGACAGCCCATCAGGAAACACAAGCCGATTTCAGAAGCCAGCGTTGCAAAGGGAAAGGTCACAGGCACCACTGTCCTGGTTTCAGCTGGGATGGAGTTAATTTTCTTCCTGGTACCTGGTACAGTGCTGTGGTTTGGTTTTAGTCTGAGAACAAGGTTGATAACACCCTGATGTTTTAGTTGTGGCTAAGTAGTGCTTACCCTAAGTGAAGGGTTTTCAGTTTCCCATGCTCTGCCAGCGAGCAGGTACAGAAGAAACTGGAAGGGAGCACGGCCAGGACAGGTGACCTGAACTAGCCAAAGGGATTTTCCATACCGTAGAACATCATGCTCAGGATATGAACTGGAGGGAGCTGGCCAAGAGAGGCCGATCGCTGCTCGGGCATCAGTCAGCAGGTGGTGAGCAATTGCACTGTGTGTAACTTGCCATTCTTGGGTTTTACTTCTCTCCCTTTTTGTTATATTTCTTCTCATAACTATTATTACTATTATTATTGCTATCATGGTTATATTTTTGTTGTTACTGTTATTAGTTTAGTTAGTTTAGTTTTTAATCTGACCTTATCTCAGCCCATGAGTTTTACTTCTTTTTTTCCAATTCTCTTCCCCGTCTCATTGGGAGGGGGGAGGAGTGAGTGAGCAGCTGTGTGGTACTTAGTTGCTGGACGGGGTTAAACCACGACAGCCATCCCGGCAGCCACCCCATTACCCCTCCGCATCCAGGTACTCTTTTACACACTTGGGTCAGACGCAGGGAAAAGGGAGAGGGAGAAATGGTGTCTGTGTCCAAGGGTGAACTCATGTATTCAAAGGTTTGTCAGGGTGCTTTCGCCAATAGGTTACCACACCCTCCCACATGAAAGAACCGCACTGAAATTCATGCCAATAACTTTTGGCCGAGGGCTGACGTAGCACTTTGCTCTTTCTCTGATGTGATATGAATAAGCAAAGTGAGGTGTTGAAGTGCCTCAGACACTGCAGCATGAAGGATAACAAGGCCCCCTTTTTTGTGTGTTACGGTATGCTCTGACATATGGTACTGAATGTACTTGATTATTACCTAAATTCTGTTAATTTCTGGGAATCACTAAGGAAGCAGGCTTCCAGCTAAGATCCTTATCCTTATATACCCCTGGAGCCAGCCACTTTAGTAATATTTTTCAGCAATACAGTAAGGAAAGAGTTCCTTATATGAGCCACTGGACTACCCTCAGTATTCTGCCTCACCTCTTACTTGCCTCCAATAAAATCCCTACCTGGGGAGAGAGAAAAGAAAGGGGGAAACGGGAAAGCCAGAGGTGAATGGCTTTCCCAGGCTGAATCCCACTTCCTCCAGCTGCTCGCTATGGACTGGAGCAGATGATCCCAAGCTGTGCTCGGCTGGTTACTTCATAGCTGTGCAGTGGAGGTACAGAGGCAGACAAAGACCACCCTCAAGGCATGAACGTTATCTGGAAATACTGGTGTGGGCCACCTTAACCAGGTCTCACAAGTCTCAGTGTAAAACTGATGAGCTAATGCCGGGATGGGCTGGCAGTCTGTTCTACACCAGGGGTCTGTGGCTGTCCCCTTAACAGCTGCATGAGCCAATGCTCAAGGCAGCTCTGGAGACCATATCCACAGGTGTATTGTCTCTCCAGCAGAGGGGTAGGGGCTAGGCAGTGGCCTCCAGAGTCCACTTGGTCTCTGAGGCACATCACCATCTCAACTCCCTTTATTCCTTTGTGTTTTCCTTTGTGCCCAAATCTCTGACCTTCAATTCCTCATTGAAGACGTGCAAGAGAGGTGTCATACTACAGGCAGAAGAAATAATTTCTGAAGCGCTAATAAAGCAATGGGTCATAATGTGCTTTAATGGATAAACAAAACCTGTCTGCATCTCCCAGCGACTGGAAACTTATCTCCACTAGCTCAGGGACATGAGGTCTCAGATATCCTGACTCCTGTAGTGCCTGAGGACTGTAGACATTTTGTCCTTCTGGACCCCCTCTTAGCTCTTCACAGCCTTCCCAAAAGACCTTAGACCTCAGACCTCCAAGAAGGAGGAAGTAGAAACATTATCATCAGTAAGAGCTCAAAACAAGACTGTAGAGAGACATCTGCCACCTTTGTTCTCTACTCCAGTGGATGTCACTGCCTCTGAAAACAAGTTGGTGGAAACTAGAAAACTAACAGGGATTTTATTTTCCTGGCAGAATGGTTTCTGCTCCAATCTCCTATCCCACATTGATTCTCATTTTTGTCTCCCACTGGCAGTGTTCTCCTGCTTCTTGTCCTCATTCTTGGTGTTTCCGGAGTCCTGCCCCTTCCCTGCTAGACAGCAGAGACCCAAAGTAAATACATAAGCTCACTGAATTAATAAGGGAAGTGACCGGACCTAGCAAGACAGGCACCTGTCACCTTGGTGGCATCTGTTGGGCTCACTCCACTCCACGTCGAGCACTGCTGCGTGCTCAGACCATGAGGTGTTTAAGGCAGAGATTATGTCTTCTGAAGTTTGCACAGAGGTGCTGACTGTGGCCTTTGGGCAGTGTGAACATTAAATAAGAGCCTTGTACTAGAAAACATTCCCACCTGGAGAAGTTCAAAGAAAAGCCTCCTTGTACAAGTGAAATTCCTCTTGGTGCATAGGCTGTTTATTTAACAGAGCCTGGCAATGAAAGCGAATTGCTGTGCAAGAACAAGCAGAGACTTCCTATTGCTCTCCACCTGCCATCCCACAGCCGGATCCACTAACACATGCCTGCTGTTTTACCAGCCTGGGATAGGCGATGAAATGGGGCCTTTTCTGCACGTGGAGGTGATCCTGCAACTTTGAGAAACGTGAGGAATCACCCGTGAGGAGAAACCAGCGAAAATGTTCATGCAAAGGTCCAACAGCTATCATTCATACCATATGGGATGCATTACCATTTCCAACAAAGACTGATACAAGTACATGCTGCAATAAAATTTTTGGCATAAATTATTTTTGAAAATCTAGTGGAAAAATAATTCTTCTCCTACCCTTTCATTTCTACAGGTTGTTGACAGCAATCCATTTGTTCTTTACAGTCTTGTACGAGAGTCATAAAAAGGAATTGAAGGAGGAAGGAATGGATTGTCTTACTGAACTCACAGTAACCAAAACTTAAGCAAAAACCATTCACTCTTTCCTGTTTCTCTTATTCCCCCAGTACTGGCTGTACATATAACACATTAAAGGAGATCTGTTTACATGATTGCATTTGTGCACACACATTACACCTACTATATAAAAGCAATGCCTGGAAAAAAGCAGTGCTGTATTTTAAGC
Organism: Bucorvus abyssinicus; assembly: GCA_009769605.1. NCBI lineage: Eukaryota > Metazoa > Chordata > Aves > Bucerotiformes > Bucorvidae > Bucorvus > Bucorvus abyssinicus. The sequence goes on from CM020033.1 coordinate 22,588,032, forward strand.
CTTCTGTGATGACTTTCTTCTTGAGTCTCTGAATTTCTGGTTTCACCATGTGCAAAATGAGATACGTGCCCCCTCTTACTGAAAATTGCTTTGAGATGCATGGATGAAAAGTGCTGTATATGTTCTTCTGACTGCGGGCAGTTTATTTGTTCCCCTAATAACCAGTTCCCTCGATGAAGAGATTTTTATTAAGATCAATAGGAGAGCAGGGAGGGGCGGAGCAAGGCATTTAAATTGGGGTAGGATGTTTAAAAGTTAAATTAGTCCATGCCCCTGTAGTATAACATGCAGGAAAAGAAATATTATTTCAACAGGTGCATTTTATATATCACATGCACGTGCACTTTCACTGCTTGAAGCCCCTCTAGTGAAATTCACCTGGGCAGCAAATGAGCCTGTAAAGTTACATTATTAATTTTCAGGCTAGCGTTCCCATTTAGATAATCAGCATCATGCCTTAGTAATTTACTCAACGAAGCCGATTCAGCAAAATTGCCCTTTTTACGGCATATGTACCCCATATGTGAAGGCTGGATCTATCCTTTCATTCCAGCATAGTAAGAGCATGTTGCCAAGATGATGTAAACGCAAGGCTTACACTAATCAGTCATGATGCACCACCTAAGAATTTGACTAGAAGCTGAGCACTCTTTTTATATTTATATGGTGTATATTCTGCACATGTTAGAGCGCATGTAATAAAGCAACATGGTGCTCATAATCAGACATAGTGCATGTTGAACTGCACGTGCAGGTTTCATGTACCATCATCAAAGGAGAAGTCTGTACTGTGCTTCCGCTGCCTAGCCACATCTGGGCTGATGTACAGTGGAGAAAGCGTGAGGAAGATCAGGGACAGACCAGGGATCCTGTGGGACAGGCACTGGCTCTTCTAGCAGCAGTATTCAACTCATCTGGGGACAATCAGTCACAAACAGGATCCACAGAATGGAAGGTGGCTAAAATAGATGGCAGTATTTAATGTGCCTTAACAAACATATGGCTGTATATGAAACATACTGTATTTGGTATTTAGCCATGGACTGAGCAAGCCATGGTGTCCACAGTTGCAAATTGCAAGTTTGTAGTCTGGTCTTCAGATGTTCAGTCCCTCTTCTGACCTAAAGTCAGTCATTTAAATATAGATGTGCAGATGAAGCCATCCCTCTGGATGTCCTTCACACCGAGTGAACATAGAGAAATACAGTCAGAGTGAGATGCATTCTGATTTTCAACGTTTGCCTTATGATGGGATGAATTATTCTCTAAAGGAGCCTAGCAGTCTCCACTGACTGTAAGTAGAAAATGAACTGAAGTTCATTTTCTAAAGTAGAAAATGAAATTTTAGATGGATGAAATTAGTCAGGATGAAACACACACCAAGTTGTATCCACTGGGAAAAGTCTTGATACCAGCGTGACTTCACCGGAGCACAAATTTCCAGTTATGCAGAACTAGGGGCAGGTGGGGCTACAGTACAGACAAAACTTCAGTGGTGCTTGTTCAGTGGAAAGTGAGAACCAAAGTCAGCCCAGCTGGAAGATAAACATCATGATACAGAATACTCAATTTCATTAAAAACATTATAGTGGAGAATCACCTTAATTATTAGTTTCTATATTCAAGGTTCACGGAAAGTTTGGAAAGAATTTCAGTTACTCATTTGTTAAATTGCTCTTCATCAAAATGGGTCTCTCATAGAGGAAAGCACCATCCCAGAAGGAAAAAAAGGATAGACTTGGTATAATCTATTTCGTGCAAATTAAACAATGTGGAAAACAGAACCTCCAGGGACAGCCTGTGTGAAGAGGTTACAAATATTGCTTTGACCAGCAGGGGTGATGTCATGGTTACTGTCAGAATTACTAAGATACAAACACTTATTTTCTGGATCATGGACTTACAGAAATATGGTCTTTGTACTGACAGACTCACTTTCCCACAGAACTTCATGAACTGAAGAGTGAACCTTCATAACACTGGAGCAGTCTGCAGCCTTTCTTTCTTTTACTGTATCTTGTAAAAATCTCTTTGTTCTTCATGTTAATATCCTTCTATATATTTTCTGACATTACATCTGAAATGCATTAAAGAATTATTCAAAATTTGGACAGACAATTGCAACAGAACAATTACATTTAAACATTTTTGATCTCAAATGTTTAACAGACCGCTACAACTTCACATCTACATACCAGACAGTCCCACAAGAGTTTCCCTCTTAGATCTTTTATGAACTTCATCATGAGAAATGCACTATATCATTTAGATTCACACTCAACTTGCTGCACAGAAATATATGCCTATAGGCATTTTGCAGATTTAACTGATTTGAGATACAAACGGGTGTACACAAATTTTATGTCTTGTGTGTTGAATCAGCATCCAAGAATTTGAAATAACACAACTGGGAAAAAATTAAGACTGATTTACCCATTTCAAAAACTGATCCCACAGATCTAAAATTTCTTTCCCAAGAACTCCCGGTGTAAGATCCCTTAATGGATTTCAGTATTTTCCATGAGAGCAACACTGGAATTCAAGCCCCCCCAACAGATGTCAACCAGTCCTGGGACGAGAGGCCAGAAAGCGTGATCCAGGGACAAGATCAGCACAAGTAGGGATATCCAGGTCACAGCCCAGACCTCCAGATCTGTGACTGGGCAGGTAGGGAGGGAGAAAGAGGAAAATTCTGTCAGGGTAAATATGGTAAACATCGTTAGGCTGCAGCACTGGTAGTAGATGAATTTGCTGGTAGCAGTTTCTATGATATGTCAGTGAATTCTGCTGAGTCAGTCGTGATCTGACATAAATTCCTACATTATAGATACTGTCTAATCTGTCATACTTAGACAGTCCAGGCTAATTTTTTTTGCTGATTGGTTGCTATGCAACAGAGTTCTGGCAAAACAAATTATGAGGATTTTATTATCTATTACCAAGACATGTTAAAAATGAGAGAAGAAATTAACTCATGGCAAAGCTGCAAACTTACTGTGTCCTATGCAATACTGATTTCCACTGAGCTTATGCTTCTTGAAGACAATCTGGATTTCAAATGCCTTCAGCACGGTGAGACAACCACATCCTGAGAGAGGCAATAAACAGAATCCTTATCACTCCATGTTTGAGCTTCTGTGTTCATAAGCAGTTTCCCTCACCTTAGACTGGCAAATCAAAGTGGGATTGGAGGGCCACGCACATTTCTAAATCAAAAATTATTCAAAACCCAAAAGCGGCCCAACAAATATCTTGTATCCTGGAGGAAGGAGAGGACCCACCAGCTCTACAGCAGCTGGGCCCTGGAGGCAGAATCAGCTTTATAGCTCACAAAACTAGACAAGAATACAGCTATGTAAATTAGTAACCACTTAGTGATCTTCTTCAATGTGTATTTGGTAAGAAATTAATCCATACTTTTTAGAAGTCCATCACCTTTTTAGATCCTTCTTTACTTCTTTGTCCTTCCTTGCTTTTGCAATGACCCGGTCTTGAACAGCCCAGACAATGCTGTATAGCAAAATATGTGCCTCAAAATACATTCCAGCTCATGGGAAGAATACACTGGTGTCATTCAAGTCAGTGATGAAGCTCTCATTTTTTTCTCTATATCCTTAATTCTAAAAGCAGTGGAAAAGACCAAAAGCTGATGCAGGAATAATGGGTCCATCTCCTTGGATGGATGGATACATATCACTCTCAATGTAATACGTGCATTACAGAATTAAAACCATGTGTTCTTTGATCCCAAACTCAAAGAAGTATGTATATGAAGAATATATTAATGCTGTATTCTCCCAACAATCTATTTTCTGGCTGATGGAATATACCTTCCTCACAAGGCGCAACTTTAATACCTTGTCACCCCTAATTCAGAACTGAATCTCAGATTAAAAGCGGTTCAGAGGAAGCAAGAGAATTTGGGTACATTAGTGCTGCCCTTCGTGGTTTAAAAGACGTGACAAAGGAGACAGCCCTGAATTGTCCCTCACAGACTGTGACAAAGAAGGACACCGTGGGTCAAAGTGGCATAGACATCTTTAAATACAGAAAGGATTTCCAATCTGGAAACCATTTTCACAGTACACACTGCACAAAATATAGGTATCTTATCTCATTTATGCTCTCTAGTAACCCAAAATCCCTGAATAATTTCCTCCTTTCTGCAGCACAAGCCAAATTATCATGATGTCAAATGAAGAATACAGATTTTGACTGGCACTGTCAGGCCTCTGGAGGAGTCCAAAGACTAACAGAAGAAAGCTCTGAAGTCAACTCTTGGATAATGATGAGAAGGTGAACTCTTCAAAGCGCACACAGCTGTAGAAAGGATGTTTACAAATTAAGGCTGACTAAGGTCAAGGACACCTGCTAGTCAAAAAATGTGTAGTTTTGTAATTAACCAAATATGAGGAATCTACTGGAGCCTCCCTGCTGTGCTTATAAAGTCACACGATGTTCTTCATTCTGATCGTTCGTGCAAAATTAACTTAGTTCAGTTCTGCTTCCTGCTGTCCCATGACGGATCATAAAAATAATGCTAATAGTTTCTTAAATAATATCCATTTTTCTAAGGGTGATAAAAATTTTGTTTACCCTCCGCAGCTGCCAAGGTGTTTTAGTTGGATTTGGATAAATGCTTGTTTGCAACATGAGCGATTCCACTGGGGGAATCCAGCCTGGAAAATTGGTAATTGCATTCTTCCCTCCAAGTCACAGACCACTCCTAGTGCTTTTATGTGTTTTTTCCACTCAGCACTGTCACTTCAGCAACACAGCACTCAAAGACTTTTACCTGTGTAAACAATAAACCATAGCCTAAATACAGAAGTACTTATCTTAATGTCACACTGAATTATAACTCTAACTCAACAGGGTGTGATTTTTCAGTTTCTAAGCTTAAAAAGATAAAAACAGATGAATCAGTTACGATGGGATAAGAAGGGTATGAACCTGCAGTTCACTCTGTGGTAATCATCTATGTGCATAGTCTCACCTCTCGAGTAACTTCCCCAATTTATTTCCCTCAGGTCCTGTAGGTACGAATGTACTACTGGATATCACATCAGATAAACTTCACAGTGGTGAGTTTTTCCAGTGGTTTTGACTTGATTCCCAAGAGTAAACTCCTCTTGAACCAAATTTATTTTCTCTCTGTTGTTATTCAGAGGCATTCTCTTCTATCCACCACCTAGAAGGACATCCTTGAGTCTTGTTTGTAGAATGCTTCCTATTCCTCAAATAATCCTTGCAACTCTTCACAGGAACCTTCTCCAATTTTTCAGCATCAGTCCTCAAGTTCAGACTTCAGAAAAGGAGACTGCAGCACATACACTTCTGCCCATTGAAAGGTTGGCCAATTTTAAGAGTTGAGTATGAAAAATGGAGACACCTAAAACTACTGGACACTTTTGCATACATTGGCCCTATTGACAGATTCAATATACACTAATGTGCATTACTAATATTTCCCCTAAAGTCATAGTTTCACCAGTTTCAGTGGAAGGATAATCAGATTTTCAAGGTCTGGCCTTAAACTCTTTGTGCCAAAAAACTGTAATGAGTTAAAAGAGTTGACACACACTGGAGTTTAGAAAAAGGCATAAGAAAGAGGAACTCCCCTGCCCTTCCTGTTTCAGTTTACTTTAACTGGTGACCATAGTGAAAATAAACTAAATAAGCAGCAAAAACAAATATTCTTTCCCCCCATCACCCAAACAACTGTTGTGTTCTCAGGGTTTGCAAGTAAAAGGAATATGTGTCATTAGCCCAACTAACACAGATGTGGAGACAAGGACAGGCTTTTGGACATGCAAGCTGTTTGCTCTTTATGAAAGCTGGAAGGGCTGTGTTAATTCCCTCCTGCTGTCAGCATTTGCAAGGGGATGTTAATTCCCTGTGTTAATAACTCAGAACTATTATGATCCTTTCTCTGCTTAAAGGCAGTGTGATCGTCCAGCTGCCAAATGTGGCGTCTGAAGTGGAAATTTAGAGGGGAATTCTGGTGTGCAGAAGGGGAAGGAGATGGGAGTCTGTCCTTTGGGCCAAGATACTTGGTTATGATCAGTGCATTATCAAAAAAAGCATGTGGGTGAGTTGATTTGAGCCCGATGAGGAATGCAGTGACCATCCCATGAGGGTACTGGTGCTATCACAGCCAGCCTATTGTTTAGTATATCTATAACATCTTAAAATTCAAGTTGCAAAGTACTCACTGGAAGAGGTGAGGCACCAGCCTTAAAGAGCCATTTAGAGTGTCTTTATTGAACCTGGCTTTGCCTTAGCTGTGGCTCCTGGGAGATCATCCCAGTTCCTGTGGCTCCAGTTGCATTCCAACCCCCTCGGAAGCCCAAGTAGAGGCAGGCAACATTCCATTCCCAGCACCCCTGTCTGGCCATGTAACACACCAACATCCAACCAGGACATCAGAATCCTGAGACAACCCACAAAGTAGACATGCTGAACAGCTTATGCAACTGCTGTTACAGATGTTCCCAGGGTTCTTCAAGCATATTAACATTAAAATATCTTATTGGGCAGGTGCAGAGCAAAGGCAAGGTGAGTAATATTTGAGCTCCACAGTTAAATTTGGAGATGTTGTGACTCTTTCTAGATTTCTACATCATGAAGGATGATGACCCTTTAGCTAGTGAACTCACCTGTGAGTGGTCCAGTTGATTGTCACCAGTTAATAACTGCATTAGTTACCAAGGTTTCTAACATCAGATCTGGGCTCTCACTACACAGCTGATTGCTAGAAGATGAAAACACGTGGCATTTCTTACCACATTACACATATGGACATTCAAAGTTAACTCGCATTTGGAGACTGAATTGAAAAATAAACACAATCTAATCAACTGTGGATTCATGTAGCCTTGGAAATAGCCATGGCTTGAAAGCAGCTGTGCTTTACTTTCAATGCTTTCTGATATGCAACAGGAAGTTATGTCTCAGTTACAAGGAATTTACTCCTCTGCTACATCAGTCAGGACAATCTTCGACACTGTGTATTTGTTGTATTATTTGTGGTGCATCACAGGGCTGCTGATCTGAGAAATCCCACAGCCTCAGCATCAAACTCAACTAATGACAGTGTCCTGCAAATGCTTGCAGAGCAATTGGTGGGTCACCAGCCACTCTGAACTCAGCATGCTTACAGGCTCGGAAGACTTCATTGGGTGCTATCTGGAATCGGTGTTGCAGCCCCTCTTCTGCAGGCATGTCCTAGAACATCTCACCACCCCTTATCAGGTGACAGTGCTGTGTTATTATACGTCAGGAAAAATTACACCTCACCAGAAAATATTGTCCTGAAATAGTATCATAACTGTCTGTCATGCATCTTGCAATTGCTTTTAAGCACCTTGTCCCATTTAGTGCCTGATCTAAGGCTGATAAAATCAGTGAACAGATCACACTTGGCAGAAAGGGGCTTTGAATCTGACAGCTGTGGCTGCCTTACTGCTAGCCACATGGCTGTAGAGATATATGCTCTTCAAGGAAGAAGATACAGAGGGAAGGGAGGCAGGAAGGGAGGGAGGGAGGGAGGGAGGGAGAGAGAGAGAGAGAGAGAGAGAGAGAGAGATACCAAATTAATGAGTGAAAGAAGAGAAAAAGAAAGAAAGAACAAATGAATGGCTGTTTTCCAAAGCTGCTTTTTGATTTAGCATTTTAACAGTATAAAAGCAACTAGCTCCCTTCAAAAATGATATTTATTCTCAGGAGCCTAACTTGTGTTTTCTAATATGCTGAGGAAATAAAGTGTGCTTCAAGAAGAGAGCTGAGGTTGGAAAGGCGAAGGGGGATTTTCTCAGGGAAACAGTAAGAACCAATTGCAACAACAGCTCCCAACTTTTTCCATTTTTACCCTTCGGGAGTTTGTGAGCAGTGATTTAAATCCCCTCTTAAGGAGCCCACACGGTGTAGCTGAGGGTCTGCAGACCTCACAGAAGGAGACACCCGTATGTTAGTGCTTTACCATTTATCACTCACTGAGTAGGAGATGGAGGTTACCCCAGTTTACTGAGGCCTCATGAAAGGGTCTCCAGCGCACTTGGTCTCTACTACAGGACTGTGTTTATGTAGTAATCATAGCCATGACAGCTAATTGAGTTTTTCCAATCAATCACACTGGAAGTTTTGTTTGTTTTCCTGTGCTAGGGAACAGGAAGGTTTTACCCTTTTCTAAACAGTGAGAAAGAAATGAAGGACATTTTTCAGGCACAAGTTGAAAATCAGTATTTACGAAGAGTTCAATTAGCAAAAATACTACTTACTTTAAGTTAGAGTCTGTATGTAACGACACCGAGTTTTATCTGCACTTTATGGTAGATAATCAAAAGAATATAGTAACAGAAGTCAGTTCCCCTTCAGTTGATACATGGGAGATAAAATAGATGTTACGAAGTCACTCCACAAGCTGGAAATAATTGTCAGATTGCTCGAGCACTGCTCTCTAATGGTTATTGGGCCATACAACCTCTGGCATCAAACAAGAACCAGGCAGCTGATGGCAGCCGGGAGTATCCAGGTTTGGTTGCTGCAATGGGGAGAAGGAATCCTCTTGTTCAGAGAAATCACACCAGAAAGGACAGGAGCCCCTGAGATAAGGAACTGTGTTTTGCCTTTTCTCTGTGCCTTTGCCGGATTAATTAGTGACTCTGATGGCCAGCTAAAGAAAAGCTGACACAAGGCTGGGGCGTGCTCCAAGCCTACGCATAAGCAACTCCGCAGGTTAGTCACCATTCTGAGTTACTGGTCTACAGGATGAGGCAAGTATTCCAGCTCATTGCGTCACTCAGTGGAGTCATACTTCTCTTTTCACTAAAATACTAGCACAGACCGTGTTGAGATTTCTGTTGTTACAGTTTACACTAATATTTCTTATATTTGTCTGTTCAGTGCCAAAATTTCTCACTACATGAAATTAGGGTTTTGAAAACAGTTCCTATCTAACTTTATGACTTACTAAGAAATAAAAAAGGACAGTACATCCCAAAATGCTGCATGCCAATGTCCTGTGCACAACAGACTTACTCTGAGTGGTAAATATCTATCAGGAACTATGCTGATACCATTCCTCCTACCTCAGGGCAGGGAAATGGACTAAATCATTGTCCTGTTTTCAGCTGGGATAGAATTAATTTTCTTCCTAGTAGCCAGCATAGTGCTGTGTTTTGGTTTTAGTGTGAGACTCATGTTGATAAGGCACTGATGTTTTAGTTGTTGCTAAGTAGTGCTTATCCTAAGTCAGCTGAATTGTGCATCACTTGTCTTCTTGGGTTTTATTCCTCTCGTCTTTTTGTTATCTTGTTTTTGTTATCTCGTCTCTTTGTCTTTTTGTTATCTCCCTTTTCATTACTGTTATTTTTTTTAATCTCAATTATTAAACTGTTCTTATCCCAACCCACAGATTTTACTTTTTTTCCAATTCTCCTCCTGATCCCATGGAAGGGGAGGGGTGGGGAGGAGTGAGCGAGTGGCTGTGTGATGCTTAGTTGCTGGCTGGGGCTAAAGCACAACAGTCACCTGATTTCCAGTTTTCTCTGTTAGCGGATCCCTGAACAAATAGCTATGGGAGTGTGCCTTCTGTAGAGCAAATTTAGGTACTGTGAAAGCAGGATTGTCTGACCTTTCACAGGCCATACAAAAAATCATTTATGCTCCCATTTGCCAAGATATGATGAACCACAGCTGTAAATCATCTGTACAAAACAGCCTATCAAAGTCCCTTCCCACCTTATTGTAGGCATTTCAAATAAAACTTTTTCTAGACGATCCAAAGGTTTATCATAAAGAAAGCTACAACCTGCAGATGTCCCATTATAGGAGAACGTTTGCAGCCAGCACGCTGACTACTACCACTTCAATGTTCACCTTGCCATTCATAACTGAAGGGGAAAAGTTCTGCATTTCATGGGAAGGCTGCTTGCTCCAACAAAAACATGGTGCAAGAAAAGTCCTCGGTGGTCAGTGGATTTACGAACAGGCAGGTCTCTGACAAATAAACAGCCAAACACTGTTGACTCATGTTCCCAACCTCACACTTCCTTTGGTGGTGAGGAATTCTTTTAACAAGTCCACTTAATCTATCCTCTGTACTTAAAAAGAATGAAGAAGCTGAAAGGTCACAAAGCCAGCTCTGCTTCCTTTTAGTCCCAGAGAACATTTTTTCCCCTAGATGTGTACACAGTAGGCAATGTCCTACCGGTATGTCTAACAACTGAACTGTAATTGAGTTGCAAATTGCCACTGTGGGGAAGCAGAGAAACTAGAAAATTAGGTAAGAAATTATAATAACACAGTATATTGAATGGGCTACTGTTTTCTAAGTGGTCCAATAGCAATTAACACCTGACACTGGCTCTGTGAAGCTCTGATTGATACCAGCTTCCCCTGTTGTCACTGTCACTGAGCAAAGTTGCTGGAGATTTCCCACACAAAATCAGAGGTGAAAAACTAGATTTGATAAATCACAAAAAAAGAAATGCTACATGTTTACCTCGTTCCTGGCAGGACATGATGCTCATCCCTGGCAAAGGGACAGCAGACTTTCAGTGACCTCCTTAATCCCTCTTAAACTATCAAATTTGGGCTAAACTGAGATTTAAATGATACCAAATACTTATGCTCATTCGCTTCCCTGAAAATATCGCTAGCTATTATATTTGTGGAAGGCTGTATACCAAGTCCTACCCCTCTCTCCTGGGAACTGGTCAAAGGCTTCTTTAGTACAGTTCATCAGAATTATTTGAATTTAAAAATTATATTAAAATATCCACTGCTTTCTGGTGTGTTAAAGATCTGTCTTGTATTTCAGTGTAGCAAATGTTGGCTTCCCAGAACATTAAACATCAAAAAACCCAAAAACATTCTATAAGGAAAATAGATTGCTAAAGAGTTTGAATTACTTATGGTCCAGTGATTAAAAACATAAATTCAGTACTGCAATGATCATGATTCCCTCCTTTTGCCAAAATCTCTATTTAATGTGAACTTATCTCTGCATGTGCTGTACATCTACCGCTGAGATGCAAACAGAAAAACTGAAGACATAAAAGTAACTGAAACAAAATCCAAGACCTCAGCTATGCTCAGATCCAAACTTCTGCTTCAATCTATTAATAATTCAGAAAATATGAGTTACTTGAAATGTGCACAGTTTGTATTTAATCCTTTTTTTCCTAATCCTCACTGAGCAGAATAATAAGGGTGATCCCCTGTAGGCAGGCAGGCAACGGGGTCTTTGATGGCAAACAAGTTATAAATCAACAACAAGTCAGAGATGTTAAGGTTATATTTTCACTAAGAAAAAACTTGAATTAGCTACCACAGTGCTTAGCCCTAATGAAGACAAAGTAGTTGATAGCTTTCACAAAGGTTAGTGGGTTAAAGTAAACCCTGGGGCTGCCCTAGGCTTTAATCAGATCTGCCAACAACTATCAGAATTAAACTTTCTTCCCCAAGATTTTACTTTATCTTAGTATACTAAGTCCTCTGTCTTGATTTAAAAATACCCTTTTTCCCCCTGGTGAAAATGAAGTCTTAGGGGTAAGAATAACAGAAGGTGTGTTGACAGTTCAAGTGAAGGGTCAGAAGGATAAGGAGAAATAATGGGAAAACAAGATGGGAAAAGGAATGGTTTATTGGCATTGTGGGATAAAAGTAAAAAAAAAATAAAAAAGATAAAGTAGATTCAGAATACTAGATATAAGCAAGGAAGAGTAGGTAAAGATTTAGCTGGCTGTGAAATATTTCTGTAGATGGTATGATCAAAGAAAATTCAATAAAGTATCTGCAGAACTTTTCTGAAATCTTTTGTTTCTTCCTTTCCTTATGAATAGACAGACATATGAACAGACAGAAAGGCTGTATTTCACTCAGATATTGTCTTCTAAAGGGAACAGATACAAGAAGAATTGTGTATTTGACCACATCATATTACACTCTTGGTCCTAATTTCCATTAGGACAGCCAGGAGAACCTCTACTACAGACATCCTCAGGTATGGCAACCATCTTCTGGTTATTTGGTTGGTTTTTCAGATCCTACATTTTTTCTTCCACAACCCCTTGCCAGAAGCAGAAACTTTTGGAGTCACTTAGTAAAAGTTCCTACTAAAACATGCTGTTTGTTTTGGTAGAGAAAATAACCCCAAGGAATAACACTTGAAACATAACATCTTCACAAAGTCTGTTTCAGGCCTCTGAAAGCTATACATTTGAAACAGAGAGCAAATCAGCTTTCTCGGTGGTAGTCTCCTTTGGTATTTGATGAGCTGCCCTTGTCCATTTGCATTCTCTTGTTTCCAGATCAATTCACTGCATTGATTGAGTCAGGAATAGGAGGAAGTGGTGTATTAACTTTGGGACCTCCATCTGCTCCTGACTGGTCCACTTCAGCAGTTCAAACTCAAATTTTTGATAGGAATACTGATATTGATTTCATTCCAGGACAGAGCTGAAACATAAAATGTGATGTGCCACATCAGTCCTAACTCGGTCTAAACAGGCTTCAGTGGCAGCTAACAAATTCAGATAGGAAGGAAAGCTGGTCTTTGAGTGATTATATCCTGGTATAAAGACAAAACAGCATCTTACCCTAAAACAATGACTAGATATTGATTGCACTTTGAGTTGGCTTCTCATTCAGCAATAAGATAGTCACATAGATCCACAGTTAGCTCAGTAATCACAGCACTCTAGGGTTAGTTGGTAAGATATGATGAGAGAAGAGTGAGTGATTCAATGAGCCAGAAATCAGGGGAAGTGTAGTATTGACTCCATCAGCTCTTGGCTGGCTGCATCTCTGAAGTTTCTCCAACTTCACATTTGCCGAGGCAAAATTATTTTCTACCGATTCCCAGAACAGAAACTTGTAGACCACATATAGAGGAGCTATTTCTGGTTTAAAGAGCAGGGAGGCAAAAGCCTTTACAGAGGAAGTGCTACGAATTTAACGTCCCCTTCACTGTTATACATGCAACACATTCACTGCCTGTAAGTGTCACTGTGCACCAATTTTCACCATGCTCCATGAGGACTGTAAGGTATGGCACTACTGGACTTCTAACTTGGATGTGTCAAAACTCTGGGCAAATGCACACCTTCTGTTTCCTTTTAGGACACCTCAAGTGCATCACTGGGTCATAAAGGAAAAGGTGAATGTTGCAAGCTGAGATCTGCAGAACCCAAGAACATTGCAAACTGACAAGTGAAAATTCATGTAGATTTGACCAGGGATTTGGGTGTGTCTTTTGTCCACATTCAGACCAAAAGACCTCCCCTACGAGGAAGAGGAGAAAAAGTCTACATGCAGAGTGCACCAGGCCAAGCAGATGCCTCTAGAGCCAAGACTGGACACGTTAACACTCACGGGGTTTTTTTAATCGTACATTATAACCATTCCTGAAAAACAGAGCAATAGGTGTCCCTCTGTCTAACGAGAGCACTTACAGCTTCAGGCAGCATCATACTTGCTGTGACAGTGATCTATATTTCTGGACTGATATGTGATCATCTCTCTGGCTTTCAATAAATTCAGATCCATTCTGAACCTCATAAGCACTAGCTGTCCCTCATCCTGCCCTCAAGGAGAAGATGTTTCCCAGCAATCCCTCTTGAGTCTTGCATTCTGTTCTGTACCTTCTGTGTTTTCAGTATACTACAAAAAGCTTCGTGATATGAAGCTCAGAGCCCTTTGGGAGGCAGACTTCTGTCTTGATGGCCTGCGCCAGTGAACATGACTGGGAAAGGAATGCATCTGAATGGTCTTCAGAGAGGTTTCAAGTTTGTCTTTACCTAATCCTTTCTTAAAAAGAAAATCCCTTCTTCCCTCCTTAAGGTGATGGGGAAGTCATGCTCTGGAAGCATGGGCAGCCCAGACCTCGGTCAGGGAGCAGAAACAGCTGCTGGCTGTTCTGTTCTCTTGGAGCAGCTGCTCCAGCTGTAGCTGTAGTTGCTGTTCCTGCTGCTGCTTTTGTTCTTTCAGTCGATCTATACTCTAGCTGTGCTATCTGCCTGTGTACATAACCCAGGGGGATATTCTACCAATCCAACAGACAAATGGTTCTATTTGCTCAGAAGATTGAGGTTCTGGCCCCACTGGAGACACAAAGAGTGGTTAAACAAAACAAAGAGAGCCATTTTTCTGGCTAAGATGTCGTTCGCTGAGAACGGTACCATTCTCGCTCTCATTCCTAGAGAGATGATCTCCCTTTTTCTTTCTTCTTTCTTGTATTATCTGTTTCATTCGCAGGCTCACTATGAGTACATGATGCTCTTCACTTCATCATTAGTTTCTTGTGGCAGTACCACAGTTCACGTCTTCTCTTCCAGAAACTGTTCATCAAAATATGAGTGTCCTGGAACTTCCTGTGCTCTGACATCACTTTGGTAATGATCAATGCATGCTAACAGGTAAATGTGCAGTACCTGAAAGAAATTTTTAATGGACTGGCACTACATAAACAGTAAGATCATCCAACATAGGAAGTATGACAACTCTGCAGCAGCGTTGGTTGGATCTTACAGCATTTATGCAACAAAAAAAAAAAAAAAAAAAAAAAAAAGGAAGTATACATTTTCATTACTATTTGAAGGCTTCATAAGCTTCATTCATCAGTTAGCTTACTGATCATACCCCTTCAGAGCTGGATAATACCCAGTTCTTTGTCTAATCAAAATCTCCTCCGATCATGTCATTATTGACATGCAAGCGTTACATTAACTTAGACATTATATGGAAAAAAAAATGGAATGATCCATAACTGGATGATTAAGTCTAACCCATAATCACTGATGTTAATAAGTACCAGGCTGCCATGTTCTTGTTTGAAGTGCAATAGTTAAAACTTTTTTTTCCCCTTACAAAAATGAAAACCACTCTTAATTTCCTGGAATAACATGGAATAAATCCCTGTTCCATCCAACACAATTTGAGCATTTTAGCTTCCTCAGTCACAAGATCTATTTCTTGGAAAATGTGATGTTCATATGGCTCTGCTTAATAAGGAGGAATTAATTTTCCTCGTCATTTACTGTTTTGAATCTTTGCAATTCCAGAGAGACAATCTGATTCTTTTATATTCTCTCCCTAAAATTGTGCAACATGGTGATTCCTACTAAATGCTCTGATACTCCTTAAAACGCTTGTGACTACTTTGTCATGGGCTGTGTACATAATAATGCGGAGTAATCCTCTTTTCTAGATATGGAAAGAATGAGATCTTTATGAATTAGTAATTAATACAAAGTAGTCCAAAGATAATAACAATATCTGAGGCCAGTATTCTAGATATTTCCAAACTAAAATATTACACCACTAGGAAAAGCTATAATAAGATGTTGATGTAGTATTAAAAATAGAATCAGAAACAAACTAGACTAATCATGCATACCTAAGTGAGATCCCTCTGGAGCCTTATTTAAATGAATTAAGGCATGGTTACAGAGGAAGTACAAATGCAACTAGTTATGTCTCTAGATCTAGGGGGTTTGTCCGCTCTTGACTTCTCACATTTCCCTACACAAGGATTCAAAACAGGCACCGTAGGAGTGAAGGAGTCCACCATGTGTAATCTATTATAGTTATGACACAATATTGTCTCCGATTTGCAGCGCAGCAATTCCTGCAAAGGCAATTAGGACATACCCCCAGGACTTCAATGGGGAGGTATCAACAGGCGTGAAACCATTCCCGAATGCCAGCATGGCAGTCTTCTTCCTAACCTCGTCTTTACACATCCGTGATTTTCATTTCTGCCAAGGTACATAATGCTCATGTGGGACTAGAGTAACTTCCAACAGATTGCTAGCAAACTGGCAAACAGGTGAATCCGAGGAAGAAACAGAATTCATTCTTCAGCAGGCATTTTGTAGGAAAACCCGTATCTCCGGAGCAACACACCTTTGTACAGCAAAGGCAGACCCTGGTGAGACTATCAAGACAGAGAGAGAGCAGTATCCTTGTGCTGCATTCATTCCAATTGCACACATTTTTCCTTCTATTTCAGGCATAGACTTCACTCATCTTTCACAAGATAATAAAAATTAAGTATTTCCCTACTGGCCAAAGTATATTTGGAGCAAATACTTTTGACTGCGATACGTACTACACTCTATAATGCCTCTGTGGTGTAGACTTTCTCTTCTTTATCAGTTTAGTAAACTCTTTCTACAGAAAGAAGGCATTAATCATTATATTTTGCCCTAAGATGACTTCATTTGTAGTTCTTCACCTGCCAGGCAATAGAAAAGTGTCATAATTAAACAAAACCATTAAAGGGTTAATGGACTTTTTCAGAGCCATTCAAGGACCAGAAATAACTCTTCTGCTCTGCCATGCTAAGTGTTCACAGAGCATCTAATATATGTAGGTGCTGTTCTAACAAACCTCTGCTAACCTGTGAATTTATGTTGGTTCTTCATTTCTTAGGAGTCAATATATTCAAAAACATCTGGAAAGTCTCAGTGCTGTCCACCTGTGACTCCTGACTGTCCCATGCCTGCTGTGTTCAGACAACACACCAGAGAACAAGAGTTCTGCACACCAAATCCCTACCATACGGGGTTAATTTGAAAAATGCCTTGTAAGTTGATCAAAAGCTGAAAACCATTAAAAGCAATTTGTTCTTTTCAACAGAAATAAGCTTATGAGCATTTTCGTTTTGATGGTTTCCATTAGCCGGAAAACATGGTCCTGCAGCAAGTCCCTCTCCTAATGCAGCCGTTTTATATGCAGGGCCTCAGTTAGACAATAGAGCAGGAGCTGGTTGGTTTCCAAGCTCTGTAACATGAACTGAAGGAAAAGAGAGATTGGACCTGATGTGTACCGTTATTCAAAAAAAACAAATGCCCCATTGGCAGCACAGTGGAAAGGGATGTTGTGTGTGTACTACCAATGTGGGCGTGGGAATGGGTGAAGACAGATGTGAGCTACCCTGCCCATGACCGAAGTTGGTCGGATGTAAACCAAACCCATTCTGGAAGCTTTATAGCTGACTTGCAGAGTCTGTGCCCTGGATAATATATCCGCCTCTCAGCAAGGCTTATTATCTCACACACAGCTCCCACTACACAACTCTCACGTCAGAGCCCTTAGCCTGGAGCTTCGATGCAGGAGTTCAGGTCTGCCTTTAGACAAAGCCACTGTCTGCAAGCAAGAGAGGAAAAGTAGGAGATGTGATTATATATTTTTTTAGATCTTTAAGTCCTGTACAAGTCAAGGAGCAGGAATGTATATCTGGTAGAGACTTCTGAGGTCAGACACTTCTATTGCAAACATCGAAATTGCCTATATAAAACTACACATCTTCCTCTTTTTTCCTCATTTCTTGTAGGAAGCTCTTCCATGTCTCTCTCTGCTCAGACCTTAAGAACATCTTTTCATTCCCAAGCTAAATGGATGCATGAGCCTTTTATATCCCATTGCTCTTGTAGGGCATTTTAATTCCTGTGGGTCTGGATTCAGTTGATTCACTTTGTGAATTCCTGCCAATACCTAATTCAAAGATGGGGATTCTTCCCACCCTATTGCCATCACAAATAAAGAATCACAAGCTGGATCCTACCCTAAAGTGTTAATAGGTGTAGCCTAAAGGCAGATGATGGACAGGATGGTTGGGAGAGGGCAAAGAAGCCATGAGCAGCATCAAGCAGTGGGATAGCCACAAACACATGGCTGCATTTTTGTAATGACCAGATTTGAGCAAAGAATCAGCTATGTGAGTATTTTGAAATATCTCAGCCAGGGGCAGAAAATATGAAACATCTGTATTTGAAAATAAAAATTTGAAAATAAAATGATCTGGACCCGCTGGCTAAGTGTATACCCTGGGTTTGCTGGACACAAAAGCTGGCTTCTCAGGAAAAGAGATTGTACTCAATGAGGTGGCATATTAGCTTCAAAGTAAAATTCTGGAGGAGAGAAGATGGAGTCAATGAGAGGAGACTGCAATTGCCCATGACAATATGAGGCCAAAGAAGATGGGGATGTGAGAAAGGGACAGCAGGGCTTTAGACATCCCGAAGTACTTTGTGACTTCATTGTAGAGCAGATGATCCCTCACAGCTTACTAGGCCTGAGCTGGAGATCCGCTAGGATCCAGTGAGAAAAACATCATCTACTAAATCAATAGCAGTGCTTTTTGTTGTGTATATGTTTCTTGGGAGGTCTCACTGTAGACACAAGCTAGGTTCAACCCTACTTAGCTTATGAAGCCTGACACGAGTCAGTCCTGCCATGACATGTCTGCAAAACATTTCTTTTGTCTGGCTCTGAGTTATTTTGTCTCTCAGTTATTGGAGTTTGGTTTAAAACAAAAGCAATTTATCTAAATGACTGTTGTGACTACAGTCTAATCTTCCCATTCTTTCTACACCCTCTGGAGCAGTTAGCGGTGAAATTTCCTCCTGCTTTATAAATCAATATATTATTTAGACATCACTTTGAACTGCCGGCATTTGACTATCAGAAGTATAATAGACAGCCCACAAACAAGCAGAACATGCAGTCACCTGCATGCTTTTCTAACAGGCAAAAATAAAATCACACCATTTCTATGAAATATATTCGTCTGAATAGAAGTCATCCTTTCTTTAACTAGCTGGAGAGGCAAAGTGTGCATTGCCGTGTAACATGCTTCTGAGGACTGGCAAAGGAAATCATTCTTTCCACCAGGGATTCCAGGTCTTTGGACAGAGTAGCTTGAATATGACTAAAAAGGTTGCAAAATCTTTAAATGGTGTCCCACGAAGCATATAATGTACCCTCTCCTTACATCCACTACAGCAATTAATGCCAATAAGCACAAACTAATTGTTAACATCTGTGTTAAGCGACAGCAGTAAAACTGTGTTTGTTGTCCTGCAGTTTCAGAGGATAAAGCTGTACTTCAGCATCAAACACCCTGGAAGAACAGAACAGGAGAAGAACATAGGAATCAAAAAACAAAACGAGATTTTTCACTACTACTTTTTATCATGACTCCATCTTAACAGACCTTTTGCAAATATAAAAAAGGGCTTTAAATCTTCATCTCAGTGACATATCTTTGCCTCACTGAAGTGGTAGTTCAGGGCAAAAAAAAAAAAAAATCAGAAAAAATTGTCTTTATCAGAGAACAAGGGATTAGTAGTTTCAGATCACTGCCTAGCAGACCATGTAGTTACCAGGAGTTACTAAATTGGTCTGTGGTGATCCATTGCTCATTTTCCACAATGGCAAGTTTCATAAGCATTATGTTAATTGATGTAACCACCTAAGCAATGTCACCTCTGCAGTCTGTAGTTTGCTCTAGAAACATAGAACCACAGAATCATCTAGTTGGAAGAGACTTTTAAGACCATCAAGTCCAACCATTCACTCTGCACTGCCAGGGTCCCTAAACCATGTCCCTCAGCACCACATCCACACGACTTTTGAACACCTCCAGGGATGGGGACTCCACCACCTCCCTGGGCAGCCTGTTCCAATG